>BSBM01000125.1:2408333-4811666 GCA_027924585.1 Larix kaempferi | reverse complement strand
GGCAGAAGACTGCACTTATATCAAAATTTATGGTACAACTACCTCTCCTCATTTATTATTAAAGTAATTTCCTGACAGGTTTATTGTTTTCTAGATCACCTACGAATCAATATTACACGGAGTTAATGCTAAACTTTTAAAATAAAAGAAAAAGATATGCGTTCCTTATAATTTTTTACATTGGGAGTTATGGTATAAGCAACACTAGGATAGCCAAAGCAAAAGCAGATACAGGTTCCCTTAAGGACAATTCAAAAGGCATGATCCACTGGACTAGTAATTAAGCATTGCAGCATGATTGGACTAGTTTGGCCATATCTACATGACAATTGGGACAATATGAAAATGTTGAATCTTGGGATGAAGTTGTGGTTGGAAGAAAATCCAATGTACACATAAAGATGGCTTAAGCTATTGAAGCTCGAAATGAATATTTGAGGCAAAAACAAGAACAAGAATTGAAACTTGATGAAGAATTCAAGTTTAAACAAGATCATTTACAAAAATCTAATGAGGAAAGGAAATTAAAAGTTGATTATGATGTTGTCAAATAAACAGAGAGAAATAGGTTGAAAAAAATGGATAAAAAAGAATTGCAAAACAAATGGAAGCAAAAAGAATTTGGCAAGAAACAGAGAGAAAACAAGCTAAAGAAGAAGATGGAAGGAAAGAAACAAAAAAAATGAACAAGATATTGAACAAACTCCTGAAGTTATCCAGCAATAAGCTTTTGATACTAGTGAAACTATTGAATTTCCAGCACAGAGTACCCATGCATAGTGAGTTGCAACTAAATATAAAGGAAAGGATATAGTAATGGAAGCCATTAACCCCGACAACCTAGAAAATATTCTCTTGGGGTAATCAAGAAATTTTAGAACCTGTAGATGAAATGGTAGATTTGGAGCTAATTGCTTATAATAAGAGACAAAAATCAAATGTGACACAAGTTCAATGAAAAAGAAAAATTGATGTGGACACTTTTATTGTTTGTACTATAGAAGAATAGGTAATGGATACAGGAAATGCAAAGCTCTCAAATTTAATAAATGCAGGTTTAGCTTCGCAACAGGCTGCTATCAAGACATTGAAGATGTTGATAAACTGCAAAAGCAAATTGCTCATCTAGAAAATCAAGTTGTATATTATAAATCTTCTCAAAGCATAGTAATTGCTTTCTTAGATTACGTTTTACAGGAAACCCAGTCAAATTTTCAGATTGTACGAGGTTTTTAAATCAGAGCATTTAAATTGAAAAAATATAGTTTACGTCTTTCTATTTCATACAAGGAATTTTTGAAATGAAAAGAGTTACAAGAAAAAACAAAAAGAGCAGATTAGCTTTCATTAAACAAGCTCAAAATCACAAAAGGGATGAAGTTCATGATATATGAATTTTGACTAAGATGAAATCCATGAACTTAAACATGATGTTATCTATTTAGGCAAGATGGTAAGACGGGCACGAAATATACCATTGAATTATGAACCTTATTGACAAATTGAATTACCAAGTTGATGCCTAATTCAATTTGTAAATTTGGCGAAGAAGTCAGTATAGGTTCTCTTATGACTGAACTTTTTATTCTAGTAACGAGTCCTAAAGAAAAAAAAGCTTTCAACCAAAGATATACAATTATCATCAACGAGTTTTGAATTGAAACTGCCTTGCACAAGAACTGCAAATAGAAGTGTATGCTAGCACTATTCTTGTATCCATTTCCATGTTTGTAAAATGAGAAAGAAAACAAACCCTTAAACAGAATTTGGACGAATGGAAAAATATTCTTCGAACTTACATAATTTGCAGTGTATAGTCAAAACAATTAACCAACAAGATAATTGATATTAAAAGGAGCAGGAAAAGGTACTTCAACTAAAAAAACATATAAATCATTCTTTAAGAAGCCTAACAATCCTCCTTATCCGCCTATAATGTTGGAATCCACTCCTACAAATCTTAATATTGATTTAGATAGAGTAACTATGGAAAATTTATATAATATTATGATGCAACTCATTCCAAAAAACTTGTCCTAAATGGATAAATGCAATGTACCTAGTTGCAAATCATAAAATAAGGAAGCGCTAAATGGACACTTCAATTTGACTATTTTGACTACTATAAAACAATTTATTACTATAAAACAATTTATATCCTCTTATGTAGAGAATATATACTATTTCTTTATTTTTCTTTATAAATTGAAAATAAGCTATTTTTCTTCTATCTAATATAAACTAATCATGCAGTGCTCTAATGGCTCATATGAAAAGGTATAGTGTTACAATATAAACTAATCATGCAATGCTCTAATGGCTCATATGAAAAGGTGTAGTGTTACAGGTAAACATATATTCATCCTAGAATTAATGAACCATTATGTTAGTAGAAATGACACAACCTTTATGTTATACCCTTTCCAAAAGAATTAGTATATTTCGTCTTACATGTTGTCATGAGCTAGGGCATAGAATTAATGAGGGATAGTACACGACTAAATTTCAAAGTCATAAAACCATCCAATGTTCAAGATGCCAAAAAAAGACCAAACATGTGGAACAAACCAAACAAATACTCAACTAAAGAAAAAAAACAATACTCAATAAAGAAAAAATTGGTTCTTCCTAACCTAGCCAAAAAAAATACATCTCATAACAAAGAAAAATATTCTTCAAACTTACATAATGGAACAAACAAATGCCAAACATGTGGAACAAACCAAACATTATAACCAGTGTGAAATAGCACACAAGAAAATATAGTATATTTTAAAGCCGTAGAAACCATTCACATATGTTGACATACATTACATTCAATTTTTACTAGTAGAAAGACCACAGCCTCTGAATTTTTTCATTGCCACATGTCATTGTATGCTAAAACTATTACCAAACCTCAACCAATTTCAACATTAAAATATAAATTAGTGCCTGTTAATTCCATCTCATTGTGATTTGATTTTTGTTATATTGAGAAGATCATGTGGGGTGAATAAAACAAATTTGGCAAAGCATGTTGTTAGGAAACCCATGTAGGGCGTAATAATGTCTATATTGGACAGCTTCATAACGACTTGATATAGAGCCTTCCTTGTAACCCCGGATTGTCCTTTCATTAAAGACGTTGCTTGAAGTATAGTTTTAAACCCTCCCTTTGCAAGTGTGCCTTTCTCAATTCCTGCTGCAGGATATAATCCTCCTCTTCCGGAGAACTCTTCATCGGGTTTTCTCGAGTGTCTTCCTAGATGTCACGCCTATTTCCATCATTAAAATTCCAGCACGACCTTTTCCCTGGGCTGACTATAGCAGAAATGCAGCAACAAAAGAAAGAGTTAAATTATAGCAAGGCCTGTTGGTGGCCCTCGCCCTTGCTAATAATCTTTGATTTTAACGCTAGCTTACTATTTTTTTTCATAGGGACAAGTTTACAAGAAAAGGAGATTTGTTGGCTGGAATACCCGTGTTATATGCTTGTTATATGCTTTTAAGAGTAACTAAAGACTGTTGACAGATGAAATTTAGATTTGCCCAAGAGATTTGATAATGCCCTCTTTTGCCATTTACATAGGCTGACAAAGTCTGCTCGTCTGTTTTATCCGCCCATTTGATCTTGACAAAGAAAGAGTGGATATTTTAGATTGCAATCAGATCCTAAAAGTATAGGTTTGATCCCATTGGTTCAAAAAGCATCTGAAATTTTTGAAATTCGATCATGTTTTCGTAGTGTAATGGGATTAGCCGCTTTCGCACATTGTTACATTTACTTTTGTTGACACATTTGACATGGTGCTAGAATTCTTTATTCGACACATTTGGCATGGTGCTAGAATTCTTAATTCCAGCAACCAAAGGAATAATGACACCATTAGTGCATATGACTAATGAACAATAATTACCTTTTTCAGCTCCTAAATTCCAAATATAGCATGTAAACCATTATATACACAATTGTTTGAGCCAGTGATCCAAACATGTAATACTTATATGCATATTCAGAGATGCCCTATAAGATCTGGTCAATAAGAAACTTCTCAGATTCATCAAATGCCAATAAAAGATGAAGTGGCGCTTAAAAGATGAAGTGGCGCTTGGACCTTCAAAACATCAAAGATGTTTACAGACTGGTTCAGCCCATCTCTCTCGCATGCACTATTTGAAGTCGTTTATTCAGCAACCAATCACCAAATCCTTTCCTTGTAGATATACTCCAAAGATCTCCTTAATGTAGGATCAGAGGCAATTTTCAGATGCCTCCCTAAATATGAAAATTGTATAAATGCTAAGATGAGCATAAAATTCACATAAAAATTAGAAAGTATATTTGCTAGGCCTGCTGAAAAAAAATGGATTCAAATCTCAAGGATCAACACAAAAGTAAAGAATGTAAAGAAAAAAGAGAATATGAGTGTTCACACTGTCAGCAACTTAGAAATGGAAGCAACTTGATCGTAACATCTGAGAAATTCTCTATCAAAGATTACTTGGTAGCTGGATAGCAGCTCCACAGACTATAATAGCTGTTTGAAACCATAAAAACCTAAATGGTTAATGGGACAGTTCCAGCTAATACGAAAAAATAAATAAAAAGATCATGTCGATTTCAGCACCTTTCTAAAACCAAATAAAAGTCGAACGCAGTGAAGAATAAGAAGTTTAATTGAAAATTTGGAAGTGCCGCTAGCAATACAAACCCAGAACTTTCCAAATTTTCAAAGATTTGACATATTATCAAACTATATCGCAATACATTCTTCGTTCCAACAGGATAGCAAATAAAACATTGCCGGACAAATTCACCCAGATCTGTTCGGACAAGAAAATGTGGATCTTAAAACATCTCTATAAGAAAGATATAACAGAAAGCAAGCTCTTATTCAATGTTGTGAAGACACGTTGCAGTTGCTGCCAGAGTTGTTACATCGAGGGAGCTTGCCAACATAGAACTATTCTACATGCCTAAGATCTTGGTACAAAAGTGCACCTTTATTACGAGCTTCCAGCCTGAATCACATAACAAAGTGAACTTGTATGTATGATTGACGCAACAACTGTACATAACAACAAACTGTAATATTACAGAACACCAAAGACATATCTTGCCAGGTTAAGAGCAGTATACTTCAGAAATATATCAAAATGAGGATCGAAGACTTCATATCAATGTTGACCACCAGTAAAGTTTCAAGAATAATCACAGCCCGGATTGGTTTCATGAGTCTGAAATGTCCTTTTTCCATCAGAGAGGCCTTGGACCAGGCAATTCATGCTTCTGGATGGCTTTCCTTGTTAGTATTAGTGAATAACGATGAGAGACACTCGAAGCAGAGCAGTCAAAATCTGATCCCTCACAACTTCAATAACAAAACATGCAAGTGGCCTATTCAGCCTGTTGTCGCCATTTTTCCTCGGATTTCCACTTTCTACATCAAGTATTCCAGGGACCACTTATGTTTTCAAAGTGAACATCGGGCGTTTATCCTTGTCCTCCACTCTATCTTCACGAGTTGGGATCAACTGGTCTTCTTTCATCACAAATTTATCTATCTGAGCAGCTGCCTGTCTTCCTTCAGCAATGGCCCAAACAACAAGCGACTGTCCGCGTCTGCAGTCGCCAGCAGCAAATACACCATCAACACTGGTTGCAAAATCACCAAAGTTGGCTTTGAAGTTTGACCGGTTATCCCTTTCCATATCAAGCTTCTCTGCAATATTCTGTCCAACCAAATAAAAAAAGGCCAAAATCAGAGTCAGCAAGTAAATGGAGCAATTCCAGAAAATATGGTGCATCTCCAGTATCTTTTAGGCACATAATAGATATGTTGAGAATATGTGTATTCAATATTATGGATTAGGAAGGCTGCAATATTACTAAATTCCTAAATTTTCCAATGAAGAAGACAACATAATGAATGGTGTCCACTAAATTCAGATCAGAACAGAATCGTTAGATTGTGCTTATCGATCAAAATTTATAGTTTTATATCTCACCTAACCAGCAGCTTTGGTGTTACGAAAAAAATAGCATACCTGTTCTGGTCCAAGAAAGCCCATTGCTAAAAATACAAGATCTGCTTCTATAATCTCCTCTGTGCCCTCCATTTCTTTTAAATGGAATTTTCCACTCTCATCTTTTTCCCATTTGACCCTAATCAATTCAAGCCCTTTAACATTTCCATTGTCATCGGCTATAAACCTTTTTGTCAATACTTCGTATGACCTGGGATCTTTACCAAACTTGGTAATAGCTTCCTGGTGGCCATAATCTACTCTGAAAACTCTAGGCCACTGCCAAAAAATGAACAAAAACCCATGTTAATGGAATTGTACTAGGCTACACCATGCTAGAAAAGTAATAGATAGCTAATTTCTATTTATATGAATATGGACAAAGACGAACTTGCGGCCAAGGGTTTCCAGGAGCACGAGAATTGGGGGGCCGTGAAAGGAGCTCCAAATTGACAACATTACTGCATCCATGCCTTATAGCTGTTGCTACACAATCCGTTCCAGTGTCTCCTCCTCCAATGACAACCACCCTTTTCCCTTTTGCAGAAATAAACTTTCCATCTTGCAATCCACTGTCCAACAAACTCTTGGTATTTGCATGAAGAAAATCCATAGCAAAATGTACTCCCATTAATTCACGGCCAGGCACAGGAAGATCCCTGCAATTTACATAAATTAAGTTTTACGTTAAAGGCCGTAACTATGAGCAAAATCTCAACTGAATTCAAAAACAGAACGTTAACTGTACCTTGGTTTTGTTGCACCACATGCCAAAAGGAGAGCATCATTTTCAGAACGAAGCTTTTCCACAGAGAAAACCGGGTCGACACCAACATTTGCATTCACAACAAAATTAACACCTTCCTCTGCCATCAGATCAACACGCCGTTGGACAATATCAAGCTTGTCTGTTTTCATATTAGGAACTCCATACATCATCAGGCCTCCAATTCGGTCAGCACGTTCATATACAGTGACAGAGTGCCCTGCTTTATTGAGCTGATCAGCTGCAGCCAAACCAGCTGGCCCACTGCCCACTATAGCAACTTTCTTCCTGCACCCAATGACCATCCCATCCATATCAACATATAGAACACCCACATCAAATACAACAGGCAGTTTATCTTAAAAATGATAAGCATCATAAGAATGGCATTAAAAAGTATAAACCAGACACATACCCTGTCCTCTTCACAGGTGGACGAGGAATCATCCAACCTTCTTCAAAAGCTTTATCAATTATGGAACATTCAATACTTTTAATGGATACCGGGTTTTCAATTATTCCTAGTACACATGCACCTTCACAGGGAGCAGGGCATACACGCCCAGTGAATTCAGGAAAATTGTTAGTTTCCAGCAGCCGGTCTAAGGCATCTCGCCAACGTCCTTGGTGCACTAATTCATTCCACTCGGGTATTTTGTTCCCAAGAGGGCATCCACTGTTCTCCTGCATGGAAGAAAAAGTTACACGTTCAGAATACAGATAATGTACAATCTAGCAAAACAAAAAAATACAGGAACAAGGGATTTAATTAATAAACTTTGCTTTATACAAAAAGGCCAATATAACATATGAACTGTATAGCTACATTATGTTTCACTTGCTACTTTAAAAGTAGCAGGGACAAATAAATGATGTCAGGACTATAACCTGATGACAAAATGGAGTTCCACAATCCATACACCTAGCTGATTGTGTCTTCAGTAGAGGCCCTGGTTTGATTTCCTCAACCACTTCTTTCCAATCATTTATTCTTTCTGTGGCATCTCTATATGCAAGAGTCTCACGTTCATACATCAGAAAACCACGGTGCTTAACTGCATTATCTACTTTTGTAGGCCTCTGTGCCACCACTTTCTGTTCATTTTGCTGCAAATTAGATAGAAATAATGTTAAACCCCATGCCCAAGCCATCACACTTGACCTTTATACAACTTAATATTTGATGATTCTGTCAAATCATTTGAAAGAATCAAGGATGTTTATATGGTCGAGCTAATATTTGATGACAATATATATGTTATGCAGTTGAAATAAAAAATAAAAAATATGAATCGAGAACCACATGATAATGTACCTTGGAAACCCCATCATCTTTTTTATGTTGAATTGAATCAACTTCTGCCATCCTCTTCAGCTCTTCAAAGGCATCTTTCTTCATCAAGTCAGCCTCCTCTGTTTCCTTTGCAGCATTCACTGCCTTCATTTCTTGCAGCACTCTTTTATAGTCTCGTGGAAATACTTTCACAAATTTTGGGAGGAAGGCTTCAAAATCAGCAAGGACTTCTCTTGCCAGCTGGCTGTTTGTGTGACGCTGATGCTGTTGTATCATCATCTTCAATGTCAATATATCATCTTCCTCTTCAACTTTTTCAAGGTCTACCAACTCGAGATTGCATCTTGAATAAAATTTTCCATCAACATCAAGAACATAGGCAATGCCTCCACTCATACCAGCTGCAAAATTCCTCCCAGTTTTGCCCAAGATGACCACAGTTCCACCAGTCATATATTCACATCCATGATCCCCTATTCCTTCAACAACTGCTTTCGCACCTGAATTCCTCACACAAAACCTTTCTGCTGCCATACCATTCAAGTAAGCTTCTCCACTGGTTGCCCCATACAAAGCAACATTCCCAATGACAATGTTTTCTTTAGGATCAAACTGACTTCTTCTAGGAGGGTAAACCACAATCTTGCCTCCTGATAAGCCCTTACCAACATAATCATTGCTGTCCCCTTCCAACTCCAGGGTAATACCTGAACAAAGGAATGCCCCAAGGCTCTGTCCTGCACTCCCTGTTAGTTTTGCATGGATCGTGTCTGTGGGCAGACCCATCATATGGTATCTTTTGGTAACTTCATGGCTAAGCATTGTACCAACAGCCCTATTGCCATTCCTTATGGGCATCTCCATGTAAACAGGTATACCCTTCTCTAAAGCTGCCTTCGAAAGCCTTATCAGCTCTTGGTCTAGGGCCATGTCCAGCCCATGATCTTGTGCCTGGACACAATATTGAGCAGCTTCTGGGCGAATCTCTGCTGCAGGCCTAAGTAGCAAAGAAAGATCAATATTTTCGAGCTTCTCGTTACTGTTTATAACCTCTTTATCCATCTCCAGCATATCTGCACGCCCAACCATCTCCTTCACAGTTCTGAAACCCATCTCAGACATAAGTTCACGAAGCTCTTGTGCAACCATGAATAAGAAATTAATCACATGTTCTGGTTCTCCTGCAAATTTTTCCCTTAAAACAGGATCCTGAGTAGCAATGCCAACTGGACATGTGTTTTTGTGACATTTGCGCATCATGATGCAACCCAGAGTGATGAGGGGGGCTGTACTGAAACCAAACTCTTCTGCACCAAGGAGAGCAGCTATGGCAACATCTCTTCCTGTTTTCAGCTGACCATCTGTTTGTAGAACTGTACGACCACGTAAGTCATTAGCTACCAATGTCTGGTGAGTCTCTGCTAGACCAAGTTCCCATGGCAGCCCAGCATTTTTTATTCCTGTCCAACGAGCTGCTCCAGTACCTCCATCATGGCCTGAAATCAAGACATGATCTGCATGGCCCTTTACTACACCACTTGCTATAACTCCAACACCAGCCTCAGAGACCAGCTTTACACTGATTCGAGCTCCTGGATTGGCATTCTGCAGAAAAATCCATTAAAATAGTCATACATCTTTCTCATCTTCCAGCAATGGAACCCTCAGATCTTGATCGTGAAACCTTAAAACATGCAAAGCCCCCCGAGAGTTTGGTTCAGAGGTAGGCAGATGGTTTTGACCAACTTTTACAGTTGAATGTCTTTTCGGGGTGGGGGGGGATGTACATTTCAGACTAACAAGCACTAGAAATTGTGTGAGGTTCAAGAAAAGAGAGATTGGGGAAGAAAAATAATACTCAAAGAAGCCTCTAGTCCATGCAGAAAAAGGCACCTCGAATAACAGTTTCTACAATTTTGATTTCATTACTTGTATAATTACCTTAAGATCATAAATAAGCTGTGCAAGATCTTCAATGGAATAAATATCATGGTGTGGAGGAGGACTTATAAGCCCCACACCGGAAGTTGAATTTCTTGTAACAGCAATATCACCAATGACTTTGTAGCCTGGAAGTTCACCACCCTCGCCAGGTTTCGCTCCCTGTAGAGGAACATTTAAAATAAATGAAAATAGCAAATATCCCATCTAATTTAGGAAGCAGCCTTCACACACATGCCTGCAAGTCTACCATGCACAAAACATAACTAGTCTAACAACATGTCTTGGAAATAAGTGTAATCCATGAAGCTACCTCAGAAAATACAAATGCAACCAGTATAATCAATAAATAACCTTCTGTAGACTCCTTGAAAAGAAAGATTCAATACCTGAGCCATTTTAATTTGAAGTTCATCTGCATTGGTTAGATAGTAGCTAGAAACACCAAACCGCCCACTTGCAACTTGTTTGATTGCACTTCTTTTAGGATTCATTGAGCCATCAGCGAGTGGTTCCAACCGTGACGAATTCTCCCCTCCTTCACCTGAGGCACATAAACCAAGGCAGAAAGGAATATTAAAAATGACAGTGCATGAAAGAAACTGGTCTAAGGTATCTCTCAGTATCTTGCTTTCATAAGTAGGAACACATGTAGGATTACTGATTCTTTATGGCTGTTACAAAATTTCTTTCTATCCTAATATCTACGTTGCACTTATATTGTTCCAAAAGATAAGAAAATGCAAACCTGTATTGGATTTTGCACCAATTTTATTCATGGCTATAGCAAGAGTTGTATGAGTCTCCAGTGAAATCGAACCATAACTCATAGCACCTGTGCAGAACCGCTTCACAATCTCACTAGCAGGTTCAACTTCCTCCAAAGGAATCTTCCTATCTGGTACTTCCTTAAATTTTAGCATGCCTCGCAAATTGCAGTGTTTGTTTAAATCCTGAATAATTTTAGAATATTGTTTATAGGCTGCAACACTGTTTGTGCGGGCAGCCTCCTGAAGCTTTGCGATAGCCAGTGGGTCGTTTAGATGCACTTCACCATCTTTACGCCAGTGATAGTCGCCAGGATTGGACAGAGCATGGGCATCCGCACTCCCTTTAGGTAAAAGACGGCTAGGAAATGCCAAATCATGCAAACCAAGCGTATCTCGAGCAAGCATCTCAAATGTTGCTCCTTCCACCCGACTTGGTGTTCCAGCAAAACACCTTTGAACCACCTCTGATGAAAGTCCAAGCGCCTCAAAAATTTGAGCACCTTTGTAAGATGCCAAAGTAGAAATTCCCATCTTTGCTAGAACCTTCAACATGCCAGATTTACTTGCTTTGAGGTATTTCTGAACCAGCTCTTCTTTAGTATGTAAGGTCCCATTTTTGTTTGGTGGGATTTTACCATCAATCTGTAGTCTCCAGATAGCTTCAATTGCTAAGTAGGGGCATATAGCATCTGCACCAAACCCCACTAGGGTGCAGAAATGATGAACTTCACGTGGCTCCCCGGACTCTACAATCAATCCAATTCGAGTTCGCTCTAACTTTGAGACAAGATGTTGGTGTACAGCACCAACAGCTAACAGAGAGCTGATGGGGACCCGCTTAGATGATGTAGCTGCAAAAGTCACAAATTGTTTAATGACAGTTTCATCCTTATTGGGGTTAGGGAAATTTGAACCACTACGTTATAATACTGTGTATGAATAACCATCAAAATCTGTTTTGGCTGTTAGAATAACCATAAGCAAACAAGTTGAGAAAGCAAAGGCATTTATATTACCCACCTCTATCTGATAGTACTAGCAATTTGTAACCTTCACGAATTGCAAGACGAGCTTCTGTGCAGATCCTATCCAAGGTCTCTTCCAATCCTCTGGGTCCATGTTCCTTTGGAAATGTGATATCAAGCACTTTGCTACGCCAACCACGGTAATTCATTTTTTTAAGTGCTTCTGTTTGATCAATGGAAAGAATAGGACCTTTAAGAGAAAGGCGACGGCACTGCTTCTCGCTAGTTTCTGTAAGATCACCTTCTGGACCAATCATGCATTCCATCGAGGTGACAATTGCTTCACGAATTGGATCAATAGGAGGGTTTGTCACTTGAGCAAACATCTGCTTGAAGTACTCAAATATTATTTTAGATCTATTTGACATTACAGCTAAAGGTGCATCATTCCCCATAGAACCAAGAGACTCTGTTCCATCTTTTGCCATTGGAAGTAACAACATTTCCAAAGACTCGACTGTATACCTGAACAATACAATGAATATGTAAACAAATGGTTAATGAAACAAGCAAACATATCTTCAGAAAATGCCTGATAGCACCTTTACATACAAACACTTACCCATAAGCCTTCAATGGTGATAACAAGCCATATATTCCCATGTTTTCCATTGTATCATCTGAACCATCAACCTGTAGACCAATACAGTCAACAACCTATGGGAAGTATATATTTCACAGACAGGATACCCAAGTTATATTAAGAGTTCAAAATTTACCTTTACTGATCCAATAATTTGTTCAGCTTCTCTTTCTGCTTCTGGAACAGAATAGACAACATCTTTGAGGGTAATCTTCTGTCTCTTTATCCATTCTGAATAGGGTCGTGACATGGAATAATGCTCTTTTAAGGCCTGGTCATCTACAATAACATGTTTCTCAAAATCTACAAGTAACATCATGCCAGGATTAAGTCTTCCCTTCTGGCAAATATCCTCAGGTGGAATGTCCACAACACCCACTTCACTTGCCATGATAACTCGCCCACTGTAGGTTACATAGAAACGGCCAGGGCGGAGTCCATTACGGTCCAATGTTGCTCCAAGATAGCGGCCATCAGTGACTGCAAATGTTTCAACATAATAGCAAGATTTACAGGGCTATCTATGTCATATAAAAGCACATGCTCTTTAAAAATAATTTGTTCATTTATTAGTGACAAAGCATGTGAGTAAAAGACATATTTCCAGTTAGTTCATCTATATATCCACTTTAAACAAGCATCTGTCATTTGAATGAAATATAAGTCTCTAGCCCATGCAATTCTTATCTTGAAAGGCTGGAAATATATGTATTTGGTGAGGAGATGAGACGACTCTCAAACGCTTTGAAATCTATTTTCATATAAAAAAATGAAGAAAATAAATGCTAATTCTACAAAGGGGGAAATATTTACATGCTACAAGGGCAGGCCCATCCCATGGTTCCATCAAAGCTGAGAAATATTCATATAAAGATCGACGATCAGGGTTCATGTTTTTGTCATTTTGCCATGCCTCCGGAATCATCATCATTACTGCTTCAGGAAGGCTTCTCCCAGCTCGAACAAGAAGCTCTAATACACCATCAAAGGCCCCTGAAAGACATTGACAATTTGAGAAGATAAATTCTCGACAACCAAGCAAAGGGCCAAACTTTAGAAGCATTCCAGAGATTACCTGAATCTGAAGTGCTGGCATCCACAATAGGGAGCAGCTTCTGCATCTCATCCTTTGAAAGAGCAAGGTTTTGGCACTTCAACAATCCTTCACGTGCTTTCATCCTGCAAAGAAATTAGCAGAAATAATGCATACAAACAAAGAATAGTCAGTACAAAAGATTAGCTGTGAGTAGTTTATATTCACATTCTTAAACACAAGGACATTGATTTCTCAATCCAGGAAGATGCAAAAGAGAAAAAAACTCACCAGTTGACATTTCCTCTTAGAGTATTTATTTCCCCATTGTGCCCTAACACACGCATGGGTTGAGCACGATCCCAGCTAGGAAATGTGTTTGTTGAAAACCGGGAGTGGATCTGCCAGTAAAAACAAGCAAATTTATCTAAGACAATCTTATAACTATGCAGAATTATGGTTGGCATTTCCTTCATTTAAAAGGGGTGTTAAAACTTAGGCAGGAAGAAATTGACACTGAAATGAAATGAAGTGTCAAAGTCGGTTTTAGACTCAGTCCCATTGTAAAATATTTCGGAACCCTCAGCTACATTGACATCTCAGCTCCAACTAAATAATCCCCCCACATCCAAAGTTGAACATCAAATTCTTCATGTGCTCCATTCAACTCTACATAAAGGTCTACCCCACCTCACCTAAGTCATCATCAACCCAAACTAGGAAATAAAGAACAGCATAAAACCAGAAAAGAGAAATAATCATTAGTTTGCAGAGGCAGCCACCCTTTGGAACCAAGTCATCTAAAACAGAATTAAAGTCTGCACAATGGCTGATTCAGCCTCTGGAGTTCATTACTGACTTGAAAATGAGAGTAAGGTTATAATATTTACCAAGGCCATATAACTAGTAAAGTTTTCATTTCCTAAATCTGCAAGGTAGTAGCTCTTCAATTGGTCAGGTTTGAGTTGGCCTTTATATACGATAGTCCTGTAAAATAAAAAGACATAAAAGTTACTTGAGAGTTGGGCAAAAGACAACCTGTTAAAACACAAGGCCAAAAAGCAGAGGTAGGGAAAAAATTATTTCCCTGTGTATTCATGCATATAAATTTTCTTCCAGTGGTATCATGTAGTTATGTAGTTGTGTACACGTGCTTCAGTTATATGAAATTTGAATGCATATATGTGCAGGTCAAAAAAGTATCTAAGTCATGATATCCTTTTCCCTTGTAGGACCAAGGATGAATTATCGATTGATGTCTCAAACCCTTTGGTTGTGCTATTTAATAACCATGCATTTCAGAAGATAATAAGGTTAAAAATCTCTTATGAAACATAGATATGATCAGTGAACGGCCAACTTCAAAGAGAACCTTGAGATCTTAAGTTTTCAGACCTTTTCCTTGATATTTTTTCTATCTTGCAAAATGTGGTGAATAGGCTTAAGCTTTGTAACATAAACACCTAACATAACCTCACTGATAAAATATCCAATGTCAGATGGCAGTTGGAAAAATTACCAGTCAGGAAAAATCAAATTGGCTTAAATTTCCCCAAATGTTGCATTTGTGATTTTACATCTTTTTAATGGAAAAAGTCATCTGGTTATTGAGTAATCGTGTTCACAGACACACTAACCACTAACTAGACGTGATCCACAGCCAATTTCATTTCAAAACTTATACCTGGAAGAGAGGGAGCATATGTAGAAATCTCTTAATCCGCCATGCTGTAGATTTAAAGCAGCCCTGATGGCTACCATGGAGGTTCTCCTCAGTATATACATCTGCAGAGCATATCGCAGATTTCTAATTAACAAAAGAAAAGACACCTACATATGACATGAACAAGAGATTTACCATTACTACTACCACCTCAAATCATTTAATAATGCTTACTGAATGACAACGGTCTCGAGACTCAGATAGACACAAAAAGGAGAAGATCAGTTTACTCAAAAAAAGAAGTTGTAATAATACCTGTTCTTCAAACTCTCCACTAGATCTAGAGCTTTGTGTAAGAAACACTTGCTCAACAACAGGTTCAGTTTGAAGAGCCGCTTGACCCAATCCAGCATTGTCAGTTTTCACCCGCCTCCATCCCAGTACAACATGTCCCAGTGACTCTGCAACCTGCAGTTTTCAAAAGTTGGCCAACTGGCAATTAATAAATTATTGTTCTCCAGGAGCTAATCACCCACTTCTGCTCAGCTAGTGAAGAACAAGTAGCAAATAAGCATTGCAAAAGATACACCTATGAAGGAGATCAAAAATAAATTGAACCAGCAATTTAGAATGCTACCTACCTAGTCGAGTAAATGAACAGATAAGAACAAAGTAGGCAACCAGGTTGAGTTAATATACTGTTAAATAACGAAGGGAAGACACGCATGTTCATAAATTTGTTCTTAGCTGAAACAGAAGGGCTGCTGAGTAATGCAGCAGCTTGAAATCAAATTCTTGTAGTCAATAATGCCACAGCGAAGAAGAGACCACAGACAAAGGTATATTGGAAACAAAATATTATACTCGTGAACAATTTCTCATACTCATGAACAATTTCTCCATAGGGCAACTCTCTGTTATAGAGAAAATACTTGCTATGCAAGAAAAGAGAGAAAGAGACAAAAAGAATCAAAGAAAAAGATCTATGTACAAAAATATTTTTGTAATTTTCTGGGCTGTTGGATAACAGTCATAAATAGGAATGAACAGTGACAAGCATATCACCATATTAAAAAAATTAGAAAGGAGATGAAGAACAGACATTGACAAGAAGAAACAAGGAGAGTGAGAAGAGAAAATCCACAGATTCAATATTTTGTGGAAAAGGCAAAGACTGTCAAAATAATGGAGTTTGTATTTAGGCATTCCATCAAAAACTACAACTCCCCACACAAGCCTATATAGAAACTGTTAATGAGCTCCTACACCATAACATTAACTCTGCAACCAGAAGTAGCATTTAACAGATCAACAGGAAGACACAAAATGGAAAAACCACAACCCACATAATCATGTACAGAACTCCTTGAAAACACTAAATCGTAGAGAAAAGCTTATTTGATGGTCATTACATATCAAATATACCTTGTTAAAAACATTTTTGCTTTCCTCCCTTCGAGTTTCAGAGGTTGGTAAAAAAAACATTCCAACTGCATACTCTCCCAGAGGCGGCAAATCAAATCCAGCATCTTTGACAGCCTAACCAAACCAAACAAAATATTAGACATGACACACAATGTTACCATGATATTTGATCTCATATCCTTGAGAAAACCAGCTAGAACAAACAGACAACATACGAGACAACAGTATTCTGTGCCACTAAGAGATCTAAACAGAGATTCCACTGGCTAGTTATGACATTCGTTCAATCCCCATCAAATAATAGCTCCCAATACCCCATATGGATCATTAGTTTGATTCGCATGGAATCATCAACTAGCCCATAGCCCACAACTACTACAATTTCCATTAAGCCATAATCAGCATTGATGTTTCTCCATTCAGATTGAACCAAGTCTCCACAGTTCCCAAATTTGTTCAACACAAATCCCATTAAGAAAATAGGATACATTGTTGATCACCTGTTTAGTTCCCATATACCAATACAGATTGTGTTTGACCACCATGAAATCATCGTCTGATGAAGTTGTTGGAATCAAGCTGGCTGCCAGTTCATTTCTCATAGACCTGCTGGTTTCCAGCTTAATTTCCTCAAAGTCCCCAATTGAGCCCAACGCTCATAAACACTTAAAATCCAATGAACCAAAGGGCACAATCATAATCACCTGCTTAATTCCGAAGTAGTCAACGCACATTATACTTGCCCTGTTTAGTCCATCAAACCAAATCCAGACTAGATCTCTCAATCCCGCTTTATCAGAATGAGGCCGATCCCCATTTTCGGTGATCGGCCAGAGGGAAGAAAGTTACCAGCTAATTTCTATGAAATCACCACAAAATATAATGCAAGTCACTATATCAATTACCAATTGGACTGATAGTAGCCACCAGCCTAAATTTCTATGAGCCATTATAGGAACCAGTAGCTGTCACCAGAGTTCGAAGCCCATGTGAGACAGCCGGTGCCCAGTTCAATTCACATACCCATATGCACACACAAAACTTGTTTCACCACCCGATCCTTCCCACACACATATATATCGCAGACATAAAATATGAACACGTACAGGCATAGACATATGTAGTGAAATATACAAAAAGCAGAAGTGCAAGTACCTCGGCCAAGAAATCATGAGGAAGAGCAACGAGAATTCCAGCGCCATCACCAGTATTTGTTTCGCAGCCACAAGCGCCACGATGCGACATGCGTACCAGCATTTCAATGCCATCCATAACCTGCAGACCAATGGACACCCAGTTCAGTCTCCCAAAGCAAGACGAACCCGCATGCATCCAAACTAATCTATAACACAAAGCAGCTCTAATAATAATAAAATAAAAAATCCTATGAAACAAAACAATCCCTCGGATCTGCGGGCGGGTATATGGAATAAAGAAACACGGGGAGTGGAAAGATAGGCACCGGTAAGGGTGCTTTAGCCGAAGAAGAAAGCACCACAGCGAATCGGTCACATGGATGGCTTTTTTCTCGACCTCCTTCACACTCCAGACATTTTTTCAAAGACCAACGAACAACGCTGTTTTACTTACAGTTTTGCGGCTGGCCTTGCCTGAGAGCTCTGCAACGAAGCCAACTCCGCAAGCATCTTTGTCAAGCGAGGGATCATACAATCCAAGGCGCTCCTGAGGGATCTGCGACAAAGCCATGCAACGCACCGCCACAGTTATGAGCTTCGGCGATCTCCCTGGACCTTCCGTCCGCCATAGATGCATTCTCCTCCCCATAAGCTCCCCCTCCGCCGCCCCCAATCTCTGTCTCTGCCCGTTTACAGACAAGGAATTCCTTCGCGTCGAACGGGAAAACCGATTGGCCCCCTCCAAGCTGACGAATCTCACCAAGGACGACGATGCGGCGGAACGCGGGGTGAGACGTAACGGGGCGTTTCTCTCATCGATGATCCTCGTTCCGGAGATCGAACCGCTGTTGGCCAGCCCCGCCGCCGCCATTGCACACAGAAATGAGATCTCAGATCGTTTCTTTTTCTTCAAAACGAGGCGGGATTGGGGATTCGATACCTTTGATCGCTAAAATGCGTTCGTTGCCCCGCTCGCTCTGTCTAAAATTTTCTCTGTCGTTGGTTGTCGTTGGTTGTATCTCAGAGCGAAAGCGGTTTCCCTTCGTCTCGTTACATGTAGAAAACAGACCTATGATAGCGTATATATTGGACTTATCAAGGATACACCTTCCATCCTTGGGCCCCCCTCCCGAAAACTCCCGGCACCTCATCTACCCCCCTTACTGCCTACCCCTCCGCACCTCCCCTTCATCCGCCCTCTCTAGATCCTCACTAGCCGTCAATGAATTGACGATCAGCTGGGCCACAATTACAAACCCTATTCATCCCACGCCCGCCTCTTGGGGCCCGCCAAGGACGGTGCCCTAACCTCTTACCGAGCCTACACACCACCTCGTCTAACCCGTCCACAACTTCACCTCCCGGCGTAGACTGAAAACCGCGTCGTCCTGCGGTTTGTCGAGTCGTTGGCATGGCAGACAGCCTACGCCCCACGTGACGATAATCAAATCATAACGGCAACTGTTGGCCGTTGCCCTTAGGGAAAAGAACAGCTGTTTAGCTTTTTTTATATATATTAATAAAAACATTATAAAGATATATATCACTGATTATCTCATCCATGGCGTCACATTAATTTACATGGAAACCTTAGCGGTCAAAGGGGCCAACCACCCTGAAAGGGCAAGAAATGAAAGACCTCCAATTCCATGCAAATTTTCTTCATCTTAATTTTTTTTTAATAATTATTCTCCCTCTTCAGAAAAGGCAAATTAAGTCACCCAATCTTTGTAATCAATCCCCTGATTTTTTTTTAAGGTTCCGGTGTTACCACCCGGATTTTGACATCCACCCACCTCCACCAACCTAACTTCCAGTGAGTTGGTGGGAGTGAGACTATGTCTATGTGTCAATGTAGTTGCCTACCACAAACATGTATACACGTTTTTCACTTGTGTTCTCTGCTGTAAAAGGGAGGAATTGTAGGTTATTTAGGAATTTATTGTTATTATATTAGGAATTTTTATTATTATATTAGGAATTTTCATATTTTTCTCATTCTTGTCATACATTATTCTCAACTTATAAAGCTTTATGGGTTGTTATGGGTGAGCTTGTCAGTTCATAGCAATGTCTCACCTTATGAAGCTTTATGGATTGTTTTGGGTGAGCTTGTCATTTCATAGCAATGTAGGGATCCATGTCCTCTTGATACATCATAATCATGATTTACTTTATGCTGGACCATACCCAACAAATATATTACCATCATTTATGGTAGAAAAGGTTGTTGTGCTGTGAAAAACATTTTATTTACCCATTCTTTCATCCCTACTTTAATCACTTTATTTTATTTTTTTCTGCCACATTACATCTTTCCTAATAACTCGTATCTTTTAACTCCATCTTTATTTTAGTTTTTCTACCACATCATATTTTTCCTAATAACTCGTATCTTTTAACTCCATCTTTATTTTATTTTTTTCCGCCACCTCATATCTTTCCTAATAACTCGTATCTTTTAACTCCATGTAAAGCAAGTTGCCTTTTGCCATTACCTCTCTCGTGGGGACTCCCATCACAAGCTCATATCCAAAGTGCTCCAAATTGTGACTTATGCATTTTCCAACCTATGCAAATTAAATTGTATTACAATGCCTCCCACCATCAAGTAAACGATGTAACTAATTCGACATGACATCATTGACTAGATGAAATGGTTGCACTATACTTGGGTCACTGGTCTTAAATCATCCAAATATCTTGTATTTATGTCCTTCAAATATTTGTGTGAATGATAATAATAAAGATAGCAACAATGGAATAATTTATCTTGTATTTTGGAATCATTTTTACAATTATATATATATTATATTAAAGTTATCTATTTTATTAAGAAAACATATTATATAAGAATATGAAACATAAGTAAAGTCTTTAATCTCTATTTTTTCATTAATTAACATAATAATAAAAAATATGCATAATACCATAGCATGTTTACTATTTATTGCTCAACATTACATCACTGCAAAAAACATGGAATCGACAATGTAAAAAATGGTTTCAAGAAGGGGACATAGAAAAAGAAAGGTGCCCAACATATAAAAAGGCTTTGAAAAGTCATGTACAGAAATACTAAAGGAAGAACCCCAAGGGTTAACTCAAATAGTAGATGCTCTTGTGCTTAGTTCACAAAGGTCTTAGAAATCAGTTAGGATCAAATTTCATCATGTCCTTTGGGGTGACCAATTGCCTATATAGTTGGTGACCGATCTCCCTTCCATCCGAAAACTATGGAGAATAAGAGGGGGAGCTCCATAAGGGATACCACAATAATAAAAAATGGAGAAAATGTGTCCAAGAAAAAACAATACTGCATGGATAACTTCAACATACAAGAGGAGATCAAAGTGCAAAACTACTTGAAGCTTTGCATCCCATGGCATGCAAAACATGCAATTTCATAACCAAGAATCAACTCACACATCTTGAGATGTGAAACAAGAAAATGGGAATAAGTGGGAGGAAAGGTTAATGTCAAGTATGTAAAATTGAGAGGTAGCATCATACATGCAGATCGGGAAGAGGTCAAATTTGTGTACCAAAGACTATGAATCAACATTTCAAGAGGATTTAGTGAGAGGTATAGCAATATTGGGTGAGAAATGATGTAAGGAAGAAGTAGAGGATTGAGAATAGAGTTCATGGGATAGCTTACCCTTGGTATAGAACAAAGAGGGTCAAATTCAGTCAATTATGTCTGGAGTTCATGATTTAGTCCTACCATTACACCACTAATATAAGTTAGCAATATTTCTTATTTTATCATTTTGAAAACTTATGCACATGGTGTAAGTTCTAATATTTCCCCATAACCATTTTCTCATAAAAAAATTATGAAATATATTTATCTATATCTATTTCATTTATACAAACAAGTTAATAAAGATAAAACTATCACTGATATTTTCATTACGGTGACCTATGGATTCAAGAAAAAAATAAAGAATTCTATGAATAGAGTAGTTAAAACTAAATTTAGCAATAATAATACTCCAAATAGATGTCCTCAATCACATTCTATCACATTGTCATTACTTGTCTAGCTACCTTTGGAATATGGTTAACCAACAACTAACAAAGAGCACCAATATTTTTCATTAGCGAAATTCATGGTTTTAAGACAAAAATAAAGAATTCCATGAATAGAGTTTTCAAAGTTAAATGTAACAATAATAATACTCCAAATCCACAAGTTCAATCACATCCCATTACATCGTCATTACATGCCTTTCTACCTCAAGAATATGGTTAACCAACAACTAAGAATAAATTAAAAAAATGATACTCATGTGAATCCCTTGTCACTTTCTACAAATTAACTTGATGTAGCTTCAATAATACCTTTTTCATAGTTAACAAAGGGAATATTGTTTCTACTTTTCCATTTCACTTTGCCCACTCCTAAACCATTTAAGAAAAAGAATCTTATTATGTAGCTTCAATAATGCCTTTCCCATCATCAAGAAAGGTAATCTTGCTTCTACTTTGCCATTCCACACTTTGCTCACTCCCAAACCATTTAAGAAAAGGAATCTTACTTCTTCTTATTTTTTTCGCATAAAAAATATTACAGTCCATAATTTTATTTCTAAAATATTGAACCATATTGTTCATCAGGGAAAATGATTGCCTTACATTTCATAATATATCATATATAGACGTGTCAATAAAAGACATGTATACATATAGTGCAGTTCACAAAAAAATATTGTTGTACTGTCCATTTACTTGGCCCGCATATGCCACGGTCTTACCATGCATATTCTCTTTTTGTTGTTGTATAAGGTTGTTGTGTGCTCTAAAAAAATTATTGTTTTCCCCTCACCCTCCTTCAATAGCATATTATTGGAGGATATGCTAGAATGGAAAAGGACCAATATCAAACTCCTTAATGAAGTCCCTATCAAATTCCCATAACTACCAAGTTCCTTCCTCAAATGATATGCCCATTTTCAAGAGTTGATTGGTCATCTGATTCATCTCCCTGGAGATGTGAGTGAAGATAGTCTCCTTAAATAAAACCAATAATCTACTTATATTTTCACAAAGGGGTTTGAGGTAAATGTTCTTAGGTGGCCTCTTGTTTTTGAACTATTTAGTGACCAAGAGTGAATCCCCGAAAAATTTGATGTTTTTTAACCTCTTCGATGATGGCCAGTTGAAGCACAATCTTAACCACCATGAGCTCAACTTTATTGTTTGTGGTTGGACCAATAGCTACTATGCATTTGAAAAAGTATTGATTAGATAGGTGAAGGACATCTCTAATGCCACCCCTGCTATGTTTACCTTGCATCACTCCATCAAAATAGCACCACGCTGAAGACTTGTCTATATGCTCCTCCAAGATGTCTCTATTCCTAGTGGTTCTAGTCCCTTGTGGGAATTGATGGAGAATAAATAAACCTTTGGCTGCATAAACAATAGGCGGGACAAATATGTCCTAGAAAACGAATTGATTATGCGCTAACCATGCACACCAAATCAACAAAAGAGGCAAAGCTCTGAAATCTTTGAACTCTCGTTTATCCAACCAATCTTTTAGAGCTTCCAAAACATCTCGGCCAATCCTAATAAAGTGTGTACCAGAGGCCAATGAGGCATAATTCGATAACTCATGCATATATAGGCGGTGAATAAACATATGACTGATGTGTTTGCTTGTGTTTTACAAAGCGAACATATGTTGGTTCCCGTCCCAAATTTTCGCAAGAGGGAATCCCAAGTAGGAATTCTATCAACCAATACTAGCCACATGGAAAGTTTTGATTTGAGGGGGCACTTGAAATCCCAAATAATAGAAGTCCACCATTAAGTAAGAGGAAGGTCCTCCTCTTCTCTTAAAATAGAGTAGCCCAGCGCGGGAGTATAGATCCCACCATATGTGTTCCTGTACCAAAGTAGATTATCATCCCGGTCCACCAATTTAATGTGTGTTGAATGCAGAGCTTTAATATATCCATTCCAAATGACTACATCCTCGTTATAGAAACCCATCCTATTAGCAAACATCTAATGTTGCTTTAAAGGATCTTGATTCTGGTCATCGAAGATCTAATAAAGAAAGATGATAGCCCGGTCGAGCAGATAATCAATCATCCTTGGTGGAAGAATGTGGGCCTTGTGGCTATTTATCCAAGGATCCACTCCAATTTTTAAAGATCGTCCATCACCTACATCCCAAGCTAGCCACTCAACAATTACTTTAAAATCCTATAGAAAATCCCTCCACATGGATGGAATATTCCTATAGGGATTCTCAATTGATTGAATCCACTCTAAAATAGTCATCGAAGAGATGCACTTTTGATGCATGACTTTCACCCACATGCCTTCTCCTTTTATAATTCTCCATAAGCCTTTAGATGCAAGAGCTTTGGAGAAAATTACATGGTGCTTACCCCCCCATCCACCAAGGAATTTGGGGAGTGTAAGCCTTCTCCAAGAGACCCAATGGAAGGGTTTATAGTCCTTATCCCCGTGCCACAGAAAACTGAAACATAATTTTTGGATGCAATCCTGTGTAGAAGCTGGAACATGTGCAATTGAAACCCAATAAAGCGGCATCGCTTCCAAGACCGTCTTAACAAGAATAAATCTACCAACCTTCAAAAGCCATTTATTGCACCACTATTACTTCTACTTTGCCATTCCACACTTTGCTCACTCCTAAATCATCTAAGTTTAATATTTCAAACACCTAAATTAAGGTTTTTAAAACAAAACAATGTTTCCTTTGTCATCTCTATTCTTCCATCTCCTTGCATTGAATAGAATATTGTTAATTCCAATTCAAGAAAGCATCTTACCATTTTCCATTCCATCATTCTGCATGTGGTGGTTTTTTCTCCATCTTTTTTAATCTCAATAAAGACAATTATAAATTATAATTTTTATATTAATAAAGACTTTTTTATATATAAAATAAATATTTCATTTCTATTTTTACTAATTTTTTCATAAAAATATGATATATAAAAGAAGAGAAAAAGAGATAGACATCTTATAAATTAAATAATCAAATAGTTAATAAAGAAATATTTTATTATATAAAGAAAAAATTTGTATAAATTTAATAAATACGGATAATATGACCCTAACTTAAATTATTAACAATATTATTAATAATTAAATACATCATCAAACTTCAAAACATATTGTTATTACTTTCCTTTTACACTTAGAAATGCATTTTATTTTATGGTTCCAATATTCTAAATTTATATTTAAACTTTATTCTCGTCCTTTTCAACTCACTAATATAACATCTTTATGATATTTATCTATAAATTAAATATTTATTATCAATTAATGTTGTATATGAGTATTGAAATTTTATATTCAATTTAATTGTTTTGTTTATTTCAATTTTTTTATAAATAAGTTTTAAAATAAATTTATAATATTAGTATTGAAATTTTATGTTCAATTTAATTGTTTTGTTTATTTCAATTTTTTTATAAATAAATTTAAAAAGAAGTTCATAATATTAATATGAAATAAATTTCTTACATTATACATTTTTCATGTTTATCAACAAGTTATTCATCATTTTCTCTTTATATGTATGTTGTATTTTACAAATTTCCATTTATATACATTAAGTTATAATACATGTAAACATACAATATCATTTTCTTTTTATATGTATGTTGTATTTTATAAATTTCCATTTATATGCCTTGAGTTATAATACGTAAAACCTATAATATTAAGCTGTTGTGTCATGACATGTCACATTTTAATTATTTTGTAAATTATTATGCATGTTGTTTATGGACATTTTGATTTATTGTTATGTAATATTATATCAACATATTTGATATATATGTCTTATTTTTCAAATTTTAATGTTTCAATGTGATACTAATTATTAAATTTTAATTTATTTATGAAACATTAGGCATCTAGGAAGGAGAATTAGAATATT
Organism: Larix kaempferi; assembly: GCA_027924585.1. Taxonomy (NCBI): domain Eukaryota; kingdom Viridiplantae; phylum Streptophyta; class Pinopsida; order Pinales; family Pinaceae; genus Larix; species Larix kaempferi. The sequence goes on along the minus strand of BSBM01000125.1, from coordinate 4,786,085 downwards.
GGATAATATTGGAAATGTGAATTTAAAATAAAAACAATATTTGCAATCTATTATGTCATTATCTTTGTATTTTATTGTCAACTTTCAATAACTTTTAAGAAAGTACTTATTTTTCACATTTTTTTTCCCAATATTATCAATTATTACTTATCCTCTGTATTTCAAGTCCTTGATCCATCTTCTTTGACTTGATTAAACATGCAATATTTTACTTATAGTAATTCACAAAAAGCATACACTTTTAACCACAAACCACATAATCCACCATATAACTCTTTAATAAATAAAAAACATTTGTGTCCATTATCTACCCTACAAACTTTTTCCTTTTCAAAATTAATCATTCATATCATCCACATTCAAGCCCATCTCTTCAATATGCTTAGGGCTTTAAGAAATTGAAATGGTGTGGCATGTCCGTTCATTACCTTACTCTTCTTATAGCGATTCCATCATGTGTGAGGTGTTTGATTCATATGTTTTACTTTAATATGACACAAGTATTGTGTTATACAATATCAATTTAATTCTTATTTTAGTAGAGTAATCTATAATTCATTATGTTTGCGTGTAGCCCATGAGCATTGATTATTGTTGTAGTGAGGTGTTCTACAACCTAAATATGGGGAAGATGTTGTCACTTAATGTAACATACAATTATAAAAATAAAAAATAAAAAAGAGTAAAAAGCTACATGCTTACTAAAAAATAAATTTAATAAAATAATAAGAATGTGTTGGTTGGATGTCCACTTAAAAATATATACACGTCATGTTAGCTCATAAAATCAAAAAATTAACACAAAAAAAATTACACCTCAAGAAATTAATATTATTTATCTAATTAATGATTTAATTATCTAAATTTTTAATTTAATATGTAATATTTTATAATGCTTTCCAACATCTTACAATTTTTTAAAAACCAACTTTACCATTATTTAAATTTCTAAATTTATTTCCATTAAATATTCTTAAAAAAAATCTTATAAATCTACTAAATTTGTTTAACGTATTTTAATTTGATTAAAAATTATATATAATTTTAAATCTCATTCATATGTATCATAAATAACAATCACTTATAAGTCCGTGATTTAATAACAAATACTAAGGTGACCAAGTTTACATTGTGAAGATTCGAGTTCAAACCCTCCAAATAAATATAAAGGAAGCTAAATATAAATATAAATTATCAACGACCTTGATAATTTTAAAATGCATTGCATTGACAACTTTAAAAATATATATAAATGATATTAAAAAAATTAATAAATAACTCATAAAACAACTTATTGTTCGTTACGCCTTGAACTTAGTACAAGTGGTTGGAATCTCATACCTTGAATATTTAACTCACAAGGTTTACATAGGTTTGGCATAAGTTTAAAAGTTCATGTGCATTTTTTTTGGTTGAAGTGTGATAAGTAGTAGCTCTTATACGTGATTGCCTATACATGGCAAATTGGCCTCAGCACATCGGTGGCTAGTACACCTACTTGACAAAAATTTACCAATAACTATAGGAATGGTTGGAGGATGGAAGCAGGTATATGATGTGTCTTCTTACCTATGAGTTTATGCCTACCTTAAACCATAAATCCTTGACTAGAAATGATAACTATGAGTAAGAAGAATATGTCCTCAATATATATTCTCTCTTTTTCTTTTTAGGTGGCACGGAGGAATCCTTTGACCAACACAACTCAAATCCTACCAAGGAGAACTACTCAATTATTGGCTATTATATCAAAGTGCCTTGCTTTTTACTCCAAAGTCCATGATTGAAAGGGAGAAAGACTTCCAATGCAATGAATAATAAATATGAGTGGTTATACAAAATTAGAGTGTGCAAATTCGAGCACCGACCATCGTAAGTCAATCCCTAGGGCCTTTACATGGCCCACCACTTAGTACTAATAAAGTCCATTAAAGTGCACAATGAGAATTTTAGGAAAATGTTGTGGGAAGATCTAAATAATAATTAAATTAAAAAAAAACTTTTATTTTTTTAAAAATATTTGTATATTATGTTTAATACAGTTTAATTATATGTTGGAAAAAGTCATATATAGCTTTTTAAGGTTTTTTGGCTTTTGAATATTTAGTGACTAAAAATGTGAGTTGTGGTTTTTGTATATGTGAGTTGTAGCTTTATTTTGGTTTTACGTGGTTTTAAATTGACTTTGCTTATATTACACAACAATATAATTATATCGATATGCGTTTTTATTTTAGAATTTGGGGTGGACTAGTATTTATGCTTTTTCTAGATTGCTTGAGGATGACACAAGTGTACTGTCTAGATTGATTTTATGGCAATTGTTCTAAATTCAAAATAAACAATTATAAAAAATAATATAAAATAACTGGCAGCTCATGCATAGATAACTCTTAGTTGATGCATGGATAACGGTCAATTCGTGATGCATAAATAATGAGCAGTTCATGGCAAAGTTTAACTAAAAAAAGAGAGAACAAATAACATATAACTTATTCATAACACTTAACTTATGGATTATTGATATTCACTAACCACAAATTAAATGACTATTCTAATTTATATTTTTATTGAATTAGTTAGCATCAATTCAAATAAAATATACACATAAACGTTCATACTATCATGTAATTTTGCTTTCAATAATATAATTATAATTTTTTCATAGGATATATAACCTTTTGGTCTTCCAATTGCAAGTTCAGGTATCCATTACCTTCATGGATAAAGTTTCGTTTATTTGAAAATAATTTTGTCCTTCCTCGAGATGCTTCATCAAATTAATTATGATAACTTTAGCACCGAATAAAGTGGTTTGATTTATGGCTACTTAAGCACCAATAAAGCGGTGAGACGATGGAAAGAGACTCATTAAATTACAATAAACCTGACTAAGCTAAGTAAGTGTTATAGTTTTCTTAAGGTTAATGTAGACTTTTATGCTTCCTTGTATAACTTTAATAATTAATGGGAATAATAACATTGGCCACATAATTTAAAAAAAAGTTGAATGAGTTAGAACTGTACTTTGACTTAAAGAACATTTATGAAAAAAAACTTAGACACAAAGTAAAGTTTCATCAACAATATTCTATGTCTCGATACTCTAATTCTTCTGCCAGATGGAAGTAAACACTTTGTTCTTTTGTCACATGAAAGTAAACACTTTGAACTTTGGTGATAGTTTACAAAAATTATATACCCCGAAGATATTGGAATATCCATATGAGTTGTTTGATAAGCACCTTTTGTCATTTAAACTAAAAGAATGGCATTTTGGTATATACATCATTTATTTGAAGAGGAATATATGCTTCTCCTTAAAGGTAAAGAAAATGAATAAAATGAGATTTTGTGACCACGATATTAAAAAGGGTACTTGAACATTAAGTGCTTGTTTAATGGTATTTGTCAATAAAGAATGGAGAAGCCAAAGAAAATGAATAAAATGAGATTTTGTGACCACGATATTAAAAAGGGTACTTGAACATTAAGTGCTTGTTTAATGGTATTTGTCAATAAAAAAGGGATAGTAATAGCAAATATATTAGTTAATCTTGATGTAGTTTTGGAATGAGAAAGAGTTGATTTCTAAAGGTGTAAAATCTCATTATTCAACATTCAATTAATACAGATAGCATTTGAAATATTAAGATATATCATTAGTATTTATTATATCAAAATTTAAATAAAAAGAATGATTATAGATAACAAAATAGTCAAAGTTTTCAAAGTAAAAAGAAGATATTGAAGTTACCTAGAATTAGATTATGAAAGGTTTGACTTATCAAAGGTCCATAATAATGAACATTCATTAGTTCCAAGTGATTAATAATTGATAATCACAATTGATATGGGCAACCACAATTGATATGGGCAACCACAATTTGGAAGGCGACTCTCCTCCCAACCAAACCCCTTAGTCCAAGACTGAGCCTTCGAGCCTTCAAACAATAAACGATGCCAACCCTTCCTTCCAATATGGAACCCAAGTCCCATCATAAAAAAATGGTATCTCATCACTTCATCCAATCTCTTTAAATAAGTTTATTTTCATTTTACAAGTTTCCCTTCACAACTCCATTTGTCATTATTTTATTTATTTTAATTCATCTTTATTAATTAATATAATGTCATTAGTTGTTCTTGATTTCTTTATTATTATTGTATCATTATTTAGTTGTTCTTGATTTCTTTATTATTATTTTATCATTATTGTTATTACTATATTATTATTTCATGATTATCTCCTTATCATTATTATTATTATTTCATTTTTCATATTATCTCTTTAATTATAGTAGTAGAAATAATTATCATTATTTTTATTATTAATATGGGGCATTACATACTCCCCCCTTCAAGAAATTTCATCTCGAAGTTAACTTTAATTATATTACTTAGAATTTATTTATTTACTAGCACAACCACTTAACTTGTGGTTCGTGAAAATCGATAGGTCACAAGCTAAGTGCCACAAATAAGTTACTTGTTCTTCATGCTAGTTACACGAATTGCTTGTTAACAAACTGCTCCTCTGTTAAAGAACTCCCCGTTACCCATGCATCAGTTACCAGTTATTCATCATAACTATCAATTATTTATACATTGATAGGTGTTTATATCCTAGATTTGGGGTGGACTACCATCTATGCTTTTCCTAAATTGAAGGAGGATGAGACAAGTGCATTGTCCACATTGATTTTATGGTCGTAGTTCAAAATTCATTGTAATAGCAAATATATTGGTTAATCTTGGTGTATATTTGGATAGCAATAACAAATATATTATAGTAATAAACTGCTCATCTGTTAAAGAATGGATAGTAATAACAAATATATTGGTTAATCTTGGTGTAGATTTGGAATGAGAAAGAATTGATTTCTAAAGGTGTAAAATCTCATTCAATCAACATCCAATTAGCACAAACAAGAATTGGAATATTAAGATATAACATTAGTATTTATTATATCAAAATTTAAATAAAAAGGCCCATTGGGGAAGAGCAATTGGTAATGAGTAAATGAGATGAGAAGTTGTAAATGGAAGGTCACAAGTTCAAATCCCCATGGGTGCTTACCAAAAAAAATTAAATAAAAAGAATGATTATAGATAACAAAATAATTATAAGTTTTCAAAGTAAAAAGAGGATACATAAGTTACCTGGAACTAGATCATGAAAGGTTTGACTTATCGAAGATCCACAATAATGAACATTCCTTAGCTCCAAGTGATCAACAATTGATAATCACAATTGATATGGGAAACCACAATTTGGAAGGCGACTCTCCTCCGAACCAAACCCCTTAGTCCAAGACTGAGCCCTCGAGCCCTCGAGCCTTCAAACATTAAACAATGTCATCCCTACCTTCCAATATGGAGCCCAAGTCCCATCAGGAAAAAATGGTATCTCACCACATCCCCCAATCTCTTTAAATAAGTTTATTTTCATTTTACAAGTTTCCCTCCACAACTCCATTTGTCATTATTTTATTTATTGTAATTCATCTTTATTAATTAATATAGCATTATTAGTTGTTCTTGCTTTCTTTATTATTATTGTATCATTATTGTTATTACTATATTATTATTTCATGATTATTTCATTATCATCATTGTTATTATTTCATTTTTCATACTATCTCTTTAATTATAGTAGTAGTAATAGTTATCATTATTTTTACGCTGATAGGCATTTTTATTTTAGAATTTGGGGTGGACTACGACCTATTCTTTTCTAGGATTATACGAGGATGAGACAAGTGTACTATCCAGGTTGATTCTATGGCGGTCGTTCAAAATTTGAAATAACAATTACAATTTAAAAAAAAAAAAAGTGGTAGCTAATGAATGGATAACTGGTAGCAGATGCATGGATAAATCGTAGCTAATGAATGGATAACCAACCATTTGTGACAGATAACTAGAAGAATGTGAGAGATAAAAAAAGAAATATAAAAAATAACTTATGGTTGATGCATGAATGCATGGATAAATCGTAATAGATAACTTATAGTGACACTTAACTTGTGGCCTATCGATGTTCACCAGCTACAAATTAAGTGGATGTGCTAGTTATTATTTTTATTATTAATGTGGGGCATTACATACTCCCCCCTTCAAGGAATTTCATCTCGAAGCTAACTATAAATAACACAACCACTTAACTTGTGGCCAATGAACACCGATAAGTCACAAGTTCCATGAACAAGTTATCTATTACTTGTTCTCCATATTTAGTTGTAATCACTTGTTTTCTATGCCTCATATACCTATTATATTCTTTAGTTAAATGGGTTGTTTGTCACTACTTGTTATCCATGCATGAACTACCAGTTATCCATGCATGAACTATGAGCTATCCATGCATCAACTACCAGTTATTTTATTATTATTTATTTTTAATTTTGAACGACGACCATAAAATCAATCTAGATAGTACACTTGTTCCATCCTCCTTCAATCTAGGAAAAGCATAGATGGCATTCCACCCCAAATTATAAGATATAAACACCTATCGATGTAATTATATTACTTAGAATTTATTTATTTACTAGCACAACCATTTAACTTGTGGTTGGTGAACACTAATAGGTCACAAGCTAAGTGCTACAAATAAGTTACTTGTTCTTCATGCTAGTTACAGGAACTACCTGTTAACAAACTACTTGTATGTTAAAGAACTCCCCGTTACCCATGCATTTGTTACCAGTTATCCATCATAACTATCCGTTATTTTTTATTTATTTTTATAATTGTTTATTTCACATAAATGGAACGATTGCCATAAAATCAATATGAATAGTACACTTGTCTCATCCTCATGCAATCTAGGAAAATAATAGGCTCTAGTCCACCCCAAAATTCTAAAATAACTAGCAAAACCACTTAACTTGTGGCTGGTGAACACCGATAGTCCACAAGTTAAGTGTCATGAATAAGTTACATGTTACTAGTTCTCTCCCTTTTCTAGTTAAAATCTGCCATGAACTGCACATTATCCATGCATTACGAACCATGCATCAACTAAGAGTTATCCATGCATTAGCTATCGGTTATTTTTTATATTTTTTTATAATTGTTTATTTTGAATTTGAAACGACAGCAATATAATCAATATGGATAGTACACTTGTCTCATCACCGTGCAATCTAGGAAAAACGTAGGTGCTAGTCCACCCCAAATTCTAAAATAAAAACACCTATCGGTGTAATTATTATTATTGTTATTGTTATTTACTTATTTACTCATTGTTATTACCCTTATCTTCCACACATCAACCTTTGCTACAACTAGCGTAATAACCACCCAAGTGAATACAGTAGGCATTGAAAGTCCACATCACAACTTTGGGGAAGTGTGAGTACAATTATGGCCATTTTCTTGACTTTTGGTTTTAGTCTTAAATCTTATTGACCGTCTAGGACCCTAAGGTCTGACCTTATCTTCCTAAGTAGGAATATGGTCTAGTACAGTAACCCATGTACCCAAGGCATCTCCAAAGGATGGCCTAACTCCCCCCACAACTCCACAAGAACTTAGCCCTAGACATCAAAGGTCCTACCATCACAACTCCACAGGTGAGTATAAATCCAAGCATTCTCTTGGACCTTTGGTACCGGGCGATGTTAATAATTGTTGGCACAGGTTTATTGCTTGATTTTGTCCCTAATCCATAAGGTGTTACTTGTATATATTCTCCTATGTGGTGACATTCTCCCACAAGATCCTTGAATTAACCGGACCCAAGGCCTATGGGTGTATTTCCCGTTAATCACCACCTCACAACATGCAACCAATGCATTAGTTATAATCATAACATCATCTCATAGAAAATAATCCAACATGCTACATGTTGCATGTTAACATGAGAACACAACATCTTTGTCATCGCATCATAACAATACACCACATGCTCATGCATTTCAACATAAATTATATTTTCACAAAGAACCACATGTCATTACATCATGCCATCATATAATGAAATTTCATCATAAAGAAAATCACATCGTCGTAGCTTAATCAAAGATACAACATGCCATACTGAGATGTCATCAACATAATTACATTAACATAAATAGAATTGAACGACATATTAAATACCATAAGTGTCCTTAAGTTAACATAACCTCATGAATATGATAATCTTCTCAACACATATGTTGAAGTCCTTAGATATGAAAATACAATCACATAAGAGATATCATAAATGATCCACATTTTTATTAATATTAATTGGATCTTTTAGGGAGGAATCAACTCTTGTTCACTTGCCTCTTTGAGGGTGGCAACCTCTTATGAGATATGCTTCAATATTATTCACAAATCCCATAAGGAGGATTCCACCCTTATTTATAGATCACACTAAAACTCTAACCTCCTAACTACCTAGTGGACCTTCTTTAATGAGGTCCCATTATATTCATTTACTACCATAGTGGGACTTATTTAATAATAACAAACATGGTGGACCTAGTCCACTTTACATTAAATGGACTCCACTACTACTCTAATGCACCCTTTGAGACCCCATTACACCCCTAGGGTGGGTCATAACAACATATCATATGCATAACCAATAAGACATCATGAACATTTATATCATGGTTAATCAACCATAACCAACTTCACTAGTATGCATGAATGATCAACAATAAATACAAGAAATTACATCATCTAATGCCAAAGAAAGATCATCAAACATCTAGCACATGGATATGTTCTTGTTGAGTTTACCAATATAGGTTGACTCTAGAAAATGGTCATCATGAAATCCCTTTATGAATGTTAAGTTATATCTTAAAACAATAAAACAATAATTTATGGGGTCTGTATGGTCAACATATTTGTGAGTTTTTCATATATTTTAGTTAATTGAGTACACTATTAAAACTTTCAAGTAAATCCCAGTCATCTAGAACCATACCAACATAAGCATGTACTATTATCCATCTACTAGAATTCTATAGTGGATAATCAATTTGTCTTTTTTAAAATGCATATAATATTAACTCACTATGATGTTGCTTTGTGACTCAATTTGAAAGAACAAAATAGATGGAAAATATTCTAAGAGTATCCTTGTGAGTAAGAAAATATGGCCAAATTTGGTCACCAGTAAAAATATTATGATAGCTTCAACTTTTAATGGATTCATATATGAATAGTAAAATTCCATGATATGCCATTAATGGAATTAACAATATGCCCAAATCATCAAAGTAAAAAAATAATTTTTTCCATGTTTATATTGTGACATTAATAAGTGCATCCAGTCACCCTCTTGCTCCTTTGTAATTCAACTTCTATACTCAACTTTAAAAACAACATAAATGCAAGAGATAAAAAATAGCATGTATAGGCCAATAGCACCAAATAGAGATTGTTATATGTCAGAATTACACTTTGAACTTTAGTGTCGCATCCTCGTGTCATGCGACCTCATGATGCTTCCTCCTAATGGGTGTTGGACCTTGTTGTTCCCCTTATTAGCCTCATCTAGAGGCTTAGGAGGAAAATCCAACCACATTCAGTCGAATGCCACCTCATCCAATCACTTTTGGCATTATTTTCGCGCCCTGCTAGTATATCAAGACACAAAAATTCCCTATTTTCGCGCCTTGCATACCTGCAGGAGCATGGAAATCTCCATAATTTCGCGCTATGCTCAGTTGTTGAGGCGCGAAAATCTCAATAACAACCCTTTGCATGGATTTTGGATCTTACCTTCTGGGAGATTTCCTTTGGATTGCAACCTCTAATTCGATCCTAACCTATCCTCCTTGTTTAGCCTGACTGATCCACTAAACTGTCACCTAGATCCACCTTCCTCTCCATATGGTTGGCTTCCTAAATGATATAAAGGAGAGGCCATCCATGAGCCAAAGGGAGGACAACTTGGGGTATCAAAACTATGATCCTAGAAGGTTTGCAGATATAGCAAAAGGGAGGAAGCTTTGGAGCTGGAGGTTGCTTGGACATCAAGGAATCAGTTTGTAAGTTTCATTAAGTTTCCATTTAATAATAACTTGTCTTATTTCTCCATTTTGTGTATTGTGTCTCAGTCATGAACATGAAATGTATTTGAGTTGATTTAAATCTAACCTAGCACACGATATATTTGGATATTGGTTTCGTTGATTTCTTGTTCAATCCCAAACAGGTTCTGCTTGTGGAATTCAAGATAGGAGCTGGGAGCTAAACGAATGTCTGGCTTAAAAGTGAGTTAAACTCTTCCCCTTTAGACTCATTCCTGTTAAGATTTAATATGCTAAGACAAAAAATAGCAGCATTGCATTCCATTTCACAATAATAGCATATACAGGATCACTGAAGAAATAACAAGCACAACATAAACACAAGAGACACAAATTTATCCTGGGAAACCCTCATGGGGTAGAAAACCCAGTAAAGCTTCCTCAATATAGATGACCAGCAATATACAAAGATGTAACCCTGAGCATAATCTCCTCCTTCTCCATAGAAGACCTCTCCTCCACAAGTGTGCCACTCTCAAGTGAGTGAGTGTGTGTAAAATGAGGAATACACCTCCTCTATTTATACACTACTCCGACTTGTCTTTTACACAAAACATGTAGGCTCATATTTAACCAATGGGTTGAATACCCCACTACAACTGATTGGGCCGACCCCTCTAGGGTGGTCTAATAACCCTTTGACCCACATAACACATACAGGGCCGACCCCCACTAGGGAAGTCTAATAACCCAAGTTACCACAATCTGATGGAGGAATAAACATCTCTGGAATAATAAAGTACAAATATAATATTCTTTGAAGTTACAATATCTCAAGAATTACAAATCGTATGCATTGATTAGATTTAGAGATTTAAGGTAGCATTTGTTGTATACCATCTTAGATTAGACGTACTTAATCTCAGTTTGATCTAAGGGAACCTCTTCTTATCCATAGGAGGAAATTTCTACCACAGAAAATGGCGACTTCGCTGGCTTAGATCTAGATTTTATTATTTTTTGATTGTGAAATTTGGTTTTTATTTTCACTTAAATCCCTTGTTCTCTACATATTTTTCATCATTGAACCTATGAAATTAAGTTGAACCTCGACACTTTGTCCCCTAGGTCTGCAAAACCCGAGAAAGATCAAATTTTTTTCTTAAATTTCGCTCTTCATTCCCTCACTGTAGATTTTCACGCCCTACCCATACTTACCAGTGTGAAAATTCTTAAATTTTCGTGCCCCAGTTGTTTGCAGAATGCGAAAATCCCCAATTTTTGCGCCTGGACTGCCTATAGACCCACGAAAAATTCTCCGTGACAAGCTAATTTTTGGTCTTTTGTTTAGTTCATGACATTTGGTTTCTGATCTTCTGCCCCAACTTTCTTTTGCTGACAGTGGTCAGACTTGTGTGACCTGTATGATTGCACTACATCACTTGCATTTTGTTTATTTTTGGAACCTTTGAAACCTTCGCTTGATTTTCAGGATCCCTTTGTAGACACTTTGAGCAGAGTATTAACTAGGTCATTGTTTTTAGTGTTGCCTACACACCCATCATTCCATGCACTTAGTCTACACACTCACCCTGATATCCATAAGCAAGGTTGCAAGTTGTATTGGTTTGCGTCATTCATCTTTTAGGTTTGGATTTTATGAGTTTATGTGACATAGTAAATAGGTCATTTACCTTCTTGACATATTTGCAAATATTGGTCATTTCTGAACATTCAAGGTCATTTTATCTTATACATTTGAATCCTTGATTACAGTATTGGTAAGATTATATTGTTTTGAAAAAGCATATTTACATCTTTTTTCATAAAATTGGTATTGAAGAACTTTTTTGAAGTTTTCTTTCTCTTTTGTTGAAAAGATCAAAGTTCTTTTTGCATTTAGAAGGCATCTATCCGTTCTCACTTGTCATGCATTTTTCTCGTTAGAACTAGAAAAAGATTTGTTGGATTCATTTAATTTGAAAGAGTACTTTTTTGGCACATAAAAAACAAAAAAATTGAGTGGTTTTCATCTTTGAGAAAGTTTGCATTTGCATTTTTCTTTTAGGATCGAAGAACTCTCTCCTTACTGTAGCTAGATATTCATCGAAGATAAAAGCATATTTGATTCATTTGCATATGCATGGTTGATTCAAGTCACAACACCATCCAGTTCCACTTCCATTTACCCGATTGAGTAAGACAACAAACCACTAAAATTTATCTCCCTAACTCAGCACATATTAACCTCACTTGAGGATACAAATAATTTGTTAGTTAGGTAGGACACCGGGGATATGAATCCAAACAATTCCCCCTTGTCACTTTTCATCTGAAACATAGTTGTTGTCCTCTAGGGTACTAAAATCCTCTATTACTTATTGACACGGTCATCGACCAGTTTGTTGAGAGGGCCTCATGTTCCACGGGGGTAAGCAACGAGGACAGGTTCCAAACGAACTTTGTGGAATACTGCACTCCACTTAGTGCCTAAGGACATATATCCATTGTCTTCCTTGTATTTTCCATACAGGTGATACAAGGGCTCAAAGGAAGAAGCTTCAGTTAACCTTCTCGGACGTGTCATGAACGAGGTAGCTTAGTGACTTTTATTCTAGGGCTCATTTACCCAGTATCCCTTTCGGTAGAGGGATATCCTTCCACTTTGGTCTCTCATTTCGTATTGTTTGACTTGGATTTCATCACCTTGTGTTTATCGGACAATCCACTCGAGCGGACGTGAGCAGGATCTCCCTAGCTCAATGCGAGTCTAGAACAAATAAGATAGGCTACAAATGCATCTCCTAGATCTACATAAGGATTGAGTACTAGATGTCTTACCTTTCACTTCGCTATCCTTTCTCCTGAATGTTGCTCCACGTCTCACGGTCATCAAATCGAAGCTGCAAGACCTGTCAAGACAAGAAATAAGAGAAACAAGTAAAGGGCATCTATACAATAAGAGATCTAAGTGAACAGTTAAGCAGGTAAACTACTCAATATCATTACACACATGAACAATATTGGTGGAAAGCATTTGTATTACTGTAAAAATAGGGAAGTACATAGCAGAGATATCGAACTACAACCGAGGCTTAACGCTGCAGCCCTTCTCCAACAAAGCCATTTTCCATTTCCTCCTAAGGAAGCTTGAGTCTCTCAAGGATGAGTAGAGATCTCTCAAGAGTGATTTCACCAACATGTAGACACCATAGACTTCCTCCCCTTGGAGAGGGGTAGAGCTTCTCTTATATAGGACTAAGTGGATAGGGTATGGATGGGATAGGTTGAGATATGGTAGGAGAGAGATAGGGGATCCTCCCAAGGTGTTAGGAATCGAGTACCAACTCCCCTAGAGGTCAGGGATAAGGCCCCAAGTCAGCAAGTTTTGAGAAGAACCTCGAAGAAGCTATTTTTTCCCATTAACTGACTTCGATGCACCATGCAATGAAGCAAGCTGCGATGTCCCATGTTACATGACTGCAACCTGTGATGACCTCTCAAAACCTGGTACAACTGGGTACAAATCCTCCCAGGCTAATTACTCAGTCAAGATACCTTCAGGGGTGTATACATTGAATCTCATGATGGGTAGATTTTGGGTGTAACAGAATGCCCCCCAAAGAATGAAGCTATTGAAGATAGACAGGTGAAGTGCTTTGATAGAAGAAATGGAAATAGACTTGTCGGACGAAGGACTCTGCTACCGTACAACTGACTCTGAATTGACAATCTTATATGAAGTACAACATGGCTGCTGACCAATACAATGCAGATCCATGGTAGTAATGAACGGCTGAACACAATCATGGCTACTAGACACAAGCGTAGATCCATGATGAGATGATAACACAGCCACGACCAATACAAATGTGGATCCGTGTGATATAACTCAATACAAACTCCATCGCAACCTGGGTAAAACATGACTTCCCAGGGTCTTCAAGCTGAACCTGCAATGATACGAATCTATCCATGTGATTACAAATGTCTTGATGTCGAACATGGTATAAACCACTTGATTACCGGCCATTGATGTAAACCATTAACAAGCGCGAGGGAGATCACCATTGATGTCAATGATTCCCAAGGTATCACAGTACATATCATCGAGCGTGAATAAATGAGTTGAAGTCGAACGCAAGATGAAATATTTCAATCAAGACTCAATGATGTAAGCTCATGTTGAAAGCGACGTAACCTACCATTGAGGCATGCAAGGCCAAGGTACTTGATTGGTTTCTACATTCAATCCTCGGATGATGAGTTGAAGTCGACAAGGATGAATCCGTCGAAGGAGGGCCATGATGAATCCCCCATAAATCGACATGAAACACGATAAAAATTTATAGAGTAGGTCGGATGGTACAGTCACATGCAAGACTGACTCAGAGGAGACCGACATGGTGGCAGGTGTACTGACTGCAGATGATAAATGATGGACATATTCTTGAACATGGGCATGGCATGACTTGGCAGTATTGACATGACGAGTGCGACACAAATTCCTAAGGCGACTGATGATGGAAGCTTTCTTTGAATGATTCAAAGGAGTAACAAGACTTAGGAAATAAGTGGAACTCGAGGACAAACAAATGATCCAAGTCCTGTATGCAAATGCAGATGAGTGCCATGTTCAAGAATGACTAAATACTGCCACTAACAAGGTACGTAACACAAAAGCTTTCCTTTTTTCCCCATCATGAACGATGAGTGCCTCATGTGTTTTTTATGAGCTTGATGAGGGTAACCAGATTCTCAGTATAGCTCATCTCATAGATGAGTCCAATCCCAAATATTTTCCGAACCTGGGATAGGAGGGGTTCGTCCCATGGTGGGCCCTTCAATGTAAGAGTTTAACGAGTCCATAGAAGGTAAACTCGGTCGTCATTTCATGTTTAGAGAGTCTGAAAAGAACTAAAGAAGACTCCAACGGTCCTTTTTCGTAAAGTTAGTCTCATCGCCCGAAAAAGGGTAAAACAATGTGGGAGAGGACTCTTCCAGTCATGATTCGCTGGAGTATACCTTTTTCGTAACTAGTGCCCCCTGGTCCGAAAAAAGGGGTAAACTATCACCAGGAAGACGACCATTCAAATTCTTTTACAAGCATGAACACGACAAGTTCGCTTGGTAATCTTTTCATATTTTGAGAGCCTGAAAAGAGCTTAAAGTTAGACTCTGAGGGGTTCCTTTTCCGTAGGAGTTTAACGAGCCCGGAAAAGTGATAAATCGTAACTCGGTAACATATTCTCATAGTTTCAAGAGCATGAGAAAGAACAAAGAGTAAGCTCATTAATCGCAATCTATGAAAAAATGGGTAAACGACAAAAACTCACAAGGGGTGTTCATACCTGAGATGACCGTTCCAATATGAAAATGGCATAGAAAGGCACTTCACAACTCCTGCACACTCGGAAACTAGGTCAAATAGTCAACCGAATGTTCAAATATAATAAAACTGATCCGAACTATAGCAAATAGCATAACGGCATCAAACATTTGAAAAAGGAATATTCCATTTCGTTAAAAATAGAAATAAAAACCAAATATAGTCACCATTGTTCTATTTGCCAAATTTGGGAGGAATAGTGCCATTTGCTGCCAGATATTCACTTGTCGATTCTGGGAGCTACGATCAGCCATTTCACCTGCCGTCAAGAACATGTAACCCTAAACTTCAGCCAACAAAATCGTAGTGGTTTACAATTTTGATTTTCAGTCATTTTTTTGGGTTTTGGCTTGATTTGGGAAGGACCATTGCGCCCTCGGCTCATCGCAGTTGGCCCTTCCGGGAACTGCGATGAGACTGAGTCATCGCAAATGGAATATAAATGGATTGCGATGACGTTGCCCTGTTTGCAAAAATGGGGTGCGACGATGGCAACGTCCATCCCCAAACTCAAATAAAACTTAAAAGAAAGACTCCCAGTGGGTGGAGAAAGTCCTAACATTGTTAAAAACCTCCTGTTGACAGGTTCCAAGCATCAAAAATGGTTTTGGAATGGCGGGAAAGGGAACATGAATTAGATGATGAACAAGTTGCAAACGATCCACATTATGTGGAAGCTTTGAGAAACTGTGGGCTTCTCAAGTTCTTCCGCTTTTGGGGGATGAGATCCCAACTTCCACTACTGAACCCTATGCTCCAATCTTGGGATGCGGCCCAACAGTACTTCCTGATTGGTGAGAATGAGCTTCACATAGATGTCGAGGACATATATTTTCTAACTGATTTGTCCCGAAGGGGGGACAATGTGACACTCACTGGATCATGTGGGAGTGATCGAACTGTGGAAGATTTGATCCGACAGCATTGTGGTCCCAATGCCCGTGCATCTAGCGGGAAGATTTGCATTAAAGATTTACGAGAGCGCCCATTGCAGGCCATTTTATTCACCATTACGAGGGTGGTGGGGAGTCAAGCTCCTCACCTAGCCACTAGAGCACAGATGCTTTATGCGGAGGACTGTTTGTCTCCAAAGATATTCAACTGGTGCAAGGGGGTCCTCGCAAACATGCGAGCTCAACTGACAAAGTGTCGGTGAGGAGAGCTCAAATAGTTCGGCTATGGTTCTATAGTGATCCCGTTCTTGCTGGAACGGGTTCCCCTTTTGCGTCCTCAAGTACCACTAGAGGATAGGGACCTCAAAGATCCACATATGGCCCAGTGGACCGATGTGATGGATCGACATGGTGGAGGTCCTATCATCGGGTTTCCTCCTGAGTTCTTCACTTGGTTGGCAGGCCAGTTACTGATGGTGGAGGACCTTCCATATAGTGGCACCGACTTCACAGATGACCCATACTTGCCGCTACTTGAGGGAGCAACATGGGGAGACCTCGGTAAGAACAAACAAACCTTGAACTTTTTAAGTTTTGTGCATTTATCATTTTTTTTTTATATAGTGCTGATAGGTGAACAACATGTGTGTGCAGATGTGGGGCCTATACGACCAGTGGGGACCTCTCTTCTGGCTAGGAGAGAGAGAGGAGAGGGAGCGATGGTGGATCCAGTTGTGCATGTTGCCATGGTGGAGATGGACAGAGTCTATGCCAACCTGAGTGGGTTGACACTGGCTGTTCCTGAGCTGACAGTAGATGAGGTGCCGTGGCCCATGCAGGTGCACACGGTTGGAGCAACCGCGCGCTTGAACGCACTGCTTCACAAGGTTGCGAGAGTAGTGGACTGTTTCCAGACTCAACCGGCTAGGGCTGCTAGACCACCAAGGGTTGTATGGGCCAGGCGATAGGAGACATGTTGTCATTGTGTGTGTACTGAGAGCTTAGAGGCCTTAGATTTTGTACTACTGAAAGCTGTGAAGCTTTAGATTTTGTAGAGACTTACTGAAAGCTATCGAGCTTTAGATTTTTGTATCAACACTACCTTTTTGAGATTATATATATATACAGACAGTGCAGTGATTTATATATTATGTGTTTCAAGAATTAATGATGTGATCTTGTTTATATGCTTGCTTCTATATAGTGCATTATTTACATGTTATGAGTATCATGTGTGTGCGATGTACCAATCTAGAATGAAGTTGGACATCGAGTCAGCGACTGTGTTTAACTCTCGTGGAATGTGCAGGTATTGAATGGTTTCAAACGACCTTTCCAAGAGACGAACTTGCCTCAAGAGATGGAGTAGGGTAGGATCACGAATAATGTAAACTCGGTTAAGATGGGAAACCACCAGTTGAGAATCCATGTGGATGACAATGTGGTTCATACCCAAGGAAATTGCATCGGTTAAGGTTCCAACTACTGATAGATACTCTACGTCATTATTGGTTGCGAATCCAAGGCAAATTCCTCCTGAGCTGATGAGCTCACCTATTGGGGAATACAGTACCCAGGCTGCCGAGGCAAGGTTATGGGTATGCTGGCTGGCACCGTCCATGAATCCATAACACATTTCCATCTACACACGTAGACAGAACATGGTATGAGAAACGAAAAACAAGATCTAAAGACACTAAAAAAATAAGTGCGTCACACCATACAAAAACACACAAGCATGCCATGTACAGTATATACAAGGAAATCTATGCATGAGAGGGTCAGGCATAGTACCTCTTCAGGTAAAGCCCATTACGGGGTTCACCCAAAGATATTCCATCATAATCTTCAAGCTCGTAAGCTCCCTTTTCCAAAACACGTTTGACGATGTAAGGTCCGTGCCACATGGACTCAAAATTTCCTGCTCCTAGTTTGTCATGCTTCTGGTCGTATGTGAGGACCAGGTCACCCTCGTTGAATATACAGGTTTCAACTGACTTGTCGTATTGAGCTTTGATGCGTTTCTTGTGTGCTTCATTAGCAAGAGCAGCATCTCGGCGAGATTCGTTAAGTTTTGCTAAGTACAGGAAACGTTCTTCCTCGTCAGTATTGTTAGGAAGAAGTTCGACAGCGAGTTGGAGAGATGGAATTTCGCACTCTATAGGCAGGACAGCTTCCAATCCATACACCATTTGGAAAGAAGTGAAAACTGTGGTGGTTTTAACGGAGGTTCTGTAGGCCCATAATGCTGAAAAGAGCATATTATGCCAGTTGGACTTGTGTGTACCAACCATCCGTTGGACCATAGTTTTCAAGACCTTGTTAATGGCCTCGACCTGTCCATTGGACTGCAGGTAGTAAGGTTTTGAGTTTTCATGTCGAAAACCCAATCTATCACTCAGTTCATCAACCATATGGTTCTGAAAGTGAGAACCGTGATTGGTAACTATAGCCTGAGGAACTCCAAACCGTGCTATTACATGATTGAACATGAAGAGTGCGGCGGTTATGCCATCGTTTTGGTATGTAGGCATTGCCTCAACCCACTTTGTGAAGTAATCCATAGCTATGATGATGTAGCTATGCCCCCCGGTCGAGGTAGGTTTACAATGCATAAAATCGATGCCCCATTTTGCAAAGGGGCCCACGGCAATAATTGGGTGTAACGGGGCGGGATGGGTGCGCTTCTTCGTATGGAAGTGTTGGCATGGAGGACATATTTTCATGGCCTCAATACAATCTTTGAAGATAGTAGGTCAATAATATTCTATGCGCAAAATTTTCTGGGCTGTAGCCATCCCAGAGAGGTGACCGCCACACGCCCCAACATGCAGTCATTCAGAATGCGTTCAGCCTCATCGTGAGTTAGACAATGTCGAAGAATGGAATAAATGCCACGGCAGTAAAAGTGTCACTGATGATCAGATAATACTTTGCACGGTGACGAATTCGACGACGGTCATCGCGAGAGAGTTGAGGGTTGAAGTGTTGGGTTTGAAGATATAAAGAAATATCTCCATACCACAGATCGGTCGTACTGATGAGAAACAGTGACTCATCTGGAAAAGAGTCATTGTGCTCAACTTCTACATCGGCACGGGGAAAGTCACAAATCAGCTCAGCAAACACCAAGGACTTTTTGGACTTGGCTTTCTCGAAAAGAAGATCGAATTCTTGTAGTATCACGATCTAGCGTGAATACTTGCCCCCTAGCACTTGACGTGTCAGTACGTGGTACATGGGGTTCGAGTCTGCGATGATGGTGGTGGTGCGGAGCAGGATGTAGTGTCGGAACCTTAAGACGACGATGACCGCTGCGAAAGCAAGTTTTTCGACATGTGAATATCTAGTTTCAGTGTTAGTGAGACCCTTACTTGCATAGTATATTACATGTTCTTGGGCATTTTGGTCCTCCTGTACCAAAACCATGGCGATAGTAGTAGCAGAAGCAGCGAGGTATAAGATGTAATCTCGGAAATCATTCGGTGGTTGGATTACAGGGGCATGCGTGATGGCATGTTTGATGCTGTTGAAGGATTTTTGAGCTTGATCGTCCCAGATGAACGAGACGTCCTTCTTAAGCAACCTCATGTACCCTTTAGTCTTTTTCGCGAAATTACAAACAAAACGTCTTAAATAAGTTGCCTTCCCTTGGAGACTTTGAAGTTTCGTCACAGTGGTGGGAGGTGGTAGGTTGACAATAGCCTCCACCTTTAAGGGATCGATGCAGATCCCATCCTTCGAGACTATAAATCCTAAGAGGCATCCAGATTCAACGCAAAATATACACTTGTGAGGATTCAGATGGATGTTGTACCGTCTGCATCTGAGGAAAATGGTCATCAGATGATCCATGTGGAACTCACGCTGCTTTGAATGAGCAGAGAGATCATCTAGGTAAGGTTCCACAAAGTCCTTAATATCAAGGAAGGCATACGACATGGCTCGATGGAATGTGGCGCCAGCGTTTTCAAGGCCAAACGGGAGTTTTCGATATGTAAACGTCCCCCAAGGATAGATGAAAGCCATCTTATGTTGGTGGGCTGGGTTGATCTCAATCTGGTTGTAACCAGAAAATCCATCCATGAATGAAAAGATGACGCTTTCGGCACAATTGTCGATAATCTAGTCAATGAACGGGGTCGGGTAGTTGTCCTTTGGACAAGACTTGTTAAGGTCCCGATAATAAACATAGATGCGAATGGTGCCCTGCTTTTTGTTCACAGGGATGACGTTTGAGACCCAATCCGTCAACGGGACAGGATAGATGAATCCAACCTTTAAGAGCTTTTCAATCTCTGCCTTGATCGTTGCAGTCTTTCGGGGGTGTACCGGTTGCAACTTTTGACGTACAAGTTTGATGTCAGGATAGGTTTTTATTTCGTGAGAAACAATCATGGGGTCTATCCCAGGCATCTCCTCATAGGACCAAGCGAATACATCTCGAAATTACTTGAATAAGGCCGTGCCCATAGCTATTTCTTCAGGGGAACACTTCTGGCCTATGCGAATGTGTTCCACTACACCAGGTTTTACCGAGATGTCTACCGAGGTGGTAGGCTCAATGTTGGCCAAGTTACCCTTAGTGTCTGAAATACATGTAAGTATGGGAGAATGAGGGAACGGGTAGATATCCGGGAAAAAGATGGTGTGAATGTTGTTCTCTATGTACTGCAATGGTGGAAGAAAAGAGGACCTATGGTGAAGGTCATCCCACGGGCCATCATCAAGATTCATAACTTCCATGATGGACTCATCTGAATGAAAAGTTTGAAGTAAGAGGTCGGGTAGGGATGATGCCCGTTGTAGAGAACAAGATAGGGAGGCCATGGTTAGGTGGTCCTCTGGTGCTGATTGGATAGCCTCGTAAATACGTTCAGCAGGTGAAAGAGGCACTGCGTCTCCAATCAGGTGTGTTGTGGCTTCGTCCGGTACAAGCCAATATCAGTAGAGCGAGATGAAATCTCCGCGGAGATCATGTTCACCAAGGCAACATGATTAGGGGGGTCCGAAATGGGAAAAATGCCCATGAGAGATGAATCTTTCAAAATGCCAACCCCTATACTCTCATATTGTTTTGACATTTGTCCAATGGAAGGAACATGGTTACCAGGATGAGTAGTAGTGTCCGGCATGCAAAAATCTAATTGGTCGATGGTAACAATTCGTCCTTGGTGGGGAATTGCACCGTGCGAAAGACTGAAGAAGCTACCGCTTGCATGGTGTAAAACCAATTACGACCAAGCAGGAGATTATAGTCTATTGGGGAGGAGACCACTTCCACATTGATGGTTACGGTCTTTCCGCCTAGCTCGACTGCGAGAGATTGTAAGAGCCCATGAGGTTGAAAACCACGCCCGTCGAATGCTTTCAACGTGGTGGGAGAGCAATTCAATTCGGGAGAGCCGATGGCTCTCCAATAGGCGATCGACATGACAGACGTGGAGGCGCCTTTGTCTAGAAGGGTACGATGGACAATTTTCCCAGTGAGGTTTGCAGCTACTTGAAATGCGAGCTGATGGGAAAGACTTGGCTTGAAATGGTCAAGTCGGAACATGATGGTATTCGAAGAATCAGGGTCAACTGCACCGATTGCAGTGGGGAGAGTTTTGCGTTGATTGGGACAATTCTGCAAAACTTCCAGTGTGGACATGGCGCAATGGGCTTGTGCCAAGTCTTCTACGATATTGTAATTCTGTGCCGCCCGAGAATTAGGATTAAAAACAACTTTTCTAATCGTGCCTTTGGGCAGTCGCAATATCGAATCGAAGGATTGCTTCTCAATGGTGAGAGAAGTTGATGGTACAGTGACATCAGGTAAGGAGTTGGAATATTTTTCAGCATTACTCCCAACAGGTTCCTTCGAAGGGACCGTGTCGTATGATCGCGAGCGAGTGTTCAAATTGATCATCTCATTTCTCACCATGAGAGCATGCGCGGTATTAGATGATTCCCCCTGGGCTGGGGGAGGTTGAGCAATCATCTGCTGGTTTTGAGCAAGAAACGGATCATTGAGGACTGCGGGAGTGGGTTTACCCCTAAGAAACTTTTGGACTTCATCTTTATGGGGACACTCTTTAGAGAAATGATCATCTCCACACAATAAACAAGGATATTTTAGTTTCCGTTTCTGTTTGGTGTCATCAGGAGTGCTCTTTTGTTCCTGCTGGGCAGAAGATTTCTTAGGTTTTCCCTTATTTTTCTTCTTACTGCCAGACTTCTAAGGTGAAGTTGATGAGACAGAATTCACTTCTTCAGTAGCAACAAGAGCGGATGACTTGGTGGTGTTGAGACCAGCCTGTGTTGGTAATGGGGACGAACCCTGGGGGTCTGAAGAACCAAGGGTTTGATGAGGAGGATGGGTGTGAAGGGATCCGATGATGCCATAGGCTTGGGGTCCCTTAAGTGGTTTCGCAGGATCGTTAGCATCACGGGGTGCATTAGGAAGAATATTAAACAAAGTGCCAGATTGAGTGTAGACTAGGTCTAGTACATGGGCACTCGCGATGGCTTGTTCTTCGGTGACAACACCTCGCATGGAAACATCTCTTGCTATGACAAGGATGAGTGACTTCGTAAACCAGTCTTCTAGGAGTTGATCTGGAATGGGAGCTTTGATGAGACGACGTCTCCTTCGCCACTCATGGATATGATCAGAAATATGAGTAACGGTATTCTAACGGAGCGAGGTTAAAAGCTTGGTACCAGTTTCATACCATATAGGCAACTGGAAATGAGTCAAAATGTTCATGGCAAGAGAGCCAAAATCAGGAAAAGAGTGGGGTGGCAACTCAATGTACCACTTGGCAGCCGAACCAGTGAGAGTCCTTTGAAACAATCTAAGACGAATCGAGTCGTCCATTAAAGAATTAGATGAACACCATAAATGGTAAGTCATCACGTGGTTTTTAGGATCTTC
This sequence comes from Larix kaempferi, assembly GCA_027924585.1. Lineage (NCBI taxonomy): Eukaryota > Viridiplantae > Streptophyta > Pinopsida > Pinales > Pinaceae > Larix > Larix kaempferi. The sequence continues at coordinate 4,762,904 of BSBM01000125.1, read as the reverse complement.
ACCCGGCTTGCTGTCAAATTTTGGGATATCATACAGAAGTTTCACCGGAATAGGTGGCCAATTAGTTCTGTGGTAAATGGGGTCATTGGTTAAAGGAGATAGGTCAGGTAGGTCCAAGGTAGCCAAAAAGGGCAGCTATGGATTAGGTTGTGCGTATTGATAATACAGATAAGGCATGTAAGGACCAGTATGACTGTAAGGTGTACCAGGAGGAAACTGGCCGTAGGGGGGTGTGTCGCCCAGACTGTAAGGGGGTACGCCACCATAAGGTGGTCCATTCCAATAAGGTGGGGGTCCACCTCCACCACCGGTAGGAGGTGGAGGTCTGTCGCCACCAATGGGAGGAGGTGGGGGTCCATAACCATAATGAGGCGGCCCACCATCGCCTTCGCCTTGAGGGGGTCGTGGACCACCTCCGCCACTAGAAGGATGGGGGCCCCCACTACCTCCGTCGCCGGAAGGATGAGGGTCTCCACCACCACCACCGCCACCATAGTAGTTAGGCCCTCCACCGGCTTCGCTTGGAGGGGGTGGTGGACCACCTCCACCACCCGAAGGGAAATGTCCTCCTCCACCATAATAGGGTGGTCCCCCACCGCCTCCGCCTGTAGGGGGTGGTGGACCTTTCCCACCACCACCGGAAGGGTGAGGGATATTGTTGGTAAAATGAGGGGGGCCTTCACTAAAGTTAGGTGGGGGTCCGACGCCTCCAGCAGGAGGTGGGGGAGGACCGATCGGGGATGGTGGTGCTTGAGGGATAGTTGGTTGGGGTCCGTGTTGCAACACCGACTGTTTCCCCCATAGAGTGTATGGATTCCTGGGATAAGGTATCCCGTATGGTGAATTTCCAGGATTAGATTGACCTGGCGCAGGGTTAACAGAACCTGGATATGCTTGACTCCATGAGGGTAGGGTTACATTGGATGCCCCCCCAACATGAGATAATCCCATGGTGGATGGTCTAGTGGGTTGGGGAGGTCCGTTGAGGATTCCACTGCCTATGTTCTGGTTAGGAAACGGGGGTTTCCCCCCAACCACAATAGTCTGACCACTATTCAAAGGTTGAACCAACGTAGGTTGTTGGTTAGCTGTCGTAGTAATAACGTTACCAATGAGATAATCCGTGGGAATGGAATATCCTCCCCTTGAATTTTGAGGTGGGGGAGGAGCTGGTAAAGTAACTGTGGTAGTAACAGGTGTGTTGGACTGTTGTCCTTCCACCAGTTGGTTCACTTGAGGTGCAGGATTGGACTCTTGTGAGGGTTGACCAGTCTCATTAATGGTCGCGTGGTGGGAAGATTGTTTCGGTGATCCAAAAGATATCAGATGATATGGGATGGGTTGGTAAGGGGGTAACGATGGGTCTTCAACCCTTCGTTGGAGACTTGAATTCTGGAACTCCTCAGCCATAGAACGAAAGCGAGCTAATTGGTCACGGTAGTAGGCGAAGGGGTCATCCGGAGTAGTTCCGTTGGGTGGGGATGTGATGGAAAAATGAGCCACTGGGTGACCAGTAGAAGATGTCCAGTAAGCTGCTAAAGGAACAACAGCTGCTGTAGGGTCGTCTTGGGATCCGTTTATCCATTCCAACACTCCAAGTTCTCCCAAGATGATGGGAGAAAGGTCTTGTGAAGTGGGGATTTGTCCTCCTTCATCCTGCGAGGGATGAGAGGCAGGTGAATCCAGAGGATTTTGTGGAAACAAAAGTCCTCCAACATTCAGAGTGGGGTTTTCCACTTCAGTAACTACGACCGTGTTACACTGATCCATTCTTACCCTCTAAATAACCTCCAGATTAAGGGGATATTCGAGTGATAAGTTTAATATCCTACAGTATCTTCTCCAGGGAAAATCCTCCAGAGTGTCAGGAAAGTCAGCCAGAGTGGCTAAAACAACGTTTCTCCTAAGGGTAAGCTAAAAAAGAAAAGCAGTCCAGAAAAACCTACTCAAACTAAGGCAACAAGCAGACTTATGTGACAAAGTGGATTCAAAATTTTGGAACCTCATGGGATTATCAAGGCATCGCAAACCGCGATATACTGCAGGGTCCAACAATATGACGTGACAAGGAGGATTGGGACCGTACCCTTTCCTGCATACCCGATTACCTGGACAGTACGTGTGTGCTAATATCCCCGAGTGCTGTTCTCGGTGTATTGCTTTGCCAAGACGGCCAAATGGTTAACTCAGTTGGTTTCAGGAATCCTAATGGTGTCTACCGATATACACAAGGTACGTGGGAGCTCAAATCCATAGTGGTGTTGTCTAATGCACAACCGTTCGGCAAGAGACCTTCTGATATACTACCGAGTACGTGATACACCCTTCGATATATGCCAAGTACGGATTATGGTACTTGGTGGGTACGTGAAGGAGCTCAATATACCGATAAGGACATGGAAGACTACAATACCCCTAGAATACAGTGCTGGAAAATAACGACAGCTGCCATGCTTAACGACGTCGGAACACGTCTCTAACTTACACACAAGTTGCTAAAATTTTTACCTAGTTCTACTGTTAATTTTATCTTGGATGGTTAGGTGAATGCATGAGGTGAGTACATAATCGGAAGCATAATGCAAGTCCTAGCTACATGCACGAAATATTCTTTTCTTTCAATGAATTCTAGTTATGGGAAGGAGAAATCTTTTTCTTTCTGACGAGATTGCCAAAACAACACAATGCAACACAATCCCAATTCAAACAAACTTGACTATGAAAGTATTCTTTTCCTTTTTCAATGAAACACAAAAAATCACAACACTACTATCCAAATCACAACATTTTTCCTTTTCTTTTTCTTTTCAAAGAAAAATGACACTAGGTAATGAAAATTGATTTCTAAGATGGAGTATGCAAGCTTTTCAATTTCACTTTCAATGGCCTAAAAGCAATGAAAAATAAAAAATGCACTTATCTTTCCCTAGCATGGAAATACTTTTGCAAAATTGGAAGTGTAGCTTGAGTCTTTCAAGAAGGTGAGCGATTCATATTTCAAGAAAAACAAAAATGATCATACATTCATTCAATTTTCCAAAAGATGATGAACGAAACATCACAATGCAAGAACGTTTTTCTTTCAAAAACACTCAAGAAATGATGGGAAAGAAGCACTTTTTAACTTTTCGATAGATGCATGAAAGAATAAACTTGATAACAATTGAGCTTTCAGATCTAAATGAACGAAGAGAAAACACTACTTGCAACACTCGGTGCACTTAGAAAACTCAAGAAAAGACAAGCACTCAATTAAGCTGAAAGATACAATTAACTCAAAATCAAGCAGTAGCATGCAAACCAAGAAAGCAAAGCTCAAAAAATAATGTAAACGAGGCTTGGGAGCAGATCTAATGTAATGATCAGATCAGGAATGGAAGGAAGGGAATGCAAGGGTGGGCGGATGAAGGTGGAGGAGACAAGAGTATCCACCACTGCCGGTATTCAAACTTGTCCAAGACGGAACCCAAACTCAATCCAAACAAGCCAAACACACAACACAAAAATCAAAGGTGGGATCTCTGGCTAGATCTTTGCAGCACAGAGGGAGTTCATACAGCAAACCAAAGTTCAGAATTGGCAAATGGAGAGGGGATTCCTGCATGCAAAATTTTGACAAATCGACGCACTCTGTGCTTGTACACAGTGCAACGTTGCAATTCACCAAAGCGGGAAGTACGACGACGTCGCAGTTTACCAATGAAAGGGATGCGACGAGTGACTAACAGGTAAAGAACAGAGGCTATTAATGACACAGTGTCGCTCTGTTTCCACTAACCAGGTGTGACGAGCGAGATCTAAGTCCACAAATGAATCAGATCTCCAAGCAATGAACCATGGAATGGTTTGAAAATAAGTTGTATAAACTCAAAGGAAGCAGATCAGAGTCTTCAATATGAAGATCTGATAGTGAAATCAACTCACGAAGCAATGACAAATAGAAGGCTTGTGTCAAGCAATCAACTAAAAATGACTCTCAGGCAATTACAGAATCAGACATGTAAATCCCCAGTATGGTTGCCAGATTTGTTTATCAGAAAATCCACTCGAGCGGACGCGAGCCAGATCTCCCTAGCTCAATGCGAGTCTAGAACAAATAAGATAGGCTACGAATGAATCTCCTAGATCTACTTAAGGATCGAGTACTAGATTTCTTACCTTTCACTTCGCTATCCTTTCTCCTGAATGCTTCTCCACGTCTCATGGTTGTCAGATCCAAGCTGCAAGACCTGTCAAGACAAGAAACAAGAGAAACAAGTAAAAGGAATCTATACAATAAGAGATCTAAGTGAATAGTTAAGTAGGTAAACTAGTCAATATCATTACACACATGAACAATATTGGTGGAAAGCATTTGTATTACTGTAAAAATACGGAAGTACATAGCAGAGATATAGAACTACAACCGAGGCTTAATGCTGCAGCCCATCTCCAACAAATCCATTTTCCATTTCCTCCTAAGGAAGCTTGAGTCTCTCAAGGATGAGTAGAGATCTCTCAAGAGTGATTTCACCAACATGTAGACACCATAGACTTCCTCCCCTTTGAGAGGGGTAGAGCTTCTCTTATATAGGACTAAGTGGATAGGGTATGGATAGGATAGGTTGAGATATGGTAGGAGAGAGATAGGGGATCCTCCCAAGGTGTTAGGAATCAAGTACCAACTCCCCTAGATGTCAAGGATAAGGCCCCAAGTCAGCAAGTTTCGAAAAGAACCTCGAAGAAGCTATTTTTGCCCATTAACTGACTTCGTCGCACCCTGTAATGAAGCAAGCTGCAACGTTGCATGTTGCATGAGTGCAACCTACGATGACCTCTCAAAACCTGGTACAACTGGGTACAAATCCTCCCAGGTTAATTAATCAGTCAAGATACCTTCAGGGGTGTATACACTGAATCTCATGATGGGTAGATTTTGGGTGTAACACCTTGCGAAGGATACAATCTGTTGAGGTCTCCAGATCCTAGTTAGGAAGTTTTCCTGAAATTTCATCTTTTAGAGGGTCTTTTTTATTTTTAGTGCTGCTTGTTAGCATTCTGGCCATTTTTTTTATAGCTCACTTACTGCGACACTGGTCCCAATCAAGTTTTTTGATCTTTTTCTTTTGGCCTGCATGCCTTTTCTTTTCCTAGCTCCCCTTTTGCACACTCGGTTGCTCTAGGGTTTTTGAGTTCTTTTTTCATGAGACTTTCCCCAGAACACTTCATCTAGGTCCATGGAAAATCAACAGAAATCACATAGACAACAAGGGAAGAGTCCTGAGGCAATACCTCCAGTCAGTCAACCTTCATCTTCATGCATACCCACTCTCCCTACCTGTAGACCTGTTGGGAGAGGGACCGTTCCACCATCAACTAGTATGACACCAGTAGCTGCTACAGTACCCCTAACACATAGAACAGTTCCAGAGACTAGTACTATTCCAGAACTTTGTATGGTAATTGAAACTAGTGCAGTACCACAATCCACTGCTGCCCCAGAAGTCAGCACCGCAGTGGAAACTACTTTAGCCTTTGAAGTTAGTGTTTCACCTCAAACCACTGTTCTTCCAGAGGTCATCACCCTTACGGATAATAACACCACTCCAGTCATGCCATCATTATTTTATCTTCCTGAAGAGTACATCGAGATCATTGAGGAATCTGAACCTCCACCCCCTAAACAGTTTCACCTCTCTACCGACTTTACCTACCCCTCTACACAGTTGGAGACCCCACCTGTCATATCTACATCCTCGGTCACATGGAGTTCTGAAACTGGATCTTCTAGCAATATATCATTCAGAATTCCCTCTCCCGAACTCCCTTTAACCCTAGATATCATGACATCAATTCGAGCTGAAATGACTAGTCTAGCCAATGAACAAGTGACAACGAAACAATTTAGATGTGAAGCTACTCATATACTGGCTTCAGTCTCACAATACCCTCCCGCACCTGCTTCCCAAGCAACAATCTCTTGTGATTCCCCAACACCCCGATCTTCATCCTGTGATACCACTTATGACGAATCATATGTAGGTCGGTCAGGACCCACCGACTGGACCCAAACAGAATCCTTCCCTGATAGCTCAGGGATGGAAAACATTTTTGATCCAACCTCCTCATTATGGGACACAACTCAGGGCCAAGCCCTCGATGATTTTCGCACTCTTTCCATACCCATGCAATTGACGCCCGAAATTCCTCTTCAACCTTCCCCTCATCTATTGCCATAAGACATTTTTGGTACTTCTTTGAGGAATACTCTTACTATGAGGACAAACCCTACTTTCTCACTGTCATCTTTACCATATGGAACTAGTGCACCACCATCTTCACAAGTCAGCCCCACTCATGCAGTTACTCAACCTGCACAACCAAACTATTCTAATGTGCCCATTGGAAGACTATCCATTCCTACTGTTCGAACACCTAATGTAACTAGAGGTCAATATTCAGCCACGATTTACACTATTTTTGGAGGACAACCGTTTATTGGATCCCCAAGCGGACCCAGTAACCAACCTCCTCCGTTTGGACCATATACCATGTGGGGACCACATACCTCACTTTTTGAAGGATAATCATCTCTTAGTGACCCAAGTGGGACCAACCAAAAACCTCCTCCATTGACATCATCAGATCCGTGGGGATCACACTGTCAACCTGGCAATGGACAACCTTTCATTAGTATCCGAAGCGGTACTAACATCCTATTCCCTTCGTCAGGCCCAATTCCTTCTTAGGGACCACAAATCCCACCTACTGGGGGGCATTACATTACCGGTAACTAGAACCAAGCTGGGGGGAAACCTAATCAACATGAAGCCTTCATTCCCCCTTACTTGAATTCTGGAATACCCTATCCCTGTGCCTCGAACACTCCATGGAACCCATCCCCTAAAACCCTGTCTCTTACTCAGAGCGGAACAAATAATCCATGGAATCCATTCTTCCAATCACATCCCCCCTCTCAATGTTAATTTTTGAGCATTAATTCAACATACTCTAGGATCTTTACTGAGAGAATAACATGTACATCATATCAAGCATAACAATGCATATCAATCACACCAAGCAATCACATGAGACAATAGACACACAAAGTTTCACTAGGGAAAACCATAAAGGTTAAAAACCCCATAAATTCCTCAGAGATAGAAAGAGCAATGATACAACCCAAGTACAAGAGATGGTCCTCCTAGCAGCTACTTCTCCTTCCTCACTTGTGTACCACTTTCTGGTGAGTGTAGAAGTGAATAATGAAGTGATCAAATAGAGTGCCTCCCGCACTCTATTTATACATGACCTGACCTTCCTAATAAACTAGTAGGGCTGACTTGCCTAACTCAGTCTAATAACCCATGGTAATACTAATCAGGGCCGACCCCACACTTGATGGTCTAATAACCCATCACTTGCAACTTGCGACACTTGTCAATACAAATGACGACACTTCCGTATAGAGGAATAATAACATCTCTATAGGAGTACAATATACATAGGTGAAATACATTCCGAAGTTACATATACATCAATACTCCCTCTTAACTAGGAAGGTATTTATCGACACAAATCTGCTAGCACAAGTCTTCTTCTCTGGATCATCGTCATTGGATCATCATCATCGAATCATCGTCACCGTCACTGCTGCTGCTATCTCAATCAATCTCCGATCTACTCGTCATAGGAAGTTCTACAGAGCTAGTCCTTTTTCATAATGGATGTAGGCCCACCACCTGTAGGTCTTCATCATCACTGGCCATACTGTGGAATCCTCAAGACTAATTACGTGCGTTAAGCCAAAACCTCAAAAGAGCATCCCAGGACTAATTATGAGCATACTGCTCAACCTATTGGATCTCCCAGGATATTTTACATGTAACTGCACAACCTATCCATGGCCATGGAGTATCATCCTGATACTCATGATCATACTGATCATCTCATCGTCTATGAAGCACAGTCCAGATGCACACAATACAACACTTACACTCATCGGCATGGGAAGACACACTTCAACCATCCATGAAAGGCTCAACACTCACATCAACGCATATGGGAGAACACATCTACCACCATGTCAGAAAGGCTCTGCACTTACATCAACGCACATGGGAGAACACATCTACCACCATGTTGGAAAGGCTCTGCACTTACATCAACGCACATGGGAGAACACATCTACCACCATGTCGGAAAGGCTCTGCACTTACATCAATGCACATGGGGGAACACATATACCACCATGTCGGAAAGGCTCTGCACTTACATCAATGCACATGGGATAACACATCTACTGATCCAGGTGGATATTGGTGGCCACCCACCTTTCCAACTGGCTCAAAATAGTTTTATGGCAATTTTGGTATTGTACTATTTTTAGCAGTTTTTCGGGTCCTAAACTTCCGGGGCCGTTTTGAGGCCCTAAACGACCTTTTTTGGCAATTCGGGGGGCCAAATGGATGCCTTTGGCATCCATTTGGCCCCAATCGAAAGTTGTAAATCTCGGATAGACCTTTCCAACGGGCTACCGAGCGCCCCAAACGGAGATCGTATGCAAAAGTTACGACCCCGGGAAGTTCATGTACTAACTTACCCAAACGGGGCCCACATGAATTTTGGCGCTTCACCTCCTAGGGTTAGGTTTTTGGATGTCTAGGGTTTTTGACATTCCTGTTTATTGTAAAAGGCCTTGGGAGCCTCATTGTAACCATCTTCTTGCGAAATGAGTGCAGCCGTCACATCTCTTCTCAGAGATAAGCCGCCACCATTCCAGCAAGCTTGTTTTCCGCTGCATTTTACAGTTCTAGCTTATTTCCTTATTGAATAGAAAACCAGTTTTACTGTATCTCTGTTATTTTGTGTTAAGCATCTGATAATAATCTGTATTCATTTCGTTCTGCTCATAAAATCCGGATCAGTGGTATCAGAGCGGTCTGCTCCTCGTCGTCTTAATGCATGTCCCCAACGAGGTCAGGGTACAAAGAATTGGGTCTCGAGCTTGTTTCTCTTGAGGACAAAATCTCTCGCATGCCCAAGCGACCTCTCATGGCAGGAGAAAAGAAAGATGACGGGACAGGAGATCCTATCAAAATGTTGCTTGAGGAAGCCCTCACACAGCAGAGGAACGAGATGATGGATAATTTCGCGCAAATCCTTCGGCGACTACCAACAAGCGACACATCTTCCTCGAGCGGAGGCGCCGCCCCCTTCAAGGTACAAATCAACTTCGATATCCCTATATTTGAAGGACAGATAGACACAAATGCTGTAGATAAGTGGCTGAATCTACTAGAAGGGTATTTTTCTGTCCATAACTTTTCGAATAAAGAAAAGATTACTTTTGCGCTCCTCAAAGCCGTTCCCCATGTCAAAGATTGGTGGGAAACATTCTGCGAGCAAAAGGACACAGAAGAAGCCTCATTATTTTCAGTCACGGCCACCTGGGAATCCTTCAGGGATGCTATTAAGGAACAATACTACCCTGTTGGAAGTTATGATGACTTGTATACCAAATGGACCACACTGCGACAAGAAAGAGACCAAGCAGTGCCAGAGTTCACAAATATATTCCATACCTTGCACACCAAGCTGGGTATCAAAGATTCAGAGCAACATCTGGTGCTCAAGTATCGCGGTGGTTTGCATAGATACATCCAGACCGAAATGGAATTTCTAGACATCTCTTCCTTGGGTGCGGCCTACCGATATGCCGTCAAAATCGAGCAGAAGCTCAAACAAAAGACACGGCAACTTGGGCCTGGGAACCCTTCACAGCAAAAGACAGGAAAGGGCGGCCCCAACCCACAGAATAAAGGGCAGAGCAAAGATGGACAGTATCAGGACAACCAGTCCAAGCCGCAAGCAAAGAAGGACACCGGAAAAACAAAGAAAGATACCGGGAAGTGGTGCGACTTCCATAAGAGCCCTTGGCATAACACTGCTGATTGCCGCTCAAAGCAGTCGCTGGTGGCCGAAGTGAAAGCATCTGAATCAGATGCGGGTTCTGACTCTGAGTCCGAACCAGAAAGGGGAATACGGATCATTGACGCGGAACCCAGTGCCACCATTGCTACCACCAAGCTCCAGCTTGATGAACCAAACGAGCCAGAAGAAGGAGAACGCCTCTTCCATTCACAGATGTGGGTAAAAGGCACCACGCTGCACTTCATCATTGATAGCGGTAGCCAGAAGAATCTCATCTCAGTAGAGGTCGTCAAGCGCCTGGCCCTGCCGACAATGCCGCACCCACAACCCTACACCATTGGATGGCTCCGCAAGGGAAGCGATCTCCGCGTCAGCCAACAATGCCGACTGCCATACGGCATCAAGCCCTTCAAGGACAAGGTATTGTGTGATGTTGCTCCTCTCGAAGTTTTCAGATGTTCTTTTGGGACAACTTTATTTATGGAAACGTCATGCTGTATATGAGTCTAGGCCTCGTAGTGTTATTATTTCTTTGAACAGGAAATTGTACAGGATACCCGAGGCAGTCCCTCCTAGTGCTATTTCCTTGATCTCTGCCAAGCAATGCAGGAAGGTCATCTCTCAGACCGGGAAATTTGTCTTCTTGGTGATTCGCTCTCAGAGTGAAAGAAAGATCGCAGCCACATCCCAGGCCTCCAGGACCGATCTATCCACACAACAGAAGCAAGTGGATAAGGTGGTAGAAGGATACTCAGATATCTTCTCCTCTCCGACCGGGGTACCTCTGCACTGCCAGGTCAAGCATCCCATCGATTTGACCCCAGGCGCACCGCTACCCAATGGGCCAGTCTATCGCCGCTCTCTGTTGGAAAACGAGGAGATCAAGAGGCAGATCCAAGAATTGCTCCACAAAGGGCACATCCGTCCCAGTTCATCACCTTGTGGGAGCCCAATCGTGCTGGTGCAGAAGAAAGATGGGACCTGGAGACTCTGCATTGATTACCGAGCCCTAAATAAAATCACAGTCCGCAATCGGTACCCGATTCCCCGAATCGACGACCTCCTTGATCAGCTCACGGGGGCCAAATACTTCAGTAAGATTGATCTGAAATTTGGCTACCACCAGGTCCCAATAGAACAGACAGATGTATGGAATACTGCCTTCAAGTCAAAAGAAGGTCTTTTTGAATGGTTGGTCATGCCTTTTGGTTTTGACAAATGCTCCAGCAACTTTTATGAGGATGATGGACGATATCCTACGACCTTTCACCAACAATTTTGTAGTGGTGTATCTGGATGACATCCTCATCTACAGCAAGACTTGGGAGGAACACTTGCAACATATTCAGCAGGTTCTGCACACCCTGCGGAAGCACAAACTATATGCAAAATTGGAAAAATGCTCCTTCGGCATGGACAGGGTCCATTACTTAGGATACATCGTTGATCGACATGGTGTGCATGTGGATCCAGCCAAGATCTAGGTCATCCGTGACTGGCCATCCCCAACCACACTCACTGAACTTCGGAGCTTCTTGGGCCTCACCAATTTCTATCATCGATTCGTGCTGGGATTCTCTCATATCGCATGGGCCCTCAACCAAGTGACCAGGGGTGGTGGTAAGGCAAAATTTGTGTGGGGCCTGTCCCAACAACAAGCCTTCGATGACTTGAAGAAGCGTTTGTGCTCATCACCGGTACTCTCGTTACCGAACCTGCAACATCCCTTTGAGATTGAGACAGATGCTTCAGATTATGCTGTGGGCGCCGTTCTCACTCAACACGGCCACCCCGTGGCATATCATAGTGAGACACTCTCAGATGCTGTCCGCAAGTACCCTACCTACGACAAAGAAATGTACTCCATTGTACAAGCCTGCCACCAGTGGAGACATTACATTCTTGGGAAGGAGACAGTCATCCACACTGATCACAAGCCACTATAGTTCATGCAGACCCAAGGAAAGTTGCAGAATGACCGCCATCAGAAATGGTCAACATATTTACAGCAGTTCCACCTCAACATCAAATACAAAACAGGGAGTACCAACCGAGTTGCTGACTGCCTCAGTCGACCTCCAGTTGCGACACTTACCACGGTGCTAGACTCTTGTGGCCATGAGACCTCCGGATGGCCCCAACTCTACGAGACAGACCCTGACTTTTCCGCCACCTATCAAATGTTGGGCACCAACTCAGTGGTTTCTAATTTCCATCTTCAGGACGGGTTGTTGTGTCGTCTGGGCCATCTCTGCGTTCCATCAAGCGAGCGCGCAAAGCTGATTTGGGAAGCTCACTACAGTCGGTTGGCAGGACACTTTGGTGTCGAAAAGACAGTGGCAGTGTTGCAGAAACATTTCTACTGGCCGAAACTTCGATAGGATGTCGGCAAGTATATAAGGTCCTGCACCGCTTGCGCCATTGCCAAACCGACCACTAAGAAACAGCGCCTATACACCCGTCTGCCTACTCCTGACAGGCCGTGGGAATCCATCTCAATGGACTACATGTCGGGCCTCCCGTCCACCAAGAGGGGAAATGACTGTGTTTTCGTGGTTGTTGATCGCTTTTCCAAGATGGCGATTCTAGCCGCTTGCAAGAAGAACATCACAGCAGAAGCCACTGCCAAGCTCTTCTTTGAACGAGTATGGGTACATTTTGGGATCCCACAGACCATTATCTCAGACCGTGACAGTCGGTTCCTCAGCTCATTCTGGTCAAGCCTCTGGTCACTGCTGGATACCAAGCTCACCAAATCCACTACCTTCCACCCCCAGACCGATGGGAAAACGGAGGTCGTCAACCGGATGGTCGTACATATCCTGCGCATGTACAATTCAACACACCCCCGCACATGGGATGAGAGTCTCCCCTATGTCCAACATAGCTACAACCGAGCCCTGCATAGCTCAACTGGCCACAGCCCCTTTCAGGTGGGGTTGGGATTCCAACCATTGGGCCCCATGGATGTTGCACTTCCCCTTGCGACCACCTTGGCCGACTCGTCCCCAGAAGCTGACAAAGCTGCTCGGTTCATTGAACGGATCCAGCATATCTGCCAACAGGTTCAGGATATTCTACAGAAGTCTAATGCCAAGTACAAGCAGCGCCATGATCAACATCGGGTGCCACATAAGTTTCAGGTGGGCGACAAAGTTTGGTTGCATTTGCAGAAAGAACGCCTTACAACGCCCCATCGAAAGCTTCGCCCACTCCGTTATGGGCCGTACACCATCACCAAGGCAGTGGGTGACAATGCTTTTGAGCTCAACATTCCCCCCTTCCTTGGCCTGCATCCAGTCTTCAACGTGGCTCTCCTTCGGCCATATTTCCCACCACTATTAGACACCTCCGAGATAGCAGAGAAGTTGACACCAACAGAGCTCAACCCTGATTGCCTACAACAAGCATCCAGTGATCATATTGCAGACACACAGATCAAGGGCACTCGACATCAAAGGATCCAGCTTTATCGAGTTGTTAAAGCAGGGCAGCTCCTGCACCAAGGCAAGTGGCTCACCCGAGGCCAAATTCAGCAGAAATTTCCTCATCTGATGGGGGAACTCAACGCAATGGAGACCATTGCTTCCTAAGGAGGGAGGATTGATCCAGGTGGATATTGGTGGCCACCCACCTTTCCAACTGGCTCAAAACAATTTTATGGCAATTTTGGTATTGTACTATTTTTAGCAGTTTTTTGGGTCCTGAACTTCCGGGGCCGTTTTGAGGCCCTAAACGACATTTTTTGGCAATTCGGGGGGCCAAATGGCTACCTCCGACATACATTTGACCCTAGTCAAAAGTTGTAAATCTCGGATAGACCTTTCCAACGGGCTACTGAGCACCCCAAACGGAGATCGTATGCAAAAGTTACGACCCCGAGAAGTTGATGTACTAACTTACCCAAACGGGGCCCACATGACTTTTGGCGCTTCACCTCCTAGGGTTAGCTTTTTGGATGTCTAGGGTTTTTGACATTCCTGTTTATTGTAAAAGGCCTTGGGAGCCTCATTGTAACCATCTTCTTGCGAAATGAGCGCAGCCGTCACATCTCTTCTCAGAGATAAGCCGCCACCATTCCAGCAAGCTTGTTTTCCGCTGCATTTTACAGTTCTAGCTTATTTCCTTATTGAATAGAAAACCAGTTTTACTGTATCTCTGTTATTTTGTGTTAAGCATCTGATAATAATTTGTATTCATTTCATTCTGCTCATAAAATCCGGATCATCTACCACCATGTCGGAAAGGCTCTGTGCATCTGTGTCTTCGGACTCATCACACATGATCCACCTGATCATGTCAAAGCATTTACCTGATGCATGTCATCATAGCATGATCATTCTGATCATCAATGCATCCACTTGCTGCATACCATGTATCCACTTGATACATATCAACATACATGATCTACCTGATCATACAATGTATCCACCCGATACATATCAACATACATGATCTACCTGATCATACAATGTATCCACCCGATACATATCAACATACATGATCTACCTGATCATACAATGTATCCACCTGATACATATCAACATACATGATCTACCTGATCATACAATGTATCCACCTGATACATACACAAATACATGATCCAACTGATCATATCAAGCATCCAACATGATGCATATACATATACATGATCCAACTGATCATATCTAGCATCCAACATGATGCATATACAAACACATGATCCAACTAATCATATCCAGCATCCAACATGATGCATATACAGAGCAGTAACTGGAGCATCATCCAATGCTTACATCCACAACCATGGGAAGGATCCTCCTCTCACCATGCTTGGAATGGCTCCTGCAAATGTGTCCATCACTTCTTTCTCGAAGTGTCGTCAATATGAAGAACACCAAGCCTCTCTCTGAAGTACTCAAACTTCACTCTGGCTAGTGGTTTCGTCAACACATCTGCAACCTGCTCATCTGTTGCAACATACAAGAGCTTCACTGCTCCTCTCTGCACCATATCCCTGATATAGTGATATTTTATCTCAATGTGCTTCGACCTGTTGTGGAACACTGGGTTCTCAGACAGCTTCACACAACTCTAGCTGTCACAAAAGATACCGGTAGCCTCCAACGGGAGATCAAATAACTCAGACAGTAGCTTCCAGAGCCATACTGCCTCACAACTAGCCGAACAAGCTAAAACATACTCTGCTTCGGATGTACTTAGTTCTACGCAGGATTGCTTCCTACTAAACCAAGAGATCACACCCGATCCCATATTGAAGCAACACCCATATGTGCTCTTCCTATCTACAACACTGCCTGCCTAGTCCAAATCAACATAACCCTGCAAGTTAAACTTTTGATTCGCATCATACTTGAGCCCATAATCAATTGTACCCTTCAGGTACCTCAGAATATGCTTTACAACAACCAGGTGAACACCTCTAGGATCTGTCAGGAACTGGCTCAATGTGTTCACCGTAGAGCAAATATCTGGTCTAGTGTTCGTTAGGTACATCAAGGACCCAATCATCTGATGATACACAGTGACATCAACCGGATTAGGTGAAGCATTACACAGAAGCTTCAGGTTCGATGCCATAGGTGTGGCCATGGCCTTGCAGTCCATCATCCCGAACCTCTTCAGGATTTCTACTGCATACTTCCCTTGTCCAAGGAAGATCCGATCTGCACTCTGCCACACCTCCATGCCTAGAAAATAGTGCATCATCCCCTAGTCCTTCATCTCAAACTCGGCAGCAAGCTTCCTCTTGGTATCGGCAATCAATCCATCCTTACCTGTAACAAACAGGTCAGCCACATACATAAGTAGTATCACAAGATTGCCTTCCTCAACCTTGTAGTAAAGGTTGGAATCTGCTTTACTCTTAGTAAATCCCAAACTGGATAGAAAGATGTCTATCCTACCATACCAAGTCCTAGGGGCTTGCTTCAAGCCATACAAGGATTTCTTCAACCTGCACACATATGACTCCCTGTCATGTGTCTCAAAACCAAGTGGCTACTCCACATACACTTCCTCTTCGACTACACCATTCAAGAAAGTTGTCTTGACATCCATCTGGTGTATCTTCCATTTCATCACTGCAGCTAGGGCAAGTACTGATCTGATGGAAGTGTACCTAGCTATAGGAGCAAAAGCCTCTTAATAGTCTATCCCCTCTTTCTGGGAGAAGCCACGAGCTACAAATATCGCTTTGTATTTCTCTATGCTGCCATTTGCAGCATGCTTGATCTTGTAGATCCACTTGGAAGTCACAACAAACTTCCCTTCAAGTCTTGGGACCACATCCCAAACATCATTCTTTATGATCAACTGGTATTCCTCGACCATGGAATCCTTCCATTCTTTGTTTTCCGTTGCTTCTTCATAATTGGAAGGTTCTTTGTTCATAATGTCACAGAGTAAGGCAACATAACTGGTATGAGATCTAGTCCTCTTCCTTTCTCTGTGTTCTTGTTTGGGAATGCCATACCTTTCTGCATCTTGAATGAGCACTCTAGCCCATGCAGGTTTCCTCTTGTGAGAGTTCTTCTCACGAGGTGGATCTACAGGTTCTTGCAGATCTTCCATTTCACAATCTGCATCTAGAATTGTTTCAGTCATGGTAGTGTCTTGAAATCTGGTTTCCTTTGGTTCTTCATGATCTTCAACAGGTGTTTTCTTTGATTTGATGAAGGTTGAGTTTTCATCAAATGTCACATCCCTGCTGACATCAATCTTCTTGAACCCTGGAAAGTATATTCTGTAAGATTTCGAGCTTTCACTGTACCCCACAAAGATGCCCTTCTTTCCTGAAGGATCTATCTTTGTTCTCTTTTCCTTTGGAACATGTGTATATACTGGACAACCAAATATTCTGAGATGGCTAACTTCAGGTTTCTTACCAGAGAATACTTCTTCTAGTGTCTTATTGTCCAATATCTTGTGAGGTGTTCTGTTCTGCACATACACAGTTGTCCTAGCTGCATCTGCCCATAGATGCATAGGCATATCCTGGTCATCCAACATTGCCCGTGCTGCTTCCATGATTGTTCTATTCTTTCTTTCTGAAACCCCATTTTGTTGTGGATTGTAGGGAGCAATCAACTCCCTCTTAATTCCTGAATCACTGCATAACTTCTTGAAATCACCTGAAATGAATTCTCCGCCATTGTCGGATCTGAATGTCTTGATCTTCTTATCAGTTTGATTTTCCATCAAGGCTTTGAATTCCTTGAACTTATCAAACACTTCATCTTTGTTCTTCAAGAAGTAAACCCAAGTCTTCCTAGAGAAATCATCAATGAAAGAGACATAGTATACATACCCACTCAGAGAACTGGATGACATTGGACTGCATACATCGGAGTGGATAATTTCCAAGATCCCTTTAGCTTTGCTTTCACTGCTTGGAAATGCCTTCTTAATGTTCTTTCCTTTTGCACATCCTTTGCAAACACCTTCATGCTTTGTCTTGATTTCAGGAAGACCCTCTACAGCTTTACTTGCAATTGGTAGTGCCCTATAGTGCACATGTGCAAGCCTTTTATGCCAAAGTTCAATTGTCTCCATGGATTCATGTACCATGGCATGTTCAGGTTGTCCCTTCAATTTGTACAATCCTCCCTCTTGCTCCCTAATCACTACTGCATCATCTATAGTTTTACCCTTTGGCCACATTAGGACTTGGCCATCTACAAATGCAACCCTCATGCCTTTTGTATCCAATGCAGATATGGAGAGTAGGTTCTTCTTGAGCCCAGGTACATATAAAACATCTTTCATCTTCAAAGACTTCCCAGAGTCTAGGTTGTAGGAGGCTTCACCACTTCCTTTGATAGGATATTGATAGTCATCCCCAAGTTTTACCTTATGGGGTGACTCATGTTCAGATAGATTTGCAAAAGATTCTTTAAACCCAGTCATGTGTTTGGAAGCCCCACTATCAATAGGCCAATCATTACATCCATAAGAGATAGTACCTGTGAGAGCAAAGATTAGAACATATTCATCTTCATTAGATGAGTCATCACTTTCTGCTCTAGCCTTCTTCTTGGGAGGTTCATCATCCTTGGCAGCATGAGCATGATATCTCTTCTTGTTGTTCTTCTTCCTTTTGTTGAAGTTGATGTTGTTGTTCTTTTTGTTCTTAGGACAATTTGAAGCAAAGTGTCCCTTCTCATTACATGTGAAGCATCTGAGATCTTTCTTATCTTTATGTTGATGGTGGTGTGAATATTTCTTAGCATGAGAATGCTCCCTCTTTGACCTTCCTTTCTTGGTGTGTGCTGTGAGAGCTTGATCTTCATTTCCCATCTTTTCTTCTCAAGCCACAAGCCTTGCTTCTTCTTGTGAGCATTCCTCCCATAGTCTACTGAATGAGATCAACTTCCTTCTTGCATAGATTCCTTGGATGAAGGAATCCCATGACCTAGGTAGGCCATTCAATGTGGTCATGACAACTTCACCATTGTCCACTACTTCATCCATAGCTTCAAGTTGTTCCTTGATCTAAGAGACCTTAGAGAAATAAGATTGAATTGTCTCTCCATTTTGAATCTTTACCCCTTTCAATTGGTTCCGCAGAGTCATCTTCCGATTTATGTTCTTCCCTTCAAATAGCTTGGTTAGGGAATCAAACATCTCCTTGGGTGTCTTTAGAGATGACACATGTGGTATGAGATGGTCTTTGATAGAATCAGTAATGATCCTCTTTGCCTTGACCAAGTTCTTCTTATGTAAGTCCTTAGCCTCTTCTCCCTCTGGGACAGGGACTTCTTCACTTATGTAAGTGTCCAATTCATTTTATTCCAGGATTAACCCAATCCTATACTTCCATGCTCGGAAGTTATCAGCCCCTTCAAGCTTATCCTCAAGCTTGGTGTGGTGAGACATCTTAAAGAGTACTTCAAATGGAAATAAAAAAGATTTAGGTCTTACCACTTGATTTGCAGATATCTGGATCTGGTGCTGGATTAGGGTTTGTTAGAGAAACCCTAAAAAATCAAAATGTGAATTTCAAACTTCTAAAAGGATAGAAAGATGTGCCTTGATGATTTGATCAGCCTTGTATATTCAGAATTTGAAATCTGCAAAGTTTCACCCTTCAGAAATGCCTTTTAGTCTCTCGGATTCACTAGGAGGACCTTGAATTAGGGTTTTAGTTTCCCGGAGCTTCACCCAACCAAAAAGTTCGATCCAAAGCTCTAAAATTCGATTTTTCCAAGGAGCTTCCAGCTATGGTCTCAAAATTCAGAAATTCCTATTTTTGTGGAAACCCTAATTTTTAGGGCCAAAAATGAAAGTGCCCATAATTGAATTCTGATTGGACAAAAAGATGCGCCTTGATGAGGAGAGTCAAAATAACCTACTTCCTTTCAATATCTGTGGAGAGAAACCCAATAAACAAGAAGCCCTAGCTTCCGCAACTGCACAATGTCTTCTTCTCAGGTTAGCTCTGATACCATGTTAATTTTTGAGCATTAATTCAACATACTCTAGGGTCTTTACTAAGAGAATAACATGTACAACATATCAAGCATAAAAATGCATATCAATCACACCAAGAAATCACATGAGACAATAGACACATAGAGTTTCACTGGGGAAAACCATAAAGGTGAAAAACCCCACAACTTCCTCAGAGATAGAAAGAGCAATGATACAACCCAAGTACAAGAGATAGTCCTCCTAGTAGCTACTCCTCCTTCCTCACTTGTGCGCCACTTTCTGGTGAGTGTAGAAGTGAATAATGAAGTGATCAAATAGAGTGCCTCCCGCACTCTATTTATACATGACCTAACCTACCTAATAAACTAGCAGGGTCGACTTGTCTAAATCAGTCTAATAACCCATGGTAATACTAATCAGGGCCGACCCCACACTTGGTGGTCTAATATCCCATCACTTGCAAGTTGCGACACTTGCGACACTTGTCAATACAAATGACGACACTTCCGTATAGAGGAATAATAACATCTCTATAGAAGTACAATATACATAGGTGAAATACATTCCGAAGTTATAGATACATCAACAATACAGAAGGAAAAAGAAGAACAATAAAGGAAAATCCAAGGAACCTTCCACTCATCAGAAAAATCCCAAACCTCAACAGACCAATAATGACAACAAACCTAGATGGAAAGCAAAGTTTCCCTACCTCATATTCCAGGAATGTCATTACACAAGAGACTATCCTTACAAAGAGGAAGTCAATAAATTTGTAAAAGGTTCTTCCCGCCCGACAGTGTTAACCAACCCTTTTCCTCATCAACAACAACAAATGGTCACACATGATTCCCCACAAGGGGGAAACCAAAACAACTCTTCTAGAGCGGGAAACGTCCTCAAATCACAAAGTTCTTATGATGAGTAACGAGATGGTTCACATATCTACACATTCAAATACATGTGATTCTGTCCCGAGTTCGAACAAAACCGAGACTACCAAAGGAAAGTCTCTCCCAAAGATCCCCCTTTGACCCCTCCTTCTAATGGTCATCTCCATATTGAGAGACCCATCACTGATACCGTACTGCGCCCACCCAAGGCCACCATTCGAAAGGTGACATTTAATCCAAACGCGTGAGCAACCTAAAACTACAAGATCGTTGAAGACTTAGCTCAAGCACCTTGTGCCATGTCTACTCTCGAAGTTCTACAACATTTCCCTACACAACATAGAACCTTGTTATCAGCACTTGGATCTGTTGACTCAGATTCTTCCAATACAATTTTGTTCAACTTGGAATATTTCAAGCCTAGACTTTCTCACCAGTTGGCCTTCCAGATTCACACTAGGATTTGTGGAAACAACATCCATCGTACCGTTTTGGACGAGGGTGCATCCACTTCCATTATGTCTTTGACCTGATGGAGTGCTATAGGTTCTCCCAAAGTGACCCCGTCTCCTACCACCTTAAAAGCATTTGATGGACACAGTTTCCAGCCTTATGGACTCATCTCCTTGCTTTCCATTGAACTAGGGGGAAAGCCTATATCTATTCACGTGGAAATTGTTGATGCTCCGTTAGACTATAACATCTTACTCAGTCGTAACTGGTTTTATGCCATGACCATCGTGGCATCCTCCATTTTTTGCTTAGTGCAATTTCCTCACCAAGAAAAGATCGTCACTATAGATCAGTTAGATTTTTGTACTCCAGATATACATCAAAACTCCACCAACAATGTCCCATTGCTGGTACATTCCCAGCCTCATTTTGAAGACATTGACGTTGGTCTCTTGAAGGATTCCTCCATTATTGGAGTATTTCCGGAACTCCCACCCCCAGTTTTTTCCATCAATATGATTTCGACGAGCACTCCTCCATCCTACGAATATGACCATTCATGGGTGGTACCGACTCCTTCTGAGTTTGAAACCCTCGGCTCTTCCATGCCTTTGAACCAGAACTTAGAAACCTACCAGGTGATTCAGTCGGCTTCCGATTGGATCGACACGATTGACCACCATACGGTGGCACATCCTCCGCCTCAAATCCCTTCATCTTTTCCCTACACTCTCCCTTACACAGATTTTTCCCTCTGATGAATCTATTATGGAGATCATGAGCATTGATGAACCGCCCTGGGAAGATCACCATCATCGGTCTTCTTTCCCCACGATTTAGGCGGTGGATCTCGATTCTAAATCCATTGTTTCATTGGACAATGTCAACACTAAGACTCCCATACCTACACATGATGCGTTTTCCGAAGAGAACTTACAAACATCATGGAAACCATTCCCATTGACATATCCGTGAAACCTGGTGTCGTGGAACAAATCCATCTGGGAAAAACATGCACACCTACTGACGTAGAATTCTATACTTCCCTATTCAAATAATTTTGTGACGTTTTCGCTTGGAGTTATGAAGAAATGCCCTGAATAAACCCTTCCATTGTGGTTCATGAGATACAAGTCTATCATGGTGCCTGATTGCAGCAAACTGAATCCGGCTAACAATGAAGAGAATCCATCTTTGATAATAATGTAATAATAAATGAGTAAATGATAATTGGATGATATGAATTTACAGGTTTGGCCCGCTTAAATACTGCTGGGCTTACATAACCAAAGGTTGTGTCCTTATACTTATGATATTTAATATCTATTGCTAATTAATTATTAATTAACTATTTATTTGTGTGATTATCTACATTGTTGTTTATCTTATATTTAATGTTATTTATATTCATTGCATTGCCACCCCCTTTAAAGGGAGCTTTGTCCTCAAAGCTGTATTTGCGGACATAGTCTTTTATTCTTGCTTGTGTTGATGCTTGATTTGGCTTAAGTGATCTGGATTGGTCTCTCTATCTTGATGATGTCCTGGGTCCTTCTTATGCTATGACTCTTTTTGCTTGGGTGGCAAATTCCTTAGACCATACAATCGATACTTACTTCCATTCCATTTAAAACTCATTTACTGTTTTTGTAGATTGGTAGAGTACGTCCCTAGTGATGCTAACCATTCGACGCTTAATACCATGTCTACTTCCTTGAGAAAGCAATGCAATTGAGTTGTAGGTGTAAGTTTTGTATGTGTAATGACACATTATGACATTTTCCTACTTCTTCTATGTGTTGATCCATGATGGTTGAGACTTTAAGCCCTTTTGCAGGAAACACAAAAAGATTAAGTTCCTTTGCCTTGTTGATATCAACCAAATTATGGGTACTCCCGGAATCGACCAAAATTGTGACATCCCTATCTTTAATAGACCATGTAAGTCGTAACTTCTTTGGTCCTGTATATTTTGTTGCTTGGGATAAGAGTTGTTTGTTTTCAATGTTGTTGCAACTTCTTAGCTGCGGTGGAATATAGCTCCCTATGATTAATAGATTTCCCTTTTGTTGGGTGTTAACATTCTTGGGTGCCACTAGATCTTCTTCCTTACAAGTATGTTGAATACAGGAAATGGTTGCTATTGATGCTTCAGATAATCTTGTATTTGCATCAGACTCAGATGTTTCTTCCACGGGTACTTGTACTTCTTTTCCATTAATAATTTTGCAGTGTGCTGTGTGATTGGTTTGGCATTTATGGCCAGGAGTCCAATCTTCTCCGCATCGACGACATGTATTCTTCTTCTTCTTATTATTATTGTCGGCGCGTCCCATGGATTCTTTAGAATCTTTTTCAACTTCATAACTATATGATTGAGAGGTGTTGCATTGATGACCGGGTGACCAATTGTCTCCATAATATCTGCATTGTGCCTCTCTTGTCTTAGGTATTCTTTCTAGTTTGAGTGCTGCTACTTTTGCTTTATGTCTTGCCATATTGATGTTTGGTATGTCATGCATCTTTAGTTCCCTCTGTATATATGGTTTAAGGCCTCCAATATAAGTTTCCAGACGTTGCTTATGAGATAACCCAAACACTCTTGTGGCAAGCGATTCCCATTGATGTGTGAATTCCTCGACGCTTCCTTTTTGTTGCAACCTGGTAAGCTTCAAAAAGAATTTATCCTCATCGATTCCTTGGAACCTTTTTAGGAAATCATTTTTGAACACCTTTCAAGTATAAGACAGCTTGTCTCCTTTCCACCATATGTACCAATTGTATGCATTCCCTTCCAGGTGCATTGACGCATATTTCACTTTTTCTTTGTCTATCGTAATATTGTATATATGGAAGTATTCTTCAGCCTTATTTAACCATGCAACACATTGGTCATCACTTCCGTTGAACTTCGGCAACTCAATTTTTTCTCCTGGTGGGCATATTATAAAAGGTGGATTGTCTTTTACTTTGTCGTGTGCTGATGACTCCAAATTGCGGAATGATCCTATCGACATATCTAGGCCGCCTCCTTCTTTATTCGCATCTGGTATTTCTATGATGGTATTCAACTTGTCTTCCAGTGTTTCCTGTTTCTCTTTCATGTCTTCCAATTTGGTGTCTAGCCTTCTCTCTAACACTAACACAACTTCCTCCTTGAGTTCCTTTTTTAGCTTTGCATTGCTAATTTTAATTTCTTCTTTCAAATCTTCGTTGTTTTGGGTGATCCGCTTATTGAAATCTTTCTCTAATTTTTTAATTTGGTCTCGTAACTCAACCATGGTTCTTGATCTGGTGTGGGGAGGTGAGTATTTGAGAGAAATATTGGAGTAAGGAGTATTTTTGGGTGATAGGAATAAAATAATAAAATAATAATTATTATTTAATTTATAATAAAAATTTATTATATATTATTTTTAAAAAAATATAATAATAAAAAATGGAGGGAAATGAAGTGGAGGAAAGGGCGGCGTTGAGTGCAGAAGGGAGTGGAGGGAAATGACGTGGAGGAAAGGGCGGCATTGAGTGCAAAAGTAAGTGGTGGCAGGTGGATGGGGGAGCACGCAGTGGCCAACAGGAGTGGTGGCGCAGCAGCGGGGAGCAGGTGGATGGGGGAGCACATGGAGGGAAGGGGCGACGTTGAGTGCAAAAGGGAGTGGTGGTAGGTGGATGGGGGAGCACATAGGAGGAATGGGGAGCAGGTGGATGGGGAGCACGTAGAGAGAAGGGCGTGGCAATGGAGATGTATAAAGGGTGCGAATGAAGAACGCGAGGGATGCAGCGGAATGGTGGTGAGTGGAGCGGTCGGGGGTGAGTGCAGCGAACATGAGAGATGTAGAAGGGCGCAGAGGAGTGGCGAAAGAGAACTTCTTTGATACCAAATGCAGGAAACCGAATCCGACTAGAAATGAAGAGATTCCATCTTCGATAATAATGTAATAATAAATGAGTAAATGATAATTGGATGATATGAATTTACAGGTTTGGCCTGCTTAAATCCGGTTGGGCTTACATAACGAAAGGTTGTGTCCTTATACTTATGATATTTAATATCTATTGCTAATTAATTATTAATTATGTCAGAACCCGAAATTTCTGAAAAATTTAAAATTTTTATTATAACAATAAATGTTAACTAATTGCATTCCTGGTCCTGTTTAAATTCAGTAACTAATCATAATTTAGTTAACCAGGTTCTGTTTAATACGAATGTAATTTTTCTGATTATAAAAGTTGACTGTTTTCTTTCAATCTCCAAAGGGAGAGCTAGCCAAAGCTGACTGGCTTACTTAGCTTACGAGCTAATGCATAATTTGTCTTTTGATCGCAGGTACACCGGGGAAGTATGCATCACTGAATTTTAATCTTTGTAAGTATCAAGCTCCTTTCCCTGCACTGTAAAAACTTAAAGAAGATCTATTTACTATTACTGGTTGTCGTGTAAGACAGTAAAGTTCTTTTCATGTAAATTTATAATTGAATAAAGACTGATAGTCTGCCTCGACATGATATCTCTTAACCCGGACAGTATCATCAGGTTTACAATGTATTACAAAGTTTCCGTCGTATCCATTGCGATATGAACATGACCTTATATTAATGATGTAACTATCACTGTAACAAGTTGTTTATATCATGTTTACTGTTTGCATATAGTGACGTTTGCGTTTATGTGATATAATGTCGACTATTACCGGTGATTACTGCTGTGTTCACGTGTTATTAGCATGAGTGGGAGTTGTGACGCCTCTAGCGATGTTCCATTATATTCATCTATGTTTTCAAGATTCCAACGTCCGCTTAACGTTATTGTTTAACTTGTGCCATCTAACTCTGTCTTTGTTTAAATCTATGTTCATGGTATGGACTTGTAGATGAGTTTATATTTAGACCTCATGATAATGAATATTGTTATTTTCATTGTTGTTTAATTAACAATAGTATCGAGAGGATATCATGATAGGATATAATAACAATGGTGTAACTCATCATAAGGTTATGGTAACATTTCAATGTTTAAGTTATATGGAGTATTCATTGAAACTTTGACTATAACATTGTTTTAAATGACTGTAGGTAAAAATATGATACACCCTTGACATAATCGATGACTTGGTTTTTAATATATATATACATTAAAATGATTGTGCAACAATCATAGTGTTCCCATACGTTGGACAAACTTTATATCCATTGCAAATGATTTTAAATCAGTGAACAATGATTTGAATGGCAACCAAACTATATGAACTCGACCCATGCTACGTTGATAAATTTTATTGCTACGTGTTTGGCTCTCCTCCATGCATTTGGCGATATATAAGCTAATAATGAAACCCTACCAGGTCATTGTCTTTGCCTTCGGGCTCGGGTTCTAAGGGAGAAACCCTCCATGTCTGAATTTGGTAGTTGGGCACTGTAAAAATGCAAATGCTTTGGTTCAGGTCTCGTCGTTTCATTCTGTGGTAGGATAGAGGTCCTCGGCTCTGCTAATAGCGTCTGCTACAGTTTCGTTGTTTCTTGGTCTCGTTGTCATTCTAAGTTTGAGTCTCAGCTACTTACTGTCTTCCACTGTCGCTGGTGTGAGTATGAGGCAGGTTTTTGCTATTTGTTTTTATTCCAGAGGTGATTGTGTATCTGGGTTTGGGGTGTGCTTCTCGACTGGTTCAATCCCAGCTTAAGGGTTTCATCTGGAATGCTGCCTGTCGCAGTTGTCAATAGAAAGGTTATGAGAGTTTCCCTTGCTCCTCCAACTGACGAATGTGATGGGGTTCTACTGCTTGTTCCCACTGGTGGCTACCAGGTTGTCCACGAGTTGCATTCCTCCATGGGCTCAGGTAAGGTAATGTCCATATTTTCATAGTTTGGTTTTACATAGAATGTTTAGATTTACACTATTATTTAACAGCTCTCGACATTGATAGTGTGGCTAACATCTCTCGACATTTGAATATATGCAGGTCACGCTGTTCTGAAGGTGCACAGGGCTTCATCTCCAGCACTGGCTCCTCCGGGTAAGCCTGGTTATCCACGGCTGTCTCTTCCTTTGTTGGTTTTGATGTGTTAGGGTTAAGTTTTGGAGGGAAACACCTGTGTAATGGGGTCGTTATTACTCTTGTGACATGGGTACAGTCACCTGTATAAATTGTTTTGTTTGTATATAAAGGGTTTGATACCCCGTCATGTTTTAGGAAGAACCATCTACGGCTCAAACTGTATAAGGCCAGGGGATTGGTTATTGTCGTTTTGTTTTCTATATGTAGGGTTTTACTCACACTGTATAAGTTAATGTTTAATGTAATATTGGGTCTGTCATGGCCGTGTATCACCCTGCGTTTTTGTTAAATGAATAGAGTGTTTGAAATATAAGGATGATTGAGTTCTCCGATACCTGCACGGGATGATAACTCTACTGTAGGGAATCCATGTATCGTCTCTCTGTGTTTTCTTGGATTTTGAATGTTTAATAAAAGAATGTGGATGTTTCGACCATAACTGTAATAGTTAATTAGTATAGGGTTAACCTGGCAAGTTGGGGTTCTGTTCTATGTTCAAAACATATATATGGAAATGTTGAATTCGGTGGTGACTGGAACGAGTTGTGAAAATTTTGTTTTGGTTCTTGTATAAATATTTAATATAACTGTGGATAAAATTTATATACATAAACTATGTATAAACCTCCTGTAGGTTCTGTCTGTCATATAAGGCATTCTTTTCTTTTGTTTTCAGTCTGTCAAATGAGTGTGATCAGGCTACGGCCGTGTTAGGTTTGTGGTCTACTCTTAATGAGAAATATTTATAATGAAATAAATATTATTATAGTGAATAATATGAGGGTTGGTAACAGCCAATAATGGTTGCGTTCGTTGATAGTTTCTCTGCGTTTAAATATGTGACTATAAATAAT
The DNA here is from genome assembly GCA_027924585.1 of Larix kaempferi. Lineage (NCBI taxonomy): Eukaryota > Viridiplantae > Streptophyta > Pinopsida > Pinales > Pinaceae > Larix > Larix kaempferi. Next base: position 4,735,304 of record BSBM01000125.1, on the reverse strand, counting down.
ACAACCTACGACAGAGTTGTGTATTTCATATAATACCAGCTCGGTAAGAACAATGATTCTATGCTTATGATTGGGATAGTGAAACATTAAAGTCTTTATGTACCAAGACTTGGCTTCGAGCCAGTCCATATATTTGTCTTGTTTTATAATGACTCTGTTATTCTGTGTTGTGACAACATGGCTGTAAATACTATAGTATTAGTTTTTTTTAAAAGTCAAAAACAATTTATAGTTTCAGTGTTTGCATTTGACTATGATTTGAATGAGAGTGTAGGGAAAGTTTTTTTTTTTTTTTTAAACAATGAAACATTGTTGCAGCTACATCTTTTGGATATTTGATAACTGTCAATTATATTCTGGGAATAGATAAATATAATGATATGTGTTTTGTTTTCCTTTAGCTCAATACAAAGAATGACCTGTATCTATAGTTGACTGAAATATGAAACAAATATATATACAGGTATATTGCTCTAATAGAAACTATTCGTGTACATCTAATAGAAAATATCTTACAGTAAATCTAAGATTTATCTATGTCTATTCTTATGATTGTTTAATAAATATAATTCTGGAATAACTACTGTTTAATATTCTGTCTATTATTTAACTATTAATAGAAATTCTAGAAATACATAAACATGATATTTGATAACTGTAACAGTAACAAATATATTCTGCATAAGATAATTACTCTATTTAAATGATAATAGGGAAAATTCTAAAACATCTGAGTTCTAAAATTTATACCAAAAGACACTACAGAAAGTCTGATCTACTGAAAATGATTACAGTCAAAACACAGTTGAAATAGTCTATTCCATATGAAAATTAATTAAACAAACAGCAGGAAGAGTGACAGAACCTGTAGCTATGGTAGACAATAACAGCGATGGGAGGCTGTTCCTCCCTACCAATTCCTGGAGAGTGCCCAGACAGCACTTCTCAGGACCCCCGAGCTTGCTCTGGTCTAACTGGCTGGAATCTAGGTACAGCCAACAATTCCCTCAGCCAAAGCAGCTATACTGGAACCAAGTTACTGCAACTTCCTGACTCACAACACTTCCTTACTAATTTTCCCACTTCCTCAATGGGACTCCTGAATAACATTCACCTGAATGTATTCTCCCTCTAGAACAATTGCTGAACCCCCAGCTCAGTTCATTGAGTAGTATTTAAAAGATTGCCTAGGTCTTAGTTGGGCTAACTGTCATTAATGAGCCACCTGCTCATATTCCACTTTCTTGGGGAATCATGACCCCAAAATATAGGGAAGTTGCCACCTGCAACTCAGGAAGTGTTTGAGGATGCTGCCACTTGTCTTTTGTCCTTCCACCTAATTCCTTCCACCAGTTAGACCAGTAACCTCTTTTAACAGCTCTCCCATGCTGTTGTCTCCATAATTTATTTATTAATAATAATTATTCAGAATTTACATTCCATTTCTGGAGACTCTGCTGAGTCATCCATTCCTACTTAGCATTAAATTTAACATAATGTCTCAGGAATATTAAAAATAATTACATTATATTAATAAAATTGGGGTATGTGACATACACACCCCCTTAAAATGTAACATCGTCCTCGATGTTACTTATTCTTCTTCTTCAGCCACCTGCTGGAATAGATGGGGATATGCTTCCCGCATCTTACTTTCCAGCTCCCAGGTAGCTGGTTCAGGACTAAGGTGCTTCCATTGCACCTTCACTTGTCCAATTATGCGGTTCCGTAGAGTAATTTCCCTCCTCCCGAGGATACAATCCGGTTCCACCAGAACTTCCCCTTCTGGTTCTACCTGTACAATGTTCCAATCAATAACATGAGTAGCATCATGAACATACTTTTTCAAAACAGAGATATGAAAAACATTGTGTACTTTTAAATTTGGCGGTAATGCTAACTGATAAGCAACTTGACCGATTCTAGATAAAATTTCAAATGGACCGCAGTAACGTGGTGCTAATTTTGCACAACTTCCTAATCTTAGGGAGCTCTTCTTTGGCCTTACCTTGATGAACACATGTTCACCTACCTGGAACTCTTTAGGAGTTCTTTTCAAATCTGCTTGACTCTTTTGCCGATCCTGGGCAATCTTCAAGTTCTCCTGCACTTGTTTCACAATCTGTTCCATTTCTTTCAATAAATCAGGTCCTAACACTAATCTATCTACTGGATTACTCCAAGAGATAGGAGTGTTGCATTTTCGTCCATACAAAATCTCAAAAGGACTAAACTTAGCTGATGTTTGATAGCTGTTATTGTATGCAAATTCAGCTAAGTGTAGATAATCCTCCCACTTACCTGGTTGATCTTTAACATACATCCTTAACAGATCTTCTAATACTTGATTAACTCTTTCAGTTTGTCCGTCCGTCTGAGGATGGAAAGAGGTGCTGAAATTCAAAGTGGTGTTTAATCCTTTGAACAAAGATCTCCAAAAATTTCCTGTGAATTTAGGATCCCTGTCTGATATAATGACTTTCGGAATACCGTGTAACCGAAAAATCTGTTTTAAAAAGATATCTGCTATGTTTGCAGCCTTGTATGTGGTTTTAACAGGAATAAAGTGTGCTGATTTACTTAATTTGTCTACCACTACCATAATCGAATCATTCTGATGTTGATTTTTGGGTAAACCCGTAATGAAATCCAGGCTGATTATTTCCCATTTCCAGCTAGGAATAGGTAAAGGCTGCAGCAATCCAGCTGGATGTTGATGTTCTGTTTTTACTTGTTGGCAGTCCAAACACTTAGCTAAATATTCAGCTGTTTCAGATTTCATGTTAGGCCAAAAATATTCTTTTCTCAACATGGTGACAGTCTTTTGATAGCCTGGATGCCCGGAGTAAGGGGTTTTATGAATTTCGTCTAAAATTAACAGCTTAACTTTAGGTGCATGAGGAATATACAGCCTGTCTTTAAACAACAAAAATCCGTTTTCATTTAAACTATACCCTTTTATCAAACTTTCTGTGGGTTGTTCTTTGGCTGCAGTTTGTAAATGCTGATAATTTTCGTCTAATTTTATCCCTTCAGCCAGCTGTTCATTTAAGTCAGAGGTATAAGTGCTGCTAGCTGATATAAAATTCAGTTTTGCATTTCTGCTCAAGGCATCAGCCACCTTATTTTCCTTCCCTTTTATGTGTTGGATTTCAAAATCGTATTCACTTAGGAATGCCAGCCACCTGGCTTGTCTTGCATTTAAATTTGGCTGATCTAAAAGGTATTTCAGACCTTTATTATCTGTTAGTAAGGTGAATTTTCTGCCTATTAGGTGGTGTCGCCACATCTTTAAAGCATGAATTACAGCAGCTAATTCTAGGTCATAAGTGGCATAATTCTTTTCATGAATTTTCAGCTTCCTAGATTCGTAAGCAATGACATGTCCTTCTTGAGTCAGCACTCTTCCTAAACCATCATTACAAGCGTCGGTGCAAACTACGAAATCTTTGTTTGGGTCCGCTATTCTAAGAATAGGTGCGGTTGTCAATAAGGTCTTAAGTTTCTTGAAACTTTCTTCACACTTCGCATTCCAATCAAACTTCTTGCCTTAATTTTGCAAAGAAGTGATTGGGTTGGCTATTTTTGAAAAGCCTTCAATAAACCTCCGGTAGTAACCGGTAATCCCCATGAAAGATCTAACATCCGTCACATCTTTAGGTACTGGCCATTCTTCAATCGCCCGAATCTTTTCGGGATCCACTGAAATCCCTTCCTTAGTGACTACATGTCCTAAGTACTGGATTTCATCTTTGAAGAAGTCACATTTACTGAATTTCGCAAAGAGTTGTTGTTCTCTCAGTTCTTGTAAGACTATACGTAAGTGTTCTTTATGCTCCTCCTCGCTCTTAGAATAGACTAAAATGTCGTCGATAAATACAACAACAAATTTATCTAAGTACTTATGCATTATGTTGTTCATTAAGCACATAAAAACAGCTGGGGCATTAGTAAGTCCAAATGGCATTACGACAAATTCGTAATGTCCGTACCTTGTTCTAAAGGCTGTTTTGAAAATGTCTTCTTCTTTAATTCTTACCTGATGATAACCTGATCTCAGATCGATCTTGGAGAATACCGTAGCTCCACGTAGCTGATCAAACAGATCATCAATACGAGGTAACGGATACCTGTTTTTAATCGTCATCTTGTTTAGTTGACGATAATCTATGCAAAGTCGCATAGTTCCGTCCTTCTTTTTAACGAAAATCACTGGTGCTCCCCAAGGGGATACACTGGGTCGAATATAGTTCTTGTCTATTAACTCCTTTAACTGAGTTTTCAACTCGTTAAGCTCCAAAATATTCATACGATACGGGGCTTTCGAACTGGGAACAGCACCTGGTACCAGCTCAATTGTAAAGTCTAGCTCCCTGTTGGGAGGCAATTCTGGGATTTCCTCAGGAAAAACGTCAATAAATTCATTGACTACAGGGATGTTCTCTACTGTTTTCTGGTTGCTTTCGGACTTAATTGTCTCATCTGTAATAGTTACAGCATAGGTCTTGCACCCTTTTCTGACTGCTCTTTTAAGTTGTAAGGCAGAAATCTGCCTAACTACTGTTTTCCTAGGGATACCCCTAACAGTTACAGGCTGTCCACTACTGTTTATACACCTAAAAGTTTTGTCAAAACAGTTTAAAACGACCCTATGTTGTTCCAACCAGTCCATTCCGATAAGTATGTCATAAGAGCCAAGTGGTAAAACGTTCAGTTTAACTGTAGTTCTAAAATCATTCATGTTTAAGATGCATTCTTTTACATAGCAGTTTACTTTCCTCTTTGCCCCAGTAGCTAATTGTACAGACAAAGAATTATCAAACCTTTCAACAGTCAAATTACATTTTTCTACCAGCTGAGGTGAAACATAACTAAGACTAGCACCTGGGTCTATTAAAATAGTAACAGGGGTTTTGTTAATCATACCTCCTACTTCCACCATGGAAGTTTGATAGTCAGCCTGGCGGTTTTCCAATGCTGCATTGATTCGGGGCATAGTTCCTGCAAAATCCCCGGCTGTCATTTCATCTTGAACAGTATGAATATTGCTGATTTGTTTCTTTCTGTTTGGGCAGACTGAAGCATAATGTGGCCCATTACACTCCCAGCACTTGACAGGTTCTTTTCGCTCAAAGTTTTTAGTGTAGTTTCCATGGTTATTAGGAGTCTCCTTGCTGTTTTTGTAATTGTTGGAATGGCTGACAGCTCCGTTTTTGTTTCCCTGGAAGCTTTTACCATTGAAATGGTTTCCGTTTTTGCCATTCTTGAAACTTTTATGGGGGACAAATTCCTTTTTCTTGTACTCGATCAGATTGCTGTTCTTTTTGGCTTTCCAGCTGGCTTTCCAGCTGGCTATCCCCTCTTTCTTTTTATTCTGTTCATAACAGAAATTGGCTTTGCGCATGGCTTCTTCCAGTGTTTTGGGGTTGTCATATTCAATTCTGTCCTTGATGTGATAGGGCAGGCAACTAAGAAACCGCTGTATTTTTGGTTTCTCTTCGACAAAATACGGTACATACCGCAACAGACTTAAGAATTTACTGTTTAAGTCCTTCATCGTCATAGATCCGAGCTTTAGTTCATAAAATTCCTTGGCCCTCTCTTCATAATACTGTTCGGACAGAAATTTATTCTTGAAGTATCTTTTAAAAGTACTCCAATTAACTTCTCTCTCTTTAATCCCCTTGACCCTTTTCAGGTCTTGCCACCATATGTCCGCCTTTCCCGAGAGGTTGTAGATGGCCATTCGTGCCTTCAGCTGATTTGAGTAGTTATAGATCTGAAAATATTTTCTCATCCCGGATAACCAGGATTCTGCCTCTCTCCAGTTTCAGATTCTCCATTGAAAGTTGGGGGCTTTATCTTCTTAAACTCCCCAGAAATCTCTTCATAAGGCATGTACTTTTTCCTTCGGTTGTGCAGCTCAGTTTCATTGCTGTCACTGCTTGTGTGATAACTGGGTTGTCCCTTTCTTTCTACATATGATGAACTGCTGTCGGACTTAGCTGGTTTTGTCCTTTTTGACCCTCTTTGATGACTAACTTCTTCTGAGTCAGCTCGTTTGCTCCTTCCTTCTGTCTGAAATTTTTCTATCAGTAGCTGATTTAACTGCTCCTGGGTCTTTAGAATTCTTTCATTATCCTTCTTGACTGTTTCCATCTCTGTCTTTAATCCTCTTATGGTCTGCATCAGCTCAGTGGTGTGAGCAATTACTTCTTCTGTCTCAGGTTCTCTTGACATCTGTCTTGTCACTACATTTGGAGATTCCTCCTCAGTGTATTCTCCCAGTTTTTCCATACCTGTCTGAAAAATTCAGAAAAAAGGAAATTTTCTGTTCTGTTCATGAAACCGAAATATATGTTAGTACTTTATAAAAAAAAATAAAAAAAAAATAAATCCTCTTTTATGGTCACTGTTTTGCGGAAGTTTAGTGGAGTCACATCCAAGCCTAGTGTCTGAACCATGCTCTGATACCACATGTCAGAACCCGAAATTTCTGAAAAATTTAAAATTTTTATTATAACAATAAATGTTAACTAATTGCGTTCCTGGTCCTGTTTAAATTCAGTAACTAATCATAATTTAGTTAACCAGGTTCTGTTTAATACGAATGTAATTTTTCTGATTATAAAAGTTGACTGTTTTCTTTCAATCTCCAAAGGGAGAGCTAGCCAAAGCTGACTGGCTTACTTAGCTTACGAGCTAATGCATAATTTGTCTTTTGATCGCAGGTACACCGGGGAAGTATGCATCACTGAATTTTAATCTTTGTAAGTATCAAGCTCCTTTCCCTGCACTGTAAAAACTTAAAGAAGATCTATTTACTATTACTGGTTGTCGTGTAAGACAGTAAAGTTCTTTTCATGTAAATTTATAATTGAATAAAGACTGATAGTCTGCCTCGACATGATATCTCTTAACCCGGACAGTATCATCAGGTTTACAATGTATTACAAAGTTTCCGTCGTATCCATTGCGATATGAACATGACCTTATATTAATGATGTAACTATCACTGTAACAAGTTGTTTATATCATGTTTACTATTTGCATATAGTGACGTTTGTGTTTATGTGATATAATGTCGACTATTACTGGTGATTACTGCTGTGTTCACGTGTTATTAGCATGAGTGGGAGTTGTGACGCCTCTAGCGATGTTCCATTATATTCATCTATGTTTTCAAGATTCCAACGTTCGCTTAACGTTATTGTTTAACTTGTGCCATCTAACTCTGTCTTTGTTTAAATCTATGTTCATGGTATGGACTTGTAGATGAGTTTATATTTAGACCTCATGATAATGAATATTGTTATTTTCATTGTTGTTTAATTAACAATAGTATCGAGAGGATATCATGATAGGATATAATAACAATGGTGTAACTCATCATAAGGTTATGGTAACATTTCAATGTTTAAGTTATATGGAGTATTCATTGAAACTTTGACTATAACATTGTTTTAAATGACTGTAGGTAAAAATATGATACACCCTTGACATAATCGATGACTTGGTTTTTAATATATATATACATTACAATGATTGTGCAACAATCATAGTGTTCCCATACGTTGGGAAAACTTTATATCCATTGCAAATGATTTTAAATCGGTGAACAATGATTTGAATGGCAACCAAACTATATGAACTCGACCCATGCTACGTTGATAAATTTTATTGCTACGTGTTTGGCTCTCCTCCATGCATTTGGCGATATATAAGCTAATAATGAAACCCTACCAGGTCATTTTCTTTGCCTTCGGGCTCGAGTTCTAAGGGAGAAACCCTCCATGTCTGAATTTGGTAGTTGGGCACTGTAAAAATGCAAATGCTTTGGTTCAGGTCTCGTCGTTTCATTCTGTGGTAGGATAGAGGTCCTCGGCTCTGCTAATAGCGTCTGCTACAGTTTCGTTGTTTCTTGGTCTCGTTGTCATTCTAAGTTTGAGTCTCAGCTACTTACTGTCTTCCACTGTCGCTGGTGTGAGTATGAGGCAGGTTTTTGCTATTTGTTTTTATTCCAGAGGTGATTGTGTATCTGGGTTTGGGGTGTGCTTCTCGACTGGTTCAATCCCAGCTTAAGGGTTTCGTCTGGAATGCTGCCTGTCGCGGCTGTCAATAGAAAGGTTATGAGAGTTTCCCTTGCTCCTCCAACTGACGAATGTGATGGGGTTCTACTGCTTGTTCCCACTGGTGGCTACCAGGTTGTCCACGAGTTGCATTCCTCCATGGGATCAGGTAAGGTAATGTCCATATTTTCATAGTTTGGTTTTACATAGAATGTTTAGATTTACACTATTATTTAACAGCTCTCGACATTGATAGTGTGGCTAACATCTCTCGGCATTTGAATATATGCAGGTCACGCTGTTCTGAAGGTGCACAGGGCTTCATCTCCAGCACTGGCTCCTCCGGGTAAGCCTGGTTATCCATGGCTGTCTCTTCCTTTGTTGGTTTTGATGTGTTAGGGTTAAGTTTTGGAGGGAAACACCTGTGTAATGGGGTCATTATTACTCTTGTGACATGGGTACAGTCACCTGTATAAATTGTTTTGTTTGTATATAAAGGGTTTGATACCCCGTCATGTTTTAGGAAGAACCATCTACGGCTCAAACTGTATAAGGCCAGGGGATTGGTTATTGTCGTTTTGTTTTCTATATGTAGGGTTTTACTCACACTGTATAAGTTAATGTTTAATGTAATATTGGGTCTGTCATGGCCGTGTATCACCCTGCGTTTTTGTTAAATGAATAGAGTGTTTGAAATATAAGGATGATTGAGTTCTCCGATACCTGCACGGGATGATAACTCTACTGTAGGGAATCCATGTATCGTCTCTCTGTGTTTTCTTGGATTTTGAATGTTTAATAAAAGAATGTGGATGTTTCGACCATAACTGTAATAGTTAATTAGTATAGGGTTAACCTGGCGAGTTGGGGTTCTGTTCTATGTTCAAAACATATATATGGAAATGTTGAATTCGGTGGTGACTGGAACGAGTTGTGAAAATTTTGTTTTGGTTCTTGTATAAATATTTAATATAACTGTGGATAAAATTTATATACATAAACTATGTATAAACCTCCTGTAGGTTCTGTCTGTCATATAAGGCATTCTTTTCTTTTGTTTTCAGTCTGTCAAATGAGTGTGATCAGGCTACGGCCGTGTTAGGTTTGTGGTCTACTCTTAATGAGAAATATTTATAATGAAATAAATATTATTATAGTGAATAATACGAGGGTTGGTAACAACCAATAATGGTTGCGTTCGTTGATAGTTTCTCTGCGTTTAAATATGTGACTATAAATAATACAACCTACGACAGAGTTGTGTATTTCATATAATACCAGCTCGGTAAGAACAGTGATTCTATGCTTATGATTGGGATAGTGAAACATTAAAGTCTTTATGTACCAAGACTTGGCTTCGAGCCAGTCCATATATTTGTCTTGTTTTATAATGACTCTGTTATTCTGTGTTGTGACAACATGGCTGTAAATACTATAGTATTAGTTTTTTTTAAAAGTCAAAAACAATTTATAGTTTCAGTGTTTGCATTTGACTATGATTTGAATGAGAGTGTAGGGAAAGTTTTTTTTTTTTTTTTTAAACAATGAAACATTGTTGCAGCTACATCTTTTGGATATTTGATAACTGTCAATTATATTCTGGGAATAGATAAATATAATGATATGTGTTTTGTTTTCCTTTAGCTCGATACAAAGAATGACCTGTATCTATAGTTGACTGAAATATGAAACAAATATATATACAGGTATATTGCTCTAATAGAAACTATTCCTGTACATCTAATAGAAAATATCTTACAGTAAATCTAAGATTTATCTATGTCTATTCTTATGATTGTTTAATAAATATAATTCTGGAATAACTACTGTTTAATATTCTGTCTATTATTTAACTATTAATAGAAATTCTAGAAATACATAAACATGATATTTGATAACTGTAACAGTAACAGTAACAAATATATTCTGCATAAGATAATTACTCTATTTAAATGATAATAGGGAAAATTCTAAAACATCTGAGTTCTGAAATTTATACCAAAAGACACTACAGAAAGTCTGATCTACTGAAAATGATTACAGTCAAAACACAGTTGAAATAGTCTATTCCATATGAAAATTAATTAAACAAACAGCAGGAAGAGTGACAGAACCTGTAGCTATGGTAGACAATAACAGCGATGGGAGGCTGTTCCTCCCTACCAATTCCTGGAGAGTGCCCAGACAACACTTCTCAGGACCCCCGAGCTTGCTCTGGTCTAACTGGTTGGAATCTAGGTACAGCCAACAATTCCCTCAGCCAAAGCAGCTATACTGGAACCAAGTTACTGCAACTTCCTGACTCACAACACTTCCTTAGTAATTTTCCCACTTCCTCAATGGGACTCCTGAATAGCATTCACCTGAATGTATTCTCCCTCTAGAACAATTGTTGAACCCCCAGCTCAGTTCATTGAGTAGTATTTAAAAGATTGCCTAGGTCTTAGTTGGGCTAACTGTCATTAATGAGCCACCTGCTCAGATTCCACTTTCTTGGTGAATCATGACCCCAAAATATAGGGAAGTTGCCACCTGCAACTCAGGAAGTGTTTGAGGATGTTGCCACTTGTCTTTTGTCCTTCCACCTAATTCCTTCCACCAGTTAGACCAGTAACCTCTTTTAACAGCTCTCCCATGCTGTTGTCTCCATAATTTATTTATTAATAATAATTATTCAGAATTTACATTCCATTTATGGAGACTCTGCTGAGTCATCCATTCCTACTTAGCATTAAATTTAACATAATGTCTCAGGAATATTAAAAATAATTACATTATTTTAATAAAATTGGGGTATGTGACAAATTAACTATTTATTTGTGTGATTATCTACATTGTTGTTTATCTTATATTTAATGTTATTTATATTCGTTGCACCAATCAGTCCAGCAGAAAATCCGACCCGTGCATCCCCGCAAAATGACTGCCATAAAAGCAGAAGTTGAAAAACTTCTTCGTGTAGGTTTTATTTACCCTGTCCCATTGACAGATTGGTTGTCCAACATCGTTCCCGTCACAAAGAAACAAGGTACGATTAGGGTTTGTGTCAATTATAGAGACTTGAACAAAGCTTGTCCAAAGGACAACTACCCAACGCCTTTTATCGACCAGATTATCGACAACTGTTCCGTGAGTGTCATCTTTTCATTCATGGATGGCTTCTCTGGCTATAATCATATCGAGATACTCCCATCTGATCAACACAAAACCGCTTTTATTTTCCCATGGGGGACCTTTGCGTACCGCAAATTACCCTTTGGTCTTAAGAACGTCGGGGCCACTTTTCAACGGGCCATGTTCTACGCTTTTCACGATATAAAGCATGTTGTGGAACCCTATCTGGATGACCTACTCGCACGTTCCAATTCACGAGAGGATCATCTAGACCATCTGAGTGCAATATTCTCATGATGTCGTCACTACAACATTCGCCTGAATCCACACAAATATGTATTCTGTGTCGAAGCCGGTAGATTGTTAGGTTTCATCATCTCCAAGGATGACATATGCCTTGATCCCACAAAGGTGGAGGCGATTTTAGACTTATCTTCCCCCTCAAATATTCCAGAACTCCATAGTTTGCAAGGGCATGCAAAATTCTTACGTCGCTTTGTCTGCAAATTCACCGAGATCACTAAGGGCTACATGAGGCTTCTCAAAAAATACATTCCTTTCATCAGGGATGATGAAGCCCAATGGTCTTTTAACAACCTGAAAAAGGCCCTTACTAATGCACCCGTGATACAACCCCTTGACTATACACGGGATTATATTCTATATCTTGCTGCCTCTACTACCACCGTCAGCATGGTGTTGGTTCAGGAAGACAGTAACGACCAAGAACATGTTGTGTAATATCTTAGCAAGAGTCTCATCGAATCCGAGACACGATACTCACATGTGGAGAAGCTGGCTCTGGCCACATTCTTTGCAGTCTAGAGGTTTAGACACTATATTCTGCTTCGCAAAACCACTGTTATCATGAACTTCAACCCAATGTATTATATCCTAACACGACAAGTGCTAGGGGGCAAGTATTCCCGTTGGATTGTCATTCTTCAAGTTCGATTTGGAATTTGCTAAAGTGAAATCCAAAAAATATTTTGTCTTTGCCGAGCTGATTTGTGCATTGCCCCGTGCCGATGATCAATCGGAGCCCATCGATTCATTTTTGGATGAATCCTTGTTTCTCATCGACATGAATGACCCTTGGTATGGAGATATCATCCTGTATCTCCAGACCCAATGCTTTCATCCCAGTATTAATCGTGATGACAGTCGCTGTATTTGACACCACGCTAAGTATTATCTTATCATTAGTGATACATTGTATTGTCGTGGTATCGAATCCATGCTACGTCGTTTCTTAACCCTCGATGAGGCCGAACATGTGTTGAATGATTGCCACTCTGGAGCATGTGGTGGTCACCTTTTTGGGTTGGATACCACCTAGAAGATCTTGCGAGCGGGTTACTTCTCGCCTTTGATATTTAAAGATTGCATTGAAGCGGTTAAGAAGTGCCCCCCATGTCAATTATTTCACTCTAAGAAGCGCTCGCACCCCGCTCCTCTCCACCCTGTCATTGCCGCCGACCCCTTTGCAAAATGGGGTATTGATTTCACGCATTGTAATCCCACTTCATCCGGGGGGCATAGTTATGTCATCATCACAGTTGACTACTTTACAAAATGGGATGAAGCCATGCCTACATACGCCGAGGATGAAAAAATGACAACACTATTCATATTCAATCACATTATAGCCAGGTTCGGCATCCCATAGGACATCGTAATTGATTATGGTTCCCACTTCAAGAATCACATGATAGAAGAACTGAGTTCCAAACTGGGTTTTTGCCATGAAAACTCAACCCTGTACTACCCACAAGCTAATGATCAAGTAGAGGCAATTAACAAAGTCTTGAAATGCATGATCCAACGCACTGTGGGAACACAAAAATCAAACTGGCACTTAGCTCTCTTTTCAGCTCTTTGGGCCTACAAGAATTCGGTTAAAAATGCAACCGAGTTCACACCATTTCAACTGGTGTATGGCTTGGAAGCGATCCTCCCGATTGAGTGTGAAATACCATCTCTGAAACTAGCAATAGAACTTTTACCTAACACCACCGTCGAAGAGGAATGGTTTCTATATCTGGCCAAGCTAGATGAAACCCGCCGAGACGCTGAACTCGCTAATGAAGCTCACAAAAACCGCATCAAAGCGCAGTATGATAAATCCGTTCAACCTCGAGTTTTCAATGAGGGTGACCTAGTCCGTACCTACGATCATATGCACGATAAAATAGGTAAGGGAAAATTGGAATCTATGTGGTACGACCCCTACGTCATAAAACGTGTGTTAGAGAAAGGAGCTTACGAGCTTGTCAATGCCGATGGTATACCTTTGGGGCAGCCCCGTAACAGGCTCTACCTAAAGAGATTCTATGAGTAGGACTACCCTGCGTATAACATCTTGTACATAATGTATTTAACATATTTTTAGTTCACTTTTTGCATGTGAAGATTCTATCTCATACACCGTTATTTATCTTGACTTGTGCTTGTATGCGCAGATGTCGATGTACTATGGATTCGTGGATGGTGCGAGTCGACATACCCGGAACCTTGTTTCCGTATCATGGGTATTGTATTCCCCCACCGGTGAGTTGATATCCTCGGGTGGCATCTATCTAGGCCCCGCAACAAACAACATTGCAGAATACCATGCAGTTGTCGGACTCCTAACTGAAGCTGATTCTCTCGGGATCCACACCTTTTTAGTCTACTTGGACTCTCAACTCGTAGTATCTCAGTTGAATTGCATCTACACTGTTCATGATTCTACATTACTTCGATTATACAGATGGGTACACCTATTGGAAAGATCATTTGACTATATTTAGTATCAACATGTACCAAGATAATTCAATATGGTGGCTGATTCATTAGATAACTATATATTGGATTGGCATCTAGCCCACATATGAACAAAATATCATAACAAACACATGCAAAAAATGTAAATACACAACTCGTAGTAAATAAACAAGCTATAAAGATAGGTCCATATATGTAAATATCATGTAAAAAGTGTTTTTTCCAAAGTACAATAGTATGATGCATCCAGAAGACAAAATTGGGATCATGTCTCATACAAAATTGGCTCTTTGGCCTACATATCATGTACATGCCGCTAACAACACTACTACCTAAACACTAATCACCAGGCTCACGGTGCTAGTGGTAACATACGACTGCTCTCGCCACATGGCGAAGCAATCTACCAATACGCTCTGGCACCCCTACAGTGTTCCTCCGGAGGTGGAGAGGTATATCAAGCATCCTCATAGGAGGGACACCCATCGTCAAACCTTGGAGGTTCTACTCAACATTGCAGAGTCTCCTTACCTCCTCCTCCTCCTCATCTTCAGCATGCTGCTGAATCCCTCGTCGATGTAGTGGTGAATACCTTGTTGGTCTCTGTGGTCCGCGATCTGCGACAATGCACGTACATATGTTAGATATTTTTCATGCATTAAAAAACAACAAAAAAATAGGTACAACTAAAAAATACCAAAAACATGTCTGTGAAGGTCACAAACTCGAGTTGTCCCAGTCGAGTCACCATTTTCCGTGGTAGAACTTTCCTCCTATGGATAAGAAGAGGTTCCCTTAGATCAAACTGAGATTATGTACATCTAATCTAAGATAGTATACAACAAATGCTACCTTAAATATCTAAATCTAATCAATGCATATGATTTGGAATGAATTTGAAGGGGAAGAGTTTAACTCACTTTTAATCCAGACGTTCGTTTTAGCTCCCAGCTCCTATCTTGAATTCCACAAGCAGAACCTGTTTGGGATTGAATAAGCAACAAATGAAACCAATATCCAAATATCTCGTGCGCTAGGTTAGATTTAAATCAACTCAGATACATTTCATGTTCATGACTGAGATACAATACACAAAATGGAGAAATAAGACAAGTTATTATTAAATGGAAACTTAATGAAATTTACAAACTGATTCCTTGATGTCCAAGAAACCTCCAGCTCCAAAGTTTCCTCCCTTTTTCTATCTCTGCAAACCTTCTAGGATCATAGGTTTGATACCCCAAGTTGTCCTCCCTTTGGCTCATGGATGGCCTCTCCATTATAGCATTTAGGAAGCCAACCATATGGAGAGGAAGGTGTATCTAGGTGAGAGTTTAGTGGATCATCTAGGCTAAACAAGGAGGATAGGTTAGGATCGAATCATAGGTTGCAATCCCAAGGAAATATCCTGGAAGGTAAGATCCAAAATCCATGCAAAGGGTTTTTATTGATATTTTTGCGCCTCAACAACTGAGCATAGCACGAAATTATGGAGATTTTCGTGCCCCTACATGTATGCAAGGCGCAAAAATAGGGAATTTTCGGGTCTTGCTATACTAGCAGAGCGCGGAAATAATGCCAAGAAGTGGTTGGATGAGGTGGCATTTGACTGAATGTGGTTGTATTTTCCTCCTAAGCCTCCAGATGAGGCTAAGAAGGGGACCAACAAGGTCCAACACCCATTAGGAGGAAGCGTCATTAGGTCGTATGACACGAGGATGTGACACTAAAGTTCAAAGTGTAATTATTACGTATAACAGAGATATTATGGTAGGTTCAAACTTCTAATGAATTCATACTTACTAGATATCTCCTTTCTCAATATGGTCATAAAAATATCATCACAATTCAAAGTAGCATGTACTCTCTCTCTCTCTCTCTCTATATATATATATATATTCTTTAATTACCTTTCTACCTTTAATAGTTTTAAGGTAGATAATTATTCTTATTGACACCATATCTCCACAAAACTAGCCCTTGGAATGGAACTATTTAGCTTTGTATGGTCAATTGTGATGGTTCTTGTGCAATTCTGTTGGAGTCTATTTATCATGATAACCTCAAATGAAGAGAACATAATACTCTGAGAGTCATATTAAATGTCATTTACAATGAACCACACTTTAATGTCTACATATAGTGCGTAGATGTTCTTCTTCTATTCTTTGTTTGGACAACTTCCCCTCCTGATTTGATTATATCTCTACCAAAGTGATTAGTTGCATAGATTTTCTACCCCATCTTTTGAATTAGGAATGTTATTTTATAGAGTAAATATTCTCAGAAGATGGTTAAGTTAGACCCACGAGAGGTGACACAATATCCAATTCTTTTAATTCTTACCATTGCTCATATTATTTACACCAATCACTATAAACACACGTATCTTTGGCACTAAATTGCCTCTATCATAATGCATTCACACACTAAGTTTTATCATCCTACCATCTATTAGCGTAAGAGTTTTCATAATAAAATGTTTTTTCTTATTACATATCAAGCCATGAGTATGTATTATTTAATTTATAACTAGTAGTTGTAAGCCATCAATGACCCAGAAAGGAATGGAAACTTCTTTGTTGATTGAATATTAATATCTCTACTAACTAGCTCCACATGTCACTAGTTCCTTCAAATACTTTGTGCTTGTATGAAGTTAAAAAGAAAAAAGAAAAAAAAAACCATCTACCCAATGTTACACCTAAATCTTGCCATCATGATAGTCAGTGTAAACATCCCTGAAGTTCCTTTGAATAAGTCATCAACTTGGAAGAGATTCTAACCTTTTCCTGCTGGGTTTTGTGAGGTCATCATAGGTCATCTTAATGCAACCTGTGATGTCATAGGTTGTCCTATTGCTGCTTGCGACTATGTCAGTTAATTGGATAAAGGAGCATCTTCGAGCCCATTCTAGAAGGTGGCTGATGTGGATCCCTATCTCTAGCCTATAGGGGACCTGGAATTCGGTTCCCTAGCCCTTTGGTGGGATCCCTATCCTCTCTCCTACCATATCTCAACCTACCCTATCCTCTTAGTACTATATAAGTGAAGCTCATTCCCATTCCAAGGAGATGAAGTCTATAGTACTTGCATGCTGGTGAAATTAGCTTAGGAGCTCTCTATTCATCTCTTGGGAGATCCATACTTCCTTTGGAGGCTTTGGCATTGGATTGATTGGAGAAGGATTGCTACGTTAAGCCTTGGTTGTAATCACTTCCTTCTATGTACTTTCCCTTTTTATACAGTAATATAAATGCTTTCCACCAAATGTTATTGCATTGATGATGTTTGTGTAGTTTGCCTCCTCAACTGCTTACTTAGATCTGTTATTGTTTACATGCATTTTACTACTTTTATTGTTCTGTATATCTTGACAGGGTTTACAGCTAAGATTTGAAGACCATTAAAGCTTGGAACAACATCAAGGAAAAAGGATTTGCGATCTAAAAGGTAAGGAATCTAGCCACTTGATCTCTAACTATATCTAGGAAAGTTGTTTCTATTCCATCTCATTTGTTCTAGTCTTGCATTAAGCTAGGGAGACCAGGACTTGAGAGTCCGCTCTTGGTAGATTGTCTGATAACAAATTTGGCGGCCATACTGGGGAAGGGATCGTTGGATATCCCCAAATTTGATGGCAAGCCTGGTGAGGATCCTAAAAACCATGTGATGACATACCATTTGTGGTGTTCATCCAACTCCTTGATGGACGACTAGATCCATCTTAGGTTATTTCAACGGACGCTCATCGGCCCCGCTGCCAAGTGGTACATTGAACTGCCACTCCATTCTTTTCCAGATTTCCAATCTCTTGCTATGTCATTTATGACCCACTTCTAGTTTCCCATTTGCTATGAGACTGGTACAGAATTATTGACCTCCCTTCTCCAGAACACTGCCACTCATATTTCCGATCATATTCATTAATGGCGGTGAATACAACATCTTATTAAGGCTCATATTCTGGACCAACTCTTAGCCGACTAGTTCACAAAGTCACTCTTTTGAGTTGTAGCTCGAGACGTAGCTATGGGAGGAGTCGTCACTGAGGAACAAGCTATTGCTTGTGCCTATTACTTAGACTTGGTCTATGCTCAATCCGACACATTGTGTGAAATTGTTCCTGATGCACCCTGCCCTATGTATGATCCACGAAACCACCCAAGGTACCACAGGCCGATGGCATCATTGGTTCCCTTGCCTCCCAGCCTTCTACTCAAACTGGTGGTTCGTCAAACCCCTAAGGTTCTTCCCCATCACCACCATAGGTTGGCAACAATGCTACCAACTCCACTGCTCTTGCCTCCACTGAAGAGGTGAATTATGTGCAATCAGCTTCATCTTAGAAGTCCAGTGGTAAGAAGAAGAACAAATGGAAACCTAAGAAATCTTCCAACCAACAGGAGCCCAAGCCTACTTAGGAAGACACCAAATAGAAAAGGAAGTTGAAGTATCCTTGTTTGTTGTGCGGTGGAGACCATTTCTCAAAGGAATGTCCCCACTGGGATGAAGTTCAGAATTTTCTCAAGGGAAACTCTAGTACCGCAGTTCTCAACAATCCTTTCCCCACTCAAAACCAGCAACTAATCTCACACACCTCTCCTTCCTAAGGAGAAGCATCCTCCACCGCACATGTTCTCATGATGCGTAGTGAGACCATCAACTTGAACACGCCTTCTCGTTCATATGACTTCGTCCTGCCGAAGGAACCCATTGGAAGTAATACTGAAAAAGATTCCACTTCGATTCCCGATGTCACCGTACCACACACTTCTCTCACCATTGAGAAGCCCTCTTTAGATTCAGTGTTGCGTCCGCCCAAGAGCATGATTCGAAAAGCTATTTTCAATCCCAACTCTCGGGCTGCTTAGAACTACAATATTGTAGAGGACCTAGCACAAGCTCCTTATGGTATGTTGACGCTTGAGGTCTTGCAGAACTGTCCTAACCAGTGCAAGACTCTCCTCACTACAATTGACATGGTTGACCCGGATTCTTCGAATACCATCATGTTCCAGCTGGAATACTTTAATTCGAGGCTTTCGCATCAGTTGGAATTTCAAGTTTCCACAAACATTGCTGGGAAGACAATCCATCGTACCGTCTTGGACGAAGGTGCCTCTACTTCAGTCATGTCGATTTCATGTTGGAGAGCCATTGGCTCTCCTGAGTTGAACCGTTCTCCCACCACCTTGAAAGCTTTGGATGGACGTGGCTTTCAACCTCATGGGCTGTTACAAGCCTTAGCAATCGAGTTGGGGGGAAAGACCGCAACCATTAATGTGGAAGTGGTTTCTTCCCCATTAGATTATAATATTATGCTTGGTCGTAATTGGTTTTACGCCATGACTGCGGTCGCATCATCTGTCTTCTGCATAGTACAATTCCCCCATCAAGGTCGAATTGTTACTATCGACCAACTGGACTTTTGTACACCTGGCACCACTACTCATCCGGGCGATAATGTTCCATTACTTGGACAATCTTCTCACCCATACGAGACCGTGGGGGTTGGCCTCATCAAGGACTCCTCCCTTATGGGAATTTTTCCAACCTCGGACCCCCCAAATCATGTTGCCATGGTGAACATGATCTCCTTCCGGATTTCATCTATCCCCAACTCTACCAATCAATGGCTTGTACCTGATGAAGCCACCACACACCTGATTGGAGACACTATGCCTCTTTCACCTACTGAACTCACTTACGAGGCTATCCAGTCAGCACCGGAGGACCACTTAGCTGTGGCCTCCACCTCTTGTTCTCTACAACGGACATCGTACCTACCCGATCCTCTGCTCCAGACTTTTCATTCTGATGAGTCCATTATGGAAATCATGAGTGCGGATGACCCTCCGTGGGAAGACCTCCATCATCGATTGTCTTTCCTTCCTTCATTGGATACTGTGGAGAATAGCATCACCACCATCTTTACATTGGATGTCTACCCTGGCTCTCAGTCCTCAATAATCATGTGTCAAACAAACTCTGAAGGAAACTTGGCCAACATTGAGCCTACCATTTCGGTCGACATATTGGTTACTCCTGTTGTAGTGGAACACATTCATTTAGGCCAGAAGTGTTCCCCTGAAGAGATTACCACATTCATGGCCTTGTTCAAGCAATTTCGAGACGTGTTTTATTGGACCTACGAGGAGATGCTTGGGATAGACCCTGCTATTATTTCACACATGATTCAAACCTATCATGATGCTAAACCAGTCCAGCAAAAGCTACAATCGGTGCACCCCCGAAAGACTACGGCAATTAAGGCAGAGATTGAAAAGCTCTTGAAAGCTGGTTTTATCTACCCTGTCCCTTTGACAAAATGGGTCTCAAACGTCGTCCCTATAGCTAAGAAGCAGGGTACCATTCGTGACTGCGTCGATTATCGGGATCTCAACAAGGCTTGTCCTAAGGACAATTACCCGACTCCCTTTATCGATGAGATCATTGACAATTGTGTTGGAAGTGTCATTTTCTCTTTTATGGATGGCTTTTCCGGCTACAACCAGATTGAGATCCACTAGGCTGATCAACACAAGACAACTTTAATCTGTCCTTGGGGTAAGTTTGCTTATCACAAGCTCCCTTTTGGCCTTAAAAATGCTGGTGTTGCATTCCAACAGGCCATGTCGTATGCCTTTCATGATGTGAAGGGATTTGTGGAACCCTACTTGGACGATCTCCCTGCCCATTCACGGAAGCGCGAGTACCACATTGATCATCTTACAATGGTATTCCTTAGATGTAGGTGGTACAACATCCGCCTGAACCCTCACAAATGAATTTTTTACATCGAGTCTTGATGCCTCCTCGGTTTCATTGTCTCGAAAGATGGGATATCCGCATTGATCCCTTGAAGGTGGATGATAATATATGAAGTGGTTTATTTGTAGGGAGTTGGATCTGCAATCATCAATCTATTTTACTAAGAAGTGGTGAGCTTCTATGTCAGCAAATGAAAATGATCATCACAAGTTATGCACAAGATCTACATTCATTCATCAAACAAGATAAGCAAAGCTAAGATTTAATTCCATTTGAACATCTAAAGCATACAAGATAAGCAATACTCAAACATTCAAATGGAACAAACTTGAATCATTTCATATTAAAACAATGAAGAGGTACATCCTTACCATGGATCTTGGTGTGAATCTCTCCAGCATGCCTTTGCTCTTCCTTTCTCCTTTTACAATGCCCCAAATGCCTTTCTTATATAGCATTGGGAAGTGTGCTCTCAATTTTCTCTTTTCAATATGGGATTTCTCATTTTCATTATTTTAGATCATTTTCACTCAAAAACCCACTTTTCATAGTTTTTTGGCTTTTTTGCACAACTTAGCATACTTTAAGTACAATTAATGCATTTTAATGCATTTCTCTTCACTTTTTGATTGGTGTAGCTTAGTTTTGGACCTTTTATGAGTGGTTCAATCACTAAACTTGATCTCTTTAGGTTCTTACTTTCTTCATCTAATCCTTCCATTTATGGGAGAAGTGATTAGATCAGAGAGGATTTGTCTCTGAATGTACTTATGTTCTGTCTTCATGTTGCGGGCACATAGTAAAAATGTGATTCTTCTGTCACATGATTAGGGGTGTTAATTTGATTGTTAACAGATGCCCCCTAATGTGTGAGGTCCGAAACAGAGTGAAGAGATGAAATACATTACTAAAATTTATACTCTGTATACTGATACTCTTTATACTGATACTCTTTATTGTTCAAAGCAAGGATTAGGAAAGGAAAAACTCACGGGTGCAGGATTGAGGATCACACCTACATGGAAAACATAGCAATTTCTCAAATATATAATATCTTCCTAAGGCAGGAATACCCATGCTCAGTAGTAAACAAGCATGGCCACGAACAATACACAGTGGATCCATGTCAAAAGTAAATTTTTCAGAAGTGTAAACATGCACTTTGTTGAGTGCAAGAACAAGGTCTTCATCAAACTTTTGACATTGCAGTCTAATCTTGCGCAGCTCAGGCAGTGCATCGATGAGTGATACAACTGTTTTTCCCAAGGTATTCAATACAAACCGATGATAGTATGAGTTTATATCATGCGAATAAATGATCTGATGCCGAGCATAATAAAACACCATCTGATTACCAGTCATTGATGTATACCATTAACAGATGCGAAGAGACCCGTCGGTAATGATGATGGACTCTAAGGTACTGAGTACAAACTAGCAGGTGTGATAGATGTTCTGAAGTCGAACACGTGTAGAATCAAACAATCAGGGGTCATTGATGTATACCCACTGTCATTTGCGAGGAAACCTGCCACTAATGATTGCAAGATCCAAGGTACTCTTGGGTTTCTAGATCCATGTCCTAGATGATGATTTGATGTCGATAGGAATAGATCCATCGGAAGGAGGGAACTAATGCATCCCACATCAACTGATACGAAACAAAGATCAATAGTCTGATATAATTTGGTAGAACTGCAAGATCCAACACTGTATACTGACACAAGGAAGGCTGACATGATTGGTCAGGAATATTTGAGGAATGGCCGAATTGGTTTGGACTTCCCTTTAGCAAATAACATGACGCAGAATGGACACTTGGAAACATAGGACTTTGAGTAACCAAAGTTAATGAAATCTGCTAATGCAAGATGCATTAACGAAAGCTCCATTGGTGACAGGAAGGATAACCCATTAGGGGAGATCTGTTCAAAATATTGGTACAATTTCCTACGGCAAATGCAGATGGTGTACTGACAGCGGATACAATATTATGTGCCATGTTCAAGGGCGACAAGGACTGACTGTTGTTGTTTTCTTCGAAGTTTATAATATGAAGTGATTCAAGTCTCTCCCTTTTTGGATTTTTCTGTTTTCCATTTTTTTAACGTTTTTCATTTATTAGCTTGAAAAAAGAATAAAGCATGCTATGATACATTAGAGAAAACGAGTGTCTCAAGGGCATGTGCCTAAATGTCAAGGGCATGGGTCAGGCCAAGGCAAAGATCCATATTGCAAACAAGGGCTAAGCTAGTTATGTACACTCTTACAGATGTTTCTTCCATGGGTATAGGTCAAATATACAGAAGCAATGGTTTATAGGCATCTTGTAACAGAAAGTGACTGCAAAGGAAAATAAGCAACATAAGCAATAAGCAACGAAGCAATTTGCACGGATGTTCAAGTGGATATTTTAAAACAAGCTTATGTAAAATGAAAAAAAGTTGGGAGCCCATCAGGATATGGTCAGAAATGAATGAAAGATAAATATGTGGTCTCAAAATCCAAGTCATGATGGGACTAATAGGGCTCCCGGGCCTATGAGAATAACTCAGCATGGGCACCAAAATGGAAATGGGGTGCTGACTAGGGTGTCCCATGTTTGGTAGGCTCTTCTGTCGGAATGGTGGAAAATATAGATATGAAGGGCTGATCCACCACTTTCCAACAGGTTCGACCCTATGGCAAGTTTGGTTTGCAAAAGGTTCAAATGCATCTTCACAACGGGATGGCCTAAACCTATATGCAAGATTCCAAATATACCATATCAGATCGAGGAACATGCAGATCATGCTCCTATACTTGGGTAGATTTAATCCAATTATGCTCTCAGTGGCCCCACAAAAGATGTCCTTAGGTGGGTGCAACCAAATGTTTACAACTTCAGGGGTATCTTCATTTGATGATAAAATGTAATCCAAGAAGTCATGTGAGCTGGGAGATCTCACAACCCAAATGGGCCAGGTAACCGAATCATATTCCTCCATCGAGGGAATATTTTGATCCGAATCTGCCGAAGCTATTTGAGTAGCTTGGTTTGAAACTTCTACAACATATAGGGGTGATCCAAATGCTTTCCAACATTTAAATAACATACACAAGTTGAGGTCTCTTCACCCACTATGGTTAGACATATGTTCTTACCATGAGTCGTTACTTTAATCTGAAAAGCAACTTCGGGAAGGATCCTACATATTGAATGGTCTATGTCTGATCTGATCAAAGTCTAATCGGATGGATCAACAACACCAATGGTAGACAATAGTTCCTTTCTTTGTGCAGAATGATATTGCAATACCTCCAAGGATGACATGGCACATGGTACTTGAGCTAGGTCCTCAAGAACATTACCAGTATGAGCAACTCGCGTGTTAGGATTATGCATTGTTCTACGTAGAACACCTTTGGGGGGGGTATGGTACTAAGTCTATGGCTGGTTTCTCAATGTAGAGATAACTACTTGGCTGTGATTCCCATTGATCCGATGTACTAGGAGAGACATCATAAGAATCGAGGGGTCTTGTGGTGGTTTGAATGTTCATCTCATGATCACACATGAAGACATTGGCATAAGGATCATTGCCCCCTTGCGGGGGGGTTGGATGATTTCCCTTTGGTGGGGGTACTGGTGTCAAAATAATGGGTTGTTGTTTCCCACCGCATTGAAGCATAGTTGGTGCATCTTTGTTCCTAGAGTGAGCATTTTGCTTACTCTTGTATTTCTTCTTCTTTTCCCTAAGGTCCTTGGACTCGAATATAATGATTTTAGAATTTTGGGAAGGATTAGCACTTTGCTTACCCTTGTACTTCTTCTTCTTTCCTCTCAGGTCTATGGATGAGACTGTGAGGATGTTAGAATTGTTGGAAGGATTAGCAGGTTCCTGGCCAGCTGTGGGCTGCGAATTCTGAATAGAAACTTGTTCTGAATGTGGGGTAATCTGTTCAAGATGGTTGATGGAATTCGTCGTACCATTGACATGAGGTCCATGTGGCAGCTTAGCTGGCTCAAACGCAGGTCTCACAGGTTGGTTCCAAAAAGAGTGGTTACTTCCTAGAACCTGACCACTCCATTGCAAAATGGGGTTAATGGTTGGATTGCCCCCTTGTGGGGTTAGGCCCAAAAAAGATTGGTTACTTCTAGAACCTGGCCACTCCATTGATGTGTTCCTTGGGATTGAAAGGCATTCCAAGAGGGGTTACCTCCTTGCGGAGGTTGCATCTAAAAGGATTGGTTATTGCCTAGATGTTTCCAAGTCCATTGTGAACTAGGTTGCATGTATGTATTGCCCCCTTGCGAAGGTATGTTCCAATAAGGTTGGTTATTTGGTGGAACATTACCACTCCCTGGTTGGTTGGGATTCAAGGGTGGATTTCCCTCTTGCAGGGGTATGTTCCATTGAGATTGGTTACTTGGTGGAACATTACCACTCCATTGTTGGTTTAGATTCATGGGTGGATTTCCCCCTTGCGGGGGTGGGCCCCAATTAGATTGGTTACTAGTAGGAACTGGACCACTCCATTGATTGTTTCCTTGGTTTAGATAAGCGTTCCAAGGTTGATTTCCTCGTTGTGAAGGTGGTCCCCAAGAATATTGGATACTTCCTGAAACCTCCCCACTCCATTCCAGAATGGGGTTGATAGGTGGATTTCCCCTAGGCATTGTGCTAGGATAAGTTGGAGGATAACCCCCCGGGGGAATTTAACTAAACATGCTATTTTACTAAGAAATGGTGAGTTTCTATGTCAGTAAATGAAAATATTATCACAAGCTTCTAAAGATCTACATTCATTCATAAAAAAATCATTAAGATCTAATGCCATTTGAACATCTAAAGCATACAAGATAAGCAATATTCAAACATTCAAATGGAACAAACTTGAATCATTTCATATTAAAACAATGAAGAGGTACATCCTTACCATGGATCTTGGTGTGAATCTCTCCAGCATGCCTTTGCTCTTCCTTTCTCTTTTTACAATGCCCCAAATGCCTTTCTTATATGTCATTGAGAAGTGTGCTCTCAAGTTTCTCTTTTCAATATGGGATTGCTCCTTTTCATTATTTTAGATCATTTTCACTCAAAAACCCACTTTTCATAGTTTTTAGGCTTTTTTGCACAACTTAACATACTTTAAGTACAATTAATGCATTTCTCTTCACTTTTTGATTAGTGTAGCTTAGTTTTGGACCTTTTATGAGTGGTTCAATCACTGAACTTGATCTCTTTAGGTTCTTACTTTCTTCACCTAATCCTTCCATTTATGGGAGAAGTGATTAGATCAGAGATGATTTGTCTCTGAATGTACTTGTGTTCTGTCTTCATGTTGCGGGCGCATAGTAAAAATGTGCTTCTTCTGTCACATGACTAGGGGTGTTAATTTGATTGTTAATAATGGAAGCCATTGTATCTCTCCCACCTCCCACTGATATCAAGAAACTTCAAAGTTTGCAAGGGAAGGCAACTTATTTAAGGTGTTTTGTCTGTAATTTTGCTCAAAAGTCGTAGGGTTACACAAGACTACTCAAGAAAGACGTCCCGTTCATTTGGGACGACCAAGCACACCAATCTTTCAATAGTCTCAAACATGCTATCACGCATGCCCCTGTGCTCCAACCACCCAATTAGTACAAGGATTATATCCTTTATCTTGCCACTTCTGCCACCACGATCGCCATGGTCTTGGTACAAGAAGACAATAACACCCAGGAACATGTGATATACTACTTAAGTAAGGGTCTCATTGACTCTAAAATTCACTACTCACATGTTGAGAAAATCGCTCTCGTGGCAGTCATTGCCATCCAGAAGTTCCGACATTACATCTTGCTTCGCACCACCACCATCATCGCCGATTCAAACCCCATGTACCACGTTTTGACATGTCAGGTGCTTGGGGGCAAGTATTTACGCTGGATCGTGATACTGGAGGAATTTGATGTCCTTTTCGAAAAGGCTAAGTCCTTTGGTGTTTGCTGAGTTGATCTGTGATCTTCCTCATCCTGATGTAGAATTTGAGCTCAATGATTCTCTTCCAGATGAATCATTGTTCCTCATCAACACGTTTGATCCGTGGTATGGAGATATCACTTTATATATTCAAACCCAACACTTCAGCCCCCAACTCTTGTGGGACGACCGTTGTCGAATACGCCACCATGCAAAGTATTACCTGATCATCAGTGATACCTTGTACCATCATGGTATCGATTCTATTCTTCAATGTTGTCTCACTCATGAGGAGGCTGAACACATCTTAAATGACTGTCACGCTGGGGCGTGTGGCGGTCATCTCTCTGGGATGGCTACAACCCAGAAGATACTTCACGCAGGATATTATTGGCCCTCCATCTTTAAAGATTGTATTGAGGCTGTAAACAAATGTCCTCCATGCCAGCACTTTCAAACTAAAAAGTGCACCCACCCAACCCCGTTACATCCGGTTATTTCCATTTTCCCCTTCTCTAAATGGGGCATTGAATTCATGCGCTGTAATCCTACCTCGGCCGGGGGACATGGTTACATCATAATAGCCATGGATTACTTTACAAAGTGGGCCGAGGCTATGCCTACATACACAGATGACGAAAAAACCGCCGCACTCTTCATGTTTAATCATGTTATAGCACGGTTCGGAGTTCCTCAAGAAATAGTTACCGACCATGGTTCTCACTTTATGAACCACATGGTTGACGAATTGAGCATTAGATTGGGTTTTTTCTAAGAAAACTCAACACCGTACTACCTACAGTCCAATGGACAAGTAGAGGCCATTAATAAGGTCTTGAAAACCATGATCCAACGCATGGTGGGTACGCACAAGTCCAACTGGCACAACATGAACTTCTCCGCACTATGGGCTTATCGAACTTCCGTCAAGACTGCCACTGGACTTACCCCCTTTCGATCAGTTTATGGATTGGAGGCCAACCTTCCTATAGAGTGTGAGATTTTTGTCCCTCAAAATCACAGTTGAACTCCTCCCTAACACTACCACTGAGGAAGAACGCTTCCTCTACCTGGAAAAACTCGACGAGACTCATAAGAAATGCATCAAAGCGCAGTATGACAAGTCAGTAGAACCTCGCGTCTATAGCGAGGATTATTTGGTCCTTACATACGACCAAAGACATGATAAGATGGGGGAAGGAAAGTTTGAGTCCATGTGGCATGGGCCCTACATAGTGAAGTGCATTTTGGAGAAGGGAGATTACGAGCTTGAAGATTATGTTGGGATATCTTTAGGTGAACCCCGCAATGGGATTTACCTGAAGAAGTACTATGCCTGAGTTTTTTATGCATTAGTGCTTTGTATATACTGCACATGGCGTGTATTTTGTGTGGTGTGACGCTTTGATTTTTGCGTGCTTAGATCTTGTTTTCGCTTCTTATACCATGTTCTATCTACATGTGCAGATGGCAACTTGCTATGGATTCGAAGACAGCGCCAGCCGGCATACCCGTAACCTTGCTTCAGAATCCTGGGTGCTCTATTCTCCCAATGGAAAGCTTATCATATCAGGAGGAATGTGTCTAGGTTTTGCAACCAAAAATGCTGCGGAATATCAGGCAATCATTGGAACCCTAACCGACGCTCTTTCCTTGGGTATGGATCACGTTGTTATCTATTTGGATTCGCAACTGGTGGTCTCTCATCTTAACCGGATTTACACTATCCGTGACCCTATCCTACTCTGTCCCTATAGACGAGTCCATATCCTGGAAAGGTCCCTTGAATCTATTCAATACTTGCACTTCCCACGAGACGAGAATGCAGTTGCCGACTCAATGGCCAATTTCGTTTTGGATTGGTACATTGCACATACATAACATTTGTATAAAATTTTAAAGCAGACATAACATGTAAATAATTCATTTGATAACCATACACATAAACAAGATCTCACATGGAACACAAATGTATAAAGCCGCCAAAATGTCTGTATATATATAAATCAAGATAAAGTAGTGCCGATACAAAATCTGAATCATGATGGATTTCAGTGAGTCTATACAAAATCTGAAGTTTGATAGCTTTCAGTAGTACAAAATCTGAGGCTCACAAGCCTAATGCCTCATAATATCATAAGGCCTAACGCCTGGCTCGTGCACCCCTGGGTCTCGCAGCCCTCGCCTGCTGGCCGTGGAAACAATGAACTGCCCTCGCTACCTTGCGGAGCAGCGTGCTGAAATGCAAGGTCACATCGACCATGTACCTCTGCATGGGCCGTGGTAGCTCATGCACTGCCGGTTCTGGGACGTCTAATGTCAACTTATTTAGCTTCTCATAGACATCTTCCATCTCTACGATGACATCATGCATGGATGGGGCTATAGCTGGTGCCTCTCCGCTCCTCACGAGAAGTGAAACTCCGACTGGCCGTGAAGGGCCCACATCAACACAAACATGTTATTAACTCATCAACACTACCCAAAAAATTATAAATACACAAAATGAAAAAGTATAGTGGTTATTTTTCTTACTGATATCTCCCCACTCTGCTCCCTCAAGAAACACTAGGTCTAGATCCTCCCTGAAGTCCGTACCACTTTACGGATAGTCCTCGATCATGAGCAGCTGGCCTTCCAGCCAGGTGAAGAATCCATATCCAAATCCGATGATCGGAACCCCACCACCATGGCGGGCCATCACATCCGTCCATCGAACCATATGAGGATCCTTGGGATCTCTATCGTCCAAGGTCACCTGTGGGTGTAAGAGAGGGACCCGCTCTAGCAAGAAAGAGAGCACTATTGATCCATAACCAAACTGCTTGAGTTCACCACGCTGAAACTTGGTCAACTGAGCTCGAAGGTTGGTGAGGAGTCCCTCACACCATTTAAACACCTTAGGGGACATACAATCCTCTGCATATAACATTTGGGACTTGGTATCCAGATGAGCCACTTGGATCCCTGCTATCCTCACTATAGTGAAGAGTATGATGTGCAACGGATGTTTTTGAAGCCCCCTAATGGAAATTTTACCGCTACTGGCAATGGTATTTGGAGTACAGTGCTGAGCAATCAAATCACCCACCGTATTATCACTCCCTCGTGATCCGGTGAGAGACACATTATCCCACCTCTGGGATAGTCCTGTCAAGAAATAGATGTCCTCAACATCTATATTCAGCATGTGTTCCCCAATCATGAAGTACTGTTGCACTGGATCCCAACTCCGGATCATATGCTCTAGTAATGGAACTTGGGCCCTCATGCCCTAAACCTGGAAGTAGTTCAACAGTCCACAATTTCTCAATGCATCCACACACAATGGATCATTTGCCGCTTGTATATATTCTACTTCGTGTTCATGCTCGCGCCATTCAAGAACCATGGTGACAGCCGTAAACCTGTCAAAGGGATCATTTAAACACTATTAGGACTCATCCAATCCATTAATTTTTTTTCTTGTGGGATAGGATTTGAGTTGAGCTTGGACGTTTCCACCGTCGCACCCCGTCATTGCTGATAAGGAGACATCGTCGTAACACACTCTTATGAGTTTTTCCACAACCTGGGTTTGTCGTAGTTCCTATCAAGGAGACTTGCGATGACTAGAGGGCACCAAATCCCCTCACAAATCAACCCAAAAACCTAAACAATGAACAAAAAATGAAATTGTAAACCACTAGAAAGTTGTTGGCTGAGGTCTAGGTTTACCTGCTCCTGACAGTACGTGAAATGGTCAATCATAGCTCCGACAATTGACGAATGAAAATATGATCCTGTTGATGTATTTGTAACTTTGGAAGATATTATTCTATGTATTACATTTTTACTTTATTGTATCCCCAACGGAGATGCATTATTCCTTAGATTGGAAGTGTCGTCATTTGTACTCACAAGTGTCGCAAGTTATATTGTAAGTTTCGTAACTTATACTTGATGGGTTATTATATCACCTTGGTGGGGTCAGCCCTGTATGAGTCATGTGGGTTAAAGAGTTATTAGACCACCCTAGTGGGGTCAACCCAGTCAGCATTATGTTAAGTGGTTAAGTTGGGGCCAACCTAGTTGAGTAAAGGTCAAATGAAAGTAAAGTATAAATAGAGAGTGTGACTCTCTCATTTGTTCATTCACTCACTCACTCACTTCGCATTAGTGAGAGAGAGGAGGAGTGCGCACAAGTGGGGGAGGATCAGTTGCTAGGAGACTATCTCTTATTTTGGGGTTTTATCTTTGTGATTTTTGTATTGGTGCTCATTCTATCTCTGAGGAATTTGTGGGGTTTTTCACCTTCTTGGTTTTCCTCGGTGAAATGCTTTGTGTCTCTTGTCTCTTGTGTTTGATATGCTGTACATGTTGTTCTCTCAGTTAAGATCCTAGATTAGGTTGAATTAAGTGTTGAAAAACTAACATGTTATTAGAGCTAGCTTGAAGGAAGGCATGGTATGGCATTTATGACACTTGTTGCACTTGCGACAAATCAGAAGCTAGGGCTTGGTATAGTAAAAACCAGACATCGTGGCACTTTCGCTATAAATCCATTTTGGCGAAGGTTCAGGATCTGAAACTTCTATCGGTCAAAGATGAAATGTCCATGTACCTTTTTTCCAAAGGAAAACCTCATATTCGTTGTACTTTGTGAGATATGATATGTACAAGTTAGGGTTTCCGCCTCTTCCAGAATGCAGTCCTAAACATGTGACCTAGGAAAACAAGTGATATCTTGGACTAGGAAGCTCCAAATGGAATTCCATAAAAAATGACAGTTAGGGCACGGACTTTAGTTTCACAGGTCCGGGTTTTAGAGGCCGAAGTTGAAACAGTGACATGTGGCACGCCGTACAAGTTCACTATACTGTTTCATCCCATAAACAGGTCACGTTGCGACACTTGTCCTATCTCTCTATCAGAGAATCCATTTGAGGTCAGATCTATGGGGTTGGAAATATGATAGGTTAGTCTACCATAGGCCGAAGTTTCAGACTCTGAGGATGCGAAATTTCAGAGATACATCAGAAACAATATGGCATATATTTCTGTCCAAACAGAATTGGATTCTAAGCACTTTCATTTTTGGTTTGTCACTACTTCGGGAAATTAGGGTTTCAGAAAAAGTTGGAATTTCTTGAATCCGAGACCACAGATAGATGCTCCTCAGAAAAAACAAAATTTAGAGACCATGATTGAAGTTTTTGGTTAGGTAGAACCCTGGGCTCTATCAAACCCTAGTTCGGGATTTTGACCATAAAACCAGAATTTGACAGAAGCTGTAGATACAAAACTTTCAAAGTCAATTTTGAGGGATCAAATTTTGGAGATTTCAAAATTGAAGTATACCAGCTTGAACTGCGGAGGGTGTATGGAAGAAGAACTGGTGGTTCCTATCCATAGATTTCTTCATATGGTGTCATTTTAGAGGGGGTATTGTACCACCAAAGCGCTTCAAGGAAATCCATAGAAATAGCTGTCCAAATCTGTGTAGGGATGGGAAAGGGTTCAAGTAGTCCTGGAAGGAGTGGCGTTTCACCTTTGTTGACCTGGAAAGTATCACAGTCATCCACCATCTGTTGAATTGGAATTTTCAGTCCTTGCCAAAAGAAGTTACACTGTTTCTGGTCATACGTTTGGAAGAACCCAGAGTGCCCTACCGATGGAGAAGCATGGATTTCATAGAAGACATAGCCCTGTTGAACAGATTGCAACAAATTTGGAACAAGTAGAGAAATAGTTGAAAGAGAAACTAGGGCATCAAATGTGCTAGAAGGAGCATCCTCCACCAGATTGTCCTTACCCTTCTCGTAAGTGATCGCATGGGTATAACCCATGAGTTGGATAACCCATTTCTGGTGTGTTGGGGAGGAGACCCACTGTTCCAGGAAAAATTTCAGACTCTGGAATCAGTCTGGATGCAAAAATAATTCCCTAATAGGTATGGCTTCCACTTCTGTACTGCATGCAAAATAGCCATCATTTCCTTCTCAGATGTAGATGCGGCTAAATTCTTATCGGAAAGGTCTCGTGAAGGCGGCAAGTCCACTGGTTCAGCAAGGACACCTGCACATCTATCCAAGCGAGTTATGGAGACCGTTTATGGGTGCATCTAAATGGAATGGAGTTGAGTGATGATACCATGTGAATTATTCTTAAGGATCTTTTCCAGGCGAGGGGAACTGATTATGCGGAGAGCCACTGGTTGTAAGCCCGTAAATGTGTGTTGTTGCCGATTGACTGAAAACTGCATCAAAAGTTTAGAAAAATCCCATAAGATGGGGCCAAGTGTGCATAGTCATTGAGCACCCAAAACCACATCACATCCGCCTAAGGACAAGGAAAACATGTCAGAGCGCAGGTTATAATTGTCCATAGAGATATGCACATTTCGACACTTTCCCTTGTAATGTAAGGTGCCCCCATTGGCAATCATGACTTCAAAGTTGGAGCAAGTATGGATAAAACAATCGGTCTCTTTGGCGATCTGAGGGTCAATGAAGTTATGAGTGCTACTAGAATCAATGAGTATTTTAAGAGGGATCTTTTTGAAGTAACCCCTGATCCACATTGTTTGTGGGGTGGTGACTCTAGATAAATCATGGAGATATATCTTTGGGTGGTCGTTCGGAGACGTAGAGTCAACAAGAGGCTGCTAAATGTTGACCTGATCATCTAGTGTATCTGGAGCTTCTGCACCAAGTTCAGAGATAGGAGGAGAATCCACATCTAAGAGATAGAGCTGTTGCTCAACACATCTATGTCCCTGAGTGAATTTCTCATCACAATTATAACAAATCCCTTTTTCTCGACGTGCCCGCATATCTACTTCAGACAAATGCTTGATAGGAGTTGTGTGGGCAGTTGGCGTGATAGGAGGTCATTGGAAAACCATATTTATGAATGGAACAAAAGTGGATTTGGAGCATTGTCGGGCTTTGATATTGTCCTCTTCCAACTTAGACAACCCTAGGAATTCCATCATTGTATTGGGATAGAAAATTTTAACCTCTGAGCGGATTTCATCCTTAAGACCACTGATAAAAAAATCCTGTAGAATTCATCAGGCAATCCTTCCATGTGATTAGCTAGTTTCTCAAATTCTGTCTAATGCTCTCTCACAGTGCTAATTTGGAAAAGTTTAGTGAGTGCTCCTGTGAATTCATCAAAAGCACTAGGACCAAATCGTTGGAAAAAGTCTATCCATTTTGGCTCGCCATGAGCCTTGATGTACCAACGGTACCATTGAAGGGCTTCCTGTTCCAAATGAAAGGATGCAAGTGGAAATTTTTGGACATCAAAAGTATTATGCAGATTGAAATATTGTTCTGCTCGGTATATCCATCAAGTCAGATCATTACCATTGAATTGAGGAAAATCAAGCTTCGGCCCACGAAAATTGCTCGAAGAAGAGAACCTAGTGTTCATGGCCGAATGCTGAAGATGGAGGATGAGAAATTTTTCATCCAAATCTTGGAGTTTGGTTTTGAGGGCTGCAGGTTCTTCCTCCATAATTTTTGCTCCTGCGTGGGTGACAACCATAACCATGATTTTTTTTTTTTTTGAATGGGTAGAAAAACACAAACAAAAGCTTATTTAGTAAAGGGAAATTTGGATTTGGGAAAAAATATGATGGGAAATTGGGGTTTGACTAGGTTTTGGACACTTTCGAATGGACATGGAAGAAAAAAATGAGGATTTAAGAAGCGGGGTGAAAGAAAGGGAAAAATTGTCAGATAAGGACAAAGAAGCAGAAATAGGGAATGAACATGGTGGCAAAATTTGAAGGCGATTGGGTGAAAATCGAGGAAGTTATGGAAAACCCTAAAAAGAGAAAAAATGTGAGATTTCTGGCTTTGGGAAGTGGAATTTGGGATAGGGTCCTCGAGAACGAAATATGAAAAATGGGATTACAGAGATATCAGTGAAGTTTCAAGGGAAACAGAGTGAAAACAAAGGAGATATGGAGAAACGAATTTTGGAATGGATCTGAAATGAAGGGATCTGAAACGACTCGGATTGGATCTAAAATGACGGGATCTGAAACGGCTTGGAATGGATCTGAAACGGCTTGAAATGGATTTGAAATGGTGGGATCTGAAATGGCTCAGAATGTATATGAAACAACGAGATCTGAAACGACTCGGAATGGATATGAAACGATGGGATCTGAAACGGCTCAGAATGGATCTGAAATGGCTTTCAGAATGGATTTGAAAATGGTTGGATCTGCAAAAGCGCAGAACTTATCAGCAACAGATGGATCTGCAATGGCGCGGAAGTGATCTTCAACAGTTCAGTTGAAAATAGATATGGACCCCAAGCATGCTCGGCTTTCTAACGGTTCAGGGGTTTCACTCGGCCATCAATGTTGTCTTACGACTTGCGTATTGGGGAAATACTCCTCAATCCACGGCTCAGGTAAAACTGATAACCACTTTGCCACATACGAAAACTCTTGGTTTACCTCATAGGTGGGAACTAGTCAATCAGGTAGTGGTCGTTTCCCTTTTCATTGGCAGGTCCTCTCAATGGGCCAGCTGCTTCGGGGTTCCTGTGGTACTCCTCAAAATGATTTTTAGGGATTATGCCCAAGTACTTCCCACAGTTAAGCAGATAGGGATTATTCCCAGATCCGAACCTGCAACATATGCAAAAAAACAAATTGGCAGAAATTCCACCCAACGAGCCCAAGAAAGTGCTCTGATACTAGATGTGAGGAACCTGCAACAATTAATTGATAAAATGCACAATATATGAGATCAAAAAATATGTTTATTAATCACAGGCCACTTCGAGGGGGGAACCTCTTTTGAGCAATCTCAATACAAGTAACTTCACGGTGCCTTCATTGGCCTCAACACACACTTGTATACTAAGTCTATGCCCAATACTATGGGTCAATACCATGGAACATATAATTCTATGAGACGACTTACAAAGCATATGCGTCCAATACTATGGGTCAATACCATGGGCTAATACAAACTATGGATCAACAAATACTACAGGATGAATTACAAAGCATATGCGTCCAAAAACAATATACTAACAAAGTAAAGAGAAGGGTTGACTTGGGTTCCTAACAAAAGATGCTAATGGTGCTTGCTAACAAAAATGATAATGATATAAGAGTGTGAAATTGAGTTATTTCATAATTCTCACCCTTTTTTTATTCACCAAGTTCACAAGAAGTACGTGGTGAAGAGCATACTAATTGGGGAGAGGAGAGTCTTTAGGTCCATGTGTGAAAAAGTGGATTTAAACTACTTTGGCTTAAAAACATGCAAAGTAAACAAAGAGAATGAGATGTCTTGAATACTAGTGACAACAACGAGGCTTGTTGAAATCCCCAAAGTTGGTTACGTAAATAGATTTCAAGAGAGAAAGGATATTTACTCCCTAATCTTGGTCTAGGTGGGCTAATTACTAAAGAAAAACTAACAATTGCAAGTTAATTGTAATCTGGTTCATTAGTGAGC
This sequence comes from Larix kaempferi, assembly GCA_027924585.1. Classification (NCBI taxonomy): domain Eukaryota; kingdom Viridiplantae; phylum Streptophyta; class Pinopsida; order Pinales; family Pinaceae; genus Larix; species Larix kaempferi. The sequence goes on along the minus strand of BSBM01000125.1, from coordinate 4,699,160 downwards.
AACCTTTGGGACAAATTGTATGCAGAACTAATAAAAAAGAAATAAAATGATAATAGCGTGGAAAAAGAAAAAACATACATGCAATAGCATGGAAAATATAGTCACTAGTACATAGTAGCATGGTTACAACACAACAAGGTTGCGCAGACAGAGAATATATTACTGCATGAGCGAGAGTCAATTAATATGCACAAACAGTGCGACTGTTAAAGGAAAATTTGTGTAGGTAGTGCGGTCGAGGCGTCAGGATCCACACAACTGTGTAAACATCAATTACGACCCAAATGAGGCCGAAATATGGGAAGGAAGGGTATGGACCTCTTCACCCACACACAAAAAGTACCCAGAATTAGCTAACTAGAAAATAACAACCTAGTTAAAAATAAAAGAACAAAAATAGAGTGGAGTCGGCATAAATATTGTTCTGGGAAAATTTGTACAAAGGTGTGCAACCCTTCCCACTTTGATGGAATCATATGAGGTTTTCAACAATGCCCAATATTGTAGTAAATAAAGCAAATGTGATTGACCCAAAATTGATCCTACAAGTCCTTGTTAGTGATCCAAAGCAAAATAAAAACAAAAGCTTGAAATAAATTGAAATAAAACAAAGAAGGGTGAGAGAATGCAAAACACAACATAGAGAAAATGCAAGAACCAATTTAGATTGTCCAGTGGTCAAGCTTGTTGTAAGAAGTGTCACCTAGGAGGTGTGGGGTTCAAAGGGAAGCTAAAAATATCCTTTAGGGAGGTCCTTTTTGTCCACACTAAATGATTAACAACTTGAGAGGGAGAAAAGGAAGAAACACTTGCCCCTTGGGGGAAGGTGGCAAGCGAGTTTGAAGAATGCTTGGAGGTATGGGAAGAGGTGGAAGAAGTTCCAACACAATTCCAACAATATAACCTTGCTCTAATTTCTCCTTACTAGAATCATGCCCATGGCCTCCTTTTATAGGCCAAGAAGTGGCCAATAAACAACTAGATCCAAATGTGGAATCATTAACTCCATGATTTGGCTCCAAAGTACCCAAAAGGGTCCATTCAATCAGAAACTTGGTCATACATCAATCATAAACTTGGTTATACATCGATAAAAAACTTGGTCATACATCGATGAGGCAGCCTCTACACGCGTTATGTCCACCTTCATGTGGCATAATCTTGGATCCCCTCCATTGTAGTATTCAACGACGACATTATGTGCTTATGATGGTCGTGCATCTCAACCATAGGTCCTTCTTTTGAATATCCCTATCGAGTTAGCTGGAAAAACAATTTTGATTGACATTGAAGTCATTAACACCCAACTTGACTACAATATTCTTTTAGGATGCAACTACATGTATGTGATGAAGGTCATTTCCTGTAACATCCCGGAAAATACAAAAATTTAAAATTTTTTAAATTAGCAATAATTATCAAAAGTCATTAATGCGGAAATATATTTTAAATAAATTCCTTACTAAGATAACAAAAAAATAAACATGACACATCATACTTCCTATTTAAACATGATACGGTTACATTTACTATTTAGTTTCAAAAGGATGCTAATCTCCTTGAAAACCTATTTTTTTTATGATTTATGCAACGAAGACAATTTATAGTTTTGTTCAAGCTCTAAGTACAATTACATGATGTATAACGTTTATACTATTATGATGATATTGCTGTTGTGTTGACAGTTTGCTTGTGTGATGATGAAGGGGTCCTAGGAGGTACCCCGGAGTTTACTTAGCTATGATTAGCTAAGGCATTTGAATACTATTTTCCATGTGCAGACCATAGGTAAGAAATTCTACAAGTGTTATGAAAACAAGTGTCTTTCACTTCAACGTCAGTGTAAAAGTAGAATGTTATTTACTTCCTTACGAAACAAGACACTGAAGGTGTGGATACATGGTTTGAATTCTAGTTTTATGTACTGACATCCAAGCTCTTCAGTGATACAATTTTTATGTTGTCCGTGTGTTTTACTTTATTGCAATATACAATATCATATGACTACTGTTGCTACTATTAAGCTATAATACCGGATCTATATTTAAAGCTATAGGAATATGGTAGAAAATGATGTTTATGCTTTGGATCTATCATTATATCTTGTACTTACAGAACTTAGACTATTCTAAGTCTTGGATTTGTCTTTTGATTGCACGGTTAGTAGATGTAAGTATAGTGACTAGAGCTTGTACTAAGGACCTAGCTTTAGAGTACATCTCGCCAATACTTAAACTTACGATGATACCATAGTCTTACACTATATGTCAATTCCTATGGAATTTATTGTGAATATAATTTCTATGTTATGAACTAGCATCATCAAACTTCATCCTATAGCTTATTTAAAAATCTAGAAATGAATTAGAATTAAAATAGAATAATGTATGATTCTATGCATCTACCAAATACATTGATTATATAATTCCAATTTCACGATGCCTACGTTCAAAAATTATATCAAAGGTGCACTAATTATTTGTAATGATATGATTTTACAATATGCAATGTTATTATTATGAACTGTTACGAGTTAAAATTCAATGGAGTGATGAAAACATTAGGTATGGACCATGCATTAAGGCTAATCAATTAGTGGGTGATATTACTATTATCACCATAACTACACAACCTTCGAAAAGCTATAACATTAGCACACAAAGGTCTAAAATGCAATACTATGCTATTGATGGCAGGTGGTAATGGCTCGGTACTTGACATGATTTCCAATCTGGCGTTGATAGGCTTTGAATAACGTCGAACCACTTTGTGAATGAAGTGGAAGCCACGGTGTGGGGTCTTCACATGCTAGAGGTTTGTAATGAGTTCCATACTGACCGAGCTATGCCATGCACAAGCTTTTTGGTCCACTTACTTGGCAGTTGGTAGATGTAGCTATTAAATAACATTGATTGTAACATTGGCAGTTGAACCACTGTTGATCTCCCTAAGATCTCGAGTTGTGGGAAAACCCTAAACTTACAATGGTAAGTGATGGAGTAAGGTTTTCACATTACCATTGTTACGCTCAGTGGTAAGATAGTGGAGCCGACTGATTGCTGTAATGTAGGAGTGTTTTTTTTTCTGAGAGGAGGACTCCTCCTAGGTCTTGAACCCAAGGCCTGTGTGAGATTGTTTTAAGGGTTACAGGCTTATGCATTGTGCCAAAGAGCCACGCTACAGTCGTGGTAGCTGTGTATGATTCTTCTGTTAGTTTCTAAGAGTGATTTGAAGTTATGAGAGATTGTCTTCTGAGTTTTGAATTTGTAGTACTCTTATTGCTACCAGGCCTCGTCGTCTTTTCTACTAGCATGACGTGCCACTGTTCCGAGCTTCGATAAAAGGTAACTATTCACGATAATGTCATAGTACGGTGTTTCTTGCTTGCTTTCTTGTATCTTCTGTGTTTTAACCCCATTGAAATGTGACTTTGCAGGTACCCACTTCATAGGATGGTTCCGGTGCAAGCATGGGGAAGGAATTATGTTGCGACTTCTCCTGGTAAGCTCCGGTTGTTTTCGAAACCTTGTAGGTTCCCTTGAGCATGGTGTTGATGGTGACTATCATATGTTGAGAGTTGGAACTGGTAGACTTGTTTTTGGTGATGGCCGAGTGTTGAGTTTTTGAGTCTTATTTGATGAATACGATGCAGTGGATAGTCTTTACTAGTTTAAGTGGTCATTCAGCTCTTGATGCCTGGTTGTATTGTTCATTAAGAACTTCGAAATTGCAGTCTTGACATGCTATTTGATAAGGGTATAACCCTGGGTACTTTGTTGCTCCACGGTCTTGTTTCAAGTTTTTGGCTGATAAGGTTTAAGCCATGCGTACTGTGGGAATTTAACAGGTCTGTGATGCAACTCAAACATACATTTGAATGGAAAAGACAAAGAACCTAGGGTTCTCTTGCACTTAAGAATGATGGTTTGATTTTGCAAAGAATTGCTATGATTTTGAACTCAGGGTTAAGAAATGTGCAAATAAATGTTATTGTAATAACGTACAACAATGTTTGCTGTAGGTAAAATTTTTCTGTTGCTTCGTCGTCGTTGTTGCTGTTTTAAGTTATGGGATAGTTCGGCAATCAGGAGTCTTTTTATTTAAATGGATAGGTCACCATGTCCATTTTGATTTGAAATGAATCCTATCTGTAGCTTGTTGATTTTTAGTTGGCTTGCAAAAGCTTGCGTGCCCAAACTTAACCTGTGTATGAAAGGGTTTTGAAGCTATGAATGTTTTCGATGTTGAGATGTATTCTTACTAGGGTTATGAGTTGTCAATAGATATTAGAACTGAATCGTGTTTTCTGCTAAATGGTGAATACTGTCCTGAAGAAGTTTTTGATATGCTATCTGGGATTTGGAAAAGAAATGTCTAAAGTTCGCCATGAAAGGCTTATGAAGAAAAAAAATATGCACTGTGCAAACGAAACTAGGGTTTGCAAAATCTTAGTGTTTGATAAAAGGGTTTTTTTTTTGCATCTGCATAACTAATGGTATTTTGATAAATGAAAAAAAGTACTGCGATAGTTAGTGGAGAAATGAATTAGGTTCAGCTATGATAGTTCTGTGCATGGATATTGCAGCTGCTATATTCTCTTCAAATAAAACATACTTGAAAACGTAGAGTATATAATTTGGAAATACATATTAATACTATCCGAATTAGATGGAGTGGAATGAAAAGTATAGATCTATGCAGAAATAAAATGTGTTTTCTTTCCTGTATTAATTAAATGAATTCTATGCTACGGTTGATGCTATACTGGAATGTTTACTGTGTTTTAAATATAGGATAGAATTCTGACAAGAACATTACCATAAGAGTCTAAAATAATCCTCTTAGCCTTTTTCTTACTAAATTTGGCCGATTTAATGCTACCTCTCTGTACTGGAGTACGATGCAGACTGAAGCACGGGGAAAAATGTAGAGGAGTCATTTTATCATTCAAATAGCAGAATTAGGTCAGAAAATAAAAATAGTTATTTCTATTGATCCTTAGTAAATTTTCTAAACTAGTTGCTGTAGAGATTCATACTTCTGAAAATTACAAACAAAATAAAGAAATTGTAGAACCTGATAATTGTAGGAGAAATAATTAACCCAAGGATCCTTTTCCATCCAACCTACTCCTAAAACAACCAAGATGCCTCCCTTAGGACCCTCGAGCCTATTCACTGAACCACCAAAAGGAAGAAACTTTAGAAGCTTAGGTCCTCATTCTTGCAGCATCAAGTAGTTTATCCAGTCTTTCAGATTCAGTAGTCAAAGAGACCTGCACCAGCACCTCTGGTTTTCCTTCACAGAAATAATCTGCAGACTTACAATTGCACTCTCCCATAGCCTCCCTAATTCGAATCTCTCAGTCATCACCTGATGCACATGACGTGTATTTCTGCAGAAAATATTGTAAGAGCTGCCTTTTCAATTCAAATTGCCTTATATAGGCTGCCTAGGCCTTTTAGTGATTATCTTGGTCATTAAATGAGCTAGTTGCTCACTCCTCCACCTCGAGAATAATGCCATAATTTTAGGGGTAGTTGTTCCATAACCAATAGCTAGTGGTTGAGTGCAAATGCTGCCATCTGTCCCATGCCTTCTAGCAGCTTCGATTCCTCCTAGTGGGTCAGTGAACACTCTTGTAACAGCTTTCTTGAGTGTTCGTCTCCTTTTCTAATATATTAAATAATAATAATGAGTCATTACAGTCATTTTTGACCAGATTTGGTCATAATTACAAAACTTTGAAATTATAATTTGACATAGAGTATTTTGCAAAATAAAATAATTATTCTCAAAATTTGGGTAGGTGACATACGCCCCCCCTTAAGTCTCAACATCGTCATAGATGTTGTTTTATTCACCCTCTGAGTGTTCCTGGAACGGAGTTGGGTATGCTTCCCGCATACTACTTTCCAACTCCCAGGTTTCCTCTGCTGGGATAAGGTGCTTCCATTGCACCTTTACCTACCCAATGGTGCGATTCTGGAGTAAAGTTTCCTTCCTTCCGAGGATACAATTCGGTTCCACCGGAAAATCACCATCTTGTTCCACCTAAACATCATTCCAATTTACAATATGAGTATCATCATGCACATATTTCTTTAACAATGAAACATGAAAAAAATTATGTATTTTGAGAGTTGAGGGCAAGGCCAATTGGTATGCCACGGGTCCAACTGTTGAGAGAATTTTGAAAGGGCCACAATACGTGGGTGCCAGTTTGGCACAACTTCCCAATTTCAAGGAACTCTTTTTCAGACTTACCTTAAGAAAAACATGCTCACCAACCTGGAACTCTTTATGAGTTCTTCTGAGGTATGCTCGTCTTTTATTCCTATCTTGGGCAACTTTAAGATTTCTCTATACCTTTTTCACAATTAGTTATAACTCCTGCAACAATTTAGGTCGTAATATAACATTGTTAACAGGATCACCCCAAGAAACTGGTGTGTTACACTACCTACCATAAAGGATTTCAAACGGGCTAAGCCTGGCTAATGCATGGTAATGATTATTATAAGCAAACTCTGCTAAATGCAAATAGTCCTCCCACTTACCAAGCTGATCTTTAACATACATCCTTAGCATGTCTTCCAAAATCTGATTTACCCTTTCTGTCTGTCCATCCATTTGTGGATGGAATGCTATGCTGAAATTTAAGGTTGTTTTCAACCCTTTAAACAAGGACCTCCAAAAATTACCTATAAATTTTGAATCATGGTCTAAAATTATTACCTTTGCTATCCGATGCAGTCGAAAAATCTGCTTCATAAAAATTTCTACAATGTCTGAAGCCTTATGAGTAGTCTTTACAGGAATAAAATGGGCTGCCTTGCTTAGTTTATCCACTACCACCATGATGGAGTCATTATGTTTTTGATTCCTTGGTAACCCAAAGATAAAATATATACTTATGATTCCCATTTCCAGCTAGGTATAGGCAATGGCTGTAATAATCCAGCAGGATGCTGATGCTCCACTTTCACCTTCTAACAGTCAAAACAATTAGCTAAATATTCTGCTACTTCATCCTTCATTCTGGGCCAATAGTACTCTTTTCGTAGCATAGTGATGGTTTTCTGATAACCTGGATGACAAGAATGGTGGCTTTTGTGCATCTCATCCAAAATTAGAATTTTTACTGTTGGTACGTTGGGTACATACAATCTGTTTTTGTACAACAGCAATCCATTTTCCTTCAAACTGTAATTTGTCATAGCATTCTTAGAATTGTTATTTGCTGTCCTTTCGTGTAATTTTTTGTATTCCTCATCATCTTTAATCCCTTAAAAAATTTATTTTTCCAAATATGTGGTATATGTGTTGATGGCTGCAATGAAATTTATCCTTGCATTACGACTTAACGCATCAGCAACTTTGTTCTCCTTCCCTTTAATGTGCTGAAATCCAAAGTCGTATTCACTTAGAAAAGCTAGCCATCTAGCTTGTCTAGCATTCAAATTTGTCTGGTCTAGTAAATATTTCAGCCCCATGTTATCTGTCATTAAGGTAAAATTTTTGCCAATAAGGTGGTGACACCACATTTTCAAAGCATGAATTACTGCTAATAATTCAAGATCATAAGTAGAATAGTTATTTTCATGTATTTTAAGCTTTCTAGATTCATAGGCTACATCATGTCCCTCCTGTGTTAGGACTCCTCCAAGTCCATCATTACATGCATCTATACATACTACAAAATCCTTAGTAGGATTGGCAATCCTCAAAATAGGCACTGTAGTCAGTAATTCCTTTAACTTTTCAAAATTGTTTGCGCACTTTTGATCCCATACAAACTTCTTTCCTTTTTGCTACAAGGATGTTATGGGGTTTGCAATCCTTGAAAACCCTTCAATGAATTTTCTGTAATATCTAGTAATACCCATAAATGATCGCACATCGGACACATCTTTAGGGACTGGCCATTCATTAATGGATTTTATTTTAGCGGGGTCAACTGAAATTCCTTCCTTAGAGATTATGTGTCCTAAGTACTGGATCTTGTCTTTGTAAAAATCACACTTACTGAACTTAGCATATAACTGGGGATCTCTGAGTACTTGCAGAATGATACGCAGATGTTCATCATGCTCTTCCTTGTTCTTAGAATATACTAAAATGTCATCGATAAACACAACGGCAAATTTATCCAAGTATTTGTGCAGAATTTTATTCATTAGGCACATAAATGCTGCCCGGGCATTAGTCAACCCAAACGGCATGACCACAAACTCATAATGTCCATATCGAGTTCTAAAGGCTGTTTTGAAAATGTCTTCATCTTTCACACGAACCTGATGATACCTGGCCGCAAATCAATCTTTGAGAATATCGTTGCTCCATGTAGCTAATCAAATAGGTCATCAATGCAGGGAAACAAATATCTATTCTTGATCGTCATTTTATTCAGTTGACGTTAATCTATGCAAAGCCTTAAGGTGCCATCTTTCTTCTTAACAAAAATGACCGGTACTCCCCAAGGAGACACGCTGGGTCTTATATACTTTTTATCAATCAGTTCTTTCAACTGATATTTTAACTCATTCAAATCAAGTATATTCATTCTATATGGAGCCTTGGAATTTGGGACTGTACCTGGTATTAACTCAATAGTAAAATCTAGGTCTCTTTTAGGAGGTAATCCTAGAATCTCTTCAGGGAAAACATCTTGGAATTCATTTAGAACAGGTATGTCTTCTATTTTCAATTTGTCTGCTGTAGTACATAACTCCTTATTTACTACATTTACTGCAAACATTTGGCACCCTTTTCTAGCTGCTTTCTTTACCTGCATAGCTGAAATCTGTCTAAGGGATGTCTTTCTAGGAACACCCTTCACTTTTGCTGTCCTTCCTTCATCATTCAAACAAGTGAAACTTTTCTCATGACAATTTAGGATGACATGATGGGATTCTAACCAGTCCATTCCAATTAAGATGTCATATGATCCTAAAGGTAGAATATTTAACTTGATCTGCGTTGTTAGCTGATTCATAGATAAAACACAACTTTTCACGAATTCAAAAACTTTTCTTTTCGTTCCTGTTGCTAGTCTAACTAACCAGGACTTATTGAATTTTTCTGTTTTCAACTTACAACTTTCTACAATATATGGTGATATATAACTCAGACTAGCACCTGGATCAATCAAAATAGAAACTGGGTGGTTTTGTAGCATACCTTCAACCTCTACCATTGAGACTTGGTGTTCTGCTTGCCGATTGTCTAATGCTGCATTAATTGTGGGTACTTCTCTTGCCAAATATCCTACATTAGATTCAGACTGTATGGAGTGAATAAGGTTAGCTGAACGCTTCCTAAGGGGACAATCTGAGGCATAATGAGGACCTTGACACTCAAAACATTTTATATGTGGCTTATGTTCATTGGTTTTGGCAACATTGGGAACATTTATGGGTGCTGTAAATTTCTGTTGCTGATTATTTTTGGAACTGTTCCCTTGAAAATTTCGATTATGAAAATTTTTTCTTTCCAAAACCAGAATTCCCACTAAACCTGAAATTTTTCTTTTTCTGCTCAAAGTTACTGGGTTTATGATTTTTCCAGCTAGACACTCCTCTTTTTCTATTCTGCTCAAAGCAAAAAGTTGCTTTTATCATGGATTCTTCTAATGTCTTTGGGCTATCATACTCTATTTTGTCTTTGATGTTGAAGGGTAGACAACTCAGGTATCTTTGAATCTTCATTTTTTCTTCCACCAGATATGGCACACATGTTAGTAAATTTAAAAACTTACTGTTCAGTTCTTTCATGTTCATCGTTCTAAGCTTTAGATCATAGAATTATTTGGATTTTTCCTCATAATACTGCTCAGATAAGAATTTATTTTTGAAGTATCTTTTAAAAACTAATCCAACTCACGTCTCTGTCCTTTATGCCTTTTGCTCTTTTGAGGTCCTGCCACCAAATATCTTCCTTCTCAATTAGGTTATAAATTGTCATTTTTTCCTTTAAGGATTTCGAGTAATCATATATCTGAAAATACGTTTTCATGTTGGACAACCATGCCTCAGCTATCTCTCCTTTCTTTGTTTCGCCATTGAAAGTTAGGGGTTTGATTTTCTTGAACTCCCTAGATATTTGTTCATATTGTTTATGGCTTTTCCTTTTTGGCTTGTAACCTCCTTCACTGCTATCACTAGAATAGTTGCGTTTCTTTTTATGTGGGTGTTTGGAAGTTCCTGGCAATATTGAGCTGCCGTTTTCATCATCAGTTTTTACTTGCTTACTCTTTCCCTCATAAGGTAAGTCTTCAGTTTTGGAAGTATGTTCAACTTCTCTATCATGTTCATCTGTTGGATATTGATCGAACAGTACTTGCTTTAATTCCTCTTGTGTTCTTAGAATTCTCCCATTGTCCTGCTTTACTGATCTTATCTCCGCTTTCAATTCTTGAAAGGCATGTAATAGCTCAGATAAATTTTCATTCAGGTTGCCATGGACTTCTCTTTCAAATTGTTGTCCCGTACTATGGCTGTTTGGTGGAAATCTGTCCTCCATATGTCCAATTGATCCTTCCATACCTGTAACTGAAAAGCAATTTTCTGTATATGACAATAATTTAACTTGAGCTATTAAGAATTTTCGCATTCAGAAAATTTATGTTGCATGCTTTCTTGTTCCTTTTTAGGCCTAGAGTTCGAACGTGAGCTCTGATACCACAGATAACATCCCAGAAAATACCAAAATTTTTAAATTTTTAAATTAGCAATAATTATCAAAAGTCATTAATGCAGAAATATAATTTAAATAAATTCCTTACTAACATAACAACAAAATAAACATGACGCGTCATACTTCCCATTTAAACATGATACGGTTACATGTACTATTCAGTTTCAAAAGGATGCTAATCTCCTTGACAACCTATTTTTTTATGATTTATGCAAAGAATACAATTTACAGTTTTGCTCAAGCTCTAAGTACAATTACATGCTGTATAAGGATTGTACTATTATGATGATATTGCTATTGTGATGATAGTTTGCTTGTGTGATGATGAAGGGGTCCTACGAGGTACCCTGGAGTTTACTTAGCTATGATTAGCTAAGGCATTTAAATACTGTTTTCTATGTGTAGACCACAGGTAAGAAATTCTACAAGTGTTATGAAAACAAGTGTCTTTCAATTCAACGTCAGTGTAAAAGTAGAATGTTATTTACTTCCTTACGAAACAAGATACTGAAGGTATGGATACATGGTTCGAATTCTAGTTTTATGTACTGAATTCCAAACTCTTCAGTGATACAATTTTTATGTCGTCCGTGTGTTTTACTTTATTGCAATATACAATATCATATGACTACTGTTGCTACTATTAAGCTATAATACCGGATCTATATTTAAAGTTGTAGGGATCTGGTAGAAAATGATGTTTACGCTTTGGATCTATCATTATATCTTTTACTTAAAGAACTTAGACTATTCTAAGTCCTGGATTTGTCTTTTGATTGCACGGTTAGTAGATGTAAGTATAGTGACTAGAGCTTGTACTAACGACCTAGATTTAGAGTACATCTCGCCAATACCTAAACTTACGATGATACCATAGTCTTACACTATATGGCAATTCCTATGGAATTGATTGTGAATATAGTTTCTATGTTATGAACTAGCATCATCAAACTTCATCCTATAGCTTATTTAAAACTCTAGAAATGAATTAGAATTAAAATAGAATAATGTATGATTCTATGCATCTACCAAATACATTGATTATATAATTCCAATTTTACGATGCCTACGTTCAAAACTTATATCAAAGGTGCACTAATTATTTGCGATGATATGATTTTACAATATGCAATGTTATTATTATGAACTGTTACGAGTTAAAATTCAATGGAGTGATGAAAACATTAGGTATGGACCATGCATTAAGGCTAATCATTTAGTGGGTGATATTACTATTATCACCATAACTACACAACCTTCGAAAACCTATAACATTAGCACACAAAGGTCTAAAATGCAATACTATGCTATTTATGGGAGGTGGTAATGGCTCGGTACTTGACATGATTTCCAATCTGGCGTTGACAGGCTTTGAATAACGTCGAACCACTTGGTGAATGAAGTGAAAGCCACAGTGTGGGGTCTTCACATGCTAGAGGTTTGTAATGAGTGCCATACTGACCGAGCTGTGCCATGCACAAGTTTCTTGGTCCACTTACCTGGCAGTTGGTAGATGTAGCTGTTAAATAGCATTGATTGTAACGTTGGCAGTTGAACCACTATTGATCTCCCTAAGATCTTGAGCTGTGGGAAAACCCTAAACTTACAATGGTAAGTGATGGAGGAAGGTTTTCATATTACCATTGTTACGCTCAGTGGTAAGATAGTGGAGCCGACCAGTTGCTGTAATGTAGGATTGTTTGTTTTTCTGAGAGGAGGACTCGTCCTAGGTCTTGAACCCGAGACCTTTGTGAGATAGTTTTAAGGGTTACAGGCTTATGCATTGTGCTAAAGAGCCACGCTACAGTCGTGGTAGCTGTGTATGATTCTTCTGTCAGTTGCTGAGAGTGATTTGAAGTTATGAGAGATTGTCTTCTGATTTTTGAATTTGTAGTACCGTTATTGCTACCAGGCCTCGTCGTCTTTTCTACTGGTGTGATGTGCCACTGTTCCGAGCTTTGATAAAAGGTAACTGTTCACGATAATGTCATAGTATGGTGTTTCTTGCTTGCTTTCTTGTATCTTCTTTTTTTTAACACCATCGAAATGTGACTTTGCAGGTACCCACTTCATAGCATGGTTTTGGTGCAAGCATGGGGAATGAATTATGTTGCGACTTCTCTTGGTAAGCTCCGGTGGTTTTTGAAACCTTGTAGGTTCCCTTGAGCATGGTGTTGATGGTGACTATCGTATGCTGAGAGTTGGAACTGGTAGACTTGTTTTTGGTGATGGCCGAGTGTTGAGTTTTTGAGTCTTATTTGATGAATACGATGCAGTGGATAGTCTTTACTAGTGTAAGTGGTCATTCGGTTCTTGATGCCTGGTTGTATTGTTCATTAAGAACTTCGAAATCACAGTTTTTACATCCTATTTGATAAGGGTATAACCCTGGGTACTTTGTTGCTCCACGGTCTTGTTTCAAGTTTTTGGCTGATAAGATTTAAGCCATGCGTACCGTGGGACTTTCACAGGTCCGAGATGCAAATCAAACATACATTTGAATGGAAAAGACCAAGAACCTAGGGTTCTCTTGCACTTAAGAATAATGGTTTGATTTTGCAAAGTATTGCTATGATTTTGAACTCAGGGTTAAGAAATGTGCAAATAAATGTTATTGTAATAATGTACAACAATGGTTGCTGTAGGTAAAAGTTTTTTGTTGCTTCGCCGTCATTGTCGTTGTATTAAGTTTCGGGATAGTTCAACAATCAAGAGTCTTTTTTTTGAAATGGATAGGCCACAATGTCCATTTTTATTTGCACTGAGTCATACCGGTAGCTTGTTGATTGTTAGTTGGCTTGCACAAGCTTGTGTGCCCGAACATAACCTATGTATGAAAGGGTTTTGAAGCTGTGAATGTTTTTGATGTTGAGATGTATTCTTACTAGGGTTATGAGTTGTCAATAGATATTAGAACTGAATCGTGTTTTCTGCTAAATGGTGAATACTGTCCTGAAGAAGTTTTCGATATGCTATCTAGGGTTTGGAAAAGAAATGTCTAAAGTTCGCCATGAAAGGCTTATGAAGAAAAAAAATATGCACTGTGCAAATGAAACTAGGGTTTGCAAAATCTTAGTGTTTGATAAAAGGTTTTTTTTTTTTTGCATCTGCATAGCTAATGGTATTTTGATAAATGAAAAAAATTACTGCGATAGTTAGTGGAGAAATGATATAAGTTCAGCTATGATAGTTTTATGCATGGATATTACAGCTGCTATATTCTCTTCAAAGAAAACATACTTGAAAATGTAGATTATATAATTTGGAAATACATATTAATACTATTCGAATTAGATGGAGTGGAATGAAAAGTATAGATTTGTGCAGAAATAAAATGCGTTTTCTTTCTTCTATTAATTAAATGAATTCTATGCTGCGGTTGATGCTATACTGGAATGTTTACTGTGTTTTAAATATAGGACATAATTATGACAAGAACATTACCATAAGAGTCTAAAATAATCCTCTTAGCCTTTTTCTTACTAAATTTGGCCGATTTAATGCTACCTCTCTATACTGGAGAACGATGCAGACTCAAGCACGGGGAAAAATTGCAGAGGAGTCATTTTATCATTCAAATAGTAGAATTAGGTCAGAAAATAAAAATAGTTGTTTCTATTGATCCTTAGTAAATTTTCTAAACCAGTTGCTGCAGAGATTCATACTTCTGAAAATTACAAACAAAATAAAGAAACTGTAGAACCTGATAATTGTAGGAGAAACAAATCACCCAAGGATCCTTTTCCACCCAAACTGCTCCTAAAATCGCCAAGATGCTTGCCTTAGGACCTCCGAGCCTATTCACTGAACCACCAAAAGGAAGAAACTATAGAAGCTTAGGTCCTCATTCTTGCAGCAACAAGTAGTTTATCCAGTCTTACAAATTCAGCAGTCAAAGAGACCTGCACTAGCACCTCTGGTTTACCTTCTCAGAAATAATCTGTAGAGTCACAATTGCGCTCTCACATAGCCTCCCTAATTCGAATCTCTCAGTCATCACCTGATGCACATGATGAATATTTCTACAGAAAATATTGTAAGAGCTGCCTGCTCAATTCGAATTTCCTTATATAGGCTGCCTAGGCCTTTTAGTGATTATCTTGGTCATTAAATGAGCTAGCTGCTCACTCCTCCACCTGGAGAATAATGCCATAATTTTAGGGGTAATTGTACCATAACCAATAGCTAGTGGTGGAGGGAAAATGCTGCCATCTGTCCCATGCCTTCTAGAAGCTTCGATTCCTCCTAGTGGGTTAGTGAACACTCTTGTAACAGCTTTCTTGAGTGTTTGTCTCCTTTTCTAATTTATTAAATAATAATAATGAGTCATTACAGCCATTTTTGACCAGATTTGGTCATAATTACAAAAATTTGAAATTATAATTTGACATAGAGTATTTTGCAAAATAAAATAATTATTCTCAAAATTTGGGTAGGTGACATACACCCCCCCTTAAGTCTCAACATCATCATCGATGTTGTTTTATGCACCCTCTGAGTGTTCCTGGAACAGAGTTGGGTATGCTTCCCGCATACTACTTTCCAACTCCTAGGTTGCCTCTTCTGGGCTAAGGTGCTTCCATTGCACCTTTACCTACCCAATGGTGCGATTACGGAGTAAAGTTTCCTTCCTTCCGAGGATACAGTCCGTTTCCACCGGAAAATCGCCATCTTGTTCCACCTGAACATCATTCCAATTTACAATATGAGTATCATCATGCACATATTTCTTTAACAATGAAACGTGAAAAACATTATGTATTTTGAGAGTTGAGGGCAAGGCCAATTGGTATGCCGCGGGTCCAACCTTGGACAGAATTTTGAAAGGGCCACAATACCTGGGTGCCAGTTTGGCACAACTTACCAATTTCAAGGAACTCTTTTTCAGCCTTACCTTAAGAAAAACATGCTCACCAACCTGGAACTCTTTATGATTTCTTCTGAGGTCTGCTCGACTTTTCTTCCTATCTTGGGAAGCTTTAAGATTTCTCTGTACCTGTTTCACAATTAGTTCTAACTCCTGCAACAATTCAGGTCCTAATATAACCTTGTTAACAGGATCACCCCAAGAAACTGGTGTGTTACACTTCCTACCATAAAGGATTTCAAACGGGCTAAGCCTAGCTGATGCATGGTAATGATTATTATAAGCAAACTCTGCTAAATGCAAATAGTCCTCCCACTTACCAGGATGATCTTTAACATACATCCTTAGCATGTCTTCCAAAATTTGTTTTACCCTTTCTGTCTGTCCATCCGTTTGTGGATGGAATGCTGTGCTGAAATTTAAGGTTGTATTCAACCCTTTAAACAAGGACCTCCAAAAATTACCTGTAAATTTTGAATCACAGTCTGAAATTATTACCTTTGGTATCCCATGCAGTCGAAAAATCTACTTCAGAAATTGTTTTGCAATGTCTGAAGCCTTATGAGTAGTCTTTACATGAATAAAATGGGATGTCTTGCTTAGTTTCTCAACTACCACCATGATGGAGTCATTCTGTTTCTTATTCCTTTGTAACCCAATAATAAAATCTATACTTATGATTCCCATTTCCAGGTAGGTATAGGCAATGGCTGTAATAATCCAGTAGGATGCTGATGTAATAATCCTTCATTCTGGGCCAATAGTACTCTTTTAGTAGCATATTAATGGTTTTCTGATAACCTGGATGACAAGAATAGTGGCTTTTGTGCATCTCATCCAAAATTAGAATTTTTACTGTTGGTACGTTGGGTACATACAATATGTTTTTTTACAACAACAATCCATTTTCCTTCAAACTGTAATCTGCCATAGCATTCTTAGAATTGTTTTCTGTTGTCCTTTCGTGTAATTTTCTGTATTCCTCATCATCTTTAATCCCTTAAAAAATCTGTTTTTCCAAATCTGTGGTATATGTGCTGATGGCTGCAATGAAATTTATCCTTGCATTACGACTTAACGCATCAGCAACTTTGTTCTCCTTCCCTTTAATGTGATGAAATCCAAAGTCGTATTCACTTAGAAAAGCTAGCCATCTAGCTTGTCTAGCATTCAAATTTGTCTGGTCTAGTAAATATTTCAGCCCCATGTTATCTGTCATTAAGGTAAATTTTTTGCCAATAAGGTGGTGATGCCAAATTTTCAAAGCATGAATTATTTCTATTAATTCAAGATCATAAGTAGAATAGTTCTTTTCATGTATTTTCAACTTTCTAGATTCATAGGCTACAACATGTCTCTCCTGTGTTGGGACTCCTCCAAGTCCGTCATTACATGCATCTGTACATACTACAAAAGCCTTAGTAGGATCAACAATCCTCAAAATAGGCGTTGTAGTCAGTAATTCCTTTAACTTTTCAAAACTGTCTGCGCACTTTTGATCCCATACAAAATTCTTTCCTTTCTGCTGCAAGGATGTTATGGGGTTTGCAATCCTTGAAAACCCTTCAATGAAATTTTTGTAATATCCAGTAATACCCATAAATGATCACACATCCTACACATCTTTAGGGACTGGCCATTCATTAATGGATTTTATCTTAGCGGGGTCAACTGAAATTCCTTCCTTAGAGATTATGTGTCCTAAGTACTGGATCTCGTCTTTGTAAAAATCACACTTATTGAACTTAGCATATAACTGGTGATCTCTCAGTACCTGCAGAATCATACGCAGATGTTCAACATGCTCTTCCTTGTTCTTAGAATATACTAAAATGTCATCGATAAACACATCAACATATTTATCCAAGTATTTGTGCAGAATTTTATTCATTAGGCACTTAAATGCTGCCGGGGCATTAGTCAACCCAAACGGCATGACCACAAACTCATAATGTCCATAGCAAGTTCTAAAGGTTGTTTTGAAAATGTCTTCATCCTTCACACGAACCTGATGATATCCTGACCACAAATCAAGCTTTGAGAATATCGTTGCTCCACGTAGCTGATCAAATAGGTCATCAATGCAGGGCAACATATATCTATTCTTGATCGTCATTTTATTCAGTTGCGGTAATCTATGCAAAGCCTTAAGGTTCCATCTTGCAGGGCAACAAATATCTATTCTTGATCGTCATTTTATTCAGTTGCGGTAATCTATGCAAAGCCTTAAGGTGCCATCTTTCTTCTTAACAAAAATGATCGGTGCTCCCCAAGGAGACACGATGGTTCTTATATACTTTTTATCAATCAGTTCTTTCAACTGAGATTTTAACTCATTCAACTCGAGTATATTCATTCTATATGGAGCCTTGGAATTTGGGACTGCACCTGGTATTAACTCAATAGTAAAATCTAGGTCTCTTTTAGGAGGTAATCCTGGAATCTCTTCAGGGAAAAGATCTTGGAATTCATTTAGGACAGGTATGTCTTCTATTTTCAATTTTTCTGTTGTAGTACATAACTCCTTATTTACTACATTTACTGCAAACATTTGGCACCCTTTTCTAACTGCTTTCTTTACCTGCATAGCTGAAATCTGTCTAAGGGATGTCTTTTTAGGAACACCCTTCACTTCTGCTATCCTTCCTTCATCATTCAAACAAGTGAAACTTTTCTCATAACAATTTAGGATGACATGATGCGCTTCTAACCAGTCCATTCCAATTAAGATGTCATATGATCCTAAAGGTAGAATATTTAACTTGATCTGCGTTGTTAGCTGATTCATAGATAAAACATAACTTTTCATGAATTCAAAAAATTTTCATTTCGTTCCTGTTGCTAGTCTAACTAACCAGGACTTATTGAATTTTTCTGTTTTCAACTTACAACTTTCTACAATATATGGTGATACATAACTCAGACTAGCACCTGGATCAATCAAAATAGAAACTGGGTGGTTTTGTAGCATACCTTCAACGTTTACCATTGAGACTTGGTGTTCTGCTTGCCGATTGTCTAATGCTGCATTAATTATGGGTACTTCTCTTGCCAAATCTCCTACAGTAGTTTCAGATTGTATGGAGTGAATATGGTTAGCTGAACGCTTCCTAAGGGGACAATCTGAGGCATAATGAGGAGCTTGACAGTCAAAATTTTTTAAAGGTGGTTTCTGTTCATTGGTTCTGGCAACATTGGGAACATTTATGGGTGTTGTAAATTTCTGTTGCTGATTATTTTTGGAACTGTTCCCTTGAAAATTTCAATTCTGAAATTTTTTCTTTCGGAAACCAGAATTCCCACTAAACCTGAAATTTTTCTTTTTCTGCTCAAAGTCACTGGGTTTATGATTTTTCCAGCTATACACTCCTCTTTTTCTATTCTGTTCAAAGCAAAAAGTTGCTTTTCTCATGGCTTCTTCTAATGTCTTTGAGCTATCATACTCTATTCTGTCTTTGATGTTGAAGGGTAGACAACTCAGGTATCTTTGAATCTTCATTTTTTCTTCCGCCAGGTATGGCACATATCTTAGTAAATTTAAAAACTTACTGTTCAGTTCTTTCATGTTCATCATTCCCAGCTTTAGATCATAGAATTCTTTGGATTCTTCCTCATAATACTTCTCAGATTAGAATTTCTTTTTGAAGCATCTTTTAAAAGTACTCCAACTCACGTCTCTGTCCTTTATGCCTTTTACTCTTTTGAGGTCCTACCACCAAATATCTGCCTTCTCGGTTAGGCTATAAATTGCCATTTTTGCCTTTAAGGATTCTGAGTAATCATAGATCTGAAAATACATTTTCATGCCGGACAACTATGCCTCAGCTGTCTCTCCTTTCTTTGTTTCGCCATTGAAAGTTAGGGGTTTGATTTTCTTGAACTCCCCATATATTTGTTTGTATTGTTCATGGATTTTCCTTTTTGGCTTGTAACCTCCTTCACTGCTATCACTAGAATAGTTGCGTTTCTTTTTACGTGGGTGTTTGGAAGTTCCTGACAATGTTGAGCTGTTGTTTTCATCATCAGTGTTTACTTGCTTACTCTTTCCCTCATAAGGTAAGTCTTCAGTTTTGGAAGTATGTTCAACTTCTCTATCATGTTCATCTGTTGGATATTGATCGAACAGTACTTGCTTTAATTCCTCTTGTTTTCTCAGAATTCTCTCATTGTCCTGCTTTCCTGATCTTATCTCCACTTTCAATTCTTGAAAGGCATGTAATAGATCTGATGAATTTTCATTCAGGTTTCCATGGACTTCTCTTTCAAATTGTTGTCCCGTAATATGGCTGTTTGGTGGAAATCTGTCCTCCATATGTTCAGTTGATCCTTCCATACCTGGAACTTAAAAGAAATTTTTTGTATATGACAATAATTTAACTTGAGTTAGTAAGAATTTTCGCATTCATAAAATTTCTGTTGCGTGTTTTCTTGGACCTTCTTAGGCCTAGAGTTCGAACGTGAGCTATGATACCACAGATAACATCCCGGAAAATACCAAAATTTTTAAATTAGCAATAATTATCAAAAGTCATTAATGCAGAAATATAATTTAAATAATTTCCTTACTAAGATAACAACAAAATAAAGATGACACATCATACTTCCCATTTAAACATGACACAGTTACATGTACTATTCAGTTTCAGAAGGATGCTTATCTCCTTGACAACCTATTTTTTTATGATTTATGCAAAGAATACAATTTACAGTTTTGCTCAAGCTCTAAGTACAATTACATGCTGTATAAGGTTTGTACTATTATGATGATATTTCTATTGTGCTGACAGTTTGCTTGTGTGATGATGAAGGGGTCCTACGAGGTACCCCGGAGTTTACTTAGCTATGATTAGCTAAGGCATTTAAACACTGTTTTCCATGTGCAGATCACAAGTAAGAAATTCTACAAGTGTTATGAAAACAAGTGTCTTTCAATTCAACGTCAATGTAAAAGTAGAATGTTATTTACTTCCTTACGAAACAAGATACTGAAGGTATGGATACATGTTTCGAATTCTAGTTTTATGTACTGACATCCAAGCTCTTTAGTGATACAATTTTTATGTCATCCGTGTGTTTTACTTTATTGCAATATACAATATCATATGACTACTGTTGCTACTATTAAGCTATAATACCAGATCTATATTTAAAGCTGTAGGAATCTGATAGAAAATGATGTTTACGCTTTGGATCTATCATTATATCTTGTACTTACAGAACTTAGACTATTCTAAGTCCTCGATTTGTTGTTTGATTGCACGGTTAGTAGATGTAAGTATAGTGACTAGAGCTTATACTAAGGACCTAGCTTTAGAGTACATCTCGCCAATACTTAAACTTACGATGATACCATAGTCTTACACTATATGGCAATTCCTATGGAATTTATTGTGAATATAGTTTCTATGTTATGAACTAGCATCATCAAACTTCATCCTATAGCTTATTTAAAACTCTAGAAATGAATTAGAATTAAAATAGAATAATGTATGATTCTATACATCTACCAAATACATTGATTATATAATTCCAATTTTACGATGCCTACATTCAAAACTTATATGAAAGTTGCACTAATTATTTGTAATGAAATGATTTTACAATATGCAATGTTATTATTATGAAATGTTACGAGTTAAAATTCAATGGAGTGATGAAAACATTAGGTATGGACCATGCATTAAGGCTAATCTATTAGTGGGTGATATTACTATTATCACCATAACTACACAACCTTCGAAAACCTATAACATAAGCACACAAAGGTCTAAAATGCAATACTATGCTATTTATGGGAGGGGGTAATCGCTCGGTACTTGACATGATTTCCAATATGGTGTTGACAGGCTTTGAATAACGTCGAACCACTTGGTGAATTAAGTGGAAGCCACAGTGTGGGGTCTACACGTAATAGAGGTTTGTAATGAGTGCCATACTGACCGAGCTGTGCCCTGCACAAGCTTCTTGGTCCACTTACCTGGTTGTTGGTAGATGCATCTATTAAATATCATTGATTGTAACGTTGGCAGTTGAACCACTGTTGATCTCCCTAATATCTCGAGCTGTGGGAAAACCCTAAACTTACAATGGTAAGTGATGGAGGAAGGTTTTCATATTACCATTGTTACGCTCAGTGGTAATATAGTGGAGCCGACCGATTGCTGTAATGTAGGATTGTTTGTTTTTTTGAGAGGAGGACTCCTCCTAGGTCTTGAACCCGAGACCTGTGTGAGATAGTTTGTCAAAACCCAAAATTTTCCGTAAAATTTAAATTTTTTTAAGGTAGCAATAAATGTTATTAAATGCGGTCAAATATCTATCTGTTTAACTTATGTGATTGTATGGATGTCTGAATGATCTTTGTTGTACTTAAACATTATTATGAGTTTCTTAATTGTTGCTGATTGTTTTTCTGCTTTGCAACCGCAAGGGGAGTTTGCCATGTCAGACCTGGGATTACTTAGCTTACGAGCTAATACAATCGATTTTTCTTTCTCTACAGGTATACAGGTAATTGCGGATTGATACCCTTAATCTCTCAAGTAATACACATCAGTTTCAGTACTAAATCATTCAATAAAAAGTATGACATGCTAACCAGTGTTTTTATAACACGTCTCTTAAAGGTAGAAAATCTTCCTGTACCATGCCATGTTCAAATTCTGCAATGTTTGTATTGTTTTATACTTTTGGTAATTTCACTATAATTGTATTTCTCTTACCTTCAGAAATTGCAAGTTTTTCCTGTCAGTTCATGTCTTCCATTCGTAAATAAAGATTACTTTGTTTGGAACTATTTTTGTTTCAAGATTAACACTCAAATAAAATCTATAAGTATCTAAGTATTTAGTCCCCAATTATTATATTTGATTGACTCGTTGAAGGATAGCACAACATACTCTTCTTATCTATAACACTAGATTCAGGGTACTGATAAGAGATTCCCCTATGTACAGCAAATAGAATTAATAATGTTTTGGGTACTCTTAATACAATTCTTATGAGTTACAGAAACTTAAAAATAATCCACCAACGAAAATTCCAACAATGAAATAATGACACTTCTTGAAATCATATGTGTAAAGCTATAATATCATCAATTTAATAGTGGAGTGGAAAATTTCGTGGTATGTTCTATGAACCATATCTTAACTTGACTGGACTCCTATATCCTTAGAATCCTATAGTTAAGAAATCAAGATTTCCATATCCTTTTAACATCCTAAGCCTTGAGTTTTAACGTCGATAATAAGCATAGTAGAGATGGAACGTATGGCAAGGTCTAAATATACATGAAGCAAGATTTTAATGGTAACACTCCAATGTTTTCACTTGTTAGAAAGATGATTGGAAACTATAGTGTTATAACCTTTATAGGTATCCACGCAAGGACTTTATTTATCCAAGATATCATTTCTATTTGGCAATAATTATGAGAATCTCGTTGATATCTTAAACTTTATTGACATAATAAATGATTTAATGATTGTAGGGCCACGTTGTAACGTTCACATGAGCGAGGTTCAAAGCTTGGTTTTAATATGGAAGGGAAAAATCAAAACTGCTACATGGTGAATTCAGGGCCAAGTGTTTGGCGATATAAAACACCTGAACTAACCCTACCTCGTCATTTCCTCCACCTTCGGGCTCGGTCCTTCTCTGCAAACTCTCCAGGTCTGAGCTATGTGATGGCGTCGTTGTGACAGTTCTCAGACTAATGCCATTCTATTGCATAATGTTATCGTCTGCAAGTCTTTATCATTAACTGTGGGCAGCTATGGAAGTGTTATAGTGCCTAAGGATTATCCTGGGAGTTCACTTACGGGTCTGGTCTCCATTGGCACAGTGTTTTAACAGCTTGCATGCTGCCTCATCCTTTGTATTGTCCCTAGCTTTGTCCGAGAGTCATTCGTGTTCGTTGTTTAGCAGCTGTAACTGGTCAATATTCTAGGGTTTGTATTTTTGTTTGTTTACTGTAGAACCCTTGTCACGGCGTGGCTTTAAGTTTTTAGCTTGATTCTGTTTGAAGCTTCCACGGTTGCACTTGCTCCTTGTTATCAGTCATCTGGTTCGTGCCGGTTAAACGAGAGGGTTCACTCTACTGCTGCTCACGGCTATCAACCCACCTTCTGAGCATGACCTCATTTAAACCTGGGTAAGCTAAGGGTTTTCATCCTTGATTTTCTGAATACGATAAAATGTTTTAGAACTCGTCAGTTATAAATATAAATG
Source organism: Larix kaempferi (assembly GCA_027924585.1). Classification (NCBI taxonomy): domain Eukaryota; kingdom Viridiplantae; phylum Streptophyta; class Pinopsida; order Pinales; family Pinaceae; genus Larix; species Larix kaempferi. The sequence continues at coordinate 4,675,363 of BSBM01000125.1, read as the reverse complement.
ATTTTGTTGTTGATACGGTTTTTGTTTTGTTGCAGGCTTGAACTCCTTTCGCAGTGGGGTGACTTCATGCTACGGCTGTGGGTTACATAACCGGGTAAGCCTGGTCTTTTACCATGACGTTCCTCCTTGTTGGTTGTCTTTATGGTTTGGTCATGAAGGGCCACCCTTGTGGCTAGCTCTGTGTTGTTCAGTTTTTTTGAGACTGACTTCAGTCAATTGTAAATTAATCTTGATGTTAAAGGTGTTTAGGGTTTTAAATTATATATAACGAAGGCTATGAGCCTACTCAGGATGATAGGGTTACGCCCTCAAGTTTTATATTGTACCTGTACTTTGTTTGGGGTTTATTACCCAGGATTTTGGAAAATTTCTTAATATAACTTATGTCTTGTGAAGACTTGTTCTATGTCTGCGTTGTGCTTTAGTTTGATGCTCTAAATTATAATAAATCGATCTTTAGTTTTTAAAACCACTGATACAGTGGGTTGGTGATCTCGGCTGTAGGTAGGAATCGTTGTAAAAGTTTCAATGGGTGAAAATACGACCTGTTACGAGTCTCCTGTATGTTTTAAGTTAATGTTAGTGGCATAAATTTCGACTTCTTAAATGTAAATTTAACTAAACTGAAATATGGCTACGGCCGTGGTATAATAGTTCTATTTGTGTTAAGAAATACGAACCAGGTTATTTCGCTATTGATAAACTTTCAGAGATAGAACCAATCTGTAGGTTTACGTACCTGAGTTCTGTTTTTAAACTATTAATTTACTTTGGGATTTTTACCCAGGGTTTTGTGGGAAGAAACTACGGCTGTGGTATAGTCATTGTATTACTGTTCAAAGTTTAAACAACTGTAATAAACTTCTTATTGTTAATAAACTAGAGTGGTAGGGTTTGATTCCAAAAAAACAACAGTGGTTTGGTTCAAGTGTTAAATCTGTAGGTACGATTTTTGAAAGTAGATGTTTATTCTATTGTTAAGATAGGACTCGGTTGATACCGTGCATTCACATGAAGGATTTGAGTTCGATAGTGAACTTAAAAATACTGTTCTGATATAAGGATTATGACGAAAGGAGAGATAATGGAAGTTTAAGGAGATAACAAGATACTACTTGTTTTAAGCTCGGCCTCGAGATAAATATTGTTCTGTCTTTGTTTGATTTTGATTAAAAGTCAATAATTAGCTCAAGCTCTATCGAAAGTTTCATGTTATAGTCAAACTGGGAATATGGGTTTTGATCGAATTCCATGATTACGATCCTTTTGTTTAGTTAACTAATCAGTTTGTTTTAGCTGGGACTCTGTCAAAAATAATTAAACAGGTGAACATAAATTGCTATACTGTTGTTTTTAGTTCAAGGTTGAGTCAAATAGGATTCTGCTAGCCTTTCACATGTTCAGTCAATAAGCAATAAACTTACTAAAATAATTTGGTTCGTCCAATCTGGTGATCGATAATGACCTGTACACTTCTTAGCTAGGGTTTGTGCCTGCTAAATTATCTCTGAAAATGACTTTACTGTGGTTATATGGTTATCTATATTTTTGTTCCTATAATTGTTTTAACGAGTTATTTATCCAAGAAAATCTACTGTATAACTAATCTATACTTATCTATTTAACTATTGTAATAACCAAGTGTAAAATTTCATAATAATATTCTACTACTTGAGCTGTAAGATAATAATACAACAAATACAAATACTTGAAAAGTAAAACAAATACTTGAAAACTGTAAGATAATAATGCTGCTAGGAAATTTCTGAGACATAGAAATTCTGCAGAATCTATCTTCTATCAATTTAGAAATGTTAACTTCTACTGGAATAACCCTGTTCAGACAAAGAGGAGATAATCATAATCTACATTCATATTTTTCAATAACCAGCAGGGATAAGTGGCAGAACCTGTGTCAACTGTGGACAACAACAGCAATGGGAGGCTGTTCCTCCCTACCAACTCCTGGAGAGTGCCCAGACAGCACTTCTCAGGACCCTCGAGCTTGCTCTGGTCTTCCTGGCTGGAACTACGTGCAGCAAAACAATTCACTCAGCCAAACAGCTAAACTGGAACCAAGTTACTGCAGCATCTCAGATCAAACATTCCCTTACTGTATTTTCCCTCTTCCTCAATGGGACTCCTGAATAGCATTCACCTGAATGTATTCTCCCTCCAGAACAATGCTCAACCCCCAGCTTAGTTCATTGAGTACTATTTAAAAGATTGCCTAGGTCTTAGTTGGGTTAACTGTCATTAATGAGCCACCTGCTCAGATTCCACTTTCTTGGGGAATCATGACCCCAAAATATAGGGAAGTTGCCACCTGCAACTTAGGAAGTGTTTGAGGATGCTGCCACTTGTCTTTTGCCTTTCCACCTAGTTCCATCCACCAGTTAGACCAGTAACCTCTTTTAACATCTCTCCCATGCTGTTGTCTCCATAATTTATTTATTAATAATAAAATATTCAGAATTACATTCCATTTCTGGTGACTCTGCTAAGTCATCAATTCCTACTTAGCATTAAATTTAACATAATGTCTCAGGAATATAATAAAATAATTACATTATTTTTGCAAAATTGGGGTATGTGACATAGTTTTAAGGGTTACACGCTTATGCATTGTGCCAAAGAGCCACGCTACAGTTATGGTAGCTGTGTATGATTCTTCTATCAGTTGCTGAGAGTGATTTGAAGTTATGAGAGATTGTCTTTTGAGTTTTGAATTTGTAGTACCGTTATTGCTACTAGGCCTTGTCGTCTTTTCTACTGGCATGATGTGCCGCTGTTTCGACCTTCGATAAAAGGTAACTGTTCATGATAATGTCATAGTATGGTGTTTCTTGTGTTCTTTCTTGTATCTTCTTTGTTTTAACCCCATCGAAATGTGACTTTGCAGGTACCCACTTCATAGGATGGTTCCGGTGCAAGCATGGGGAATGAATTATGTTGCGACTTCTCCTGGTAAGCTCCAGTGGTTTTCAAAACCTTGTAGATTCCCTTGAGCATGGTGTTGATGGTGACTATCATATGCTGAGAGTTGGAACTGGTAGACTTGTTTTTGGTGATGGCCGAGTGTTGAGTTTTTGAGTCTTATTTGATGAATACGATGCAGTGGATAGTCTTTACTAGTTTAAGTGGTCATTCGGCTCTTGATGCCTGGTTGTATTGTTAATTAAGAACTTTGAAATCGTAGTTTTTACATCCTATTTGATAAGGGTATAACCCTGGGTACTTTGTTGCTCCACGGTCTTGTTTCAAGTGTTTGGCTGATAAGGTTTAAGCCATGCGTACCGTGGGACTTTCACAGGTTCGAGATGAAACTCAGACATACATTTGAATGGAAAAGACCAAGAACCTAGGGTTCTCTTGCACTTAAGAATGATGGTTTGATTTTGCAAAGAATTGCTATGATTTTAAACTCAGGGTTAAGAAATGTGCAAATAAATGTTATTGTAATAATGTACAACAATGCTTGATGTAGGTAAAAGTTTTATGTTGCTTCGCTTTCGTTGTTGTTGTATTAAGTTATGGGATAGTTCGGCAATCAGGAGTCTTTTTTTTGAAATGGATAGGTCACGATGTCCATTTTGATTGGCAATGAGTCCTATCGGTAGCTTGTTGATTGTTAGTTGGATTGCACAATCTTGCGTGCCCGAACTTAACCTGTGATGAAAGGGTTTTGAAGTTGTGAATGTTTTCGATGTTGAGATGTATTCTTACTAGGGTTATGAGTTGTCAATAGATATTAGAACTGAATCATTTTTTCTGCTAAACGGTTAATACTATCCTGAACAAGTTTTCGATATGCTATCTAGGGTTTGGAAAAGAAATGTCTAAAGTTCGCCATGAAAGGCTTATGAAGAAAAAAAATGCATTGTGCAAATGAAACTAGGGTTTGCAAAATATTAGTGTTTGATAAAAGGGTTTTTTTTTTGCATCTGCATAACTAATGGTATTTTGATAAATGAAAAAAACTACTGTGATAGTTAGTGGAGAAATGATATAGGTTCAGCTATGATAGTTCTATGCATGGATATTACAGCTGCTATATTCTCTTGAAAGAAAACATACTTGAAAACGTAGAGTATATAATTTGGAAATACATATTAATACTATCCGAATTAGATGGAGTGAAATGAAAAGTATAGATCTGTGCAGAAATAAAATGTGTTTTCTTTCCTGTATTAATTAAATGAATTCTATGCTACGGTTGATGCTATGCTAAAATGTTTACTGTGTTTTAAATATAGGACATAATTCTGACAAGAACATTACCATAAGAGTCTAAAATAATCCTCTTAGGCTTTTTCTTACTAAATTTGGCCGATTTAATGCTACCTCTCTGTATTGGAGTATGATGCAGACTCAAGCACGGGGAAAAATGCAGAGGAGTCATTTTATCATTCAAATAGTAGAATTAGGTCAGAAAATAAAAATAGTTATTTCTACTGATCCTTAGTAAATTTTCTAAACCAGTTGTTGCAGAGATTCATACTTCTGAAAATTACAAACAAAATAAAGAAAATGTAAAAACATGATAATTGTAGGAGAAACAAATCACCCAAGGATCCTTTTCCACCCAACCTGCTCCTAAAATATCCAAGATACCTGCCTTAGGACCCCCGAGCCTGGTCACTGAACCACCAAAAGGAAGAAACTATAGAAGCTTAGGTCTTCATTCTTGCAGCAGCAAGTAGTTTATCCAGTCTTACAGACTCAGCAGTCAAAGAGACCTACACCAGCACCTCTGGTTTTCCTTCTTAGAAATAATCTTCAGACTTACAATTGCACTCTCACATAGCCTCCCTAATTCAAATCTCTTAGTGATCACCTCATGTACATGATGAATATTTCTGCAGAAAATATTGTAAGAGTTGCCTGCTCAATTCGAATTGCCTTATATAGGATGCCTAGGCCTTTTAGTGATTATGTTGGCCATTAAATGAGCTAGCTGCTCACTCCACCTGGAGAATAATGCCATAATTTTAGGGGTAGTTGTCCCATAACCAACAGCTAGTGGTGGAGTGCAAATGCTGCCATCTGTCCCATGCCTTCTAGCAGCTTCGATTCCTCCTAGTGGGTCAGTGAACACTCTTGTAACTACTTTCTTGAGTGTTCGTCTCCTTTTCTAATTTATTAAATAATAATAATGAGTCATTACAGTCATTTTTGACCAGATTTGGTCATAATTACAAAACTTTGAAACTATAACACTACAACATTTTGACCCAAAATCCGACGGCTGTATTGTCGGATTTTTGACATTTCCCTGTCGCATGTACAACACTATATTTTTTTTAGGCGTCGCTGGATTTGCGTCGTTTAACCGACACCTCTCCAAGCCGTCGGTTCAGCGACGGTTAATAATATCGTCGGTTAACCGACACATTGGAGAGGCGTCGGTTAACTGACACAAATCCAGCGACGCCCGACGGCTTCTTACCGACAGTCTGTAGATGTTCTAGGTGTCGGTTAACCAACAGTCTGTAGATGTTCTAGGTGTCGGTTAACCGACAGTCTGTAGATGTTCTAGGTGTCGGTTAACCGACAGTGTCCTAGGTGTCGGTTAACCGACAGGCTGTAAATGTTTAAAAAAAAAGAATTAATAATTATATGCACAGCGACGGAGGTTAAGCGCCAGAACAGATCAAGGTCTGTAGATGCAGCGCTAATTTCTGCCAAGATCTGATGGCTCAGATCTCAGAGGATAATACATCTATCATGAAGGTTAAAGAAAGTCTGTTTTCCGCTGAGATGTGACGGGTGCTACGTGGCTCTTGCTGAGTGGAAGCGGAAAATGGATACCCGTACAGAAATGTACGATATCCTATTTTCCGCTGCGGTCTAGCCATTTTATGGTTATGTTACCGTCAAAGACCGCTGAAAGACTGTTTCCGCCATTTCTGCTCGGAGATCAAGGTTCGATTGGTTCGGCTGCTGAAGGTCCCAGATATACTATCAACATTTCAACTGTGAGTAACTACAGTCAGCCCTTACCCTCAGGTACACAATTTCTGAGTATTCCTCTGTTGAATTACCTGCTTTCACCATGTTTACCACTGTAAAAACCTTAGATTCCTCTGAAGACCTAATTTCTGACCGTTTCTGGGATGTATATGACCCAATTTCAAAACCCTTTGATATCATTACCAGTCACAATGACCTCATTACTACTTCCCTTGACAATTCCGAGTTCCATACCAAATTGTACAGTACTTTGATCCCTTCTACATTGTATCCTTTACCTAGTTTCCCAGAATTTGTATCCTTATGTGCTGAACATTTTTCAACCTCAGAGGGAGTAATTATGAATTACCAGGGTGACCGAATTATCTGCAAAGTAGACCCTCAAACCCTTAGGGAAACCCTGAAATATTCTGCTGATTTCGTTTCAACTTCTATCTCTTTTAATGAAGCTGAAATATCCCAGATTTACAAGAAAGTTTCTAGTGAGGATAAAGAACGAATGTATCAGAAGGTTTTGTTGAAACCAGTGGAGAACCTGTCTGTTCCTTTTTCATCTAAACTTTTTTTACCAGTTATTGTTGCTGCTGTAACCCTATTAAGTCAAATTTTAGGGTCAGACACTAGTTTGGAGGTAACTGAAGCAATGTTAGGAGTTTTCCTATACCTAGATAGACCTGGAACAACACCCCTTCGGTTTGATGAATATTTTTCCAAAGAAATGGGTTTTCAGTTGTCCAATTTCTCCAAAATCTATCATTTCAGGTATCAGGCATACTTATATGCTTTGATAATTCATGCTGAGTTAGGAGCACTAGCCATTACAGACTTAGAAACCTTCAAGAAATGGTCTCCTTCTTCACCATTTTACCCTGCCTGGTCTTATGCCAAATTCATGGATTTGATCGTACTTAATCTGTTCAGAGTGTTTAATCCAGAGATCAACAGAATTTCAAATGACTTGAAAGAAATCCTAAACCCTGATTTGATTGGAGATTGGTTCTTGGCAAAAAACTTCTCCCTTGTCAGAGTCTTTGGATTCACTGGATCACCATATGTGTTGCCTATATTTTTAACTACCAGTGTATTTGCTTTAGAGGTAATGAGGCAAAGGATCTCTGCAGATAAAGAACATTTCACTGCCCCATCATTGAAAAGGAGTTCATGGATAAAATATCCTATGACTGTGGGAAATTTCATTTTAAAGAAGGAAGCAACATTGCCCATTATTGAAGAAGTTCTGAAGCAGCTTGATTTCCCTCAAGTACCACCTGTAAAATATGACCCTAAACATGTTATTTCACAAAGGAGACAGGAGTATAGCAGAGGTATATTTTAGCACAGTCAGGATGAAACTTGGATGGGAGAGGCCAATTCTCTTATATATGATCAGATCTGGATCAGTGAGCCTTTAAAGGAGATTGTAGAGGCTAGATATCATATAGATTTTTCATAGTCAAATACTACAGAGGGAAAAGTGGAGCAGATATCTACCAAGAAAAGGTCAGAACCAGAGGCCACAGAGATGGATACAAAGGAACCTGAGACATCTAAAAAGCAGAAAACTGCCATGGATACAGAGATCATTGATGTTGATATGATAAGGGAGCTAGTTATCACCCCTACTATTATTCAAGAAGAAGTATCACAGACCAGAGTTGAAAATACTACTGCAAACCCTGAAGAAAGCAGTAAACTACCCCCTGTACCGGTCCTGCAATACAAGAAATATAGCTATGCTGCAGCTGCTGAAGGTCAATCTCAAAACAAGCAGAGTCTCCTCAAACATTACATTGATCAGAGAAATAAGTCTGTGATGCAAGAGCAAAAACAATTGAATGAACTCAAAGAAAAATCTGATATGAAGACAACATTGATGACAGTGAGGGATTCAGCAACTGGATCTTTAAGTTTGGCCATCACTGATGATGAAAAGGCTTCTGAGATTCATTTAGAAATGGATCAATTACCAACTCCTGACAAGATTTGGTTCCACAAACAAGCCAGTGAAGTCCTTTATGCTGACTTGACTAGGGAGACCTTGGCACATAAGAATGCAGTGCAGAAAATAAAAAAATTGGAAGCTCACCTGAAGCAGGAGAAAGTTGCAAACAAAGCATGGTCTACACAGGTGGCTTATTTACAAACTGAGCTGGCTTCATATAATAAAGAGTTGCCACCTGCACAAGGGGCAGAAACCCAGCCAACAGTCAAAGTCAAAACTGTTAAGACAGTTAGAAGGAGGGGTAAAGCTATAAATGTTAATGTTGATACCACACCTTCACCTAATTTGGTTAAGTTGCATGAAGAGATAGCTGGTTTGAATGCAAAGGTTGTGGAAGATAATGCCAAAATTCTAGTCCTTCAGGAGCAGAAAGAGGCATTGGAGAAAGAGAAAGGTAAATTGCTTCAAGAAATTGAACAATTGAAATCAAACAGGGGAACTAGTCCTTTGTCACCAATTGACCAGATCATACATGACATTGCAGATATGTCTGTACATGAAGCTGAAATTGAGAATTTCAAGGAGAAGGTTTCAGACTTAGAGGACACAATTTCTAAACTTAAACTATAGATTGAAGAGATTAAAGCTCAGGATCCTAGAGAGCAGGAAATCATCAAGCTCAAAGAAGAAAATGATAAACTGAAAGATAAGATTTATAAGTTGAAAGAGAAAACCAAGGGAGTTCTGCCACTGGAAGGTGCAAAGCATTTTCTTTGGGATGAATTGATAGCAGATATCAATGCTTTCAGGCCTCAATTGATGATTGTGGAGGAGCATGAGAAGGAATTGGGAGTGGCATCCAACAAATGTAAATTAGCTGAGGAAAAGTTAATTAACAGAACTCAAGAGGTAGCTCAAAATGGAATTATTTTCCTCAGTAAAGCTCCTGCTTCTGAGTTACAGGTTTTAAAGGTGAGTAACAGAACTGTTCTGTTAGTAGATGCCAGGAGGGTGTTGCAGAAATATACTCTGTTGAATTCAGTCAGAGGAAAGATGTCCCAGATTAAAAAGCAAGTGCAGGAGTTCAAGAAAGCCTTTTTACCATTGATTGGTTATGGTTTACCATCCTTTTGGGATGATGAGAATATGCTAATAGCATGGCTTGAATATAAAGAAATTTTGATTAAAGCCAGATCAGACCATAGCAAATTTAATGATATGGTAAAAGGACTTAAAGGCATGGTGGTAGTAAGCAAAATGAGGCAGGACTTCGAACTTCCATTACTTTTCAGGGAGGTTAAATCTAAATTGCCTGTCTTTACAGAAGGTCTTTTAATAGAGCTTGATGTGCTGATGGAAGAATTATCTGATGCTTCTGTTCCAAACGATGATGCTTGGAATCAAGTATTCAGGGTGGGAGCACGAGTTCTTATACCAAGTTCAGGTCCAAGAAGTGCCAGTTAGATGTCCGTGAAGCATAAGTAAGTCAAGGTTGTCAGATATTTGGTACTGTTGCTAAGAACTATAAAGTTTAGATCCTGCAGAAGAAGTTTTAGGGAGTCCATGATGCTAGCTTGCTGTCTGCAGTTACTACAGTAAGCAACAGTCACACAGATACTTTATTTACAGTTGTTTTGGAAATATTCAGAGGAAGATGACAAGTTAATCAAGCGAGCCTGTTCAGACAGTATGCGCCTTTGAAGGCTAAAATTATCAGAAAACATCAATGATATCTCTTTCCATCTTGGAAATGAATAGGATATTGTTGATCCTAAAAGGATTATCGACCTCATAAATATTCATACAACTATCATTTCTATTTTTAGAGTTGGTTATGTAATAGATGGTCACTATGCCATCTGTTTTAGAAGATAGGATTTAAGCTATTTTGCTGGGACATGATCCCCACGTATGTAACTGTTTCCTAGTTTTTTGCATCTCTCCTTTGAATAGATTAACTACAAATAGACCATACTTCAATAGGGAGAGGGTTGGTCTTTGGTCGAAGAAATTCATATTGTAAAGAAGAAAAGACTCGCGTATCTGGGATTTTGTGAACTTCAATGAAAGAACAGACATACAGGTTTTCTCATGTTTAAGATTCCTTCCATGTTTTGTTGCAGAATGTCTTCTATGTGAAATTCATTCATCTGTGTTATTTCCTCTTCTTTACTATTAATTGAAATCTTTGGAATTCATGTTTCCATGCTCCACAGTATTTACAGTAAATACCATTGAAAGATAAACTGTAATAGAATTCATCGTTGGTGTTCTGGTGCTCTATTATAATTTACTTTTCCCTGTCTTTCATAAGTCTTTCCTGTTTATTTAAGGAATTTATAGTCACATGCTCCTAAAAATAAACAATCACTTCTATACCTTCTGCTATCTCCTTTAAAGTTTAATGATCTGTGCCAAATGCATGCAAAAGGCCTTAAACCTCTGTGACCTGATTTACTTATTCATTTCATTTAAGCCTCAATCCTTGACTCCATTGCCCAATGTTCTTTACTCTTGAACTTTCCCAACACCTTGATCACCATTGAAAACACTTGTTACCTTGAGAATATGGCCTTGTTTCTCCTATTCCTTGATACATTTATCATACAGTGACAAAGAGAGAGCCCTCTCTGGTTGGCTGAGTCAGACAGTCATCCTAAAGATTGGTTGTAGGCTACCTTTGGGTTTCTTGAACACAGCCTCAAGAAATTACGGAGTGATAACAACACCCATGAATTTGAGAAGAGGAAGGGGGGGGGAATCTCATTTCAATCCCTTTAAACTTTGTGGGACAAATGAAGAATGATGTTCAAACAAACATGAAGAATAAGAAATTCTTAATTTGATCCCATTCCAATTGGATGTCCAGATGGTATAATCCCAATTGCAAACATGAGAAGCTGTTGGAACTTCCCTCAAATACCTTGAAAATACACTTCTGTTACAGCTATAACTAGGAGAATATCAATAGCAGAGGTCAGGAACAACAGAGTTCTACACGCATAGCAATTGCAAGAGGATGCATACTACACATATAGTACACATGTCATCCATTCATACCAAGCCCTTACATACATAACTACATATGACAGAATATTCAAAAGCAGGTCTCAGCTATGCATAAGTCAGTGTTATGGGAAATTTCAATCAAAGCCACCACATATATTAAATTATTAATTTAAAAATAGGACAAAAATACAAGACTTATCGTATTGTATTTCTCGATCATCACAAGTCCTCACTGGGTTTGTTGACAACATGACCTTGTGCTGGTTAACAGGATATTCTAGGGTCTTCTATACCCCGGGACAGATGAAATGGTTTAAAGAATGAAAAATCACCATTATTGAGATTTGCAAGCTCCACCTTATGAACGTCTAATGACAACCCACTAATCATATTAGCAAACCAATTCCAGATTATCAATGTGAGAACTACCATGAAATTGACCTTAGGAACTTCATTAGTTGCAACACACTAAGACTATATAAAACCTCAATACCTCTGCTACAGGCCTGCTGTTCATCCACTCGCTTTCATCTATTTCTTGGGAATGATTTACTGAACCCTTCTTTTCTACTTCACATTGAAAAATCAATAGAAAATCTAAATTAAATTGAAGGATGGGTACCTCTTCATATTTGTGGATTTGGAGCCGGATGTAGAGTTTGCAAAAGATGTTGAGGTATTGATGCACAGAATGGATTCCAACGATCCTCATCCTGAGACTTTGAAGATCTTCCAAACCAGAAAGCTCCATCCCATCAAGATTCTCACTCTGCAGTATAAAGAAAATGCATGTCTATAGTTAGCTAGAAGAAAGAAACAACGTATCTGGTCATAAGAAAGAAACATTGTAATAATGCATGCATTTTACCTTATTGAGCTTCTCTCTGTTTTGAGAATAGTTTAATATTCTCTACTAAACAGGGCCAACCACGTGAAGTTGGAAGTTCATATGGCCCCTCTCCCCCCTCACATCACTCTCAATTCCCCATACCCAATGCACGTGCTTGGAAATAAATGATCTTTTGTGCGAACATCGTGAGTTTCTTGTCTTAAAGGAATTATGTGCATTCGATCATTAATTAGTTTATAGCATTCATTAATTAACTCATTCATTCATTCGTACATAGAAAAAAATAAATAGTTGAAGACATTACTCCATAATATCAAAAATAATATACGAGGACAATGCATAAAAAATAATGTAATAGTGTACTTATTACAATCACTACTTTTTTTGACGTTTTTTTCTCTCCACAAATTCTCTAAGTGTGACATCCTCTTCTACCAATTGTTTTTTGTTTCCTATGCCCTCTATAGCTGCCTGTGATCGTGTTTGTCAACTGGTCGTGTGCTCACGACGTGTATGCGGCTGCTGTAAGGTGCCAGGATGTACTGGAAAAATGAAGAAATATTAATTAATTGACGTGCTTTTACTATTATAATCATTGTAAGTCCTTCATTAAGAAAAAAAACATTAGAGCGGTGGTTTGTACCTGGCAACTCATGGGTGACATGAATTTCCTGCGTTTGATCTTCTGCTGCTGCCTCAAGTTGCACATGAAGACCCTCTACATTAAAACATCAACACTTACAACAATATAGTATTTGCAATTTAATATTTGAGACTTTAATCCATGCTAGTTTTTTTTTAACACAAGAATATTTATTATCTGGATTTCGATCAACATGAACTTCAGTATCTCTTTCTCCTCCATCCTATGCATTTTCTCTACTTTCGTTGTGCGGCTTAACACAAAGAGACTCAATATTTTATGTACTAGTTTATTAATGAATATAGAACACAATGAATCAATCTTAAATAGAATTTGTTTATTGTAGTTACCTGTTCGCAGGATGGATCACTGGAAGAATTTGCTTGGCTACCACGGCTGCTTGTTCGATGTTCAACAACACCTGAAAAACCGCGTTGGTAGCCGATCCTCATGTCTTCCTCCGTTGGCAAATCGTGGAATCTTTGAGCTTGTAATTTTCAATTAGATCATCATTGTTGTTGTTATATCATCATGAAAACAATTTTAAATGCAATCTATAATTTCTATACAATAAAATAATTATTGATCATACTTACGATTCGTGCTTGCAGGTTGGAATATCCACTGGGGCCAAGCTTGTGTTGCCCATGTTTTTCTATTCTTGCCTAGGTGGCCTTCGACGTATCTGGTAGCTTATAAAATTATTTTTAAATACATTAGACATTGCAAAAAAATGGAAAATAAAGTGTAATAAACATATAATTGCATTGCTGAAAGTATTGCATACCTTCTAGCTGACTCGGGTATTGGCTTGCTCGCTATTTTCGTAGCTTTCTCCCTTGCATCATCCAGCAAGCCTTTCCACTCCGTTGTTGGAATCATCGGAGGGCGCTCATACTTTGGATTATCTGCTAAGTTGTTCCGATATTGCTCCCGTACATAATGTAAATGTTGGCCAACTTTTTCGAGAACCTTTTTTTGGTTGAAGGTTTCAGCACCAAAAAACCCAACCAAGCGAGCAATAAGCTCATCTTTCAAAACTTTACTCTGCCGGTTCCACCATGTATGGATAGTGGGCCCAAACAGCTCTAAATACCAATCATTAATATGTTTATAAAATACATCATTTCCTACAAAAACGAGTATGTGTTAATTAGTGTAAAAAGAATGATGCATAATTACATTCCAATAAAATTATAATATATAGTTAAAACATTTTGTAAATAGTACCTGGAATCTTCTCCATCTTGTAGGGAATGAGATCTTCGTCCACCAAAAAAGTAGTCTCAAATGTTCCCGTGCTAGTGACACGGAAAGATCCAGGAAATGCTGGGACGACAGCATCAAAGTCATGCTCTTCTCCATGTACTGGCCCCTGATCCTCATCGGCACTCTCATGTTCCGTCTGGGGTGTCTCATTTTGTGTTTTCGACTGGCCAGATGGCAACGATACATGATCAGTGGCGAAGGGGGTGTCATGCTCAATGGTAGCAGCATGCCTCTCACTGGGGAAAAAATAATCCTGTAGAAAAAAATAATATTTTAGTTACTCATATACGAATAGGAAAAAAATTGCATTTGGAATAGACTTATAATGAAAGAGTTTGCAGCTTACATCCAAGCGCTTTACTTTAAGAAACACACGATCTATCTTTGCTTGAGTCTCATCCTGCGTCATTTGTGTATTCGATATAAGCAGATTGACGACCTCCTGATTTAATTTTGTTTTTGCTTTTTGAACTGCATCCTGGATATTCTTTGAATTCTTGAGGTCAACATCATCAAGAATGTGCCCCAAATCCATATCCTTTGGATCCATCTATAGATAAGTATCATCCGACATAAAAATAGAAAACATTAATATAATTAGATAACATAAATATGTATAAATACAGTTTTGGAAATTCACAACGTGCTATATACCTGCTCATGACCCGATGAGCGTGGCGTGCTAACATCTGTCGACATATCATCTGTCATGGGGCTCCTACCTCGACCCTCAGCCTCCAAACAAAATATTGGCCACGTGGATATCATAATTAAACAAATGTACTTTCTAAAGAAGCAGGTAAGTAAAAATGTGGTATATACACCTGTTTCCTGTAGGGGGGGTGTCGGCCTCCCAGGCTCCATTGGGGACTTGCCCCGATCAGCTGACTGCAACAAAGTAATTAAAAACATTAATTTTGCACTGAAACCAATACACGGGGAAAATCTTATTTAAAAAAATATTTAAATATTGACCACGTTGATATCATAATTAAACAAATGTACTTTCTAAAGAAGCAGGTAAGTAAAAATGTGGTATATATACCTGTCGCCTGTAGGGGGGGTGTCGGCCTCTCAGGCTCCATTAGGGACTTTCCCCGATCAGCTGACTGCAAAAAAGTAATTAAAAACATTAATTTCGAACTGAAACCAATACACGGGGAAAATCAGGGGCGGGGGGTGTTGAGATATCTTGGCTAATATTCACTTGTGGCCATGTGCCAAACCACTATGTGGGTAATTGAGGCCCTTAATGGGTGGACCTGTGGGTGGTTGTGGATTGTAATCATCTCATTCAATTGAATTATTCATCAGCCCAAGTGCATCCTATCTATTGCACACTCTCTTGAAGTCTTTATATGTGTTTATGGTATGCGATACATCTATCTTGTGTTTATCTTATTGGGATAGGGTATTTATTGAATTAATCATAGATCCTCTATCTCATGATTTCTAACACAACTTTGCTGCACTAGTCACAAAGTCCTTAGAGATCATTTTGGAAGGATGTGATGGCATCGGTATAGGGTGACATAAGTGATGCAGGAGCATAGGCTCATGAAAAAGAAGTCACCCATGACTTCATCAAGGTCAAGAGAATTCAAAGAGACCTAGGGTCTCACATTTGTGTAAATTGTTATTTTTGTGAAAAATTTGAATAATGGTCAAGGATTCTAGATCCTTTCCACTTGTAAAAGATAAGATAGGGTTTGTTAATTGTTAGTGAGTCAATGATGACTCGTAGAGGTCAGTTGAAGTTATTAAGGACTCTGTTCCTTAATCATAGGATCTGGAAATAGAAATCCATTGTAAATAAATGCAGTCTTTAGTATTTTGAATAGGTAGCTTAGCCTAGATGAAGGTTAGCTCACAGAGCTCGAGAAGAGAGAGCAGGGTGTAGAGTGTGATTGATTACATACAGTGAAATGTAATAAAATGATAGAGAATCATTAAATTTCCTATCTACTGTGTAGAATCTCAGTATATATGATTCATCTCATCTGTATATGTTGTGATATTTCTGTTATCATTGGTTGGATACATATGATTCATCAATTTCATCTGAAAGCATCGAGTTTAAGGGATAGCGAAATGAAGTGTGAATTATTGGAAACGTTACAGTGTATATCCTAGGGTAAAATACAGTCTATATATATGTTAACATTCTGTTCAGCCGTGTGGGATTTGATTAGCCTTCTATTTCGAGTATACATCTGATTCGTTAAGGGAAACAGTGATTCCATGGAATATTGTAATGGTTTGTGAGTCATCATAATTGTCACAGTGCAGAAGCCCTAGATCACATGTACAGTCTATAAGTGGCGCTCATATGTATAACATTTGGGGATCAACGATCGAGAACAGAGCAGAGATTGATGAGCTAAGTAATGTATGGTTCTGATCACATAGGATATTAATGATCAGGATGATAGCGGAGTTGTGAAGTCAGAAATCAATGATCACGATCACAAGGGAAAGTGATGGTTCAAAGCTCGAGGCAAAGTGGAGTTTTCTACTGAGAGATATGTGTCGTGCATTGGGTGGAAGCGGAAAATTAAAAGAAGGTACAATTGGTACGATAAGTGATTTTCCGTTGGGGCTTAGGTCATGACGAATGGTCATGTGGCGTTTAACCTTTGAGTGTAAAGTAAATTCTGTTGAGGGCTAAGCAAAAGGTAAAGTGTTTAATTCACTAATAGAGAAGTCTTGCTCAATTTTGATAGAATTGCCAAGTATAGTGACAGTTATCTATTTTTAGTTCTGTCACAGAGTTAATTGGAAACTAAGAAAAACTAAGAGAAGAATGGTAAAGGACTGTATTAAGTGAAGATTCCAGTACAGAAAATTTGGGAATCAAGGGTCTGCTTAGGTATTGCAGGTGGTGCCTGCATCAATAAGCCAAGTTTCTAGTTGGAGGACTTGGACCGACTACATAATGATCATTTATAGATGTAATGTCCCACACAGTGTGCATATCAGGAAAATGAAGCTATGGATGAGAATGTCACTTACTGAAGACATTTGGAATGGAATGGTAGCTCCAAATCAAAATGGATGAATGGACTGAGCTTCAAATCGAAATGGCCGAATCGACTGAGCTTCAAATCGAAATAGCGGATTGAGCTTCAAATCGAAATGGCGGGGCTGAATGGACTGAGCTTCAAATCAAAATGGCGGACTGAATCTTCTCCAAATCAAAATGGCGGACTGCTCCAAATCGATGAAATGGCGGATTGCTCCAAATCGAAACGGCGGACCGCTCCTGCTACCTACTTTGCTTCTTAAACCCCTACCCAAGCTCTAGACACCTCTATTCTACCTATTAAAGCTCTCTGATATTGCAACGCATCTGGTACTGCTTATGCGTAAACAAGGGAGGAAAAGGAACGAATGCAGCGTGGGTTTAAAACCTATAGCTCTACTACTGTTCGCACGGGACTGTTTAAACCCTATAGCTCTGCTACTGTTGGCGTGGGTTTAAAAACTTTTATGTTTTAAAATATGTAAAAGAGTAGAATTTTGGCGGGTAGCATATGGTTGTAACCATAATTTAAAAACAACATTTGTTATGCCAAAATGAATAAGGCGGACGAGTCGAACCCGTGACCTATCCTCCCACTAAGTCTTATCCGCATGATACTAGCCAATAAATCCGGGAGCTAGGCCTTGTTTAAAACTCTGAACATTAATGCTATTTCATGTATTTAAGCAAACTAGTAAAAGCATTACTCTAAAATATTATACTTTACCTACCTTCCAGCTCTTAGGTCATGTCTAATAACAAACGACCAACCCTGTCTACCAAGAACTTCTATGTAAAATACCTTAACGAGCTTCTCTTTGTTTCAAGAATATCTTAATATTCTCTACTCAACAGGGACAACCACGTGAAGGTGGAATCTCATCTCCCCCCCCCCTCCCCCCTCCTCACATCACTTGGAATGATTTTCAATGCACTTCATGATCATCTTCTCCATCCAAGTCTGCATCTGTATCATCTGATCCAGATTCAACATTATAAGGATTAGAGGCAGCTATATCATCATTGTCGTCGCTGTAATTAGTTTCAATAAATTGATCATGATCGTCAATATCATCTTCATCATGATCATTGTCTCTAACATCATCTTCTTCAACTAACTCTTCAACATCTTCCTGGGTAACATTATGATCATCAACATCCAACTCATGTTGATCCTCTACATGATCACCTTCTTCTTCAACACCCTCTTCATCTTCCTCTACAATATTATACTTTACCGGCCTTCCTCTTGGATCATGTCTAATAACAAACGACCAACCCTGTCTACCAGGAACTTCTGAGTAAAATACCTGTTCACATTGACTTGGAAGAACATAGGGCTCTGACGTTCGTGACTCAAGCGACCTTGTATTGACCATGGTAAATCCATTAGCATGTTCAATAACAGTTCTATCGGGATCAAATCGATTCAATCGTAGCCTGTACCATTTCATAACAAAAAGAATTATTTTGAATGATTTAAAGTCACAGTCAATGATATCTTCCAAATATCCATAATATCGATTTTCTGACAATTCTGGATGTCTGTCGCTTCTAGATGAAACATTAGTGACCTCAAAGACTACACTTATCCCAGAATCACATGTTTTCCTTGTGTCATCCAACTTTTTAATGCGATATTTACGACCGCTGCACCACATAGCCTTGTGGTGTTTTACCTGCAATTGATAATGAACTAGTAAGTATTTTATGTTCTTAAAGTATGCAAATAAAATGAAATTAATCAAGATGAACATGAATATCGACGTAATTGAAAATATTATGGCTTATATATTTATAATATCATGCTTACCTGTTTATCTTTTAAACCATATGCTAAATCGATTTCCATTTCTGTTAGATTGACATCACCATTGCGATGTGCTTCTTTAACCAATGAAGCCACACCTTCCCATGATAGTCCTCGACCAGATTGATTACATCGTTCAATCCATACCTTCATCCAATCAAGATTGTTTGCGACGTACAAATGTAGTGCATCCCACTCGCGACCAACTGCATGAAAATAAAATTACATAAATCAACTCAAAAATTTATAATTACTTAACGCAGTGTAACATTATAAATATGAATGATGCATATCATTAATGAATATTAAAACTGAAATAATTATGTACGATACTATTAAAATGTATTAACATTATTAATCTATAACACCATTTAATAATTACCTTTGACCTTCCTCGATTTACCTTTCCCCATCAGGTACTCTCCTTCTAATTTCTTAGTGGAATTTGGATCACCAATGCATCGATCTAATTCGGTCTTAATAGACCACAACCCTGGAAGATATTCAACAATATACACCATGGCCTGAAATACCATATATCCCTCCACCATAGAACCCTCTGGACGTGCTCTTTGTCTAACTAAAGCCTTCATAAATTTCAAGTGCCTCTCAACCATCCACATGGACCTTGCATGTATAGGTCCACACAATTCAATCTCCTCAACTTGGTGTATGAGGTAGTGTTCTTGTGCATTGAAAAATGCCGAAGGTAGAAATCTCTGCATTTGACACATTAAACGAGGAATTTCTCTCTTCCAATACTTTATATATTCTTTGTGGATTTCTTTTGATGACAACCATCTACATGTAAAGCAATAAAATAATGATATCATTTAACGACGAAAATTTAAGATTGTAGTACAAATCTACATGATTGACTAAAACAAATGTCAATTCATATAAGTTATACAACGAATTAAACAAATTACATGATGATGCGTGAAAAATATTGTTTCTAATTACCTCATGTATTTTCCAAGATCATATATGACCTGTTTGACATTATTGTCAAAGTGGTCTGGGAGAGATATAGGTAGAACATACTGTAACAATGAACACGTCTGATCAATATATTTTTCAAAATTAAGAAAAGAAGTAAACAAAAAACATGTAGTATTGTAATATACCAATATATATACCAAAAATATAATTAATTTAATGAAGATATGCCAATCATGCATTTTTACCCCACCAAAATCACCTTTCCTTGTTAAGATATTCTTTATGTTCGAACAAAATCCTGTGGGAAATTTCATTTTTTGTATCACTTCTTTTACTGCATTGCTTTGTTGCTTAGTCAATAACCATGGAAGTGACCTTATATTAATTTGGTCTCCATCGTTGTTTAAATGCTCAATGATATCTTTCATTGCATGATTGGATTCATGAATGTCACTGCAAATTTTGACAATTTTTTCTTTGTCACTCCTTCCGTCTAATATTCGCCATAGTGTTTCAGTTACATTCTTTCCGATATGCATTGTATCAAACAAATGAACAACTAGTAAGTGCTCATAGTAAGGCAGGCTACTAAATTGTTTCGGATAACTTTTCATTCCTCATGGAAGCCCATTTACACCTTCATGATGTTCATGCAGACCATTAGTAATCAATATATAAGTTAAAGAGATTAAAATGTAGTATATTACAGTAAAAAAAATTGATACAATCCAAAATAAAACATTAAAAACATATAAGAGATGATCAATACGAATATATAAGATAGACAAATTGAATCATACCTTGACGATTTCTATTATATTGCAACTTCCATATGTGAGGTGTCATTCTCTGTGGTTTTAATGCGGTCTCCTCTTTCCCATTAAAAAGATGTTTTTCGGTAGTTCGATACCTATGATTCTTAGAGAGGAAGTGCCTATACTCATCAAACTCTACCTTTGACAAACTCTTTGAATGATGAGATTTCATCTTGGGACCACAAACTGGACATGCAAATTTTCCCTTTGTTTGAAGACCACAAAAATGTGTTAGCCCTGGAGCATCGTGAATTGTCCAGGCAAGCATTGCATGGAATTGAAATTCCCTTTTCCCTACTGGTCTAGAGACATCATACATAGTGACACCATTCCATAGCTTAAGTAGTTCATCAACAAGAGGCTCGATATATACATTCATATCTTTAACTTGGAACTTACCTAAAAGAAAACAACAAATACAATACATATAAGTAAATGAAAATATATATGACATGAATATGCAACAATATTGATCTTCATGACAAATTAAATACTAATGCATTAAAAAAACACTGTTCTAAAGTACAAATTATACCTGGAACAATCATTGCCAACATTATATGCTCCCTCTTTATTGACATCCATGGAGGAATGTTATTGTTGATAACAAAAACAGGCCAGATCGAGTTAGTAGATCTCATCTCTGCAAATGGATTGACACCATCCGCTGCCAAAGAAAGTCTAGCATTACGAAGTTCTTCTTTAAAGTGTGGCCATTTTTCCTCCATGTCTGTAAATGCAGAACCATCTGCAAGCATTCGAAGAATATCATCTCCACTTCTATTCCGTGCGTGGTAATCCATAAATTGTGCTATGTTTTTGCACCTAAACAGTCGTTGCAAGCGTGGAATAATGGGAATATAACGAAGAACCTTACGAGACACCTTTTTGGTTAGTTGATATGTTCGGTATCTACTGCTATGACATATAGGGCATTCTGTTGCAAGCTCATACTGATTATAATATAAAATATGATCATTAGGACATGCATCAATTGCTTGATACTCCATTCCAACATATTTCATGATGGAAGTTACATCTCGATATGTGCGAGGTAATTTATTTGATGCCGGTAACAAATATTCACCTATCAATCTGTTACAACAAATTTAAAAGAAATGGTTAGTATAAATATTTGAAGAGCATAATATTAACGAGAACAAATACATCCTTATTTTTTGGAGTATATTATAAGATCAAAGTGGTTTTGATTGAAAGGTGTGACATAGTTTTGGAGTATATGCACTAAAGTTGAGATCTGATGGATCACATATAATCACATGCGTACCTTAACACCAGCGTGATGGATGTGTTTGAAAAACCATTCATAACCTTCAAGTTCATTATCAGCAACACAACAGAGAGAACACTTATGCGGGAGCCTTCAAAAAGCGGTTCCGTCACCTTCTCAAGTGTAGGTAAATCATTAATATCTTCAAAGTCATCAATTGGCGGTGAATGATGTTGATCATCATCCATTCTAACATTAAATGCATCATTGATTAATGTATTTTCACCATCATCCTCAATTATGTTATCGTCATGATCATCGTTTAATTCCATATGATCATCATTAACTTGATCATGATCAATATTTGAAGGACCTGCATATTGTTCTTCCTGCGCTAGTTGTTCCGCAATTACCACATTCTCCATGTTCGGAACAGCCCTAGGAGGCCCTTGCTTTATAATTACAATTAAAAAATCAAACAAAGAACGTTAGTCATGTCGATTAATAAGTAACAAAAATAAAAATGATACAATATACAATTACAAAAACTCTCAATATAAAGACCGTGTTAAGTCATGAACTTGTTTCCTTCGATTTTATATTTTGATTTTCAAATGAAATTTTTAATTTTTTGCTTGCTTTTAGATTTCTTATTATTTTCTTTTAGGATTTGAAGGGATAAATAGGATTTATATTAAGTAAGGATGTCACAAACATACTCAAAGAGTGTGGTTTATCATTTAAACTGGAAAAATAGTTGAAATTGGGCCAAAATTTGAATGTAGATTATTCTTGTAGCGCAATCATGAAAAGTTAATACAATGGCGCTACAAGAATATCGCGCCAGCCGAAATCATTATTTTTTAATCTAAATTTTTGCATGGTTTCATTGCTAAGTGACTAATCACATGAATGAAGGCTGTTCATATGTGTTGCTCCAGTAGTAATTATGAAAACAGGTGTTGTTGGATCGTGGAGATTATTAGTTGGAACAATGCATATCATGACAGGAGGAGGTGTTAGACGAATTTGACATGAAAGGAGTTATTTCACAGATACATTACGAAGCTGGAAAATAGGTGGAGAGAGGACAGGTGCCTAAAAGCCAGAAGTTGCAGTTACAGAGAAATTAGGGCTTGCTCGTTTTGCCAGCTGGTAGCGAATTAAATACCTGAAGACACTTGCACAGAGGAATTGAACAACCAGGTACCTAAAAAATTGATTTAAACATCCACAGCAAAGCGAGAATAGGGTTTTCCGCATTAAACCGATAGCGGCTGCTAAATTGGGGTTTTTTATGAGAAAAGCTTGTTTTCTTAAAATTCATTAGGGAAAACATGAATATAGGTTCTAAACAAAGCTCCTGTCAAAAATAGATCAGTTTAAGAGTTCTTTGAGACGCCGTGACAAGTGGAAATTTGAAATTTAGCGATACATTAAGCCACTACTTCTTCAAAATCTGAAAGCATCCTGTTAGCTCATCAATAGAACTCCAAAAGTACATAGGTTTCAGTTGTTGAAAGCAGATGGGTAAAAGTGGAAAAACAAATAGAATCGAACCCACTGAGCTAAATTGGATTGACAAATTTCCAGATTGTGCAAAGCTTTTTCAAAATGCTGGTTGGTTGGATTTCTTCAGGAAAATCAATGGCTATAACACTGAGGTTTCTTATAAATTTTCCCAAAGCTATAAGGAGGACATGACAGTATTTGATACTTTAAAGTTTAAACTGACTATGGATTTAGTTGTTGAAGCTACAAGAGTCAAGAATGAAGGTGAAATGTGGTTCAAAAAATTGCATTTCACTTTTGATGATCAAAGGTACCTTTTACCTGGTATTACTCCAGACTGGCGCAAAGGGGTGTTAATCCATGAGGTCAGGGATGAATGGGTGCAGCCCATTAAAATTCTACAAAGCTATATCACTTGTGAAGGCAGATATGCTGATGTTTTCAAATACCATTTTAGATTTCTACAACATCTGATTGGTGAATCCAAAATGAACCTTCCTTTCTTCTTATTCAGAAGTCTGCAAAAGATGTCAAGCAGGATTAAGGGGCATCATGATCATACTACACAATCCATTTTCCATCATGGTCTGATTAAGCTTATTATTAGCACAGTTCTACAACTAGAAGGGAAGACATGGGAGCATTTCTTGTTTTGGTCTGGTTTTCAGACCAAGCAAAAAGAGCAGCAAGCTAAAAAGTGTGTAGACAAAGGTCAATCTCTAGTCAGAAAACTAGGTCAGGAGAGCAAGTCTGAAGACAAAAAAGAGATTAAATTTGAAGAAGAACCAGAACCTTTGAAGGGTAACAATGAACCTCAAAGGGTTGTAGCTGACAATAAAGGTAAATATTCATTGTTTCCACAACAAGAAGATCATCCTGAGAAACACATGGCGCCAGTAGAAACTCTCAGTGAAGAGAAAATTGTTGTCACAGAAAATGGTGCTCTAGAAAAAGAGGACATTCAGGTTCAACAAAGAAGCCCCATCACTGTCCTATCTGAGGATGAGGGATATTTACTAGAAGAGGATGAATTCACTCTCAAAACTGAAGCTAGGATGGAATACACAGAAAAGTACAGTCAAGAAGATAAAACAAAGAAGCCAAAGAAAAAGAAAACCAAAATCAAAGGTATAGAGCTAGCCACAATTAAGCATCAAGGAAAAAATTTGAAGATGGTAAGAGAACTTGTTTCAAAATGGAGACCAAAAACCAGATCTAAAAACAAGTTAAGGCTGAATATGAAAAAGTTGCTAAACCCTAGAATGAAGATAGAAGAGATAAATGTACTTGATGATGAATCTTCAGATGAAGAACTCAAGATCAAGAAGGAAGCAGTTATAAACAGTCCAGTTTCTGAGCATACAAAAGAAAAAAAGGTCATTGAAGTCAGCAAAAGATTGTAGTCTCACTCAAACAAAATTATCTGCTATGTTTCTGGAATTAAAAGATGAAATAATAAAGGAACAACAAAAGAAGGAAATTGAGGTTTCTTATTCTGAAAATCAGAACTTGATAGATGAAACTACACCCATTGAAACAACAATTTAGGAGAACCCTATTTTTCATGGTGTATCTTCAGAGCTGTTACAGGAAGATGAGGATATTTTCAGAAGACTGAATGTCCCTTGGTTGCCCAATGAGATGCAAAATACCATAACAGGGAAGGTTTTTGACTCAGACATGGAGAACCTACAAAGAACCATCAAACAATATAGGCATCAAATGGAATGCATGCAAGAGACTAATGATGCCCTAGTCTTAGCAAATATAAGGCTAAGAGAAGACTTACAGGAAGTGAATGAAAATTATCAAGAGCTAATAACAGTGTCTAAAGAAGCCTTGAAGAGAAAGAGAAGCACAGATTTGCATTATGCAGAATTGAAGCAGAATGTCAAAGACTTGCAGCAGAAGAATGAAAAGCTTACAAGGAAGTTAGCAGAGACAGAAGCTGAGCAGAAGAGAGATACAAAAAAGGCTCAAATCTCGGATGGAATAGCCTTACTAGTCGAAGCTTCCAAAGACCTTTGAGTTGGCAGTTAGTCAGTTACTTATGGAGCTTTTAATAGATGCTTTAATTAGTTAGTTTTTTAGTTATGTTCTAGAGGAAAGACTTTATTTCACTTTAACCCATCGAGGATTTGGTTGAAAGCAGTTAGGGTTTAGACCCTAACGAATTTTGTAAAAAATAGTATTTAGAGTGAGAAGAAAGACAGAAACAGAGTTCGATTTTTGGCTGGCTTAAGGAGGTCTGTGACTTGTTTATGAGCTAAGTACTGTAACTCTCATGTGTATTTGCTAAACAGAATTATGAAATATATATGATCCTTTTTACCCTTCAGTCTGTGTTTTGGCTTCATTTTTAACTTGTTTAGTTACATAATTGATAAATTCATTGCTGGTTTATGGTTTGTATGCTGGTAGTGCTTGTCTTCGATGAATGAGTGTCTTTTATTAACTTATTTTATTGCTAATTACTAATTACTAGTACACTATACAATAATGGACTACTGTAAATTTAAAACTTTAGATTATACAACTTAAAAGTTATACACCCATTAGCATGCTTGCCAAACTAAAGATTCAGGTTGCTCATGTCAAAGGCTGGCCCAATATACATGGTGTTAATGAATGGACATGACTTAGAAAAACAACTACTACAACAGCTCTGTCTCATAATTTCTGCTGTTTGCATGGCTGTAATTAGAGAACATGCATGAGAACTGCCTATTAGAGTGCTTTTACCTCATTCATTTAGCCGTCTTTCAGTATAATAACTAATATGTTTACAAGTTATATCATCAACTCACACTTTTTCCAAGGTTATGCTATGTCTAATCAGCACACCAGGCTTAGTATTGTTTCCAGGATAGAAATATTTGACAAACTGCCATCTCACTGTCATATATTTAGTCCTGCTGTAATCTAATCACTTTAACAATTTCCCCCGAGAATAAAGTTCCAAGGTCAACACAGCTTGTCAGTTATGAAATCCACTCATGGAGTAACATTGACAATTTCAAGAATCCTACCCCACATGAAAAGGAGATCGAGTTCTAGGTTGGAATGGCCAATTTCACTTAAGGTTTCAGAATAGCAAGTTTTTTTATGACTTTAGCTTGGTCAAATCAGCATGCTTTCCAACCACAGTTAACCAACGAAGCAAGATAAACTGTAGCTTTTATTCAAGGCCTGTTTGTAGCTTTGGTAGGATTAGCATAAATGCTAATTATAATAAGACAGTCAACTTGCTTTCCAGTTTGTCAAACCTAGCAACAGAAAATAGGATTAACTTGGATTTTTGACAAAATGGTAAAACAAATTAGGGTCCTTAAAAATCCAATTATCAAGGATGCCACATTGCCAACTACAAATCAAGGTGAGTTTAATGTTTAGGAAAATCAACCTAAGGTTTTTAGCATGATGACCTTTTGCAACCTCATACTAATAGTTAAAACACGTCTGCATGAGACATTTCAAAAGGACAAGTAGGCTTTTACAGCTTTCATAAAATGGAGCGCACTAACAAAAAGGAAAAAAGCATTTGAATGGAATCAAACATGGATGGGTATAAATCAAAAGGTAAACAACAACTAGTGGCTGAGTTCCTTGATATGGCTACAGACAGATTATCATAAAAGAAAATGTTCCTGCAATAATTTTAAAGTTTTTCAATTTTAAATTTTTTCGTATTAATAATTAATAATTTTAATTTAGCTTAATTTTCAGTTTTATTAATTATATTTATATTTAATTATAAATATATTAATATAATTATTAATTATAAATTTATAAAATTATATCTATATCTATATATATGTCTATAGTACCCCGACATACCCAAGTACCCTATTTCAAAAAGTGGCGTACCCGTACCCGTACCCGTCCCAGTACCCAAGTACCCTGGCAACTTAGCCTAAAACCTACTTTTACTTTATTGTATTTTTGAGATTGTGTTGGATTGTTTCTTTGTGGCCTGGAAACAATTTCTGGCACAAACAGACCGCATGATATATAATGAATTATGACTTACCAATGGATGATATTCATGCCCCCCCCTCAACATGTCCATGTTCCCTACAATGTTTTTTAGCTGCTGAGATCAGTAACCTTCTCTTATTAAAGCCCCTACATCGATTGCAAGGACAATAACATTTTCCATCACCCCTTCTTTCCACTCCATCCCACAACCTAGCAAGCAATTCTTGATTTTGTTCTAGATGGTCTTGATGACCTGTAACATTATTGTTACGTGGCATTTTATTACTCAAACCCTAAGAACAAAGTACGAGCAAACCCAAGTATATGATGAGTCTTCTTTTCCACAAGGGTTAGAACCAAATCCACAATATATGAGTCAACCCTAACTCAAGACAAGACCAAGTATATAATGAGCCTTCTTTTCCACAATGGTTAAAACCAAATCCACATGAGTAAACCCTAACTCAAGAAAAGACCAAGTATATGATGAGTCCTCTTTTCCACAATGGTTAAAACCAAATCCACATGAGTAAACCCTAAGTACTCAAGACAAGACCAAGTATATGATGAATCTTCTTTTCCACAAGAGTCAAAGCCAAATCCACAAGAGCAAACCCTAAGTAAGGGTAACCCCTAACTCAAAACAAAACCAATTATATGATGAATCTTCTTTTCCACAAGAGTCAAAGCCAAATCCACAAGAGAAAACCCTAACTAGTGAGGGTAAACCCTAACACAAGAGGACAAACTTTCTCCAAGAAAGATTTACCAATGATAAACCAATTACAAATTAACCAAGAGATACTTCAAGAGAGAAGTCACCAAAGAGCAAGACCAAAATCCAAGACCAAGTGGGAATATCCCCACAAAGGCACAAGGCCAAAAACCAAACCCTAAACCAAGAAATTAACCAAGAGATACTTCAAGAGAGAAGTCACAAAAAGAGCAAGACCAAATTCCAAGACCAAGTGGGAAGATCCCCACAAAGGCACAAGGCCAAAAACCAAACCCTAAACCAAGAAATTAACCAAGAGATACTTCAAGAGAGAAGTCAACAAAGAGCAAGACCAAATTCCAAGATCAAGTGGGAAGATCCCCACAAAAGCACAAGGCCAAAAACCAAACCCTAATACTCCTTAGGAATTTCGCATTTCTTCTCCAAGAGATTTGTGCGAGAGTGAGTGTGCGAGATCATGAACCTAGGCCTACATCTCTATTTATATGAGTGTTTGCAAATAATGGCCACAAGCGTCGAATATGCGACGCCGAGTTTAGGATGCGTGGATTTAAACGACGTCTCTTTTAGTACACGTCGGCTATGCGACGGCTATACATATTTCATATATCTGACCTATTAAACGTGCTCTCTTAATTGTCCCTTAACCAACGTGTACTAAAAGAGAAGTCGCTTCACCGACGTTTACTAAACGCGCCGTCACATATCCGACGCTTGTTGCCACATTTTAAAAAAAAATTTGTACACTTGTGTTTTTGGGTAAGTTTATAAAGATAAATCCACGCGCCGTCGGATTTTTCCGTCGGATTTTGGGTCAAAATGTAGTAGTGTAATTTGACATAGAGTATTTTGCAAAATAAAATAATTATTCTCAAAATTTGGGTAGGTGACATACACCCCCCCTTAAGTCTCAACATTGTTGATGTATATGTAACTTTGGAATGTATTTCATCTGTGTATTTTATATATATTTATTGTACCCTTATAAGAGATGTGTTATTCCTCTATAAGGAAGTGTCGTCATGTGGATTGACAAGTGTCGCAAGTGTGTGTAATTGCTAATGGGTTATTAGACCACCATATGGGGTCGGCCTGGAATTATATATAATATAATTTGGATGTATCTAAGTAGACAAGTCGGCCCCATTAGGTCACTAGGCAAAAAGGTGAGTATAAATAGAGATAGGAGATCTCTATTTTACACACTCGGAAAAGTAACTCACTCTCACTCTCAAAAGTGGCGCACTAGTGAGAAGGAGGAGGATCATCTGCTAGGAGACTATCTCAGTGTTATTTGGTTGTATTTTGGTTGAGCCATTGCTCTCTCTATCTCTGAGGAAGTTGTGGGGTTTTTCACCTTAGGGTTTTCCCCACGGAAACTCTGTGTCTCTTGTCTCTATGCTTTTGATTCTTGTGATGCTTGTGATGCTTGTCATATTATGATTGTCATGCATTGATATACTGTAGATGTTATTCTCTCAGCAAAGATCCTATAGTATTGTGAATTAATACTCAAAATTTAACATGGTATCAGAGCTAACCTGAGAAGAAGACATTTTGCAGTGACGGAAGCTTGAGTTCCTTGTTTATTGGGTTTCTCTCCATAGATTTTTGAAAATCAGTATAGTAGATTGACTCTACTCATTAAGGCACATCTATCTGTCCAACTAGAATTCAGTTCTGAGCATTTTCATATTTGGCCCTAAAAATTAGGGTTTCCACAAAAATAGGAATTTCTGGAATCTGAAGACACAGCTGGAAGCTCCTTGCAAAAATCAAAGTTTAGAGCTTTGGATCGAGATTTTTGGCTGGGTAGATCTCCGGGAAACTAAAACCCTAATTCTGGGCTCTCCCTAGTGAACCCAGGAGGACAAAAAGGAAATTTTGAAGGGCAAGACTTTGCTGATCTCAAATTCTGAATGTACCAGGCTGATTAGCTCACCAAGGCGCATCTTTCTATCCTTTCGGAAATTTGAAATTCACATTTTGAATTTTTAGGGTTTCTCTGACAAACCCTATGTTAATATTTAATATGCTAAGACTGAAAATAGCAGCATTACATTCCATTTCACAATAATAGCATATACAGGATCACTGAAGAAACAACAAGCATAGCATAAACACAAGAGACACAGATTTATCCTGGGAAACCCTCATGGGGTAGAAAACCCAGTAAAGCTTCCTCAATATAGATGACCAACAATACACAAAGATGCAAACCAAAGATATGATCTCCTCCTCCACCATAGCAGACCTCTCCTCCATAAGTGCTCCTTTCTCAAGTGAGTGTATGTGTCAAATGAGGAACACACCTCCTCTATTTATACACTACACTGACATGTATTTTACAAAGGTACACGTAGGCTCGTATTTAACCAATGGGTTAAATACCCCACTACAATTGACTGGGCCGACCCCTCTAGGGTGGTCTAATAACCCTTTAACCCACATAACATATACAGGGCCGACCCCCACTAGGGAAGTCTAATAACCCGAGTTACCACATTCCGACGGAGAAATAAACATCTCCGGATATACAATAAGATCTTCACGGAGGAATGAAACATCTCCGGAATAATAAAGTACAAATATAATATTCTTTGAAGTTACAATATCTCAACACTCCCCCTTAACGAGAAGGATATTATAACAACATTTGCACGAGCAAGGAGTCATCAACATCATACATGATACATCTATAAATCATTGGAAGCTTTCTCAACATCATCAGTAACTCAGGTAGTTACTGCAACATATTCAATACTGGAACATCGACATCTTCAGTATTGAGTCTTTATCTTCTGTAGCACTTGAACAGCTACAACAATATCATCATCTGGATCCTCATGATTATCGTCATCACACGATCATCAGCATCGTCATCTCACGATCATCAGCATCGTCATCGCAGGATCATCAGCATCGTCATCTCATGATCATCAGCATCGTCATCTCACGATCATCAACATCGTCATCACACGATCCTCAGCATCGTCATCACACGATCATCAGCATCGTCATCACACGATCATCAGCATCGTCATCACACGATCATCAGCATCGTCATCACACGATCATTAGCATCGTCATCACACAATCATCAGCATCGTCATCACACGATCAACAACATCGTCATCTAGATCATCACAATCAGCAGCATCGTCATCTAGATCATCACGATCAGCAGCATCGTCATCTAGATCATCACAATCAATAACATCGTCATCTAGATCATCACGATCAACAACATAATCAATACAAGTATAAATATCATTAATACAAGTATCCTCATCAATACAAGTATACACATCATCAATACAAGTATCCTCATCAATACAAGTATACACATCATCAATACAAGTATCCTCATCAATACAAGTATACACATCATCAATACAAGTATCCTCATCAATACAAGTATACACATCATCAATACAAGTATCCTCATCAATACAAGTATACACATCATCAATACAAGTATCCTCATCAATACAAGTATACACAATAGCAGCATACCCTGCAACACACAAGATCCAATTACGGGATGATCAATCCCTCTCACTTTAGGACATAGGTCCAAGGATGATACAATCCTGATCCGCATACGAGATGATCAGTCCCTCTCAGTTTAAGACAACTCTCATGTCCATGGATGATGCAATCCAGATCAACTTACAGGATGATCAATCCTTATCACTTTAAGACACCTCACCATGTCTAGGGACGAGGCAATCCCAATCTATTTACTGGATGATTAGTCCTTATCACTTAAGACATCTCACCATGTCTAGGGACGAGGCAATCCCAATCTATTTACAGGATGATTAGTCCTTATCACTTTAAGACATCTCACCATGTCTAGGGACGAGGCAATCCCAATCTATTTACAGGATGATTAGTCCTTATCAGTTTAAGACATCTCACCATGTCTAGGGATGAGGCAATCCCGATCTATTTACAGGATGATTAGTCCACTCAATCTCATTTAGGACTATTCTTCCTTTCAAAATTACTGGATTTACTGTCCAAGGATGATTTAATCCACTCAATTCATTTAGGACTATCCTTCCTTTCGGAATTACTGGATTTACTGTCCAAGGATGATTTAATCCACTCAATTCATTTAGGACTATCCTTCCTTTCAGAATTATTGGATTTACTGTCCAAGGATGATTTAATCCACTCAATTCATTTAGGACTATCCTTCCTTTCGGAATTACTGGATTTACTGTCCAAGGATGATTTAATCCACTCAATTCATTTAGGACTATCCTTCCTTTCGGAATTACTGGATTTACTGTCCAAGGATGATTTAATCCACTCAATTCATTTAGGACTATCCTTCCTTTCGGAATTACTGGATTTACTGTCCAAGGATGATTTAATCCACTCAATTCATTTAGGACTATCCTTCCTTTCGGAATTACTGGATTTACTGTCCAAGGATGATTTAATCCACAACCGTACATTTAGGACCAACGTCCAAGGATGACTTAATCCTCAACCGTACATTTAGGACCTACGTCCAAGGATGACTTAATCCTCAACCGTACATTTAGAACCTACGTCCAAGGATGACTTAATCCTCAACCGTACATTTAGGACCACGTCCAAGGATGACTTAATCCTCAACCGTACATTTAGGACCTACGTCCAAGGATGACTTAATCCTCCACCGTACATTTAGGACCACATCCAAGGATGACTTAATCCTCAACCGTACATTTAGGACCTACGTCCAAGGATGACTTAATCCTCAACCATACATTTAGGACCTACGTCCAAGGATGACTTAATCCTCAACCGTACATTTAGGACCTACGTCCAAGGATGACTTAATCCTCAACCGTACATTTAGGACTACGTACAAGGATGACTTAATCCTCAACCATCCACCAAGGACTTCATTCTCGAAGACATACGTCTACGGCTCTTCTTTAGGACTGAAGTCCAGGGATGATCCAATCCCCTCACATGTTCACCAAAAACTTCATTCTCGAAGACATACGTCTACGGCTCTTCTTTAGGACTGAAGTCCAGGGATGATCCAATCCCCTCACATGTTCACCAAGAACTTCATTCTCGAAGACATACGTCTACGGCTCTCTTGAGGATGATGCAATCCTATCATGTCCACCAAGGACTTCATTCTCGAAGACATACATCTACGACTCTTCTTTAGGATTGAAGTCCAGGGATGATCCAATCCCCTCACATGTTCACCAAGAACTTCATTCTCGAAGACATACGTCTACGGCTCTCTTGAGGATGATGCAATCCTATCATGTCCACCAAGGACTTCATTCTCGAAGACATACGTCTACGGCTCTCTTTAGAACATATGTTCAAGGATGATGCAATCCCCTTGTCACCTTTGACCCTATCTAAGGACCATCCACCAACCTCTTTATCGGCATCACTAATATAGGTATCCTCATTATCGACCTCACTGTCGATGCAGGCAATCTCATCATGAGTTATCACATCACTCCCCCTTTCGAGGAGGGTCCTTCTGAACTATATTAAGTTTGTCTCAGAAAACTTTACTTGAGGTAGAGGTTTGGTTAGTACATTGGATCGGTAGAGGTTTGGTTAGTACATTGTTACAAATTCAAACTTTTGGTTCCTTTCTGCACCATATCGTCTGTGTATAGAAACAATATTCAACCTTGTAGCAAAGGTTGAGATCCTCATCACCCATGGTGATCATTAAGCTCATCAATTGATTATCGATCCTGGGTACCCATACAGAACCTGATTCACACTTCTTCTTTAATTACACCATTAAGAGAATGGTCTTATCTAGCCACTTGGAGCAAACATCTTATCATGATTCTCCTCCTCTTTCTAAGAGAATTTTCTAGCCACAAGCCTTCTATAGTGTGTTTGATTTGTAAATCCTTTTGTTTGAACATCCATCGCTTGTTCAGTGTTCATCATTCATCATGATCTTTCCTACAAATTAAAATTAAGTACATGATTAGTAATACTTCATAATCATCAAATCATATTGACATGATAACCTATTATGCATACAGATATCATTTACATAGTTATGTAACTATTTTGACCAATACTTTGGCACAACACTTTCCCATATCCTGTATGCATACAGTGGCTATCTAGATGCCTTCCATCTCTACCAGAACATACTATTGAGAGTGTGCACAGCTCTCTGCATGTCAGCAAAGAGGTTTCATTCTAGACAAGCAACAATGGAATGTTTGTCCAACTTACCAATCATATGCATATTAGTAGTATACTGTTCAATGCTCTATGAATGTTTACACTCAGCATGATATATTCTAGGAATACAAATATGCATACAAGCAATATCATTTACTATTTCAAATAACATCTCAAATACTTATCTTTTATGTTTGTGTGGTTTCCTCCCGCTTGATCTTCTATATGTCTTTTGAACTTCTATTCATTCTGTACCACTGTGCATGCTCAAGTGTGCACTAGTGTCATCCTCATACACAGACATACATTCATTAGTATATTCTCAATATTATCAAAACATTCTAGTTCTAAATAATCTTTGAAAATGTATAGTCATGATTATAGATAATATTCAAGGTTTCAAGGAAGTCTTCTTTTACTTCTGCATATTCTTGTTTGATCATAGTACTCTTCTGGTTAATTAGATCATCAAGATAAGAGACATAATATGCATAAACCCTTGATTACTAACTTTATGAATAAGCATAACCAATCATATCAAGTATACTTATATAAGGGATCCTAAGGTAAGATTCTAACTTGTCATAGGAAAACATACCTGGATTAGTATATCTGCTTAGCTATGTACAACATACCTAAACAATCTCTTCAATGATTTAGAGATCCTAAGCTAGAACCTGCATGTCTCATAGGTTAAGCATAATATAACAAAGTCATACATACCTCGTAAGTAGAACAAAGATTATGGATGAGTCTTTGTCTTCATGTTGTCATGTTTTAAGGAGCTTGATTTGTCTTTTGTGATGTACCTGTATCTTGTTATCAAACGACATCAACCTCATACAACACCATAATGCATTAGTACAATCATATAGACCTAATCAATGAATGTCTTCGATCATTCACATGCATTCATACTATTACTAGGGTGATAAGACAATTCTAACATTAATCAAGATTGTACTAATAAATAACATGAAGACAAACACATTATGAACTTAATCAAGAATCAGATTTCAAGACATACCTGAACCTCAAGTCATACCTGTCGAGACTTCTTGTACTCTTCTTATGTAAGGCCTTAGCCTCAACTCCCCCTGAAACTTGATCTAGAGCTTGATTAGGGTTTGCTAGAGAAACCCTGAAAATTCAATCTTTGACTTTCACACTTCCGAATGAATGGAAGGATGTGTCTTGCTGAGCTGATCAAACTAGCATACTTCAATTTTGAAATCTCCAAAAATTGACCCCTCAAAATTGCCTTTCAAACTTCTAGATCTTCTTGACAGGATCCCAAACTAGGGTTTGATGAAGCCCACCCTTTTGCTCAATCAAAAGGTTTGATCCAAGGCTCTAAACTCTTATTTTTCTTAGGAGCTTCCAGCCATGGATTCCGTTCCCAAAAATTCTAACTTTCTCCGAAACCCTAAATTCCGGAAGCCATGAATAAAGGTGCTCCAAAAATAATTCTGTTTTGACAGAAATATGCACCTGATTGTTTCTGCTATAACTCTGAAATTTTTGCTCCACAGGATCTGAAAACATTTTCTGTAGTAGCTTGACCTGTCATGTTTCCATCCTGATAGGTCTGACCTCAATTGGATTTTCTAAGAGAGAGTTATGCCAAGTGTCGCAACGTGACCTGTTTATGGGATAAAACAGGAGAGTGAACTTGTACGGCATGCCACGTGTCACTATTTGACCTTCGGCCTCTGAACAATTTTCTTGAGATAGCTCTCCCTGTTATCTTTCTATCCTGATAGGTATGACCTCAATTGGACTCTCTGAGAGAGAGTTATGCCAAGTGTCGCAACGTGACCTGTTTATGGGATAAAACAGGAGAGCGAACTTGTACGGCATTCCACGTGTCACTGGTTCACCTTCGGCCTCTAAAAAAGTTTCCTGAGATAGTACAGTCTGTTTACTACCTGTCACTTTTTACGAAATTTCATTTGGATCTTCCTAGCCCAAGTTATGACCTTTTTTCCAAGGTTACCTTATTTTGACTGAGATTTGGAAGAGGCAGAAACCCTAACTTGTACTGATCATAACTCATAAAGTACAACGAATCTGAGGGTTCCCTTTGGACACAAGGTACCTGGGGATGTTATCTTCGACCTGTAAACTTTTTAGACCCTGAAACTTCGCATAAATGGATTTATAGAGAAAGTTGCACGATGACTGGTTTTTGCTATGTAAAACCCTAACCTTCAAATTGTCGTAAGTAAAGCAAGTGTCGTAAGTGCCATACCTTGCCTTCCTTCAGGTTAGCTCTGATACCATGTTAATATTTAATATGCTAAGACTGAAAATAGCAGCATTACATTCCATTTCACAATAATAGCATATATAGGATCACTGAAGAAACAACAAGCATAGCATAAACACAAGAGACACATATTTATCCTGGGAAACCCTCATGGGGTAGAAAACCCAGTAAAGCTTCCTCAATATAGATGACCAGCAATACACAAAGATGCAAACCAAAGATATGATCTCCTCCTCCACCATAGCAGACCTCTCCTCCATAAGTGCTCCTTTCTCAAGTGAGTGTATGTGTCAAATGAGGAACACACCTCCTCTATTTATACACTACACTGACATGTATTTTACAAAGGTACACGTAGGCTCGTATTTAACCAATGGGTTAAATACCCCACTACAACTGACTGGGCCGACCCCTCTAGGGTGGTCTAATAACCCTTTGACCCACATAACATATATAGGGCCGACCCCCACTAGGGAAGTCTAATAACCCGAGTTACCACATTCCGACGGAGGAATAAACATCTCCGGATATACAATAAGATCTTCACGGAGGAATGAAACATCTCCGGAATAATAAAGTACAAATATAATATTCTTTGAAGTTACAATATCTCAACACCCTAATCCAGGACCAGATCCAATTTTCAGCACTTCAAGTGGTAAGTCCTAAATCTTTTATATTTCCATTTGAAGTACTCTTTAAGATGTCTCTCCACACCAAGCTTGAGGATAAGCTTGAAGGGGCTGATAACTTCCGAGCCTGGAAGTATAGGATTGCGTTTATCCTGGAAGAGAATGAGTTGGACTCATATGTGAAAGAAGACATCCCTATCCCAGAGGATAAAGAGGCCAAGGCATTGCACAAGAAGAACTTGGTCAAGGCAAAGAGAATCATTGCTGATTCTATCAAAGACCATCTCATACCTCATGTGTCTTCTCTTAAGACACCCAAGGAGATGTTTGACTCTTTGACCAAGCTGTTTGAAGGAAAGAACATAAATCAGAAGATGACCCTGCGGAACCAATTGAAAGGAGTAAAGTTTCAGAATGGAGAAACCATTCAATCCTATTTTTCAAGGGTCTCCCAGATCAAGGAACAACTAGAAGCAGTGGATGAAATGGTGGAGAATGGTGAAGTGGTGATGACCACTCTAAATGGCCTACCCAGGTCATGGGATTCCTTTATCCAAGGAATTTGTGCAGGGAAGAATGCTCACAAGAAGAAGCAAGGCTTGTGGCCCAAGAAGAAAAGATGGGGAATGAAGATCAAGCTCTCACAGCTCACACCAGGAAAGGAAAGTCCAAGAGAGAGCCATCTCACTCTAAGAAGATCTTCACATCACTTCAAAGAAAGAAGAATATGCTTCACCTGTAATGAGAAAGGACATATTGCCATAAATTGTCCCAAGAACAAGAAGGACAATAACATCTCCAACAAGAAGAAGAAGGGTAGCAAAAGAAGGTTTCATGCTCATGCTGCCGAAGATGATGAACCCCCAAAGAAGAAGGCTAGGGCAGAAAGTGATAGCAATGATGACTCATCAAGTGAAGAAGAGTATGTTCTGATCTCTGCTCTCACAGGTACCATCTCTCATGGTTGTAATGACTGGTTGATTGATAGTGGGGATTCCAAACACATGACTGGGTTTAAGGAATCTTTTGTGAATCTATCTGAACATGAATCACCCCATAAGGTGAAACTTGGGGATGATTATCAATACCCAATCAAAGGAATTAGTGAAGCTTCCTACAACCTAGATTCTGGAAAATCCTTGAAGATGAAAGAAGTACTTTATGTACTTGGGCTCAAGAAGAACTTACTCTCCATTTCTGCATTGGATGCAAAAGGTATGAGGGTTGCATTTGTGGATGGCCAAGTCCTAATGTGGCCAAGGGGAAATACCATAGATGATGCAGTAGTAATTGGAGAGCAAGAGGGAGGCTTGTATAAATTGAAGGGACAATCTGAACATGCCATGGTGCATGAATCCATGGAGCCAAGTGAACTTTGGCATAGAAGACTTGCTCACATGCACTATAGAGCACTTCCAATTGCAAGCAAGGCAGTAGAGGGTCTTCCTGAAATCAAGACCAAACATGAAGGTGTTTGCAAAGGATGTGCAAAAGGTAAGAACATTAAGAAGGCTTTCCTAAGCAGTGAAAGCAAGGAAAAAGACATCCTGGAAATCATCCACTCAGATGTATGTGGCCCTATGTCATCCAGTTCCCTGAGTGGGTATGTTTACTATGTCTCATTTATTGATGACTTCTACAGGAAGATTTGGGTATACTTCTTGAAGGGAAAAGATGAGGTGCTTGATAAATTCAAGGAATTCAAAACCTTGATGGAGAATCAAACTGATAAGAAGATCAAAACATTCAGATCAGACAATGGTGGAGAATTCACCTCAAGTGACTTCAAGAAGCTTTGCAGTGATTCAGGGATTAAGAGGGAGTTGACTGCTCCTTATAATCCTCAACAGAATGGTGTTGCAGAAAAGAAGAACAGAACTATCATGGAAGCAACAAGGGCAATGTTGCATGACCAGGATCTTCCTATGCATCTATGGGTAGAAGTAGCTAGAACAGCTATATATGTGCAGAACAGAACACCCCACAAGATATTGGACAACAAGACACTAGAAGAGGTCTTTTCTGGTAAGAAACTTGAAGTCAGTCATCTCAGAATATTTGGTTGTCCAGTATATGCTCATGTCCCAAAGGAAAAGAGGACTAAACTAGATCCTTCAGGAAAGAAGGGTATCTTTGTGGGTTACAGTGAAAGCTCGAAGGCTTACAGAATATACTTTCCAAGGTTCAAGAAGATTGATGTCAGCAGGGATGTAACATTTGATGAAAACTCAGCATTCATCAAATCAAGGAAGGCACCTACCAAATTTTATGAAGAACCTAAGGAAACAAGATTTCAGGAAACTACCATGACTGAAGTAGTTCCAGAAGCTGTTCGTGAGTTTGAAGATCCACAAGAACTTGTAGATCCATCCCGTGAGGATAACTCTCACAAGAGGAAACCTGCATGGGCTAGAGAGCTCATTCAATATGCAGAAAGATTTGGTATTCCAGAAGAAGAACACAGAGCAAAGAAGAGAACCAGATCACATACCAGCTATGTTGCTTTACTCTGTGACATTATGAACAAAGAGCCTTCTAGTTATGAAGAGGCAGCGGAAAAGAAAGAATGGAAGAATGCTATGGTTGAGGAATACCAATCAATAATGAAGAATGATGTTTGGGATGTTGTCCCAAGACCTAAAGAGAAGTCTGTTGTGACTTTAAATGGATCTTCAAAATCAAGCATGCTACAGATGGCAGTGTGGAGAAATACAAAGCAATATTCGTAGCTCGTGGCTTCTCTCAGAAAGAGGGAATAGATTATGAAGAAACTTTTGCACCTGTAGCCAGGTATAGTACTTGCCTTGGTTGCAGCTATGAAATGGAAAATACACCAGATGGATGTCAAGACTGCTTTCTTGAATGGTGTAGTTGAAGAGGAAGTATATGTGGAACAACCACTTGGTTTTGAAGTACATGACAGGGAGTCATATGTGTGTAGATTGAAGAAAGCCTTGTATGGCTTGAAGAAAGCTCCTAGAACTTGGTATGGTAGGATGGACAGTTTCCTATCTAGCTTGGGCTTTACCAAGAGTAAAGCAGATTCCAACCTTTACTACAAGGTTGTGGAAGGGAATCCTGTGATTCTACTCCTGTATGAGGATGACTTATTTGTAACAGGAGATGATAGACTGATTGCAGATACTAAGAGGAAGCTTGCTGCTGAATTCGATATGAAAGATTTGGGAATGATGCACTATTTCCTAGGCATGGAGGTGTGGCAGAGTACAGGTGGGATCTTCCTTGGTCAAGGGAAGTATACAGTAGATATCCTGAAGATATTTGGGATGATGGACTGCAAGGCCATGGCCACACCTATGGCATCGAATCTGAAGATTCTATGTGATGCTTCAGCTGAGCCGGTTGATGTCTCCATGTATCGTCAGATGATTGGGTCCTTGATGTACCTGACGAACACGAGACCAAACATTTGCTTTGTTGTGAAAACATTGAGCCAGTTCCTGACGGATCCGAGGAGTGTTCACCTGGTTGCTGTAAAGCATGTTCTGAGGTACCTGAAGGGTACAGTGGATTATGGGCTCAAGTATGAAGCGAATCAAAAGTTTAACCTGCAGGGTTATGTTGATTCAGATTGGGCTGGCAGTGCTGCAGATAGGAAGAGCACATCTGGGTGTTGCTTCAGTATGGGATCAGGTGTGATCTCTTGGTTTAGCAGGAAGCAGTCCTATGTAGCACTAAGTACAGCTGAGGCAGAGTATGTTGCAGCCTGTTCAGCTAGTTGTGAGGTAGTATGGCTACGGAAGCTACTGTCTGAGTTATTTGATTTCCGCTGGATGCTACTGGTATCTTCTGTGATAACCAGAGTTGTGTGAAGCTATCCAAGAACCCAGTGTTTCATGACAGGTCGAAACACATAGAGATCAAATATCACTATATCAGGGATATGGTGCAGAGAGGAGCTGTGAAGCTCTTGTATGTTGCGACGGATGAGCAGATTGCAGATGTGCTGACGAAGCCACTAGCCAGGGTGAAGTTCGAGTACTTCAGAGAGAGGCTTGGCGTGCTTCAGATCGAGGACACTTCGAGGAAGAAGTGATGGACACATTTGCTGAAGCCATTCCAAGCATGTTGGAAGGGGGATCCTTCACATGGCTATGGATGTAAGCGCTGGATGATGAGCATCAGGATGATGTTCTGGTTTCTGCTTGGATATGATCAGTTGGATCATTATATGTATATATGTATGCATCATGTTGGATGCTGGATATGATCGGTTGGATCATGTGTATGAATTTTGTATGCGCATCATGTTGGATGCTGGATATGATCGGTTGGATCATGTGTATGTATTTTGTATGTACGCATCATGTTGGATGCTGATGGATACATTGTGTGGATCATGTATCTTTGTATGATCAGGTAGATCATGTATGTTGATGGATACATTGGGTGGATCATGTATCTTTGTATGATCAGATAGATCATGTATGCTGATGGATACATTGTGTGGATCATGTATCTTTGTATGATCAGGTGGATACTTGGTGTGCATCAGATGGATGCATTGTATGATCAGGATGATTGTGGATGACGAGCTTCTCCAGATGACATGCAGTAGGATGTTGCAGTGATGATGATCAGGATGATCATGTGTACATCAGGATGATGTTTGATGAGTATCAGATGATACTTTGTGGCCGTGGATCAGGTTGTGCAGTTAAACATGTAATTTGTGCCCTGGGAGATTTGCAGATGGTCTTTCGAGGTTTTTCCTATGGCATGTAATTCAGTGCCATGGGACATCTGGAAAATGCTCTTTCGAGGTTTTGCTTGGAAGGACATGTAATTTGTGCCATGGGAGATCTGCAGATAGTCTTTCGAGGTTTTGCCTATGGCATGT
Source organism: Larix kaempferi (assembly GCA_027924585.1). Lineage (NCBI taxonomy): Eukaryota > Viridiplantae > Streptophyta > Pinopsida > Pinales > Pinaceae > Larix > Larix kaempferi. Next base: position 4,633,683 of record BSBM01000125.1, on the reverse strand, counting down.
AATTCAGTGCCCTGGGATATCTGGCAGATGATCTTGCGAGGTTTTGTCCTATGGCATGTAATTTGCTCTTGGGAGATCTGGACAGGATGAAAAAGGCCTCAAATGCTTCAGCCAGGTTTTGCCATGACCACATGTAATTTGCTCCTGGGAGATCTGGATAGGATGAAAAAGGCCTTAGATGCTTCAGCCAGGTTTTGTGGTGAGATCACATGTAATGTGCTCCTGGGAGATCCGACAGGTAGAGCTGAGTGCTCGTAACAGCCTGGGATGCTTCAGCCAGGTTTTGTGATGGGTCACATGTAATGTGCTCCTGGGAGATCCTACAGGTAGAGCTGTGTGCTCATAATAGCATGGGATGCTGCAGCCAGGTTTTGTGACGCACGTAATAAGTCCTGAGGATTCCACAGTATGGCCAGTGATGATGAAGACCTACAGATGGTGGGCCTACATCCAGTATGAAAAAGGACTGGCTCTGTAGAACTTCCTATGACGAGTAGAGTCAGAGATTGGTTGAGATAGCAGCAGCAGTGACGATGATGATGACGATGCATCGATGACGATGATCCAGAGAAGAAGACTTGTCTAGCAGATCTGTGTCGAAAAATACCTTCCTAGTTAAGAGGGAGTGTTGATGTATATGTAACTTCAGAATGTATTTCATCTGTGTATTTTATATATATTTATTGTACCCTTATAAGAGATGTGTTATTCCTCTATAAGGAAGTGTCGTCATGCGGATTGACAAGTTTCACAAGTGTGTGTACTTGCTGATGGGTTATTAGACCACCATATGGGGTTGGCCCGGAATTATATATAATATAATGTGGATGTATCTAAGTAGACAAGTCGGCCCCATTAGGTCACTGGGAAAAAAGGTGAGTATAAATAGAGATAGGAGATCTCTATTTTACACACTCGGAAAAGTAACTCACTCTCACTCTCAAAAGTGGCACACTAGTGAGAAGGAGGAGGATCATCTGCTAGGAGACTATCTCAGTGTTATTTGGTTGTATTTTGGTTGAGCCATTGCTCTCTCTATCTCTGAGGAAGTTGTGGGGTTTTTCACCTTAGGGTTTTCCCCACAGAAACTCTGTGTCTCTTGTCTCTATGATTTTGATTCTTGTGATGCTTGTGATGCTTGTCATATTATGATTGTTATGCATTGATATACTGTAGATGTTATTCTCTCAGCAAAGATCCTATAGTATTGTGAATTAATACTCAAAATTTAACAAACATGATCATCGATGTTGTTTTATTCACCCTCTGAGTGTTCCTGGAACAGAGTTGGGTATGCTGCCCGCATACTACTTTCCAACTTCCAGGTATCCTCTGCTGGGCTAAGGTGCTTCCATTGCACCTTTACCTACCCAATGGTGCGATTCCGGAGTAAAGTTTCCTTCCTTCCGAGGATACAGTCCGGTTCCGCAGGAAAATCGTCTTCTTGTTCCACCTAAACATCATTCCAATTTACAATATGAGTAGCATCATGCACATTTTTATTTAACAATGAAATGTGAAAAACATTATGTATTTTGAAAGTTGAGGGCAAGGCCAATTGGTATGCCACGGGTCCAACCCTTGACAGAATTTTGAAAGGGCCACAATACCTCGGTGCCAGTTTGGCACAGCATCCCAATTTCAAGGAACTCTTTTTCAACCTTACCTTAAGAAAAACATGTTCACCAACTTCGAACTCTTTATGAGTTCTTCTGAGGTCTGCTCGACTTTTCTTCCTATCTTGGGCAGCTTTAATATTTCTCTGTACCTGTTTCACAATTAGTTCTAACTACTGCAACAATTCAGGTCCTAATATAACCTTGTTAACAGGATCACCCCAAGAAACTGGTGTGTTACACTTCCTACCATAAAGGATTTCAAATGGGATAAGCCTAGCTGATGCATGGTAATGATTATTATAAGCAAACTCTGCTAAATGCAAATAGTCCTCCCACTTACCAGGATGATATTTAACATACATCCTTAGCACGTCTTCCAAAATCTGTTTTACCCTTTCTGTCTGTCCATTCATTTGTGGATGGAATGCTGTGCTGAAATTTAAGGTTCTATTCAACCCTTTAAACAAGGACCTCCAAAAATTACATGTAAATTTTGAATCACCGTCTGAAATTATTACCTTTGGTATCCCATGCAGTCGAAAAATCTGCTTCAGAAAAATTTCTACAATGTCTGAAGCCTTATGAGTAGTCTTTACATGAATAAAATGGGATGCCTTGCTTAGTTTATCCACTACCACCATGATGGAGTCATTCTGTTTCTGATTCCTTGGTAACCCAGTGATAAAATCTATACTTATGATTCCCATTTCCAGCTAGGTATAGGCAATGGCTGTAATAATCCAGCAGGATGCTGATGCTCCACTTTCACCTTCTGACAGTCAAAACACTTAGCTATATATTTAGCTACTTCATCCTTCATTCTGGGCCAATAATACTCTTTTTGTAGCATACTGATGGTTTTCTGATAACCTGGATGACAAGAATAGTGGCTTTTGTGCATCTCATCCAAAATTAGAATTTTTACTATTGGTACGTTGGGTACATACAATCTGTTTTTGTACAACAACAATCCATTTTCCTTCAAACTGTAATCTACCATAGCATTCTTAGAATTGTTTTCTGTTGTCCTTTCGTGTAATTTTCTGTATTCCTCATCATCTTTAATCCCTTAAAAAATATGTTTTTCCAAATCTGTGGTATATGTGCTGATGGCTGCAATGAAATTTATCCTTGCATTACGACTGAACGCATCAACAACTTTGTTCTCCTTCCCTTTAATGTGCTGAAATCCAAAGTCGTATTCACTTAGAAAAGCTAGCCATCTAGCTTGTCTAGCATTCAAATTTTTCTGGTATAGTAAATATTTCAGCCCCATGTTATCTGTCATTAAGGTAAATGTTTTGCCAATAAGGTGGTGACGCCACATTTTCAAAGCATGAATTACTGCTAATAATTCAAGATCATAAGTAGAATAGTTATTTTCATGTATTTTCAGCTTTCTAGATTCATAGGCTACCGCATGTCCCTCTTGTGTTAGGACTCCTCCAAGTCAGTCATTACATGCATCTGTACATACTACAAAATCCTTAGTAATATCCGCAATCCTCAAAATAGGTGCTGTAGTCAGTAATTCCTTTAACTTTTTTAAAACTGTCTGCGCACTTTTGATCCCATACAAACTTCTTTCCTTTCTGCTACAAGGATGTTATGGGGTTTGCAATCCTTGAAAACCCTTCAATGAATTTTCTGTAATATCCAGTAATACCCATAAATGATCGCACATCCGACACATCTTTAGGGACTGGCCATTCATTAATGGCTTTTATCTTAGCGGGGTCAATTGAAATTCCTTCCTTAGAGATTATGTGTCCTAGGTACTGGATCTTGTCTTTTTAAAAATCACACTTACTAAACTTAGCATATAACTGGTGATCTCTCAGTACCTGCAGAATGATATGCAGATGTTCATCATGCTCTTCCTTGTTCTTAGAATATACTAAAATGTCATCGATAAACACAACGATAGATTTATCCAAGTATTTGTGCAGAATTTTATTCATTAGGCACATAAATGCTACCGGGGCATTAGTCAACCCAAACGGCATGACCACAAACTCATAATGTCCATATCGAGTTCTAAATGTTGTTTTGAAAATGTCTTCATCCTTCACACGAACTTGATGATATCCTGACCGCAAATCAATCTTTGAGAATATATGTTGCTTTGCATAGCTGATGAAATAGGTCATCAATGCAGGGCAACATATATCTATTCTTGATCGTCATTTTATTCAGTTGACGGTAATCTATGCAAAGCCTTAAGGTGCCATCTTTCTTCTTAACAAAAATGACCGGTGCTCCCCAAGGAGATACGCTGGGTCTTATATACTTTTTATCAATCAGTTCTTTCAACTGAGATTTTAACTCATTCAACTCGAGTATATTCATTCTATATGGAGCCTTGGAATTTGGGACTGCACCTGGTATTAACTCAATAGTAAAATCTAGGTCTCTTTTAGGAGGTAATCCTGGAATCTCTTCAGGGAAAAGATCTTGGAATTCATTTAGGACAGGTATGTCTTCTATTTTCAATTTGTCTGCTATAGTACATAACTCCTTATTTACTACATTTACTGCAAACATTTGGCACCCTTTTCTAACTGCTTTCTTTACTTGCATAGCTGAAATCTGTCTAAGGGATGTCTTTCTAGGAACACACTTCACTTTTGTTGTCCTTCCTTCATCATTTAAACAAGTGAAACTTTTCTCATAAAAATTTAGGATGACATGATGGGATTCTAACCAGTCCATTCCAATTAAGATGTCATATGATCCTAAAGGTAGAATATTTAACTTGATCTACGTTGTTAGCTGATTCATAGATAAAACACAACTTTTCACGAATTCAAAAACTTTTCTTTTCGTTCCTGTTGCTAGTCTAACTAACCAGGACTTATTGAATTTTTCTGTTTTCAACTTACACATTTCTACAATATATGGTGATATATAACTCAGACTAGCACCTGGATCAATCAAAATAGAAACTGGGTGGTTTTGTAGCATACCTTCAACCTCTACCATTGAGACTTGGTGTTCTGATTGCCGATTGTCTAATGCTGCATTAATTATGGGTACTTCTCTTGCCAAATCTCCTACAGTAGCTTCATATTGTATGGGGTGAATATGGTTAGCTGAACGCTTCCTAAGGGGACAATCTGAGGTATAATGAGGACCTTGACACTCAAAACATTTTATAGGTGGCTTCTGTTCATTGGTTCTGGCAACATTGGGAACATTTATGGGTGTTGTAAATTTTTGCTGCTGATTATTTTTGGAATTGTTCCCTTGAAAATTTCAATTCTGAAATTTTTTCTTTCGGAAACCAGAATTCCCACTATACTTGAAATTTTTCTTTTTCTGCTCAGTTACTGGCTTTATGATTTTTGCAGCTAGACACTCCTCTTTTTCTGTTCTGTTCAAAGAAAAAAGTTTCTTTTCTCATGGTTTCTTCTAATGTCTTTGGGCTATCATACTCTATTATGTCTTTGATGTTGAAGGGTAGACAAATCAGGTATCTTTGAATCTTCGTTTTTTCTTATTCCAGGTATGGCACATATCTTAGTAAATTTAAAAAATTACTGTTCAGTTCTTTCATGTTCATCGTTTCCAGCTTTAGATCATAGAATTCTTTATGCCTTTTAGTCTTTTGAGGTCCTGCCAGCAAATATCTGCCTTCTCGGTTAGGTTATAAATTGCCATTTTTTCCTTTAAGGATTTTGAGTAATCATAGATCTGAAAATACGTTTTCATGCCAGATAGCCGTGCCTTAGCTGTCTCTCCTTTCTTTGTTTCACCATTGAAAGTTAGGGGTTTGATTGTCTTGAACTCCCAAGATATTTGTTCGTATTGTTAATGGCTTTTCCTTTTTGGCTTGTAACCTCCTTCACTGCTATCACTAGAATAGTTGCGTTTCTTTTTACGTGGGTGTTTGGAAGTTCCTGACAATGTTGAGTTTCCGTTTTCATCATCAGTTTTGACTTGCTTACACTTGCCCTCATAAGGTAAGTCTTCAGTTTTGGAAGTATGTTCAACTTCTCTATCCTGTTCATCTGTTGGATATTGATCGAACAGTACTTGCTTTAATTCCTCTTGTGTTCTCAGAATTCTCTCATTGTCCTGCTTTACTGATCTTATCTCCGTTTTCAATTCTTGAAAGGCACGTAATAGCTCTGATGAATTTTCATTCAGGTTTCCATGGACTTCTCTTTCAAATTGTTGTCCCATACTATGGCTATTTGGTGGAAATCTGTCCTCCATATGTTCAGCTGATCCTTCCATACCTGTAACTTAAAAGCAATTTTCTGTATATGACAATAATTGAAATTGAGTTAGTAAGAATTTTGGCAGTCAAAAAATTTCTGTTGTGTGTTTTCTTGGACCTTTTTATGCCTAGATTTCGAACATGAGCTCTAATACCACAAATAACATCCCGGAAAATACCAAAATTTTTAAATTAGAAATAATGATCAAAAGTCATTAATGCGGAAATATAATTTAAATAAATTCCTTACTAAGATAACAACAAAATAAACATGACACATCATACTTCCCATTTAAACATGATACTGTTACATGTACTATTCAGTTTCAAAAGGATGCTAATCTCCTTGACAACCTATTTTTTTATGATTTAGGCAAAGAATACAATTTATAGTTTTGCTCAAGCTCTAAGTACAATTACATGCTGTATAAGGTTTCTACTATTATGATGATATTGTTGTTGTGATGATAGTTTGCTTGTGTGATGATGAAGGGGTCCTACGAGGTACCCCGGAGTTTACTTAGCTATGATTAGCTAAGGAATTCAAATACTGTTTTCCATGTGGACCATAGGTAAGAAATTCTACAAGTGTTATGAAAACAAGTGTCTTTCAATTCAACGTTAGTGTAAAAGTAGAATGTTATTTACTTCCTTACGAAACAAGATACTGAAGGTATGGATACATGGTTCGAATTCTAGTTTTATGTACTAACATCCAAGCTCTTCAATGATATAATTTTTATGTCGTCTGTCTGTTTTACTTTATTGCAATATACAATATCATATTCCTACTGTTGCTACTATTAAGCTATAATACCGGATCTATATTTAAAGTTGTAGGAATCTAGTAGAAAATGATGTTTACACTTTGGATCTATCATTATATCTTGTACTTACAGAACTTAGACTATTCTAAGTCTTGGATTTGTCTTTTGATTGCACAGTTAGTAGATGTAAGTATAGTGACTAGAGCTTGTACTAAGGACCTAGCTTTAGAGTACATCTCGCGAATACTTAAACTTACGATGATACCATAGTCTTACACTATATGGCAATTCCTATGGAATTTATTGTGAATATAGTTTCTATGTTATGAACTAGCATCATCAAACTTCATCCTATAGCTTATTTAAAACTCTAGAAATGAATTAGAATTAAAATAGAATAATGTATGATTCTATTCATCTACCAAATGCATTGATTTAAATAATTCCAATGTTACAATGCCTACGTTCAAAACTTATATGAAAGGTGCACTAATTATTTGTAATGATATGATTTTACAATATGCAATGTTACTATTATGAATTGTTACGAGTTAAAATTCAATGGAGTGATGAAAACATTAGGTATGGACAATGCATTAAGGCTAATCAATTAGTGGGTGATATTACTATTATCACCATACATACACAACCTTCGAAAACCTATAACATTAGCACACAAAGGTCTAAAATGCAATACTATTCTATTTATGGCAGGTGGTAATGGCTCGGTACTTGACATGATTTCCAATCTGGCGTTGACAAACTTTGAATGACGTCGAACCACTTGGTGAATGAAGTGGAAGCCATGGTGTGGGGTCTTCACGTGCTAGAGGTTTGTAATGAGTGCCATACTGAACGAGCTGTGCCATGCACAAGATTTTTGGTCCAGTTACCTGGAAGTTGGTAGATGCAGCTATTAAATAGCATTGGTTGTAATGCAGGTTTTGTTATCAACATGCCCTCCTGGCCGTTGAACCATTGTCGATCTCCCTAAGATCTTGAGCTGTGGGAAAACCCTAAACTTACGATGGTAAGTGATGGAGGAAGGTTTTCATATCACCATTGTTACACTCAGTGGTAAGATATTGGAGCCGTCCGATTGCTGTAATGTAGGAGTGTTTGTTTTTCTGAGAGGAGGACTCCTCCTATGTATTGAACCTGATACCTGTGTGGGATAGTTTTAAGGGTTATAGGCTTATGCATCGTGCCAAAGAGCCAAGCTACAGTCATGGTAGCTGTGTATGATTCTTCTGTCAGTTGGTGAGAGTGATTTGAAGTTATGAGAGATTGTCTTCTGAGTTTTGAATTTGTAGTACCGTTATTGCTACTAGGCCTCATCGTCTTTTCTACTTGCCTGATGTGCCACTGTTCTGAGCTTCGATAAAAGGTAACTGTTCACGATAATTTCATAGTATGGTGTTGCTTTCTTGCTTTCTTGTATCTTCTTTGTTTTAACCCCATCGAAATGTGACTTTGCAGGTACCCACTTCATAGGATGGTTCCGGTGCAAGCATGGGGAATGAATTATGTTGTGACTTCTCTTGGTAAGCTCCGGTGATTCTCGAAACCTTGTAGGTGCCCTTAAGCATGGTGTTGATGGTGACTATCGTATGCTGAGAGTTGGAACTGGTAGACTTGTTTTTGGTGATGGCCGAGTGTTGAGTTTTTTAGTCTTATTTGATGAATACAATGCAATGGATAGTCTTTACTAGTTTAAGTGGTCATTCAGCTCTTGATGCCTGGTTGTACTGTTCGTTAAGAACTTCTAAATCATACTTTTTACATGCTATTTGATAAGGGTATAACCCTGGGTACTTTGTTGCTCCATGGTCTTGTTTCAAGTTTTTGGCTGATAAGGTTTAAGCCATGTGTACTGTGGGACTTTAACAGGTCCGAGATGCAACTCAGACATACATTTGAATGGAAAAGACCAAGAACCTAGGGTTCTCTTGCACTTAAGAATGATGGTTTGATTTTGCAAAGAATTTCCATGAATTTGAACTCAGGGTTAAGAAATGTGCAAATAAATGTTATGGTAATAGCGTACAACAATGGTTGTTGTAGGTAAACGTTTTCTATTGCTTCACCGTCGTTGTTGCTGTTTTAAGTTATGGGATAGTGTAATGTCCCCATCTTAACCCCATGGAATTAGAATTGTAAATGATGTAATATTGTTATGAAATCATGGTGAGGATATCAAGGTCAAGGCCTCGCCATCGATTTATTGATGCATATGGTTTACGTGCTAGCCAGGCACAGTGGAATTGCGGATATTATGTAAATATGTATTTTAATAAAATACCCACAGCTAGATATGCAATGCAACAAAGAGATGGGGGCATGATGTTATAAGGAATTGGGAGGGAAACATTCAAACCCTTGGAGCCAATCAAGTCAAGCCAAGTGTCAATGAGAGAACCCATCAAACCCTTAACTACCCATGTTGACTTTTGTACCCAATCATTGATTTCTCCCAAGAGTTGGTTGAGGTAGTTAATGCCTTGGGGAATGGGAGGTATGGCTATCCAAATTCGAGTATGGGAAAGCCACCATGCATGGAAAAACGTTTTTGGATTCTTGGGCAAGAAAATAGCCATGAATTGCTCCCCAAGCCATTACCCATCAACCAATTTTGCCCCTCTCACGTTTTTGGATTTGCCTGGGCGTTTTTCCTCCATGTTTTTTCTGTGTTTCCTTGTTTTCAGTGGGGAAGAGTGCATTTTTGTGTTGCAAAGTTGCTGGAAGAAGAGGGAGCTCGATTTGGGGTTTCAATGAGGCCATTTTGGCAATTTGAAATGCTCATAACCTGTGGGAGAAATCGGGTTTGCTCCCTGTGGTCGAATTCCCCTTTCCACAGTCCATTTTAGTGTGCCTACGTTTTGGGGAAAACCCATGGCCATCCTGTTTGTAAACCCCATTGCTGGAAATGTGTACCCATGCCCAATTTTTGAGTTTGTTGAGTGTAAGAGAATGTTGGGGTTGAGATGGGTATCCATTGTTTTGGCTTGAGCTTGAGTGACAGCATCCAGGGTTCAAATGTAGCCTGATAAACCTAGCTATGCACTGGCTTGGCTTGGATGAAATGATTAATTGGTTGTGCATGAGCTTGAATGTCCCCTTTTCCTTGTAGAAATCATGCCCATCTCGGGGGTGGTCTTTGAGTGCTGAAAGAATACAGGCTGGAAAGAGACCTATGGCTGGGTGGAACGTTGCAGAGACATAGCTATTTGTTTGGGACAATTGCACAATGAAGATAAGTGTTGTTTTTCTGTCTATGTATTTACTTCTACAATGCTTAAATTTGATGTCTATATTGATATGCTATATGCATATAAAATGTGTGTGGATGATTTGTTTATTTCTGCTGTGCATATTCAATTGAGTTGCATCATTCACACAATGGTTCTTAATTGTATGAATATAATGAATGGGATGATTTTTTATGAAAAGCCCCATAGATTGCTAGCATGTTCCCCTCCTTGAATTGGGTCCGCAGGTGGGTACGTTACAGAATGGTATCAGAGCGATGGTTGCAACATTTGGGCCTTCATGGGATCCCTATCACAATTGCAGAGGTAAGTATGCTTCCTGGCTAGCACAGACCGTTAAGAAAAGTTTCAAAAATTTTCTAAGTGTTTTGCTTAACTGATTCGGTGAGTCTCATGGAGTTGAGCCGATGTGTTTCGGTGGACCTCATTGAGTTGTGCCGAATTTTCCGGCTAGAACTGGTGAGTTTGCGCCAAAGTTGGCGACGAAACTTGGCAAGTTTCTCCGCAACAAACTGGCAGAAAATCAATAAGTTCACCGAAAAAGAAGGAAAATTTTGGCAGAAAGTTATGAGTTTTGGACCGAAACGGCGGAAAACGTTGGCGAGTTTCCACCGAAACGGTGGAAAGAGTTGGTGAGTTTCGCCGAAACGTGTCAGAAGGAAAAGCTGAGTTTCGACCGAAAGAACTCGGCGAGTTGGTCCGAAATGGCGGGAGAACTCGACGAGTTGCTCCAAAAAATCTCAAAATTTTTCTAAGTGTTTTCGGCGGGACAACTCAACAAGTTGCTCCGAAACGACAGAAGAACTCGGAGAGTTGCTCTGCAACGGGTTGGAAGAGACGGATGAGTTCGCCGATCGGTAGAAATCGGTGATTTGCTTCGCAAAAAGTCAGAAGAACTCAGCGAGTTGGTCCGCAACAGGTCGGAAGAACTGGACGAGTTGCTCCGAGACAGGGAATTCCAGCTGTTTTCCAGGAAGATTTTTCAGGTGCCAAAAGTTGAAAAGTGTCATGGAACTTATGCACTAGATTGCGCGAAATCAAAAGATTTACAAAAAAAAAAATGAGGGCGTAGGGAAGCCACAAGGGGGCAAGCCCCCTTGACCCCCGTCGTCCCCTAGAGACAATGGTTGAAAGTGTGAAATGTATTCTCTATGCTTGGAATGAGAAGCAGGAATTGCATAGAAGGGTGTGGAAGCCTAATTAAGAGTAATTGGTTGTAATATGCATCGCGAAAGAGCAATGGGAGCAGCAAAGCAATGTTGATAAGAGGGAAATTCCCCACCTTAAACTATTTCTGTTTATAGCATAAGAATTGCATGTTTGGAAAATAGAAAGAATGAATGTTATACATGTATGTATATACTGAATTGCTAATTCGTGAGAAGATCATAGCTAATGAATCCTTGTGTGCTTGGTAGGAAAGCCAAGAAAAGGACCAGCTATGAGGTAGAGGAGGAACTCCATGTCATAATGAGGAATTGGAAAGGGAGAATTCCTTAAATCCTCTCTTGCTATTGTATTTATATTTCCCAATTTTCATATACTGGAAATTATGGCATAAGGATGCTGGAAATGCAAGAGAATAGCAGATTAGATGCATATGAACTAGCGGGCATGATTAAAGAGTCATTGCATAGTACATGTGAATTGCTTATGCATGAGCATGATGTTGCATATGGGTAAAGGTAGTGAAGTCACACATGCAATAGCCCATTAATAGTATTTCTTATGGTTGATAATGGTTTTATGAATTAGACCATAGAAGCATGACTGGAAATGCAAGAGATTAGATAGATAAGATGAATATGTGCTAGATGGCATATTAATAAACATTGCACAGTGCATGTGAAAATGTTTTTGTGTGTATATGATATTGCTTATTGGTAAAATAGTGAGGTTTTACATATGCAATGAGCCACTTAAGATAATGATTGTGGTTGCTAATAATTAGTTGTGTTCGCATTGGTTGTAGGACCAAAGACAACCGAAGCATGACTAAAGATGTGGATGATGATTGTTGCATATGACCAACAACCTTATGAGAAATGATGGTGCAACAAATTTGTGATCATGAGGTTGGAAAAAGGACTATGTAGCCTTGGTAAGAGGCCAACTGATCAGGTAACATCAAGAGATGTTAAAGACAACGATGTAGGTAATGGTTATTTGTGCTTAACCGCAAGAATGTGGAAAGAGGATTTGGTAATACCCCTTCACCTATGTTTAAATTATGTTGATTGGTTGGCATGCGGTACTGAGTGCCTGAATGTGAATGTCAACCCACCAAGTATGGTGAGGTGTGGGTAAGAAAAGGTAAGGAGCCTTACACCCTACAGTTTCTTAGAAACCTCAACGCATTCATATGAAATCATATCATGCCATTTGTGAATATTGGTTGTGAGTTTAACAACCAAAGCAAGTGAGGACTTATGGACCTGTCATGGTAGTGCATGCTGTGTGTGGTAATCATGGTCAGGCCATAGTCTGTTTAAATGCCTAGTATTCATCGATTAATGCAAGGTGGTATTGAGATATTATGCAGAGAGTGAATGCACATTAAAAGATTATGTAAATGTTGTGAATACACATGCATATGTGTGGGTGCACATGTTGAGATGCATTGTGTGAATGCTTGGGTGTGACATATATATGCTTCAATGCAGCTAGATAATAGACGAAATGATGGACTATTGTTAATCCTGAGACCATTTCATGAGCTGCTATGAATGCAGGAGAAAGACTGCATGAAGAAGGTAGACATGTGATGGGCTACCAGAGCACTCTGTTGGAAGGACAGAATTGCATGGAATGTGAAGTAATGAATATTGGAGTTTTATTTAAATTGCATGGATAGTGTAACCATGTATTGCAATTCTATCATGATAATGATGCATATATACATTTCATTGAATTTCAAATATTAACAGCTCAGAGTGTTTGAATTATTGAGTGTTATAATTCTGAGATCACGTTAGTGACTGTTGCAGTAATGAAAGGATTATATGCATAGATACTCACAACATGTTTGGCTGATTAAAGTTCATATTTCAGGTAGGAAAGTCTTGCGTATGGCAATGAGGATAAGTCCATAGTAAAGACCAGGATCTACCATGTATAGGAGCCAAAGGTTGTGAGAGGGTTCTCATGGTTGTGAATTATGCATGAAACAAATCTAAAAATTTTCTGGTTTAATTTTATGAGAATAATCTCATGGTTGTAAATCTAATTTCTATAGGAAAACAGATTTACAAATTTCAGATTTGAGATTTTGCTAATAATTGCTAATGACTGTTTGGCTTATATAAAATTGTGTCAGGAGGACATGTTGTAGGTGGGTGTTCATGTATGGTAGCAAGGGTGAAACCATAATGGATAGAGTGATACCACTTACAAGAGCCAAACAATATGAGGATAGCCTCATTGCTAAGAAAATTAATTTCTGCAGTAGGCAGAACTGCAAATTCATATTGAATTAATTATTAATGCTATTGATTGGTTATGGAACAATCATATTTGAAGCTTATTGCTAAATGTTGCTGACTGTTTGGCTATTTGATAAGTGTACTAGGATGACACATTGCAGGAAGACCATGTGTGATGGCTTGCAGTAGCCAAACTAGATGGGAAGGATCTCATGCTTTGGAAATGGGTTTCGGGTGAAACACCATTGTAAATGTTGATAATGTCTCAACCGAACTACATGTTAGTAAACCATGTGAGTGAGACAGTAAAATTATGCCAAGAAGGCATGTGTGGGTTATGGAACCTAAAAATATTGGGGTGGAAAACCGAAGTACTGTTGACTCAGAGAAGGGAGCCCCATTCTTCGCAAATGAAGGAAAGATACATCTGAAAAGGGATAAGTATTCTGTAACCCTAAATAAGAATATACATGTTTGGTTATTAGATTTAATATGCAGAGCATGTTTTATTATTTCATTATTATTCCAGACTGATTGAGTGTGACTAAGGTTTACATGATTCACATCATAAAGGGGATGCATACCTTTCGGGTGATGGGTTATGCTAGGGATGTCAGTGTTGACTACACCCTAAGGGAATGGACGCATTCCTGGTGTTTCAATACTTGATAGTGAATGTTATGAATTATGATTCAATTTTAGAACAATACTGATGAGTTTGCATATCCATCTTGTGTTGTCAGCTAAAACAGATGCAATTTGGGGCTGCAAACAGAAGTAGCATAATGGAAGGTTGTTATGAAGGGTTGTTGCATGCCTAATAAATCCAGTCGGTACACTAGTTTGGCATTATTTGCTTGGATGTTGTGAGTGTTGTGAAGGTTTTTATGAAGGGTTGTTGCATGCCTAATAAACCCAGTCGGTGCATTGGTTTGGAATTATTTACTTGGATGTTGTGTGGTGTGAGTGGGTATCATGGGGCCATGATAGCCTACAGTAAAGAAAGTCACCTATAGAGTTCCTAAAGGGAACCGTTGGTTTTCCCGGGAGAGGGAATGCCATCCTTGTGTGGATGAAGAATTGTTATGCGCATGGAGGGTTGTGACACGTGTGAAAGGCTAATGCAAGCCTAAGGCAGAGTGGTAGAGCCTTGACCTATAATGGCCAGTGGCGCAATTTCCTTCCATTGGTCGATGAGCCAGACGAATGTGTTAGCTCGACAATGGAGAGGGCCAACCAGGTATGGGACTGGTTGGGCACCACAAATGCTTGGTAAATCTAGTCGGCATGAAGGTGTGCTGGTTGGGAATTAACTATTTGATGTTGTGGAGCAACATGCATGTTGGCCAAACATCCAAGTCCATAGGCGATGTCAAGGCTTGCAAAGCGAAGCAGGACCCTTTGGACTAGAAAGGAAAATGCACAATACAGATAAGTATTCATTTTCATCTATTTCTTGTTTGGAATAATGAAGATTTCAGGTATAAGTCTTATGACAACCAAGCTAATACACTGTTGTTTCTTTGTTGGAAACCTTGGCCATTGCAGGAAGTAAGGACCCTGAAAGAGCCACAAATGCTTGGTAAGCCAGAGAGTAACTGGTTGTGCACTATGAAATTCTTGATAAAACCAGAGAGTAACTGGTTGTGCACTATAAAATTCTTGGTAAATCCAGAGGGTAACTAATGCTCAATGAATTCAGAGAATAGTTGGTGGGAACATTAACCACTTGATGTTGTGGAGTAGCCGACATGATGGCCAAACATTCCTTAATTAATTGATAAAAACCCAGTCGGGGTATTGGCCTGGCATTGCCTATTCGAATGGTTGTGGAGTAGTCTGCGTGCTGGCCCAACATTCATTATTGTACCCACGGGAAATCCAAAGCTAGTAAAGCAAAGACAGATCCCAGGGATAAAGAGAAGACATCCAATACAGATAAGTATTTGGTTATCTTGCAGCTCTTGCTTATGAATATATGTGTGTATATGATTTAATTATGATTTCTTAAACTCTTGTTTAGAGATAAACCTTATGAAAATACACTAAACATGGGAATTGATTCAATGTTTGAGTGTAGGTATTGTTGGAAGAAAGGACTATGAAAGCATATGAAGGATGCATGTGGACATGTGACCATCCTAAAGAGAGCTCAGTATGAGCAGTAATGAAAGATGGTGCTAGTGGATATGTGTGGGTCCTAGCAGCCAAAGGTTCTGTAAGCAACAATGGGGAAGGATTCCCTAGTTGAAAAGCATTAGACAGACCTTAGACATTAAGTGTCATAGCCAAGAAAGGGAAAGTCAAGCATTCACAGTGAAGTGAAAGAGGCTAAGGAGCATGAAACCATGGTGATGGTGTGGCTCTAGATTGGAACAAGACTAAGAGGGGGAAACTCTTACTCTTCTCTTTCCTTTTTGATAGATACATTTTGGAAACAAAGAATTGTTGAATGCATGTTATGACTGAAAGTAGAGTGTGGTTATTTGCTTGAAATGAATTGTGAATGATGAATTAGCTATTTCATGTGAAAGGATGAACATGAATGAGTTCATGTGTATGTTGGGAAAGCATGAAATGTGTGGAAGTCTCATGAGTAAAGCATGGACATTCCAAGTCAATTGGAAAAATAATTGACTAATTTTAATATTGTGTTATGCTTGTCCTAACAGGAATTGCCATGATGAGTCTCACAGGTGAGACATTGAAATCCATCGAGTGCAGCTAGTACTAGCCAAGTGTTGCTAGTGAAAAAAGCGAGAGCTAGTTGTGCACATTGATCATGGAAGCAGGCCAAAAGCTATTTGATTTGGTTAAAAAGCTTCCCCAAATAGTTGCCAGGGACAACAAGAAAGATGGTGGCCATGGAATTCCAGACTTGTAGATCAACTAGAAGGGTAATAAAGGTCAGAGTAAAGAGATGGAATGTAGGACAAACCTGCCATCATTTGTGAATTTTGAAAAATGTATAAAGTGGGTATTTATTCCTAAGTATTGGAACACCGAGGACGGTGTTATTCCAAGGGGAGGGGTATGTAACGTCCCCATCTTAACCCCATGGAATTAAAATTGTAAATGATGTAATATTGTTATGAAATCATGGTGAGGAGCTGAAGGCCAAGGCCCCTCCATCGATTTATTGATGCATATGGTTTATGTGCTAGCCAGGCACAATGGAATTGCAAATATTATGTAAATATGCATCTTAATAAAATACCCAAAACTAGCTATGCAATGCAACAAAGAGATGGGGGCATGGTTTTACAAGGAATTGGGAGGGAAACATTCAAACCCTTGGAGCCAATCAAGTCAAGCGAAGTGTCAATGAGAGAACCCATCAAACCCTCAACTACCCATGTTGACTTTTGTACCCAATCATTGATTTATCCCAAGAGTTGGTTGAGGTAGTTAATGCGTTGGGGAATGGCAGGTATGGCTATCCAAATTCGAGTATGGGAAAGCCACCCTGCATGGAAAAACGTGTTTGGATTCTTGGGCAAGAAAAGAGCCATGAATTTCTCCCCAAGCCATTACCCATCAACCAGTTTTGCCCCTCTCACATTTTTGGAGCTGCCTAGGCATTTTTCCTCCATGTTTTTCCTGTGTTTCCTTGTTTTCAGTGGGGAAGAGGGAATTTTTGTGTTGCAGAGCTGCTGGAAGAAGAGGGAGCTCGATTTTGGGTTTCAATGAGGCTGTTTTGGCAATTTGAAATGCTCATAACCTGTGGGAGAAATCGGGTTTTCTCCCTGTGGTCGAATTCCCCTTTCCATAGTCCATTTTGGTGTGCCTACGTTTTGGGGAAAACCCATGGCCATCCTGTTTGTAAACCCCATTGCTAGAAATGTGTACCCATGCCCAGTTTTTGAGTTTGTTGAGTGTAAGAGAATGTTGGGGTTGAGATGAGTATCCATTGTTTTGGCTTGAGCTTGAGTGCAAGCATCCAGGGTTCAAATGTAGCCTGATAAACCCAGCTATGGACTGGCTTGGCTTGGATGAAATGATTAATTGGCTGTGCATAAGCTTGAATGTCCCCTTTTCCTTGTAGAAATCATGACCATATTGGGGGTGGTCTTTGAGTGCTGAAAGAATACAGGCTGGGAAAAGACCTATGGTTGGGTGGAACGTTGCAGCAACATAGTTAGTTGTTTGGGACAATTACACAATGAAGATAATTGTTGTTTTTCTATCTATGTATTTACTTTTGCAATGCTTAAATTTGATGTTTATATTGATATGCCAAATGCATATAAAATGTGTGTGGATGATTTGTTTATTTCTACTGTGCATATTCAATTGAGTTGCATCATTCACACAATGGTTCTTAATTGTATGAATCTAATGAGTGGGATGAGTTTTTATGAAAATCCCCATAGATTGCTAGCATGTTCCCCTCCTCGAATTGGGTTCGCAGGAGGGTACGTTACAGATAGTTCAGAAATCATGAGTTTTTTTTTTAAATGGATAGGTCACGATGTCCATTTTGATTTGCAATGAATCCTACCGGTAGCTTGTTGATTGTTAGCTGGCTTGCACAAGCTTGCCTGCCCAAACTTAACATGTGTATGAAAGGGTTTTGAAGCTGTGAATGTTTTCGATGTTGAGATGTATTCTTTCTAGGGTTATGAGCTGTCAATAGATATTAGAACTGAATCGTGTTTTCTGCTAAATGGTGAATACTATCCTGAAGAAGTTTTTGATATGCGATCTAGGGTTTGGAAAAGAAATGTCTAAAGTTCGCCATGAAAGGCTTATGAAGAAAAAAAATATGCACTGTGCAAACAAAACTAGGGTTTGCAAAATCTTAGGGTTTGATAAAAGGGTTTCTTTTTTTTGCATCTGCATAACTAATGGTATTTTGATAAATGAAA
This sequence comes from Larix kaempferi, assembly GCA_027924585.1. Taxonomy (NCBI): domain Eukaryota; kingdom Viridiplantae; phylum Streptophyta; class Pinopsida; order Pinales; family Pinaceae; genus Larix; species Larix kaempferi. The sequence continues at coordinate 4,615,516 of BSBM01000125.1, read as the reverse complement.
AAAATTAATGCGATAGTTAGTGGAGAAATGATATAGGTTCAGCTCTGATAGTTCTGTGCATGGATATTACAGCTGTTATATTCTCTTGAAAGAAAACATACTTGAAAACGTAGAGTATATAATTTGGAAATACATATTAATACTATTCGAATTAGATGGAGTGGAATGAAAAGTATAGATTTGTGCAGAAATAAAATGTGTTTTCTTTCCTATATTAATTAAATGAATTCTATGCTATGGTTGATGCTATACTGGAATGTTTACTGCATTTTAAATATAGGACAAAATTCTGACAAGAACATTACCATAAGAGTCTAAAATAATCCTCTTAGCCTTTTGCTTACTAAATTTGGCCGATTTAATGCTACCTCTCTGTACTGGAGTATGATGCAAACTCAAGCATGGGGAAAAATGTAGAGGAGTCATTTTATCATTCAAATAGTAGAATTAGGTCAGAAAATAAAAAAAGTTATTTCTACTGATCCTTAGTAAATTTTCTAAACTAGTTGCTGCAGAGATTCATACTTCTGAAAATTACAAACAAAATAAAGAAACTGTAGAACCTGATAATTGTAGGAGAAACAAATCACCCAAGGAGCATTTTCCACCCAACTTGCTCCTAAAACAGCCAAGATGCCTACCTTAGGACCCCCGAGCCTGTTCACTGAACCACCAGGAGGAAGAAACTTTAGAAGCTTAGGTCCTCAATCTTGCAGCAGCAAGTTGTTTATCCAGTCTTACAGACTCAGTAGTCAAAGAGACCTTCACCAACACCTCTGGTTTTCCTTCTCAAAAACAATTTGCAAACTTACAATTGCACTATCACATAGCCTCCCTAATTCGAATCTCTCAGTCATCACCTAATGCACATGAGGAATATTTCTGCAGAAAATATTGTAAGAGATGCCTACTCAATTCGAATTGCCTTATATAGGCTGCGTAGGCCTTTTAGTGATTATCTTGGTCATTAAATGAGCTGCTTGCTCACTCCTCCACCTGGAGAATAATGCCATAATTTTAGGGGTAGTTTTCCCATAACCAACATCTAGTGGTGGAGTGCAAATGCTGCCATCTGTCCCATGCCTTCTAGCAGCTTCCATTCCTCATAGTGGGCCAGTGAAAACTCTTATAACATCTTTCTTGAGTGTTCGTCTCCTTTTCTAATTTATTAAATAATAATAATGAGTCATTACAGTCATTTTTGACCAGATTTGGTCATAGTTACAAAACTTTGAAATTATAATTTGACATAGAGCATTTTGCAAAATAAAATAATTATTCTCAAAATTTGGGTAGGTGACATTTCCTCATCTATGTTCTGGATCATGATGTTCCCCCATGGGGAACGAGTTGTTAAACTCAACCAAATCACCTACTACAGCCCCAAAGGGATAGCTACTACAGAAAATGTGCTCCCCATGGTTGACAACTCCGCCCTTGGTGTGTCGGTTCCATCTATTTCCTCTGTGGGGACATGTATTTATTGTGAGGCTCCAATGACCACCACATTTACTACCTTGCCCTGCCCCCTTCAACTGTTGAAATATCAGAATTATGCACCGTTTCTTTGAGAAAATCACTCCCTGAACAACAACCTACTCCTCAACTGGAATCCCAAACGCAACCTCAGTAGCAATTCCAGTCTCAAGCACCATCCGTACCTAGCCATGTGGGAGCCTCCCCGATACACACAATCCCCATTTTATTCCCACCATCATGAGTCATTAGAATTCCTGTGATGGAAACATTGAATCTCCTGGGATTGAAATTAATGCTTCCTGTCTACTACTTACCCTCACCAAATCCCGCCCTGACCCCTCAAGTCATGCTCCAACTAGTCCAACCAATTGACACTGCCAATCATCCACCTCATGGCATGTCTGTGGCCACATCCTCCAACCCCGCTCCCCCTCCTTTCAAGAAGGCTAGGGAAAAACTATGAATACAAATTACTTTGAAAATGAGAACAAAGACATGAGTTCTCCTCCTCCTGCCTTAGCTCGAGCACCTTTTCCTTTCGCTCTGTGCGATGTCTTCGGTCACGCTACCCAAAACTGTCCGCAATTTCCTATCCTCCTCACCCACATTCATATGTTAGATGATGGAAAGAACATCCTAGTAGTTCAAGTGCCATCCCCTCCTCAGTCACGTAACAAATTTTTGTATACAAATAATTCATGTGTGGTTTGTGGCCTTTACGACCATTACTCCCACCACTACCCTAATTTTCTTGAATATCTATTGGTGCTGGATGAGTTGTGCAAAGTGTCCTTGGAGTCTCAAGTCATGGTCATTGAATAATTCCACCCCCTGGCATCTTATTCAAGTGATATGAACACCTTTTGTTTGATCTCATCCTATGAGGACCTTTCCTCAATATCTCATATCACTATGATTGTGTCGACAGATAAGCGTCCCTTCGACCTATCTGTTTGAGTTTTTCGAATCGACAAGGAAATCACATTTCCACAACATGGGGGAAGGCCTAAAAAATTTCCCACTCATCATCGTCGTTATCCTAGTTGGTGATACTAGGGGAATCTACCTTGCAAGGGGAATCCCCCATCACGATTTCACCCATTCAGTGTACCACCATGGCCAATAAACACATGGTACAACCCCCTTCTAGCAGTTAATCAATGCCTTTTCAATACCTCTCCAATAGAACATCTACACCACATTGACACCTCTATGATGGGGGACATAATATACTACCTTGAACCTAGGATAGGGGCAATGCTCAATGATTTTGACCCTGCCCCATCACATCTATCTCAGTATTTTAGTGAGCCCATCGCTCAATCCAACATATATGTGATCCATTATCACAAACCCCATGCCCATAGCATGGGGGAAGGTCATTAACCCTACTCACTTTTGCACATGTGTGAACTCGACCATTTCCTAAGGTCACGTGTCACGTCTTCCCCTGCAGGTCACGTGTCACTAGCCCAACCATCATTCCATTCTCCCTTGCTCAATAGTAGAGCCTACCTTACATGGGTGACCATTTTAGTACTCCCTGCATTTGGATCCCATGCCATTCGAATCCCCATAATATTTGGATTCCTTGTAGTTTTACATCCATAAATGAATCCACATGCATTCAATTCATATTGTCACTCATTGGCCAGGACCTGTAGTTTGACTCATGGTATGGAGTTTTTTTTAATCCCTTTTCGGACTCCTTACAGAATGAAAATATTGCTGAATAATCTTGCTTCCATTCACGCTCGTTAAAGTAATTGAAAGGACATATATCTACTATAAGTTTACCCATTTTTAGGTTTGGATGGACTAGTTACAAAAAATGAATACTCTAGTCCCTTTGGCTAGAAGAGTTCTCCATTGCATACTTTTATGATTTTTCGGGCTTTGGGGACTAACCTATGAAAAATAACACCCCTGTATTCTTCTTCCTATTTTCAGACTCTCTAAAATTTAAAGCACCAACAATCATCTACTGTCTTGGGCTCGTCAAAATCCACACAATGATACCATATAGAGCACACTTCTATCCCTTCTTTGAGATCATTAAACCATGAAGAAGTCCCAAACGGTGCCTTTTGACGCCCCTGCAGATCACATATAGTCCCATATTATGGTATCATTCCCGAGTACAGTATCCTTTTTTAGAGTATTATGCGATGAGTCATCCTTGTATTCCCTCGATATCATTTATCATTCCACCCTACCTCTGAGTACTCCCTATTGTAGTCACAGTTCTTGATCCCCTCCCCCTATACCAGTTTCATATGCTTCCAAGTTAGCCCTACCGTTATACTATGAACAAAGGAAGTTTGAGTCATATTCCTCAACATCCCTCATATCATCCCATGGTGTCTCAATTCCATGTCCAGTTATATCACATCTTTATTGTATCCCTCATGCTCCTATCAAGGAAACCTCATTTCCTTGGTAGCTCTAGGTCTCCCTCTATTAACGCCAATACATCTATTCCATAGGATAGACCCAAAGTTCCTTGGACCTTGGCCTCATCACTATCCATGGTGAGTTCCTGCAGACCATCTGAGGGGACTTTTTAATGCTCCTCAACTTGGTTGTTTCTCACGTTCTCAACTTCAGCACCATCATCGCACCATTGAGATTCGTACATGGTGTTGGTCCTTTGAGTTATTGGACAAATACCATAGATGTCCCCCGACCCTAACATATTCGTGATTCTCTTTGGAACCCTTCCAATAGTATGTTCCGAGGATATCCAGGTTGCATTGGCGACAGGTTTTGGAATTCCTTCAGTCATATGCTTCCTAGTGTATCCAGTTTAGATGCAGTCCATCGTACCTCTAAGATTCTAACTCTCAGTCATTGATTCCATCTAATTGTTGGCTCCATTTAGATCTAGCATAGCATTAGTTGTTGTAATATTGCACTCAGGATGAATACCATTGTTTCTAGTTTTAGTTCTTTAGATTAGCCATGGTTGGACCATGATTACATTTCATATTTGTGTCCCCTTTGGACCATTATGATGTACACACCATTTATCTTTTCAGGTGCCCTTTGGGCCTCGTCATTATTTGTATATATTGAGACATTGATACGTGCATGGGTATGCCCGGCTTGTCCATATATTTGAGATTATATGTACCTCATCCATATTAGACTATTGTATCTACATAATCGACCCTTGTAGTCCAGTGAAGCACTTTTCATACCCTTCAATGTAGCTACTATTATCCATACTACCATAACACCTCTTATCCATGAAAATTAAGAACCTATGATGTCTGTCAGCCATATGAAGAGCTCCTTCCCTCACACATCAAGGGGAAATATGTTAACACCAAAACATTCCTCACCATGTTCATCCCCTAGTGACATCACAACATTCCTTATTTTTACCCATTAAAATTGTTGGATACTTATTCTATGGGATGAACTGGTTTCAACGAAGCTTCTTATTGTAGACCCAACAAAATCCCCTTCACTAGCCCTTTCGAAATCAACCTATGAACATGGTGAAGTCTCATCAGAAGCGAAGATGGGTGGTTACAGAATCAGGCTTCTGTAACCTTGGTGACGCGTGGATGTGTTATGCGAACTTGTAATGTACTCCTTGTTTAACATCTACTTAACATATCATTACCAATACATAACTGCGCACTCCACAGTTATCGACAAGCTACATAATTCGTTGAATCGCTATTCATTTACCCTTTTAACAACGCATTCATCATACTTAACATGACTTCGCAACATTCATGCATATGTGTTCCACTTACTTAACACAACATTCTCATCTAGATACATATGAAACCAAATACATAGGTATAATCATAACATGAATACAAATCATATCATAGATTCATACACACAACATAGATATTTACGTGGTTCACCCCCCATATGGGAGCTGCGTCCATGAGAATTGTTCTTATATTACTTGGAAGGGGTAAAAGTTCCAATCTGCACACTCAGCTGCAGACTCTTCTCTACAATAGACCTCTACGCACTCAGCTGCAGAGTCTTTTCTCTCTTAGATCTCTCTCAGACTAGATCTAGCAATATCTAACAAAATCCCAACACAAGTCTAACTAACCCTTTCTTATACAAAATTGCCCTTTATATAGATTGATCCCAAAGGTCACATATTTACAATAACTATCGGCCAACCCCCATAGTACCCTTAAACCCAAAATAGCACAGTTCTCTTGTTGACCACGCTTTTCCTTAACTTCATTGGAGCTCTACTATCCTTTTGCATTGCTTCTATGACTTTGACGCCTCTTCTGACAGTCGCAGTTATGATTGTACGGCTCTGACTCTACAATGGTGCGTCCTTTGCACCATTCTGATTCTTTACTCTCTGAATTCTGTAGCTGAAAGTTCACCGCTTCATTCATAACTGCTCCAACTCCTCTAGTCGTCCTCAGTACTTCATATTTACTGAGGGGACAGGTCCTTTCCTATCAACTTCGCTTCACTCCATACCCTCGTCACGGGAATTGCGGAGTTGCTTCTCCCAAAAATGGTCAATGTTAGGCCTCTCCTAACTTGTACCTTTGCCATAAAAAATTCCTGCACTTGGGCTGCGCCCAAAAGGCCCCTAACACTTTCTTGTGGCTCGCCCCTGAGCCACTTTCACTGGGTTTCTTTGACTGCACTTCCCCTAGGATGTTTGACTTCACAACGAATTCCTGAAAACTTGCGCTTAGCTTCACAATTGCTTCCTTAGTCTCTTGCTCAAACTCCTTAATCATTTCGAGCATCATCTCTGAGACTTGTTCCTATATTTGCTCCTTCATTGTATTCTCTGTTGTGGAGAGTTATTGCAGTTTCTCCTCAATTTATTCAGAAAGTGCCAGTGCTTCTTCTTGCATCAACTATAACTTTGACAAATTTTCAGCTTACTTCATCCTTAGTGCTTTTAGCTCCTTCTGAAGCTCTTTTGTCTCTGCGAAATTCTAGATCCTTTTCCTTGGCAGCAAATCCTTCATGGTCCTGTTCATGGAATCAAGGTCCTTCTACCTCTTTTGAAATTCATCATCAATTTTCTGTAGTTCAGAGTCCTCCTGCAGCATGGCCCATACCTTAGTGACTTCTTCAATTAGGTCTTGACATCTCGCAACTTCTGCAGAGATGTTTTCTATTGAAGTATTCAAATCTTCGGCTCTTGCTTCTTTTACATCTTGTGGAGTGCGAGGTTGTTGCTGAGACTCCAACTCAACAATCTTCTCCTTGTATCCAATATCCATATCCTCCATCTTAGCTTTGATATTGTCCACATTACTACTAATATTCAGGATGGTCGCTTCTACTTGAGGATCTTCTATGCGGTCTGGGATCTTCGCGTAGACTTCAGTGATGGATTTCTTCAACTTTTTCTACCTCTCTTGCGCATATGCTATGTCATTTGTCTTCAGCACACATTCATACTTCATCTCCTTATATCTATCTTCCAGCTTCAGATGCTGGTTATAAGAGACCATATCCCTATCTTTGATTTCTTCCACAACCTGCAAATGCATATTGTGCCATCCTTCGATGGGAAACATCCCAACATTAATGTCCATATGTGCAAGATTCTTCGCACTTTCAGTAAGCTCATCGCTCAGGAATATTATATTCATCACATCTATTTGGACTAGCCAATGTCTCATCATTAAGGCATGTTCCTTTCTTTTCATTTGGATTGACTCGCCTATCCTATATTCAGAATCTGATTCTCTGACTAAGTCTCACTGGACTTGTTCTACTCTTGCTACTAGACTCTTCAGTTCTGTGAGGCTTTCTATCATACTCGCTTGGACTTCCTCATGCTTGATGTCCTTTAATGTGAGTGTCTACTCAAGGTGATCATTGAATTGGGCTGTGATGTAGTCATAATCATCCTCATGCAACTGTGCATCGAGCAAATCCTTATTTTCTTTCTGTTTATTTCTTTGGGCTACTTCTGGAACGACTGTGTTAGGATTTTTTCTTTTCTCTCCTGATGGAAAATCAAAAACTTGTTGCTATTCTTCTCCTTGATCCTGTTATGGATTCCTCTGATGTAGTGATCAGCGCTTCTGGCACATCGATCTTCCACTATGGCGGCCATTCTTCTAAGATAAGATCAATTTTCTGTGCATCTAACTGATATAGCCCTTCAAACCATTCATGATTCTTTAGCTATGCTCTCAACTGAATGTAAATGAAATGAAGGCCGACTTTGAATGTCATCTTGCCAATATAGACGGTTTTTATTTCCTTGGTAATACGCAAAGTCCGCTCGATAAATTCACATAACTACTCATAATACGTAAACAATTGTATGTTATTAAGACTTTGTCTATCCAGATTCGAATTTTCCCACATGTTCGCAAACTTGGGTCTTCGAAAATCTCCAATGAATACTGGGACATTATGCTGATAGTTAGGCTCTTTCCAGTCTATGAATGCGATCAACACTAACAACCAACTATAATGGAACTGATGTCGACCGTCTTTTGTATCTCTATCATCATCTAGAAACTTGTTCAATAGATATCTTGCCCAATTGTACTGAAGTCCATCCTTGGCCTTCACAGTTAAGGAGATTGCAGCGGCCGACACCTCGTTCGGTCTACATTTACTTAGGATTCTTCCTGTGAGCAGTTGAACTATGAACCATGTAGCTTGATCCTTGATTCTAGCTATTGTATATCCACAGTTTTCATTGAGAAAACCAAATTCTCTCTTCATTCTCTTGGTAAGCTCTTTTTCCTTGTTCTTTCCTATGAACTCCACTGTGGGATCAACACCTCTCTTTCTCTAGTGCGTGATTATATAGATTAGGTCTATGTTGATGTTGACCTTGCGGTCTAACTACAAGTATCCCTGGTCCATACATGAAAGTAGTGTGCGCACAACTGCTACGAGCTATGGGATCTTGTCAAAGTGCAGAATTCACAGCAAATTCAACAACCCTGATGGATTCAACGACGTAATCCAGTCTTGTGCTTGGATTGTGGTATTCTTGTTGGATTCATCATGTCTTCTACACATATATTGGTCTAGATGAAACTGTGGGTACTTCATTTCTTGCAGCAAGTCATGATCCGCGAACTTGCACTCTGGAATTTTACCAAGAAAATTCTCCTTTATGTGCACATGAATCGACATGGGCAGCAACGGGATCTCATACTGCGGATTCCTTGTGAGTATCACCACTGGCGCATTATCCTTTCTTAGAGGGATATATTATGGAGCAAGCAGACTTGACTTGTTGCGAGGTTGTTCATATGGAAATGGCTTCGAAATATTTGCTTCCTTCGACTTTTCTTGCTCAATGGCCTTCTTCTTTTCTTTATGCTTCTGTTCTGGAATGTTTCGCGGTGAAAATCTAGATGTTCCACCTCTCTCTGGGGCTACTTTATTCACTAGTGTCTTCATGGCTCCTTCCAAACCATGATGTCAGAAGTCTCTTAATATCTCGTCTAGGGTTGATTGCTCAGACATACACTGTCGGATTACTCTTTCTCTTGAATGGTAAAAACTCATAAATTACAAGCAGTGAAAATTTAAAATTCGTGGTAAAACCGGTAACTATGCGGTCTTTACTATTTATAGGAGCAATGACAGTAAGGCACAACCAAAAACGGCTAACTTAGCATTAAATTCCATGCTCATTGGCCAAATATTGCTTAGATCTTGGTCCTTTTTCTTCAATTAATGTGTTTTCAATGAACAAATATGCCTTAAAAGCGGAAACATCTGGTTCCCGGAGGTACTGTATAATGACTACTTTCTGATAAAAAATTGTAATAGCGAGTTTTATTTCACTTCGCTGATGGTTAGTCTAGTGGAGAGGTTCACTTCACAATTTAATTATCCTAATTTGAACTTCGTGGCGCTACTCCCTTCTTTTACTTCACATATTACCTTGCTATGTGTGCTTCACAACATATCTTCCCATATTGTGAAACTATGCATTTTAACAAAACTGTGTTCAGACTCTGCCCTTTATTTTAGTGTCCAATTTCAACTACACTTGACACTTAAAATATTATTGCATTGCTTAACTGATACCTAGAAGAGTAGGGCCATCCCTGTAAGTCTTTAGTTTACTCCCATTAACAAGCCCTTGCAATTTTTCTCCAAGTAATGTGGTTAACTCAACTGCGCCACCATTAGTGACATGCTTAACAATGTATGGTCCTAACTAGTGCATTTTTAATTTTCCAGGAAACTTCATAAATTTTCTATCATAGAGGAGGACAAGGTCTCCTACCTGGAATAATTTATTCTTGATGTGTCTATCAAGCCAAACCTTTTCTCTATCTTTATGCACTTGTTGGTGAAAACCTGCAATGAATCAATCTTCCTCCAATCCAACTAACTGTAGTAATATTTCATCCATCGTCTGATCATCAGCCATATCTGTGAATGCTGCAATTCACAAGCTTGGTACTATGTATTCCATGGGAATGACAACTTCATATCCACCTACGTTATCTAACACTTCGTCTCTGAATGGAGTAGGAAATGGGTCATGTAGAGATGCGTCATTCAATTTCCTGAGGTCCACAAAAATTATGATTTCACCCTTAGCTTTCTTGTCTTGAATTACCATGGGACTTATCCATTCTAATTCTTCTACTAGTTCAATGATTCATGCTTCAAGCATTTTATCAATTTCTGCTTTCACTTTTTCTTTATATCTGGGATTCAATCTGTAAGGTCTTTGCTTAATAAGCTTCACATCAAGCTTGAGAGGTATTTTCATAACTCCCAAGTCACCTAAAATTCCTTTCATTTCAGAAAACTTGGTAGGAAACAAATCTTGATATTCGCGCAGTAGGTTTGCAATCTTCCCTACTGTTTCTTCATCCTAGTAATACCCAATAGAATCAAAATTTGGTTCATTACTAGTACCAATATTGATCTTTCTAGTCTTCACAGGGTTACTTAGATCTGGAATCTCTAAATCAGGTCCTTATACATCGTGTTTTCCTTCAGACTTAGGTATATTCACATCGCGAGGGTTTTCATCTTCATCTTTGTCTAGCGTGAAGTTATAACATTCAAGGGCATGTTTCAACTGTATTTCCCAATCTGGTTGCTTGTATACAAGCAACAAAACATCATTAAATAACTTTTTTTTAATGATCTGCAAAGCCTCATTGACATTCAGACAATCATCCTCAAAGATGAAAGTGGATTGAAAGGCATTTATCATTATGTGCCAATTTGTTGTACCTCTGTGAATTTATGCTTCTGTATAATAGTTCTTTGGTATTTGATCCAATGTGTGCACAAACATATGAATCGATTCTGTCTTAGGTGTATGCATCCATGATTTCAAGCAAAAATCTATATGATCTCTAGGATCAATCTGTCCATTGTATTTTACTTGTACTAAGTCAGTTTGTTCTACAAATATAATTTCCAACATGTGCTTACATTCTTCCCATGTGTTCAGGTTGTCTTTGTGGAAACCCACCACCTAGCAGGTGTAGCTCACAATGCTATATCTAAAGCTGCTAGCTTATGTTCATCTGAAACTAAATATTCATGAAGGAATGCATGGATATTACCCAAACCATCATAAGTAGGAATTGGACTTACCTATGTTCCAATCCAACGCAGTGAATTTGTTATCTTCGCACATCGTATTGATGATACTTCATGCATTCAGCTCTGCCAGTTCCCCATTCCTTCGTTTGATTCTGATACGAAATAACTATCACATATCTAGCTCAATGTTCCATCATAGTGTAGGGTTAATGTAATATTCTTGATTCACTGTCATCTTGTAGATATTATAAAGTTCTTGATCTTTTCATTCTTCTCTTACTGGTTCAACATACCTAGGTCCTTGTGAAGGATCTAGGGGTGCGATGACCCTAATATCCAGTCCTTCAAATATAACTTTTTTTCTTCAAGTTGATAATTGCAAGGTTATCAATTTCCCAGTCAATCCCCAATAATGCAGGATAATTATTACTGTCATCTATGATTTCGATAACCTTGAAGTCTGCTTTACTTCGCACTCCATCAATGTCAACAAGAACACTTGATAATATCCCAAAGGGTATAAACTTCAGTTGGTTAGCTAATCTCAACTGTATAGGAGACCAAGACAAATTTAGCTTCCCCATTTGTTCCCATGTTTTTTTTGTCAGGACGTTCACCTCTGAGCCTAGTGTAGCTAGGGTTTTCAACCTAGATTATGCAAATGAGCACCTACTAAGGAGAAGGGCCTCCTTAGTAGCAGTTCAGAAAAACAGTAAATAAAAGACAGTACAGTAAAATAGTAAACTACTCTAAGCATGTGCATAAAATAACAAAAAGATAATTAAATTGGTTTTTTGTATTGATTATACCTCCAATCTGAAGGTTGATGAAGCCTTTGCAGCAGTCCAAGAGGGTTGCTTCCAAGCTCCAGTTTTGTTCCTTTATCTTTCTCCAAAGGGTTTTGGAAATGGGCCAAAGGGGCACTCAAATGTGAAAGTAGCTCAAGGGTGAGCTAGGGTTTCAGGAATGATTTTGGCAGAGTAAGGATATGGTTGATTGTGGATATGAATTGTGGATATGAAATGAGGGGTCTCCATCACCTATTTATAAGTTTTTAGTGGTGGAGTGCTGGCCCATGGTTTTGGGCACCATATGATTTAGGTCAGCTGTATAGGGTTTTTGCCTCATTTTCCCCTCTTTTTCCTCTTTTTTTGTATTTTTTATTCCCTTTTTAGAGGGTTTTTGCTATTTTGGAGGAATTTTGGATTATTTTGGGGGGAAAAAGGGTTTTTTTTGGCCTTTTGGAGGCTTTTTAATGGCTTTTTAAGGTTTTGGAGGCAAATATGGTAGGAAATATGGACAAATGAGTCATGTAATGGGGTAGATGAGGTAGTGAGCACTTTTTGGGTGTTAACAGATTGCCCCTTGATGTGTGAGGGCAGGAGCTCATTGTATGGCCGATAAACATCATAAGTCTTTTATGGTTTTCCTGGGATGTGAAGAAGAGAAGAAACGAACTAGAGCCCAGAACAATGGTCCCGAACAAACTACAAAGACTGAAAGTACATGACCTCAATAATGAATGAGGAATAATCTGAGCATATGGACGAGGCGGGCATTCCCATGCTCGTATCAAGAGATAGAACAATAATAACAATGGGGTCCAAAATATGGGGACCTGAAATATACATGGCCTCAAATAATGAATGAGGAAGAATCTCAATATATGGATGAGGTGGGCATACCCATGCTTGTATCAAGATACATAAAAAATAACTGTGAGGCCCGAAAAAGGGGGACCTGTAAGATACATAGAGAACCACTGTGTACATCATAAGGGTCTAGAGGGGACACAAATCTGGGACATACTGTTGGGATGAAGAACTGATGCACTGAAATAACAATAGTGTTGTTGAGTGTGGTACCAGAGGAACTGATGAGCTACTGGATCATAGTGACGGGGAGTCATACCCTCAATGGTACACTGAACTGGAGTTGAAATGGGTACTCAAGGAAGCATATAAATGGATGTCTTCTGAATACAATCTCCTACGCAACCCGGACATCCACAAGAACATATAACTGGGCGTTCCGAAGGGACTCACCAATGTGCTAGAGTCGGGGGAAATCCGGGGTATTCGACCAATAACTGAAGGGATATATACCCTGCGTGATTCTCAACGATGCGATCAAGGTGTTGAAGTCGAGCATTTGAGAAACAACCACTCGGAGAGTCAATGATGACTCCTCTCAAAGTGGTCCGTAGGAACTCACCATAGATGGGGATGGGTCCAAGGCGTAGGGACCTTTGGGTCTATCCTCTGAAATAGAGGGGCTGTCGTCGATAGAGGGAGACCTGAAACTAGCAAGGCAATGATGTTTCCTTGATAGGAGTGCGAGGTGGAGAACCGAAGTGTGAGAGTACTGATGGTAGGACTGTCATACTGTGGGGGATAACTGGGAAAGTAGAGTGGGTGGACTCAAACTTCCGTTGTCCAGAGTATGATGGCGGGGATGATCGGGCAGCATATGAAACTGATTGGTGGGAAAGGGATCATAGCTGTAATGGATCAAGGATAGTGACTGGGGTGAGGGATACTCAAGTTGGTGTAAAATGGCACGAGACTGCAGAATACTCTGAACAAAGGTGACCTTATTAGGGGTGCTGCCGAGATGATCGATCATAGTGCCAAGAGGCATGGGGGGACTTCTTCATGGGTTAAGGAACTAGAAGAAGTGTGTTTAAAATGGTACTGTTGTGTGGATTTATACGATCCTAGGACAGTTCATGCTCGTGATTGCTTTCAATTTTAAGGAGTCTGAAAGCAATAAGAAGACTCTGAAATAATGGAATGGTACTATCGTGTGGATTTGTACGAGCCCAGGACAGTTCATGCTCGTGGTTGCTTTCAATTTTAGAGAGTCTGAAAGCGATAAGAAGACTCCATGGGTTTGCTTTTTCATGTGTTAGTCTCCAAGGCCCGAAGAAGCATAAAAGGATACAATGATGATCTCTTCTAGCCGGTGTGACTAGAGTATTCCTTTTTCGTAACTAGTCTACCAGGTCCAGAAAAGGGTTAAACATATACCAGATAGACGCCCTTTCAGGTACTTTAACGAGCATGAAAGGAAGCAATATTGCTCGGCGATCTTTTCATTGTTTTAGGAGTCAGAAAAGAGCTTAACAGAAACTCCCTAAGTGCCTTTTTCATAAAGGACTTGTCCGGCCCGAAAAAGGGATAAAATTATACCGAACAAAAGGAATGGTCAGGAAAGGAGGAAGTGCTCAATCAAGGAACATTGATGATGACCAAGAACGAGGGTAGGTGGGAACACTGGTGGGCCTCCTTGTGGGATAATGAATGGTGGCAAAATAACGAAATAATTCCAGTATGAAAGGAGTGAATGGCTCATGTAAAAATGTGGAACAATTCGATGGAGGCCGATGTGGTGCGCAAACCAAGGCAGCAAGGTGTCGAGACACAATGTTGAAATTGTACCTGGTGAGAGCAAGAAATGATCTCAAGCATCATCATGAGCTCAGAAAAATGAATCCGACGATATAAGAAGTGTCAAAAACGGATAACGGCTGAGGTGGCATGCAAACCGAAGCGACGGGGGGCGTTTTGGAAAAAATACCCAAAAAATTTGGGGGTGAGAGCAAGAAATGATCTCAAGCATCATCACGGGCTCGAAAAAATGAATCCGATGATATAAAGTATATAAAAAACGGGCTACGGCCGATGTGGCATGCAAACCGAGGCAACAAGGTGTCGGGAGACAATGTTGGAACTGTATAGAGTGAGAGCGAGAAATGATCTCAAGCATCATCACGGGCATGGAAATATGAATCCGACGGTGCAAATGGTATGAAAAACGGAGGTCATAAGGACTCCGAAATGGTCAAAGGAAATAACTAGGTTAAAAAATGGCTACAAATAAAGGTGAGCCCACCAAGCGAAGGATGCAGGGGTGGGGAGAAATGATGACCTGCGGGGGCAGAATACTAGGTGTATCGAATCAAATCATATATACAAGTGACATGTGACCTCAAAAATGGTTGAGATCACACATGGGAAAAAGTGAGCAAGGTTAATGACCTGCCCCCATGCTATGCGCATGGGGTTTGTGATTGTGGATCACATATGTGTTGGTTTGAACAATGGGATCATTGAAATACTGAGATAGATGTGATGGGGAAGGTTCAAAATGATAGATCATGCCCCCTATCCCAGGGTTTAGGTAATCTATTATGCCCCCTAACTCAGAGGTGTCAATGTGGTGGTCGATGATAGCGGGGTCAAGACTAGGCATTTCGGTGTAGGACTAGGAAAAGACATCACAGAACTCTTGGAAATGTTTTTTGTACTCTCCAATATCATATTCACTGCAGGAGGCTCCTGAAGTGATGAGTTCAGGGGCACCTCCTGGGGCAGCGATATCAATTTGGATTGTGGGTGAGATGTTGGCCATGTTACCTTCCTCAAAGGAATCAGGAGCGGGAATGGGATCCTTAAACCAGTCGACTTTGGTGGGAAGGAAATCTTTGGACTCAACTGCAAATTGGGTGGCTGTGGTGGAGGAGGACTCTTTTGGGAGGAAATAGGAACGATGGTGCATGTCTTCCCAGGGATAATCTGTGGCAGTGAGAGCCTCTAAAATCTCCTCATCATTGCGGAAACTTTGAGTTGTCAAATCGGTTGACGAGGAAGTGGTAGTCGAAGAGATCATATAGATGGTGTTAATCTCTCTGGATGAGGGCGTTACTGGGGGGTGGGTCTCCTCAATTGTGGGGGGTGCCGTCTCAAGGTCCAAATTATTCATCTCGTAGAGAGCTGCTATGTAATCTAGGAGATTAGGTCAGTGGTGTGAGTAATGGCTGTAAATACCGCATATGGCACAAGGGTGGTTGGTACGCAGTGATTTATCACGAGGCTTAGGGGTTGGATCGAGTTGGAAAACCGAGATGTTGGGGTCGTCGTCAAGCATTTGCATGTGTTCCTGTAATGCAGGTAATTGTGCACATTGATGAGTTGGATGGCCTAATTCATCACACAACGAGCATTTGGGAGGAGCACAAAACATGGGGGGGTTTTCAACTATTTTGGGCAGGGGTACAACAGTGTATGGTTGTGGGCCTCGGCCCCCAGTGTGCTTGATAAGAGCGGGGGGGAATCGTAGATGATGAAGGAATAGTGACACCGGGAGGTGGTTGACTAGTAGTGGCAATGGGTTGCACCAGTTGTAGGACGACATTTGGTGTCGGTGGGGGAACGGGAGGCGAAATATACCACATGGGTAATCCTAAGGTTAACCTAGGGAGGCTGAGGGTAGCCATAACCGGGGCGCTTACTACTCCTGAGGGAGGGAATATGAAGGGGATTGTGTGGATGGGTGTAACATCGATGTGACTAGGTACCAATGGTGGTTTGGGTAACAAGGGCGGTTGATTGTTGGTTGTTTGTGTATTGTGGGAAAGGGTACATAGGTCAGGTACTTCGGTCGCGGGTGACGGGGGTGGAATGGATTGGAATGTGGAGGTCATCGATGTATCTGAGTAAACTTTGGGTCCCATGGAGGAAACAAACGAGGTAGTTGCACCACAAACAGGTTGTTAAACCATGGGGATAAAATTTTGGGTGCAGCTGGGGCATTGGGATCGTAATAGGTGAGTTGATCGACCTTGACCACGCGTCTGTCATGGGGGAACATCATGGTACGAAAAATGAATGAGGCAACCGCCGGCATGGCATACATGTAGCTGCGGCCAAGTAAGAGGTTATAATCAAGTTGGGCATTAATGACCTCTATGTCAATGAGCACGGGTTTTCCAGCCGACTAGACAGGGACATTAGCTAAGAGACCTTGGGGTTGAGCCAAACGACCATCATAGGCTTGCAACGCAGTGGTGGACTGCAAGAGAGTAGGGGATCCTAACTTCTGCCAAACGAATGTGGACATAATGCATGTAGAGGCACCTTCATCGATAATGCACCGATGGATGACAAGGTTCCGAACAAAAACAGAAACTTGGAACGCTAAAGTGGAAGGCAGGCGTGGTTCGGATTGGTCCAAATCGAAGGCCATTAGTTGTGAATCATTTGGGTCAATATCACCAATGGCGGAGAGAAAAGTCTTGCGCTGCGAAGAATAGTTTTTTAAGACTTCTAATGCAGACATGGCTACGGGGGACTGGGCTAAGTCATCTACAATGTTTTAATTTGACGCAGCGCGAGCATTGGGATTATTGTTGATGCGACGAAGTGGGAAGCGAGGTGCTTTGGAGGTGCCATCTAGTGGAGCTGGAGGTATATGTAATGTCTGATTAGTGGGATGAGCGTTAGTGTTTTTTTCAATGGGAGGGGCTTCAGGGGTGGAGCCATATTGGTTCTGACGGGTTTGGAGGTTGACATCAGTGGATGACATCATTAACAAGTGGTGGGTACTTGAGTCTATCATGGGTTGATCAGGAGCGACATAAGTGATTTGCTGTTGTGGTGGCGTGTTTCCTTGAGGGGGAGCTAATGGCTGAGCGTTCACTACACCTTGGGTTAGTAAGGGGTTTTGTAGCACCAAGGGTTGATGCTGAGGTGGTGGGGGGTTGGGCGGTTGACCGCCTTGGTCTGGAGGGGGGTTGTTCCCATGGTTACGGCCTTTGTCGCAGTTTTGCTGGCCCTATTGGCGCTCGTTATTTTGGTTCTGCTACGAATTTTGTTGGGCATACACTTGCCCTTGGGCAGCAGGTGGGTTCTGGGATTGTGCAGGTGTGGGAGTAGGCTGCGGTGGATAATAATTAGGTGGAGGCTGTGCAAGTGATGAACCTTGTGGGGATTGCTGATACGTCTGCAGAACGGGTTGTGAGTTTGCTGCAGGGGCTGCCTGTGGTGGGTAATAAGCAGGTTGGGCTTGAGAGGACACAGGAGCTAGTGTAGCTTGTGGGTGGTAATATGGCTGAGGTGCGACCAGGGAGGTGTAAGCGGGGGATGCATGACCAAAGAACTGAGGTGGACATGAGGGTCCGTGGGAATGGTGGTGATGTGCCATGGGAGCGTACGAATTGGTTATTCCGGACTAAGATGTATCCTGCAAAAGGTCGGGGCCATGGCTAGGACGTGCTATGGAAAAGGGTTGGGGATGCGAGGCAATATGGCCAATGATGCCATCTGCGGCATGGGATGCCCCCAGCGCATCGTGTTGGGAGGAATCACTGCGAGGGGCATCAGGTATGATGGAATACAGATAACCCGACTTGGTGTAAATGAGGTCAAATTGCTAGGCTTTGAGGATGGCCTCTTCTTCATAATGGGGTTGTTCGGATGCCACATCCTTGGCAGTGACAGGAAGGAGGGGTTTTAGAAACCAATCTAAGAAGATACAGTCGTCTAACTTGATTTTGCAGAGGCTGCGGCGTCGACGCCACTCATGAATGTGGTCAGTGATGTGGGTAGCCATGTTCTGTCTGCAAGACAGTAGGATCTCAACTCTCGCGTCGTAGCAGACAGGTAACTAAAAGAACTGCAGAAAAGTTGAGGCAAGGGAAGTAAAGGTGGCATGGGTCCCATGGGGTTGCTTGATGTACCACTTAGCGGCAGAGCCAGTGAGGGTGCACTGTAACAGACGGAGGCAGACAGAGTCATCCACTATGGAGTTGGAGGAACACCATAGATGGAAGGACATAATATGGTTCTGGGGGTCTTCACCTGCCTTACCCTCAAACTTAGGGATTTCGGAGGGGAGCTTGGTGGGCATGTGAGGCCACGCAGGGTCTTGTCTGATGGGATCGTTAGTCAGTCTAGCTAGGTCAGGAAGGTTGAGACTAGCCATGAATGGAAAACTAGTAGAAGGATGTGACATACTAGTGGTTGTGACCATGTTGGGGCCAATGCCCCCAAGTGGAGGGGTTGGGTTTGGGATGTTGCCCCCAAGTGGAGGAACGAAAGTGGTATGGGATGGTCCTACACCGCCAAGGGTAGTGTGAGTCACTGATGGAGTGGGGATAGGTATGCCAGCTACTGGAATGGGTACAATGATCAGAATGGTAGATGTGGGCCCCATCGAGGGCATACCCAAAGCAGGTGTGGTAGCTGGTGTGGTGGTGGATGCTCCACCAATAGTCCCTACAAAGAAATGGGTGGAAGTCATGCCAGCCATGGGGCTGGTTGGTGCAGTGTAAGTGGGGTTCTCAGACTTTGCCTCAGAATCAGAGGTAAAATAAGGGGTGTCTAGATCGGGTGACGAAGTTCTATGCCGTTGATGAGTGGAGTCAAGTGACAAAGCTTGAGATCTATGATGAGTGGTATCAAGTGATGAAGATATACATCTATGACGGGTGATGTCAAGTGAACCATGCTATGGGGGCTCACCCCGGAGGCACCGAGAATGTCTCAGGGACTCAATGGTGACAGATGATGTCAAGTATCTGGGGGTTGTGTTGAGTGAAAAACAACTCAAAAACCCTAATGAAACCGAGTGTGCAGAAGGAGAGCTCAAAAAGTATGGCACTCAAGCCAACAACCAACTCAAAACACTTACTGTAATAGTTGTGCTACAATAAGTCGAGTATCAATAGAAATGGTCAGAATACCAACAAGCAGCAGGTTTCCTAGAAAATAAATAAAAATGGTGGACTCGCTAGACCAAAAGGAGGCAAGGGAGCATGCAAACACCTAGCTAAATAGTATTCTAACTCAACTAGACATATCCTCTGCAAGGTGATGAAATCCAAGTCAAACAATATGGATAGTAGAGCCAAGTGGCTAAAGATATCCCTCTACCGGGAGGGACACCGAGTAGTCAATCCTAGAAGAAAAGAAACTAAGATACCCCATTCATGACACGTTCGGTTGGGTGAATCTATCGTTTGGTTCTATCGCCGCTGTATCCCCATACGGGTGATACACTGAGAATTGCGAAAGGTATCCCTCGGTTACTGAATGGATTGCGGTATTCCACTTAGGATTCTGGAACCAGTCTGGCGACTTCAACCCTCCTGGGGGAGAGGCCTTCCCGAGAAATTGGTTTTAAACCGTGTCAAAAAATACTAGGGGATTTTGGTTCCCTAACGGACAACAACTATGTCTCAAGTGTAAGCAACCAAGTGGTGTTATTTGGATGCCTATCCCCCCAATCGTACCTAACTACAAGATTCTTATGTGTTCCCCAAGTGGGGTTAGAATGTTGGTTGTGTTAAGTAGTATTTTAGGGCCCACTTGAATTAGGTGACAGACTGTGTGCGTGTGAGATGATGAACCCAAGTAAAAGTGCCACAGGGTGGGCAAATTTCTAACTAAAAATATCAATGCAGAAATTAAACTTTAAAATGCAAAATTTTCTCTTTTCAATTAAAATGCTGAAATTTTTTAAAAAATATTATGTAAATCGAACAGAAATAATATTATAGAAAAAAGTTTGTAGGGAAGTATGGCTGCAGATATGACAGATGGCTGTGCAGGTGCAGAAAATATTGCAGCAAAGTGCTGGGTTCAAAACAGTGAAAAAAGTGCAGAAAACAGACCGCGGGTATGTGGCAAATTTGAGCGATTGGACCATGGGAAACACGTCAACAGTCGCGGACGGGTTGCGGGAATTTGGCCGAAAGACGTAGGCAGACCGCGGGAAAAGGGTCGAAAGTCACAGGCGGGTTGCAGGAAAATGGCTGAAATCCGCAGGTGGGACGCGGGAAGAAGGCCGAAAGACGCAGGCGAGTTGCAAGAAAATGGCTGAAAGCCGCAAGCGGGACACAGGAAAAAGGCCGAAAGACGCAGGTGGGTTGCAGAAAAATGGCTGAAAGCCGCAAGCGAGATGCGGGAAAAAGGCCGAAAGACGCAGGCGGGTTGCAGGAAAATGGCTGAAAGCCGCAGGCGACCCGTGGAAAAATGGGTTAACAGCCGTGGTCAGATCGCATGAAACAAGCTGATAGCCGTGGTCAGATCGTAGGTAACAGAATGGAAACCGCCGGTAGATCGCTGGAAATAGTCTGAGAGCTGCAGTCGGATCGCAAGTAAATGCCTGAAAGACGCGGTCGGAACGCAACTGCGGGGGGAAAA
This sequence comes from Larix kaempferi, assembly GCA_027924585.1. Classification (NCBI taxonomy): domain Eukaryota; kingdom Viridiplantae; phylum Streptophyta; class Pinopsida; order Pinales; family Pinaceae; genus Larix; species Larix kaempferi. Next base: position 4,594,529 of record BSBM01000125.1, on the reverse strand, counting down.
AGACATGGTTTACGGCAGCCGAAAGGAAAAAACAGAAAAATATTGCAGAAAATTAAAAACGTTTAAAACTTTAAAACAATAACCAGAAATTCAAAGGAACACAAGGGGAGTCGCCAAAACTGTAGCTAGGGTTTTCACCCTAGCTTGTGCAAATGAGCACCTACTAAGGAGAAGGGCCTCCTTAGTAGCATTTCAGAAAAAATAGTAAATAAAAGACAGTACAGTAAAATAGTAAACTACTCTAAGCATGTGCATATAAAATAACAGAAAGATAATAAAATTGGTTTTTTGTATTGATTATACCTCCAATGTGAAGGTTGATGAAGCCTTTGCAGCAGTCCAAGAGGGTTGCTCCAAGCTCTAGTTTTGTTCCTTTCTCTTTCTCCAAAGGGTTTTGGAAATGGGCCAAATGGGCACTCAAATGTGAAAGTAGCTCAAGGGTGAGCTAGGGTTTCAGGAGTGATTTTGGCAAAGTAAGGATATGGTTGACTGTGGATATGAAATGAGGGGCCTCCATCACCTATTTATAGGTTTTTAGTGGTGGAGTGCTGGCCCATGGTTTTGGACACCATATGATTTAGGTCAGCTGTATAGGGTTTTTGCCTCTTTTTTCCCTCTTTTTCCTCTTTTTTGTATTTTTTATTCCCTTTTTAGAGGGTTTTTGCTATTTTGGAGGAATTTTGGATTATTTTGGGGGAAAAAGGGGTTTTTTTGGCCTTTTGGAGGCTTTTTAAGGTTTTGGAGGAAAATATGGTAGGAAATATGGACAAATGAGTCATGTAATGGGGTAGATGAGGTAGTGAGCACTTTTTGGGTGTTAACACCTAGGTCGAGAATGACCTGGTTCATTTCAAAATATCCAATCTACGCATTTATCCTCATTTATATTCCTATCCTTCTATGGTTCTTGATATGATGAAATGCTCTATGTGCTTCATTTACTGTATTACGTTGTTCGTAATGTCCCAATAGGTTCTATAATTCTCCTAAGGAGTTTCCATGTCTTAGCATCTTTATGCAACTCTGTAGAAACTGTGTAATAGGACTTGTCTATTATGGCGAAGTTCCCAATCCATAATACGATATTGACATGTCTAATATTTTTGTCTGATCACTTCGCAATTAGATCCTTGTGGTTGAGGGTTTTGAGTCTTGAAAGCCTTTTCTTGCTTCCATGAATACCTTTTTCTCTTGGTTAGGGTTGAATGCAGGCATTTTTCCAGTTTCTTTTCTTACCCAAGGCCCATAAGTAGGCTTTGGTCTATGTATGTGATCTCCAGAAGTTGAATCTTCGTTTGTCCTGTCATTTCCTGTCATAGCTCCACTTCGTGTCACAACATGGATGTTGCGATATTAGTTTCTTTTCTCAACTGCGATCATCTATATATTCTGATTCTGTCGTTATGGTCTTTTCTCTTGCATTTTTCCTTGCAAAATGGGACATGCTTCAATGACATGGTCAAATGACTTACAATACTTACAAGTAGTGCAAGGGTTCTGACACTCTCTTTCTAAATGTTCTGGTTGTGCACAATTATAACAAACAATATGACCTCTTCCTCTTCCTTGGCCAGTGTTATTTCCTCTTCCTCTGAATCCACAACGTCCTCTATATGTGCCTTAATCATACTACACATTTTCATTATTATGCTCTGTTTCTCCTTGGACTCTGTAGACATCATGTTTTCTTTCTATCATGAGGTCATATGCTTTGCAGTTGGTATCATCATGGCAAACTGACTTACAAAATGTGCAGTACAGGTTCTTTGGTGTCTGTACATACTTCTGAAGTAGGTAATAGTCCTTTGGGCGATGTCCTCTACATCGACAAATCTCGCACCATGGTCCTTGTTGTTGGTTTAATGGATTCGGTACTCCACTAGCGATGTAATCTTTGAATACAGGACAATGTTCCTTGGAATGTACTTCAAATTTACATTTAGTGCACCAAACCTCTTCTCTTATTTATTTTCATTTCTTCATATATTGTAGTTGTAATGTCAGGTTTGCTAGCTGTCTGTATCTGTACCATTGTTGTGCTAGTATCTCGTAGGGGCGAAGCTTCTAGGTTCATCGCAATTTCCAATGCTTATGTTTGCGAGGTTACCTTCTGTTGCATCAATGGTAATCTAATTCGGGGAAACAACACAGCTATGAGCCATTCTTGATGTTGTTGCGGTGCTACTTCAAAGATAACTTGATCTAACAAGGATTTGAATTTCTGATCAAACTCCCACATAGTCTCACTAGGTTTCTGTTTGATTTTTTTTAGCTTTGTAATGCATTGAGATTCTGAGTTAGGTTTCTTAAATTCTCTAATCTTCCCTGTTATGATATCAACTAGCGTTTTGTTCTATCCGACAGAATATTTCATGAACCATGTTAAAACTGTATCTCTAAATGTAGTAACTAGCTGAGCTTGTTTTATAGCATCATCTTGTACTTGCTTAACGTTCCATACAACTTCACAGAGAAACCAATGTTTCTCTGGATCTTCTAGACCAGTTCCTTTAAAAATAGGTAGCTTAATTTCGTATTCCATTATTCTTCTAGGAGGTGTAGTGTTTTGAAATGATGAAGGTATACCACTACTTGGTTGATTCTGAGTACTTTCTTCTGCAGTGTTACTACTACTAGTGTTCTACGAACTAGTAATATTTCTTTCTTCAACTATAGGTTTCTGCGGATTAATAGGATGATAGCCAATGCATCTAGGTTCTATTTCATTATCAGAATCAACTTGATATGAGTTTCTATCACTTCCTAACTTAGTTTCTAGGAATGTGTGAGGTTCAACTTCACGAGACCTCTTTCTAGTGCTAACTTTATATCTTTTTCCACTTAGAAAAATACCAATATCTTCGTCTGTGTCACTATCTGTGTTACCGAACATTACATATTAAAACCCTAGGAATATGATTGCATTTTAAGACACCTTTTTCAACTAATAACATTTTAATGCGTAAACTCAGGTTTTTCAAGTACTTACCTCTAAATCCTTGGAAGGAATATCCTTTTGCTATGTTGTAAGAATTCAAAGTGTCCACAATGAACTCTGTAATATAGCCTTCAAGTAAGCTATCCAACCAAAAATATACTGCCCTTTAAATATTGTTATCACTCGCTTTAAGCCTTTGAATCAACTCTGGATTCCACACTATAGGTTCTGCACTCTAAAAATAGTTTTTCTGTTATTCTATCCTTGATATCCACTCATATAGCTCATTATCAAAATATGCGAAGAAAATTTCATGCAGGTCAGTGATTATATACCTCTGCAACCATTGTTCTGTGTGTTGGTTGTGGAGCCAGATCTTCCAATCTCATAGATGATATTGTCTCAGTCATGTACCCCAGAGGACTATACAGTCGTTTCTGAACCTTGGGGTTCGGGAACAGGTTTCACCAACAGATTTGGGCCCATGGTTTTGGGTATCCCGTGGTATTTTCACATTGTATTTACCTTATAAAAGAAAGACACTGTAATACAGCTAGGGAAAGAAATGTATTAGGTTTTATGGATTGTAAAGATCTCTAAGATCATAAAAGAGAGACTGTGAGAGAGTGTGAAGAGGAAGTGTAGCGACTGTGCTACAGGTTGTATCCATTCACTTTGCTGGATGGTATAATAATAAGGACTGGCAATTTCAGTGTGGACGTAGCCCATCTTGGGTGAACCACGATATATTTTTGTCTCTCTTGTAATGTGTATGTGTGATTATATTTTCATTTATGTTTATTGTTATTGCTCTGCAATCCTGTTTTTCTAGCAATTGGTATCAGACCCAAAAGTCTATTTTGTAGATAAACCCGCAGGAAACTAGGGTTTCTGGTTCGAGTGGGAGCAATGGAAGAAAAAGGAAAGTTTAAGGTTGAGAAGTTTAATGGCCAAAACTACTAGTTATGGAAGATGCAAATGGAGGACTATCTGTACCAGAAGGATCTATTCCTACCATTGGGAGGAAGAGCAAAGCAGTCGACGACTATGAAGGATGAAGAATGGGAGGTTCTTGACAGAAAGGCATTGGGGACAATACGGCTGTCCCTGGCTTCGTCAGTGGCTTTCAATATCTCAAAAGAAAAGACAATAGAGGATTTGATGAGCGCATTGGGTAAGCTGTATGAAAAACCCTTGGCCTCCAACAAGGTATTTCTAATGAATCATTTATTTAATATGAAAATGCCTGAAGGTGGATCTGTTACTGATCATTTAAATGAATTTAATATGGTTACAAATAAACTAAGTTCTGTAAGTGTGAACTTCGATGATGAGGTTAGGGCTCTTCTAATCTTGTGTTCATTGCCATAAAGATGGAATATCTTGGTCATGGCTGTAAGTAACTCTGTCTCTAGTTCAAACACCTTGAAATTTGATGATGTTATTGGTGCTATTCTTAGCGAGGAAATGTGAAGAAAAAGCACAAGTGAGACATCAGGTAATGCGTTGACCATGGAGAGCAGGGGAAGAGAAAAGGAGAGAGGAAAGAGCCAAGGTAATCATGGAAAGTCTAAAACTGGCAGATCCAAGTCTAGACTGGGAAAAATAGAGTGTTGTAACTATGGAAAGAAAGGACATCTAAAGAAAGATTGCAGATCTCTAAGAAAGAAAGGAGATGGACAGCAGGAAACTACCCAATAAGCAAATGTAGCAGGTGATGTGTTACAAGATGCTTTGATTTTTGCATTAGATAATACTAGTGGTTATTGGGTAGTAGATTCAGGGGCTTCATGTCATGCTACATTCCATAGGAAATATTTTCATGATTATATTCCAGGCGATTTTGGACATGTTTTATTGGGTGATGATGAGCCATGTAAAATTGTTGGAATGGGTAAGGTATGGATACAATTTAATAATGGAACTGATTAGCTGCTAAAAGATGTTAGGCATATTCCAGCTATGAAAAGAAATCTAATCTCAACAGGGCAGTTGGGAGATGGCGGTTGTTTATCTACGTTCAGAGAAACGTGGTGGAAGATCACTAAAGGATCAATGGTGATAGCAAAAGGAGACAGGGTAGGTACATTGTATTTATGTCCTCATAATACTGACCATCCTATCTCTTTAGCTTCTACAGGAATACATACAGCATTGTGGCATCATAGGCTTGGCCACATGAGTGAGAAGGGGATGCAGATTCTCCACTCAAGGAAGTTGCTTCCATATTTGAAGCAGGTAAGTTTGGAATTCTGTGAAAACTGTGTTTATGGAAAACAAAAGAGAGTCAGATTTCTCAGGGTTGGGAAACATAAGAAGAATGAAAAGTTAGAGCTTGTGCATATAGATGTATGGGGACCAACTCAGGTACAATATCTTGGTGGCTCTCATTATTATGTTACATTAATTGATGATGCAACTAGGAAACTTGGGTTTATTGCATTAGATAGAAATCTGATGTGTTTGCTATTTTTAAGAAGTGGAAAGCTTTGGTTGAGAATGAGACAGGAAAAAGGTTGAAGTGTCTCAGATCTGATAATGGAGGTGAGTATTGCGGCAAGGATTTTGATAGTTACTGTTTATACCATGGGATTCGTAGAGAGAAGAGAGTCCTAGGAACACCACAAGAAAATGGTGTGTTAGAAAGGATGAATAGAATGATCATGGAGCGTGCAAGGTGTATGAGATTTCATGCAGGGTTGCCCTTACAGTCTTGGGCAGATGCTGTAAATACTGATGTTTATCTAATAAACAAACGGCCTTCAAGTGCTTTGGATGGTGGTATTCCAGAGGAGGCATGGACATGTAAAAAGGTAAACTATTCATTTCTGAGAACGTTTCGTTGTGAAGCATTTGTCCATATTGATAAAGAAAATAGAAGAAAGCTTTGAAGCTAAATCCAAGAAATGTACCTTTATTGGATATGGGGTTGATGATTTTGGTTATCGCTTATGGGATTATGAAAATAACAAAATCATTAGGAGTAGAGATGTGATATTAAATGAAAAGGTCATGTATAAAGATCAGTTGCATGGAAAGAAACAAGAAAAAGAAAACACATAGTACATAGTACTTGATGAAATTGAAGAAAATGAAGTTCCAAAGGTGCCAGAAAATCAAGAACAACAAGTACCTAAAACTCCTACAAGTGTAAGAATATCTACTAGGTTAAGTAGACTCCCTGAACGATACTCTCCTTCAATGTATTATTTATTGATGACTGATGCTGGTGAACCAGAATGTTATGAAGAAGCAATGTAGGTGGAAACTAGAAAGAAGTGGGAGCAAGGCATGAATGAGGAGATGGACTCATTGGTAGGAAACCAGACTTGGGATTTGGTTCAATTGTATGCTGGTAAAAGAGCATTGCAGAACAAATGGATTTATAGGTTGAAGGAAGAAGAAGGAGGTAAGAAGCGGTACAAGAACAAACTTCTTGTAAAGGGGTTTGCACAGAAGAAAGGTATAGATTTTGATAAAAATTTTCTCTTTTTGTTAAGATGACTTCAATTAGGACTATTTTAAGTCTAGTGGAGGTAGAAGATTTGCATATTGAACAGATAGATGTAAAAACAACCTTTCTCCATGGGGATTTGGAGGAAGAGATATATATGCAGTAGCCACAAAGGTATAAGGTCAAAGGGAGGGAGAATTTGGTGTGGAGGTTGAAAAAGAGCTTGTATGGATTGAAGCAAACTCCAAGGCAGTGGTATCTAAAATTTGACAGGTTTATGATAGAACAAGGTTATAGTAGATGTCATTCTGACCACTGTGTTTATTTCAAGAGGCTAGATAGTGGAAGTTATATTATCTTGTTATTGTATGTGGATGACATGCTTATTGCAGGGTCTAACATGTAGGATATAAATGTTCTCAAAAGGAAGTTAGCAAATTCATTTGCGATGAAGGATTTGGGTGATGCAAAGCAAATCCTTGGCATGAGAATAACAAGAGACGGGATAAATTGCAAATTGACATTGTCTCAAGGTGAGTACATACAAAAGGTGTTGGAGAGGTTCAGAATGCAGAATACAAAACCAATAAGTACACCTTTGGCCATCCATTTTAATCTAAGTAAGGAAATGTGTCCCAAGACACAGGAAGAGATAGATTACATCTCCAAGATTCCCTATCAATCAACAATTGGCAGCTTAATGTATGCCATGGTGTGCACAAGACCAGATATTCCACAAGCAGTGAGAGTCGTGAGCAGATATATGAAAAATCTAGGTAAAGAACATTGGAAGGCAGTATAGTGGATTCTCAGATATTTGAGAGGTACCAGCACTCATGAATTATGTTTTGGAGGTTGAGACACTATTCTACAGGGATATGTTGATGCAGGTATGGTAGGTGATAAGGATAGAAGGAGGATCGCCACAGGGTATGTGTTTATTGTAGGTGGAATAACAGTAAGTTGGATTTTGAAACTGCAAAAGGTTGTTGCACTTTCAACAACGGAAGCAAAGTATGTTGTTGTTACAAAGGATAGTAAAGAGATGATTTGGTTGCAGAGGTTTATGGAGGAATTGGATAATAAGGAGAAGGATAGCAGATTGTATAGTGACAATCAGAGTGCCATTCATCTTGCAAATAACTCAGCGTTCCATTCCAGGACTAAACATATACAGCTCAAGTACCATTTCATACGCTCTATTCAGGAAGATGAACTATTGAAGCTGGAAAAGATACATACTAGCCATAATCCTGCAAACATGTTCACAAATATAGTGACTGGAGAGAAACTAAGTTCTTGCTCAGTTTCAATTGGCCTTCTAGCATGAAGGTGAAGATGATAAATTTTCCAAGTCCAATGTCTAGCAAGTACAACAACGGTGGAGTTGTTGTGATCAGTCTCCAAGTGGGAGATTGTTGGTTGTGGATCCAGATCTTCCAGTATCATAGATGATATTGTATTATCTATGTACCCCGGAGGATTGTACACTCATTCCCCAACCTTGGGGTTTGGGGGCAACGCCCCCGAGAAACATTTTTGGGTTGTTTCGCCAACAGATTTCGGGCCCATGGTTTTGGGTATCTCGTTGTATTTTCCCATTGTATTTCCATTATAAAATAAAGACATTGTAATACGGCTAGGGAAAGAGATGCATTAGGTATTATGCATTGTGAAGATCTCTGAGATCGTAAGAGAGACTGTGAGACAGTGAAGAGGAAGTGCAACGGATGTGCTGCAGGTTGTATCCCTTCATTTGCTGGATGGTATAATAATAAGGACTGGCAATTTCTGTGTGGACGTAGCCCATCTTGGGTGAACCATGATATATTAGTTTTTCTCTTGTAATGTGTATGTGTGATTATATTTGCATTTTTGTTTATTATTATTTCTTTGCGATCCTGTTTTTCTAATAGATCATGCCATGCTCATGTTGCGCCTTCATTTGCCCTCCTCAAGCTCCTGGTCAGTATAATCATCTGCGGGTGTCTTAATGGATTCCTGATCTGAGTCATGGAGACTCTGCTGGTCCTGCATGGACAATGGATCATCTGGGCCTGTCGATGGCGGTCCCGCCTCAATCTCCACCAAACTAACTGGTTCTCGCCATGCGATCGGCCAATCATTGACGATGCCATCCAACTCATCCTTGAACAATTTATAGTGTGTCAACAACCATTACTTCGTAGGGTCACGCCTTGCTTGCACATGAATAGCGTGATGCCGAATTACAAACAGCACAATCTGCTTATATTTTTCCATGGCTGCTCTAGATAAGCGAGGCACCTTCGTCGCTGCATCTTGTAGCATCTCCCAATAGAGCCAAAACTGCATTACACATTCCTTCAGGCACTCTGGTTCCTGCACCCACCACAGATTCTAATAGCGCGCACCCTTACGTTCTTTCGCGACGTCAACTTCCATTCCCTGGTAAGTGTCGGGCTCCTTCCAGGCGGCAAGCATGATCAAAATTAGGGGCCAGCTGTATATGAATGATCCTTTCCCATATTGGACTGCTGCTGCATCCTACGCCAACTGGTTCAACAAAAATAGTGACCAGTTCATCTGTACACCTTCCGTGCACTGCTCTGCACATGCCACGACCCCCGAATTTCACTGGTTGGGTCGATTCTTCCAAATAGCTTTGCAACACAATATCTTCGCGTCGGTGAGGACCTCCTTATCATTGATATTGCTAGTGTGGTAAGCGCGGTCGTCACATTCCAAGCCATAATGCAGAACGAAATGTGTTTCCATCTTTTTGTCATTCTCCTTCCCTCAGAAGTATTGCGAAGGGCCTACCCCATCCTTTGGCAACCCGATGATCTCAACAATCGAATCAACAATGACTGGAATTGATCCGTCCAACCACATAGTGCTGCTGTGGAAGCAGGCCAGTAGCTACTCCACACAAGCATTAACCTCTGGTAGTCGCCCAAAGTGTGGCATGTTAATGAGTCCCAGCAATCCCGCTTGGTTCAACCCACATGCCCAATCTTGCGGAATCGACTTACCACTGAGTTGTGACCCCGACACATAGGGGTCTAGCGTAATTTCCTTATATGCCACCATGTCGTGGATATTGTATTTCAGGTGCATCAACGTCGGCACAATATATGCAGAGCACTCCACTCCCACTGGCAGAGTTGGAATCCGCACTGGGTACTTCTGATTTTTATTGGACTTGCGAGGCGGTATACTAGGCCGATAGGGGGGGACATACCCATGGATATCTGCAGCAGATAGCCCTTCCCAAGCAGCTGAATCGTCAACTCTATGGCTTTACTATCCCATCTCCGCTTGAACCTCTTCCACAACATCGATGGATGATCTAAGCCGCTGCTTGCTCTGCAGGGACTCAGAATGTTGACCCCCCTCTGATTCTTTGGGATTCCTGTGAATGTTGATCCACCCGGCATGATGACGACCACTTCTTCAATGCTTACTAGACTAGTTGGTGACTCTACACCACTGGAAACTTTGACCACGGGTGTACTCGGCATGCCGCAACAAGGCCCTTCTTGGATCAATAGTTCCTCACCCTCCAACACAACTTGCTGCCAGCAACCACTCAATACCTAACTTAGCAACTCAATACAATGATGCAATAATGAGCTATCCTTCAAATTCAGCACAATGGTTCCTTCCGATCAGAGCCAACCCCTTCTTATAGTGTCGAATTGTGTCCTTAACTATCATTACCAAATCAAACCATCCATCATGACCAAATCATGCCTTAATTACCCGAATCCGCCATCGATACTATCAATCCAATGGTTGAATCCATAATTAATGCTGATCATTTCATCACACACCGCTAATTAACTATCTTGAATCCCTGCATTTATTTCCGATTTCACCCGGTCGCAACCCTGCACCTAAACTGCGATACAAGTGCTCCACATTTTGTCCTTACTGGTGCACCATCCTACCACCTAACATCTCACATTCTTTTTTTTTCCCCGATGCGACTCAGGCATCGCGCTGCTCGGAGCCCATCCTGTAGGGCTTTGTTGATTCCTCGGATATCGTAGCATCAATCAGAAAGGGATTCACCCCGGTAAGCAGTCCCAATTAGATTGCTCACCGTTTGGTGTGGGGAATCCGTCTGGTTAACGGTTCTGGCTACCGTAAGATTTAAATATTCTTATTCTTTTAACCGATTACGGCCCGATCCACCATTTATGTGTTTTATTTTAAAGATGATATGCAAGGGCCCTAAGCTAAATGCAGGTAACTAATCTAAATTAATCTAAAACAATATAAGTAAATCTAATCTATCCTTGCAAGGAGCAACTGTAAATATGAGTAATGTTCTGAAAGAAACATCTAAATATTACATGGATAGCCATTTAAATCATAAAGAAGAATTTTTAGTAGAAGGTTAAAGATATTAAAGATAGCTTTAATTCACATTAACACATTCAATTACTCATTTAGGAGAATTATCATGTACTGGAAAAGCAAGATCATTCAATAGATAAAAATAATTCATAGCAGCAAAGAAAGATCTCACAAGAATGTACGAGTGACATAAGAATAATCCAGCAGACATTCAACACATCTTTCCAGGCAAAATTGTCTTCTCCCAGGCTTTTATTAGGCAAAATCGAGTTCCTTATACATGTAGAGAAATGGTTCATGTACAAGCCAGAAAATAGCTTTCACCTGCCAAAATTCCTCTTGAACTATTCACTAATCATCTATTTATAAGTTTACAAAATGCCTCTAGGGGTGCCACTTGTCTCTTAACAATTTTCTCTAAAGACTCTCTAAAATAAAGCAATTCGTGGCCTCTTTTACATAACAAAAAAAAAAAGGATAGTTGTCCTTGTGACTTCACGTTTTGACCACAGGGGCAAAAAGAAACAAACAAAATAACAAAACAACACATCATGGCTGCTGCAGTTAACTTTGGGGTGGTGCTTCTGCTGGTGATGACGTGTCTATGCTGGTTGCTACCGCTACTACTGTCTTCTTCTCTTCCTCTGCTATATAACTAAACCATACACCAGTGTCTCTTACAAAAATATTTGCTAGTGAAGGGAGCAGGATTTTTTGTGAAGTTACATGTTTATCAAGTTCTGCTTCAATACTCTGAATTCTTGCTATTGCTATCTGGTGGATCTCCTTGAGCATATGATGGTGCACTAATGATAGCCCAATGTAGTTATGGAGATCATCTGTGGCTAACATATCAATATTTGCCACATACTCCATTTGAACGCCCAGCTCACCTTTTAAATTGGACAGGTGTTGCTCTTTACTTGGAAAATCATCAAGGGTCTGGGGAAAAACAATGTTGCACTTTTCATGCACTTCGTGAATTTTTTGATACAAGCTATTACCTGTCCCCATCATACCCTGTATTTTAGAAATCAGTTTGGCACCGCAGCTCCTGCAAAATTCCATGAGGGCTACATCTTCCTTAAAAACGGCTACAGATTTGAACGGGAGGTGTTTAGGGAAATCTGCCTTCCCTTCTCTCCACTCCATCTGGCTCAAAATGTTTGCTTTTACTTGAGTGTACTTGTTTCTAAGCCTAAAAGCCTCGGCATTAAACTCCTTTATTCTATCCAAGCATGCAACTCTCTGTAGTGCTCCGCAACTTTGTTCCGTCTGTCATTTCTATGAAAGATTGCCTCACCGAAGTGAAAATGTCTAAGTTCCTGAATGAATTCTTCGACTGATGCAACCCCTGAGAACTTATAGGCTCCTATACAGAATGGCAGAGGAGGGAAGGAAGCTTTCTTCAACTTATTGAGGAATCCACCTACTCCATCAAGGAAAAGTTGCCTTACTGCTTCTTTCAAGACTATGTAATCAGTAACATTCTGATGTAAGTACCTTCTTCTGAGAAGTAGAAATCACCATAATTTTCCATGACTTCCATGGCATTCTCTGATAGGCAATTAGGGTCTTCATTAAATATTTGCTCGTATAGAGGCATAATGAATTCTTCATAGATGAGTTTATAATGCATCCTATAATTTTGAGCCCACAGTATCTTATAAGCAGTATATACTGGTGTGCTGGACTGATCCCATAAGCAACCTAACCTGGGTAAAGGGAGCTTTGCCAAGATGCAATCAATGAGATATAAAGACATATAAAATTCTGCTTTCTTAAAAACCAGACCTTCCTTAGTTGCGGCCACAGTAGATGCCAAGCTATCTGAGAGGATAGTGGCCCAATCAAACACAGTTCCCTTAAATACTATGTAATGGATCATGGGGGCCCATTGAATCCTATACACAGCTCCATCAGCCATACCAAAAATCCTGCTTAACATAAGGGCGATCATTCGGAAAGGGGGCCTCAAACTCTGAACATCATACTCATCACTGTCCTTTTTCCTTAATTGCTTTCCTGTGACCAACAGCTTCTTAGCTATTTCTAAATTATTCATCTGCCCCATTCATGCATCATCCAGTTGCTGTTGGGGATGTGGGAACTTGTAGGATGCTGCAATATAAGCCGGATGGAATGAAGCGAATGCCTCTCCCTTGCTATCATGCAACACTCTTGTTTCTGGGTTGGCATGCCCCAATATCCACCCGATTACTTCTGAGCAAGGGAACAACTCAGGGCGTGTGGCAGCTCTGGATATACCAGAAGCCCTGATATTTAAGTAAATTTGCTCTTCTTCTAAGAGCGCTCTTGGGATATCTTGGTCTCTGAGCATCTGGTAAATATCTCCCCACTTGACCTCAGGGGGAATTCCTATGGTGCACCTGGTATCTTTGAACAAAGTTTCAATTCTTGGTGCTGCCGGCTCTGGTTCGATCATCTTAGCCTTCTTTCTGCTACCTTTCGGCATTGCAGCTTATGCCTGTCAAGAAACCATACATGAATGGACATAAGATTGTAAATAATCACATAGGATAGAGCAAGACACTAAAGAATTTTAAAGGGATGAGCATGCTAACGTATGATCATAACGAAACATAAAGCCGCATAATGGGGAAAGAAACAAAACGCAAAACACTCCAGAAACACATATTATGGCCATCTAATTTGAACGTTTTAGGGGAGACGATGTCGGGCTTCGAAACCTTTGAGTGGGCACATGGGAAAGGTTGTAGGTTTGTGCTGGCGAAGAGGAATGGATTCGCGGATTAACAGGATTGGGACAACTATGGGGCTAAATGGTCATAGAGTCTGTATGCTCAGACGATTGGAAATAAAATACAATAAACGACGAAAAAACCACAGACCAATCAAAAGATACGATGAAAAACATCCAAGAAAGATTCGATGCAAAGCTAAGGAAAAATAACGGTAGAACCACCTACCTGGAAATGAAACAATGGTATAACGGGGTTGGCGCGGCAGCAAACAAGTTGAGCTGGAGCGAAAATCTGCATAGTCTCCAAATGGAACGGTAATTCGATTCAACCAATGGGGTTCAAAAAACCCACACCATATTTATAATAAGGTCCACACATGTGGAAATTAATGGGTAGGTGGTGGTTGTTTTAAAACGGTGTTAAGGATGCGTACGGTGGGTCAAATCACCATAAACGACATTTAAGCCTAACTGTCAAAACCAGAGGGAAAAGGTGAGTTTCTTCTGCCATTGTGGCAAGAACTTGTGAGTTTCATCTGAAGAGCGGGAGACTTGGCGTTTGAACGTGGTGAAAGTTCTTGAGTTGGTCCACAATTGCGGAAAGACTCGACGAGTTCTTCCGCAATTTCAGATGAATTTGGTAAGTCTTTTTTGAAAAATTGAAAGGTCGAGGGACTTGGTAAGGAGGCGCTCATCGCGACAAAAACTTCATGAGTGATTCCACCGTTGCGGGTGAACATCTCGAGTTCTTCTGAAATTTCGGATAAACGTAAGTGCTTCCGTCGTTTCAGGTGAACATCTCGAGTGCTTTCGCCGTTTCGGGAGAAAAAATTGAGTTTTGACTTGGAAGAAAAACTACAACTCGAAAAATGATTTCTCATTGAAAAAAAAACTAAGTACAGAAAACTTTCCAAAGGAGACTTAACTCCTAAGCAAACTTTCTAGGAAAATAAAAGGAGGGTCCCCAATGCCTACAAAAAAAGAATTGGGGGGGGGGATGTTGCTGCAACAAAAATTGGCGATTCTCTGGTGAACACAGATCTCTGAAAAGAACTTATCCTCAGGGTAGAAACCTTCCAAACTACTGATTTACATAAGCAACGAAATGTCTACAAAGCTCATCATTTATGAATACAGTGATCACTCTCATCATCATGGTCATTTTGGGAGAGGGAAACTTAAAGTCATACTTCTTTCTGACTCTCCCAGGGCCTAGATATGGATTCCATTTTAACAGCTTATCTCTTAGAGATTAATTTTGAAAGACTCCACAAGATCGTGACAAGATTTCACAGACATATTCGTTTGTTCTTCATCCCCATGCTATTTGCATCCTTTTGGATGTTTCTTTGACTTTTCGTCATTTGAGTCTTCCAGAAATGGATTTTTTCAACTCGTATATCTTATTTTGGTTCTTCAATCCATAGTGTCCTTTTGTGTGAGTGATACATTTGCTTAATTATCATGCTTCACAAATGGAGAAGAACCTTGCTGGGCTGATTTATTAGTACAACTTTTCTTGATCAAGCTTGCTTAGTGCTTTCTCTGTTGTGCTTTGATTGAGGCGAGAATTTCTGGAAATCAACTCTTTGATACTAGCCCTTTTGGCTTTCATTTGTAGCATGGGGTCATTTTAAATTGCATACATCTGTGAGAAATGCTTCCTTTCCATGGGTTTTATCAAAGTAAACTCTCTGAGACATATAATTATATTGCAGTGAATGGAGCCCCAAGATAGTCAAAAGAAGTGTTGAATCTTAGTTATTAAAACAGGGTTATTCTGACCAATCAGAGAAAGGGCCTCTATATTCCTAAACATCAACGTTGAGGACAAATTCACCGGAACATCCCACCATAAGTGAGTTCCAACTTGTTAGGATTGAGCTTAGTTCGAAGATCTAGCTTATGATTCGGGAGTGGTGAAGATGGGACATACTTCGACTGAATTCAGGTCGGCTTCATTCTTCCAATCCTGCTCTTCATCAATTGTATGTTTAGTGAGAAATTTACATAGGCCTTGTCCTTTAATGATGGTGGCCAGTTTAAATTCTAAGTCATACTCTTGAAGAGTTGTGACCCAATTTCCCCTTCTTTCTCCCAACTCCTTTTGAACGAAAAGGGATCTGACAGCTGGGTGGGGAACTATAACTTTAGTTCTGTTCTTAAGAATATATGGTCTGAACTGTTTTACTACTTTGAACACGGCATACACTTATTTGTCGACCACAGGATAGTTCATTTCAGCACCTTGCATACCAGTGCTCATAAACAAGATTGGGTATTCGTCCCCTAACTCTATCTTTTGCATGAGCACAGCTGCGAGAGAGTCATTTGAAGCAAAAGTATACAAGATAAAATCTTTGTCAAAATATGGGCTTCTTAAGGAAGGAGCATTAGCTATGGCCGCTTTAATATCTTTGAATGCATCTTTCTCCAATTCCATCCATTTGAATGTGTGTTCTACTTGACCATTTGCTGCAAAGGTTTAACAGTTTGCGCGAAATCGGGGACAAATCTTCAGAAAAAATTGATAGTGCCCATAAATGATTGCATGGATTTTTTGTTATGAGGCATGGGAATTTTATTGATAACCTGGACTCTCTCTTGATCTATTGAAATTCGCTTTTTTGAAATGATATGGCCCAGAAGCTTACCTTCAGGAACAACAAACACACTTTTCTTGGGGTTCAAAGAAATACCATATTTTTGACAATGATAAAAAATATGCTTCAAATGAACAACATGGTCTTCTCTTTTCCTTGAAAAAACGGTCACATCATCGAGATAGACGACGACACAATGGCCACCCAATCCCCGGAAGGAAATGTCCATTGCTCGTTGGAACGTGGCTCCTGCGTTTATTAGGCCGAATGGCATCCTTTGGTATGCGAAAGTTCCCCACTTGGTGCGGAAAGTAGTTTTAAGGCGGTCATCTTCAGCTACTAATACTTGATTGTAACCAGAGAAACCATCAAGAAGGGAAAAGAGCTCTGATCCTGATACCATCTGGAGGATTTGTTCCATTGAAGGAACGTGATAGTTATCCTTATCTGAAGCTCTGTTCAGATTTCTGAAGTCAACACATAATCTTATCTCCCCTGACTTCTTTCTCATGGGCACTAGGTTAGCAACCCACTCGGAATGCCGGACCTTAAAGATTATCTTAGCATCAAGTAACTTCTTCAATTCCTTTTGAATCAGAGGTTCGAGAGTAGGGTGCATCCTCCTTAATTGTTGCTGAAATGGCTTGACGCTTGCCTTAATTGGTATTACATGCCGAATAATGTGGGTGTCGTATGTTTTCAGATCTTCATAAGTCCATGCAAAAATGTCTTTATATTGTCGAAACAACTTGATGAATTTATCTCTCTCTCCCGGTGAACAACATTTGACAAGGTTAACAAATTTTGGTTCAGCTTCAGTACCCAGATTTACTAATTCATGTTGCATCGATGAGCTATTGGTTTTAGTATTTGCTAGCCTTTTGAACTTGCTCTGTAAATCAAACAACATTTCAAGTGACCTCATCCCTTTGGGAATGAAATTTCCTTTAGCTGCATCTTTCTTTTGTAAATCCGCATCATGCTCTTCTTCGTCTATCACAGCTTCTTGGAACATGTCTTCATTTGTTAGAAAACTGATAATCTAATCGTCATCATCGAAAACTCTGAAGTTTGTGATATTGTCAGGGATAGAGGGCATGAAAACCAATTCAATTGAGCATTTATTATTAGTTGGCACCAATCTGGAAGCGGATGTTGCTAATAAATCAGCAGCAACATTCTGCAGTCTAGGAACAGATTTTATATTGAAAGCATCAAAATGTGTAATTAAATCCCATACCTCAGCCTGGTAACCTTTCAAATGAGGTGAAAGATAGTGAATGGTATCTCTTACCTGCCTCACAACTATTTCTGAGTCATCAAAAAATTTCAGGTACTTAGCATTTAAACCGATGGCTTTCTTCAATCCATGGACTAAAGCTTCATATTCAGCAGTGTTATTAGTACAATCAAATTCTAATCTACATGACAAGAAGTACTTATTCCTCTTCGGATCCATCAGAACACAACCAGCTCCAGATCCTTCCGAAGTTTTAGAACCATCAAAGTATAGAGTCCAAAAAACATTGTTTGTGTGAGTATTTGGATCACAGAAGATCTAGGAGCTATGGAGAACCTCACAAAATTGAATTAATTTGCAAAACAAGTGAAAAAACTTGAAAACGGAGATAAATTTACACACAATGTTAGCTTAATATTTGCATTAATTGGCTGTCTAACATGTGAAAATGTTAAGAACAGGTTTTTATTACATCCATGAGAAATTTGAGAGCATTAGTTGGCTCAAGATGAGTGTACAAGTCAAAATTGCCAAATTGGCCTCAATCCCCCCTAGGTGGGTCCAACTCAATCCCAATCATCCCAAACAGTCACGAATTCAGGTGTTAAGGTGGCTGAAGCATGCTGGGTCATTAATGAGGCCAAGTCAGGCATGGGTGAGTAAGTAGAGGAGTTTGGGAGGACCAAGGGAGCAATAAATGCTCCAAATCTAGCCAAAATTGGGCAAAATCCACCCTAGCGCCCCTAGTCAACTGAAATTCCCCAAATCAAGGAGAGAGGGCGCTCCAACAATTAATGAGGGTGCACTTGTGGACAAAACAGGAGGTTGGGTGAACTGGTTTGCTTGGAAGTGGGTGTGAACACTCTCAAATGTGGGTATTTGACCAACTAAAGTCACCTAGTCCAAACTATGGTGTTATTAAGCACATGAGCAATAAAAATTTGACTATGGTTATGGACTATGGTACTAAGTATGGATTACTGTTCTAACACCCCCCCTTAACCAGAACTTAGTACAACTCATGAAAGATAAGTGGGAGGCCTTGGCAACAAAGGCTCAAGTCACCTCATTACAAACAAAAATTTTTATTTGTCCATATAAACCGAGGACAAGAAGTAAAACCACATGGGATAAAAACTTCCCTCTAAAATGGACATGGGGCTGAACCTGTAATTAAATTGCAGCAATCACCATCCATCACTCACTCCAAGCAAGGCTCTCAAGTGAGTGAAGGTCTTCTCAGTAAAGCACTTGGTGAAAATATCTGCAGTTTGCTCGGTGGATGGGCAATACTGCAAGGAAATCACCCTGTCATGCACCAAGCCCCGAATGTAGTGCATGTGGATTTCGATGTGCTTTGTTCTTTGCCTCTGTACTGGATCAGTATATATCTTGATGGCACTTTGATTATCCACCCAAATGTTGGTTGTAGAATCAATAGCAACACCAAACTCCCGAAGAATGCCTTGCAACCAAACACACTGTGTGGCTGCGTTCACTGCTGCCTTGTACTCAGCCTCTGCTGATGAAAGTGAAATGGTATGATTTTTCTTACTTGACCAGCAAATGGGACCTTCAGCAAACATAAACACAAAACCTGAAGTGGAATTTCTACCGATGGGATCTCCAGCCCAATCGGAATCAGAAAATCCAGCTAGTTGTAGTGAAGAACCAGCTGCATAGTGTACCCCAAAGCTCTTTGTTCCTTGGACATATTGAAGGATCCTTTTGTCTGCCTTCCAATGGATCTCATGTGGCTTCTGCATATACCTTGCTACAGCACTTACAGCATAAGACAAATCAGTTTGTGTATGTGTAAGGTACAACAAACTTCCGACTAGCTGCCTGTAGATTGTGCAATCCACCAATGGAGAGTCTTCAAATTCACCTAGTTTTATGCCTGAAAGGAATGGGCACTTGGCTGCCTTACATTCAGCCATTTTAAACTTGAATAACAGGTCTGAAGCATACTTAGGTTGACTCAGCAATATACCTCTCTCAGATTACTCAATTTCCAAACCCAAAAATTGCCTTAGCATTCCTAGGTCGCTCATGGCAAATTCACTGTGCAAAGAAGCTTTAATTGAGCCAATTTGTTTGTTGCAGCTCCCTGTAATTAAAAGATCATCAACATACAGTACAATGACCTGCAAATTATCATCACATTTCTGCAAATAAACATTTGGATCATACTTGCATCGACAGAAACCAATTGAGAGCAAAAAAGCATCCATTTTGGCATACCAAGCCCTGGGGGCTTGCTTGAGTCCATAGAGTGACTTCTTCAACCTGCAAACAAGTGTGGGATCCTCTTGGAATCCTTTAGGTTGCTGCATATATATCTCTTCCTGTAGCTCACCATGCAAGAATGCACTTTTAACATCCATGTGGTGAACTTCCCAACCCTTACTAGCTGCCATGGCTAGAGCTAGTCTAATTGAGTCCATCTTTGCAACCGGTGCAAAGGTATCTATATAATCCACACCATGGATTTGTGAGTAGCCCTTAGCCACTAACCTAGCCTTGTACTTCAGATCAGAACCATCAGCAACAGGTTTGGTTCAAAAAATCCACTTACATTGCACAAGTTTCCTCTTGGGAGGAAGAGGCACCAAATCCCATGTTTTGTTCTCTTGGAGAGATTGGAATTCTTCTTGCATTGTTGTTCTCCACCTTGGATCATGATGAGATTCCTGATATGATGTTGTATCAGATCCAATCATCATATAATAGTGATCAGCAAGTTCACTTTCATTTGCAAAGGAAGCACTGATTGTTTGAGATCTAGTCTTCCTAGGCTCTTGGGGATTGCCTACCAATTCACCTGCAGCTTGTATGATTTTTTCATCCCACTTGGGCCTTGATGGTGACTCATGTAAAGCAATTCCATCTTCATCCATGTCATCTTTAGCAATATCAGAAAAATCAGAAGTGGAATCATCACTAATTTCATTAAGGTGTGGAGGAGAAGAGCTTTCCCCCGGTGCAAGCTCAAAATCTGGAATTGGTTCTTCTTCGAATTGCACACTTCTGTCAATGAAAGTTTTGAGTGTGGATGTGTCAAAGAGCTTATAGCCCTTTGTGTCTTCACCATATCCAACCATGATACATTCTGTTCTCTGTGGCTCCAAAGCCTTCCTCTTTTCTGATGGAATTCGAGCCCATGCTCTAGACCCAAAAATCCTAAAATTTGACACATTTGGTTTTTGGCCAAACCATGCCTCATAGGGGGGTTTTCCTTTGACTGATTTGTGAAAGGATCTGTTCTGAATGTGAGCAGCACAATTGATGGCTTCAGCCCTAGCTTACGTCTTAGATCCCTAGCTTCAATCATGCAAGTGGCCATCTCTTTGAGAGATCTATTTTTCCTCTCTGCCACACCATTTTGCTGAGGTGTGTAGGGGATTGAATGTTGCATTTGGATGCCACATTCCTCACAAAGATGCTGAATGTTATTATTCACATACTCCTTTCCATTATCAGTCCTAAGGATCTTTATCTTATGACCACTATGATTCTCCACTAAGGCCTTCCAAATATTCAATTTCTCAAACACTTCTAATTTCAATTTAAGGAAGTAAACCCAGCAGAATCGAGAGTAGTCATCTATGAATGTGAGTACATACCTTGATCCACCATATGATGGAGTGGGAAGAGGACCAATGAGATATGAATGTACCAATCCAAGTGGTTGAGTGGCTCTCCTTGCCATTCCCTTCTCATAGCTGCGCTCAGGATTCTTTCCAACTACACAACCAATGCATGCACCATTTGAAGACTTGATTTCTGGAAGCCCTTCCACCATCTCGTCCTTGTGCAATGTCTGGAGATATTTGTAGTTCATGTGGCCAAATATTTCATGCCACAACTTGGAGGTCTTCTTGGAATGAGAGACAAGAGCATGGTCACTAGAGTTTGGAATGAAATTGGAGAATTTGTACATTCTCTCTTCATGATCAACATACCCCACTGCCACAACTTGATTTGAAGAAATTTCTGAGATTTCTACCAAATCTGGAGTAAATGTTACTCTCTTGGCTTCTCCTGTATGGGTCATTTGATAAACTGATAGAAAATTTGCAGCCAATGAAGGTACATAGAGCACATCACTGAAGTAGCCATGCTCCATGTCAATCCTACCAATCCCCTTGGTCTAGATTTCTGAATCATCTCCCATTCGAACTGTTGGGCCACCATTCGAATGCATAGAAGAGAAGAGCTCTCTGGATGAAACCATATGTATGGAAGCTCCTAAATCAATGATAAAGGATGAGGGATTCGAAATACCTGCTACCAAAGCATGAAATTTCTTCTTATTGTCAGGATTTGAGGTGCTCTCTTTCTTCCTTGCACCCTCAGGGACTGGGATGTTGTTCTTCTCCAGCAGCTACGCCATTGAGTCAATGGTTTTCTTCATGCATGAGCTCTTTGGATGCCATCCCTTGTGACAATAGGTGCATTTGGTCTTTTCCTTTCCCTTCTTGTCCTTCTCCTTTGACATATTCGAACCTCCATCTGCAGACTTGGTCTTTTCAAACTTCCTCTTCTCTGGCTGCTTCGAATTCTTGGCTTTATGCTTGCCTTTGTTGGCATTTGAAACACCCATTTCCAGTGCTTGGTCCTTTGATTTTATGGTGCCCATCTGAACTAGTTTGTCCTGCTCTTGAGTGAGACACTCCATGAAGGTAGCTAGTGATGGCATTTGCCAATTTCGAAGGGTCATTTTGGCTAAGTGAAATGTGCTAACAAATACAGAGAATTCTGGGCCTAGCTTCGAAAGGATGGACAGAATCAGTTGTTCCTCCTTCTTAACAATTCCACATTGTTGCATTTGAAGCACTAGTGACTTGAACTTCGTGAAGAACTCCTGGATGGTTTCAAAATGCGCTGGGATCAAGCTAACGAGCTCGTTTTCAAGCTGGTGGCCTCTTAGTTCATCAGTTTTCCCAAAGAGTGATTCTAGCTTCACCCATACTTCGTTGGGGGTTGTCAAACTATCTGTATGAAACAAGAGTTTCCTTGAAATGCTCAGGCATAGCAATCCATAAGCTTCATCAAGTCGATTGTAGTACTTTGCTTTCTCCACAGTAGAATTTGGCTCCACTTCTGTGCCCATGGTTACTCTATAGAGACCCTTAGATCTCAGCTTGATAACCATCTCAGCCTTCCAATCGAAAAAATTGAAGGGTGTGAGCAACATTTGGTTTTCTTCCATGACTGTTGCATTAATGGTGAGAAAACTACTGAAACACCTGCAAAAAACATTCAATTTTTATCTGGAAATCCTCTCTAGAATGCAGTTCAATGCTCAATATTGACCTGCAACTCACTAACTCCACAATGGCTATGATAGCATGTGATTATTTTGATCACAGAAGATCTAGGAGCTATGGAGAACCTCACAAAATTGAATTAATTTGCAAAACCAGTGAAAAAACTTGAAAAAGGAGATAAATTTACACACAATGTTAGCTTAATCTTTGCATTAATTGGCTGTCTAACATGTGAAAATGTTAAGAACAGCTTTTTATTACATCCATGAGAAATTCGGGAGAATTAGTTGGCTCAAGATGAGTGTACAAGTCAAAATTGCCAAATTGGCCTCAATCCCCCCTAGGTGGGTCCAACTCAATCCCAATCATCCCAAACAGTCACGAATTCAGGTGTGAAGGCGGCTGAAGCATACTGGGTCATTAATGAGGCCAAGGCAGGTGTGGGTGAGAAAGTAGAGGAGTTTGGGAGGACCAAGGGAGCAATAAATGCTCCAAATCTAGCCAAAATTGGGCAAAATCCACCCTAGCGCCCCTAGTCAACTGAAATTCCCCAAATCAAGGAGAGAGGGCGCTCCAGCAATTAATGAGGGTGCACTTGTGGACAAAATAGGAAGTTGGGTGAACTGGTTTTCTTGGAAGTGGGTGTGAACACTCTCAAATGTGGGTATTTGACCAACTAAAGTCACCTAGTCCAAACTATGGTGTTATTAAGCACATGAGCAATAAAAATTTGACTATGGTTATGGACTATGGTACTAAGTATGGATTACTGTTCTAATAGTTTAGTCTAACTAAGTTAGTGTCTTCATGATCTAAGTTAGTGACTAAGCTAACTATGTTACAACCAATATCATCAATCCCAGAGAAATGAAGGAGATTGGATTGTCTATCTGATTCATGGCTAATAGTTTCAGATTGATAATTACCGGGATCAATTTCCAAAAAGTAATTTCCCAAAACTGAATATGAAAAGGCCACAGCTTCGTTCTTTTCTTCTAGCTGAGTTACATTTTTTTTTTATATGTGGCTCCCTCAAAACTTTGATATGATTTTGTCTATTCTGATATGGCAGCCATAAATGGGACCAATCAGTTGTGAAGTAACCATTAAGTTTAGTGGACCAGTCCCTACTTAGGATTAAACCATAGGCTTCGGTATTGTCAACTACCATTACATCAATGAACTGACATACTCTAGAATCTGCTGATAATCTAATTAGAACATCTTTCATTTCCCCAATAACCTTAACAATAGTCCTATCCAATTGAATAATCTGCACAGGAGATGGAATCGGTTGACCATTAATTTTCTTACAAATAGAC
Organism: Larix kaempferi; assembly: GCA_027924585.1. Taxonomy (NCBI): domain Eukaryota; kingdom Viridiplantae; phylum Streptophyta; class Pinopsida; order Pinales; family Pinaceae; genus Larix; species Larix kaempferi. The sequence goes on along the minus strand of BSBM01000125.1, from coordinate 4,570,630 downwards.
AGTGGCATAACATTCAAAGATGCTCCGGAATCTACCAGAAAATTATGTACATTGTGATTGAAGATTTCAAAAGTTAAAAGAAAAGGCAACGTTTGGGATTTGGATTTCCCGCCAATACTGGCTTCATTAATTTCAGGATTTTCCTAGTTATTTGCTAATGGAGTACCGGGCTGGGATTGAAGAACTTGAAACAACTTCTTTCGTTGTTGTGGAAAATTACACATGTCAAATATTGAAACTTTTTCTTTTACCTTCTTTATATCTTCAACGATGTGATACCCCATATCATATTCTTTTACAATTTTCGTTTGATTGTTTGGTTTACTTAGGGTGACTTTTGGTTGTTGGACTATCGTGCCAATGTTTGGCTATTTAACAGATGTTGGATTAGTTTTAGGTTGAGGCGGAATGACTGTAATGTGTCTTTTAGGTATTTATTTGGGAACCTTAGGTTTGGGCGTAGTTGAACTTGGAACTGGATCTACAATGGGGCCTTTACTACGAGTGTTAATGTTTACAGCAGAGACTGAGCTTTCCACGGGATCGTCTTCTATCGATTCAGTTAAAGGTACCCAATCCCATAACACCATGGTAGTGTCTGGGGAAGGTTCCTCTACTTCAAGGTTTTGTTCCTATGGAGGATCATCTTGATTTGGAATCTGTGAATCTAGCATTTGGTTTATTACTAAACTCATAGAATTAATCCATTGGGGACAACTCTTTTCAGAGTGCGGCTCTTGATGAAAGGTACAGAAATGTTCCATTCCTATTTCATTTAAATTTAACACAGGGGAAGTGTTCATAGGTGGATGAGGTTGGTCATTGTCTTCCCTTTTCTTGTAGAAAGGTTTGAAAGGATTCCTAGATGTACTAGCTGTCTTATCTTTCTCGAGATCTACAATTTTATTTGACAATTTCTGCATCATCTTAACTACATTTTCCATGTCTGCTGATGACTCTTCTTTATTCTTGGTAAGCAGCAGAGGTTTTCTATTAGTTGTTGGCTTTGCTTCTACATCTAAGGCATGTTTAGCAATGCTATCTGCTTCCTCTTCCACCTTTCTTGCTTCTTCGAAGTTTTCTATCAGGGTAGTTTTATTAGTTCTTTTAACGAACATTGCTATGGGACCTTCAAGCGTTGTTGTATAATATTCAATTAAAGATTCTTCTGCAGGTTTAGTTGCTTCGTTGAAATTATTCAAGAGCATGGTGAATCTTTGGTTAAAGTCTTGGACCTTTTCCTTCTTTTCCATTCTCATGGACAATAATTCTTTCATGAATGTAGCTACATTTTTTTGATTTCCATACTTCTTTAAAAAACAATTTTCAAATTCTTCCCAATTGGAAATTGAGCTAGCTTGTAAGCTAAAATACTAGGAAGAAACTTCCGGTTCGAATGTGTATGGGAAAATCCTACAGACTACATCTTCATGCTGTACATTTAAAAGATATAAAGCCAAATAAAAACTCTTAAGATGATATTCAGCAGATATGCCCTTACCTGGGTCGTATTTGGGCAAAAATTTCTCTGGATTTTTAGGCAGATTGTGGAATGGCCCAGCTAGATTTAATGCTCCCCTTGCTCTCCAAGCAGGTACAACCATGGCTCTATGTGGAGAATTAGGTGGGGAATCGTGTGGTGATTTAAGTGGAGTGTTCTTTGGGGTAAACAGTTCTCCAATATTTTCTGGATCTTCAAAATTTTCTGGGTTTTCAAGATTGACTTCTTTCAGAGGTTCTACGACCTCTTCCAAAGATAAATCTACCAGCTCTTCAAAGTTATGCACAAGAATCGAATCACGGGTGTAGTGTCTTTCTCTTCTAGGGGTTTTTCTCCTAGGGAGAAAGGTTATTGCGTTTAAGCCACCTAATTGTTTAACGTAAGATCGTGTATGTCTTCTTAAATTAGCTACTTCAGCAAAAGGTATAGCATACAACGTTTCTTGTAGCTCAAAATCAGAATTCGGATTTTCCTGATTTTCTGGGATTGCTGTCTCAAGCGGGTTTTCAGTAGGATCTTCTTGACAGGAAGATTCTCCTCTGTCATCCATGCACTGTAAGCCCTCCTTCTAGATCCGAAAACTATTGATGCCTCGGATATCGCAGCATCAATCAGAAAGGGATTCACCCCAGTAAGCAGTTCCAATTAGATTGCTCACCATTTGGTGTGGGGAATCTGTCCAGTTAATGGTTACGGCTACCGTAAGATTTAAAGATTCTTATTCTTTTAACCGGTTACATCCCGATCCACCGTTTATGTGTTTTATTTTAAAGCTGATATGCAAGGGCCCTAAGCTAAATGCAGGTAACTAATCTAAATTAATCTAAAACAGTATAAGTAAATCTAATCTATCCTTGCAAGGAGCAACTGTAAATATGAGTAATGTGCTGAAAGAAACACTTAAAGATTACATGGATAGCCATTTAAATCATAAAGAACCATTTTCAGTAGAAGCTTAAAGATATTAAAGATAGCTTTAATTCACATTAACACATTCAATTACTCATTTAGGAGAATTATCATGTACTGGAAAAGCAAGATCATTCAATAGACAGAAATAATTCACAGCAACAAAGAAATATCTCACAAGAATGTACGAGTTGCATAAGAATAATCCAGCAGACATTCAACACATCTTTCCAGGCAAAATTGTCTTCTCCCAGGCTTTTATTAGGCAAAATCGAGTTCCTTATACATGCAGAGAAATAGTTCACGTACAAGCCAGAAAATAGCTTTCACCTACCAAAAGTCCTCTTGAACTATTCACTAATCATCTATTTATAAGTTTACAAAATTCCTCTAGGGCTGCCACCTGTCTCTTTACAATTTTCTCTACAGACTCTCTAAAATAAAGCAATTCGTGGCCTCTTTTACATAACAAAAAAAAAATGACAACAGTTCTTGTGACTTCACGTTTTGACCACAGGGGCAAAAAGAAACAAACAAAATAACAAAACAATGCATCATGGCTACTGCAGTTAACTTTGGGGTGGTGCTTCTGCTGGTGATGACGTGTCTATGCTGTTTGCTACCGCTATTGTTTTCTTCTTCTCTTCCTCTGCTATATAACTAAACCATACACCAGTGTCTCTTACAACAATATTTGCTGGCGAGGGGAGCAGGATTTTTTGTGAAGTTACATGTTTATCAAGTTCTGCTTCAATACTCTGAATTCCTGCTATTGCTATCTGGTGGATCTCCTTGAGCATGTGATTGTGCACTGATGATAGCCCAATGTAGTGATGGAGATCATCTGTGGATAACACATCAATTTTCGCCACATACTCCATTTGAACACCCAGCTTGCCTTTTAAATCGGACAAGCGTTTCTCTTTACTTGGAAAATCATCAAGGGTCTGGGGAAAAGCAATCTTTCACTTTTCATGCACTTCGTGAATTTTTTTATACAATCTATTACCTGTCCCCATCGTACCCTGGATTTTAGAAATCAGTTTGGCACCGCAGCTCTTGCAAAATTCCATGAGGGCTGCATCTTCCTTAAAACCGGCTACAGATTTGAACAAGAGGTGTTTAGGGCAATCTGCCTTCCCGTCTCTCCACTCCATCTGGATCAAAATGATTTCTTTTACTCGAGTGTACTTGTTTCTAATCCTAACAGCCTCGGCATTAACCTCCTTCATTCTATCCAACATGGTCTTGAGTCTGCAAAAATCCTCAGTAATTAGTTCTTGCGTGGCATGCATTTGTCTCAAGATGTAACAGGACTATTCGTGAAAAGGAGACATATCCATTGCTCTGCTTTCTACTTGCTCTAGCTGCTCAACCCGTGACTGTTTATCTTCTTCCAACTGAACAACTCTAGCTTCAGAATCATTCTTTTCTACCTCAAGTACCATCATTTGGATTTCCAGGTGCTCCTTTTCTTCTTCGAGGTGCTGACACTTGTCTGACAATTCTTTATGTTCAGCCACAAGGTGATTATATTTATTTACTACAAGGTACCTGTAAGCCTACTCATTATCCATGGTATGCTGCAGCATATGAGCTCTTTTCTTGGTTGACTCAAATTCTTTGAACATGTCGATCACATTGTTTTAAGTTGCTTTTGCTGCTGCCACAACAGCAGATGCCATGACTATGGGAGCCTTATTGGTATTTTGCATAATAGTGGTTTCCCACTGGGTGACAATATCTCGGTCAAAAGGTCTCTTTAATCTAGTATTTGATTTTAGGACCACAGACTTTCTTTTCTTATAATATACAAATCTGTCCCATTGGGACACAGTATGATCCTTTGACGGGGTGAAAGGAATGAGTGGAAGATTTTCTATAGGAATACCTACTCCAGCTGGCGGGGTATGAACCCTTTGGGGTGAGTTTACATTCATGTCCTGGGTATTAGAAATGCCGGCTTGGGCATCTTGGTTGGCCTTATTTTCTTCCTCGGCCTTAAGTCGTCTTTCTTCTTTAGCACTTTGCTCTTTCTCAATCATCTCCCTCTCTTCTTGATCCTTGGCAGCTTGTTGCAACCTAGCTTCTTCAAGTTTAAGAGCCTCTTCCTGCTCCCTTTGCAACTTATCGGCAACAATTTTCTAGAATCTCTCTGCCTCCTCTTTCAAGCTTTTCTCTTCACGGGTCAGGACCTCAGCTGCTTCCCTTTCTTTCTGCAGGTTGGCTCCTCGGGTTGTGGTAGCACTAGAACTAGTTCCACCATTGTGACGACAAATATGCAATTCAATCATATTACTGATTCCTCTGAATGCCTCCTCTTCATTGTCATAGTAATGTGCATAATCAAAGTGAGCATGCAACTCTCTGCAGTGCTCTGCACCTTTTTTCCGTCTGTCATTTCTATGAAAGATTGCCTCAATGAAGTGAAAACCTCTAAGTTCCTGAATGAATTCTTCAGCTGATGCAACCCCTGAGAACTTATAGGCTCCTATACAGAACCTCAAAGGAGGGAAGGAAGCTTTCTTTAGCTTATTGTGGAATCCACCTACTCCATCAAGGAAAAGCTGCCTTACTGCTTCTTTCAAGACTATGTAATCAATAACATATTTGGGTAAGATGTATGGTGGCTTGGTGCCTCCAAACATTCTGATGTAAGTAGCTTCTTCTAAGAAGTAGAAATCACCATAATTTTCCATGACTTCCATGGCATTCTCTGATAGGAAATTAGGCTCTTTATTAAACACTTGCTCGTATAGAGGCATAAGGAATTCTTCACAGATGAGTTTATAATGCATCCTGTAATTTTGAGCCCACAGTATCTTATAAGCAGTATATATTGGGGTGTTGGACTGATCCCATAAGCAACCTAACCTGGGGAAAGGGAGCTTTGCCAGGATGCAATCAATGAGATATGAAGACATATAAAATTTTGCTTTCTTAAAAGCCAGACCTTCTTTAGCTGCTGCCACAGTAGATGCCAAGCTATCTGAGAGGATCATGGCCTAATCAAACACAGTTCCCTTAAATTCTATGTAATGGATCATGGGGGCCCATTGAATCCTACACAGTTCCATCAGCCATACCAAAAATCCTGCTTAACATAACGGTGATCATTCAGAAAGGGGGCCTCAAACTCTGAACATCATACTCATCACTGTCCTTTTTCCTTAACTGCTTTCCTGTGACCAACAACTTCTTATCTATTTCTAAATTATTCATCTGCCCCAGCCATGCATCATCTAGTTGCTGTTGGGGAAGTGGGAACTTGTAGGGTGCTGCAATATAAGCCGGATGGAATGAAGTGAATTCCTCTCTGTTGCTGTCATGCAACACTCTTGTTTCTGGGTTGGCATGCCCCAATATCCATAAGATTACTTCTGAGCAAGGGAACAGCTCAGGGCGTGTGGCAGCTCTGGATATACCAGAAGTCCTGATATTCAAGTAAATTTTCTCTTCTTCTAAGAGCGCTCCTGGGATATCTTGGTCTCTGAGCATCTGGTAAATATCTCCCCACTTGACCTCAGGGGGAATGCCTATGGTGCACCTGGTATCTTCGAACAGAGTTTCAATTCTTGGTGCTGCGGGCTCTGGTTCGATCATCTTAGCCTTCTTTCTGCTACCTTTCAGCATTGCAGCTTATCCCTGTTAAGAAACCATATGCGAATGGACATAAGATTGTAAATAATCACGTAGGATAGAGAAAGACACTAAAGAATTCTAAAGGGACGAGCATGCTAACGTATGATCATAACAAAACATAAAGACGCATAATGGGGAAAGAAACAAAATGCAAAACACTCCAGAAACACATATTATGGCCGTCTAATTTGAATGTTTTAGGGGAGGCGATGTCAGGCTTCGAAACCTTTAAGCGGGCACTTGGGCAAGGTTGTAGGTTTGTGCTGGAAAAGAGGAATGGATTCACGGATTAACAGGATTGGGAAGACTACGGGGCTAAATGGTCATAGAGTCTGCATGCTCAGATGATTGGAAATAAAAGACAATAAATGACAAAAAACCCACAGACCAATCAAAAGATACGGTGAAAAACATCCGAGAAAGATCCAATGCAAAGCTAAGACAAAATAACGGTAGAACCACCTACCTGGAAACGAAACAATGGTATAACGGGGTTGGCGCCATAGCAAACGAGCTGAGCTGGAGCGAAAATTTGCACAGTCTCCAAACGACACGATAATTTGATTCAATCAATGGGGTTCAAAAAACCCACATGTTATCTCCCAAATTGACCACCGTCTTTTTGGGTGATAGAATGGGTAAAATTTTTATTTTCTGTGAGTCTTGGGTTTCAAAATTCGAAAATTTAAGCTTTCAGCAGTTAACTGAGTCTGTGGAAGTTTGCTTAATGGCCGAAAAGGATTAGTTTCCGCAGCTAAGGGGGTTAACAGACAAAACATAAGTTGTCGAAAATGTTTCAATATGCAAAAAATAAAATCCTGCTTTTGCACGCTCCAATGTCAAGCAGGCCTGATTCATCATTGCAGTTGAAGAGAAAGTGCTGCCTAAAAATCCTCTATATACTTGGGCTGTTAATCATCATTAAGTAGTATCACCTATCGGTCTGGAAGCCATCTCCTGGTATTAAGTGACAGTTCATCATTCCATGGTGAAAACAAATATCCCACTGAGGACAGAGTTAGAAGGGGTCTGGTACTTTAAGTCTCGCCCACAAGTGGCCGAGTTTTTCAAGTCTGCAAGTGTTTTCGAAGAACAACAAAGATCGGCAAAGAGGAATTTTCTGCTGAAATCACGTGATGTTGTGGGGAAATTTCGACGGCCTTCCCGAGCTCCAAATCCAAATCTAAAAGCACCAATGGATAGATTATGATCTGTAGATCAAAATCGACTATTCGAACATGCAAAAAGGACATCAGACGGTTGAGAAAATCAATTTTTTCCAAAGGAAGTTTTTTCAGGAATCCTACAGGTTTCGGCAGCTTAGGGGAGCCTCCAAGAGCTCATTAGCTGCCGAAAAGACTGACTTTCGGTAGCTAACGTGTGAAACTGGCAGAAGGCTTAGCTGCCGAAAGCCTGTTTTCACAGATCGCTTAAGATTTCGCCCAGATCTCGGATTTGTTCGCTGAAATGACAGAAGGCTGATCAAAATGAATGAATTATAAATTGTTTTATCAATATCTTAAAGGGTTTTGAACAAGATTAAAGTCAAGTGGGTGTTTTGGCTAGTTTTAACATTGTTTTGAAGAAACAGTTCAAGAGATCAAGTGCCACATCAGCTAGGTCGAATCTACACGTACCTTATCAAAGCCACCGAGCCTTGGAAGGCTGTTTCATTTCACCAACCATCAAGCCGTTGAAAGAGATCTCCATATCAGAATTTCCTTGATTTTAGGGATTAGTCCCTATCTTTTTGCTTTTTACTATTAGTTAGTGTTTTAGTTAATTAAAAAGATCCATGCTTTTAGGATCTGGGAACTGCTTTGTAAAGGCTATAAAGCCTGAAAACTAAGACGATTCAATGGTTCGAGCTTGGAGAGACTTTGCCATATGTTTTGGTTGCTTGTTATAATAAAAAATCACAGTTTCCTCTTGTTGTTGTGATCAGATATTTTCATCCACCATTGTTCTGCACTCTGTTCAAATTAGCTTAGCCTGTGCTCATAATTTGGATTGAGGAACTTCCTACTGCTGTGTGTGACCCGATGTTATGCATGTATTTGGTTGCATAAACCCTGCATGTTAATATACTTGGTTGTCTTAGCAATATTCTACATATCATTTCTGTATTTTATCATCTGATTTACAGTTTCTAAGAGCACTGGTTCATTTAACTATTTGATAAGCAACCTTTCCATCAAGCTATTGTGGTATCCCATCGATCCGTTTACTGAAAAGGGTATTGAATTCTTAAGTTACCAAGCATACTTAGACATAACCACTAAGTAGTTTCTTGGAGAGATAACACCACACCATATTTATAATAAGGTCCACGCGTGTGGCAATTAATGGGTAGGTGGCGGTCATTTTAAAATGGTGTTAAGGATGCATATGGTGGGTTAAATCACCATAAACGACATTTAAGCCTAACCGTCAAAACTGGAGGGAAAAGGTGAGTTTCTTCCGCCGTTGCGGCAAGAACTTGTGAGTTTCTTCCGAAGCGTGGGAGACTTGGCATTTGAACGTGGCATCTGCTCATTGCGGCGAAAGTTCTTGAGTTGGTCTGCCATTGTGGAAAGAATCGACAAGTTCTTCCACAATTTCGGACTAATTTGGTAAGTCTTTTCCGAAAAAGTGAAAGGTCAAGGGACTTGGTAAGGAGGCGCTCATCACAGCAAAACTTCACGAGTGCTTCCGCCATTGCGGGTGAACATCTCGAGTTCTTCCGAAATTTCAGATCAACGTAAGTGCTTCCGCCGTTTTGGGTGAACATCTCGAGTGCTTCCGTCGTTTTGGGATAAAAAATTGAGTTTTGACTTGGAAGAAAAACTACAACTCGAAAAACGATTTCTCATTGAAACAAAAACTAAGTACATAAAAATTTCCAAAGGAGACTTAACTCCTAAGCAAACTTTCTAGGCAAATAAAAAGAGGGGCCCCAATGTCTACAAAAAAATAATTGGGGGGGGGATGTTGCTGCAACAACAGGCTTCAACCTACTACCATTTACCAACTTTGGGAGCATCGCTCCATCTAACTACTGCAGTGGTACTGCACCTCCTGAATTTATGTTACTGATGCAATATGGACAAAGCCAATGCATCTGCATTCTCCCTGGATGCTTCATAAACTTGTTGTCGTACAACAGCACCAAGTCACCCTGTTGAAACTGTTTGTTCTTGTTATGGTGATCATGCCAAGCCTTTTGTCGATCCTTCTCCACGCTCTTGTGGAACCCTGCGATAAAGCAATCTTCCTCACGCTGCATGAGCTGTGCTAGATGTTCTCTTAATGCCGCTTCATCATCCATGCCTATCGCTGCATCTATGCACCGACTCGGAACAATGTACTCCATAGGCATAATCGCTTCTTTCCCATACACCAATTTGAATGGTGTCTGTCCCATCAACCTTTTGCAAGTGGTGCAATAGGCCCACAAAACTACTGGAATCTTTAGATCCCAGTCGTCGCTGTTTGTAGCAACAACGACCCGAGAGAAGATTGTAGGTGCATTCTTCAACCCAAACAGCATCACCATGTACTGAAAACAACCCCATTCAGTCACAAATGTTGTCTTATGGTGATCCTCCTTTGCAATCATGATCTGATGATACCCAGAGAACCCATTTGTGAAAGAATACATCTCTTGGCCACCCACACATTCCAACACCTCATCAGTGAACGGTGTCGGAAATGGATCATGCAGACATGCACCATTCAGCTTCCGCAGGTCGACAAAAATGTGTACTTCACCTGTCTTCTTGTCCTGTACCACCATCGGACTAATCCAGTCTGATTCCTCAACCGGTTCAATAATGTCAGCAACCAACATGCAGTCAAGTTCTACTTTGACCCTTTCCTTTTGTCATGGATTCAGCCGATATGGTCGATGCCTTATGGGTTTCGCCTCAGGTTTCAGGGGGATCTTCATCTCCCCCAGATCTCCCAATATTCCCTTCATCTCCAAAAAATTCATCGGGAAGAAGTCTTGGAACTCATGCAATAGGTCGATGACCTTCACCATCATCTCTTCATCCCAATAGTCCCCGACATTCACAAAATTTGGGTTTGCCTCCATCCCAATGTTGACTTTTCTGAGCTTCAGCGGCTGACTGATCGAATCTGTCGGTGCATCAGGGGATACAACATCACGACTACCTTCTGATTCTGGAATTTTGACATTCCACGGGTCATCACCATCCTCTGGCCCACTAGTGATATTATAACATTCCATCATCGATTGCATTATATAGTGCGTATGCAGATCCGCAGGATATGCCACTGGAACAACTTGCAGAACAACGTTGCGGATGAGTTGCAAAGCATTATGGACATCTGGGTTAGCATCCGCGAAGCTGAAGGTATGGGTAAATAAAATTTTCAACTCTAACCAAGTAGTGATCTCCCATCGCAATTCAGCTGCGGTATACCATGATTGCGGCATCTCATCCAAATTCTAGACCAAGGCATGGACCCACTCATCCTTTAGTCGCGATGCCCACAACGTCTGACATTCCAGGAGATGACTACCAAGATCCTTCTTTCCATCATACCTACGAGTGTGGTAGACTTCCGTGTCACCAAAGCGAACCGTCATTAATCTGCAGCACTGCGACCAACCTGTAACCGACTTCCTATGGTTTTCCCACCACCGGGATGGAGTAGCCGTCAGTGAAGCTCCTAATTCCAGCAAACGCTGTGGTTTTGACACCTTAGCATCAAATGCGACTAGAAACTCAAACAATACCAGCAACCCTTCATATATCGACAACTCGATGGCCTCAGTCACGACACGGAGCAACGACTACATCATCAACCCACACTTGCGAAGCGACACCTCATGCAATCGATTTTGCCAATTTTCTAAAGCGTCATCAAAGTCAGAAGATGAAGAACTGGAGCTCCACCACTCAAGCTGACCGTCAGCAGTCGGATGAATATAATCTTCAAAAATATTGTACACATGGTCCCATCTTCCGTCAACTTCATCTTTCACCGATTCGACATACTTGCGTCCTTCAGCTGGGTCCAACGGAGCGATGACTTGGAGGTCATGGTTTTCCAAATTCATCATCCACTTCTTAAAATTAATTACTACTACACTTTCATTAGCCCATCCTGTCCCCAACAACGCGGGGTAGGAGCTTCCACCTTCAACAACCTCAATGATGTCAAAATCCGCATATGTCTTCATTCCCTCAATGTCCACGACAGGGCGCAAAACTCTCCCAATCTGTGTCTCCTTGGCCTGATTAGCCAGTCGTAGATGTACAGGGGACCAACTCAATGTTGGGCTCCCCATATTTTGCCATGCTTGCTTTGTCAATATGTTAACATCAGATCCTAGATCCAGAATAATTGAATCGGCATCATAATCCCCAATTTGGATATTCATGCGCATTTCTTTACCGGTCTTCTTTCTCTGTAAGGAGTTTACTATGGACTCCCTCCGTCCCTGAGTCTATCGATACAGCAAGCTCTCAAGCTCAACAAATGCATCAGCATCGTGTGCCAGTGATAAACAAATTTGGAAGAAGTGATGCAACGTGCCATACTAACGCGACGGACCTGCCTCTAAAGTTGAATCAAAAGCAGGGGGCATATCATAAACAATTGACTTACCACGATCTTTGTCCATCGCACATCATGCTTGGAAGAATGTATCGCACTCGACGTCGACATCAAACTGCAGCTTCTTCTTCCCAGCCGGCTAGATCAGAGGATGCGAACCATCTTCTCCTGTTGTCGTACCTCCACGAGTGATAACAGCAACAACAACATCTTGCATCCTCGGATCTGCTGAAATTGTTGCAACAGTTGGTCCTTGAGTCTGGTTTGGCGGTGGGTTCACAGGCTGATTCACATTTTGGTTGGCGTTCTGATTCGGTTACTGCTGATTATGGTTCTGCGGATGATTTTGATTTGGAAACTGGTTTTGATTCTGCAACTGCGGTATATTCCCTTCCTGCCATTGCGCAATCAACTGCGGACAGTTTTCAACAGTGTGATCATGAACAAAGCAAAATGTACACTGAGTCTGCAATTGTGGGAAATCTCTCTGGTAGTGCCCCAACACTCCTTAATTATAACATTGGATAGGTCCATGACCTCGTCTGCCTCCTCGACCAAATCCTCCACCGCATCCACCTCGAAACCCTCCACGGAATCCCCCTTGCTGTTGATATTGAGGAAACTACTACTACATGGGATTCGGCTGCAACTGATCACCTTGTCCGGTTTGAAAATAATGTGGCTGCTGCAGAGCCATTGGAATCTGAGTATATTGGGGCATAAATTGTTGTGGTTGCAACTGCGGTACAAACTGCATCTGCAGCTGAGGTAGTGGTTGGGATACCTGTGGCTGTGGTTGTGGTTGTTGTACAGCACGCTGGTGATCCTTCACATAGAATGCATCGTACGTTCTCTCCTAAAGAAAACCATATGCGCGACAATCTTTATCTTCATGTCCCACAGATTTGCAGAATGTACAATACAAATTCATTGGCTTCATGACCATCTTCTGCATGTATTGACACTCCTCATGTCGGTGCCCATATACCTGACAGATGCGACACCACGACATACCGCCACCGCTCAATGGGTTCGGCGCTTCTGATACCATATAATTGCAGAAGTCTGGGCAATTATCCTTAGTATGCCCCTCTCTGCGACATCGCATACACCACACCTCTTAACACTGTTCTTTCCCCTTCTTAAGGTCTTGCAATTGTATTGTCAAGTTGGCTAGCTGTGTCTAAATCTACGACATACCAGTTGCGTTCTCACCAACTAGCGAAGCTTCTAACCACATTGCAATTTCCAGGGCTTCACTTGGTGTCGTAATTTTCTGTTGCATCAACGGTACTCAAATGTGAGGGAGCAATGCTGTGATGAACCATTATTTGTGCTAGACACTGCTCATGTCGAAGTTAACCCTTGCCATCAGTGTTTTGAACCGCTGGTCAAAATCCCACACAATTTCATTGGGATACTGCTTAATCTCTTTCAGCTTTGTAATATACTGCGCTTCTGACTTGGGTTTTCTGAACTTTGCAATTAGTCCTGCTCGAACCTCATCTAACATATTTTCTGGAGCTCCTACAGGAACCTGCACAAATTCTATGAACCAGTCTAATGCATGACCCCGAAGAGTTGTCACCAATTGTCCTTTCTTAGCATTATCATCAGTAATTTGCTTTACAGTCCATACTGCTTAACATAAGAACCAGTATTGCTCAGGATTATCTGTTCCATTTCCATGGAACAACAGTAACTTTGCATCTTCGCTTGCCATCTCGGGCTTCCTCTCTATAGTGATTGATATACTAGTAATCAAGTTTTGTTGAATTGATGAACACAGTGGTGTCAAAGTTGTATTTCTCACTGGTTGAGCGATAGTGAGCAGAGGTGTGGGAACGTTGCTGCTGGGGTTTGGTCCTGCCGATATTCTAGGCAAGCCTATTTTTCCTTGTCGGCACTGTGAGGTCACTTCGTCCCATGTGGTCTTCCTTCATGGCTTCGCGTTTCAATCGCAGTAGGACCTTCTCCTATCCTCTGCCTCTTTTCGTGTCGAAACCTTGCTCCTCCCCTTGTAAGACCACTCTCTTCCTCGGCTTCCTTCACAGTCTCATCGTAACTTCCACCCATCTACCCCATATCATTCCATGTACCGGCCCCCTACTGTCGCGGTATCCACAACCTTCGCCTACCAAGGTTCTACTGGTCTAGGTGCATCTTTAGTATTCCCTTCTCGCAAATGAGCATCTTAATGGACAACTGTAGCGACAACAGAAACCTACCTCTTGGTCCATTGAAGAATTCCCTTTCTGCTTCACTATAAGACTTTACCCTATCAACGACAAACTCGGTGATATAGCCTTCTAGTATACTGTCGACCCAAACCTCAACAGCCCGTGATGCTCTGTTCTCGACTTCGTGCAGCTCCTAGATCAGTTATGGGGTCCAAGCTATGGGCTCACCACCTTGGACATTCCTCTTCTGATAGGTCAATTTTGCTAACCATTCATACAGGATGATTGGGAACTCACAGAAAAAATATTCGCACGGACCGTCGTGTATGTACTTCACCAACCATCGATCTGTCGACAACCCAGGGTTGATTTTCTTTTTCAGCGAACTCTTGCAACTTTAGGTTGAACCAATCGCGGATCTCTGGTCTTGTTGGATGCCACAACATATCCTCCTTTCACTTTGCGCTATGGTCCCGACAACGGAACCATTTTTTGACACAAGCCCAGTCGACAAGGGTTCCTCACGCTGTCGACACCCAAGCCACTGCGATCTCCCTGAGCACCGGCACAGATAGGTTTAACCCTCAGTAACACCTACGGAGAAGATGAGGTCTCACCCGAGATGTTCAAGGGAGAGTTGACAGAACCATGTTTCCGTCGAATGAAGGAGGATGTTGTGCATTAACTAATTAACTTATTGCAACATTCAAAAATAGATCTAAGCATTCAACTCAGCCATTAAACATAATTGCAACATCATTCAACAGATCTTATCATTGACAGAACCATAAATATGCAACAAATATAACAGTAAAGCATTAATTGTAGCAAGGAAACATTGCATCATTCACAGATTCATATCGCATAATGCATTTACCACAGAGAGATGCAAAGACACAAGGATTCTACTCAAAAACTCTATCACATCATATTTATCTCCGCATAAACCCAGATACAACAAGATATTCAATCAACTCTCAGTCTTCAGCTCTCTCCAGATCCAGATCTCTTAGATATCACAATGTCTCAACACTTACCAAAAGATATCTCAACACTTACAAACCTATATCTATTTGTAGGCTTGCGCCCTTACATTTATGGTCCACTTAGGCAACCACCTAACCACTTCTTAACAAACTTTACAAAAACTAACCCAAAATCCTGCATAATGTGGTCAAATGACCGAAAATACTCATGACGCGCTCAAAATGATCCAAAACTACAAAAAGTACTTGTCGCCTTGTGCACTACTTTCCTCCTTTTGCAGTACATTTGGCCTTGCGCAGCATTCACGATGCTGAATCATCAAACCGCCTGCCAACATAGCCTTAGCTGCGAAAGCTAAGTATGGACATGAATTCAACTGGGTGAACTTTCTATTGAATGAGTTTTTACTCGATGTCCAAGACATGCAGGACAAAGGTTCACCTTTCCACTTCAGCTGGTTGTTGGTACTCATTGCTTTCATGGGATGGAAGGAACCTCAGCATCAGAACGGCTTGCCGGTAGCAGAAAATGACTGTCGCGCGGTGCGATACGTGAACATGTGGGCGTCCACAAACCCAGAGAAATAGAAGCTCAGCAACCTGCAGTTTCTGACTTACTTTGAGAAACTATGTGCAATAATTGAGAAGACTCCACACATCACAAAGGAGGTGACGACCAAATATAATCCAAAGATGATTTTCAAGGCTGGATTACATTGTGTCTACATACAACCACACATTACAACAGAGACATGGTATGAATGGGAATATCAACTGAGCACGTTGATGATTGAGCTGATCATTGAAGACTGGCTGGAGGACTGGAAAGAAGATGCACCAGATCCTTGTATCACTACATTCGAGGAGGAGGAAGAAGAGGACCAAACGGACAAAAATCCAGACATCCAAAGTACACCAAACCCAAGACCTGACCAGCAGACAAGCGAGAAAAGAAAAGAGTCGGATACAGACGGACCAGAGAAGCCACAAAAGAAGAAGTCGAAATCAATAAAACCACCACTCGACAGAATGCTACACAATGATGATTATGAGCATATTGCATCACGGGTGTCAGCGCACCTGGAAGATGTAGTGACAATGATGGGAAACAAGGAAGAACTAGCCCAAGTAGAGGTCAGGGAAAGCATCAACAAACTGAACAGTCTGGTCATAAGAATGGAGCAAGTCCATCGTGACTTGGATAAGGAACCAGACCACAACGACCACTTAGGTGAGTCAAGTGGGAAGATGCGCAGTCTTCCTAACTATACAACAAGGATGCGCGTAGTTAAGATTGCACCAATGTCCATCATATACCCAACATACGATATGGATGAGTACGCAAGGAGACTTGCATAACTGGAAATCAATGTGGGAATGCTACCTACAGAGGGATTGCACAGTGTGCATACTTAGATAACCGATGAAATACATGAAAGAGACATAGTCTCACACAATCAGCACCGCCAACTAGAAGAAAACTATAGACAATTACAAGGGGAATGCGAACATAAGACAAGGGAGATCGACCATGCCCAAGAAAAACAACGCAGGGTAAAGGGAGCAGTATCAACTATCTGCATGAAGCTCCTCGAAATTGATGAGGAGTCGGAGATCAAAGTAGCTATCCTACAGATCGATGTTGCTGTGGATAGCCTGCAAGAAGAAATGAAGGGACTAGAGATTTCCCACAAAGTTAAGATTGCAGAGATGGAAGTTTCCCATCAAGCAGAAATGGCAGAGCTAGCAGCTCAACGACTAGTTGATACAACACATCAAGCGGCAAAAGCAAGAGTAGAGGCGCTTAGGGCCTCTACAGAAAGAATCTACGCAGATGTGGCACGATACCAAAACATTTTGGATGAAATTTCTAACATCTTGAGCATATTGCAAGAAGAACCGGAATTGCAAAGTATCCACAATGAAATGCAGCAGAGGAAACAAGAATTGGATTCCATGGATGCTACCATGAAGGAATTTCTTGTACGACAGAAGATGCAGAAGTTTATAAAAACCAAGGAACTTAGGAAGGAACTGGAAAATTTAAGAGCGAAAGCGGTCGAAACCTCTTCAAGGTTACAATCACTACAAGAAGAGGCACTCACCTTCACCAATGAAATTGAAACATAGTTACAAGATCTTCGGGTAATGGAGAACAACGTCAAGGAACAACTTTTAGAACCCGCGACAGACGAAATGCTCGACATGGTAAAAGGATGAGAGCAAGAGACAAGGGAAATAGTGGAAACTGTTCAGGACTTCATTGGGAAATCAGGTACTTCGAAGGATGCACAGATGGAACAACCAGAGGGAAGTGGCTTGGGAGGAGCCACAAGTAAGTGTTAGGGGCCTGTTGGGCACGGCCCAAGAGGGCACAATTTTGATGAAGTACAGTTTTGGGAACTGTGCAATTCTGGAAATCAAATGGCACAGTTGTATGGAGTGCACAGTTCGGACTGCATAATCAGTTTTTTGTAGTTAA
Organism: Larix kaempferi; assembly: GCA_027924585.1. NCBI lineage: Eukaryota > Viridiplantae > Streptophyta > Pinopsida > Pinales > Pinaceae > Larix > Larix kaempferi. The sequence goes on along the minus strand of BSBM01000125.1, from coordinate 4,553,362 downwards.
GTTGTTGCGCAATGCCAGCACAACAACCATTTTTAGTAAGGAGTATAAGGGAAGGTCGAGCTATGGAAGCGACATATTTTGAGTAAGAAGCAGAGCGGAGATAGAGGAAAGTGACCTGTCAAGGAGAGTGGTAGCAAACGGTTAAGGAGCTAAGCCACGAGGTCGACATCAATAGGAAGGCTAAAGGAATGAAAAGCGACATGCCACGATGCGGTTGTAACCATTTTGGTGATGATTGCGGCTGTCAGAAGAATGTGTGAGCCACAAGTGGCCCAACAAGGCATCCTGAAGTGACCGGATTAAGTTGTCAATGGCGATAGGTAGGGTGGCAGGTAACCGCACCAGTTTTGGGGAACCTTAGAGTTTTGGAGCCTATGCATAGTAAAGACGTGAACTACAGGAACGATCTATAAAAGGGAACATTTTGTAAGGGAAAGGGTTAATGTTGAATTGTAATTGATAAATCTTGAGTAATACTTGTTTTGTATTGCTGAATACTATTGAACAAAAGGCTCTTCAGCTGCGTGCACAGAGACCTACAGAGAGAGAGAAGAGTCTGCAGCTGAGTGTGCAGAATGGAACTATTGTACCCTTCCCTAAGATAATATAACAATATTTCCTATGGACGTAGCTCCCATCCTAGGGGTGAACCACGTTAAATTATGTGTTATGCAATTGCTATGTGTTTGCATTTGTGCCTTTACTTATGATGAATGGTTACATGTTGTTTATGAGTTTATGTGCTTTGATTTTATATGTATTCGCCATAAGGATGATGATGATGGGAATAATATGTTAAGTAATCACATGTATGAATGAATGCTGGATGCACCAGTATTTCGCAGTTAGATGAATGCATGAACTAGTCGAATAGACACTAAGTGCAACAACGGAAGTGCGCAGTGATATCGTTGTTGTTAGAGTGTATAAGGTTGCAATATTCTTTCTATTATGCTTGTTGAATGCGTATTTTTGCATTAAGTAATATCTATCAAGTTGCATAAGTGTTAGTATGAATCACAGTCGTCAATTGCGTTGTCCTATCATTGAAGGATTGTCCCGCATCGCGCAGCCCTTGGATGCGCGATAGTCTAAGTATTAGTCATGAAGAAGTGGAACTTCGTGTAGTCCGAAGCCCGCAGCGCGAGTCCTGTATCACATTACTCGCCATCTTTATTGAGCACTCATCACCTAGTTGTGGAAACCTGATTCCACACCCCCTCATTACTTCGCCTCGGGTGAGACCTCAGTCTGTTCACAGGCTGTTTCCGAAAGGGCTGGTGAAAAGAGGTTTTGTTGGTTCCTCAAACCGCGCAGAACTTGGGTATTTATAGAAAACCTCAAGGACAATTATACAATCCAATAGCTAGACGATGGCTACAAATTCTCTTAAGGTGGCTTCCCTTGAACAATGGAAGAGGAAAATTAGATTACTTATGGTACAATTTGTCAACCTCCATATCAAGCATGTTTCCAGATTCTACAACTTCAGGGCTGCTGGTCTATCGAAGAAAGGTCTTAAATTGGAAGAAGGTTCTCTCCAAATTACTCACTATCATCAGTTGGGGCCTCCGGAATCTAGGACTATGCACATATATTAGTGCCTATTACTATCTTTTGATCTTTTTTTGTATATTTGGATCATCACTTGTTCTGGATAGATGTGGATTGGATCAATTTTATTGATGGTACTTTTGGTAAATTGGTACTCTGGTACCACGGATTTTACAAGAATACTGTTTTATATTGATTAGTGTTAGTTTATATTGTTCTGAAAGACTAAACTGATTGTTCGTTTCTCTATCCTTGGGATAAGACACATTGTAAATTTCTTTGATTCACCCTTATGAATAGCAAGATTTTTTTTTTTTTTTTTTTTTTTGAAAAATAATAATAATAAAAAATAGTAAAACTTCCCTTTAGCTAGAAGACGGGTAATTTCTTAGTGGAAAGTTTATAATAAAATATATAAGTAAAATATTGTGAATAAGTATATAGAGAAAGGTTGTCGTAAATTATGGATTTTGAAATTTAATCATTTGAATATGGATATTATATGTGATATATGTGTGTATGTGTGTGTGTGCGTGTTTTTAAATTATAAAGTAAAATGGTGTTTTGAAACGAAGTTATAAAATATAATGATCTTAGGATATTAACTATATTGATTATTTTTATGATATGCCCTTCAAATAAAGTGGAAAGGGAAAAGTGTAATTGCAAAACACTCTTAGTAGAAATACACATATGAAGTTGCAAACTTATTTGAAGTTATCAATGTTTTTTATTTTATATGGAATATTGAGTTTCATAAATATATTGGATCATAATGCAAAACACCCTTTGGTTTTCTATGCTCTATAGATTTTGTTTCTCTTGTGATCGTAGAAGGAAAGATTTATGTCTTATGATGACATGAAACAAACTTAAATGGAATATTTATGCATATCTTGGGATAGGGAAATAAACTGCATTAAAATTATGAGATCATCTTTTAGTATCAACAGCATTATGCTAATTTTATAGTCGTTCACTAAAGGAATTAAAGATTTTTTAAATCACCCAATTTTTTTGTATTTTTGGGTTTGTGATAGCTAAAAATTGCAGGCGTTTGTGAAGGAGGATTCTCTAGAATATTTTGTCCAAACAATTGTCTTGATGCAGAAGTACATTGAAGAAGACATACCATTTGAATATGCAAGAAAAGGTACTTATTTATCCAAGGATTAGGTAGATGAGTACATAATAAAAATGGAGATGCAAGGATTAACCAGTATTTCTTTGTTTGGTAGAAGACTCTTTGAGACATCAATCATTGGGGAATCTAGTGAGAAAGAAGTGCAATCTAAAATGTGTGTGTTTGAGAGAAGAACTGTCATGGAGAAGGTTGGCCATGTGCTAGATGTGCACCAGGAGGATCATGCAATGCCCTTGTTGAAGAAAGATTTTATTTTGGAGGTGGTAGTTAGATTCGCTCCACTTGGACTAGCCAACAAATATGCTGATCCATCCATGGATTGGGTGGACAAATACAACTCAGAGATGGACACACATGGATGTAAGAGTTTTGAATGCTTCAGTAGGAAGTTGATTGATACATTCATTACTCTCTAATCTTATGAGCAACAACAAAGATATCCATGGTCATCATATGATGCATTCAATATGTAGGGTGGTCCTTGGAAGTTCCAATTGATTCAGTTAGATGGAGCATATGGCATTCATGATCAAGAGGAGTTTCTCTTCCTATTGGAAATATTCATAAAAATTCCAACAAGCACTTGGAAGAGTGTACTTCCAATTGGTGTGGGATCTTAACAGCCCTTGGAATGATGGATCGTTCCTTATGTTAAGAAGAATAGGTAGTGGGATCCTGGAATTAGTTGTTTTTCCACTTTAGTAGCTTGCAATAGGGAGAAATAAAACCATATTTTGTAGGATTCTATCCATATGGAGCAACGGTTTAGTTTCCTACATAGGAAAGCATATGGTGGATGGGTTACTGTTATCATGCTTGGTGGTTTGGGAGTCTGTAGAAGGCTCTTTGTGTTGACACTAGGAAGTGTAGAGGTGGGATTAGGAGACAATTCCCACTTCTAAGATTCATTTGGGACCCTCTAATTATTCTTGCTATCAACTATTCTAGCTGGAAATATTATGTAGCAGTATGTGGGACAAAGACACCTCTTAAGAGGAGTAAATTGAAAAGAGTCAAGTATCTTCCCAAAATTGATCTCCACCTTAATCCTCTTCATCATATTCGTATGGATGAAGAAGTTATACCGAATAAATCTCCTTATATCCAATGTGACTATTTGGGATTCACATGCATGAGCATTAGTTTGGTTAGTGCACCTATGGATTCACCATCTAACATGAGCAAACCATACAACAAGCAATTTGGTAAGCTTGTATTTGTTCCTTTTGATGACATTCTAGTTCATTATGGGATTTTGGGAAAGAATTATTTTGGTTTGGGAGCTATGTCAAATACTCGGAAAAAAGCAGTCATTGAATATCCATTTATCTAGACATGGCTTTAGAAGGATTGAAGGATCATATCTTGATTCTATGGTTGATATTGGTAAAGTTGGTTCCTGCATGAAGAGGATTCGGTCCACCCTTGTTTGGATCAATTCCATATATGTTAATAAGTGGGAGAATAGTGCACCATGTAGATATTCCTTTCGGTTCAAAACACATGTGGATGACCAAGTAAATAAAGGACTCTCATGTTGGGATGAGAACTCCAACTGAGTTTTCAAAGGAATGAATAAAATGATGCATGATTATTCCATGTTTTCCCCACCAGGTTTCATTCCACAATTTTTACATGAATGTGATGCTTCCCAAGGAAGATTAGGAATTTTTTTGAGTCCAAATAGACACCCCATGAGGTTGCAACCCCATCATTTACATTATTCAATCCTAGACATGGAGGTGTTAGTGAGCATGCAAGCATTGGATAAATGCATAAAGTGCTTAAGGGAAAGAAAGCTTGAGATTGAAATGGACCATCATGGTTCAAGGCCAATATTGACATGTGAGAAGCTCAATGTACGGCAGAAAAAATGGGTTGCATGTGATTTATTGAGTGGATTGAAGCATGTGATAGGGTGTAGCAAAGTCAAATTCAATACATATATTGCAGCTCAATTTTCCATGGAGTGTTTCAAAAGTAGGTTCATTCATGACTTGATGGAGAGGATGACCAATCCAAGTTTGTCAAAAGGGTCATCTATGAGGGAGATGAGATTCAAATGGTTTTTGAACCATCCTTGCAAAGTTATTGTCAAAATTATTATGGAAAAAGTGTACAGGTTCTTCACCAAACATATTTTCACTTGCTTGGGAACAAGCAAATTTGGTAGGGGAGGACTGTAATGTCCACATTTTTTATAGCCCCAAGGAGAAACTACTAGCCCAATAAATCCCCTTGGGTCCTAGTGGAAAATTAAATAAATTAGTTAGGAATTAAATATTAGTCTATGGTTATCTAGTATAATTAAATTAAATCATGCACAAGCAATGTAGTCCCCAGTTTTGAATAATTAATTATTAACTAATTATGCGAGGAGTTGGAAATTCCTAGGTGGCCTAGGAAGGTGCATAGGAGGTTAAGTGGAACCAATGAGTTGTCTTCCACAAAGGAAAGAAGAAGAAAAGAAGTGAAAAGCAAGAAGTCAACCAGAAAAGTTGAATGCAACATAAAAGTAGGAAAGCAAAGAAAAGCATAACAACAGAAAAGTAAGAAAGCAAAGAAAAGTAGAAAGTAGCAGAAAAATAGGAAAGCACTAGAAAAGTAGGAAAGCAACAAAAAATGAAGAAAAAAAAAGAGTTTCCAAAAGCAGTAAAAGCAAACTAAAGCAAGAAAGGAAAGAAATATAGGAAAAAATAAGATAAAGCTGCAAGTCCAAGTTTATCCAGTGAGGCCCACTAGATGAGGCTAATGGTACACATTCAATGCATATTAGAAGCCAATTAAATTATAAAAGGAATGTGATAACACACATTCACATTTTTTTTCATTTTAATTATTCATCTTGAGAGCTCTATGCATCCTAGAGGCTTGGGTGGTGTTTCCCTTGGCATCATTGGGCGATGTGACCCTTTGCATTCATTGATCCAATTGAAAGACTGAGAGATCCTTCTGTTGGAGTTTGAGGAAGAGGATATCTAGTCCTTTTCATAGAGTTTCATGTTGCCATTAGAGTTTAATTGCAGGTCTGAAATCAATTACAATATGATGTGGTCGAATCTCAAGATTAATTTGAAGATCCCATTAACAACAATGTCTCAAGAGTGTTGTATGTTTCCAAGTGAAGAAGGAGGATAGAGCAATTTGACCTCTTGTGAACTATAGCTATTGTTCATGTGTATCATAGGGTTGTAATATGTTGTTTTTCTGCTTATTTATTTTATCCAATAGTAAAATACTCCTTCCTTACTCTTAATCACACTACTACTACTTCTAAGTTACAATTTTTTGTGAATCTTTGATATACTGTAAGTTTGGATCTCATTGATAGTTAAGTGTGCATTTGTTTATCTTATTGAATCTTGATGTTATTCATTAGTGTGTATTTGGACTCGTCTATCACATTTTTTTCAGAATTTTTAACCTTCAAAAGTCACTTGAATTGGTTTGAATTCACAAGTGCACAATGGTAGAGAAAATTTGACTAGTTTTTTGTTTTGGTGAATTTAATTGTCAACATTGCTTGTAAAATCTAATATGAAGGTCGAGTTAGCTATGTATGAGGTATTTGAGTCCATCCACACTCACAAATTTATTTTTTTAGGAATCTTCTAGTACCATTGGAATTTGTTTGGATATTATTTCCTTCACTAGTCCATGATTCAAATCTTGAACCTAGTCATTTTATTTTTAGCCAAACCTTTGTCTGTTAAGTCTAATATAGCCATATCATGTTGAGGATATTTAAATAAGTATACCTAAGGTCTATATACATCCAATGCAGCACTAGAATCCATTTGGTTCCACATAATTCCTTGGGTTATTACCTCAGAGCCTTTGGATTTTCCAAAGGGTCGTTCTAGGTGGGATGCACCTAGAGAATATGCCACTGTCAAATATAGAATCTAAACCTTTCTGATTTATGTTTTGTAGACCTGTAGGTGTATTGTATATCCCATATTAAATTTATAACAACCATTTGTTTGTTTGGGAGGAAATTAGGAAAGTTGTTAGAATTCAATTAGGAAAAAAAATCTAGTCCTTTTCGCTTGTCTCCAAGCTAATGTGCCTAGACTAGGTTTAGGTACATTACATTTTTGTCTAACAAATAAAAGCACATTCTATGTATAAGAAGCTATAATGATGTAGAGATGCTCTAGAAATTCCCACAGATTTATAATGTGTGCACACTAATTTACTATTTTTATATTTGTCAAATATATGTGGCATAATTGAACGGTTTTTTAGTGGGAAGTGAAGCTGATTAAAAAGGAACATGTTTTAGTGGGAGGTGAAGCTATTAAAAGTGAACTATTTTTATATTATCTCTATGTACATATACATCTTAAATAATAAATCAAAGAAAGTGGGAGGTGAAGCTGATTAAAAATGAACTATTTTTATATTATCTCTATGTACATATACATCTTAAATAATAAATCAAAGAAATATTATTTTGATATGAAATCTTTATTATTGTTAAAAAGTAAAATATTAAATACTAAAGAGCAAGAACAAAGTATGGACAATCATGGATCAAATATCAAATGATAACACTTTTAAAATAGAGAACATTAAAAGAAAAAAAAATCTTCAACAAGCATCAATGATTACACATTAATTAGTGTTAGAATTGAAGTTAAAATGTTATTTAAAATTAAAAGTTAAAGATGATATATAATGTATATAAGGCTAAGATTACACTATTACATTAAATAACCTATTTGAAAAATAATTAATTTTGTTTTAATATTTAATTATTTTTCACATCACAAATCATAAGATTAAAAATACAGGACGATCATTAAATATAAATAATAATATATTAAATATTTATTTTAAAAATAAATAATTTTATTTTAATATTAAGTAATCTTTAACAACTTTATATTGTCATGATTGTTTTTACAAAGCCATGAGTATTTGCAACGAGTTTATATTATCACGATTCCTTCTACCGAGTAAAATAACTCTACACGCTGTCATGGTTCTTTTCTAACAAGTTTGTATAACAAATAATGTTTACTAGTAATAATTTATAATGTCGTATATAATACTTTGATATTTTACATATAAATTTTAAAAAAAAAAAATATCTGTAAGAATTACTCATCAATTACCTTTGTAGCATTGTAAATCATAGTTTCTTATTTCATGTTTTAATAAATTTATAAATATTTTTATAAATTTAAATATAAGTTATCTACGTGAGTGATATGTAGTTTTTTATAAGTTCTATATAATTAATCATTATGATTTATATAAATTTTAAAATAATTCTATGATATGTATCCTTTTGGGATAGAGAAACTGACTTTGTGAAAATTTTGACTTCAAAATGATGATTTATATATTTTAATTTATCAAAATTAGGTTTAATTTAAAATGATAAAAATTTATCATCATATTAAAATATATCTTATTTATAATTTACAAATAGAATCAGAATTTTTAGAATTACATATAATGTTTTTTTTTTTTTTCATTTATATATAATTTAAAAATAAAAAAGAAGATGAGACTATTAATCACGCTCACTACTTTAACGTGCCGCCATGTCGCCACGTCGTAAGTGGTAAATATGCAGGCCTTCCTGAAACAAGGCTTCCCTGTCTGCCTGCTAGTTGCCTCGGTCCCGAACCTCCACTTTGACGATATTATCGAGGTGTTGCAGAGTGATTTGAAAACTGAGCAGCAACACAAACCAAGGCTATTTTATTTCAATTATCGAGTAACCGTAATCCAGCGGCTGCGTATACCTTGTAATACGTTAGGAAAACGATGGGCTGATTGTAAACGTTTGCATTGATGAGAGGGAGAGTTATATCGGGAAAATAAGACACTCCATGAGTAGTCGGCGGATACTGGATTTGTCGCCCGGGAAAGATGGGAAGCATAGTGGTTTCAAAGTTGACAAACAAAACGGCACTGTTCTCTTTTGTTTTCTTGTATTTATTTCTATTGTGCTGCCAAAATCCAGGGGCTGCGTACAGTAGCTTCTAATACGTTCGGGAAACAATGGGCCTGAGAGAGAGGTTTATGAGAAAATAAGACACTTCATTAGTCGGCGGATTAAATATATAGAGCCTTCTGCACCCGTCAACGGATATGGAAGGTCGCAACTCAACTCATGATTAATGAGGGGAAATTTGTCAAGTTGGAAAAAAACATGAGTAATTCGAAAACAGGACAAATTGCTATCGCCATGGTGGGAATCTTTGCGTATTAATTAATGGAAGACGTTATCTTATTACTGTTTTTAATTTAAAATTTTGCCTTATCTTATTACAACTTTTAATTTAAATTTTTGTTGTTAAACCCTAGTTTTCTTGGAAGGAAAGTCTACTCTTTACTCGTGAATTAGTTAAGTCCACAATATACATATTATTAGTGAATTAAGGTATGTTTTGCTTAGAATGATGTAACTGTATATCCAAATATTTTATTAAAATTTAGGTTAACTTAATTATAGTAGGCTTTATGGTATTAAGAAAAAGATTTAATGTGAAGCAAATTAAAATAGTTACAATAACAAATTTCTTAATTTTATTACAGCTTTTAATTTATTTAATAAACCTTAGTTTTGTGGAAGGGAAAGTTTACTCTTTATTAATGAATGAGTTAATTTCATCCTTTCCAAATTATTAGTAAATTAATGTGGTCTAGGTTTTTTTTTAATGATATAATTGTATATCCAAATATATTATTAAAACTTAGGTTAACCAAACTATTATAGGTTTTATAGTATTAAGAAAAAGTAAAATGATGTAATGCTATATCCAAATATATTATTAAAATTTAGGTTAACATGGCTTTATGATATCAAGAAAAACTATAATATTTAGTACTTTGTTGTTAAGGTAGCCACTAAATCCTAGTTTCCTTGGAAGGAAAGTCTATTCTTTATAAATCATTAATGAATTATTAATTCTATTCATTAATGATTTATTTTAGATCGTCTAAGTATTTTTTTAGTTTAAATGATGTAATTGTATATACAAATATGTGATTACAATTTAGGTTAACCTAAAATATATAATATTTCTTATTTTGAAGCAAATTAAAATAGTTATATTTTTAAAGTAAAATAAATATATAAATACTTAATTTTAAGTAAAAGAATAAAGAGAACTATTTAAAGGTTAGATAATGATGACTTAACTTATTATTAAAAATTCATTTTACATGTATAAATAGAAAGAAAAGTGAGTCACTGTGGCTTCTTTAAATTACTCTATATTAAACTTTTATTTTTAAATTCTATTTTTCCTTTTTATTGAAGTAGACATCAATTTTTATCATTGTGAAGAAATGAATAAATAAATGGATGTAAACATTTATTCTAGTGACATCACCAACCTGCAATGGCTTCCACTTGTCTATGACATAACGTTTCCATTAAAACGATTGCAAATGGCATTGCAAGTAGTTATATGTGGATAGATTAAACAAATTGAAGTTCAGGCTTTCAAGGTAGGGAATTGTGGTTTTGTTTTGGACGGTGTGTTTTTCTTAGGCTCTCTATTCGCCTCTTGCAAATTTGGAGGCATTGATTTCTTGTTTCGTTATATCCCACTTCTTTCAAAGTTGTGGAGGGTTGGACTCTGTGTCATTTGTATCCTCATTCATGGTTTTTATGTCCAAGGAGGCCTTCAATCTTAGATACCCATTTCTTTTTAGAGTTGTTTTGTTTTTAATGAGGTCGAAAGGGTTTTTTTGAATTTTGTTATAATCAATTGAAGATTGTATTAAAGGTCTTTGTCGAATTGGGGTTTTATCAATTAATGATTTCAATATCTAGGATATGAGTAAGATCCGAGATGAATTTTTTTATTAAATTGATTTTCTATCTATTAATGATTTCAAGGACTGCAATATGGGCCTTCAATGTGATATGCATATAGGAAATGTTGAAAGCTTTTGCTAAATTGATTTTATATCAATTGATGATTTTACCACTATAAGGAGAATACTTTATAGCAGATGTTTTCCTCGAACCTCCAACAAAAAAATGCCTTTATATGTTTATAGTGGATGTGGACAACATAGGTGGGTGATTGGGTATTTTTATGGTTTTTTTTTTTTTTTTTGGCGTGCTTATTATATATAAATGCAACATTGCGCTTTATTATTTGTAAATGCACCCAATAGTTCAAATGACATATCACTTTAAATTTAGATTTAAAAAAAAAATCTAAAATAAAACAATTGGTGCTCCTAACAAAGACATAAGCATTGGTGCATTTACAAACAATGTACCAGAAAGCTTATACCCCCCCCCCAAAAAAAAAGAAAAAAAAAGAAATATATATATATATATATATATATATATATATAGATATATTCCGTAACTGTATAGTCCACTTTATATAAATAAATGCAACACTAAATTTTATTGTAACAATAAGTTGGTGCATTTACAAACAATGCACTAGAAAGCCTATATTACCCCCCCACCCCCCCCCTCCCCCCCCAAAAATGTAATTTTATAGTCTGCTTTATATAAATAAATGCACCAGTGAATTTTATTGTATCAATAAGTTGCACAAGTGCATTTTCAAAATCCATCAGAATCATTAAAATGGTTTATAAATTTAAAATATAATCTATACATTATCTAGTGCACTTCATATCTCAAAACACAATAGTTATTTTTTGAAAAACGCATCAAAAATATTTTATAAAAAGAAAAAATCAAATTCCATGCTATGTTATTTCTTAACCAATGCACTAGTGCATTCAACTTTCAATTTAAGCACTGGTGCATTTTACCAAAATGCATCGGACATGATAGAAATAATTAAAAAATAATATATAACATACACTTTTATGATGCACTTTGTTGAATCAAATGCACCAATACATCATAAAATTTAGCTATCACTATGGAATTATGACCCAAAGTCCAATGAGAAAATCCGACGACATCCAACAAAAAGGATCGTGTCATCGGATTTCACCTTCAAAATTACGAAATTTGATTAATTTTTGTTTAATTGATAGAAGGGTCGGTCGGATATCCGGCAACAATCGGATATTCGACAGCAGTTATCGGGAATATGACAACTCCAACGATGCTCAAGTTGTCGGATATCCGACATGTATTTTATAACGGTAACTATGTTGAAGTGGTCGGATATTTGACATGAATTTCATAATGCTAACTATGTTTAAGTCGTCGGAGATCCGACGAACATGATATTTTAAAATCTATAAATTTCGAAACATTCTGGCATGTTTGCTATAAAGCGACGGTTTGTGGAAATTATTTTATTCTTCGGCGGACTGTTTTCCGCAAAAGAATACATCATTATTTCTATTGTTTTTGTGATTAAAAATAGCGAAGTGTGGAGCTTAATTTTCTAAGATCAATAATCTTCATTCAATCTCTTTATGAGAAAATGTCAAATACCAATATTCCTGATCTAGACTAACAAAATCGACAATTGCTTGCTAGATTGTGGGATGGACTGAAAAGAAAGGGCAATGGTAAATGTTATTGTCCATGTAGTCAAAGCAGTGGCTTTAAGAGAAGAAGAATAGACATCACAACATCCAGAAAACATTGTAGGGAACATGGACACATTGAGGGGGGACAGGAATATCGTCCATTTGTAAGTTTTGCATTATATATGTTTTTATATTGATTGCTTTTGTAAACGTATGTATTATTTTAATATTTCTTATATTAAATTTTATTTATTGATGGTTTCATGTAATTATAAAGGAAATATATCCTACGACATATCGTTCGAAGGAAGTGCTTTCATAACAAGTACCAGAGGAACATGGAGCTATGAATAATGAAGAACAAGCTAATGATCATATTGAAGAAGATGATCATACAGATAACATAGTTGAAGATGATAGTACAAATACTTTGATCCATGATTCATTTAATGTTAGAATGGATGATGATGATGATGATCACGAAAATGAGGATAATTTTGATGATATTCATGATTTACCTCTTCTTGAGAAGGCATGTACGAACCCATTTATGAGGGCTCCAACACAAATCTTCTCTCTGTTATATTGTTGATAATACTGATAAAACATTTTTTTCAACTAATGATGGCATTTTCCTCACTTGTAGGTTCTTAACTTAGAATATCAAGCTCCTTGTATATTTTATGTCCTTGAATAACCATAGCTCAACATTCTATTACATTTGGTCCAGATTATACCAATGGAAACGTAGTGCCTGAAACATCAATAGATTTTGGGGACTGAGACAACCATGAATTTTTCCATTTAAAAATGTAATGGCATCTATGTTTATTAAGCATATAAGCAATAGGATAAGCTATTATGAATCATATTCATATCAAAGCAATGTATCCTTAGTCATTATAAGTTTAAGTAGTTCATCTATGGGTAAGGATATTATTTTAAATGAGCATATTCAAGATCAAAAGATACAACTAAGGGAGAAGCTACGACAATGAGAGAAGATTTTCAAATTTGTAGAACTCTAGACATTGAAATATTTAATTACTTTTGTGAGGAAATAGTTAGTGAGACACCAAAAATCCATTACCAATGTTATGGTGAGCTAGGAATAGTGCAAAATTCATCTCATGTAGTTGGGAGAGATGGTGAGTCAATTGAATAATCACTAAGAGGAAAGGTGTATCAAATGATTGCTCAACTATAATAATAATTGTCAATTGAGGAGGAAAGTTGGTCAAAAATCTAGGTAAAATTCCAAGTGATGAAGAAAGATAGCAAATATACCACTTCTATAGTAGATGCTTGTGCAGTGACCAATGGAAACATGGTAAGCAAGTCCACAAAAAACCTTTGTCATTTTGATTCATCGGAAGAATATTTTGGTAGTTTTGAATTACAAATCAAAGAAATAGGTTCTAAACTTATCATGAAACATTTGGGATAAAATAGCCAAGTGTTTATCAAGAATGTACGCGCGATTAAATACCTCATTATAGTGTACCCTATTCCATGGCATGAAGGATTATTGTTTTGTGATAAAGAGGAAATTGGTGAATGCTCCAAGATATGGAAGATTGTGAGCATGTTGAGGAAAAATCCAATCTCTAAAATGTTTTTTTGTAAGAGAATATAATACTACAATCTTACCATTATCAAGTAAAAAGAGACTAAAGCAATTGCCACTTCAAGTTAAGAAAAGACAACATCAAAAAGAGTATGCAATAATCCATTACTCTAGCAATCTTGTGCAATCTTCAAGAAGGGTAGCAAGAATATGACCATGAATTATAAGACTACACTAGCACTTGGTAAAGAAAGAAAGAAAGCATGAAATAACAAGACAAAACCAAATAGGTAGGCATAAGAAAGATCGCCTCTTGTTTATTGTTGTTGCAAGAAGAAATACCATAAGGTAATAGATTGTTTGTATTATGATATATACTCCTTTTTGGATTGAAAGGTCATCATGTGGGTTCATGTGAAAAGACACAAGCCTTCTTCAAAGAGAGAAATTGTTTAAAGAATAAGGGGTGTACTAGGTTAACTTCCTTAAATCATAAGAAAATCCACAAGAGCATGAACAAGAAGGGAGTACCTAGAATCCATCACATGGTGATTCATTAAGACCACTTGTGTGAAAAACATCTAGTTTTTAGAATGTATATGAAAAAGGATATAACTTGAAATTATTTCATTGTTTTCACACAACTCAACAACAAGTCACAAAATCATCAACACGAAATGGGATTCTGCAACAACTAGTTTGTATGTTGTTGAGTGATTCACTAGTATGATATAGGATGTGAAGTCAAGTTGCATCCTTTATATGCCAATAAGTTATAAAAAATGGGAATCGACCTCCCCCATGACCTAAAAAAAACTGCTAGCAATCCTCGAACGTGAATTCATGCAATGTTCTTATTTTGAACAAAACTCGTCTATTAATCATGAAAATCCAAGCATGAATGTATATCATCCCAAGATGGTTAAAATATATGAAATATGTAAGGGAAGTTTCAAATAGTCAACTTAAGAAGACAATGATGAAAAAATATATGAGCTTGTCACCAAGATATCAAAGAAGATCAAGTTTGAATTCTACAATTTAGTAGTCAGATGATGCATACTCAAGAAGAACGGATCATGTTTGTATTTGAGTGTGTGTGCTGTGACCATGATGAAGGGATGAATTTTTAGAGCTTGTTTGATTCCATAGGCACTACCAAAGGAAGAATATACAAAGATAGCCAAAACGTTGTTTTTGTATTATCTTCAATGCTCAATGAGACATGAATAAGGTAGACATCAAGTGATAATTTTCTAGATATGTGCAATAAAACATAGTTCAAAAATGAAGAAAAGTTGGATTTTCCTCACTGGATTGAATAAAGTACCCAAGATTTAAATTTGTATGTGGGAGATAAGAATGTTGTTCAAGTCTTTTGTTTCAGCATCAAAATTTGTGTGGGATTTTTAGCAAGATTGCAACTAAGAAAATACATTGGTTTTTAAAAGAGGACAACCCATTTGTTTGGAATATGATGAATGATCATAGGTGTAGAAGAGAACCTATTGAGCATGAGGTCCACTAGACATGCTAAACCTATGAAGCTCATATATTTTTTCATGGGATATCTATAATTTTTTTTTAAAAGTACACATAACCGTCGGATATCCAACATCCACTTCTCCGATGACCACTTCCAAAGAATCCGACACCGTCGCCATACCACCAATGGCTAAAGCTATCGGTATTTGATGTCAATCATGTCGGATATCTGACCTCCTATAAAATAAGAGTTGTGTTGATGCCTTGAAAATCGCAGCATCAATCAGCAAGGGATTCCCTCGGTAAATAGTCCCGATTAGATTGTCCACCGTTTGGTGTGGGGAATCCGTCCGGTTAACGATTCTGACTACCGTAAGATTTAAAGATTTGTTGTGTTCTTTACCGGTTGCGGCCCGATCTACTGTTTATGTGTTTTAAATTTATGTATGAGATGCAAGTGCTGTAAACTAATTTAATCTAAATGCAAAACTGAAACAAATCTTAATCTAAAACTGTGATAAGAAAATCTATTCTATCCTCGCGAGGAGCCAAAATAAGAGGATGAGCAGCGTGCTATAGGTACACATAAGGGTCACTAGATAGCTATTTGAACCAGTTTAAATGTGAATTACAACAGAAATGGAGATACATTCAAGATAGCTCAAATGAATTAAAAGGATTTCACCACTCATAGTACACAGCATAATACACAGAAAATGAGAAACATTCACAACAATGGAGTAGTCCACAATGAGTTAGAACAATCTCACAATAAACCAGTGGTAAGAGAGCCGAAATAGTTCCACATCCCTTTACACAGATCCCAAGAAAATGTCGTGCAGGCTCTCAATAGACAAAAAACAAAATCCTGTATGTTATATCTGGAAAATAGTTCCCATACATAGCACAGTTCTTTTTTCTTTGCCTGTGAAAAGTCCTGGAATTCTCTTCTGTCTGTCTATTTATAGATTTATAATGATTCTCCTTTTCCCAAAAACCTAAACCTCAACCTAGGAGGGAACACACGTTTTGTCTTCTAGTGGTTAATAAGACAAAGCCCAAAACGCAGCTGTCTTTTACAAAATTAAAGCAAAATAAAAATAAAGTTCTATTTTCTTTTAAAAGACAAAATAACAGTTGTATTTCATTTGCTGACTGCGATGCTTCCTCAAGGATATCATAAATTTTTTGTGGCAGGCCTAGTTGGCATTTACCAAAGGATTCCCGAGTTCTTGAGTATAGGCTTGGTAGGTTCTAACTTTCTTCCTGATTTCCACACTGCTCTCATCTGTCATGGTGTGCTTCTCTGATCTCCCAATAATAACCTTCCATTTCTTGTCAAAAAGAATAGAATTCAGGTTGACCACTTGGCGCTTCCGGGAAGGAGTGTATGTGGTAAGATCAAGTTCCTCAACTTCTACATTTCCTCCTTCGATGTTCCCTGATTGGTCATTCATAGACACATCCATATCCATGAGTTGTGGACTAAGTGGTTCCTTCTCAGGTGCTTTCTTGGCTTCCTCTTCTTTGATCTTCTTAGCAGCTACAGTTGCTTAGAATCTTTCTTTCTCTACTCTTTGGGCCTCCTCCTGTTGCTCTTGCAATAGTGAAATGGCACAAGTAAAGATTTTGGCAAAGACTTCAAATAAACATTTCACACCTCAAGCCTCATTATATTTGAGAAAAACACATGCAGAATAGTTAGCTTTTACATTCAAAATGGTCCTTAGGTGATCCTTCTTTTCCCATATAATAGCTAAAAGAAACAAAAAATTGCAATTCTGCTGTTGGGTGTCTCTAGTGATCTGTGGGTGTTCCAATGCAACAATCAATAGCAGCAACGCCTTCTAGGGCTAAAAATAGCAGTTCCATAGTGTTATGGAGTGGGCGTCTTCTCTTTATGCTATCCCTAGTTACCGAAATTAAATATGTCAATATGGTAGCCAACGTTAGCGAACCACATAGTGAGACAAATAGCTCCCGACAAGGATACAAACCCCTTTGGAGACTTGGTGTGCTCAACCTCTTTATACTCTTGGAAAATGGGGAGCTTTCTTTGGCTTTGGCAACAGTTGAATGGGTTTATAATCCCGCCCAACGCGTATATATATAAGGGTGGCCATGAATTCTCACCAACCCGTATGACTACACTCAAACCCAAAAAGCGGGTTGCGCTGTGGCGGGGAGGATAATACTAATTGATGCACCGTGACGTCAAGCTTAACATTAAATCACTTGTGATCTAGAGTGGGAAATGCCAATGGAATTTTATGATCAGGAGTGGCGCAATGGGAGGAAATATTACAAATAAGTCACGTGATTGGGTTTTATGGCGAAAGGGCACGGCGTAAAACAACAGAAATTTTAATTTTAAAGTTGCGCCACAATTGGTAAAGATGACATCAAACTTGCGCCATGATCAGAAGAGATGTTGTCCAAACCTACATCGTGGAGGGGAAGAAAACGATAATTGAAGCGCAATGGATGGGAAGTTTGTGATTAAAATGCCCGCCATAAAAAGTGGGACCCACCGGCAACCCTTTTACGATTGGAAGTGGCGCTACATCGGCAGTTTTAAGACTATCTTTTGCGCTCTTGGATAAAAATAAAACAATAACTCTTGCACCATTGTCGACAAAATTAAGACTAACTAATGCGCTATTATTGCCCAAAATAAAACTAACTTTTGCGCCTTTGTTGCGAGATTTAACATTACAAAATGCGTCCAACGCCGAAAAGAAACTTCTTTCCTTAGTCAAAAAATCAAAATTTCTAGGAAGTCTACAAAGGTAAGAAAACCACTTTGGAAAACAAATTCAAGCAAAAAATCAAAGGAAAACTTCAAAATAATAGGAGGGACCCAAACAATCAAAAAATTTTGGGGGGGATGTTGCAGCAACAACAATTGGCGAATCGTTGGCGAACACAGATCTCTGAAAAACTCTCTTCCATCCATATGAAATTTAAAGCTGATCACCTCATGTGCAACAATTGTCTTGAGCGTTCGAATTTCCGCAAAGGAAGTGATCACTTTATCCGTTGGTCATTAGGAAAGGGGAGCTTGATGTCCTTGATGTCCTTTCTTGTCCTATAAATACAAGGAGGATTGAGGAGAGGGGTTAGAGAGAGGTAAACATCATTGTGACTCTCATTCACAAGAAGAGAAATTTGTATGAAGGGTTGTTATGCTGGAATATTTCAATTCAAAGAAGAGCAGGAGCCCAGAATCCGGTTGCACAAGCATGCTGTATTGATAAGGTATAACTTGTAATCATTATATGCTTTTGACAATAAAGGTTGAAACATTCCTTCTTGTCCCAAATATAATGCCTAATGGATTGTGTATTTATTTGGCTAAATGCTTGATTGTTCTTGATGTTTGAATTGCATTTCAATTTTATCATCTTTATATCAGTCAATATACGTTGAGGAAGGTATCTTTATGTTGAAGGTCTATTGAAGTGGAAGATCAAGTTGAAGATTGAGCACGAGATCAAGCAAAGCTAGGATCAAACATCTATAATAAGGTACGTATTCAAGATCTTTGATCTATTTCCATTTATAGATGTTTCTGTAGTGTAATCTTTGTGTTTACCTGTCTCCCCCTAAGTTGATAGTGTCCCTTTCCTCACTATAGGGTGAATTTCCCAAACAACTGACAAGAGACTCTGCTGGGGAGCCGATTGTTTTTCTGATCTAGGAAACCCATTTTGTTGTCTTTTCAGTACTTTTTGATCCCTTTAATCCTCTGAGAGGCCTGGTAGGTCATCCCTACCTGCTGTCTTTTGTCTGACTCAACCTTTTACACCTCTGCAAAGCTTGATTTATGACCTTTCCTGACATGTGCGCTACTCTATTGTACACATAGTAGCACATACTTGAGATTATGCCCTACTTTCACTACTACACAGTAGTGCACACCCTCCAGAATGCACTGGTTGGCCTACTGCACAGTAGAGCACACTCATGTAACTCTCTGTTTGATGTAAGGTTTGGTTTTCCACCTATTTTGGTTTGGTTTCTAACTTTGTTATTGGCCTTCTTAACTGGTCTTTGAGGTCTGTAATCTGTCTTTGAGTCTCTTTAGCCTCTTTTGAGTCCCTTAGGTCATCTTTTGGTCACTTGATTGCTTTTGAAGTGTCTTGTTCGTTTGTGACACTTTTTGGAGACTATGGATTGTTCCTTAGTGAACATAGCTGCTCCTCCATACCCTAGTAGTGTGTTGCAGGTATACAAACCTTTGTGTTTAGCATTTGTTGTTTGTTGTGACACTTGTATGCTATTTGGGTGTTTCATCCTTTGATTTAGGGTTTTGACCCATTTTTTGGAGCCTTTGGGGTGTCTTCCAAATATTTTTGAATCCCAACATTTCTTGACCTCGTTGTCATTTCCAGTATTAAGTGAGTTTGAAGTACTTTAGTTTGCTTCACCTTTGAGCCTTTGTGTTAGTAAGGTTGTCTTTAGTTCGCTTGCCCACCTACTACTTGCCTTAGTGTTCTTGTTTAGGGTTTGGTGCTTTGGAGCATTCTTCTAAGTTTGATTTTCAGTTGTAAGCACTTTTCATCCTTGTTTTCTTCCAACTTTGCTTGGCAGGTTCAAGAGATTTTTCCTTTGAAAAAACTTATAGGACAAGTCTTTGTTGGATCATTGATTCGATTGTTGTGAACTTTAGAGTCATTTTTCCATACTTGAACATCTTTGGTAGGTCTTACTTGCTTCCGCTTTCAAGTTCTTTTTCGTTCATATATAACAGAAAAAGCAAAATAAGTTTGGTAGCTTAGAGTAGTGAGGCTTATAATCTTTGCAGAGTAGCATAGTTTACTTTGTTTAGAATTTGAAAAGAAAACAAAAAGAAAGCTTTGTTTACTATTCATTTTGGAAAGAATATAAAACGAAAAATAAAAAAGTCTTTTTGTTGTTGAAAGTTGTTTCATTTCATGCACTTTACTTTCTGTTGCAACCACACCACACAATGCACTGAACCACTAAGTAAAAAGTAACCTTAAAAAGAATCTTAATAAAATCAATTAGGAATGATTTTCTTTCTAGGGATACATGACACCAACTAGTCTAGGCTAGTGTTTCGAGCTTAAAACACCTTAAACTGCTTGAAGCTTGTTTCATTACTAAAAAATCATAGTGCGACTATCATATAGGTAAACCCATCTGTATCAAATATTGCTGGGAAACTCTACTAAAACCAGAGCTAAGCACGAGACTGTGGAAGATCGGATTTGTTGAGGATATCCCCTCACTTTCCCTTCAACCATAAACCAGGGTCGATTCGCGTACGGGGGTCCATCTGGACTTCGGGCTTTTCTACCCTGCCCACGTGTTTTGATCAGGCTGACGACTATCCCCCAGGATATTTCGTACTTATGGTAGCCTTAGTATCAGACCTATAGGATCATACACAAGTGACAGCAGGGTATTATAGCTACTGTACCTAGGACAGACGTGGGAGGAAATCCCTTGCAGGTCTTTGGGAGGGCGGATGGGTGATTACAACACTTGCACCCTTAGTCATTGTATTGTGGACCCTAGGTAACTGTTCTTCTTCCTTCGTTGATTTGTTCCGGGCCCTCATCATCCTAGACTCTTCTCCAGAAGGCATCTTGTTTGCCTGGTTTGCATACTTAGGATTTTTTTAGTGGAATGTTGTTTGCCACCTAGTCTTAATGGCCACTAGGTTTTTGCTTAGTTTTATTTTTATATATAATCGTGGAAGACCAATAGCTTCGTAGGTCTCGAATTGTAAAACCTTCTCCCACTTAGAGTCGAACCACTACCGCCACCTAGACGATAGAGGACAGACTCCAGTGGTCCGTTTGAAACTACTGGTGAAATAGAGGTTCCTGAGGAACCACAACCTGGGACTCCAGATCAACAAGATTTTAATGTAGTTGAGATTGAGGATCTCACTTCTGGTGAGTTTAATACTCCTTTTAATCCTCCCTTGACCGATTTTAACATTCCACTTCAGATACCTGTTGGTTTCCAGCAACCTGATTATAGTGCATATTTTTTCACACCTGGGCATATTATGACTAATATAGGAGGCGAACATGGAGTTCCACAGACTCCCACAATAGGTATGAATACAAATACCATAAATCCGCCTCCCACTGCTACACTGAGTTTGGCACAACCAACTTCTGTTTCGACTCAGTCCTTCAGCTTTAATGCTGGTACCTTAGGCATGCCGAGTTCAACAACTTTGGCATCCGCCTCTACACCCACTTTTGGACCCAGTAGTAGAGTGAATCTTATTCCACCTCCTATAACTCAACAGTCATACCATATTCCTAGTACTTGGATTTCCACACCCACTGTAGGGTTGAATGCTTCTGCAACCATGCCTGTCATGACTACCATGCCTGCACTGTCCACATCGAATGCCACTGGTTTTAATACCTCTGTAGGTTACAATATGAATCAAAGTAATATACCTGCTGGAAAAACCCCTTTTTCTTTGTTTTCTGGAGGATGGGGTAACATCCTTAATCAACAATATGGAGGGGCTAACACCCAGCCATAGTCGACGAATATACAGAGCACCAACCCACTTTCATTTGAGTGGGGGAATTTCAACAACACTTTCACACAACAACAGATGGCAGGGGGAAACCCCTACCAGCAGATGACTGGGGGAAATCCCTACCAACAGATGGCTGGGGGAAACCCCTACCAGCAGATGGCTGGGGGAAACCCCTACCAGCAGATGGCTGGGGGAAACCCCTACCAGCAGTTTACGGGTCAAACTATGGGTGGTTCCCCCTTTACGACCCCAGCTTATCAAATGCCATCTTGTAGACCTTGTTTACCATTTATGGAAACTCTGAATTTGCCAGACGTTTCCAAGTTGACGAATGATCTGGTGTACCATAACACTACATGGCCACCAGTCCGTACCAAGTTACCTTCGTACATTCCGAAATTCGAAGGAAAAATTGGTGAATAACCTGGTGATCATGTCACCACTTTCCATTTATGGTGTTCTTCGAACTCGTTGAACGAAGATTCGGTTAGGTTGAGACTTTTCCAAAGAACCTTAACCGGTGCTGCAGCTAAATGGTACATTGAGTTACCTGCAGCTACATTTTTTAATTTTTGGGATCTCGTGACTGTTTTTCTGAACCACTTCCAGCTTCCTGTTCGGTACAATGCCAGAACAGATCTTTTGTCTACATTTAGACAAAATAAAGCCACTCACTTATCTGATCACATTCAGGAGTTGAAAAGATGGAAGAGGCTCATTAAAGCCAATATACCTCCAGAATTTCTTCTCAAGTGGTATCTGAAATCACTCCTTCCTTACATTTCTAAGGAAGTAGCTACTTCTAGAGTGTCCTCAGAGGAAGAAGCCATTTTATGGACCCAGCAGCTAGACCTTGTTTATGCATAGTCTGGGCTACTTTATGAGATTATACCAGACGCACCGCGATCAAACACTGATCTTGGCCAACCTAAACCTGGACCACATGCTGACGGCATAGTGAGTTCAGTAGATTCTGCAGCTTTCGAAGCATTGACTAAGCAGGTTCATGCCTTATCCGTCAAACAATCGACTGCAGAAGTAACCTCCGTCACAACCTCTCCTTCTATTTCTGAATCTGTGAACCAGGTTCAGAACAATCAAAAGGGCCCTCGGTAGCCCAACAACAAAAAGAAGGGAAAGAAAGGAGAGGGGAACCAGCAAAAGCCCAAGAACAAAGAGAATGCCGAGGAGGGTAACAAAGAAAAGAAGAAGGTTAAGTTCCCTTGTAAGCTTTGCAAGTAGGATCACCTCACTCACCAATTCCCTCTATTCGAAGAAGCCTAGAAGATGCTTCAAGAAAAGAAACCTGCCATACTTAAAGATCCATTTCCTAAGGGGCAGGGTTCAGCTTCTGGCACCTCCAAAGCTGGGGGCACTACTCATGCTTCAGTTGATCAAACTTTCATTAATATGGTTAGCGCGGATGCACTTTTGAAAACGCGAGCAAGAAATTATACCCCAGATGTGTAGAACAAGGATAAAGAGATTCTTGAATCTTCCATTCCTCTCCACATACCAGTGGATTCGTTGCCCAAGATCCTGAAAGGTGTCTTGAAACGGGCCTTGCACAATCCCAATGCTCGGGCTGCTTCCAAATACAATGTGGTTGAAGATCTAGCTCAGACCCCTTGTGCTATGTCCACCTTAGAAGTTTTGCAAAGTTGTCCGTTACAACGAAATGCACTTCTGGAAGCGATTGGAAGTATGGAATCATCCAACATGACGGTTCACTTTGATATGTCTGATATCAAATATTGGTTTCCGTACCACATTTCCCTACATATAGAAGTGGTTCATGGTCCTATGACCATTAGACGAGCTGTCGTAGATGAGGGCGTGTCAACATGCGTGATGTCCATTTCTTGCTGGAAATATTTAGGCTCTCCCGAGTTAGCCCCCTCTAACACACTGCTTCCTGCCTTTGATGGCAGGACTTTCTGTCCACATGGAGTTCTACCATTGTTTGAAATTACACTTGTAGTAAGATAGTTGCTATAGAGATTGAAGTTCTGGACGCTCTGCTTGATTACAATATGTTATTAGGCATGAGCTGGACATATGCCATGCGAGCCATTGCATCAAAAGTTTTTTGAGTTGTTATGTTCCCTCATGAAGGCAAGATCGTCACGGTCGATCAACTTTCATTCTCTCGGGAAAACAACTAGACTTCATCAGATTCCACTATTCCTTTAGTTGATCAATCTTCCCCAGTAAGCGAGATTTTGGGAGCAGGGATTTACGGGTCATTAATAGGCACTTTTGACCTACCCTCTCTTATTCTTTTCATGCGTTCTGATGTAGGTACTTCTACTGAAACTTCCACAGTTGGTCTTAGGACTGATCCGTGGATCCTTCCTACTGTATCAGAACCTTCAGTGCCTTTAACCATTACAGAGATAGCATACATGGAAGCACAACATGCTGCAATGGAACATATCGTGACTCTGCCAGTCTCTGCTGAGTCGAATATGGACTATGATCCTGCATGGACATTGAATTCTACCCACTCTTTCGACTGTTTAGACACGGTCTTACCGTCTAATGAAGCCATTTTGGAAGCCATGATGGGCCTGGCGCATCCATGGGAACATATGCATCACAGGTCCTACCTGCTTCCAAATCTAGACAGGATAGAGAGAGGAGAATTCTCTATGAGACCCGATGGATTTGTTGATTTGTCATCTTTTCCTTCTACTTCAAGAGCTATTTACGCTGAAGGGAATATGGCTAATATATCGAGAACAATCCCGATTAAAATTTCCACCAAACCTAGGGTCATGGAAAACATTTTTATTGGTGCAGACTGCTCTCCAGAAGAGATTTCTCTGTATACCAAGCTTTTTAAAGAATTCCGTGACATTTTTGCCTAGTCTTATGAGGAGACGCCAGGTATAAATCCAGCCATTGTTGAGCATGTCATCACTACATACCCTAATGCAAAACCTATGAGACAGAAGCTCCGTCCTGTGAATCCTCGAAAAGTGGCTACCATTAAGGAGGAAGTTGAGAAATTACTGAAAGCCAGATTTATCTACCCGTTTGATATGACGGAATGGGTTTCAAATCATGTTCCGATTGATAAGAATCAAGGTAACATATGAGTCTGTACCGACTTCTAGGACTTGAATAAAGCTTGTCCGAAAGATAAATATCCCTCACCATTTATCGACCATATCATAGATGCCTGTGCGGGACACGAAATATTTTCTTTCATGGATGTATTTTCGAGATATAATCAAATTCAAATCAAACCCGAAGATTAACACAAAATAGCTTTCATTTTCCCGTGGGGAACCTTTTCTTACCGGAAGATGTCGCTTGGCTTAAAAAATGCTGGAGCTACTTTCCAGTGAGCGATGAATTTTACTTTTCACGATATCAAACACATAGTTGAACCTTACTTGGATGACCTCCTGGCACGATCTTGAAAGAGACGGGATCATCCAGCTCATTTGAGACTTGTGTTTGAAAGATGCAGATAATATAAGATTCATTTGAATCCTAATAAGTGCGTATTCCGCATCGAATCGAGATGTTTACTTGGTTTTATTGTATCCAGTCATGGTATAATGGTCGACCCATTAAAAGTTGAGGCAATAATAAATCTGCCTCCTCCTCGCACATTGCGACAACTTCAAAGTCTGCAAGGCCTGTCTAACTTCTTGCGATGCTTTATCATAAACTATGCTAAGATTACGAAAGGTTTTATGAGACTACTTAAACAAGATACCTACTTCTTATGGGATGAGGCTGCTCAAGCATCGTTTGAGGTCTTTAAAAAGGCACTACTTTCAGCCCCCTTGTTAAGCCCTCTTGATTATGCAAAAGATTTTCTCTTATATCTAGCGGCGTCTGTTTTCACAATTGGCATAGTACTAGTTCAGGAGGATGACACGCTCCAAGAGCATGTCATTTACTATCTCTCGTGCGCATTGATAGCTCCTGAGATTAAATATTCGCATGTTGAGAAGTTAGCACTAGCTGCGGTCTATGCGGTACAAAGGCTTCGTCACTACATCCTTTTACGAACAACTACTGTGATAGAAAAATTCAATCCTTTTCAATATGTTCTCACTCGACACATCATCGATGGGAAGTACAATAAATGGATTGTAATCTTACAAGATTTTGATTTGGTCTTTCAATCGGCTAAGTCAAAGAAATCACTAGTATTCGCTGAGTTAATCTTAGAGTTTCCGAGTGACTTAGAGCATATAGAGGAAGAATCATCATTCCTGGATGAACATATCTTCCTTATTACCTCCTCTGACCCATGGTACGGGGATATTTTAGTATATCTCCAGACTTTGAGGTGTCCTACCACTTTTTCTAGAGAAGAACAATGCAAACTGAAAAGTCATGCAAAAAAATATCTCATCATCTCTGATTCTTTGTATAGATGTGGGATAGATTCCATCTTACGACGTTGTTTAAATTTAGAAGAAGTAGAATCAGTATTGAATGATGCTCACAGTGGAGCCTGTGGGGGTCATCTTTATGGGTTGGAAATAGCCCAAAAAATACTGCGTGCCGGGTATTTTTGGCCCACAATATTTAAAAATTGTGTGGAAGCTGTGAAACGCTGCCATCCGTGTCAGTTTTTCACCAGGAAAATGAGAGCACATCCAACTCCTCTTCATCCTGTGATTACAGCAGGTCCCTTCACAAAATGGGGGGTTGATTATATGACTAGCAATCTAGTTTCGGCTGGAGGACACCATTATACCATGATTGTCGTTGACTACTTCACCAAGTGGGTTGAGGCAATGCCTATTGTCAAGGCAGATGGAGAAACTACCGCTTATTTTGTATTCAATCAGATTATTGCAAGGTTCGGCATACCCAAATAAATTGTGACTGATCACGGCAGTCATTTTCAGAATAGTATGATGACCGATCTGTACACAATGTTAGGCTTTCGGCAAGAACATTCATCTTCATATTATCCACAGGCGAATGGACAAGTCGAAGCAGTTAACAAAACTTTAAAGGTAATTCTGCAAAGAACTGTTAATGCCAATCGAAATAATTAGCACATCATGCTATACCCTGCTCTTTTGGATTACCGAGCGAATGTAAAGACTGCTACCAGGTTCTCTCCCTTCCAGCTTGTGCATGGGATAGAAGAAGTCGTTCTGTTTGAATGCGAGATTTCTTCGTTAAAACTGTCTGTTCAATTACTACTGGATACTTCAGCACTAGAAGAACGTTTGTTGCATTTAGAGCATCTAGATGAGCAACGCCGTGACGCGCTCACAACAAACGAAGTTCATAAGAAACAAGTCAAAGGATAATATGACAAATCTGTCAGACCTAGGGTGTTCTGTGAAGGAGATCTTGTTCTACTTTGGGATCAGGACAAGGAACCTCTAGGAATTGGCAAGTTCAAGTCCATGTGGTTCGGTCCTTACATAATTTCTAAAGTAATGAAGAAGGGTGATTAGGAGCTAGTAGACTACGAGGGTAATAAGTTGCATGATCCTAGAAATGGGCTCTACCTGAAGAAGTACTACACTTAGGAAGTTGTGCTTTTTCTTGTAACATAGCTGTATATTTTGTAGAGCTAGTTTTTGCTTGTGCTTGTCAATTAAACTTATGTGTGTTTTCATTTCATGTATCAGATGTCGACTAAACATTTCTTAGGATTTGTTGATGGTGCCAGTCGGCACACCCGAAAGTTGGCTTCAGCAGCTTGGGTCATTTACTCACCGGCTGGCCAACTGTTCTCTTTGGGGGGGTTTGTTTGGGTCCCACTACGAACAATGTAGCTGAGTACAGTGCGGTTATAGAACTTTTCTGAGATTCCCTTATGCATGGAATTTCACATTTGGAGGTAAGACTTGATTCGCAACTAGTTATATTTCAGTTAACAGATGTTTACCAGATTAGAGATCTTGTTTTGCTACGACAGTTTTTGTGAGTTAGATTATTGGAAAGACAGTTTGATTCCATTATATATCAACACATTCCAAGAAATTTAAATGCATTAGCTGATTCATTTGCAAATTATGTTTTAGATTGGAATTTGTATCATACATTTCCATAAATAGCATTTCACACATAAAGTTAAACACACACACATGTACTGTAATGTCCCTTATTAGGAATTTTATTAAAATTGCAATTTTCCACTTTTTTTCCCCTAGTTCAACCTTTGACTAGTTTTGATCTCTAGGTTCCAAATTTGCCCCAAATGATCCCAAATATTCTGATAAGGTATATGAATGATATTAGAACATAAATATGTGTTTCATGGATGCCTTTGGACCTTTAAAATACTTCTGCAAATCCTCTTTCAATTCTGATCAATGTAGGTAACTTTACTAGTGATTTTCCTTTTACTAGTATTGGTGTCTAGGTCTCAAATTGACTCCAAATGCCTTCAAATATTCAAGGAAGGTGTATGAATGATATTAGAACTTGAATATGATGTTTATGGATGACATATGTCCACCAAATGACCTCTGCAAACTCTCTTAAGATTCTGGACCAATTATGCAATTTTACTAGTAATTTGGGGTTCAAATCCCCCTAGGGTAAGTACTGAAAATGGCTTCCCAAATGCCTCCAAACCCACTAAAATTTATGAACAGAGGTATGTAATGTGTTAAGTATTTTATTAAAGTATCATATGCACCATTAATGGATTATTACAACTGTTCTCACCCTCTTCCATTCAACTGCAAAAATCCCCAATTCGACCCTTGGGGAAATGGCACTATTTCACCCTCCAATACAACTAAACTGAGTAAAAATGCTTCAAATGCTCAAGTACAGTACATGAAACTTGTAGAATACATCCATTGAAGTATATTAATCACAAATATATTAGATAATCATCCATTCATTCGAAATCATCATCAATACATTGGTTCACAACAGGGTAGTGGGGAAATGGCATTGTTCTTCCATTAAAAATGAGATTTATACATTTCTACTTGGAATTTCGACCTGAAAATTTTTGGAGATGAAGAAAAGAGTATTTAATTTATATTAAAAAATAAATGGGACATTAAAAGATTCCCCAAATAGTACAATAGCTCACCAAAAACGCCCTCCCTCAAGGATCAAGAATATGCCATCAAAACTGGAAATGGTTGAAGGAGTGAGCTGCAATAGAAGAAACCATGAGCTTCCCTGTAGCTTAAACCTACAAATAAAGACTCCATGAAAGCTCCAAATGAAAGGTATGAATGGCCTTTCCAATTACCAACTTGGATGGGAATCTTTCACCCTCGAAATTGGCTAAGGCAAGAAACTAGTCATCCACTAGCTCTCTCTCTTCACAAATGCAATTGCAAATTCTACAAATGATCAAAAGCCATTCTCATACTTCATTTCTACATTTTATAACCAACATTATCCTTCTAAGGGTCGAAATCCTCTCAATAGATTCAATAGATTTCCATTTAGGAAATATTCCACATTTGCCACTTGTCTCCTAGTTCCAACCTTCTATCTTCTCCCAAATTCGATTTTGAGTCTCTTTGGCTTTTCCAACTCCCAAATTCGCCTTCCTTGAGCCTATTTTTGGGGCTGACATGTCATAGTGGTCAGATGTCAGAGTTCAGGTCTGCAATTTGTCATAGTTGTCATAGATGCTCCATCATTGGTGTCATAGGGGCTAGGGAATCTAGCCCAAGTGTCCACAAACTTCCACTTTGACTCTTTATCTTCCATGGAGGTTACCAATCCTTCCCAATTCGACCTAAGATGCTCAATGACATGTGTTATGACTTACCAACTCACCCAATAGTGTTCACATTCCCATTGATTCGAATTTGCTAAAGAGAGATACCATGTATTATGAAAAATCAAGCTAGTGTGGGTCCCACATCCTCCATATGTCTCCAAAACCATTTGTCACCTAGGATTTCTCTTGAATTTCTTTATTCACTCTATTTATTAAATAATTGAACCCTTCTAATGTCTAAACATCATTTATTATCCCCCTTATTCCAAATCCCAAAGCTTCCACCCCAAACCTAGGAAACTAGTAATTTTCCTCCTTGGCAATTATTTGACCCTTAACATCAATTTTACAAAATCTAATGAATATGGATAATGTGATTAGGCCATTGTGACCCAATTCCAAATTTGGGACATGACATGTACATAACCGATACTGTATCAAAAAATATAATATGAGTTTTGGATCACAAGCCTATCACAAGTCATGTCATAAAGTACAAAACTGGGCTCGACGGCCTCAAAAATATACATAAAATATCCATCTCCTATGTAGAAGGAGGGGCCTCATCATCATCTACTACCTCCCGATAACATATGACCAACCTAGCTCTCTTCCGCAGCACCCTAAGCCATGCTGGGGGTACCCCAACTACATCTTCCTACATATCAATATGTATCTGCTCCATGCGGCATGCAGGAACATCGTGAGTCAACCGAATCACTTTCCACTCTATGGTCCCTAACATAGCATCAGCTGCACCCACATCTGCTGGCCTCACGAAGATAGTAGGATGTCCCTCGGGACGAATAGGTCTAATATCTGTATTTGACACTTGTTTTGTACTTCAAAACTCATCATAAAAATCATATAATTGAAAATTTGAAAAAATTAAATAATTCTCAGAACAAAAACATACCAATATCTCCCCAGGCACCACCTGGAGGAAGTACCAGCTCTGGATCATGGCGGAAGTCTAATCCAGCAAACGAAAACTGCTCGAATGCCGGCACCTGTCTCTCCCACCATCCCCAAAAATCATCAGTATGATAGCAAAAGTGACTTTCACCACCACCCTGGCGGAGAAAAATGTCACCCCAACGGCCCAATCTCAGCTCACGAGGATTGGTTGGAGGTGGAGGCATGCCCAAGCTAAGAGCAGGTACCCTCTCAAAGAAGAAGGTACATAAAATGTTGCCATATACAAAGTTCTTCATGCTCCCGGACTTACAACCCGTGAGTTGAAGCTTCATATTTGCCAATAAACTAGTGCACCAATTGTACACATGACCTTGCAAGCATCTGACACCGATATGCATGGAATGCCTCGAGGCTAAGTGTTGTGTGGCACTTCCTAACATTCGTTTTAACATACTCACAATAACCTTGAGAGGGAGGCTTTCAATGGTAGAAATTAGGATTTGACTTCGTGATTTATCGGCTCCCGCCACACAGTATGCATTCAAGTATTCTTGCACCGACATGGCACCCACATTGCGAGAACATCCTTTCAAACTTACCACATCTCCACTCCTAGAGATTCCGGTAATGAAATATATGTCGTCGACAGTAAGGTCCAGGGTTTTTCCTCGGATATCAAATGCATTGGCATCTACATCCCAATATTGAACGAGTCTTTGAAGCCATCGATTGAGTGCCCTCATGTTCACGGTTCGGTAAAAATTTAACAAACCACATCTTCGGAGTGCATGGAGAGTGGCCGGGTCTTGCATTGCCACCCTATCCATCTCCCCATGTTCTCTCTCCCTCGAAACAAGTACCATCCTGCCACAAAAGGCCAATTTTTAGAGTCTCGACACTTTTTTCTTCATCTTTAGGGGTGTGCACTACTCTATTGCCACATAGTCACGCATGGGCGCTACTGTGCATAAGCAATAGTGGCGCATACCTCCAGTATGCATTACTTTTCCTATTGCAGAGTAGCGCACACGCTTTGCACACTTTAAGCATGGCCTTAAATTTGATTTTGAGCTAAAAAATTGACAAATAAACTATGGAAATGCAAGTTAAGATGAAATTAACTTGGTGGAGGCAAAATGTCGATTGGTTGCTTGAGTTGATCACCATGGAGGATTGAAATCCAAGGGTTTGCTCCCAATTTTGTTCCCTAGAATACCAAAATGAAATTTGAGTTTTTAAAATTACATATATGAGTTTGATTTTAAATTTTTACTCACTTTGGTAAAATCTCTATAGTTTCAAATTCTATCAAATTGTGCTATTTAATCAATGAATATCTACATATGGTACTAAGGTAATTTTCAACCAGTGGTTCTCAAATTTTCACTAAAATTTTGTAATATCAATCCTTTAAGACTAAATTTATTGATGATAAACCTTTTCAACTAGCTCATGGTTAAAATTACATATCATTTAAGATTTTTTGTTGTGATTACTAACATGTTTGTTGAAGTCCTATTTTTGGCAGATCATGAGTCATGATCATAGAAGCAGCCATTTAAGTCATTTTAAGCTCTTGTTTGGACTATTGAAACCTAAACAAGATTGCCAAGCAAAC
This sequence comes from Larix kaempferi, assembly GCA_027924585.1. Lineage (NCBI taxonomy): Eukaryota > Viridiplantae > Streptophyta > Pinopsida > Pinales > Pinaceae > Larix > Larix kaempferi. Next base: position 4,521,395 of record BSBM01000125.1, on the reverse strand, counting down.
TTGTCCTCCTCAAGCTCGTTAAAGGAACTGAAGGCTCATCAACTTAGGTATAGAATTACCCCTTTTCCGGGCCTTGGTGGGTCATTTACGGAAAAGGTATACTCTAGGTATGCTCTTGTATATGTTAGAAGAGTTCTTCTTCCATCGTTTTACACTTTTTCGGGGGAGGAGACTAACTTTACGAAAAAGGACCTTTTGGAGCCTTCTTTAGGGTTTTCAGGCTCTCTAAACATGAAAACACCAAGCGAGCATTCACCTACTCGGGCTCGATGTGAAATCCACGAGAGGGTAAAAAGAGTATTGTTTAAGTTTTTCATACTCTATAAATAGGAAAACACTGGCAAGCATTAACCTACTTGGATTCGATATTAAAATCCACGAGTAGGTGTATAGAGGATTGTTTAAGTTTTTCAGACTATAAACAGGAAAACACCGGTGAGCATTAACCTACTTGGGATCGATATTAAAATCCACTAGTAGGTGTATGGAGTTATTGTTTAAGTTTTTCAGACTCCTTAAAATTGAAAATGCCGGCGAGCAAGAACAGATCTCGGCTCGATACTAAAATCCAGAGATCAGTAATATAGAGTAATATTCTATCTCTTCTTCGAAATTTGTAAACAATGAAGAAGGTCCCGAGTCTTCCTCCCATGGGATCGATAAACTTTTCACATGGTTGGATCTATTGAGTTTTCATTCTTTCTTGGAATCATTAAAATAACAAGAAAGGTATTCTTTTATCTAAAAAGAATAAGGGATAAGAAGGATGTATTATATCTTCAGTTTCAAAGGTAGTTCAATTAGTCCTATCCTTGAACACAACACCTACTTGAGTCTATCATGTCGGTTGGGTTTAGTTTTTGACCTTAGGGTGAACCTGATATACGAGTTGTTTACTCCCCCGGTTGATTATTCTTCCAACCATATGGAGGGCCTGCTAATGTCTCCTACGTTACAGGTTTATATCATTTTCCCCATTATGTTGAAAAATTCCTAAGTCACTTTGTGTCGTGCTTACTGTTCAAGGATATATCCCATGTCGACCATTCTACAGTTTACCTTGAACTCATGTGTCGGCCATCCTAGTGTCAGTCTTATTATATATATTGATCCATATCATGTCATACCAGTTGAGTGTCCCTCATGTTGGATGATGGAGGATGCCTCAAGGCCTCCCTTCCAACGGACTTCTTCCCATCGACATCAACTCATTTTGCTCTGGGATTGAATTTTAGAGTTTCGGTTAGTACCTTGGAGATTGCAGTCACCAATGGCAATTTTACTCGCTGTTAAATGATGAGAATATATCAATGTCTCTTATTTGATAGGATCCTTAAGTGTTCGACTCCAAGTCCACTTATTCACACTTGTTGGATCGTACTAGGTACCTTGGGCCCCATCATCATTATCGGTGGAAGCCCTCGCGTTTGTTAATGGTATACATCAAGGACCGGTAATCAAACGATACCCCCCATGTTCGACTATCAGCTCATCTATTCACATGGTTAGGGTTTGTACCTTGTGTTGTTTTGGATGAAGACCTTGGGATGTTGATGACATCACCTCATTATTTTATCACCCAAGTTGTGCATGACTGAGCCTCACTTATATTCAGCTCTCCATGACACATAGATCCAGTTTGTTGTTATGGATATGATCTCTTAGTTTGACATGGATCCACGCTTGTATTTCAAGTGGCCATGCTTTATATACATCTCCTCGTTATGTATCGAAGATCATGTTGTATCTTACTATACATCTATATGATGTCAATATTGTAATTGCTAGCTGACCTTGATCTGTGTTTCAGGTGTTTCTGTGACTTGGTTCTACAGTTTCTTGCTCCTCCTCTGACTTGGAATTATAATGTATTTCAGCCATCATTTCCCTCTGACCTCACACGTTAGGGGGCATCTGTTATAGGTCAAATCTGCACTTCTCCATCCGTGATCACCTTGAGCTATCGATCACACAAAAGGACAACTTGGATTGAAGAGCATGATGACCTTGGATGATACCTTGACCCGACTTACCCTTCTGCAAGCTAGCAAAACCCTGAAAAACCTCATGTTTTGAGCTGTGCACTACTCTACTTCAACATACTAGCACTCATGCCCTACTCCACAAGCTCAATAATAGCGCACATCTCCTGCTGTGTGCTACTCCACTTCAGTAAACTAGCGCACACCCTCAAAAAAGTTGCAAACGCTAGTTGTTAAACACTGAAGTTGCATACTGTGCGCTACTCCACTGTGAAAAACTCGTGCACACCTTAAAATATGATAAAAAATATATTAATTTCACGAATTGGGATTAGTTGCAATTGGTTCTGCAACTTCCCCAACTTCCATTACAACCACCTCTAGATCTAAACTGCCTTCCTTGTCCTATAAATACAAGGAAGATTGATGAGAGGGGTTAGAGAGAGATAGACATCGTTGTGACTCTCATTCACAAGAAGAGAAATTTATATGAAGGGTGGTTATGTTGGAAGATTTCAAGTCAGAGAAGAGCAGGAGCCCAGAATCTGGTTGCAGAAGCATGCTACATTGATCAAGAATAACTTGAAATCATTATATGCTTTTGACAATAAAGGTTGAAACATTCCTTCCTATCCCAAATATAATGCCTAATGGATTGTGTATTTATTTGGTTAAATGCCTGATTGTTATGTTTGAATTGCATTTCAATTTTATCATCTTTATATCAGTCAATATACGCTGAGGAAGGTATCTTTATGTTGCAGGTCTATTGAAGTGGAAGATCAAGTTGAAGATTGAGCACGAGATAGAGCAAAGCTAGGATCAAATGTTAGTAATAAGGTATGTCTTCAAGATCTTTGATCTATTTCCATTTATAGATCTTTCTGTAGCGTAATCTTTGTGTTTACTTGTCTCCCCCTAAGTTGATAGTGTCCCTTTCCTCACTATAGGGTGAATTTTCCGAACAACAAAATTGGTAATATTATCTAGCACCGATGGCCTGAAAATAAATTCAATTGAGCATTTATTATTAGTAGGAACCAACCTCGAAGCAAATGCAGCTAATAGGTCTGCTGTAGCATTTTGTAATCTAGGAATAGAATGTATATTGAAAGCATCAAAACAGGAAATTAAATCCCAAACTTCAGATTTGTATCCTTTCAGGTGAGGGGAGAGACAATGAATGGTATCCCTCACTTGTCTGGCCACTATTTCTAAGTCACCAAAAACTTTCAAATATTTGACATTCAAACCTATAGCTTTCTTTAACCCATGGACGAAAGCTTCGTACTCAACAATGTTGTTAGTACAGTCAAACTCTAATCTATAAGACAGAAAATGTTTGGTTCTGTTGGGATCAATTAAAACACAGTCGGCTCCCGATCCTTCTTGAGTTTTGGATCCATCAAAGTAAAGAGTCCAGAAAACATTTTCCCTTTTACTTAAGTTAGTGTCGGCATTTCCTAAGTCAGTCACTAAGCCTACTATGTTCCAATCAATATCACGAGCCCGTGAAAACTGAACATTAGATAAATTTGGAGGTCAAAAAATGGCCTCAAAATAAAAAAAAATGTACTATAAAAAACAACCAATCACATTCTAGTAGATGACATCATCCCCCTTGGTGAGGTGGCATTGTATGAGTTAAGAATGCTTATTTGTCAAATTTTTTATGGTGGATGAAAACACATAGTTAACCAAGGTAGTGGTGTAAGTACTTTTAAGTCATAAAGTAAAGTACTCATAATGATAGTCTTTTCATAAAATAATATTATTGTCATTTTTAAGTAAAGTACTCATAATGAATGTCTTTTCACACTTTCTCATAAAATAATATTATTGTCATTTTCAAGTGAAGTACTCTTAATTCATAAAAAAAGTCCTTTCACATTTTTTTATAAAATAACATATTATCATTTTTATGTTTTTAATTTTATACTATATATTCACTCCATTCTATTTAATAACATAATGTCAAACTAATAAAGAATAATAATAGATTTAATAAATAGTAATAATAATGCAATGTGGATCATAATAATATTATTAACATTTTACATGTAAATAAATTCTCAATTAAATTACATTATATTAAATTCATGAGAAAAGTACTAAATATAAAAAGTCAACATAAAATTAAAAAAATAGCTCTTAAAAATATTTTTTCTTATTTAATTTCATTTGCAAGTTCAAGACAAATAAATGCTAAAGGACAATAAATTTTTGGGAATTTATAATGAATTTCAGTCACATCAATGTAGACTTATTTTATTAATTTTATTTCTAGTGAATTTTGAAAAGCAACTCAACCATGGTTATTTATATTGTGCATAGAAAATAGTGTGGAAGGTGACTTGTCATATATACCTACCCCATAAAACCCCCAATTCATAATATTTTAATATATCTCATATTTTTGTAGTACATCTCTTAGGAGGCCATTTTTTTACCTCAAAATCTCTCTAATGAGGAGATCGGGCTGTTCATCTGAATCATGACTAGTTTCTTCCGATTGATAATTGCTTGGTTCAATATCTAAGAAATAATTCCCTAATACTGAAGACGAGAAAGCTATAGCTTCATTCTTTTACTCTAACTGAGTCATGTTTTGTTTCATGTGGGGTCCTCTCAGTATCTTGATCTGGTTTTGCCTATTCTGGTAAGGAAGCCACAAATCAGACCAATCTGTTGCGAAATATCTGTTTAGTTTTGTAGACCAGTCCCTACTCAAGATCAAACCATAAGCCTTGGGGATATCAACTACCATTATATCGATGAATTGACATACTCGGGATTCAACTGACAATCTGATAAGAACATATTTCAATTCACCAATAACTTTGACCGCGGTTTTATCTAACTGTATAATTTGGGACGGGGATGGGATTGGTTGTCCATTGATTTTTTACAAATTGACAAAGGCATAACATTCAAACTAGCCCCTGATTCCACCAAGCAGTTGTGCACATTATGATTAAATATTTCAAAGGTTAATAGAAAGGGAAGAGTTAGTGATTTGGACTTGCCACCAATGCTAGCTTAATTTATCTCGGTATTTTCTTCTATGTTTGCAGGCGAAGCGTTGGATTTAGGATTGAAAGCTTCCATTAATTTCACTCTCTATTGGGGTACGTTGCGCATGTCAAATATGGAGACATTTTCCTTAACCTTTTTAATATCTTCGATTATATCATAACCTATACCACATTCTTTTGAAATTTTTGGTTGACTTTCAACCTTGTCTAAAGGAAATTTTAGTTGTTTATCAAGTTTTATATTTGATTCTTTTGCAGCTGCAGGGTTTATTTTAGGCTGGGGTAGGATGACAGGTATATGTCACTTCAGTGTTTGATTCGAAGATTTAACCTTAGGGGTATCCAGATTTTGATCAGGAACTGGGCCTTTACTTCTAGTAGTGACATTAATAGATGTTGTCTGAAATTCATCAGCTAGATCATCAAATGAGAGTTCTTGTGCAGGGGTCCAATCCCAAAGAATCATTATGGTTTCGGGAGTGGGATGGTCCTGCTTAGGTGCTTGCTCTTTCTAAGGATCTGTTTGGTCAATAAGATGTACATCTAACATTTGATTCATCACTAGACTCATAGAATTTATCCACTGTGGGAAGCTCTTTTATGAGTGTTGTTCCTGGTGGAAAGTATAGAAATGATCCATGCCGACTTCATTTAAGTTTAAAACAATAGAATTATTCATCGGTGGAGTTGGCTGTCCATTCTCTTCTCTTTTCTTATAGAAAGGCTTGAATGGTGGCCTAGAAGAGCTAGTTGCTTTATCTTTCTCTAGATCTACAATTTTGTTAGAAATTTTTTGCATCATCTTCACCATGTTCTCTAGATGCATGGTGGGCTCTTCTTTGTTTCTTGTCAACAACAGAGGATTTTTAGCAGCTGCTAGTTTTGCTTCTAGATCAAAGGAATGTTTGGCAATGCTGTCCACCTCTTCTTCCACTTTCTTAGCCTCTTCGAATTTTTCTATCAAAGTGGTTTTCTTGGTCCTTTTGAAAAACATGGCTAAAGGTGGGTCAAGAGCTGTTGTGTAATACTCTACTAGGCATTCTTCAGCTGGCTTAGTGGCATCACTGAAGTTGTTTAAGAGAGTGGTAAATATTTTATTAAACTCTTGCACCTTTTCCTTCTTTTCCATTCTCATGGACATCAACTCTTTCATGAGAGTGGCTATTGTTTTTTGGTTCCCATATTTATTTAGAAAACATCTTTCAAAATCCTCCCAATTTGCTATGGAACTAGCCTACAAACTGAAATACCAGGAGGATACTTTAGGTTCAAAGGTATAAGGGAACAAGCGATAGACTACGTCTTCATGTTCTACATTCAAAAGATTCAGAGCTAGGTAAAATATTTTGAGATGATCCTCAACGGAGATACCTTTCCCAGGATCATACTTAGGCACACTTAATTTCTCAGGATTCTTGGCCAGATCATGGAAAGGCCCAACTAAATTTAGTGCTCCTCTCACTCTCCACGCGGGCACTGCCATGACTTTCCGGGGAGAGTGCGCAAGTGTATGTGGTGGTGAATTTTGAGGGGTATGCTGCGGAATGTATTGTTCTTCCTGACTTAAAAGAGTCTCAGGTCTGATTTCTGCAAAAGGTTTTGTGATTTCTCATAAGGACAGATCTAACAATTCTTCTAAGATTTCAACTAAGACAGTGTCTCATGTGTATTGCGTTTCTTTTCTAGGAGCTCTTATTCTAGGTAGCAAAGGGATGGTGTCTAATCCTCCAAGGCTTCTAACGTAAGAGCGAGTGTGTCTTGTAAAATGGTTTACCTCTTCGAATGGGACAACATACAACGTTTCTTGCTGTTCTATTTCAGAATTAAGATTATCTTGATCTTAGATCTGAAATGTCTGGAAAAGCTGTTTCATGGGGGTTTTCAGGGGAATTTCTTCTCATGGACGATTCTCCTCTACCAGCCATGCACTGGTTCATGCCCTCCTTCTAGCACCATTAACTGTTGATGCCCCGAAAATCGCAGCATCAATCAGCAAGGGATCTCCCCGGTAAACAATCCCAATTAGATTGTCCACTGTTTGGTGTGGGGAATACGTTCGGTTAACGGTTCTGTCTACTGTAAGATTTAAAGATTTGTTGTGTTCTTTACTGGTTGCGGCCCGATCTACCATTTATGTGTTTTAAATTTATGTATGAGATGCAAGTGATGTAAACTAATTTAATCTAAATACAAAACTGAAACAAATCTTAATCTAAAACTATGATAAGCAAATCTATTCTATCCTCGTGAGGATCCAAAATAAGAGGATGAGCAGCATGCTGTAGGTACACATAAGAGTCACGCAGATAGCTATTTGAACCAGTTTAAATGTGAATTACAGTAGAAATGGAGATACATTCAAGATAGCTCAAATGAAGTAAAAGGATTTCACCACTCATAATACACAGCATATTACAAAAAAAATGAGAAACATTCACAACAGTGGAGTAGTCCACAATGAGTTAGAACGATCTCACAATAAACCAGTGGTAAGAGAGTCGAAATAGTTCCACATCCCTTTACACAGATCCCAAGCAAATGCCGTGTAGGCTCTCAATAGACAAAAAACAAACTCCTGTATCTTATATCTGGAAAATAGTTCCCATACATAGCACAGTCCTTTTTTCTTTGCCTGTCAAAAGTCCTGGAATTCTCTTATGTCTATCTATTTATAGATTTACAATGCTTCTCCTTTTCCCAAAAACCTAAACCTCAACCTAGGAGGGAACAAAAGTTTTGTATTCTAGTGGTTAATAAGACAAAGCCCAAAATGCAGCTGTCTTTTACAAAATTAAAACAAAATAGAAATAAAGTTCTCTTTTCTTTAAAAAGACAAAATAACAGCTGTCTTTCGTTTGCTGACTGCGATGCTTCCTCGGGGATATCATAAATTGTCTGTGGTAGGCCTAGTTGGTATTTACCGAAGGATTCCCGAGTTCTTGAGCATAGGCTTGGTAGGTGCTAACTATCTTCCTGATTTCCACATGATTCTCATATGTCATGCTATGCTTCTCTAATCTCCCAATAATAACCTTCTATTTCTTGTCAAAAAGAACGGAATTCAGGTTGACCACTTGGCGCTACCAGGAAGGAGTGTATGTGGTAAGAGCAAGTTCCTCAACTTCTACATTTCCTCCTCCGACGATCCCTGATTGGTCATGTAGCTAGGGTTTTACCCCTAGCTTGTGCAAATGAGCACCTACTAAGGAGAATGGACTCCTTAGTAGCAGTTCAGTAAATGTAAATAATTAAGCTAAAACAGAAATTAAATTACTTCTAAAACATGCATGAAACATAAACAACAAATTTAAAGAATGGCTTTTTGTATTGATATTACCTTCAATGTGAAGGTTTGATGAAGCTCTTTGCAATGTCCAAGAGGATGCTCCAAGCTCCAATATGCTCCTTCTCTTTCTCCAATGGTGGAAATGGGCCAAAGGTGGCTCTCAAGGTGAAAGTAGTTCAATGGTGAACTAGGGTTTCGAGAGAGATTTTGGTAGAGTAAGGGTGCACTTGATTGTGGATATGGAATAAGGGGTCTCCATCACCTATTTATAGTTTTTTGGTGGTGGAGTGCTGACCCATGGTTTTGGGAAACACATGGTTTTGTGCAGCTGTATAGGGTTTTTTCCTCCTTTTCCTCATTATTTTATATTTTTTATTCCCTTTTTAGGGGATTTTTGCTATTTTTGAGGAATTTAGGATATTTTTGGAGGAAAAGGGGTTTTTTAGCCTTTTTTAGGCTATTTTGAGGGTTTTCTGGCCTTTTGGAGGCATTTTAGGCCTTTTGGAGGCTTTTAAATGGGATTTTTTGGGATTTTAAGGGAAATATGGTAGGAAAATGGACAAATGAGCCATATAATGTGGTATGTGAGGTAGTGAACACTTTTTGGGTGTTAACAGGTCATTCGTAGACACATCCATATCCATGAGTTGTGGACTAAGTGGTTCCTTCTCAGGCGCTTTCTTGGCTTCCTCTTCTTTGATCTTCTTAGCAGCTTCAGTTGCTTGGACTCTTTCTTGCTCTACTCTCCAGGCCTCCTCCTGTTGCTCCTGCAATAGTGAAATGGCACAAGTAAATATTTTGGCAAAGACTTCAAATAAACATTTCACACCTCAAGCCTCATTATATTTGAGAAAAACACATGCAGAATAGTTAGATTTTACATTCAAAATGGTCCTTAGGTGATCCTGCTTTTCCCATATAATAGCTAAAAGAAACAAAAAATTGCAATTCCACTGTTGGGTGTCTCTAGTGATCTGTGGGTGTTCCAATGCAACAATCAACAGCAGCAACGCCTTCTGCGGCTAAAAATAACAGTTTCATAGTGTTATGGAGTGGGAATCTTCTCTTTATGCTATCCCTAGTTACCGAAATTAAATATGTCAATACGGTAGCCAACGTTCGCAAACCACATAGTGAGACAGATAGTTCCTGACAAGGATACAAACCCCATTGGAGACTTGGTGTGCTCAGCCTCTTTATACTCTTGGAAAATGGCGAGCTTTCTTTGGCTTCGACAACAGTTGAATGGGTTGATAATCTCACCCAACGCGTATATATATAAGGGTGGCCATGAATTCTCACCAACCCGTATGATTGCATGCAAACCCAAAAAGCCAGTTGTGTTGTGGCAGGGAGGATAACACTAATTGCTATGCTGTGATGGGAAGCTTAACATTAAATCACCCGCGATCTAGAGTGGGAAATGCCGGCGGTGTTTTATGATTAGGAGTGGCGCAATGGGCAGAAATATTACCCATAAGTCATGCGATTGGGTTTTATGGCGAAAGGGCACGGTGTAAAACAACGGAACTTTTAATTTTAAAGTTGCGCCACAATCAGTAAAGTGGACATGAAACTTTCACCGTGATCGGAAGAGATGTTGTTCAAACCTGCGCTGCGACAGGGAAGATAATGACAATTGCAGCACAATGGATGGGAAGTTTGTGATTAAAACGCTCACCATACAAAGTGGGACCCGTCGGTATCCCTTTTACGATTGGAAGTGGTGCTACATCGACAGTTTTAAGACTATCTTTTGCGCTCTTGGATAAAAATAAAACAATAACTCTTGCGCCATTGTCGGCAAAATTAAGACTAACTCGTGCGCTATTATCGCCCAAAATAAAACTAACTTTTGTGCTTTTGTCGCGAGATTTAACATTACAAAATGCACCCAACGCCGAAAAGAAACTTCTTTCCTTAGTCAAAAAAATCAAAATTTCTAAGAAGTCTATAGAGGTAAGAAAACCACTTTGGCAAACAAATTTAAGCAAAAAATCAAAGGAAAACTTCAAAATAGTAGGAGGGACCCAAACAATCAAAAAACAATTTGGGGGGATGCTGCAGCAACAACAAGTTTTCAGATATTTGACCTCCTTTAAAGTAAGTGTTGTCGGATATCCGACCGCTTATAAAGTGAGAGGTGTCGGATATCCGACCTCCTATAAAGTAAGATGTGTTGTATATGTGACAGAAATGTTAAAATAAACATTGTCGGATATGCGAACAGACAATGTCGTATATCCAACGTGTTCATTTTACTGTCGGATATCTGCCAAAGTGCCACCAACATTTAAAAATGAAGATTTTTGTCGGATGGTCGACAACATGATGTCGAAAATCAGACATCTATGCCATTGGATTTTGGGTTCAAAAATCCTAGTGCCATCATTCATGAACATGATGGCATTAAACTATTAGGTCTTACCCGGAATGCAGACATATTTTTCAGGAAGAAGGGTGTCTTCAATTCTTTGAGAAATTCCTTAGACACGACAACAAAGTTACATAGGAATTTTCAGAAAGTTTTAATGGTACCAGGGCTTAGGTAGGTGACTTGACACTTTAAGTCTCAAAAGCCTCAATTGCAGCTGTCACAAGGTTACCCCAGAGCAGTGAAAAAAGTTTTTTCCGAAATGAAAACTGAGTGGTGTAAGCAAGTAACACAAAATTGTCTAAAAGATACTTCCCACTTTGGGACCACCTGTAACTCATTAGATACATTGATTAGATACAGGGCTCCACCATTTGGAATATGTCTTGGTCTAAGAGGCACCTGGTTAAAAAACATAGCTTCTGGGAAATAAGTGGCAACAGAGTACTTTTTTCAGAAGACTCATGGAAACAAGCCCAAAAGTTGCAAGATATCCTCACGGTTGATTATCTCAAGGAAGAGTTGAAAAAAAGAAACTTCCTCAACGTATCTCACTTCTGGAGCAATGAAACAGTCGGCTCAGAATGGAGACATTGGCTACCGAATGATAGATGGCTCATCCAACCTCAACCTAACTTCACCTCCGACATCTCCGAATAGCTACAAAACATAAGACTTAAAACCAAAGAGGGAGAGGACACGCTTAGATGGGGATACTTTCCACAAGGAAGCTTCTCAATCAAAGAAGGCTTCTTCATATCTACTGGCTATCGTGATCTCCAAGATGAACCCATCTGGCACCAAGTTTGGAATATAAAACTCTATCCAGAAGTCTCCACCTTCCTCTAGCTCCTAATAAAAAATCAAACACTCACCTGGGACAAAACAACTAAAAGAGACAGAACCAATATTAACTCAACCTTAACTCGAACTGCAAGCCTTTCAACAGTCCCATCCTTAATAGACTCTGGAAATTGTCCCCCCTATCTACTTTGGGTTATCTAGAAGGAACGAACTTTGGGTTATCTGGAAGGAACGAACTTTGGGTTATCTAGAAGGAACGAAACAACAAAATATTCAGGAATCATTCCTACCCCCATGAGGTTTCTTGGTAAAAAATTAATTTAATGCTCAAAGAGACTATGGATATCCAATCATGGTCGAAGGAAGACAAAAAACTGGATCCTAAAGAAGATAGAAAAAAGCCTAGGATGTTAACCTCTAACTTCAGGATACCACTTCCAATTCCCGCACTCCCCGCACCTCCAGTCCCACCTCTTGGAGTCCTCCTCTTGAAGGCTTTATCAAACTCAATTTCAATGGGGCTTCCAAAAAAATCCCGACCATGCCAGTTTTGGAGGAGTCTTCATAAACAAAGTAGGAGATATCCTCAGACTATATGTAGGTTATGTGGGCATTAACAACAACAATGCAGTTGAATCAGAAGCTTTAAATAAAGGACTCAAAATTGCGGGCATGAATCATTATAGGAAACTCATCGTGGAAGGAGATTCTCAAATCTTGGTCAACACTATGGAAAAAATTCAGAATGGGAATTTCGTCAAATTCCTCAGCCAAAATTGGAGACTGGAAGAGGAAATGAGGACTATGGTGAACCTGATCAAAGGCATCCCCATGTTGATCCCCAGCCACATCAGAAGAGAGGGAAACAAAGTTGCAGAACACATGGAAAACGTAGGAACCATGACTAGAACTAGAGTCATAGATGACACTCCAACTAGACTGGCAAGAGATTCCTTCATGCCTAGATGTCACGCACTCTCCACCAAATACATTGAACATCATTTTCTCAGCAACCGTGATCCAAGTTGTAGAGGATAGATAAACCCAAAGGAAAAATGGATACAACAACAATAACACTTGAGGGATGGAAAAGGCGGTAACCACCAAATCTATGAATATAACCATGAGGAGCACATGGCCCAAGTATAGGATATCAATGCAGCCTAACTTGACCCATAAGCAAGGTACGTGGATCCTATGCAAATGATTCAGTGAGATATGCAAGCACAAGCATAGGTATGAGACAATCATGAAACGAAAATGTGAGCTTAATGACAGGTACAAGACTATTAAGGAAAGATACTACAAAAACAACAATGACCAAATTCACCATCTTCATTCCCATTTCTGGACCGTCTATAACAGAAGTGGAAACATCCATCGATCTTGTTTGTTTTGGAGTGATAATATGGGCCATCCAAATAAATGCAGCCTGTTCCACAAAGAGAATGGAAGTGTAACCACCAATCAACTCAGAGCGACCAAAGTGGCCATAGCCTACATGAGATCCATCTAGTCAGATATCAGGAACAGGATTGAAACGAAAGAAAAGGAATTGCGGGACACCTTTTAGGGAAGATAAAACTTGAAACCTCTTGATACTCTCTCCTTCTGGGAACCCGAACCCAGTACTATGCGTTCACGAAAATCCCTTCTCGACCACACTCACCTTGCATACTAGAATGTGAAGCTTACTCTCGGTCAAATCTTGGAAGACAGAAAGACAAGGAGGAACCCAATCAAAAATCTTGGCACCATCATCAAGGGTCTTCACAGAGAAGCTAATATCCTAAATGACATTGTCACGCGATTGGACAACAAAGTCAACATTGTGTTCATTCTTGGGAAGACTTCTCAAACCCAGACTAGTGAAGACAAATATGGTACAAGCAAGGAGGAAGAGTGGAGACCATGAGCCTCCCTATGATGAAGTGATGTACGACCATGAGAACCCACTCGCACCTTGGATTCAAAACCCAGGAGGTGTCAGAGACTTCGACACACACTATGAATGTCCGGTCGCCCTAAACTAGGTCTTGCGCAAGCTCACAAACAATCTGTTGTCTATGGAGAGCTCCAGCAGCAACCCAGACAAGGAAGTCCTCAATTTGGTGGAAGATATCAAGCGCATCAACCGCCTCATGTATTCCAAGATGCGAATCACCATTAAGCACATTGAATCCAGCACCAGTCGAACAATAGGCCTCTCGGGGACCTCTAAGGATGCCCCTATCTCTATTCTAGATGACGTAGATCCCAACCAGGGATAACCAGATTCCTGGTCTTTTTATCGAGTCCATGCATAGCTCCATTGTTGTCCTTAACTTAGGTTCTTTTTCTTGTACTAGCAGTATGCAAAGTCTATTTATTTTTGTCAGCTACAAAGACAATTATGATAGATACTACAATAGATACCCCATAAGTAAGATGAGAGTTGAAGATATTTTTTTCAATTATGCTATTAGTCTAGACCTTCAGGATCTTTATTTTAGTTCGGTATCTCCAAGAGGAAGGATAAACACCATCTGTTCTATGGAGCTTTTCATTTTTATAAATGTTCTCTACTTATTTACAAAAAAAAATATTATAAAAAATAAAATCATAGTTAATATATAATTTTTAAAATATTTTTTTATGAAATAATAATGAAGAAAAGTATTATAAATTTATATGTGAAACGATAAAGTAGAAAAATATTATTTAAAACTTTTATTATTATTATTATCATTAATATACAAATTTATTAAAAAGAATTATCATAATGATTAACTATATTTTAAATTTTATTTTAAAAAATAAAAAGAATCATGATAATGCATATTGGTTTAAAATATTCATGGTATTGTTTGAGAGAGTGTATTTAGAAAAATGGAACAATACACATTTTCTTCACACAAACACAATAAAGTTATTTCTTATAAAATTAAGTACACATATTTATACATTGTTTCTCATAAAATTAATCCTATATATTTATATAAAAATCTTTTCCACATCAAACACAAGACAATACAAGTAGGATAATATATTCAACAAATATATTATTGGTTAAAAACAATTATGCCAATATAAAGTTGTTAAAATAATTAAATATGAAAATAAAATTATTTATTTTTATGATAAATATTTAATATATTATTATTTGTATTTAATATAGTAGTGTATTCTTAATTTTAATATTTTAATATTTTCTTTTATATTATTAAAGATAATTAAATAATAAATAAAAAATTATTATTTGTAAGATAAGTTATTTAATTCATTATCCTTTATATTTAATAATGATATAACATTATATTCTTATTCTTAATATTTATGATGTTCTTGTTAACTCTAATATTTAATATATTATCTTTGATTTCTAATTTTTAATAACATTTAAACTTAAATTCTAACTCTCACTAATGTTTTATTATATTTTTAATTTTTAATAATATTTTAATTTCAAACCTAATATTTACTAATATGTTTATTAATATCTAATAACATACCTTTAATTTTTAATAACACCTTAATTTGAAACCTAATACTACTCCTACGTTATCTTATGCCTAATAGTTAATTATTTATCATCAACATTCAATACTTCACTTTTAATTTCCAATGGCTAGCTTGTATTATCGATAATGTTTAATAATTTGCTTTTTTACTTTTGATGTTGTGTTTTAATGTAAATGCTAACACTTTATTATGCATTTAATATTCTATTTTTAATGAAAGGATTTCGTTTTATGTTAATATTCTCTTTCCTACTCATTAGTTTAATTTGATTCTCCATTTATAAAAACCTAAAAACCCTAATTTGTTAAATATTTTTTTCTTTTAAATTTAATACTAATTTATAAGATACATACTAACAAAGTAATAAGATTATAAATATCTTATTTATAATATATTTATTTATATTTTAATTTATATCTATCTTTTTTCTCTTTACATTTTAATAGTTATACTAAATTTACATATCAAATATCTTTCTTTCATTTTCTTTTCAGATAAAAAATCACAATTTCTCTTCTTAAATATCTTTCTTTCATTTTCTTTTCATATAAAAAATCACGATTTTTCTTCTTAAATGAGATTGGAAATTACATTCTTCAAATGCGTACAACACATTACATAGAACTATGTTTTAAATCATTCAAATATAACAAATCAAATAGAAATTATTAAGAAAATAAATAAACATGTTTTAAAATGAATCAAGATTCAAAGGAATTATCAATCTTGATTTCATTCTTTTAATTTTAATTTTGTTACCTTAATCCATTTTCTTGATGATGAATCTACAATTACCAAAAACTCATTCTATGTGAGGTATCCATAATTACTCCAATTCATGAAAAGGAGAAATGTCTATTTTATATTATCTTTATTTATTCTAAATTCTTTTTTACTAAATTTCTCAACCTTTTTAATGGGAAAATCATCCTTAATTTCTTCTTCGTCCTTTACCTTAGAATCCTTGAACTCCAAAGCTGGCATAAAAATGCACCTCTTCGTAGTCGGAATTCAAAAGATTTAGCGGTGACCATGTATATTTAGAAAAAATAAAGGGAAAATTCTTTATTCCACATAATCATCACAACAAAGGATAAACCACGGATAAGACCCTCCTCGCACTAGATTTCGACGCAAATCCCTCACAAAATACAGCTCTGTTCATGCTTTCACTCAGATTTATATGTCAAAGGGCTGCCAAAAATTAAAGGGCGTGGTGTTGGAGAATTTAAATTAGTTTGAATTATGACTGTCCCGGTTTCCATGGTTCAATGGAGTTAAATGAAAAGGTGACAAATCAAGAAGCTTTGATCTTTTATGGTATATGTTTGCTGTTTGATAATGCTGTATAGTAGCATAATTTGATCATGAATATGGATACAAATACAATTCAAGATGGAAAAAGTAAATAATGATAAAAAATCTAGTATGAATATAATAGTGAAGTAGAATAATATTTTTAACTAGCTTAAATTTACAAAAATTTGCATTATGACTAGCTTGGCTGACATCTCTGTGTTTTATTTAATACCAGTGAAAAGGATGTCGACCAGCAGGATCCAGTTATTAATTTCCGTGTTTTTAGAAGCTATCAACCCCTCCCGCTGCAGTTTTAACTCCTTTCACCCTATCCGTTGAAGATCAGGAAAGATCGTACTTATCATTCCGAATTCACGTCATCTGCGGCGTCATAACGAATTATGATTCCATTAATGGAAAGCTGCCCCACTGTCTGTCAAGTGACGGATTTGCTGTCCGTATTCCGTTAGAGTTTTCATGGGCATCGTTGCGTTCCTTGGGGCACTGAAAAGCCATTTTGCGTTACGATATTTTATCTTTCAGAGGCGACAACTCTACTATCCAGTGACAACTGGAGTCTCTGACTTTCCCATGTACCTCTCTCTCTCAGCCCATCGTTTTCCGAACGTATTTGAGGGTCTACGCAGCCGCTGGATTTCGGCAGCACAACAATGTCAGAATACTCGATAACTGAAATAAATATAAGAAAACAAAAGAGAACAGTATCCGCCGAATAATGGAGTGTCTTATTTTTGTTGGTTTGTGCGGTTATTCAATTTTCAAATCACTTTGCAATGCTCGACAGTAGCCTTTGATGGTATGTGTTGCTTTGTCAATTTTCAAATCACTTTGCAACGATCGATAATATGATCGGAATGGTGGAGGTTCGGGCCCGAGGCAAGTAGCAGGCAGACGGGGAAGCCTTGTTTGTTTTTTGTTTGAGGGAGGCCGTTTCAGTGAGTACGACTCAGTACGATGTGGCGACATGACGGAGAGAGCTTCGTTGCCGTGAAAGTTTGAGACATTACAGAAAAACCCTACTGAAAATCTGTGAACAATCCTACTCTATATAATTAAATGTGGCTAGAAATATAAAGGACTGGGGAAGAAAGACCTGGCCGGCTGCTATTCAATTGTCGAATTGAGTCGCACCAGAAGAATCAGAAAGGGATTTGTAGACGCCCATAACAACTAAGCGCGACACGCGCCATAGCCAGTAAGCACGACGCGTTGAATGAAGCAACCGCTGGCAGAAGCATACAGTGTTCAAGTATTTGATTCTAAGGCCATCTTGGATTGAAATCTCGGCACTCTTGGAAGTCTAGGGTAAGTGAGTTACAAAATTTTTTCATTTCTTGTTTTTTTATTATTATCATATCTTCATACAATTTAATTGAAAAGCCCATAATTTATCAAAATGTTAGTGGTAAAGGTGAAGGTGTCAGTTTCCTTAAAGAATATAAAGACCATACATTGGTCTCTAGTTCCTTTCAAGCTTACTAACTAATACGAGGATAATATGATTTCATTTTCCTTGAAGAATATAAAGACCATACATTGGTCTCTAGTTCCTTTCAAGCTTACTAATCCGAGGATAATTTGATTTTTCAAAAGTGCAAGGGAAGATAAGATTATGTTAGGATGACTGTAATATTTAAGTGGGTGAGTAAGTCAATTAGTTTATGAGAGAGTGAGAGTTAATAAAAGGAATGTTATATTTGTAGGAATGTTAGGGACAGAAGTTATATCTAATTTTTTTTTGGAATATTTTAGAAAATTAGGAATTATTTTCTCAATTTTTGCTAAAGAATTTTTAATTTGGAAAACATTGCTTTCAGTTTTTAAAATTATTAATATACTTAAAATTTTATGTTTGTTAGTTTTTCTATATTTATTTTTAATTTTCATTGATTTTATATCCTATTTGATAAAAAAGGTTTTATTGTATATGGTTCTAAAAATTTTACCCATATATATTTGTTTGCAAAATATAAGAGATATTTCAACATAATTATATATATTCATTGTTTTAATTGAATTGAATGTAAATTTAATGGTTGGGAGTAATGTTACTATACTCATTTGTTAGATTCAAATCTCGCTCACTATATAACATGTTATATATTGAAATCAACAAATGTTTCACAAATTATTTTTTTTTAACTAAACTTAAAAGAGTGCATATCATATAAATTATTTAGAAATTTTATAAAATATAAATGATTATTAAACATGATCATTAGTATAGACTTTATAAAAACATATTTGCCAATCACATAATTATAAGTTGAAAAGTATTACTTATAACATATTATTATTATTATTATTAAACATATAATTGTTATAAAGGCTTCTTAAAAAGAATCATATGGTTTGAGATTGTTTTATTGGTTAAAAAAACTAGGGCAATTCAACTTAAAATATAATTGAATATGAAAATAAAATTATTCATTTTTGAGATAGGTATTTAAAAATTATAAATCAAAGATTACATATTAAGTAGGATTATTAATAACATCATAAGTTTTAAGGTTAAAACAGTTAAAACACATGCCAATAAAATATAAATGAAATATAGTGATAATACATTAAGTGATTTGTTTTAAAAATAGCTTACTCGAATAGATGGTGAACAAGTATACCGGGGATTCTTGTGTAAGGTTATCAATTAGAAACTTGTGTATATATTAAAAATAAAAATAAAAATATTTAAATATTTATTTAGAAATTCAAAAACATAATTTAGAGTCTAGAGACTTCTAAATATAGATTTTATTAAAAAAAGTCAAAAAATGTAAATAGACTACTCTTTTTTAATAATCATATCATTTGATATTTTAATGTTTTATGCTTTAATAATCATGGCATTTGATATTTTATTCATAATTACTCACACTTATTCATAGTGTGTCATATTTAATATTTTACTTTAAATCATAATCATGATAATGATTTCATTTAGTGATAATACTTTTGATATTCTTTTTCTTAGTTATTAGATATATTTAATTTCACATTTATCAAAATCCTAGATATATCAAATCTCTCAAATATAATTTTTTATCATTTAAGATGGATTTAATGCAAATCAAAAGACTCATGCAATATAAATATTATATTGTTAATAAATTTATTTATGTGTTAATCCATATCTCTTTTTCTCTCTCTATTTAGTAATAGTTATGCAAGTGTAGATACCAAATATCTCTCTTTATTTTTTTCATAAAAATCTATATTCATAAATAAGAATGCAAATCACATTCTTGAGTGCATATAGAACATTACATAAATATGATTTTAAAGAATTCAAATATAACATATGAAATGGATCTTTAAGAGACATAAAATAAATGTTTTACAATGAGTCAATATATAAACAAATCCTCAAGCTTTCTTTTCTTCCTTGTTTTACTTACTTTTTTCCATTCTCTTGGTGATGGATCTATACCACCATTTGTAATTCTAACACCAAAATACCCATTATTCACCAAAGGAACTTCCTTATTTGAATCAAAACTCTTAATTTCATGTACTCATTTCATTCCTCTTGATGAAGTATCCAAATTTACCACATCACATGGAGAAGAGAAATCCAAAGATTCTACACTCTTTGATGTCTATTTTATACCATCCTTATTTATTTTAGATTCTTCTAAATATTGAATCTATCAAACTTATTAGTCGGAAAATCCTCAATCTTTTTTTCTTCGCCTATGAGAGAGGAGGATCATATGGCTGTCAACTTTTAGAATTGAAACATTGCCCATTTTTCTTTTTAGCTAGGGTTCTTGGTTGTGGGAAATTTTCCTAAAGGTGACTTGTTTGATGACAATAGCAACACCCAAAGGTCATATTTCATAATTTATATTTTCAATGAATTTGTAGTTTCCATGTTTCAATAATTTTGTCTAGAACACCTTTACTAAGGTTAATAACTACACAACAATGAGAATTTTTAAACAAACCTTTCCATGTTCTCTCACTATCATACTTTAAAATCCCTTCGAAAGTATTTCCCACATCTTGTAACATTGTATGGTGCCAAAAGGGAATATGCACCATAATTGGGAACCATACCTAGACTAAGTTTAATTTGGACACCACCATAGTAGTAGGATCAATCTTCAGAAACCATGGAGTAATAAAGAGTCCTTATCTTCTCCAAAAGCAAGGTCGCTCGACAATATTATTGTGTAATGCTCTTGGAGAATGGTACCGCAAATAAACCTTTAGAGAACAAAAGGACCTTAGTTTTTGGTCTAGCTAGAATATATACATTGGTATAGATATTTTTATCAACCTTGACCTTTGAATTCTAAGTGTTAAGAAAAACTCATTGACCTTTGAATTCTTTGACCTCCAAATCTCACACCACGTTCAATTTATGAATAATATACATATTTGGTAGAACTAGTATTTGCAAAAGTGAAGGATATGCTTTGGATACTATTGCATCCTTATAAGAAACTGAAATAGTGGAAGAAGGAAACCCATAACCCACTGACCCTCCATGTAACTGCGAGACCCAATATATGGTAGAGTCTTTATAAACATTGTAACTAGACATAGTAAGTACATCATCCAACTTCTTATCCACATAAGGGAACTGTTCCAAATAGAAAACAATCCCCAATTTGCCTTGAAGTTTGTTCTTAAGGAGTGTTAGAAAATATTTAAAAACAAAGGAAACAACAATAACAATAGAACATGATATTTAAATTGAAACCCCGCTATACACAAGTAAAACAATGGGGCAATGAAAGCTTTGATATTTTATTATTACTAAGTAAAAACATAGAATGCTTTATTTTTTGTGATAGAATGGTAGCGTTCACTGTCCTTTTATACAACACATAAAAGGGTTTCAAAAGGAACTAAAATGCAATAGAAGGTTCTATAAATTTTCACTTCAAGGTCTCTACCCCCACACCCGCAATGCATATGAATTGCATAATGGGATTCTAAATGTACCACTCTATATAAAAATGTCCTATATCTAGATATTGACTTCACCTCCTAACATTATGCCACTTGAAGTCGAGATATAGGAAGATCCTTTCCTTTGTTTTGCACCCACGTGCCATTTCCTAATAATTCCTTCATCACAACTTCAGTAATCCCATATAAGTTTTGCACTATTTGAACTTCTCTATCATGACCATCATTGTAAGCATATATGTAGTATGGAAAATTTTAAGAACTCCCCCTAAATTTGTATATATAATAAATGGGAAAATCCCCATGATATATATGAAAATATGAAGGTTATTTTATCAATGTTATATTATGTATATATATTTTTTGGCGAATCTCTCAATGAATTATATAATCTTGTAAAATCTTGGCAAATATTTCACTAATTATAAAACCATGTAAAATATTGGCGAATCTTTCACTAAATTATAAAACCTTGTAACGTCTTAGTGAAACTTTTACTAAATTGTAAAATATTGTAAAGTCTTGGATAATTTTTTGATAAAGTATAAAACCACATATAGTAATAGGAAAACGCATACAAAAAAATACTAAATAGGAGACAAATATTAATAGATCATCACATAACAAGCCCTCTTTCTGTGGTAGTTTGGTACCTTGCTCTAACTATCAAAGTATATAGAAACTCACCATATTATAGGAATATCCTTGGAAAACAACAATGAAATTTTTCATCACCATGACAAATAGAATCAATATTAATATGCGGGCCCACCAACACTTCAATCCTCATTTATCTCTCCATGTTATTGCAAGGTCCCACCAACACCTCATTTATGCACACACCTTACCAAATTAGAGGGTTAAATACTCTAAATGTGTATTGTTTATTTCAATGCACTTGGAACTATTCTAAGCAATAATTTCCACTTTATATGGAATGCAAATGTGTGTTCCAAGTTGGTCAACAAATGTCTATTCAACCAAATGCTATCCACATGATTCCAAAACTTATTAAAACCCAACCCCACTATGCATGATATATTTCCATGCAAAATTAAAAAAATGTAGGTCACTCAGAATGTGCTGATGTCAAGACATTGGTTCAAGTATTTAAATCCATGAAAGGAAGGATCCAAAACTATGATAGAGCTAGTAGAATATCAATGAGGAATATTTGACTAACCACAAAATACAATGTCCACCCTACAAAAATCCTTCGAGAACCATAAATTTCAATAAACAAAACAAGCAACATGTAAAAATACATGACAATGCCCAAAGCAAAAGAAGCAACAAAGCCAATGGGATTATAGGTTGCTCCACCCATGGTGTGTGCCTGAAAGGAGAAAAAAACACAACTAGAAACAAAATGGAAGTGGTTATAAGTAGCATCATGGCCCCATGCATGCCCAAATACATAGCTATGGATGAATTCTTGATCCTGATGAATGATGCCCAAAACACCCATAGAAACATTAGTGTTGCATTCTCGATCATGTGTTTTACAATCCCCATGTTTCTTGGGCAAACATTGGATATTGAAACCAAGATTCATTGTGCAAGTGTCTCAAAATAACCATGAAAGATGAGGGATGTTTATTTTCTTAGTTTTATATTACATCTAACATGCCAAAAGTGACCATCATTAACTTACACCCACGCAAGAATAAAGTTCCCTCCATCTCTAATGGGAGGAATATCAACTTTGGGGATGCACCTTCTAGTGGAAGGGTTAATAACCCATCCATTTTGCATATAAGGGATGACATGTCATTTCGTGTGTGTGTGTGTGTGTATTTGGCTATTACACAACTGTTAATCCACAATTTTGTTTATTTGATGTTTATGTATGATGTCATGATATTGTTTATTTGATTTGGATATTCTTATTTGCATTAACTTTGTCGCACATTAAAACTGCAATAAAAATACATACAATTTCAATCATCAATAAGACTAAAATTGCCTCTATCTCTTAAACGAGAAGGATCAGGTTTGGGGATGCACCTCACAAGGGACTTCCAAGGGTCAATGATCCATCCATTATGCATATCACTGATGATGTGTTATTTTACATAGATACACGAATTTGGCTATTATTCCAAAGTTTTTGTTTATTTGGTGTTTATGTCTATGCGGTGATATTGTTTATTTTATTTGGATATGTGTTCTTTGCATTAAATCTTGCACATATTAAAACTACAATAATGATACCTACAATTTTCAATTACTTACATACATGCAATGATTATCCTAAATTCTTTAGAGCACAAGGTCAAATTCATTGCAACAATAAATATACTCATAATTAGACGAGTATGATACTTATAAGAATAGAATGTGAACTGGGAGGATAACTTGGATAAACCAACTCTATAACATACATACACACATATATATACATATATAGATAGATATATAGTTTTGTAGGATAATGGAGTAAGTGGATTGTAGAATTGTCTAAATTATGGGAAATTTTACACAAATACATCCAAAATGCTATCTCCATTTTCTTCATAAGTACTAATTTTGATTGGAAAACAAATCAACTCTTTGATGTGCCACTCTATTTTTTCCATAAACTTAGTTAAAACAAAGCATTTATTATCAACATTTATTATTTAAATAAGTGAAATTGTAATAAACAAATTTAATCATAATGAATTACTAAAGGAAAAAATGATGAACATTTCATTTTGTTTTACATGGAAAATAAATCCCAATATTTGATTTACAACTCATATTTAAAAAAAATAATAAAACAAATTAAATAGAAAATAAAAAATGTAACTTAGATATCAATTAAGAAAAAAAATCAAACTAAATAATAAATCAAACTCTACCATAAACTAAAAACAAACACATTTTTTTCTTAAACACATTAAAGTATTCAAAGATTGATATATTTAAATCTAACCCTACCATAAACTAAAAACAAACACATTAAAGTATTCAAAGATTGATATATTTAAATGAAAGAAATGAGCAGTTTGTGAACTCATTGTGTATAGATAAAATCATAGAAATGGCTATAAAATGGTTAACATTATCTTTAAGCAATTCCAGTTTTGATCTTTTATTATAATAATAATAATCTATTTTTAAGGTCACTACCAAGCGAGACACCAATTTCATGTATGAGATCCCCTTGTTTGTGGGACAAGGAACCCTCTCTAGGCAGCTATTTAACTGCTACAGTCTAAATAGGTGTACATACCCTACCTCTTTAGAGTTGAACAGGTAACCTCCTAAAAAAGAACACATATTCTTAACCGTTAGACCTACTCATTATGCCCAATAAACATAATATTCTTAACCATAAAAAAAAGAGTTTACAAAAAGACTTATTACATGAAATAGTTAACATCCATGTGGACTTCGTCCCTCTTGTTTGGACATAGTTGCGTTATCGATTGTCTTGTGTGACATTTGCATCATGGATTAGAGCTAGGCTGATATCTCTCTTTTTTTTATTTAATACCAGTGAAGAGTATGTGGACAAGCAGGATCCAGTTATTGCTTTAGGAATATTTAGGAACTGTCAACCCCTCGTCGAGAAGCCTTTAACGCCTTTCGCCCTAAACGTGAACATTGTAGTTGACTATTGTTTTTTCTAGATGATATCTGGAAGGTGGAGGTTTGGCCCCGAGGCAACTCGCAGGCAGTGAGGGAAGCATTTGTTGAATGACTACAATTCACTGATTACGACTTACGATGTGGCGACATAGCGGCGAAATAAAACAGTAGGAGTAACCAATAAAATTATTATTATCATTATGCCAGCGCCATGTCGCCACATACGATAATAATTCTTATTGTAGTGGGTGACTCGGTCCTATGGAGCAGTTGCAGGAGAGATTCGTAGCCAAGAAACTCGAACTTTTTTGTATCTATCACAAGCCACAATCAACTTTTTTTTATCTATCACAAGCCACAATCAATTTTTTCAAAGATATATGTTAATTATTTTCTCAATAATATTTTATGTTCTCGGTATATACGATATATATATACATACATATTGTTATTATAAAAATGTTTTCATGACCAATTTATATTATATAATAATTTAATATAAACAGTTTTTAGTTGACTTGTGCTATATGATTGTTTAATGTTACAATTTAATATTTACTTAATTTATGGTATATTAGTTATTATATTTTACTACTAATAATAAGTAATATAAATATTTGAATGTTTTTTAAAAAATTGATGACGATTATGGTTATATGTACTTTATGTAAAAAAAAACAATGTATCGTTTTAAGTTAGGTCGGCATAAAGATAAGGTGCTGTGAAGATCAAAAGTATATCTCCATGAGTTCTATAATGCAGATCTAAAATAATAATAAACTCTCACAAGTTTTATAGTGCAATTCTAAAAACTTGATAAGATGAAAATTTTTGTCACATTTATGATACCAATGATACCAAGATGTTTGAAGATAAAAATTACTTTCTTATAATATGTTTGGTATAAACTTACATTAAAACATAATTTTTAAATATTTGATATAATGATGTAAGAATGCTTTTCTTAAAAAATTTGGGACATATCAATAAAATTTTAATATTATTTTTTTTGTTAAAGTTAATAAATTAAAATTGATTTTAATGAACAAAATAATAATCATAATGATCCTCATATCTCATATTTTTTATTAATTTTATAAATTATATAAATTCCATAAAATATATAATTTATATTGTTTATTATGAATTGAGTATATAATATATAAATATTTATAATAAAAATATATTAATATGGTGATATATTATTATTAGAAATTTATTGTATTACTTAAATAATATTTTTTATTCATGTGTGGCAATAGTTTTTAGGCATGCGTGGCTAGGACATATAATATAAAGCATATTAAGCATAACTTAAAGTTAAATGGTAAGAAGACAAATGAGGTCCTTACTATTTTGAGTGTTTGAATACAAAAACCCTAACCCTACTCGATATAAAATTAATTTAGTAGAATAAACAAGGAAAAAAAGCCATTGACACAATAACAGAATTGGCAAATTAACTCACGACAGAGGAAACAAATATGGAATGACAAAACTATGAGCTTCATCCAAATGATTATTGTACAATGAAAAATATTTGAATATGATAGTATGAGCTTGAGGAATATAGCTTCCAAGAAGTATCCAACACTCCCTTTGGGGGTGTCCTTTGAATTCTCTCTAGTTGATCTAACTAAGTTGGAATCATGAAGGAAAACGATTTCTTCTTAAGGAAGATGTTAAGGGAGCTTGAGATGCTAATGAATGGTAAGAATGTGGATGGAAGAAATGTCTTCCATGCATATCCTTTATGCATAATATTTCTCTAGATTTTTCTTAAGGAATGCATGCCCATTGCTTATTTTTATAGTCAATTTGGATGTCTTTGAAGAAATAGTTCAAAATGCTTCTTTCATTTCTACTTCATTGAGTACTTTGTCATTGAATGATGTGGGAAATGGGTCATGAGTAGAGTTTGCATTCATCCCTCAGAAGTCTACACATACCTAAATGCTTGCAAGTGTTTTCTTATCCTTAATGACTATAATGTTAATCCTTTATGTCTATTTATCCAATTACCAACATCTTGTCAACCACTTCCTTTAATCAATAATTTATTATGGGATTTAATTGGTACAACCTTTCTTGATGGATCGCACATCTAATTTTATCTTTATTTTCATATCACCGAAATCTCTCTTTATACTATTCATCTTTGTGAAATTCAGACGGAAAAGGTCGCCATACTTGCATAATAATTTCACAACTTCGGATATTGTTATCTCATCTCAGTAGTCCCCAGTGGAGGCCAACTAAGGCTTATCCTCAATACCATAGTTAACTTGCTTTATCCTCGGTGGTTTTGTATATATCTTGCCTATAAGTTCTTCCATTGTTCCTTTTGTTGGCATTTGTCCCTTAGACTCCTAAATAGAAAGGTGTGACAACTTTTATGGGTTGTCTTCCTTTTTTGGTTCTTTAATATATTTGGCACACAAAACTTGAGTACTAGTTACTCACCTGTCCATTAATTCCCTAGTTTTATATATGCTCCTTGTGTCTATGTGTCTTATAGACATATTTTGAATTTCATATCTCCTTTTTTTTAAATGATATAGAATTGATGGCCTTCAAAACAAATGTAATGCTAACGATATTACCTACATAGGATAAGGTGGCATAAAATTGTCCACTTAAGCTCTACCATTTATGTGTCTACTTATGGATTTCCTCATGTAAGTACCAGGCCTTGGGTATGGTCCCCAAGGTATGTATGAATTTAGGTACCTAGAGTTATTCAGGGAATTATTCCTAAGTTGAACTTCTTATGCATCCTATTGTGTGATGGACCATGTTTCCACCGAAAAGTACACCTCGGGAATGCATCATAAAATATTTGAAGCTGCTAGGTGTGTCCTTGGGGACAAGTCTCAAGTCAGGTGTTGTCACTTGATACCAAATCCTTCATTTAGGAAAAATCCTAATTGATGCCAACGGGGTAGACCCTATGAAAGAGTTTCTAAGGCTCTTAAGTTGATTAGTTGTTATGGATGGAAGTGATTTTTTTAGGATTTTATAATAACAATTGACCAAACAAGGAACTGTAAAGTAATATTGATTAAATATCAATAGCATAAACAAGATGTATGGCATTCACAATACAAATGAATGAAACTAAATAACAATAGAGTGATTAATCAGTGCCAATGGAGTCATAAAATAATAAAGTGTTGTTCAAAATTGTAAGAGTTTTGCAATTGTACTTGGTTGATTTTAAGTTTATTTGGATTAATGAGTTGATTAAATGGAAAAAGGGGATTCCCGATATACCATGAGGTATGTGGGAATATGTCCGAATTTCAATTTAAGTGGCTCTGCACAAGGACATGGGGGCTAGATGGATTCATGGGGGGTTTTCCAACACTAAACAAAACAAGGGTGTAGCCTGACGGGGCCCTGATGTAGGTACAATAGATTTCATGTTTTAATGAAAGACGAGAGCCCCAATTTTTTATATGTAAAGGTAATGCTTAAATTCCTTAGTCATTCTGGGGTTTTTCATCATGATTTTTGTGTCTTTATCATGGTTTCATTCAGTTAATAATTTTCGTTTTGAAAATTACTTCATTTTTATGTGTTTATTGTGAGTTGCAGAAAGAAGTAATTTTTCCTTAAGGTTTGTTCTTTCTACAACCTGCAATCCGCAATGCGTATTGCGAAAGCTTGGTTTTTGGATTCAAAATTTTTTCTTTCCGCAACCCGCAATCCGCAATGCGGATTGCGGATGTGGAAATATTTTTCAATAATCACGGTTTGTTGCACCCACAACCTGCAATTGTGGGTTGCGGGGAGATTTTCAAAAATAGTTTGCACTTTGCGTTTCCGCAACCCACAACCCACATTGTGGATTGCGGATTGCGGAAAGTGTTTGAAAATAAATTTGCGTTTTTCTTTTCTGCAACCCGCAATCCGCATTTTGCGGATTGCGGATGCAGAAAGTTCACTATTTTAAAATTGCGTCGTTTGCATTTCCGTAACTTGCAATTGCGGATTGCGGAATTGTAGAAAATTTTAGCTTGTTTATTTTTTAATTGTGTTTCCGCAACCGGCAACCCACATTGCGGATTGTGGATTGTGTTTCCGCAACCGGAAACCATGTCGAGAGTTACCCATTCGAAGACAACACATAAATAATTGTTTAACAAAGACCCCAACTTTGGCATCTTTGCTGATACCAGTGACAGAGTTTCTGAAACCTATCAGATAGACTAGTCCAATATTTATGCCATTTTTTACAATGATCACCTGTCGGACATCCAAGAGAACCGACCTGTCTATGAGAAGATTAGGAACTCCTAGCTTCATGCCATAGCAGCCAGACCTGCCCTTCTACCTTACACGGATTAATTCAAGTGGATAATTGACCATGCAAACCCTAAAGACCATTCTTTTAACAACAGTGCAGGGTCGCTTTTGGTTTCCTTCCACCCTGAAGTTTTCATTAGAGCATATGCCATTAAACCGACGACCCAATTCCTTATTCCCGCTTTCCTGGAATATGCCAACTCAAAGTTTAACTTCGATGAGATGATTAAGCCTGGATGAATAACCCGACCAACTTCATACCCAAAGCCGACAACCTATACATTGTTTCATGGTTCAAGGAACCCTACTCCCTCTTGGCAGCCATGCTTTGTAGGTTGTATGGTCTACCTAATTGGTCAATGTTCAAATCCAAATGGGAACCTATCGTGCATGATGTCCTCATAACTTGGGAATCATTCAATTGGGATGCAATTCTGTCAGTAGAGTTAAAATCAACAATTGAGCGGTATCAGAAGACACCTACTACAAGGAATCCCTGTTTCTTTTTCTCAGCCTATGTAATTGATGTTTTATGTTCAGAATTCCAGTACCCTTTCATGGGATGAAATTGGACACTTTCTGCTCCCCCAGTTCACATTTACTGTTCAGCATTGTGGGAGAACAATTATGTTCCTTTATTATATGACATCTGTGATCATTTCTATGGCACTATTTATCACCAGAGATTTAGGGAAGATGCACCCTCCTTCTCCCCTAATGCCAAAACTCTCATTCCCATCATTGGTGACTGGTATGTGGGAGAATTTTTCTCCTATGTCAGATTTTGGGGAAGTAGAACAGTACACTTATTGCCAAGGATAGTCCCAGACAAACTCTTGCTTGAAGAAATAGCTTTCCAAACTGTCACAGATGAAGTTTTTCTCAACCTCACTAGACCTAAAAGGAAGGGATGGCCTAAATTCCCTTTGAACCTTGGGCATTTGAATATTCCAACCTCAACATATGTTGCAGTGATGTGAAGGAGGATTGTTTCATTAAAGTTGGGGCAAGCTCCCAAAATAATGCATGATCCCAAAGGATTCCTGGCTTCCTTCCCACTTTGCTCAAGAGCACGTGAAGACCACATATGTTCATGAGGATACGCATGATGATTCCATTTATTTGGGGTAAACCTATTTTATGAAGTCCTAGTTAGGGCTAAAACCAAAGAAGAGCAGAGTTTCATCCTTCAGTACCAAAAAGAGATCAAGAATAAGGTTTTGAGTTATAGGAACATGTAGCTACAACTAGTAGAGTAGATCATAAAGGAAAGGGAAGAAAAAGAAGCACAAAAGATAGTTACTCCTTTGATGTTGACATATACAGATGGAGGAAAAGGAAAGTGTTGAGATATTGTAACTTCTAAGAATATTATATTTGTACTTTATTATTTCGGAGATGTTTCATTCCTCCATGGAGACCCTATTGTATATCCGGAGATGTTTTATCCCTCCGTGGAGAATGTGGTAACTTGGGTTATTAGACTTCCCTAGTGGGGTCGCCCCTGTATGATTCATGTGGATTAAAGGGTTATTAGACCACCCTAGTGGGGTCGGCCCTGTCACATTATGTTAAGTAGTTAAGTTGGGGCCAACCTAGTTAGTGTAAAATTCAAGTCGGAGTTGTGTATAAATAGAGAAGGTGTGTTCCTCATTTAACACACATTCACTCACTTGTGATTGGCGCATAGGAGAGAGAGAGATATTCTATGGGGGAGAAGGAACTCATGTTTGAGGATTACATCTTTGTATTTTCTAGTCATCTATATTGAGGAAGCTTTGCTTGGTTTTGTACCCCATGAGGGTTTCCCAGGATAAATCTTTGTCTCTTGTGTTTATGTTGTGCTTGTTGTTCTTTCATTGATCCTGTATATGCTATTGTTGTGAAATGGCATGTAATATTGATATTTTCTATCTTAGCATATTAAATCTTAACATGGTATCAGAGCTAGCCTAAAGGAAGGCAATGTATGGCACTTACGACACTTGTCTCACTTGCGAGAATTTGAAAGTTAGGGTTTTATATAGAAAAAGCCATTCATCGTGCCACTTTCCCTATAAATCCATTTTGGCAAAGTTTTAAGATCTGAAACTTTTACAGGTCGAAGGTAACATCCCTAGGTACCTTATGTCCGAAGAACAACATCTAATTCGTTGCACTTTCTATTTTATGGTCCGTACAATCTAGGGTTTCTTCCTCTTCCATATCTCAGTCATAAATAGGTGACCTAGGAAAAAAGGTCACAACTTCAGCTAGGAAGCTCCAAATGAAATTCTATAAAAAGTGACAGTAAGAGAATAGATTGTAGTTTCATAGGTAAAAGTTTCAGAGGCCGAAGTTGAACTAGTGAAACATGGAACTCTGTACAAGTTCACTCTCCTGTTTCATCCCATAAACAAGCCACGTTGCGACACTTGGCATAACTCTCTCTCAGAGAATCCATTTGAGGTCAAATATGTGGGGTTGGAAGGATAACAAGTTATGCTACCACAGGACGAAGTTTCAAACCCTGAAGATCCAAAATTTCTGATTTACACCAGAAACAATAAGGCACATATTTTTGTGAAATAGAATTGGATTTTGAGCATTATCATTTTTGGCTTATCACTGCTGCGGGAAATTAGGGTTTCGTAGAAAGTTGGAATTTTTGGAATATGAGACCACGGCTGGATGCTCCTCATCAAAATCAAAATTTAGAGACCAATATCGAATTTTTTGGTTGGGAAGAAGGTTGGGCTTGATCAAACCCCAGTTTGGGATTTTGATCGGAAAGGTGGAAAATTAGGGTTTCTGCAAAAGTTGGAATTTTTGGAATCTAAGACCATGGATGGAAGCTCTTCAGAAAGATCGAACCTTTTGGTTGGGCATAAGACCGGGCTTTATCAAACCCTAGTTTGGGATCCTATCTAGAAGATTCAGAAGTTTCAAAGGCAATTTTGAGGGGTCAAATTTTTGGAGATTTAAAAATTGAAGTATGCCAGCTTGATTAGCTCAGCAAGGCACATATTTCTATCCTTTCAGAAGTTTGAAATTCAAAGTTTGAATTTTTAGGGTTTCTCTGACAAACCCTAATCCAGCTCGAGATCCAATTTTAGCAAATCAAAGTGGATTGGGTTAATCCTAGAAGAGAATGAATTGGACACCTCCATAAGTGAAGAAGTTCTAGTTCTAGAGGGAGATGAGGCTAAGGCCTTACATAAGAAGACTACAAGCAATCCTGACAGGTATGACTTGAGGAAATACAGGTATGTTTTAATTTCAGAATATGTTTGTCTTCATGTTATTAAGGTTAGTACAATTATGATTGTTTGATAATGAATGCATGTGAATGATATAAGACATTCATTGATTAGGGTTATGACACTTATGATTGTACTAATGCACTTGTGGAGTTGTATGAGGATGATGTTGTCTGCTAACAAGATACGGGTACATCAAGAAAGACAAAACAAGTTCTATGAGCATGATGACATAAAGACAAAGACTCATCCATAGTCTTTGATCACATAGAAGCTCTACTTACGAGGTATGTATGACTTTGTTCTACTATGCTTGACTTATGAGATATGCAGGTTCTAGCACAAGGTCTCTAAATCATTGAAAAGAACAAAGAATATATTGTTTGGGTATGTTAAGACATAACCAAGCATGATAATCCAGGTATGTTTTCCTATATCAAGTTAGAATCCTACTTTGTGTTAGGATCTTAGGTAAGTATAACTATGTATCAAATGATCATGACCATACATACTTAAGTTTATCTAGAATTATAATGTTTCGATAGTATTGAGATTATACTAATGAATGCATGATTATGTATGAGATCATGAGGATGACACTAGTGCACACTTAAGTATGCATAGTGGTACAGAATGAATAGAAGTTCAAAGACATATATAGATCAAGCGGGAGGTAACCACACAAACATAAAAGATAAGTATTTGAGTTGTTATTTGAATCTCTAAAATATTAAATGATGTTGCTTGTCATAGTTGTATGCATATTTGTATTCCTAGAATATATCATACATAATGTAAGCATTCATATAGCATTGAACAATATACTACTAATATCCATATGATGGGTAAGTTGGACAAACATTCCATTGTTGTTTATCTAGAATAAAACCTCTTTGCTGACATGCTGAGAGTTGTGCACGCTCTTGACAGCGTGTTCTAGTAGAGATGGAAGGCATCTAGATAGCCACTATATGCATACAAGATATGGAAAAGTGTTGTGCCAAAATATTGGTCAAGAAAGTTGCATAACTATGTGAATCATATCAGTATGTATAATAGGTTATCATTGAAATGACAACATGATTTGATGATTATGAAGTATTACTAATCATGTAATTAACTTTGATTTGTAGGAAATATCATGAAGAATGATGAACACCGAACAAGTGATGGATGCTCAACAAGAAGACTTACAAATCAAACATACTACAGAAGGCTCGTGGCTAGAAGATTCTCTTAGAAAGAAGAAGAGGATCATGACGAGATGTTTTATCCAAGTGGCTATATAAGACCATTCTCTTAATGGTGTAATTGAAAAAGAAGTATGAATCGAGAAAACTCCTAGGATTCAATTGAAGAAAGCCCTATATGGGTACCCAGGATCGATAGTCATTTGCTGAGCTTAATGATCACCATGGGTGATGCGGATTTCAACATTTTCTACAAGGTTGAAGATGGTGTCTATATACAGATGAAATTCTTCTCTTAGATGGATGCAAGAAGGAACTTACCACAGAGTTTGAATGATCTTAAGGCCCATATTAGTAGACCCATCTGATGGGAGATGGCATGGATTGATATGCAGAAGATCACTCAATGCAGAGTGTGAATGATGTCCAGTCACAGAGGGAGAATTGATAGCTTCTTGACAAGCTTAGGCTTTACCAAAAGTAAATTTGATCCTAAGGTTATGGATGATGAACCTGTCATACTATTACTGTATGTGGATGATCTCTTTCTGACAAGGAATGAGAAACAGATCATGGAAAGAAAGAAGAAGCTAGCTACAGAATTTGAGATGAAATATCTCGGATTGATGCATTACTTCCTAGCTCTAGAAGTATGGCAAGGCTTAGAAAGAATATTTCTCAACCAGGGAAAGTATGCTGTGGAAATCTTGAAAAGATCTGATATGTTGGAATGGCCACTCTCATGGACTCCAACTTGAAGCTGTTAGCTGATGACTCATCAGATTTAGTGGATGTAACTCTGTACGGACATATTATTTAGTCATTGATGTATCTGACGAACATTAGGCCAGATATATGCTTTGCTGTGAACACCTTGAGTCAGTATCTAGTGGAACCTAGATGTGTTCACTTAATAGCTGCAAAGCATGTGATGAGGTATCTAAAGGGTACGATAGACTTTGGTCTATATTATCTTGGAGATTATGATTTCAGATTGCATGGCTACACATATGCTGATTGGGATGGAAGTGTATTAGACAGGAAGAGCACATCGGGTGGATGTTATTGTCTGATATCTTCCATGATCTCGTGGTTTAGTAGGAAGCAGTCTAGTGTGGTTCTCAGCACAGCTGAAGCGGAATATATAGCTGCTTGCTCTGCTAGTTGTGAAGCAATATGGCTTCGGAAGTTGTTATCAGGATTGTTTGACTTAGAGATGGACCCCACTGTGATCCTGTGTGACAACCAGAGTTGTATCAAGATAACAGAGCATCCATTGTTCCATGATAAGTCAAAGCACATAGAGATCTGATATTTACATATAAGGGATATGGTGCAGAAAGGAGCTATTTAGCTCGAGTATGTGAGCACTGACGAACAAGTTGCTGATGTATTGACAAAACCTCTATCTCAAGTAAAGTTTGAGTATTTTCGATACAAGCTTGGCGTAGTCCAGAAGGACCCTCCTCCAAAGGGGGAGTGATATGGTCGTTGATGATATTTGGATATTGGTATCGATGTGGATACCTGTATCGATGATGCGATTGCCTATATTGATGGTAAGGTCAATAATAAGGATACCTATATTGATGAGGATATTGTATCGATGATGTGATGAGGATACTTGTATTGATGTGGATACATGTATCGTTGATGAGGTTACCTGTTCCGATGATGAGGTCGATGATGAGGCTACCTGTTCTGATGATGCGGTCATTGTGTGGTCGCTAGTGGATGTGATAGGACTGCATCGTCCCTGAATGTTTGGTTCAAAATGTACGTGATAGGACTACATCGTCCCTCAATGTTTGGTTCAAAATGTATGTGATAGGACTGCATCGTCCCTGAACATTTGGTTCAAAATGTACGTGATAGGACTACATCGTCCCTGAACATTTCGTTCAAAATGTACGTGATAGGACTACATCAGTCCTGAACATTTGGTTCAAAATGTACGTGATAGGATTGCATCGTCCCTGAATGTTTGGTTCAAAATGTATGTGATAGGACTGCATCATCCCTCAATGTTTGGTTCAAAATGTACGTGATAGGACTACATCGTCCCTGAACATTTGGTTCAAAATGTACGTGATAGGACTGCATCGTCCCTGAACATTTGGTTCAAAATGTACGTGATAGGACTGCATCAGTCCTGAACATTTGGTTCAAAATGTACGTGATAGGACTGCATCGTCCCTGAATGTTTGGTTCAAAATGTACATGATAGGACTGCATCATCCCTGAACATTTGGTTCAAAATGTACGTGATAGGACTGCATCGTCCCTGAACATTTGGTTCAAAATGTATGTGATGGGATTGCATCATCCCTAAATGGCTGGTTCAAAATGTACGTGATGGGATTGCATCATCCTTGAAACTTTGGTTCAAAATGTACGTGATAGGATTGCATCATCCCTGAATGGTTGGTTCAAAATGTACGTGATAGGATTGCATCATCCCTGAACGTTTGGTTCAAAATGTACGTGATGGGATTGCATCATCCCTGAACAGTTGGTTCAAAATGTACGTGATGGGATTGCATCATCCCTGAAACTTTGGTTCAAAATGTACGTCATGGGATTGCATAATCCCTTAACGGTTGGTTCAAAATGTATGTGATAGGATTGCATCATCCTTGAACGGTTGGTTCAAAATGTACGTGAGAGGATTGCATCATCCCTAAACGTTTGGTTCAAAATGTACGTGATGGGATTGCATCATCCATGAACGGTTGGTTCAAAATGTACATGATGGGATTGCATCATCCCTGAACCTTTGGTTCAAAATGTACATGATGGGATTGTATCATCCCTTAATGGTTGGTTCAAAATGTACGTGATGTGATTGCATCATCCTTGAACATTTGGTTCCAAATGTACGTGTGAGGATTTTATCATCCTTGGACTTATGTCTTAAAGTGAGAGGGAATGATCATGCCGTAATTGTATCATGTGTGTTGTAGGGTATGCTGCTATGATGTTGTTGATCGATAGATCCAAACGATGAGGCTATTGATCGAGAGATCCAGAGGATATTCTTGATCGGTAGATCCAGACGATGAGGCTATTGATCGAGAGATCCAGATGATGATGTTGATCGAGAGATCCAGATGATGTTGTTGATCGGTAGATCCAGACGATGAGGTTGTTGATCGAGAGATCTAGATGATGTTGTTGATCAGTAGATCTAGACGATGAGTCTGTTGATTGAGAGATCGAGATGATGATGTTGATGGGGAGATCCAGACGATGAGGCTGTTGATCGAGTGATTCAGATGATGATGATGATTTAGCTGATCGAGTGCTGCAGAAGATGAAGACTCGGTACTGAAGATGTTGATGTTCCAGTATTGAATATCTTGAAGATGTTCCAGTAACTGTTTGAGTTACTGATGATGTATGAAGAAATCTTCCAATGATTTATAAATGTATCATGTATCATGTAGTTGATGACTCCTTGCTTCTGCAGATGTTGTTATAGTATCCTTCTCATTAAGCGGGAGTGTTGAGATATTGTAACTTCTAAGAATATTATATTTGTACTTTATTATTCCGGAGATGTTTCATTCCTCCATGGAGACCCTATTATATATCTGGAGATGTTTTATTCCTCCATGGAGAATATGGTAGCTTGGGTTATTAGACTTGCCTAGTGGGGTCGGCCCTGTATGATTCATGTGGGTTAAAGGGTTATTAGACCACCCTAGTGGGGTCGGCCCTGTCACATTATGTTAAGTATTTAAGTTGGGACCGACCTAGTTAGTGTAAAAGTCAAGTCGGAGTTGTGTATAAATACAGGAGGTGTGTTCCTCATTTAACACACATGCACTCACTTGTGATTGGCGCATAGGAGAGACGGAGAGATTTTCTATGGAGGAGAAGGAGCTCATGTTTGAGGATTACATCTTTGTATTTGCTGGTCATCTATATTGAGGAAGCTTTGCTGGGTTTTCTAACCCATGAGGGTTTCCCAGAATAAATCAGTGTCTCTTGTGTTTATGTTGTGCTTGTTGTTCTTTCAGTAATCCCGTATATGCTATTGTTGTGAAATGGAATGTAATACGATATTTTCTATCTTAGCATATTAAATCTTAACAGAAAGAGCCTTATAGAAGATGTCCAACAGGCCAAGAAGATCCTAATTCAGTCAGCTGATGATTTGAAGAAAGAGCTGGCACATATGACTTCAATACTTGACACTCAAGTGATTTCTTCCAGTAGCCCAACCAATGATACTCAAGTGGTTTCTACAAGTAATCCTACCAAAAGACAGAAAATTCAGACCTCTACATCTCAAATTCCTACACTGAATATTATGGACAGTGATGGGGAATATGAAAGACTTCCTCCTGTTTTTGATGTACAGGAGATAACTAAAAATTCTCAAGCAGATGTTGATTTGCTTGACAACATAGTGATAGAGGATCCCATCTCAGATCACCATTTTGATGAATTCACTACTACTACTGAAACATTAACTTCTGCACCGTCACTCTCTTCTGTTGAGATTACTTCCATATCTTCTGTTCAACGTCCTTCCATTTCATCCTTTCAGGCTACATTGCCACCTTCAACCCTTTCTCAACTATTTGCAGCTTTAACCTCCATTTCTACTTCACCTACAAACTTGTCAGTTCCACCTGCCACCTTACCATCATTAATTGCAGAGACACAATCTCCAACTGTTTCTCTGCAACCATCACTTGCTATTTCCTCTACTTCCCTCACAAAGTTTGCCACTCTTTTACTTCTCCTCCTTCTCCACCTTTAGTTTCTGCTACCACTTCCCCTTTGATATCTACCTCTCAAATTACCATGTCTCTCCCTAATTCCACTGTTACCCAAACGGATCCTTTGGTTGCAACAGGTAACAGTTTCACATCATCAGCAGGTAGCCTTGTTACATCTACAGTTGAGTTGATAGCTGATCTCGAGGATGATGCTGTGGATCCCCTTGGGGACTATTTTTATAGTAGGAAAACAAAAGCAATGGTAATAAGAGGAAATAAGAGAAGCAGGGGATCAACTATGTTGCAAGCACCTGTTCCTAATCAGATAATTTGGGCCAGACAATCTGATGCCATCCAAAAGGAAGCATTGGATATTGTAACAGCTATGGGGGCATTTGTTGGGGCCAATTTTAATATAGTGACTTCGCTGAATAAAGAGATTGACACCAAGAAAGAAGAGTTGAAGCAACTTCAGGAGTAGCTTATTAAAGTTAATGAAGAACATGAATCTCAGCTTCATGAATTGAGAATCCAGCATGAAAATTAGCTCAAATATTTGCAGGAACGTAACACTTCTCTTCAGGATGAATTGCAGGATGCACAAGTCCTAGACACTGCAAATATGGAGAGGATAGAAATATCAGAACATCAGCTAAAGGATTCAACTGCAAGTGCAACCTTTTCTTCTTTCTCTAGGTTTTCGCAAGAAGAATTCAAGGACGTGGATAATAAAGTGAATGAGGAGCATTGTAAACTCTTAGCTGAGTTATTCAGTTCCCTGAATGACATTCATGAAACTCACGATGCTTTTGGGCGAATGTCTACTATCCTCGAACAACACATTGAGAAAAACAAACAAGCTTCCAAAGCTTATGATGACGTTGTTGAATGGTAGAGGTATATCAAAGACAAACTGGAGGACATTCCAGTTTTTGATAGTTTCAAGTTTAGAAGAATCATAAAATATTTGAATGCCTGGAAAAACATTTCTCACATGGTTGAAGAAACCATCAAGAAGGCACAAGCAACTTGTAGCAGAAGATGGTATGCTACAGACAATATCTTGGTCAAGCTGCAGTTTCCTACCATGGATCTCATTGAGAAGGCTTGTCCACCGAAGCTGATGATCGAACAGGTTGATACCATATGTGAGAAGGTCAAAGAGCAGATTCAATGGATCGAGTACGTAGGGATTTCAGAAGTTGAAAAGTTCATCAGGAAACCTGTTAGACTAGAAGGAAAGATCCATATTTTTCTGCGCACTTGGCATAAGTTATCCAAGGATGACATGGAGTCCTTTACTTGTGATGCCCAGTTGCGGCTCGAGACAACTAATTATCCATATGTGGATGAGTTGTTAAAAGTTTGGACCAAGTGGCAGGTTTCCCTTGGCTATTCTTAGATTAGTTTGATTTTATAATCCTTGTTTTATGGGAATTTTACCCTTTGTAAACTATTTTGTAATTATTATTTAAAGGGTAGATATCTCATGTGGGAGGGAGGAGAAAATCATCAAAAGAGGACTGGAGAGTCTTTGATTCGTAAGAGATTGTAATTTTTTGCAAGCCTTGAAGAAATATAGTTATTGTTCTCTTGATATCTCTTTTGTCAATTTATCAAATTTCTTTGATGAGTTTTGATTTTCACTTCAGCTTATGAAAGTACACTATTTTATTTTGCAATTAATAATTAATACATTGATCTACAGTTAGGATTTCTCGTAATTGATGATCTGTGTGTCTGTAATGTTTTATGTGAATTTATTTAATTAAAACATTTATCTATTTTTGCAAATGATTAACATAGATTATTAAATCAATGTTAATTTTTCAATTGGCATTTCATATACAGGATAATATTGCATGTGCCTAACCCTTAAACTACTATCAGTTGATTTTCATTCTCTGGTTGTATCTTAAGTTAATGAGCAAAGCTCCAATTTCACATTTCTGTCAAACTGGTGAAAAGACTTATTAAAAATCAGATCAAGTTATCCTGCACATAAACAAAAGACTTTTCTTTAGATTAGATCTGACTTAGATCAGATTTCCTTTAAAGCAAACTTACTTCTACAATTAGAAAACTTTTACTCTTCCTTCACAGGAAGATAGATCCTTTCAAGATCAAAACCCATCAAAGCCAGCGGAGGCCTTTAAATCCGTGGGAGATAACAATATCAAACAGTCTATGGATAGAATTGCTCTTGCGCATGTTGATGTATATGTAACTTCGGAATGTATTTCACATATATGTATATTGTATTCCTATAGAGATGGTATTATTCCTCTATAAGGAAGTGTCGTCATTTATATTGTATATGTCGTAACTTATTCTTGATGGGTTATTAGACCACCTTGTTGGGGTCGGCCCTGTATAAGTCATGTGGGTCAAAGGGTTATTAGACCACCCTATTGGGGGTCGGCCATGTGGGTCAAAGGGTTATTAGACCACCCTATTGGGGTTCGGCCCACTCAGCATTATGTTATGTGGTTAAGTTCGAGCCTACATGAGTTAGGTAAAAAGGCAAGTCAAGTCAAGTATAAATAGAGTGCGGGAGGCATTCTATTTTCTCACTCACTTCTTACACATGCACTCAAGGAGGAGTGGCGCACTTATGGAGGAGAAGGATCTGCTGCTAGGTTATGCCTATCTCTCATGGTTGGTTGTATCATTGCTCTATCTATCTCTGAGGAATTTATTGGGGTTTTTCACCTTTATGGTTTTCCCCAAGTAAATCTTTGTGTCTCTTGTGTGCTTGCATTATTGTCTCCATGATTGATATGCTGTAGATATCCTGTACATGTTGTTCTCTCAGTTAAGATCCTAGATCAGATTGAATTAAATTCAGAAAATTTAACATGGTATCAAAGCTAGCCTGAAAGAAGGCATGATATGGCATGTATGACACTTGTTACACTTACGATGCTAGGGCTTGATATAGCAAAAACCAGTCATCGTAGAACTTTCGCTATAAATCTGTTTTGGAGAATTTGTCGGATCTGAAATTGTTACAGGACGAACATTAAATCTCCAGGTACCTTGTGTCCAAAGGACAACCTCTAATTCGTTGTACATGGTGATTTATGATCTGTGCAATATAGGGTTTCTGCCTCTTCCAGATCTGAGTCAAAATTAGGTGACCTTGTGAAAAAGGTCATAAATTGGGCTAGGAAGCTCCAAATGCAATTTCATAAAAAGTGACAGGTAGTACACAGACTTTACTATCTCAGAACACGTTTTCAGAGGCCGAAGTTGAACCCGTGACACGTGGCACGTCGTACAAGTGCGCTCTCTTGTATTATCCCATAAACAGGTCACGTTGCGACACTTGGCATAAATCTCTCTCAGAAAGTCCAATTGAGGTCAGACCTGTCAGGATGGAAAGATAACAGGCCGAACTATCTCAAGAAAGTTTTTCAAAGGCCGAAGTTCAAACAGTGACACGTGACACGCCGTACAAGTTTGCTCTCCTGTATTATCCCAAAACAGGTCACGTTGCGACACTTGGAATAACTCTCTCTTAGAGAATCCAATTGAGGTCAGACCTGTCAGGATGGAAAGATAACAGGTCAGGCTATCTCAAAAAACGTTTTCAGACCCCGTGGATTGAAAAGTTCAGAGTTACACCAGAAACAATCAGGTACATATTTCTGTCAAAACATAATTATTTTTGAGTACCTTCATTCATGGCTTCCGGAATTTAGGGCTTTGGAGAAAGTTGGAATTTTTGTAATCGGAGACCACGGCTAGATGCTACTCATCAAAATAGAAATTTAGAGACCAAGATCATAATTTTTGGTTGGGAAGAAGGCCGGGCTTGATCAAACCCTAGTTTGGGACTTTGATCAGAAAAGTGGAAAATTAGGGCTTCTGTAAAAATGAGAATTTTTGAAATCTGTGACCACGGCTGGAAGCTCCTCAGAAAAATAGAAGCTTAGAGCTTTGAATCAAATCTTTTTATTAGGCAGAAGAGTGGGCTTCATCAAACCCCAGTTCAGGGTCACATCCAGTGAATCCGGAAGTTTCAATGGCAAAATTGAGGAGTGAAACTTTGCAGTTTTCAAATTCTAAATATACTAGCTTGATTAGCTCATCAAGGCGCATATTTCTATCCTTTCGGAAGTTTGAAATTCAAAGTTTGAATTTTTGGGGTTTCTCTAACAAACCCATATCCAACTCCAGGTCCAGTTCTTGCAATCAAGTGGATTGGGTTAATCCTAGAAGAAGATGGATTGATCATCTGCATGAATGAAGAAGTTCTTGTTTCAGAGGGAGATGAGGCTAAGGCCTTACATAAGAAGATTACAAGCGATCTCGACAGGTATGACTCATCGAGGTATGTTTCGATATTTATTCATGATTAAGTTTATGGTATGTTTGTCTTCATGTTATTACGGTTAGTACAACCTTGATTTTAGACTTGTCATATCACCTTAATAAAATTATGAATGCACGATAGAAAATATTCATTGATTAGGGTGTTGACACTTATGATTGTACTAATGCATTATGGTGTTGTATGAGGTTTATGTTGTCTGCTAACATAAAAGGTACACCAAGAAAGACAAATCATGTTTTACTTCAAGAACATATGATCATGGTGACATGAAGACAAGGATTCATCCATTGTCATGGATCACATAGAAGATCTACTTTCGAGGTATGTATAACTTGTTTCTACAATTGTTAACTTATGAGACATGCAGGTTACTAGCACAAGTCACTGAAGAGAACCAAAAGACATTATATAGGTATGTTAGACATAATTAGCTAGCATGCTAATCCAGGTATGTTTTTCCTATATCAAGATAGAATCCTACCTTGTGTTAGGATCTTATACTGTTGTTGATAATGATTATTCATGAAGTCATAGGTTTGAATAATCATGGTTGTATGCATATTATGTTTCTTACCATAATTGATGATATGACTAACCAAAAGAATCATGAAGGTATAGGTTCGAATAATCATAGGTTTTATGCATATTATATCTCTTATCTTGTTTGATGATTCAACTAACCCGAAGAGTCATAGGTTTGAGTAATTATAGGTTTAGACATGTTATGCTTCTTATGATTTGACTAACCATAAGAATCCTACATAAACCTTGAATGATAATGCTTATTATTTCTGTTTGAAATGATCATGACTATACATGCTTGAGATTATTGTGTTTTAATAGTATACTAATGAATGTATGATTTTATATGAGATCACAAGGATAACTCAATCATGATACTAATAAGCATGTATAGGGACCAAGGATGAATATGAGTTGAAGAACAGGTAATCCAGGAAGCAAAGAT
This sequence comes from Larix kaempferi, assembly GCA_027924585.1. Lineage (NCBI taxonomy): Eukaryota > Viridiplantae > Streptophyta > Pinopsida > Pinales > Pinaceae > Larix > Larix kaempferi. The sequence continues at coordinate 4,477,827 of BSBM01000125.1, read as the reverse complement.
CAAGAGGGAGTACACTCCAGTGGTTTATGAAAGGATGCAGATATTCAGAGGGAGTTGACCATCTCTCTTCATTCCACAACAGAAAGTTGTAGAAGAAGCTACTTCAGATTAGGACTCCAACAGCTCCTGCAAGGGAGCGAAGAATCAGAGGGAGTCCACCCAACGAACAAAGAAAGATAAGTATTTTAATCATCATTTCTTGCATATTTGTTTGTTTAAATAAAATTGTTCAATGATGTATATGCTCATGTTCCTAGACTTAGGATATGTATTGTGCATAGTAGAATAGTTGCATTAATGAACAGTATACTACTAATATACATGGGTAAGTGGCCTATGGAACTGTACAACATTCCATTGTTACTTATCTAGAATGAAACCTCTTTGCTGACATGTTGGGAGTTGTGCACACTCTTAACAATGTTCTGGTAGAGATTGGAAGGCATCTAGAAAGTTACGGGATATGGATACATGTTGTATTGAAGCATTGACTAAGATAATTGCATGACTTTATGACATATTTCTTTATGTGTAAGAATTTGTTCTGAAAACTGTGAGATATTTTCTAATCATGAAATTTAACTTGTTGTGTAGGAAAGATCGTATGCCATCTCCTACAAAAGAAGAACTACAACATTTGTTCAGCAACAAAATTATCTATTGAAGATATTGAAGTTCCCAGGATCTGGGATGAAGAAATGGAATGCCATGATCTGTCGATCATGAAGAATGATGTTTGGGATGTAATCCTAAGACCTGAAGGGAAGTTTGTTATGACTTCCATATGGATCTATCAAGATCAAGCATGCTGCAGACGATAGCATAGAGAAATATAAAAGTAATGAAATGGAAGATACACCAGATGGATTTCAAGACAGCATGGTGTAGTCATATATGTGTGCAGAACTTGGTATGGTAGGATAGACAGCTTTCTATCCAGTTTGGGCTTTACCAAGAATAAAGCGGATTCCAACCTTTTCTACAAGGTTGAGGAAGGCAATCCAGTGATACTACTTTTGTATGTGGATAACCTGTTTGTATCAGGTGAGGATAGATTGATTGCCGACACACAGTGGAAGTTTGCTGCCGAGTTCGAGATGAAGAACTTGGGAATGATGCATTATTTGTTTTTGGCATGGAGGTGTGGCAGAGTGCAGGAGGGATCTTCCTTGGTCAAGGGAAGTGTACAGTGGATTATGGGCTCAAGTATGAAGCGAATCAAAAGTTTAACCTACAGGGTTATGTTGATTCAGATTGGGCTGGCAGTGCCGCAGACAGGAAGAGCACATCTGGGTGTTGCTTCAGTATGGGATTAGGTGTGATCTCTTGGTTTAGCAGGAAGAAGTCCTATGTAGCACTGAGTACAGCTGGGGCAGAGTATGTTGCATCCTGTTCAGCTAGTTGTGAGACAATATGGCTACGGAAGCTACTGTCTGAGTTATTTGATCTCCCGTTGGAGGCTACTGGTATCTTCTGTGATAACCAGAGTTGTGTGAAGCTGTCCGAGAAACCAGTGTTTCATGACAGGTCGAAACACATAGAGATCAAATATCACTATATCAGGGATATGGTGCAGAGAGGAGATGTGAAGCTCCTGTATGTTGCGACGGACGAGCAGATTGCAGATGTGTTGACGAAGCCACTAGCCAGGGTCAAGTTCATGTACTTCAAAGAGAGGCTTGGCATTCTTCAGATCGGGGACACTTCAAGGAAGAAGTGATGGACACATTTGCTGAAGCCATTCCAAGCATGTTGGAAGGAGGATCCTTCACATGGCTGAGGATGTAAGCGTTGGATGATGAGCATCAGGATGATGTTCTGGTTTCTGCTTGGATATGATCAGTTGGATCATTTTTATGTATGTATGTACGCATCATGTTGATGCTGGATATGATCAATTGGATCATTTATATGTATGCATCATGTTGGATGCTGGATATGATCAGTTGGATCATGTGTATGTATTTTGTATATGCATCATGTTGGATGCTTGGACCATCTATCCATATATGTATCAGGTAGATACATTGTATGATCAGGTGGATCATGTGAGGTGATATGTATCATGTATTTGTATCAGGTGGATACATTGTATGATCAGGTGGATAATGGATGATGATATGTATCAGGTAGATACATGGTGTGCATCAGATGGATGCATTGATGATCAGGATGATCGTGGATGACGAGCTTCAGGATGTTGCTCCAGATGACATGCAGCAGGACGTTGTAGTGATGATGATCAGGATGATCATGGATACATCAAGATGATGTATGGTGAGTATCAGGTTGATACTCTATAGCCGTGGATCAGGTTGTGTAAGATGAACATGTAATCCGGTGCCCTGGGAGATTTGCAGATGGTCTTTCGAGGTTTTGCCTATGGCATGTAATTCGGTACCCTGGGACATCTGGCAAATGCTCTTTCGAGGTTTTGCTCTAGAAGGACATATAATTCGGTTCCCTCGGAGATATGCAGATAGTCTTTCGAGTTTTTTCCTATGGCATGTAATTTGGTGCCCTGGGATATCTGGCAGATGCTCTTTCGAGGTTTTTTCCTATGGCATGTAATTTAGTTCCCTGGGAGATCCGATAGGTTGGGCAGTGTGCCTGTAATCAGTCCTGGGATGCTCTTGCAAGGTTTTTCCATGACCACATGTAATTCGTTGCCCTGGGAGATCTTATAGGTAGAGCTGTGTGCTTGTAACAGCCTGGTATGCTCTTGCGAGGTTTTGTGGTGAGGTCACATGTAATTTGGTGCCCTGGGAAATCCTATAGGTAGAGCTGTGTGCTCGTAACAACCTGGGATGCTCTTTCAAGGTTTTGTGACTCACGTAATAAGTCCCGAGGTTTCCATAGTATGGCCAGTGATGATGAAGACCTGCAGGTAGTGGGCCTACATCCAGTATGAAAAAGGACTGGCTTTGTAGAACTTCCTATGACGAGTAGATTCAGAAATTGATTGAGATAGCAACAATAGTGACGATGATGATGACTCGATGACGATTATCCAGTGACGATGATCCAGAGAAGATGACTTGTGCTAGAAGAACTGTGCTGAGAAATACCTTCCTAGTTAAGAGGGAGTGTTGATGTATATGTAACTTTGGAATGTATTTCACATATCTGTATATTGTATTCCTATAGAGATGGTATTATTCCTCTATAAGGAAGTGTCGTCATTTATATTGTATATGTCGTAACTTATTCTTGATGGGTTATTAGACCACCTTGTTGGGGTCGGCCCTGTATAAGTCATGTGGGTCAAAGGGTTATTAGACCACCCTATTGGGGGTCGGCCCACTCAGCATTATGTTATGTGGTTAAGTTCGAGCCTACATGAGTTAGGTAAAAAGGAAAGTCAAGTCAAGTATAAATAGAGTGCGGGAGGCACTCTATTTGCTCACTCACTTCTCACACATGCACTCAAGGAGGAGTGGTGCACTTATGGAGGAGGAGGATCTGCTGCTAGGTTATGTCTATCTCTCATGGTTGGTTGTATCATTGCTCTATCTATCTCTGAGGAAGTTATTGGGGTTTTTCACCTTTATGGTTTTCCCCAAGTAAATCTTTGTGTCTCTTGTGTGCTTGCATTATTGTCTCCATGATTGATATGCTGTAGATATCCTGTACATGTTGTTCTCTCAGTTAAGATCCTAGATCAGATTGAAGTAAATTCAGAAAATTTAATAGCGCAGAGTAATTTGAAGCCTTTCAGATTGGGTTTTCACCCTCTGTTGCTAGCCTTGGAACCCATTCTAGCAACCTACATAATTGAGGCTTCAACAAATGGCGCTAGAAGGAGGGCCAAGTGCAAATTATGCCTAAAAAAAACACCAACAGACCTCCTCCAGTAAGAATACCGATTGATACCCGTAGTCACACGCATGCATCAACCTCTGTAAAACAACCGGTGCAAGATCAAGTCGCTATTCCTGCCACCCCTGTGATAGAGCAGGAAACCACAAGGGCCAATATTGTTTTTATATCACCCACAAGGAGACCTCTCAAACTTGAAAAATTACTAAAAGGTTCTTCCGATAGTGTTACTAGGTTACAACGGAGGATCCAAGAAGAACGTAATCTCAGATTATCAACAATCCAAACCCACCATGTCAACGATCCACAGAATAATAATCAAGACAATCAAAATTAGAGTGATTGAAACACTGAATAACATAATTCACCTCGTCACATTCTGCTCCATGATTTCAACCTTGATTCATTATTCGGAGAAACAGAACAAGATCAACCCAACGTTACAACAGGTGGACCACCACCAACACCTCCTTCATCTTCCTCATCCTCATCTGAAAATTCATTAGACAATGAGTCTTCCTCTAGTTCATCTTCAGAGGACATACCCATGGCAGAAGTTGAAACAGACCCTAACTAGACCAGAATGATGTATTCGTTGTTGGAGAACAACACAGACTTTTTAAGAAACCTGAAAAATGGCTTCCTAAGTTTAACGCTTATGACAAGTCACCTGCACTAGATCACATTAAAACCTTCATGCAGGCCATCAGACTGAGGAATGTTATACATGAATATGTTGTTATCTCCCAAATAAAATTAGTCAAGTCTATTTTATGTAATGATAGGAAGTCTTTGAATTCTTCATTTTCATAAACATTTGAGGTTCTATTTCAATAAATTTGAAGTATGTAATAAACGTTTGCAACAACATTTGATATCATTTTTCCTTCAAAAGCAATTTTTGGTTTCGGTAGCTTAGGTGGACCTGGCGATGGTTCATTAGCTACCGAAAAGCAGGTTCCTGGTAGCTTATAGCTCAAAAGCAAAAATGGCCACAGCTACCGAAAACATAGACATTTTTCAACACTCTTCAGGCAACTTACGTGGTCAAAAGTGAAATCCTTGGTCACTGAAATTAAGTCAGTTTCAAAGCAATTAAGTGTCAAGTCAAAAGGTCCAATCCCATAAAAAGAATGGTAGCTCGACTGTCCCTTAGCCACCGAAAATAACTGAAAACCAGCCGGACACAATCTAAATGATCCAAACATGCTGCAATTGGTTGTTGTTATGATTTGGACCTAGTTTGATCGAACCTTGTACCTATCCCACCGATCCGAGTTTTAGATCACGCATCCATCATAATTATGAGAAGTTTCAGTTCCAAATTTCTCAAGCGTTTGCATGAAACCTACATTTATCAAGTTCGACAGATCAACAAGCCCTCATGATTAGTTTTTTCACATCTTTCAAAATCGGGTTTTCATTTCTCAAACACATTATTCATTTTTCAATATTACCCGCTGCCAAGCTTATCTTTTCCTAAAGTCGTGTTGACCTTGTCTCCCAAGATCGAGTTCTCAAAGCAGCAGGTGTCAAGAGATAATCTCCAAAATGAAGACAGGAGGAGCTAAGCTTGGGAAGGAGCTAAATAATATTAGCTACCTCAAATCACATCCTGAAGTATGTTGGTTTTTTCAAAACACAGGATGCTACAAATACTGTCAAAAGCTTCAAATATCTCATCAACAAATTGCAGAGGCATTTGCATTGTCATTTGATGGAAACAAAGCTCCAATTGGAACAGAAGAATTCCAAGTGAATGAAAACCTCATTGCAGCAGCCACTGAAATTCCAGGGACAGGAGAAAGATGGCTCAAAATCACCACTGCTAAAGATATTGAGTTCAAATCATATCTAAAACTTGCACACAAAGACATCACCCGAAATCGAGATATCCCCATGAGTTTCCTAGAAGAGAATTGGCAGCACTTACTGAAGGCCATCTTGGTTTATTTCACATCTGAAGGTAGATATTCCAGGGTTATGATCTATCATTTCAAATTATTGAACCACTTCACTGGCATAATCCCTTTAAATCTTCCCTTCTATTTGCATAAAATTCTAACGAAGATGGCTCACCAAGTCCGGTCAAAGCCAAGTAAGATTCAAGGCAGGCTAGCTCACCATGGCCTCATTAAACTTTTAATAGCAGAGCAGTTGCAAAAGAAAGATAAACAATGGGAATCTTTTCTTTTCTGGAATGAATTTAAAACATAATTGCAGCCTGAAGACAAGGAGAAGACTTCATCCAGGAATTTTTCCATCCCCAGAAGCGAAAGGAGAAAAAGAAGAGCCATCTCTCCATTGCCAGCAGTTCCTTTTTCCCATTCTAAACTTGAGAGGATTAAGAAGTCAGTTTTCAGCAAGGCTACTGAGGGAGAAGTGTCTCCAAAGGCTAAAAACATCTTGAATCTCCCCTACACAGACTCTGAAGATGATGAGCATCTATAAGTCACAACAAAACATGAAGAAGCTACAACTAAACAATATCCTCTAAAAGCAGCCCTATTTGGAGAGCAGATCATATGATACGAAAATTTTCCTTCTCCTACACCTAAGGAAGAGAAAAATCAGCATGTGGCTAAAGCATCATGTTGATGTATATGTAACTTCAGAATGTATTTCATCTGTGTATTATATATATATTTATTGTACCCTTATAAGAGATGTCTCATTCCTCTATAAGGAAGTGTCACCATGTGGATTGACAAGTGTCGCAAGTGTGTGTACTTGTTGATGGGTTATTAGACCACCATGTGTGGGGTCGGCCCTGAAATATATATTATAATGTGGATATACCTAACTAGACAAGTCGGCCCCATAAGGTCACTGGGAAAATAGATTAGTATAAATAGAGATCAGGTGATCTCTATTTAGATCACTCTTGGAAAAGTATCTCACTCTCACTCAGAAAGTGGCACACTAGTGAGGAGGAGGATCATCTACTACTAGGAGACTATCTCAGTGTATTTTGGTTGTACTTTGGTTGAGCCATTGCTCTCTCTATCTCTGAGGAAGTTGTGGGGTTTTTCACCTTAGGGTTTTCCCCACGGAAACTCTGTGTCTCTTGTATCTCATGCTTTTGATTCTTGTGATGCTTGTCATTCTTATTGTGATTGTCATGCATTGATATACTGTATATGTTATTCTCTCAGTAAAGATCCTAGAGTATTGTGAATTAATGCTCAAAATTTAACATGGTATCAGAGCTAACCTGAGAAGAAGACATTTTGCAGTGACGAAAACTTGAGTTTCTTGTTTATTGGGTTTCTCTCCACATATTTTGGAAAATCAGTATAGTATATTGACTCTACTCATCAAGGCACATCTATCTGTCCATTTCCGAGCATTTTCAGATTTGGCCATAAAAGAATTCAATTCCAATCAGAAATCTGAAGACATAGTTGGAAGTTCCTTGAAAAAATAGAATTTTAGAGCTTTGGATCGAGATTTTTGGTTGGGTAGATCTCCGGGAAACGCAAACCCTAATTCAGGGCTCTCCCTAGTGAACCTGGGAGGACAAAAAGGAAAATCTGAAGGATAAAGATTTGCTGATATGAAATTCTGAATACACCAGGCTGATCAACTCATCAAAGTGCATCTTTCTATCCTTTCAGAAAATTGAAATTCACATTTTGAATTTTTAGGGTTTTTTCGACAAACCCTAATCCGAGACCAGATCCAGTTTTCAGCATTTCAAGTGGTAAGATCTAAATATTTTCTATTTCCATTTGAAGTACTCTTTAAGATGTCTCACCACACCAAGCTTGAGGATAAGCTTGAAGGAGCTGATAACTTATGAGCTTGGAGGTATAGGATTGGGTTAATCCTGGAAGAGAATGAGTTGGACTCATATGTCAAAGAAGACATCACTATCCCAGAGGATGAAGAGGCCAAGGTAGTGCATAAGAAGAACTTGGTCAAGGCAAAGAGAATCATTGCTGATTCCATTAAAGACCATCTCATACCCCACGTGTCCTCTCTAAAGACACCCAAGGAGATGTTTGACTCTTTGACCAAGCTATTTGAAGGGAAGAACATAAATAGGAAGATGACCCTGCGGAACCAATTGAAAGGAGTAAAGTTTCAGAATGGAGAAACCATTCAATCTTATTTTTCAAGGGTCTCCCAGATCAAGGAACAACTAGAAGCAGTGGATGAAATGTTGGAGAATGGTGAAGTGGTGATGGTGACTCTAAATGGCCTACCCAGGTCATGGGATTCGTTCATTCAAGGAATTTGTGCAAGGAAGAAATTGATCTCCTTCAACAGATTGCGAGAAGAATTCTCTCAAGAAGAAGCTAGGCTTGTGGCCCGAGAAGAAAAGATGGGAAATCAAGATCAAGCTCTCATAGCACATGCCAGGAAAGGCAAGTCCAAGAAGGAATCATCTCATAATAGAAGATCCTCACACGACCATTATCATAAAGATAAGAAATATCTCAGATGCTTCAATTGCAATGAGAAGGGAGACTTTGCTTCAGATTGTCCCAAGAAGAAGAAAGACAACAACAAAACCTTCAATAAGAAGAAGAAGAATAACAAAAGAAGATATCATGCTCATGCTGCCGAAGGTGATGAACCCCCAAAGAAGAAGGCTAGGGAAGAAAGTAATAGTGATGATGACTCATCAAGTGAAGAAGAATATGTTCTAATTTCTACTCTCACAGGTACTATCTCCCATGGTTGTAATGATTGGTTGATTGATAGTGGGGCTTCCAAACACATGACTGGGTTTAAGGAATCTTTTGTGAATCTATCTGAACATGAATCACCCCATAAGGTGAAACTTGGGGATGATTATCAATACCCAATCAAAGGAAGTGGTGAAGCCTCCTACAACCTAGATTCTGGAGAATCTTTGAAGATGAAAGAAGTTCTTTATGTACCTGGGCTCAAGAAGAACTTACTCTCCATCTCTGCATTGGATGCAAAAGGTATGAGGGTTGCATTTGTGGATGGCCAAGTCCTAATGTGGCCAAAGGGAAAAAACATAGATGATGCAGTAGTGATTGGAGAGCAAGAAGGAGGTTTGTATAAATTGAAGGGACAACCTGAACATGCCATGGTACATGAATCCATGGAGCCAAGTGAACTTTGGCATAGAAGACTTGCTCATATGCCCTATAGAGCACTTCCAATTGCAAGCAAGGCTGTAGAGGGTCTTCCTGAAATCAAGACCAAACATGAAGGTGTTTGCAAAGGATGTGCAAAAGGTAAGAACATTAAGAAGGCTTTCCCAAGCAGCGAAAGCAAGGAAAAAGAAATCCTGGAAATCATCCACTCAGATGTATGTGGTCCTATGTCATCCAGTTCTCTAAGTGGGTATGTTTACTATGTCTCATTTATTTATGACTTCTCCAGGAAGAATTGGGTATACTTCTTGAAGAACAAAGATGAGGTGTTTGATAAGTTCAAGGAGTTCAAAACCTTGATGGAGAATAAAACTGACAAGAAGATCAAAACATTCAGATCCGACAATGGTGGAGAATTCACCTTAGGTGACTTCAAGAAGCTTTGTAGTGATTCGGGGTTTAAGAGGGAGTTGACTGCTCATAATCCTCAACAAAATGGAGTTGCAGAAAGGAAGAACAGAACTATCATGGAAGCAGCAAGGGCAATGCTGCATGACTAGGATCTACCTATGCATCTATGGGCAGAAGCAGCTAGAACAACTGTATATGTGCAGAACAGAACACCCCACAAGATATTGGACAACAAGACACTAGAAGAGGTCTTTTATGGTAAGAAACCTGAAGTCAGCCATCTCAGAATATTTGGTTGTCCAGTATAAACTCATGTCCCAAAGGAAAAGAGGACTAAAATAGATCCTTCAGGAAAGAAGGGTATCTTTGTGGGTTACAGTGAAAGCTCGAAGGCTTACAGAATATACTTTCCAGGGTTCAAGAAGATTGATGTTAGCAGGGATGTAACATTTGATGAAAACTCAGCATTCATCAAATCAAGGAAGGCACCTATCGAAGTTTATGAAGAACCTAAGGAAACTAGATTTCAAGACACTACCATGACTGAAGCAGTTCCAGAAGCTGTTCGTGAGTTTGAAGATCCACAAGAACCTATAAATCCACCCCGTGAGGATAAATCTCACAAGAGGAAACCTGCATGGGCTAGAGAGCTCATTCAAGATGCAGAAAGATTTAGCATTCCATAAGAAGAACACAAATCAAAGAAGAGAACCATATCACATACCAGCTATGTTGCTTTACTCTGTGACATTATGAACAAAGAGCCTTCTAGTTATGAAGAAGCAGCGGAAAAGAAAGAACGGAAGGATGCCATGGTTGAGGAATACCAATCAATAATGAAGAATGATGTTTGGGATGTTGTCCCAAGACCTAAAGAGAAGTCTGTTGTGACTTCCAAATGGATTTACAAAATCAAGCATGCTGTAGATGGAAATGTAGAGAAATACAAGGCAAGATTCGTAGCTCGTGGCTTCTCTCAGAAAGAGGGAATAGATTATGAAGAAACTTTTGCACCTGTAGCCAGGTATACTTCCATCAGAACAGTACTTGCCCTGGCTACAGTGATGAAATGGAAAATACACCAGATGTCAAGACTACTTTCTTGAATGGTGTAGTTGAAGAGGAAGTATATGTAGAGCAGCCACTCGGTTTTGAAATACATGACAGGGAGTCATATGTGTGCAGATTGAAGAAAGCCTTGTATGGCTTGAAACAAGCTCCCAGAACCTGGTATTGTAGGATGGAAAGTTTATTATCTAGTTTGGGCTTTACGAAGAGTAAAGCGGATTCCAACCTTTATTACAAGGTTGAGGAACAAAATCCTGTGGTTCTACTCCTGTATGTGGATGAATTATTTGTAACAGGAGATGACAGATTGATTGCAGATACAAAGAGGAAGCTTGCTTCCAAGTTCAATATGAAAGATTTGGGAATGATGCATTATTTCCTAGGTATGGAGGTATGGCAGAGTGCAGGTGGGATCTTCCTTGGTCAAGGGAAGTACACAGTAGATATCCTAAAGAGATTTGGGATGATGGATTGCAAGGCCATGGCCACACCTATGGCATTGAATCTGAAGCTCCTATGTGATGCTTCATCTGATCCGGTTGATGTCTCTATGTATTGTCAGATGATTGGGTTGTTGATGTACCTGACGAGCACGAGACCAAACATTTGCTTTGCTGTGAACACATTGAGTCAGTTCCTGACAGATCCGAGGAGTGTTCACCTGATTGCTATAAAGCATGTTCTGAGGTACCTGAAGGGTACAATGGATTATGGGCTCAAGTATGAAGCGAATCAAAAGTTTAACCTTCAGGGTTATGTTGATTCAGATTGGGCTGGCAGTGCTGCAGATAGGAAGAGCACATCTGGGTGTTGCTTCAGTATGGGATCAGGTGTGATCTCTTGGTTTATTAGGAAGCAGTTCTACATAGCACTGATTACAGCTGAGGCAGAGTATGTTGCAGTCTGTTCAGCTAGTTGTGAGGCAGTATGGCTACGAAAGATACTGTCTGAGTTATTTGATCTCCCGTTGGATGCTACTGGTATCTTCTGTGATAACTAGAGTTGTGTGAAGCTGTCCGAGAGTCCAGTGTTTCATGATAGGTCGAAACACATAGAGATCAAATATCACTATATCAGGGATATGGTGCAGAGAGGAGCTATGAAGCTCTTGTATGTTGCGACGGACGAGCAGATTGAAAATGTGCCGACAAAGCCACTAGCCAGGGTGAAGGTCGAGTACTTCAGAGAGAGGCTTGGCATTCTTCAGATTGAGGACACTTCGAGGAAGAAGTGATGGACACATTTGCTGAAGCCATTCCAAGCATGTTGGAAGGACGATCCTTCACATGGATGTGGATGTAAGCACTGGATGACGAGCATCAGGATGATGTTTTGGTTTCTGCTTGGATATGATCAGTTGGATCATTTTTATATATGTATGTACGCATCATGTTAGATGATGGATATGATCAGTTGGATCATTTTTATATATGTATGTACGCATCATGTTGGATGATGGATATGATCAGTTGGATCATTTTTATGTATGTATGTATGCATCATGTTGGATGCTGGATATGATCGGTTGGATCATGTGTATGTATTTTGTATAAGCATCATGTTGGATGCTTGGACCATGTATCTGTATATGTATCAGGTGGATACATTGTATGAATAGGTGGATCATGTATGGTGATATGTATCATGTATTTGTATTTGTATCAGGTGGATACACTGTATGATCAAGTGGATAATTTATGATGATATGTATCAGGTAGATACTTGGTATGCATCAGGTAGATGCATTATATGATCAGGATGATCATGGATGACGAGCTTCAGGATGTTGCTCCAGATGACATGCAGCAGGATGTTGTAGTGATGATCATGATGATCATGTGTACATAAAGATGATGTATGGTGAGTATCAGGTTGATACTCTGTGGTTGTGGAACAGGTTGTGCAGATAAGCATGTAATTTGTGCCCTGAGAGATTTGCAGATGGTCTTTCGAGGTTTTTCCTATGGCATGTAATTCGTACTCTGGGACATCTGGCAAATGCTCTTTCAAGGTTTTGCTTGGGAGGACATATAATTTGTGCCCTGGGAGATCTGCAGATAGTATTTTGAGGTTTTTCCTATGGCATGTAATTTGTGCCTTGGGATATCTGGCAGATGGTCTTTCAAGGTTTTGTCCTATGGCATGTAATTTGTGCCCTGGGAGATCCGATAGGTTGAGCCGTGTGCTCGTAATCAGTCCTGGGATGCTCTTTCAAGGTTTTTCCATGACCACATGTAATTTGTGCCCTGGGAGATCCGATAGGTTGAGCCTTGTGCTTGTAATCAGTCCTGGGATGCTCTTTCGAGGTTTTGTGGTGACCACATGTAATTTGTGCCCTGGGAGATCCGATAGGTTGAGCCTTGTGCTCGTAATCAGTCCTCGGATTCTCTTTCGAGGTTTTGGGGTGGGGTCACATGTAATAAGTCCTGGAGATCTGGACAGGATGAAAAAGGCCTCAGATGCTCTTTAGGGTTCTTGCTAGTCAGGAGACTCTTTTAAGGTTTTGTGACGCACGTAATAAGTCCTGAGATTTCCACAGTATGGCCAGTGATGATGAAGACCTACAGGTGGTGGGCCTACATCCAATATGAAAAAGGACTGGCTCTGTAGAACTTCCTATGACGAGTAGAGTCAGAGATTGGTTGAGATAGCAGCAGCAGTGACGATGCATCGATGACAATGATCCCGAGAAGAAGACTTGTCTAGCAGATCTGTGTCGAGAAATACCTTCCTAGTTAAGAGGGAGTGTTGATGTATATGTAACTTCGGAATGTATTTTATATGTGTATTTTATATATATTTATTGTATCCTTATAAGAGATGTGTCATTCCTCTATAAGGAAGTGTCGTCATGTGGATTGACAAGTGTCGCAAGTGTGTGTACTTGCCGATGGGTTATTAGACAACCATGTGTAGGGTAGGCCCTGAAATATATATTATAATGTGGATGTACCTAGCTAGACAAGTCGGCCCCATAAGGTCACTGGGAAAACAGATTAGTATAAATAGAGATCAGGTGATCTCTATTTAGATCACTCTCGGAAAAGTATCTCACTCTCACTCAGAAAGTGGCGCACTAGTGAGGAGGAGGATCATCTGCTACTAGGAGATTATCTCAGTGTATTTTGGTTGTACTGTGGTTGAGCCATTGCTCTCTCTATCTCTGAGGAAGTTGTGGGGTTTTTCACCTTATTGTTTTCCCCACGGAAACTCTGTGTCTCTTGTCTCTCATGCTTTTGATTCTTGTGATGCTTGTCATGCTTATTGTGATTGTCATGCATTGACATATTGTATATGTTATTCTCTCAGTAAAGATCCTAGAGTATTGTGAATTAATGCTCAAAATTTAACACATCAACTAGCAAGCCAAGGAGATCCTCATCACATAAGATAAATCATCTGCTTAAACAAGTATATGAGCTTGAAATTCTGTAAAGAGTGATTAAAGGTAGAAATGAAAGATTTTCTGAGAAAAATATTGAGTTATATACATCTTTTCAAGGGCTGATTAGAAAGCATGCTAAAATGAAAGGAAGAAATATCAGATTAGTGAGAAAAAAAATCAAGTTAGCCAGACAGGTTAAGATGCTAAAAGACAGGAGTACTTCTCCTAAGCTTCATAAATAGTCAAATCTCGAAATCCTGGCAGCAACAACAATTAGCATGGCTAACAGTCTGGATTCAGTTCAAGACAAGGGAGGTTCCAAGTAGCAGAAGGAGGATTAAACAGAAGCCAGAAAACACAGTTATGTTAAATTTTGCAGGTTGATATTTTCGGTATCTTGGGCGAACATGCTGATTGTTCATTAGCTACCAAAAACCCATTTTTTCAGCAACTTATCTCATAAGAATAAATCCTTCAAAAACTACCAAAAGGGAAGATTTTTTTTTGCAGTTTTGGTTGCTTAGGTGAACATATCAGATTGTTCATTAGCCACTGAAACAGAGCTTCCGGGAGCTAACATAAATCAAGTTCAGATCTTTCTGCTACCAAAACCATAAAAATCACAGCAAATTGTCATTTTTACACAGAACAGAGATTCCTGAAGATCTATGCTCTGCAACTATTCTCCATAGCAAGATGGAAGTAACAGAAATAATTACTTAAGGACTAGCTAAGTTTTTGAAATGGCAACAAAAAGAAGAAGCAAACCTTCTCACTTTTTTCAAACAGACAGCTGTACCATCTGCCAGATAGCAACATCGATCCCTCTAGCGAAGACTTTTGCAAGCTATGGAAGACTCTAAGGGAGTTAGTGGATTTTATTTCTCAATCAAGAAAATAGGAGTTTTCTTAGGTTATTATGAAAGTTGTTTGTACAAATCTATTTTAGGTAAATAAGACCTATTTTTTAGGATCTGAAATGGTCATTGTAAAGGCTATAAAGCCCAAAGCTTCAGATGAAGAAAGGATCATTTTTTGGAGATTAACACTTATATTGTGTCTTTCATACTTCTCATAATATATTAGCCTTCAAGCTTCCTTTTCCTTTAATGTTCAGTTCCACTTATCATTTTTCCGTGCTTGTATTTTGAATGACTGTCTCATTTCATTAAAGCTTAATTCGGTGCCTGGAAATTGTCATCTTTTCATTTCACCAGTTGATTAGGCTGTACAAGTATCATTCCTATTATGAAATTGACCATTCAAATCTATTGATGTTATGAGAATTGCCCACTCAAAATTCAAAATTCTTGAACAGAGATTGTTAAAAGCCTTGTCAATTAATATATTATGCATGTTCTTGACTGAGTAAAAGTCTGTGTTAGTCATCTAACTTGATCACAATTAAGAAAATATTAAAGTTACCAAGCATCTTCAATTTGCAACCTAGAAGAGCTTCCTGGAGAGCTAACAATTTGGCGTCGTTGCTGGGGAGAGGAAGTTGAAGCTAGTTTCCCTGGGAGAACGACATAAGATCCAACTTTGATGATAGAAAAAGTGTGGACAATATTTTGGTTGTAATCATCTATCTAGCGACTCTATTGGAACAAAGTGGTTTCGAGAAGACTAAGTACCAGAGAAAACCCTCAAAGGCCACTAGTTACACCTGAGCATATTATAAGGTGAGGAAGGGCTCCACAAAGGTAGATTTCCAGATCCACAAGGGGAACCACATCAGGTACTTCTACAAGTACTTATTCTATTAAACCTTCCTTTAAATCTTCTTCTACTGAAACATCTACTTCTTAGAAAGTTGTAAGTGAATCAGAAAATTTGAAAGTTGAAGAATCCCCATACACTTCTACTACTGAAGATCCATTTTCTGAACCCGCTACCCAAGTTTACTTAGGAAAAGAAGTCCTAGAAATTGTCAAAGAAGAAGGCTGTTCTTCTTTCCTGAATCCCTTACAAACTGAGCCTAAAGAAAGCTATCCTTCTGTTCATACCAATATTCTTATTGTTGAAAACATCTTGCAAGATCTTTTAGATCAACATGAAGAAAAATTGGCTTTGTCACTAGGGCAGTTCTACAAGGATTCTTATTTCTCCAATCAACCAAAAAATCCTTTCACCCAAACTCTTGGCGACTCCACTATGGTAAAACCACCACCCTTATCACCCCCTATACCTCCTCAGGTATCTCCAACACCAATAACATCTTCTTCTACCTTTTCCATACTAGCATCAACTATGGCTGTCCCTTTGACTAAAATGGAAAGGATCCTCGCTGCTAGATATGCTCCTCTAAATTTTCCTAACCCCCTTTCTGCTATTCCTACTGGTGACAATAAGTTTTTTTGACCCAAAATCCAACGGCTAAAAAGTCAAATTTGCTACAACCTATGGTCGACTATCCGACAATTCCAGTATTTTTTTATCGTTGGTGGGATATCGGCTAAAATATGATGTAGTTCAAGACGTCGGATATTCGACTAGAAAACACGTTGGTTAACCGACTTCCTCCAGCTTCACAGGTAGTCGGATTACCATCTTTTGCCATCGATTATGCATCAGTTTAGTCGTCGGTTAAGCGATGGGTATGCCATACCAAAAAAAATGGAATTTGACATTCCAAGCCATCAGTCGTATTGCAAAACCATTGGCTATTACCATACGGTCGTCGGTTAAGCGACGGGTATGCCATACAAAAAAAATGGAATCCGACGTTTCGAGCCATCGGTTGTATTGCGAAACCATCGGCTATTACCATACGGTTGTCGGATTGGGTCATCGGTAAAGCGACGTGTATGCCATACAAAAAAAAGGGAACCGATGTTCTGAGTCGTTGGTAGTATTGCAAAACCGTTGGATATTACCATACCTTCGTAGGTTTAGAGCGTAGGTTAAGTGACCACCCATTAGATATTAAAAAAAAAAGCATTTTTCATATAAAATTTTTCATACTGTAGGAAATCAATATATTCTATCTCTATTATGGAAATATGTAGAATAAATACATACACACACACACACACATATATATATATATATATATATAACTGAGAACCCAATTATTCTCTTCCCATTGTATTAGCAACGGAGTAGCCTAAGGGAATAGAGCCATTGTAATAAAGCCATTGTATTAGAGTAATTGTATTAAGCGGCGGAGTCAATCATTATTCAAGTGGACCTACAGGCTAGTGGGTGCCTATTAAGGTGGCACAAAAGACTGTACTCTAAGTCTCAAGTGATAGTGTCTATGGAACTTACTTTATGGACTACAGGATTTCCATGTAGTAGAATAAAAGGACTGGGAAGTTATGTAACATTGTGGCATATTCGTCACAAAGATATGGTAGTGTGCTTCCATTCTGTCAAGGTACTCTTACCTAACTTCTCTAATTTGGTATACTGAGGAGTTTGTATATTCATGTATGAGATCATATTCTTTGAATAAGGCTCATTAGATAGTTAATGGGTAGTTACTTAATGTAAAAGACTCATTTTTATTAAATAAGAACCAGTAGGTGGTTGGTAGTCATTAATTTTGAGATTGCATGTAGTTAGGGTTTTGGGTTGTAGAAAGCCAGCATCGTAGCCATTCATTGAGCTCCTCTTTGTTTCGAGAATAATTTCATATTCTCTACTGAATAAGGCCAACCACGTGAAGGTGGAAGCTCTTATGCCCCCCCCCCCCCACATCACTCTCAATTCCCCATACCCAATGCATGTACTTGAAAAAAACAAATATGTGCAAATTCATCCATATTTCATCACGAACTTTCATCCATTATTCATTCAATAAATGCTAACATTCACTAAACCATCGTTTCATTCGATCAACACATTCATTCAATAAAAGATAACATTCAATACACCATTCATTAATCATTCAATCAACACATTCATTCAATAAAAGTTGAAATTCAATGAGGGTAACAGTTTACTACACTGAATCATTAAAACATTAGAACATTCATTAAACCATTCATTCATTCATTAGACCAAAAATAGTGGACAATATATTGTTATTGAAAATATTTAGTCGTTGTTTTTCTCGTCCTTCTTTTTATAAGTTTTTCTTCTCTTCAGTGGTATATAATCTATGAGAGGACCATCTACATCATCTAGACCTTTTCTTCCAGTTCTTGGTTCTTTAGCAGGCGCTTTTGGTGATGTTTGCAATATCCTAGCTGATTGTTGTTGATCTAGACCTAGATTTTGCTGCAAGGGGTTCGGATTTGCTACAACGATGTGAAAATGTTACATCGTTATATTTTTCTATTGTAATGACAAGTTTTTCATTTAAAACAATTCATTACGAAGGTGTTTTTTTACTAGGTGTGACCAAATCATGTTGTTGATGTTCTTGTCCAGTCTCAACCTATAAAATTTCACCCTCTACATGCTGTAACGTCCCCATTATTGACCCCATTACATTCAAATGTAATTGATGTAATATTGTTATGAAATCATGGTGAGGAGCTCAAGGCCAAGGCCCCGCCATCGATTTATTGATGCATATGCTTTGCGTGCTAGCCAGGCACATTGGAATTTCAACATCATGCAATATGCATTTTAATAAAAACACCCACAACTAGCTATGCAATGCAACAAAGAGATGGGGGCATGATTTCACAAGGAATATGGAGTGAAAACATTCAAACCCTTGAACCAATAGAGTCAAGCCAAGTGTCAATGCGAGAACCCATCAAACCCTCAACTACCCATGTTGACTTTTGTACCCAATCATTGATTTCTCCCAAGAGTTAGTTGAGGTAGTTAATGCCTTGGGGAATGGGAGGTATGGCTATCCAAATTCGGGTATGGGCAAGCCACCCTGCATGGGAAATCGCGTTTTGCTTCTTGGGAAAGAAAAGAGCCAGGAAATTCTCCCCCAAGCCATTTATCCATGAAGGGTCCTTCTTCCACACGAGTTTAGAGCTACCTGGGCGTTTTCCAGGCAGGTTTTGCTGTGTATACCAGTGGGGAAGAAGAAGAATGGAACGGGGGTTCCATAGAGATCGTTTTTGTTGTTAACTGCTGAGAGAGTTGGGGAGAAAACGTTTTTCCTCCTTGTGGATGCATTTCCCTTCCCTCAGCTCGTTTTTGGGTGAGCCACGATTTGGGGAAAATCTATGGCCATCTTGTTTGTGAATTCCATTGCTGGAAATGTGAATCCCTGCCCAATGGTCGTTTTGTTGTGTATGTCGGGGTATGGGTAATGGGTATCTGTTGCTTTGGCTTGAGCTTGAGTGTAAGCCTCCATGGTTCAAGTGTAGCCTGATAAACCTAGTTGGACTGGCTTGGCTGAGATGAAATGGTTAATGGGCTGTGTGTGAGCTGGAATGTTCCCTTTCCTTGTGAGAATCATGCCCAGCTCGGGGGTGGCCTTCGGACGGACTCAGTATAAGTTGTCGAAGAGCCTATGGCTAGGTGGAACGTTGCAGCGACATAGCTAGATGCTTGGGCAGTTGCAAAAATGAAGATAAGTGTTTTTATGCCTCTATATTTACTTCTGCACTATAGTAATTCAATAACTGTTGATATGCTGTATGCATGAGTAATGTGTGTGGATGTTTTAATTCCGTTGTGCATCATACTTGATTTGTTTTACATCTGCACATTCATAATTTATTTATATGAATCTAACCAGTGGGATGAAATCATGGGAAAGCCCTGAATTTGGCATCATGTACCCTGCCTTGCATTGGTTGAATGGGTGGGTACATGACAGTTGGTATCAGAGCTGCTGGTTGCAGCATTGCGCCTCTGTGGGCCAAACCCAATTACAGTCATCACTAGCAGAAGGGAATATTTCAAATTTTCCTAAGAGTTTTGGAAAATTTTGTGTAAGTCTGTTTCGGGAAGAATTCGGGAAGTTGTCCCAAAACTGTGGAAAGATTCCGCGAATCGTTCCACAATGCGGAAGAGTTCCGCGAACCGCCTCGAAAATTGCAGAAGGAATTCTCTTCCGAAAATTGCGAAAGGAATTCTCTTCCGAAAATTGCGAAAGGAATTCTCTTCCGAAATTTGCGGAAAGAATTCTCTTCCGAAACTGCGGAAGAGTTCCGCGAATCGTTCCGCAATGCGGAAGAGTTCGGGAAATCGTTCCGAAATTTGTGGAAGGGCTCCGCAAGTTGTTCCGAAACTGCGGAAGACTTCACCAAATCACCCCGAAATTTTGGAAGCATTCGGCAAACCGTTCCGAAACTACGGAAGCATTCCACGAATGGCTCCGCAACTGCGGGAGCATTTGCCGAATCGCTCCGTATTGGAAGCGTTCCGCGAATGGCTCCGCAATTGCGGGAGCATTCATCGAATGGCTCCGCAACTGCGGGAGCCTTCGCCGAATTGCTCTGCAATTGCAGGAGCGATCGACGAACCGTCCCGCAACGGCGGCAAAAAAAAAAAAAAAAACAACAACTTGATTTTTGGATAGAAGGAACATCCGGGCTCAGAGTGGAATGATTCCTATGGGGCTCGGAGGCCATTGACGAAGGCCATGAAAGAACCAGTGAAGACCCCGAGCCCATTACACTCCGATTTGACCGAAAATGTATAATAGTGACTTTTGAAGGACGGAGTCCCGAGGCTTGACGGAAGGTCGGTTTGAGCTGAAATTGATCATGCGCGGCCATGAAGCAGGTACGATGTTAAGTTCAGAATCTTGGAGCCATACTCCAAGGGATGTGAAGTCGGGGTGAACGAGAAGGCCAAAAAGCACTATTCCAGACCACTTTTTCGAGATTTTGAAAAGCTGGTGGACAGTAAAAGTGACCCCAGATGCGGGAATCAAAAATTTTACTGAACTAGACATTTCATATTCTCATTAAGACGGACAGTTTCTGTTAGACGAAGATTTCCCAGAAATGCACCGTTTGGGAGATAGCCATTTTTGGCGCAAAATTTGGAATTTTGGAAAAATGTGAAAAGTGAGAAGTAGTAAAACCCAGAAATTCATAGAAGATGAATGGTGCATCGGAATTGAAATCCGTGAATTGCTAAGTGTTCCTTGTTATATGGAATAACTTCGCCCGATAGTTAGGTTCTTGTGATTCCTCATAGATTTTCTTCCGCGGGTGGCTAAAGTTGGCATTCTGGACCAAAATGCAACTATGTAAAATGTGCAGAATTGGAGTGAAAGTTGTCATTTTTGAAGAGATGCAGTTTCCGCACCCGATGTCGGAATGGAGCATAAAGACAGGCATTGGAAAGATTTTCCAGCAGGGAACAATGATGCATGACCAAAGTTTGAATGAGGTCTACATATATCATAGATATTTAGTGCAGAAGAGTGCCAGCGACTGTTTTGACAAACAAATTTTGTTGTCAATATGGGCAATTTTTACAATTGCATGATATGGAAGAGGAATTCCATGTTATGATGAAGGATCGAAAATGGAAGAATTCCTTAAACCCCTGTTTGTTATCATACTTATAATTATGAAATTGTCATATTGCATAAAATGTTAAAAATGTAACGGATTACATAGATGTATATGCACTAGATGGCATCTTAACAAACATTGCATAGTGCATATTAAAATGCTTGTCCATAAATGGGATATTGCATATTGGTAGAATAATGAAGACTGCATATGCAATGAACCACTAATGGAGAATATTGTGGTTGATAATCACTATTGATGTTGGTATTGGTTGTAGGACCAACGATAACAAAGAGCTTGGCTAAATGTGCCGAGGATGTTGTTGCATGAAGCCAACAACCTTATGCAGAAAGGATGGTGCTCAAATCTATGATCATAAAGTTGGAAAAAGGACTGAGCAGCCTTGGTAAGAGGCCAACTGATCAGGTAACATCAGGCGATGTTAATGGTAACCATGCAAGTAATGATTATTGGTGCCAAATTGCATGAATGTTGAAAGAAAATTTGGAAAGATATCTTCAACTATGTTTGAGCTATGTTGAGTTAGTTTGCAGGTGATATGGAATACCGATTGGGACTGTTAACCTACCAAGCTTGGTGAGGTGTGGGTAAGTGAAGGAAATGATCCTTACACCCTATGACTATTTAGAAATCTCAATGCATTCATATGAATTTATATCATGCCATGTGTATGTTGGTTATGTGCCTAATAACCAAAGCAAGTGAGGACTGCTGGTCCTGATTATGGTAATGCAGAATAGTAAGTACATGAAGAGCCAAATCATGATCGATGGGATGCTAGAATGCTCTGTGGAAGGACAGAGTTGTATGAATGATATGACTATGAGATAATGAGTATTTACGATTTATTTAAGTTGCATGGATAGTGTGACTATGTCTTGAAATTCTATTGTGATAATGATGCATATATAGAAATGTATATATATTTCATTGCATTTCAAATGTTAAACAGCTGAAGGTGTTTGAATTATTGAGTATTATAATTCTGAGATCACTTCAGTGATTGTTATGGCAATGAATGATTATGTGCGTAGATACTCACAACGTGTTTGGCTGATTGAAGTTTCAGTTTTCAGGTAGAAAATTCTTGCGTATGGCAATGAGGATAAGTCCATAGTAAAGACCGAGATCTACCATGTGAAAAAGCCAAAGGTTATGAGGAGGTTCTCATGGTTGTAAATTTATGCATGAAACGAATCTGAAAATTGTCTGGTTTAAGTTTATGAGAATAGTCTCATAGTTGCAAATCAATTTCTGTAGGAGACAGAATTGTAAATTCATATTGAATTTAATTATTAATGCTATTGATTGGTTATGGAACAATCATATTTGAAGCTTATTGTTAATGTTGCTGACTGTTTGGCTATTTGATAAAGTGTGCCAGGATGACACATTGTAGGAAGACCATGTGTGATGGCTTGCATAAGCCAAACTAGATGGGAAGGATCCCATGCTTTGGAAATGGGTTTCGGGTGAAACACCATTGTAAATGTTGATAATGTCTCAGCCAAACCGCATGTCGGTAAACCATGAAAGTGAGATGGTAAAGCTATGCCCAGAAGGCATGTGAGATACATATGCAAAATGAATGAGTATTCTATGACCCTAGACAAGAACATGCATGTCTAAATTATTAGATTTAATATGCAGAGCATGTTTTATTATTTCATTATTGTTCCAGACTGCTTGAGTATGATTAGGGCCTACATGGCGCACATTAGAAAGGGGGTGCACACCTTTTCTGGTGCTGGGTCATGGTAGGGTTTTCAATATTGACTACATCCTAAGGGAATGGACGCATTCCTGGTGTTTCAATACTTGATAGTGAATGATATGATTACAATTTTTGGGCAGTAATACTGATGAGCTTGCTTATCCTTCTTGTGCTAACAGCTTACACAAATGCAACTTGGTGTTGCACATAAGAGGCAAAGTGAAGAAAGGATGCTCAAGAGGACTGTATGGGCAGTGGTAACCTTTCTACGCTCACACTAAAGGACACTAGAAGGGATGGATAGGCCCGAGGAGCTGTGTTGCAAAAAAGGGGTATCATCATTGTGTAGTGTGAGTGGGTATTGTGGGGCCATGCTAGACTGCAGTCAAGTGAGTCACCTGTGGAGTTCCTGGAGGGAACCACTGGTCGCATAAGAAAAGAAGTCACGTAATCATATCATGTTGTTCATATTGCCTGATAAACCCAGTCGATGTACTAGCTTGGCAATGGTGATTGTATGCCTGATAAACCCAGTCGGCGTACTGGCTTGGCATTGGTTATTTGGGAGTTGTGGCGAAAGGTTACTGGATGCCTGATAAACCCAGTCGGAGTACTGGCTTGGCATGTTGTTAAATCAATGCCTGACAAACCCAGTCGGTGTACTGGCTTGGCATTGGTTATTTGCATGTTGTGGAGGTATTGGTTATTTGAGTGTTATTTCCTGACAAACCCAGTCGAAGAACTGGCTTGGAAATGATTGTCGTATGCTTGATAAACCCAGTCGGCGTACTGGCTTAGCATACTGATTTTTGAAATGCTTGATAAACCTAGTCGGCGTGCTGGCTTAGCATACTAATTTTTGAAATGCTTGATAAACCCAGTCGGCGTACTGGCTTAGCATACTGATTTTTGAAATGCTTGATAAACCCAGTCGATGTACTGGCTTAGCATACTGATTTTTGAAATGCTTGATAAACCCAGTCGGTGTACTGGCTTAGCATACTGATTTTTGGGATGCCTGATAAACCCAGTCGGCGCACTGGCTTGGCATTACCTATTCGGATGATGTTGTGGAGCAGCATGTGTGATGGCCAAGCATCCACCCCACAGGTGATCCAAGGCTTGTAAAGCAGAGAAGGAAACCTGTGGAGTAGCGAGGAAAATGCACAATATAGATAAGTATTCATTTTCATTTATTTCTTGTTTGGAATAATGGAGACTTCAGGTATAAGTCTTATGACAACCAAGCTAATGCACTGTTGTTTCTTTATTGGAAACCTTGGCCATTACAGGAAGCAAGGACCCTGAAAGAGCTATAAATGCTTGGTAAAGCCAGAGAGTAACTGGTTGGAGCTATAAATGCTTAGTAAAGCCAGAGAGTAACTGGTTGGAACTATAAATGCTTGGTAAAGCCAGAGAGTAACTGATTGGAACTATAAATTCTTGGTAAAGCCAGAGAGTAACTGGTTGGGCGCTATAAAATTCTTGGTAAATTCATAGAATAGTTGGTGGGAACATTAACCACTTGATGTTGTGGAGCAGCCGTCGTGCTGGCCAAACATTCCCTTAAACAATTGATAAAACCAGTCAACGTCCTGGCCTGGCATTGCCTGAACGAATGGTTGTGGAGTAGCCTGCGTGCTGGCCCAACATTCATTGTTGTATCCATGGGAAATCCAATGCTTGGAAAGCGAAGAAGGATCCTGTGGGATAAAGTGAAGACATCCAATGAAGATAAGTATTTGGTTATCTTGCAACTCTTGCTTATGAATATACATGTGTATATGATTTAATTATGATTTCTTAAATTCTCATTTGGAGATAAACCCTATGAAAATACACTAAACATGTGAATTGACTCAATGTTTGAGTGTAGGTATTGTTGGATGCAGGGACTATGAAAGCATCTGGAGGATGCATGGGGACATATGACTGTCCTAAGGAGCTCAGTATGAGCAGTAATGAAAGATGGTGCTAGTGGAACTGTGTGAGTCCTAGCAACCAAAGGTTCTGTAAGCAACAATGGGGAAGGGTTCCCTAGTTGAAAGCCATTAGATAGACCTTAGACACTAAAGTGTCATAGCCAAGAAAGGGCAAGTCAAGCATTCACATTGAAGTGAAAGAGGCCAAGGAGCATAGAACCACCAGTGATGGTGTGGCTCCGGATTGGAACAAGACTAAGAGGGGAAAAACTCTTACTCTTCTCTTTCCTTCTGACTAATGCATCTTAGAAACAAAGGATTGCTGAGTGCATGTCATAAATGAAAACAAATTGTGTTTCATTGCTTGAAATAAATTGTGAATGCTGAAATAGTTATTTTCTTGTGAAAGGATGAACATAAATGAGCTCATGTGTGTGTGGGAAAGCATGAAATGTGTGGAAGTCTCATGAGTAAAGCATGGACGTTCCAAGTCAATTAGGAAAATAATTGACTAATTTTATTATTGTGTTATGCTTGTCCTAACAGGAATCACCATGATAAGTCTCACAGGAGAGACAGTGAAAGCCATTGATTACAGCTATTACTAGCCAAGTGTTGCTGGTGAGAAAAGAGAGAGCCATTTGTGCACCATGATCATGGCAGCAGACCATAAGCTATTTGTTTTGGCTGGAAGTCCTCCTCAAATAGTTGCCGAGACAATAAGAAGGATGGCATCCATGAAATTCTAGACTTGTGGATCAGCTAGAAGGTGAATAAAGGAAAGGGATTGCTCTGGAGCAATGCCCACCTGTAGAGATGGAAGACCAAAGCTAGCAGGAGAAGCTTGTGGAAGCTGGAGGACTTGATCCTAAAATTTCAAGTAAAGAGATGAAATGCAGGACAGACCTGCCACCAGTTGTGAATTTTGGACATGTGTAAAGTGGGTATATAATCTGAAGTATTGGAACATCGAGGACAGTGTTATTCCAAGGGGAGGGGAATGTAACGTCGCCATTATTGACCCCATTACATTCAAATGTAATTGATGTAATATTATTATGAAATCATGGTGAGGAGCTCAAGGCCAAGGCCCCGCCATCGATTTATTGATGCATATGCTTTGCGTGCTAGCCAGGCACATTGGAATTTCAACATCATGTAATATGCATTTTAATAAAAATACCCACAACTAGCTATGCAAGGCAACAAAGAGATGGGGGCATGATTTCACAAGGAATTGGGAGGGAAAACATTCAAACCCTTGAACCAATAGAGTCAAGCCAAGTGTCAATGAGAGAACCCATCAAACCCTCAACTACCCATGTTGACTTTTGTACCCAATCATTGATTTCTCCCAAGAGTTAGTTGAGGTAGTTAATGCCTTGGGGAATGGGAGGTATGGCTGTCCAAATTCGGGTATGGGAAAGCCACCTTGCATGGGAAATCGCGTTTTTTTTCTTGGGCAAGAAAAGATCCAGGAATTTCTCCCCCGAGCCATTTATCCATGAAGGGTCCTTCTCCCTCACGAGTTTAGAGCTGCCTGGGCGTTTTCCAGGCAGGTTTTGCTGTGTTTTCCTCCATTCTCCCAGTAGAGAGGGGAGTTTTTGTGTGGTATACCAGTGGGGAAGAAGAATAATGGAACGGGGGTTCCATAGAGATCGTTTTTGTTGTTAACTGCTGAGAGAGTTGGGGAGAAAACGTTTTTCCTCCTAGTGGATGCATTTCCCTTCCCATAGCTCGTTTTTGGGTGAGCCACGATTTGGGGAAAATCTATGACCATCTTGTTTGTGAAATCCATTGTTGGAAATGTGAATCCCTGCCCAATGGTCGTTTTGTTGTGTATGTCGGGGTATGGGTAATGGGTATCTGTTGCTTTGGATTGAGCTTGAGTGTAAGCCTCCAGGGTTCAAGTGTAGCCTGATAAACCCAGTTGGACTGGCTTGGCTGAGATGAAATGGTTAATGGGCTGTGTGTGAGCTGGAATGTTCCCTTTCCTTGTGAGAATCATGCCCAACTTGGGGGTGGCCTTCGGACGGACTCAGTATAAGCTGTCGAAGAGCCTATGGCTGGGTGGAACATTGCAGCGACATATCTAGTTGCTTGGGCAGTTGAAAAAATGAAGATAAGTGTTTTTATGCCTCTATATTTACTTCTGCACTATAGTAATTCAATAACTATTGATATGTTGTATGCATGAGTAATGTGTGTGGATGTTTCAATTCCGCTGTGCATCATAATTGATTTGTTTTACATCTTCACATTCATAATTTATTTATATGAATCTAACTAGTGGGCTGAAATCATGGGAAAGCCCTGAATTTGGCATCATGTACCCTGCCTTGCATTAGTTGAATGTGTGGGTACGTGACACATGCTCTGCAGTTGAAATACGGTGAACTACAATTAATGGTCACCATTTGCAATGCTATACATAAAATTGTAGCATATGAATAAATTCATTACTGGGATTTGAAGCTTGATCATCGATTTGTTGTTGTCCCTCCTCAACACTAATGGGATCATTACTTTCCCGTTAAAAACAAAGTCAATATTTTACATCAAGTATTTGGAACGGAAATATTCCAC
The DNA here is from genome assembly GCA_027924585.1 of Larix kaempferi. Classification (NCBI taxonomy): domain Eukaryota; kingdom Viridiplantae; phylum Streptophyta; class Pinopsida; order Pinales; family Pinaceae; genus Larix; species Larix kaempferi. The sequence goes on along the minus strand of BSBM01000125.1, from coordinate 4,450,435 downwards.
AAGCGACAAATCTTCATTAAACTATATAGATTCTATATACCTGTGCACTAGATGGATTGGTACCACAAGACTGTGTCTTCCCAGATAAGCTTCTTCTATGTTCAACAATAGCTCCAAAGCCTTCCTGGAAGCCAAGCTTCATGTCTTCCTCTGTGGGTACTTCATTGAATCGATCGGCCTACATATTTGCTTATCATTGTTAATTAACATTTTACGGTGCAATAAAACGAAAAATAATTTCCAATTTATTATTTGTATTCATTGTTGGTTTCTCGAAACTTACAAACCGTGCTGCCAAATTCGAATAACCACCAGGGCCAAGATTGTGCTGACCTAATTTTTCTATTCTTGACTTTGTGGCTTTTGATGTGTCTTGTATCCTATGCAAGTGCTAAAATACGTTAGATGTTCCAAGTTTGAAATCAAGGATAATAAGGTTTAGAATTATATTGCGAAAAGTATTGCATACCTCCCTGTGCCTGGTGTTAGCTTGCCTTCTCTTTTCAGAGCCTTCTCCTTTCCATCTTCCACTAGAGCTCTCCACTCCATTGCTGGAATCATTGGTGGGAGGTCATACCTATGGTTTCTTTTTAGGTGTGTCCTATATTGGTCTCGGACAACCTTAACATGTTGACAAGCCTTTTTCAAGACATTGGCATGACTGAAGGTTTTCTCCCTGAACATGCCAACCAACCGATTAGTGAGTTCATCTTTTAAATTTTTCGGTTGTCTATCCCACCTTGATCGGAGGGTGGGCCCAAAGATCTCCAAGTAAAAGTCATTCATATGTTTATAGAAAATATTGTTTCCTGCACAACAATCATGCCATGATCATAAATAGTTGATAAAAAACATTTTATCGGTATATTACAATGAAATTATAAACACCAATTAACCTGATCAACTATGATTAATTACCTGGGATCGTCAGTATCTTTATTGGGACGAGATATTCGTCCACCAAAAATGTTGTCTCTAGTGTTCCCGTGCTTTTGACATGGGAAGATCCTGGAAATGTAGCTTGTTCGACATCAAAATTGATAGGGGACTTGGTGTCGACCCCTTCTTGTGGAGGATCCATTGTGTGTTGGCCAGTAGTGGCTATTGCACTCACAGCGGGGGTCCGTGGTGTTTCGGAATGTGTTTCCGACTGTTCGGTCGATAATAATGGTGAAGGATTCGAACTACGTGGAGTCATTTGGTCGTGATGCGAAGTCTCTCCACGATCGCTGGGGCCAACACCACCTTCACCAATATTGTGTGGTCCCTGATAATTTTGTAAATACACACCACGTCTTAGACGTTCAATGCTATCATATAAAAGAGAACATTATAAAGATTTAAATGAATTATTCTATGATTCAAGATTCCTCAACTTACTCGCAAGTTATTAGATCTATGTTCCAACAATGCAATCCTTTCTTTAATTGCGCTTGTCTGTGGAACCTGGATTACTAGAGAAAGGATTTCTGCATTATATCTATTCAACAATTTCTCTGCCATCTTTAGTGGGTGTGTGGCTTCACCATTTTTTTCGCAATCGTGAAGCACCTCTTCCACTTCAGGGTCTAACGGAAAATCTTGCGATGCTGATTCATACTATGATTCACTACTGGGCTGCAACAAACATATATAAAGCACTACTGAATTCTCTACTAATAGATTCCAAATTTATATTAACGTATATAACACATCTATCATGATAGATTTGTAAAATTACAACACAATTTACATTATCACAACGAAACCAGTATATCACACAAAAAATACATAACAAAATTAACATTATGCTACATATTATATTGGTACAATTGAAATGAATTATACCTGTGACCTTGAGGATCGCGATCCACTCATTGGATCAATGGTCATAGGCGAATTGTCCCGATATGCTAATATTTGGAAGCTACCCCTAACAACACCCTAATAAAAAAACACAGTAAAAGTCACCTAAACGATTCCAAAAGTATTCATGAGAAAACACATCAAACAAATTAGTATTCATATTATATTTTTAATATTACAAAGATGTATACCTGTTGCACGGACCCTGGTGTGGACAACCTTACGGAACCAGCCTGCATAAAAAACATAGACTAAAAAATTACGTAAAAGAAAACAAAATATTCATTGAAACATTTATATAATGCTAAAACATTTTGACATATTTTAATTGTACAATTCAAATCAAGTCTACCTGTTGCCCCGAGGGTGTTGTCGTCTGATCAACAATCGACGGGAGTATTTCCCGATCAACGTTCTGCATCAAATATAAATTTCATTATATAAAACAAACCAAGTTATTAATAATGGAAAAAAAGCAAATAAAAACTCTTTTCTCTTATTATATTTGTACTATTAGAAAGATGTATACCTGCTCCATCGAGAAAGAAGTTCTCCTTCGACCATTTGTTGGCAGGGATTTATCCCGATCACTGGCTTGCGAAGTAAATATGGGAAATTTAAACGAAATAAACTTACAAAAAATCCTTATGATGTTTAATTTATTACTAAAAGGTCGGGTAAAATTTTATATTGTAACCTTGTTTGTATCTACTCGGTTGACAGGGTAATTAATAAGCAACTCGTTCCCTGCAGATATTGTTTTAATAGAAACTACAAAAACACGGTTTCCTTCACTCCCCTCAAATTCACAGTTTGGTTGCTTAATTGTAGACCTTGGTTGTGTACTGTTTATAAACCCCCGCAATATTCCCTGTGGCCTTTGGCATTCCATCCATGTACAACGTTCCTCCTTTATTTTGATTTTTGTCTTTCAATTGTAAATAGTTTGTTGACAATCCATAGCTACGCATACTTTTTGTATATCGGACAAGGTGCATCCAATCGTTGTAGTTGTATATGGGTCCAACATACTCCATCAATTCTGTACATGTCCCGTAACCGACCAAGATGCAATCCATGGAAAACAACTCGAAACCATGTATCGACGACGATGCAATTCGATATCTCCTCTTGTTCACCACAAAAATCAGTGTTTGGTGGAGGAAGATCCTTCGGTACCCATTGTTTCAGTAAATGTCTGTACCTCAAGGGCACCTCTTCGTCATCGTTTGTCTCATCACCATAGGAACATGCCCCCCCTTGACCGTGAAAAAATTCATTGCGTCTATGGAATCTTCTTTTGGTTTTTTAACATCTATTTGATACAATTCTTCTAGACCTACTAGATGTCTCACTTTCCTCTAGCCTTTCTAAACTCCCCTCGCTCGAGGAAGATAGATTAGACAAATACCTGTTTGGTTCTACCTGCACCATTGGAAAAACATTCAGATTCGACCGCAAGGCATAACTCCTCTTAAAAGTTGACGTGTATCGCCTTTTATAATTTTACTTGATTCTCATTCCCTTTGTCAACATGTAGGCATTCAAGTGATGATCAGAAGACGACCTATTTATCTTTCTTAAGAGTAGACAGTCATGCAATATTTATGAGTTGTTTTTTACTATTTTATTTAACGCTACATCACACACGTAACAAACATGTAGCACACATGTAGCACACATGAAACACTACACATACACGTTACAAGATCTCCTCTAATTCTACAAGTTCTGGCTAATTAACGAAAACTATTTACCACATATTTGATTACCTTAGTGTAGATGTTTCCTGTAATATACTCATAAGAGTTACTTTCATAAATGACTGTGCCTCTTATAGGCCAGTCTATTGGGTATGTTATATCTCTTCACATGGTTGCTGTGTGTACAACACGATCCCTACAACACGGAGCGCAAAATTTTTTGGGTTGCTTTTTGCTTTTTCGCGATTTTTGACCCATTGTACTCTATCTAATCCCGGTAAAAGGGATTAAGGTCGTAACCTAATTTTGGGTAAACGAATTAGGGTTTTAGATGCCGCGGAATACCATTTATTGTATTGTACATGGTTAAATAAAAACATATAATGAAAAAGGAGCTGTGCGGCTCTAAGTTTTGCTGGTTTTTTCCCGGTTAAGGGTTTCCAGGTGAAAATCTCTGTGTAATGTGTGTGCCATTGTGTATTTTTTGTTAATGCTTAAGAATCATATAAGTTTGTACTTCACTGTTAAGGTTTAAAACTTACATTAGTCAACTCTAGGAACCAAGTGACCCTATTATAAGGCTAGTACAAACCACAGAGAGAGAGATGACTGGGATATGGTACGGTCAATCAAAGAAATTCAGTTATAGTAAAAAGGCTCAGTACAAAGACTAACCAGTAAAATACAAGTAAAAAAAAAGAATGGGTATAAAGACTCGCAACCCTTGGGACTAAGGGGGTGTACGCTACCTCAAAACATGGACAAACTACCATAGTTATAACCACAAGACCAAAAACATAAAAGGCGGTCCAAATCAATATATGCAGTATCTCCTTGTAACTACCTCATATATGCAATATCTCCTTGTAACTACCTCATATATGCAATAGCTCCTTGTAACTACCTCTTGAAACTCAAATAGTACCACCAAAAGGTATGATAGCATGCAATCTTCCAAACTAAGGTCAGGAGGGTGGTCTCCAGTAAGGTACAAGTAAAAAAAAGAAGAATGGGTATAAAGACTCACAACCCTTGGGACTAAGGGGGTGTACATTACCTCAAACGTGGACAAACCATCATAGTTATAACCACAAGACCAAAAACATAAAAGGCGGTCCAAATCAATATATGCAATATCTCCTTGTAACTACCTCATATATGCAATAACTCCTTGTAACTACCTCATATATGCAATATCTCCTTGTAACTACCTCATATATGCAATAGCTCCTCGTAACTACCTCATATATGCAATAGCTCCTTGTAACTACCTCTTGAAACTCAAATAGTACCACCAAAATGTATGATAGCATGCAATCTTCCAAACTAAGGTCAGGAGGGTGGTACGAAGTGGGTATAAAGACACATAACAATTTGGAGAAAGTGGGTGTACCTCAAATGTGGACAAACTACCATAGTACCCACAAGACCGAAAACATAAAAGGAGGTTCAAATAAAATGATATCCCAATATCAGTAAAACACCCAAAAGGTAAAAGGCAAGGTACCACAAAAATATTATCGACAAAATGAAAGGACCATAAGAAAATCGACCAAGGTGGGGTACAACCATTCATGTCTCTCTCAAATGTACCATTGTTCCATATAACTTGAAATACCATCATCACAGTAAATGGAAAAGTCCACATGAGTGATGTGATCACGTGGTCCTCTAGACTACTCCTATAGTCAAGCATTAGTGGCTCCATGAAGGGGTGTTCAGTCCCTTCAGAAGACCATCTAACTCAACCATCTCAAAGACCTAGGAGAAGAGGACATCACACATCATCAAATAAGTATTGGTAACTACCGTGTATGAACTCAAAAACCCTAAAGAAACCGAGTGTGCAGAAGGGGAGCTATGAAAAGACAAGGCTCGCAGGCCAAAAAAACAAGCTAAAAAACTATACTGGGACCGATGTCACAGTAAGCGAGCTGAAACAAAAGTGGCCAGAATGCCAACAAGTAGCACTAAAAAGAAAAAGACCCTCTAAAAAGGTGATAATGCAAGCAAACTTCCTAACTAGGAGCCGGAGACCTCGAAAAATCGTATCCTTTGAAAGGTGATGAAATCCAAGTCGAACAATACGAAGTGAGAGACCAAATTTGAAGGATATCCCTCTACTGAAAGGGATCCTGGGTAAAAGAGCCCTAGTAGAAAAGTCACTAAGCTACCTCGTTCATGACACGTCGGAAAAGGTTTTCAGCACTTCTGCCTTATCACCCTTGTATCACCAGTATGGTGGCCAGAGAATACAAGGAAGACAATGATCGATGTTGCCTTAGGGCTAAGTGGAGTGTGGCAGTCCACAGAGTTCGTCCGGTTCTCAATCTCGCGGCGGTTTAACCCTTGAAACAACAGGAGGCCCCTCTACAAACTAGTCATGACAGTGTCAATAAATACTATAGGATTTTAGTTCCCTAGAGAAAACGACTATGTCTCAGATGAAAAATGACAAGGGGGAATTATTTGGATGCCTATCCCTAGTGTCCTACCTAACTAACAAATTCTTTTTATCCTCAAGCGAGGTTAAAGTGTGTTGAGTTAACGAGTTAAATTTTAATGGTTGTATTACTCAGTCGGGTGATGGAAGTGAAACTTGTGGTGTGATGACTGACTCAAACCATGCAAATGCATATGAATAAAAAAAGCCTTTCCTTTCAATGAATGCTAGCTAAGGTAAGGAGAGAGTTCTTTCAAACTATAACTACTCTTTCAAATTAAATGAATCCAACAAGTGTTCAAGTTCATTCATGGGACCTCAAGGAGAGCTTCAGATCATATACTCAAGTCATGCAAATGAATTCATCACATAAAACAAAGTGATAATAAATATAAGGAATTGTACATATCCATGTTCATAATTCTCTAGGAACACTTATAACATTCTTCAATAATTGCATAGGCGGAGGTCAAAGTTGGAGCCAACTACATATTTTCCCCAGTTATACGTGGAATTTAAGTAGCATTTGTCGGTATGTTGTGCATGCAGACAACAGTTTAAATGATGAAATGACATACACAATACTTATACCAAGACCGAAAGTTTAATTAGAATTGCTATCTATGGTGGACACGTGTGCTAGTTTTAATTTCTAAATTAGCTTTATGAGACAAATTTACAAGGATATGACGAGACGGAAAGCATGTTTATGAACAATATCACACAAATAGATATGAAGGTATAGGAGTAGCTTGAGAAAATCCAACAAATAACACAAGGCCATACATGACAAACATCAGGAATATTATAAGTTCCATGTTGGAGATAAGGTATAGCTTCACCTATGCAAGGAAGATTGCAAGGACCAACAAAGAGGCCCAAGCCTTTTAGATATGGACCATTTGACATTGTTGAACAGATAAATGAGAATACTTTTGTGTTGAGGCTTCCTTCGTATATGCAGATGAGTTTTGTGGTGAATGTGGAGTAATTGAAGTTGTTCGAGCCATCCATGTTAGATGGAGATGATGATCAACAGATTCTTCCAATTTTTGAAGACCTTGCCCCTCACACACTTGTGAAGTTGAAAGAAGACATAGTGTTGCAACATAAATAATAGGTAACCTTTAGAGAATGAAAAGAACTATGTAAAATTGGCCTCAAGGGATAGACTCTAATAAAAGTGAAATTATATGAGAAGAACCATACTAAAAGCAAGTTCCCTCATCTATCCTTGGAAAATTTTGGGAACCAAAAACCTCCCAATGGGGAAGTCTGATTTGAAATAGGATCCCAATAACAATGGCTTCAGGAGAAGACTCAACAAAGATTGGAAAGGCTATGTTGAGTTAAGAACAAGGAAAAAGATATAGTGGTGGCATGAAGGACCCCATGTCATTGCTAATGGTGTCTAGCCTTGCATAAAGAAAACACTCCAATGTTAGAATGAGATATTTATCTCATTCACTCATCGAATATAAGTGACATGTAGGAAAAAATGTATGTCATGTATTAAATAATATAAAAGGAAAAATTGCTCCTTAAATGTATGAAAAGGAGAAAAGACAAAGAGGAATGTCATTGCTAATGGTGTCTAGCCTTGCATAAAGAAAACACTCCAATGTTAGAATGAGATCTTTATCTAATTCACTTGTTGAATAGAAGTTACATGTAGGAAAAAATTTCTCTCATGTATTAAATAATATAAAAGGAAAAATTCCTCCTTATATGTATGAAAGGGAGAAAAGACAAAGAGGAAGCTAAAGGGTTGGGGACACTTGGCCTTCCAACTGTCCCTGGGCTAGATCTCCTCCTATTTACTTCATTCCAAAGATGAGAGAGGGGTTCTTTGGCATAGAATAGGAGTGCTACTATCCAAGTTCCCATATGAGTATTGGCTAACAAGGCCATGATAGCTACCCATGTACAAGTGAGACATCAACAAATATTTATTAATCCCATGAGAAAAACAACAATCTCAAAGAAGTAAATTAAGATGATTAGGGTGACATGCAACCTCTTATTAGAAAGAGAGCAAAATGCTCTTCACCACAGTTCAAACAAGACAAAACATGGAGACTCCAATAAGAATTTATGACAAAACCTATGCCAATAACTTCTAAAATACAATCAATTGAAATAAAAATGCCAAAATCCTAAAAATACAAATTTCTTTTACATGCAAAATGCAAAGTTTCGTTATTGTGAAAAATGACAAATGTAGAAATTTTGTAAACACAAGCTAATCATTTTGAACTTGTGTCTCCTCCTTTACACACAAACCCCACATGCCAACTCTACAACATAAAACATGTCAACACAATGTGCATGACCAATATGTGAAGCTTAGAATTTCCACAAAGTATCATATATGAGTTTGACATAACAAAGAAAATAACAATAAAAGTGTACATTGTTATTTGTTGTATTATAAGAAGTTAAATTTATTTATAACAAACTTAGAAAGTCTTAACACAAAATAATTTGATGATATATTAGGCTAAACATAAAAATTTGATGGTATATTAGGCTAAACATAAACATACGAGCATGTGGATAAGTCAACCTACATAAACTTAAATAGCTAGCTGTATGTAGTAAATTTCCCATAAGTCAAAAATACTGTGGCATTGAAGCTATGGGTGTTGTTATCACCAAAATCTTATCTGTGAAATGTAAGGTCTTAGCACTTATTATGGAGGTAAACTAAAGGTAACTTAAAAGCTGGTTTTCTGTCACTGATGCTTTACCATCTCAAGGGTAGTATCATTATTTGGTGTCTCCAATCTCAATTAATTTCAGAGATGTAGTATAATAATGGAGATCTCAACAATGAAAATTTTGAAAGATCAATATATATACAACGGTTTATGCAAAGGGTCGGTGTGTGTCTATTAGTCTCTGGAGTCTTACAAATTAGGCCTAAAAATGAGTCATGAAGAAACTTATAGGGAAATCTAGATAAATAACAAATGGATTCACAAGAAAATTTTCATATCAATAATTCCACAGAGTAAAGTTTCATCTGATCGATACTGGCTCAAGGAATATATATACACAACCAGAAATTATCGATGTATCATGTAAACCTAACAATTGGAAATTATTAGTAATCAAAGCTTTAGAGAATAGAACAGGCTAACAATGATAATCTATGCACATTTTCAATCTACATAGAACAACCGAGGACCACCTAATGAAACATTTTTGTTGATCATATTTGTCTCAAACACTCAGGGAAAAGACACAATCCACATGAATAATGGAGAAACATTAATTCATCAATAGAGCCATTGTTTCAGCATTAATACTACGATTTCATTAATTAAATAGGTTTGAACTAGGAAAAATGAATTGTTATTTCTGATTCCAAATTTGTAGCATCTACATTTTCAACCATCTTTCTGGCTGATGAGAAGCATAATAGCTTCCATGGGAAATGACAAAGAGGTGAGGGTGCCTAATCTTGTGAGCTCTTTGGAACTTTCTCAAAGGGTAAGTTCTGCATTCAATGGAGGAGATCATAATAGAAGGGTACAACCACATAAGTGCCATCACGGGGGTTCTGATTCACACACAAGAAAAACAAAATTACAATACCAAATTAGAGATTTAAACTCTGGATTGGACCCCATAAAAATTAGGGCATCGTACTCACCGATTTGGGAGGCACCATTGCTTCTTCTCGGAGTTGCTCCACTCTGGCTTATCTCAAATGCACGGCCACAATCCCAATTTCCAAGAACAGGCTCAATATCCTCTGCTAACAGCTCAGTACCAAACCAAATGCAGGGAACCACAATCCAAATTTGCATGTGCAGGGTGAATATCCTCTTCTCACAGCTCAACAAAGGTCAGAGAAAGGTCACCGCGGGAGGTAGCAGACATGGTCCGCAGAAGAACGGTCACGCGGGGAGGTAGCATAAAGGGTTTAGGGAAAAACCCGTCGCGGGAGGCATCGGCAGCACACATCGCGGGAGGTAAGTTTTTAATTTGCAAGAGTATTTTTTATTTTTTTATATATGTCTATTATATAGTGATTTTTTTTATATATTTATTATATTTTGTTTTTGTATTATGTATTTATATATAATGTTTGTTTTTTGTTATTTTTTTATAATTTGATTTAGTTTTTGTAATTTTTTTATTCAATACAATATATATATATATATATATATTATTATCATTTTTTATATAATATTTATATATTAAATTCAAAAAAATACAACAAATAATACAAACAATAACACAAATAATTAAAAATTTAACCACAAGAGGATCGAAATATAATCAATCTAGGTTATTTTTGTTTAGAGGTTAAAGGAAGATCTTATATCAAGCTATTTTACTTGTATAAAAATGTATTTTCTTAGACATACCAGGACTTGAATGTGTATGACAATAATTATTCAATAGGTGATACCATTGAAGAAAACAACTAATCCCTTTCAATAAAAGATGTGAAAGGTTCATCCATCATTAGAACCATTGATGCAAAAGGATCAGTTGAAGAAGTTGCTAGACACAAACATTATGTTTCCAATGCACCATTAGCCATGAATTGAAAACCTTGTACATGTTAAAGAACAAGAGTGGTGAAAATAGGCCTTGTGTCAATTTTAGAAACCTTAAGTAAGCATAAGAGAAATATAATTATCGAGTTCCACCTATGGAGTCAATTTTGAAACTTGTAATGAGATTTGAAATGCTCACTCTAGGGTGTATTTTTGGGATCTAATCAAGTTCTTGTCTCAAATGAAGATAGATCGAAAATTTCTTTCAACAACAAATGGAGCAATTCATGTGTAATGGATATAGCTTTCATAGGCCTTATAAATCAAAATGTACTTGTCTAAATGGACAATATTGAAATTAAAGCTATTTTTAATAGATGTAGAAAATATGGGATCACACTACATCCCAATAAAACCATTTTCATTATTGCATAAGGAAAATTACTTGGGCATATCATATCAAAATACATGATATTGGTATATTCAAAAAGAATAAAACCTATAACATTCTATCCCATTGCCACACAACAAGCCATTGATGTAATCATTCTTTGGGATGATCACTTTCATAAGGTGTTTTGGCTTTGACTTCATTGAAATCCTCAAACCCTTATAAAAGATGATTAAGAAGGATGCATGACTTTATAAACTAAGGTTGAGAAATCAAGACAACTATTGCTACCGCTCAAACAAATTAATCCAAACTTTGATTATTATTTTTACCTCTATGATAAAAGGAGTGAATGCCCAATATCATTTATGAGCATGAGAATACAAGATGTTAAATTAAACTATATTTAATGATTACAAAACAAATCTAAGTAAGTTGTGCATTTGCAATATCTAATCACTCCCTTTTGTCACACTCACTGTAGGTGGAAGGAGTGATTTTCCAATGTCATTTATTAGCAGAAAGATTACACAATGTTGAATTAAACTAAGCTAGTGATTAAAAACACATGAATAAGTTATGCCACTCTCTTTTGTCACACTCACTCATAAAGAACTATCTAGTGATTAAAAACACATGAATAAGTTATGCCATTCTCTTTCGTCACACTCACTTATAAAGATGAATTATGAAAGGAGTGACTTTCCAATATCATTTATCATTTATGAGCACATAATTAAAAGGTGTTCAATCAAATTACCAAGTCAGCATAAGTTGCACGATGACGATGATGAAGAAAATGATGATGATGATGATGATGATGATGATGATGATGTTGGTGGTGATGACAACGACAATGATGATGAAGACGATGATGAAGATGATGGTGATGATGATGATGATGCCGATGATGTTGGTTGTGATGACATTGACAATGATGATGAAGACGAAGATGATTATGATGATCATGATGATGACGATGATGATGATCAAGATGGCGACGAAGATGATGATGAGTACAGGGTTGGTGGTGATGAGAACGAAAATGATGAAGCTGATGATGATGATGACGATCATGAAGATGATGATGATGACGATGATGAAGAAGATGATGATGAAGACGATGATGAAGAATGCCTATCTAAGATGATGAAGAATGTGTTTTTTGTCATTATGATGATGATGACGATGATGATGACGATGACGATGATGATGATGATGATGTTGGTCATGATGAATGTGATGATGATGATGGTGATGATGACGATGATGAAGATGATGGTGATGATGATGATGATGATGATGACGATGATGTTGGTTGTGATGACAACGACAATGATGATGAAGATGAAGATGATTACGATGATCATGATGATGACGATGATGATGATCAAGATGGGGATGATGATGACAGTGAGTATAGGGTTGGTGGTGATGACAACAAAAATGATGAAGATGATGATGATGATGACAATCATGAAGATGATGACGATGACGATGATGAAGAAGATGATGATGAAGACGATGATGAAGAATGTCTATCTAAGATGATGAAGAATGTGTTTTTTGTCATTATAATGATGATGACAATGATGATGACGACGATGATGATGATGACGACGATGATGATGATGACGATGATGTTGGTGGTGATGAAAATGACAATGATGATGAAGATGATGATGAAGATGATGGTGATGATGATGATGATGACGATGATGTTGGTTGTGATGACAATTACAATGATGATGAAGACGAAGATGATTACGATCATGATCATGATGATGACGACGATGATGATCAAGATGGGGATGATGATGATGATGAGTACAGGGTTGGTGGTGATGACAACGAAAATGATGAAGATGATGATGATGATGACAATCATGAAGATGATGATGATGAAAATCATGAAGAAGATGATGATGAAGAATGTCTATCTAAGATGATGAAGAATGTGTTTTTTTTCATTATGATGATGATGACGACGATGATGATGATGATGACGATGATGTTGGTCATGATGAATGTGATGATGATGATGATGATGATGAAGATGATGGTGATGATGATGATGATGATGATGATGTTGGTGGTGATGACAATGACAATGATGATGAAGACGAAGATGATTACGATGATCATGATGATGACGATGATGATGATAAAGATGGGGACGATGATGATGATGATGATGTTGGTGGTGATGACAATGACAATGATGAAGATGATGATGATCACAATCATGAAGATGATGATGATGACAATCATGAAGATGATGATGATGACGATGATGAAGAAGATGATGATGATGATGATGATGATGATGACGATCCTGGTGATCATGATGAAGATGATATTGATGATCAAGCAGTACACCATTTGGGGTAGCATGATAATTGTACTGCATTTCATTAATTATAAGCTTATCTATGTTTCGAGAATTGTTTAATATTCTCTAGTAAATGCGCCAACAACATGAAGGTAAAAGCTCTTATGGACCCTCCCCCCCCTCTCATCACTCTCAATTCCCCAATATAGCCCGAAAAAAATATCTATGTACAAAAAAATTAAATGTCTTTTCTCATTCATACTAACTAACAAGAAAGGTTTCTAATTTTAACATATAGGAAAATGGAAATTAGCTAAGAAACAGTTAATAATTTATTATTAGTAATGCATACTTGATCATAGACTTCAATGGTCTTCATCATCTTCTTCTTCTGAGTATTGATCGTCTATACTATCATCCGATGATCCAGATTCAACATTGTAAGGATTGGCCATATCATCATCGTCGTCGATGTCAGTTATGTCGATCATCATGTCATCGTCGATATCATCTTCATGGACATTGTTTGAATATACGTCATGATCCGATTCAAGAAGTTCTTCGACATCTTCTTCTAGAACAGGAATATCATCTAAGTACTCATGTTGATCATGATCATCTTCAACAGCATCTTCTTCTTCGAGAATGTCTTCATTACGGCTTTCATCTACGTTATACTTTACTGGCCTTCCCCTTGGATCATGTCTCACAGCAAATGACCAACCCACTCTACCTAGAACTTCAGAGTAAAATACCTGTTCACATTGGGTTGGAAGAACATAGGGCTCCGTTCCTAGCTCAAACAACCTTGTATTTACCATGGTAAAACCATTATCATGTTCAATAATTGTTCTATCAGGATCATGTTGATTCAATTGACACCTGTACCATTTGACAACGAACAGAAATACCTTGAAGGAGTTAAAGTCACACTAAAGAATGTCTTCCAGATACCCATAGTATCGATTTTCAGATTGTTCTGGATGTCTGTCACTTCTAGAAGAAACATTGGTCACCTCAAAGACTACAGATATCCCACAATCAGATGTTTTCTTTGTTTCATCCAACTTTTTGATGCGATATCTACATCCATTGCACCACATAGCCTTATGGTGTTTTACCTAGTACAATAATACATATAGGAAAAGATTACATAATGACACCATATTTATGATAAAGTAGTGCATGTTTATTATAATGCCATAAAAGGAAAATAACAAGCGTGACGTACAACGACAATATTTATAAAAAAAAAAAATAGTGCCGTTGATTAATATGCTTACCTGCTTATCTTTTAAACCTCTTGCTAAATCAATTTCCCTTTGTGTGAGATTGGTGTCTCCATTGCGATGTTCAGCTTTAACCAATGAAGCCACACCTTGCCATGATATTCCATGACCAGATTGTTCACATTTTTCAATCCATACCTTCATCCAGTCAAGATTGTTTACGATGTATAAATGAATCACATCCCACTCTCGACCAACTGTTTGATGACAATAAAATTAAAATTCAATGAAAATGTATATTAGTAACTTAAAAAAGTATATAATTATAGTATAAAATGATGCAAAATACTAAATAAAAAAATATAATATATATGTATGATATATAAACATAAAAATCACCAGTGAAATGTGTTATATTACCTTTCACCTTCCTCGATCTACCTTTCCCCTTCGGGTACTCCCCTTCGGGTACTCCCCTTCGGGTACTCCCCTTCGAAATCTTTTTTGGAGTCTGGATCACAAATGCGACGTAATTTGAGCTTTGACGCCAATATAGGAAGATATTCAATAATGTACATCATGTTTTGGTATACCATATATCCATCCATCATAGAACCCTTAGCATATGCTCGTTGTCTGACCAAACCCTTCATAAATTTCAAGTGCCTCTCAACCATCCACCTGGACCTTGAGTGCGCAGGTCCACACAGTTCAATCTCTTCAACTTGGTGTATGAGGTAGTAGTGTTCATGTGCATTGAAAAATGTTGAAGGTAGATGCTTCTGCATTTCACACAGGAGACGAGGAATTTCTCTCCTCCAATACTTTATTTCTTCTTTATGGAATTCTTTAGATGAAAACCATCTACAAGTGACATGACAACCCAATCAAGAGATTAAAGAATAAAAGTCGTTATATTACGTAACATGAAGTAGATAATGAAAATAAAATTAAGAATAAGTTCTATGTTGAATTAAACAAACAGTAAGCACATGGAAAAATCACCACTTACCTCATGTATTTCCCGAGACTATATATTATTTGCTTGACATTGTTGTCGAAGTTGTCCGGGATAGAGAGAGGTAGAACATACTGTAACAATAATATACAAATAGTTTCAGTATATCGAATAAGAGTACTAGAAAAAGAAAAAGAAAAATTATTAAATGCATACCATATTAATTATTACCTTCATGAAGACATGCCAATCGTGCATTTTCACCCCCACAAAATCACTTTTCTTTGTTATGATATTCTTCATGTTCGCACAAAATCCGGTGGGAAATTTAATTTTTCGAATGACTTATTTTACAACATTACTTTGTTGGTCCGTTAACATCCATGGAAGTGAGTTTATATTAATTTGCTCTCCATTGCTATGAAATTGAATGACGTCTTTCATTGCATGGTTGGTATCTTGAATGTCTTTGCAAATTTTGACAATTTTTTCTTTGACACTCCTTCCATCCATTATTCGCCATAATGTTTCAGTCACATTCTTTCCGATATGCATTGTATCAAATAGATGAGCAATTTGTAGGTGCTCATAGTAGGGAAACCTACTAAATTGTCTAGGATAACTTTTCATTCCTCGTGGAAGCCCATTAATGCCTTCATGATTATCACATGAACAACAATGATGAAATTGAATATTAAATCAATGTCAATTTTATTAAACAACACACAATATAATAAAATACAATATCATCATATATATACAATGATTGATTATACGTACCTTGACGATTTCTATTATATTGCAACTTCCATAGCTGAGGTGTCATTCTCTTTTGTTTTAATGCAGTCTCTTGCTTGCCATTGAAAAGATGTTTTTCGGTAGTTCGATAACTATGATTCTTGGAGAGCAAGTGCCTATACTCATCAAACACCTCCTTTCCTAAGCTTTTTGAACGACGAGATTTGATCTTAGGACCACAAGCTGGACATGCAAATTTCCCCTTTGTCTGAAGACCTAAATAAAAAAATGGAATATCAATATTGTCTATTATAATTATATAAAAATGATTGGATATTTATTTAGAAAAACATGCATGCGTATTATATTAACTAGTAGTTTGTAAAATTAAATGCAACTAAAGTGGAACTTATAATTACATACCACAGAAATGGGTTAACCCTGGGGCATCATGTATTGTCCATACAAGCATTGCATGGAATTGGAATTTCCTTTGTCGTATTGATCTAGATAAGTCATACATAGTGATACCATTCCATAACTTCAGTAGCTCATCAATAAGAGGTTCGATATATACATTCATATCTTTGACTTGGTACTTACCTGATTGATTTGAACATATAAAATAAATATTCTGATTATGAGACATACCATTTAGATATATAAACCATATTTCGCAATAGAAAAACTTTAAATATATATAACATTATGAGAAAAAAAACGACAAATGACAATATACCACTGCAATAAAAAAAAACTGTAGTGTTCGTACCTGGAATAATCATGGACAACATTATGTGCTCCCTCTTTATTAACAACCATGGAGAAATGTTGTTGTTGATAACAAAAATAGGCCACACTGAGTAAATAGATCTCATCTCTGCAAAAGGATTGACACCATATGCTGCCAAAGAAATCCTAAGATTACGAGGTTCGTCTTTAAAGTGAGGCCATTTTTCCTCCATATCTCTAAATGCAAACCCATCTGCAGGGATCCAAATAATGTCATCTTGACTTCTGTTTCGTGCATGGTAATCCATAAACTGCGCTATGTTTTTGCACCTGAACAGTCATTGCAAATGGGGAATAATGGGAATATAATGTAGAACCTTGCGAGGCACCTTTTTAGTTACTTGATCTGTGCGATATCTACTGATATGACATTTAGGACATTGTGTTGCAAATTCTTGTTGGTTGTAATAACAAACATGATCATCGGGGCATGCATGAATTGCTTCATACTGCATTCCAATTTCTTTCATGATGGCAGATAAATCTCGATATGTGCGAGGTAAAATATTTGACGGTTGTAACAAATATTCACCTATCATGCTACAACAAATTAAAATAAAAATCTAGTTAATATAATATAGAAATAATATTAATGAAACAAATTTCATCCGTAGTAATTTGACTTATATATGAATTAACAATAAAATACATGACAATCATATATATTTTGTGATGGAATATATTACATACCTTAACATCTGTGTGACTGATATGTTTGAAAGACCATTCATAACCTTTAAGTTCATTACCAACAATATAACAGAGAGACGATTTGTCTTGGAGCCATCATAAAGGGGTTCGTATGCCTTGTCAAGAAGAGGTGTATCATGAATATCATCAAAATGTTCATCATTTTCATGATCATGATCATCATCCATTCCAAAATTAAATGAATCATGGATCAACGTATTTGTAACATCATCTTCAAGTATGTTATTAGTATCATCATCTTCTTCAATGTGATCATTAACTTGTTCTCCATTAATATTCATAGCTCCATGTTCCTTCGGTACTTGTTCTGGAAGCACTTGCTGATCCGGACGATATGCCGTAGGATGTATTTCCTTTATAAATACATGAAACAATCAATAGATAAAAGTTAATATAAGAAATTCAAACGCAAAATGTAAACATTTCAAGCGCAAAATTTAACAAATTTTGTACTGTTGGGATTAAAAGAACAATGACCAATTGTACTATTTGTCAAAAATAAGAAATATTATAATAATACATAAATTTACAAAAGCAATCAAAATAAAAAAAAATATAATGCAAAACTTACAAATGGATGGTATTCATGTCCCCCCTCGGCATGCCCATGCTCCCTACCATGTTTTGTGGCTGTTGTGATCAAAATTACTCTCCTCTTAAAGCCCCTGCATTGATTACATGGACAATAGCATTTACCATCACCCCTTCTTTCAACTCCTTCCCACAATCTAGCAAGCAATTGTCGATTTTGTTCGTCTGGATCAGGAATATTCGTAGTTGACATTTTCTCG
This sequence comes from Larix kaempferi, assembly GCA_027924585.1. Classification (NCBI taxonomy): domain Eukaryota; kingdom Viridiplantae; phylum Streptophyta; class Pinopsida; order Pinales; family Pinaceae; genus Larix; species Larix kaempferi. The sequence continues at coordinate 4,431,988 of BSBM01000125.1, read as the reverse complement.
TAAAGAGCTTAAATGAATATTATCGATCTTAGAAAATGAAGCTCCACAGTACTTTGCTCACTTGAATAACAAAAACAATGAAAAACAGTCCGCCGAACAAAAAAACACATCTGCAAACCGTCGTTGGTATAGCAAACATGTCGGAATGGTTAGATATTTATAAATTTTAAAATTCAAAAATTCAAACCTACGTCGGATATCCAACGACAATAATCTAGTTACCATTGGGAAAAATCCGTTGTATATCCGACTTCCTTGGGTTCAAAATGACGTCGGTTATTCGACATCCAAAGCATCTGATACCCAAAAAGGCATCGGATATTCGCAGAGCCGTAGGATATCATACAATCCTCGTCGGATATTCAAAATTACGTCGGATATCCAATGGATGTCTTTCAAAATTTATAAAAAAAAACAAAAAAAGTAATTTTGAAAGAAAAATCCGACGACACAGTCCATTTTGTTGGAGGTCGTTGGATTTGCTTGTCAAATTTTGGGTTCAAATCTACTAGTGTGATTACCATAAATACATGCCTAATATTACTGGAGACAGAGACTTTACAACTGAAGAACATTTAGAGGCATTCTACAGTTATGCTGAGAATATAAATATTGCGCAGGAAGATGTATGGAGTAGGGATTTTGTACAGAGTTTGGATGGTCAAGCTAGGAAATGGTTCAAAGATTTACATGCTGGATCAATAGCTGACATTGAAGCTCTAGATGAAATATTTTTTAAGCACTGGGGAGAAAGAAGAGACCACCTCCATTACCTTACAGAATTTGATAATTTGAAAAGAGAAAAAGGCGAGTCTGTTTCAAATTTTACAAAGATATTTAACAAAATGTTTGGCAAGATCCCTGCTAAGATCAAACCTACAGATACTTTGGCCAGAATCACTTACACAAATGCTTTTGATCCCGATTTTTGTTTTCACCTCAGAGAAAGAAAATCTACTTCTTTATTACTCATGCAAGATGCTACTCTTGAAGTTGATTCTAATATTATTGCATCTCAGATACTTAAGGGAAAAATGGAAAAAAAGAAGCAAACTCCAGATCACTCTTCCTCTTCAGAAACAAAAATGGAAAAATTGGCTAAGATGTTGGACAGCTTAACATCTAAAATGTATAAATTGAAGGTTCAAGGTCAACAACCTATAAGAGGTAAAGGGCCTAATGATTTTGTCCCCAGAAACCCTAATACTTTCCCTTACAGGATAAATAACCCACAGGCTCCAAATTTTCAAAGGGATAGAAACGCAACTGAGGATCAGAAAATCAGAGCCCCTTTTCAAAATGCTATGTTGGATGAAGAACAAGAAATTACTCAAGGGGAAGAAGAAGAAGAAGACAATATAAATTCTATAGAAGATGAGGTTGATACCTCCTTCTTGACACAGTCAGACTATGAGGAAGCCCTCATAAATGAGCATATCATTGAAGAATATTTGTATCAGGCAGATGATCAAGGAGGTTACAATTTGAGGTCCAAGCCTACTGTTTCAAATCCATTGCCTATTGTTCCTAGAAAGAAAAATCCCGTCCCTGCCAAAAAGATTGTTGCTCCTACCAAAAATATTGTTGCTCTTGCCAAAAAGATTGTTATTCCTTCAAAGTAGCAGCAATGGCCATTGCAACTTTCAACCCCCAATCAAGTTCAACTTAAAGCTCCACCACAAGAGGTAACAACTTTTGACAAATCCTCTTATGCTTTCAATCTCGAGTCAGAAATTCAGAAGCTAAAAATCCCTTTTCCATTGATAGAGCTTATGAAGAACGATTCTTTTAAGTCATCTATATTGAAATCCCTTCAACCAAAGACACCCATAGATGCTAATTTTGTGAATTTGCAAAATGATAAGCACTCAGTGACCCTAGGTCCTATGGTTGAAGAACTAGATGAGTCTTGCCCACCTTTTTACATATCCCTGAACATCCATGGAAAGATACTTCACAATTGCTTATTAGACTCTGGAGCATCCCATAATCTTATGCCAAAAGCAGTAATGCATGAGCTTAGTCTAAGCATCACAAAACCCTACCATGATCTCTTCTCTTTCGACTCTAGGAAAGTCAAATGCCTAGGCCTCATCAAAGACCTCGTCATAAATCTCTCCCATCTACCTTCAAAAAGCATGGTGATGGATGTGGTAGTTTCTGATATCCCACCCAAATTTGGCATTCACTTGTCTCGCTCATGGAGTAAAAGGTTTGGAGGTACCCTACAGATGGATCTTTCTTATGCTACAATCCCTATGTTTGGAGGTGAAACCAGAAGGCTCTGTTGAGAAAATCATCTTGCCTACACCATCAGTAATGAAAAGAATTCTGTAAATCATCCCATTTATGCATTGGACACAAACTTTGGAGCATGTATTCTACAAATTGATGATTCTCAGCGACCACCTGTGCAGCTTACAAAACCTACTAGTCAACAATATGAAGAAGTAACCACTATTGTCTGGAGTATGTTTTTTGATGGTGCCAGCACTCAAGCTTCAGCAGGTGCAGGTGTAGTTCTGATCTCTCCTTCAAAAGATACTATGCATTTGTCTTATAAACTGGATTTTAGGACTACCAACAATATAGCAGAGTATGAGGCTTTTTTGTTGGGAATAAAGGCTGCTAAAGAAATGGGAATTATGTGCCTGATGATTTTCAAAGATGCAGATCTTATCATACAACAAGTAAACAACACCTTCCAAGCAAAGAATGTCAGGCTGAAGGCATATAGAGATGAGGTATGGAAACTTAGAGATTCTTTCATGATTTTTTATATTTCTTATATACCTAGAGATATGAACCACCTAGCTGGTTCCCTTGCTATATCCGCCAGTATGTTCATTCCTCATATGCCTCCTAAACTGAACTATGAAATCCAAGTCAAATATAGGCCATCCCTACCCAACAAAGTCAAATACTGGAAAGTTTTCGAGGATGATAATGAACTCAGTAGATTTCTCCAGGTTGTTGATGGATTTTTTGATATACATATTGATCAAGAAAATTTAAATATGGAAAAGTATCATAAGACAAAATTGAAAGGGAAGATGGGTCAGCACGATATTGTTTAGTTTCCAAGCAATCATATACCTCGAGGTCTGGTACCTCTTGAGAAAATTTTTGACCATAATGATGTCCCCTTCAAGGCTATGAAAAAAGAGAAAGACCCTATTGTCTGTGAACATAATATAGGCAGCCAAAGTCATCATAAATTTGTAAACTTGTCTATTGAGTTGACTACTGATCAAAGGTCAGAATATTATAGTCTCGTAAAAGATTTTGCTGATGATTTTGCTTGGGAATACACTGATCTGAAAACTTATGATGAAGATATCATTCAACATAGAATTCCTTTGGAAAAAGACACCATCCCTTTCAAGCATAAGTTAAGACCTATCAGTCCTCTCCTATTACCTGTGATAGAGAAAGAGATAAAAAAACTCCTTGATGCTAAAATCATAATCCCACTGATATTTTCTAAATGGATTGCAAATTTAGCAATAGTGAGGAAGATGAATGGTGAAGTCAGGTCGTGTGTCGATTTTAGAAACCTGAATAAATGCTCTAAGAAAGATAACTACCCCCTTCCCAAGATGGATCATCTGTTGCAAAGAGTTTCAGGAGCTAGTGTCATGTCATTTCTAGATGGCTACTCAGGTTATAACCAGGTTGTTGTACACCCTGATGAGCAAGAAAAGACAGCCTTCACTACTCCTTGGGATACATTTATGTAAGCCAAAATGCCATTTGGGATGATGAATGTTGGGGCCACCTTTCAGAGGGCCATGGACATAGCATTCGTGGGATTAAAAGACAGGTTTGTCCTCATATATCTTGATGATATAACTGTGTATTCCAATAGTTATGAAGAACATTTACAACACCTGAATTTTATTTATTTTTATTTATTTTATTTATTTTTATTTTTTTTTGAAATGTAGACAATTTGGAATTTCTTTAAACCCTAAGAAGTCTCATTTTTCTCTCAGAGAGTGAAAACTCCTAGGTCACATAGTCTTAGCATAGGGTGTAAAGATTGATCTAGTTCGAGTTGAAGCAATTCAGAAACTGTCCATACCAAGGTCAAAGAAGGACATCCAATCATTCCTTGGTAAAATTAGTTTTGTCAGGAGGTTTATTCCGAATTTCTCTGAGTTAGTGAAACACATAACTTCTATGTTGAAGAAGGAATCTGAAATCAAATGGACAAACAATGCAAGAAACTCTTTTGAAGCCATCAATAAGGCTATCATGGAGGCACCTACTTTAACTAGTCTAGATCTCACCAAAAGCTTCTATATTTTCTCTTTTGCTTCTTATGATACAGTGGCAGCAGTCTTGTTGCAGAAAGACAATGAAGGTCGTGACCAACCAATTGCTTTCTTCAGCAAAACATTGAGGGATGCTGAACTAAAATATGATCCTATAGAAAAACAGGCTTATGCTCTGATCAAGTCATTGAAGGCATTCAAAATTTACATCCTACATGCAAAGTTCATTTCTTATGTCCCTTCAGCTTCGGTGAAAGATGTTTTAACTCAACCTGACATTGATGGCAAGAGAGACAAATGGATTTCTAAGCTAATTTAATTTGATATAGAAGTGAATCCCACCAAGATAGTGAAGGGCCAAGGCTTAGATAAGCTTATGGATGAAGAAAATTGTGAACTACTTGACATGAATTTCATTGGGATAAGTTCAGCGAGTTTGCAGACAGAATTAGCAGCAGAAGGGCAGCATGATAGTCAGCAGGTGGCTGAGAATTTGTCTTCATGCTAGTGGTATTCAGGTATTATTCATTTTTTGAAAATTTTTGAAGTTCCTCCTGAACTTAGCACAACTCAAGCATGAGCTCTTAAGCTTAAAACTCTTAAATTTTGCGTAAGTGACAATCTGTTATATTGGAAAGATCCTTCTGGTGTTTTGTTGATATGTCTAGATCAAGAAGAGTCAGTTCAAGTCATGCATCATTTTCATTCAAGCGTATGTGAAGGCCATCATTATTGGAAAACTATAGCCCATGAGATTTTAAGGGTTGGATACTATTGTCCTATTCTTTTCTTTGATGTATACACCTTTGTTAAAACTTGTGATAAGTACCAAAGATTCACAGGAAAACATCAACTTAAGTCCTTACCTCTGAAACCTATTATAGTCAATGGTCCCTTCTAACAATGGGTCCTAGACTTTATAGGTGAGATTAATCCTTCATCTAGTGGGAAACATTGGTGGATCCTAGTTGCCACTGATTATTTTACCAAGTGGATAGAGGCTATTCCCACAAGGAAAGCCAATCATCAAGTCATCATGAAGTTTATCTATGAAAACATCTTTATCAGATTTGGTTGCCCAAAAAGACTAGTAATTGATAATGTGCCAACTTTTAAAGATAAGGAATTAGTTGATATGTGTGATTCAATGGGCATTCAATTGGTACATTCTACTCCCTACTACCCTCAAGGCAATGTTCTCGTTGAATCATCCAATAAGAGTCTAGTCAGAATTATCAGAAAGCTATTGGAATAAAATCAAAAGAGCCGAGATTCTAAACTAAAGTTTGCTCTTTGGGATGATAGAGTGACAAATAAAAAATCCATAGGATCTTCTCCTTTTAAATTGGTTTATGGTACTGATCCCATTTTCCCAATTCAGCTAGTCTTTCCAGTAGCTAAGTTTTTACAGGAAGAACAGGATGAGCCAAATGACATGGTGAGAAGAATGCTCGACTTGGTTGAATTGTAACAGACTAGAGAACAACTAGTGGAAAAATCAGAAGCTCACTAGCAGAGGATCAAGAAAACATTTGACAAGAAGGCAAAGACATAAAGTTTTCAGGTTGGAGACTGGGTTCTAAAATGGGATGCCCCCGGGCAAGACAAGGGAAAACATGGTAAATTTGATTCTCTATGGATAGGTCCTTTTGTGATAACTCAAGTGCAACAAAATAACACTTTCAAGCTGCAAAGTCTGGAGGGTGAAGAAATGTTTGGTGGCCCAGTACATGGGCGATTTCTTAAACTCTATTTCATCTAAGGCTTCAAAACCTTGTCATTGTAAATATTATTTTTGTTTTCAGTTTTTGCAAAACAACTCCATGCCCAATGGAACACTAGAAGATAGGTTAGAGTTTTGTTTTATAGGAAATACATTTGATCTTGGGTTCTTGGAACCTCACAGGGAGGTTTCCATCCCCAAGTAGGAGCTAGATGTTATCTCCCAAATAAAATTAGTCAAGTCTATTTTATGTAATGATAGTAAGTCTTTGATTTCTTCATTTTCATAAACATTTGAGGTTCTATTTCAATCAATTTGAAGTATGTAATAAATTCTTGCAACAACATTCGATATCAGTTTTCCTTCAAAACCAATTTCTAGTATAGGTAGCTTAGGCGGACCTAGCGATGGTTCATTAGCTACCGAAAAGTAGGTTCTTGGCAGCTTACAGCTCAAAAGCAAAAATGCCCACAACTACCAAAAACAGAGACATTTTTCAGCACTCTTCAGGAAGCTTACGTGGTCAAAAGTGAAATCCTCGGTCACTGAAATTAAGTCGGTTTCATAGCAGTTAAGTGCCAAGTCAAAAGGTCTAATCCCATAAAAATAATGGTAGCTCGCCTGTCCCTTCACCGCCGAAAATAATTGAAAACCAGCCGGACATGATCTAAATGATCCAAACATGTTGCAATCGGTTGCTGTTATGATTTGGTCGTAGTTTGATTGAACCCTGCACCTATCCCACCGCTCCGAGTTTTAGATCATGCATTCCTCGTAATTATGAGAAGTGTCAGTTTCAAATTTCTCACGCATTTGCATGAAACCTGCATTTATCAAGTTCAACAGATCAGCAAGCCCTCATGATTAGTTTTTTCACATCTTTCAAAATCGGGTTTTCCTTTCTCAAACACGTTATTCATTTTTCAATCTTAACCGTTTCCAAGCTTATATTTTCCTAAAGTTGTGTCGACCTTGTCTCCCAAGCTCGAGTTCTCAAAGCAGAAGGTGTCAAGAGATTATCTCCAAAATGAATACAGGAGGAGCTACGCTCAGGAAGGAGCTAAATAATATTATCTACCCCGAATCACATCATGAAGTATGTCAATTTTTTGAAAATGCAGGATGCTAAAAATACTGTCAAAAGCTTCAAATATCTCATCAACAAATTGCAGAGGCGTTTGCATTATCATTTGATGGAAACAAAGCTCGAATTGGAACAGAAGAATTCCAAGTGAATGAAACCCTCATCGCAGCGGCCACTGAAATTCCAGGGACAGGAGAAAGATGGTTCAAAACCACTGCTGCTAAAGATATTGAGTTCAGATCATATCTAAAACTTGCACACAAAGACATCACCCGAAATAGAGAGATCCCCATGAATTTCCTAGAAGAGAATTGGAAACACTTACTGAAGGCCATCTTGGTTTATTTCACATGTGAAGGTAGATATTCCAGTGTTATGATCTATCATTTCAAATTATTGAACCACTTCATTGGCAGAAGCCCTTTAAATCTGCCCTTCTATTTGCATAAAAGTCTAACAAAGATGGCTCACCAAGTCCAGCAAAACCCAAGTAAGATTCAAGGCAGGCTAGCTCACCATGGCCTCATTAAACTTTTAATAGCAGAGCAGTTGCAAAAGAAAGATAAACAATGGGAATCTTTTCTTTTTTGGAATGAATTTATAACATAATTGTAGCCTGAAGACAAGGAGAAGACTTCATCCAAGAATTTTTCCATCCCCAGAAGCGAAAGGAGAAAAAGAAGAGCCATCTCTCCATTGCCAGCAGTTCCTTTTTCCCATTATAAACCTGAGAGGATTAAGAAGTCAGTTTTCAGCAAGGCTACTGAGGGAGAAGTGTCTCCAAATTCTAAAAACATCTTGAATCTCCCTTACACGGACTCTGAAGATGATGAGCAACTAGAAGTCACAACAGAACATGAAGAAGCTACAACTGAACAATATCCTCAAAAAGCAGCCCTATTTGGAGAGCAGATCACATGATATGAAAATTTTCCTTCTCCTACACCTAAGGAAGAGAAAAATCAGCATGTGGCTGAAGCATCAACTAGCAAGCCAAGGAGATCCTCATCACAAAAGATAAATCATCTGCTTAAATAGGTATATGAGCTTGAAATTCTGCAAAGAGTGATTAAAGGTAGAAATGAAAGATTGTCTGAGAAAAATATTGAGTTATATACATCTTTTCGAGGGATGATTAGAAAGCATGCTAAAATGAAAGGAATAAATATCATATTAGTGAGAAAAAACATCAAGTTAGACAGATAGGTTAAGATGCTAAAAGACAGGAGTACTTCTCCTAAGCTTCAGAAACAGTCCAAGCTCGAAATTTTGGCAGCAACAACAATTAGCATGGCTAACAGTCTGGATTCAGTTCAAGACAAGGGAGGTTCCAAGTAGAAGAAGGAGGATTAAACAGAAGCCAGAAAACAAAGTTTTGTTAAATTTTGTAGGTTGATATTTTCGGTAGCTTGGGCGAACATGTTGATTGTTCATTAGCTACCAAAAACCCAGTTTTTCAACAACTTATCTCATAAGAATAAATCCTTCAAAAACCACCAAAAGGGAAGATTATTTTTTGCAGTTTTGGTGGCTTAGGCAAACATATCAGATTGTTCATTAGCCACTGAAATAGAGCTTCTGGTAGCTAACAGAAATCAAGTTCAGATCTTTCAGCTACCAAAACCATAAAAATCACAGCAAATTGTCATTTTTATGCAGAACAGAGATTCCTGAAGATCTATGCTCTGAAACTATTCTCCATAGCAAGATGGAAGTAACAGAAATAATTACTTAAGGACTAGCTAAGTTTTTAAAATGGAAACAAAAAGAAGAAGCAAACCTTCTCACTTTTTTTAAACAGACAGTTGTACCATCTGCCAGATAGCAGCATCGATCCTTCCAGCGAAGACTTCTACAGGCTATGGAAGACTCTAAGGGAGTTATAAAATTGTATTTCTCAATCAATAAAATAGGAGTTTTCTTAGGTTATTATGAAATTTGTTTGTAAAAATATATTTTAGGTAAATCAAACCTATTTTTTAGGATCTGAAATGGTCATTGTAAAGGCTATAAAGCCCAAAGCTTCAGATGAAGAAAGGATCAATTTTTGGAGATTAACACTTATATTGTGTATTTCATACTTCTCATAATATATTCGCCTTCAAGCTTCTTTTTCCTTTAATTCTCAGTTCCACTTATCATTTTTCTATGCTTGTATTTTGAATGATTGTTTCGTTTCATTAAAGCTTAATCCGGTGCCAGGAAATTGTCATCTTTTCATTTCACCAGTTGATTAGGCTGTACAAGTATCATTCCTATTATGACATTAACCATTCAAATCTGTTGATGTTATGAGAATTTCCCACTCTTATATCTAATTCAAAATTCCTGAACAGAGATTGCTAAAAGCCTTGTCAATTGATATATTATGCATGTTCTTGACTGAGTAAAAATCTGTGTTAGTCATCTCACTTGATCACAATTAAGAAAATATTAAAGTTACCACGCATCTTCAGTTTGCAACCTAGAAGAGTTTCCTAGAGAGCTAACAGAAGTAGTTTGCAGATTGTTCCCATACACCTTTGAGGGTAAAGCATCTACCTGGTACTTTTCCCTAGAATCCCAATCTATTTCCTTTTGGGATGAATTTGAAAAGCTTTTCATCCAGAAATTTGGAGATGAAAAAACTCGAGAGGAATTGGTCATAGATTTGTCTTCAATGAAAATTAAAGGAAAGGAAAGGGTTAAAGACTATAATCAAAGGTTTTCTTACTTGAAGAATAGAATCCCTACCACTTTTCTTCCTGATGAAGAACTTCTAGTTTATACTACATTAAAGGTTTACCTGTCACCATTGCTATATGGGTCAAACGAGCATGAAAATACAACTTGTAGCAGGCTTTTGCTAAAACCATTCAAGTGGAAAAAGATATGTTCTGCTTAAAAGACAATCCTGATACTTCAGCTGAACAACCTTCTACCTCCAAAATAAATCAATAAAACCCTCCAAAACCTACTATGCAAAACAAGGATCCATTTGAGATGAATGACATGAAGAATTTCCTTCAAAATATTTCGAATGAGATGGTAGACCTGAAAAAGAATAATACAGAAAACCAGAACAATAATAGGGGATTCAATAGACAACCTTTCAAAAGACCTTATCAAACCCCTCAGAATCAAGTCCCTCCCAATCCCGGCGAGGGATTAAAATATGAAGAACTCCTTTCAATCTTTAAAGAATTGGTTTCAGAATCCCATAATTCTCCTGATCATCTTGAAGAAAACCTACAAGAGAATCAATATCCTAAGCCCCTTGATGAAGGAGAAGATTAGCAGGTAAACACTCTTAATTACTTCTCAGAACTCCCAATGGCTGACGAGGAAGATGAGCCTGAGGCTGTATTCAATCTCCAACATTCTTATAACACAAGAAGTAAAGGACAACCAACACAAGAAGCTTCCACTTCAACATCTACTCCAAACAAAGGTAAAGCACCAGTACACAAAGAAACTGTTATTCCTGAAATCGAGTACAGCTTAATTGATGACCTGAAAAGGGTGAAAGCCAATATTTCTCTTTTTGAGCTTTTGAAAGTCCCTGCTATGAGGGACAGTCTTCCCAAAAGCATGATTGTCAAAAAACCTAGGTAAGTTTAGAACAATAATTTAGAGACATATCCTAGAGTAGGTGGCCAAAATCCTCCTGGAAAGAAAAAACCACCCTTCTTACTCACTTTTGAGATTTTTAACAGGAATGTACACAACTATATGATAGATTTAGGTGCATCATCAAATGTGATGCCCTTATCTGTGTGTAAAAGGATGAATGCTTCTTGGGATCCTTTTCCTACATAGATAGTTCAACTTAATAGATCCAAATTTAGGTTAGTGGGAGAGATAAAGAATGTCCTTACATTGTCTATTGATCCTAGGATCCACCAGACAATCGACATAATTGTGGCTGACATCCCCGAGACTTATGGAATGTGGCTGAGCATAAATTGGTCAGAAAATCTCAATGGCTATTTTGTTACTGACTGGTCTCATTTGTGGCTTCCGTATAATGGAAGGCCTAACAGAATCAAGATCAGTAGGGAACCATATATGAAACAAGTTGTGATTGATCTGAATGATTCTTGTGAGCCTGCTGCATATTTTAGCTTGCATATAGAACATAACACCTTTGACACGTTCTTTGGGGATTTTCCCGTGGATGTATCACCGGCTGAGAATGCTCAGAACCAATATCAAATTGAAAATATGACTTCTGTGCCATTCTCAGGTTCTGTTGTTCATAATGTATATAATGCAAATACTAATTTTAGATTAGATTCAAATGCATGGACTTTGTTTTTTGATGGCTCTAGATCTAAATATGGAGCTAGTGCAAGGTGTGTTTTGATTGATCCAAAAGGGACCAAAGTTATTATTGCCTGTAGGCTTGAATTTGAATGTACCAACAACATTGTTGAATATGATGCCCTGGTTCAAGGACTCAGGAAGGCAATTGAATTGGGATCTCAGGTAATTGAATGCTATGGAGATTCTGAGATCATAGTAAAATAGGTGAGAAACAAAATCTATTTTATATCTCCTCATTTGATTAAGTATCAGAAACTAGTAAGATATCTCACTAACTCTTTTTCTGCATTCAACATCAAATCAGTCCCTAGATCACATAATTTTGATGCAGATTTGTTGGCTAACATTGCATATAGGTTGATTCCACTAGAACGTTTGTCCCTAAACACTTTTTCAATTGAACTTATGTACAGACCTTCTATTCCTGATAATGTGACAAAGTGGAAGGTGTTTGATGATGACCGACAAATATTCTAGACTATCTCACAACCCAGGTCACTTTTCAAGATGTGGTAATAGATGAGGCTGAGCATGAGAAGTCTTTGTCTGATTCCACCCATCCCTCCAATCTTATCCCTAAATCAGTCATCAACCTAGAGAAATACTATGATTTGCAAGATAAGTTCAAACAAAAGACCAACTGTAAAACCTAGAGTTCATCCCTCTACTACGAGCATGTCAACCTAGGAACTGAACAAAACCCTCGTTTAATCAATCTAGGGATTGACTACTCTTCTGAGGGAAAGAGAGCTTTTATCAAACTGTGCAAGGAGTTCAAAGATGTCTTTGCATGGACATATTTTGAGCTCAAAACATTTGACACCAACATCATGCACCATAACATACCAATGAAACCCGATGTAAAACCTTATCAGCAGAAGTTAAGGAAGATGCATCCCAGTCTGGAACCTTCTGTCAAGAAGGAGCTTGAGAAACTATTGGCAGCTAGAATTGTTTTTCCTATCAGGAATACACAGTGGATTTATAACCTGGTACCTGTTCGGAAGAAGAATGGGGAAATCAGACTCTGTGTTGATTTCAAAAACCTAAACAGATCTTTGGAAAAGGACAACTACCCTATTCCTCCTATGGAGCAGATTCTACAGAAGGTAGTAGGTGCTGAGATGTTTTCTCTCCTTGATGACTTCTTGTGATATAAATAAGTCCTAGTTTCCCCTGATGATCAGTTAAAGATAGCTTTTAGGACCCCTTGGTGAACCTTTGCCTACAGGCGAATGCCTTTTGGGATGATAAATGCAGGTGCTACGTTCCAGAGGGCTATGGACATAGCTTTCAGGGGATTGATGCACATTTCTGTCATTGTATACTTAGATGATATTACTATTTATTCTAAAAAATGACATGAACATTTGTCTTCTCTGAAACAGGTGTTCAAACGCTGCAGAAGATTTGGAATCTCATTGGACACAAAGAAATCTATATTTGCAGTCAACAAAGGTAAGCTATTGGGTTTTATTGTGTCAAAAGAAGGCATGATCATTGATCCAGAGCACAAAAAAGCTATTTCGAAGATCGGCCTACCTAGTTCACATAAAGCCATGCAATATTTTCTTGGTAAGATTAATTTCGTTCGTAGATTTGTTCTGAATTTTGTTCAAATTGTCAAACCACTACAACAATTGATTAAAAAGGATACCCGTTTTAAGTGGTCTGATGAGCAAAGAAATTCCTTTGTTGAAATCCGGAAGGCCATTGCAAAATTCCCTGCTTTGATGTCTCCATACTTCAATAAAGATTTTATTTTATACACCTTTGCTACTGAATTCTCCTATGCGGATGTCCTTACACAAAAACATGAGAACGATGCTAAATTTCCCATTTCGTTCATGAGCTCCACGTTCAAAGGAGAATAACTCAACTAATCCCAGGTCGATAAACAAGATTACACGGTCTATAAATCGGTAAAACATTTTAGACCATATTTATTGAAATCTCGGACTGAAGTCATTGTTCCTTATGCAGCTATCAGAAATGTTCTAGTTTAGAAGGAGCTAGGTGAAAATAGAGCTCACTAGATGACAGCTCTACAAGAGTATGACTTGGAGATCAGACCGGCAAATATTGTGAAAGGTTAAGGCTTGTGTCTATTCACCGGTTAATCCAATGATCCTATACAACAACAGGTTGATTGGGAACAAGAGGAAAGTACAACAACATGTTCTGTTAACATTATCACAACTCAAACATTTGAATGGTATGATGACATTAAATTCTTCCTTACTCCTGGGTTTTCTTTTGAAACCCTTGACTTTAAAAAATGTATAGCTTTAAGGTTAAAATCTACACCCTATCATTTTATTGATAGTGTACTGTTTAGGAAGAATTATGATGGTGTTTTTCTCATATGTTTAGAGAAAGAATAAACTGATGACATTCTTTTGCAATTTCATGCAGGACCTACGAGAGGGAACTTCTCAGGAGAAACCACTGCACATAATATCCTGAGAGCGGGATACTACTTTCCCACTCTAGTAAAGGATGCCTATGCTTATGTCAGAAAGTGTGAAGCATGTCAGAAGTGTGTAGGAAAATTCAAAATAACTGCATTTCCCTTGCATCCAATTACAGTCCAATCTCCATTCCGACAATGGGGAGTGGATTTTGTTGGACCCAGCAACCTTGCTTCCTCCCTGCTTAGTGTTTGACAATGCATCTTATTTTTCTTCCATTGACCTTACCCAATATTGCCTTGAAAAAGGGATAAAATTAAAATACTCTGCCAATTACTATCCACAAGGGAATGGACTAGCTGAGTCTTCCAACAAAAATATGATTAATATATTAAAGAAGACAATAGCTACTCACCATAAATATTGGCATACCCAACTATACAATGCTCTTTGGGCAGACCGGGTCACCCCAAATACATCCATAGGAAACTCCCCTTACTGATTGTTCTACGAAAAAGAGGCCATATTACCATCCAACCTCACGATTCCTTCGCTACAGTTAGCACAATCAATACAAGAGGATGTCTCTTCCCCACTCCAGCAAAGGATTGATACACTACTTAAGCTGGAAGAAGATAGGGAGAAGTCCAAGAACAAGCTGTATAAACACCAACAACTAGTAAAGAGGTGGTTTTATGAGAAGTCCTCATCTGACAGGGAGTTCCTGTGGGGGATTTGGTGTTGAAGTGGGATAAGCAACACAAAGACAAGAACGATTACACCAAGTTCCAACGCCTATGGCTAGGACCCTTCATTGTTACAGAAAATCTTGGTCCTGGTACTATCTAGTTGCAAACACTGGAGGGTATTGCAGAAACTTACCCAGTGAATGTCTAGTTGCTCAAAAAGTACTTTGTTTAGAGGAGCATGTTGGGTCACTTGTACATAAGTGTGATTTGTTTTCCTTTACTTCTTTGTTTTTGTTTTCTTTTATATTCTTTTTGTTTTATTTTGAATAAGTTCCACACATTTGGAAAAGGTTGTAATCAGTATGTCTCAGATTAATATAGTCTGAAGTTTTCAAGTAATAATGTCAGTTTGATTTCACTCATCCCATACCTGAAATTGCTTCTAATGAAATAAAACAGTCAATATTTGCAGAGCCTTGATTGATACCTTCCCACCTTTATCACTATCTTTATAGATGTTTTATCTTGTTAATTGAAGTTGAAGAAGCAATTAGGATTTCTTACCTCATGTTTCATTAGTGAATGGAAGCATATCTTTATAGTTTGGTCAGCCTTATCCACTCTGGATCCCATTCTGATCACCTTGACAATGTTGAGATATTGTAACTTCTAAGAATATTATATTTGTACTTTATTATTCTGGAGATGTTTCATTCCTCCATGAAGATCTTATTGTATATCCGGAGATGTTTATTCCTCCGTTGGAATGTGGTAACTTGGGTTATTAGACTTGCCTAGTGGGGGTTGGCCCTATATGTGTTATGTTGGTCAAAGGGTTGTTACACCACCCTAGTGGGGTCGTCCCAGTCAGTTGTAGTGGGGTGTTTAACCCAGTGGTAAAGTTGGGGCCGACCTAGTTAATCTAAAGTACAAGTCAGAGATGTGTATATATAGAGGAGATGTGTTCCTCATTTGATACACTTCCCTCACTAAGAATGTAGTGCACTTGTGGAGGAGCAGTATGCTATGGTGGAGGATGAGATCATGTCTTTGGTTTTCATCTTTGTATATTGCTGGTCATCTATATTGAGGAAGCTTTGCTGGGTATTCTACCCCATGAGGGTTTCCCAGGATAAATCTGTGTCTCTTGTGATTATGCTGTGCTTGTTGTTTCTTCAGTGATCTTGTATATGCTATTATTGTGAAATAGAATGTAATGCTACTATTTTCTGTCTTAGCATACTGAATCTTAACATGGTATCAGAGCTAACCTAAAGGAAGGCAATGTATGGCACTTACGACACTTGCTTCACTTGCGACAATTTCAAGGTTTGGGTTTTGTATAGAAAAAACCAGTCATCGTGGAACTTTCGCTATAAATCCATTTTGGAGAAGTTTCAGGATTGAAAACCTTTACAGATTGTATATAACATCCCTAGGTACCTTTTTTCCAAAGGGAACCCTCAGATTCATTGTACTTTGTGAGTTATGATCAGTACACCTTAGGGTTTCTGCCTCTTCCAGATCTCAGTCAAAATCAGGTGACCTAGGAAAAACTGTCATAACTTCGGCTAGGAAGCTCCAAATGAAATTTCGTAAAAAGTGACAGGTATTACACAAACTGTACTATCTCAGGAAATGTTTTCAAAGGAAAAATTTGAACCAGTGACACGTGACACGTCGTACAAGTTCACTCTCCTGTTTTATCCCATAAACAGGTCACATTGCGACACTTGGCATAACTCTCTCTCATAAAATACAATAGAGTTCAGACCTATCGGGATGGAAAGACGACAGGTCAGGATACTACAAAAAGCATTTTCAGACCCTGTGGATCGAAAAGTTCAGAGTTACAACAGAAACAATCAAGTACATATTTATGTCAAAACATAATTATTTTTGGAGCGCCTTCATTCATGGCTTCCGGAATTTAGGGTTTCGAAAAAAGTTAGAATTTTTGGAATCGGAGTCCACGGATGAATGCTACTCAGGAAAATCGAAATTTAGAGACCAAGATTGAATTTTTTGTTTGGGTAGAAGACTGGGCTTGATCAAACCCCAGTTCGGGATTTTGATCAGAAAGGTGGAAAATTAGGGCTTTAGCAAAAGATGGAATTGTTGAAGTTTGTAACCACGGCTGGAAGCTCCTCAGAAACATAAGAGTTTAGAGCCTTGGATCAAACCTTTTGAGTGGGAAGAAGGGTGGGCTTCATCAAACCCTAGTTCGGGATCTTGTCTAGAAGATCCAGAAGTTTTGAAGGCAATTTTGAGGGGTTAAATTTTGGAGATTTCAAAATTGGAGCATGCTAGTTTAATCAACTCAACAAGACACATCCTTCCATACATTCATAAGTGTGAAAGTCTAATATTGAATTTTTAGGGTTTCTCTAACAAACCCTAATCAAGCTCCAGATCCTGTTTCAGGGGGAGATGAGGCTAAGGACTTACATAAGAAGACTACAAGAATTTTCGACAGGTATGACTTAAGAAGATACAGGTATGTCTTGAAATCTGATTCTTGATTAACTTCATAATATGTTTGTCTTCATATTATTTATTAGTACAATTCGATTAATGTTAGAATTATCTTATCACCCTAGTAAAAGTATGTGAATGATAAAAGACATTCATTGATTAGGGCTATATGATTGTACTAATACACTGTGGTGTTGTATGAGGATGATGTTGTCTACTAACAAGATACAGGTACATCACGAAAGACAAGTCAAGTTCCATGACCATGACAGCATGAAGACAAAGAGTCCTCCATAATCTTTGATCACATAGAAGTTCTACTTACGAGGTATGTATGACTTTGTTCTATTATGCTTAACATATGATATATGTAGGTTCCAGCATAGGATCTCTAAATGATTGAAGAGAACAAAGAAGATATTGATTAGGTAGTTAAACAGATATACTAATCCAGGTATGTTTCCTATGAATCTTACCTTGTGTTAGGATCCCTTATATAAGTATACTTGGTATGATTGGTTATGATTATTCATAAAGCTGGTTATCAAGGGTTTATGCATATTATGTCTCTTATCTTGATTGATGATTTAACTAACCGAAAGAGTCCTATAATCAAACAAGAATATGCATGAGTAAAAGAAGACTTTCTTGAAACCTTGAATACTAATGTTTATTATCTATGATCATGACTATACATATTCAAGATTATTTAGAATTATAATGTTGAGAATATACTAATAATGTATGTTTGTGTATGAGATCATGAGGATGACTGTTAGGAACCCATGTCTTTACTTTGTTAGTATATTGTTGTTGGACGCATATGCTTTGTAAGTCGTCCCGTAGTATTTGTTGATCAATAGTTTATGTTGTTGTTGGCGCATATGCTTTGTAAGTTGCCCGTAGTATTGTTGATCCATAGTTTGTAGTGGCCCATGGTTTTGACCCGTAGTATTGGCACCTAGACTTAGTATATAAGTGTGTGTTGAGACCTATGAAGGCACCGTGAAGTTATTTGTATTGAGCTTGCTCATAGGAGGTTGCCCCCTCGAAGTGGCATGTGATCAATATAAAAGTGATTATGAGTTCTGTCATTTCTGCTATTTCGCATATTTTTATTAATTAATTGTTGCAGGTGCATCACATCTGGTATCAGAGCACTTTCTTGGGCTAGCTGGGTGAAATTTCTGCCAAAAATTTTTTTTCGCATCTGTTGCAGGTTCAGATTTGGGAATAATCCCTATCCGCTTAACTGTGGGAAGTACTTGGGCATAAGCCCTAAAACTCATTGTGAGGAGTACCACAAGAACCCTGAAGTAGCTAGCCCATTGAGAGGACCTGCCAGCGAAAAGGGCAACGACCCCTACCTGATTGACTAGTTCCCACCCATGAGGTAAACCAAGAGCTATCATTTGTGGCAAAGCGGTTATCAGTTTTACTTGAGCCGTGGAGTGAGGGGTACTGCCCCAATATGCAAGCCGTCAGATAGCATTGGTGACCGAGTGAAACCATTGAACTGTTAGGAAGAAACACATACCTGGGGTCCATATCTATTTTCAGCTGAACTGTGGTCGATCGTTGCTGCGCCGTTTTACATTCAGTCGTTCAGATCCATTTTGCAAGCCGTTCCAGATCTATCCATTTTCAATCCACGACGTCGTTTCAGATCCCTTCCGAGCCGTAGCCGCTCCAGTCTGGGAAAAAAAAAAAAAATTCACTCTGTTTCCCTTGAAATTTTCAGGGAACCCCTGTCATCCCATTCTGCATATTTTATTCTTGAGGACCCTATCCCCAATTCCCCTTCCCAAAGCCCAAAATCCCACATTTGTCTATTTTTAGGGTTTGCCATAACTTCCTCAGATTTACCTTCAAATTTTACCACAAAGTTCCTTTCTGAATTCTGTTTCTTTGTTCCCCTCTGCCAAAATTTCCCATTCTTTCACCCCGCTTCTGAAATCATCATTTTTGCTTCTTTGTCTATTCAACAGTGCCCAAAACCTAGTCAAAACCCAATTACCCTTCATATTTTTTCCCAAGTCCAGATTTTCCTTTACTGAAGTAGTTTTTGTTTTTGTTTTCCTACCCATTCAACCAAAAAAAAAAAAAAATCCTGGTTATGGTTGTCACCTGTGCAGGAGCGAAAACCATGGAGTACACACTTGCAGCCATCCAAGCGAAACTCTAGGATCTGGATGAAAAATTTCTCGATCTCCATTCTGAACATTCAGCTATGAACAACAAATGGCAGTCCGAGTCTTCGTTAGACAATGGGTTCTCTTCTTCCAGCAATTTTCGTGGTCCAAAGCTTTATTTTCCTCACTTCAATGGTACCGATCCAAATGGATAGATCTATCGTGCAGAACAACTCCTCGACCAACTCCTATCAAGCGTTTTTTTCTGAAACAAAGATGCAAGCATGCAAAGAAAAGGGGCTTTGCTGTAATTGTGATGAGAAATTCACTCGGGGACATAGATTTTTTCAGCAAAAGTTCTATCTCTTCGATGTGGATTCTTTGCCTGCCTCTAAAATTGGTGAGGAAGATCCATAAACACTGGATGTTCCGGTTGACATTCAAGAACCGCCTATTGACCCTCCATCTCAGGATGACCAGCCAGAGATATCTCTCCATGCTTTAGCTGGAATCACCACCCCCCAAACAATGCAGGTCAGGGGTTACTTCAAGAAGCTTCCTCTTACAATCCTCATTGATTCTGGTAGCACTCATAATTTCATTGACCCTCGGATTACCAAACAAGCTGATTGTTTTATTCATCCTTGCTCCAACTTTGAAGTCATGGTTTCCAATGGGGGCACCTTACCTTGCAAAGGGAAGTGTTGAAATGTGCGTATCTCTATGGGAGATTATACCTTGTGCTCTAACATGTTTTCCTTGACCTTAGGCGGATGTGATGTGGTTTTGGGCGCTCAATGGCTACGCACACTTGGCCCTATCTTATGGGATTTTGCTGAACTTTGGATGCAATTTTCCCTCAATGGCCAAAAACACACCTTGACAGGATTACAACTAGGTTCTCTCAGCATCATCAGTTCACATTGCATGGAAAAACTCCTCAAGAAGAATTCACATGGTTTCATCGCTCAGCTCCATTCCATTCAGATGCAACCTTCAGCGGTCTCCACTACGCCTTTGGATCTACAACAAATTTTGGATCGATATACAGGTGTTTTTGCTGAACCAGTGGGACTGCCACCTTCCAGGCCAGAATACTATCGTATTTAGCTCCTTCCTGGTAGCGTTCCTCCCAACATCAGGCCCTATCGCTACCCATTTCACCAAAAAATGGAGATTGAAATGCTCGTTCGGGACTTATTAAAGTAAGGTATTATTCGCCCAAGCACTAGTTCCTTTTCTTCTCCAGTTATTCTTGTCTACAAAAAAGATGGGTCATGGCGCCTCTACATTGACTTCCTAACACTTAATCACCTCACCATCAAGGATAAGTTTCCAATTCCTGTTGTTGATGAGCTTCTTGAAGAGCTTCATGGGGCTCACTTTTTATCCAAGTTGGATCTTCATTCTGGGTATCATCAAATTCGGGTTCATGATGATGATATCCCTAAAACAGCTTTATGCACACATGATGTCCATTATGAGTTTTTGGTCATGCCCTTTGGCCTCACTAATGCTCCTTCCAAATTCCAGGCATTAATGAATAAAATATTTCGACCCTACTTGCAGAAATTCATTCTGGTATTCTTTGATGATATCCTCATCTACAGTAAAACATGGGATGAACATCTCCAACATCTGGATCTTGTCATGCAACTTTTCTCTGACCATCATCTTCATGCCAAGCAGTCTAAATGTGTTTTTGGACAGGAGGAAGTTGAGTATCTCGGGCACATTATCTCAGCACAAGGGGTTCGCGTGGATCCTACCAAAATCGATGCCGTGAACAATTGGCCGCATCCTCAGACACTCAAGAGCCTTCGTGGTTTTTTGGGGTTGACTGGCTACTAATGCAAGTTTATCAAGGATTATGGGAAGATTGCAGCTCCATTAACTGCTCTATTGAAAAAGGATGCTTTTACATGGACACATGCTTCTTAGTGTGCATTTGACAAACGAAAACAAGCTATGTGTACTACACCTGTTCTAGCTATGCCCTATTTTTCCAAGCCCTTCACTATTGAGAGTGATTCTTGCGGCAATGGAATTGGTGTTGTTCTCCTTCAAGATGAACACCCCATTGCGTTCACCAGCAAAGCCCTTTCAGGTAATAATTTAGCTGCCTCTACCTATGAGAAGGAAATGATGGCTATTTTGCATGCAGTACAGAAGTGGCGCCCATACCTATTAGGGAATCATTTCTGCATCAAGACTGATCACCAGAGTCTGAAATATTTCTTGGAACAGCGTGTCTCCTCCCTGGCACAACAGAAATGGGTTAGCAAACTCATGGGTAATGACTATGAGATCACTTACAAGAAGGGTAAAGACAATATTGTGGCAGATGCTCTTTCTCCCACATTTGATGCCCAAGGTTCTCTTTCAGCTATTTCTATGCCTGTTCCAAATTGGTTGCAATCTATTCAACAGGGTTATGTCAATGAATCTTCCTTATTTCAAATCATCCAATGCTTGACCAACAACCCTTCTGCTGTACCACATTACTCTTGGGATGGTGCTTCTCTGAGATACAAGGGTCGTCTGGTGCTTCCCCAGAGCACAGATCTTCAACAGGCTATCTTCTATGAACTCCATGCTTCTCCATCGGCAGGGCACTTTGGGTTCCTCAAAACGTATGAACGGGCACGGCGTAACTTCTTTTGGCAGGGCATGAAAAGGACAATTCAACAGATGGTGGCCGAATGTGATACCTTCCAGCGCAATAAGGGTGAAACAACACTCCTTCCAGGATTGCTCGAACCCTTTCCCATACCTACACGGATTTGGACAGATATTTCTATGGGTTTCATTCAAGGGCTCCCTAAATCTGGCGGAAAGACAGTGATTCTCGTTGTGGTTGATCACCTCTCCAAATATAGTCATTTTTGTGCTCTCAGCCATCCCTATATAGCCTCTTCAGTCGCTCAAATTTTCCTAGACCATATCTTTTGTCTTCATGGCATCCCTTCTTCCATTGTCTCGGATCATGATGCGACTTTCACCAGTCATTTTTGGACTGAACTATTTCGCCACACTGGCACCAAACTGAAGATGAGTTCAGGGTATCACCCACAAATAGATGGTCAAACTGAAATTATCAATAAATGCTTGGAAACTTATCTTCGTTGATTCACCTCTGAACAACAACATCAGTGGGAAAAGTGGCTCCCTCTCGCTGACTGGTGGTACAATACCTCTTACCACACTGCCTCTAAAATGACCCCATATGAAGCAGTCTATGGTCAGGCACCTCCAGTTCTTCTTCCATACACCCCCACCAGTTCACCAGTTCAGGAAGTTGACACGGTCCTTCGAAATCGTGATCAGATTCTTTGCATTTTGTGGGACAATCTTCACATGGCAAGAAATCGCATGAAGCAACAAGCTGATCAGTACCGTTCTGAGTGCACTTTTCAAGTCGGCGATATGGTTTTTCTTCATCTCCAGCCATACAAGCAGTCTTCCCTGAAACTCAAAGGGCATCATAAGTTCGCTCCAAAGTTCTATGAGCCATATTGGATTCTTCAGAAGATTGGGTCCGTTGCTTATAAATTGGAACTTCCTCCTTCTTCCCGCATTCATCAAATCTTTCATGTCTCTTGTCTGAAGAAAGTTCTTGGTACCAACATCAGTGGACAAACGATTTTACCCGAACTGGATAATGAAGGATCCATCCTTTTGGATCCGGAGGCCATCCTCAATCGGTGCACTCGTCAACTTCGCTCTCGCTCTATCACAGTGGTCTTAATTCAGTGGCACAACATGCAACCTGAAGATGCTACATGGGAACCACTCCTTCAGATTCAACAACAATTTCCACATCTAAAGCTTTGAGGACAAAGATTTTTTTAAGGGGGAGGGGATGTTAGGAACCCATGTCTTTACTTTGTTAGTATATTGTTGTTGGACGCATATGCTTTGTAAGTCGTCCCATAGTATTTGTTGATCAATAGTTTATGTTATTGTTGTTGGCGCATATGCTTTGTAAGTCGCCCATAGTATTGTTGATCCATAGTTTGTAATGGCCCATGGTTTTGACCCATAGTATTGGGGCCTAGAATTAGTATATAAGTGTGTGTTGAGACCTATGAAGGCACCGTGAAGTTATTTGTATTGAGCTTGCTCATAGGAGGTTGCCCCCTCGAAGTGGCATGTGATCAATATAAAAGTGATTCTGAGTTCTGTCATTTCTGCTATTTCACATATTTTTATTAATTAATTGCTGCAGGTGCATCACAATGGCACTAGCGCACACTTGAGCATGCATAGTGGTACAGAATGAATAGAAGTTCAAAAGACATATAGAAGATCAAGCGAGAGACAACCACACAAACATAAAAGATAAGTATTTGAGTTGTTATTTGAAATAGTAAATGATATTGCTTGTAATAGTTGTATGCATATTTGT
This sequence comes from Larix kaempferi, assembly GCA_027924585.1. Taxonomy (NCBI): domain Eukaryota; kingdom Viridiplantae; phylum Streptophyta; class Pinopsida; order Pinales; family Pinaceae; genus Larix; species Larix kaempferi. Next base: position 4,408,484 of record BSBM01000125.1, on the reverse strand, counting down.
ATTCCTAGAATATATCATGCTGAGTGTAAACATTCATAGAGCATTGAACAATATACTACTAATATGCATATCATCGGTAAGTTGGACAAACATTCCATTGTTGCTTGTCTAGAATGAAACCTCTTTGCTGACATGCTGAGAGCTGTGCACACTCTCGATAGTATGTTCTGGTAGAGATGGAAGGCATCTAGATAGCCACTGTATGCATACAGGATATGGAAAAGTGTTGTGCCAAAGTATTGGTCAAGATAGTTGCATAACTATGTAAATGATATATGTATGCATAATAGGTTATCATATCAACATGATTTCATGATTATGAAGTATTAATAATCATGTACTTAATTTTGATTTGTAGGAAAGATCATGAAGAATGATGAACACCGAACAAGTGATGGATGTTCAACAAGAAGATTTACAAATCAAAATATAGAAGGCTCGTGGATAGAAGATTCTATTAGAAAGAGGAAGAGAATCATGATGAGATGTTTGCTCCAAGTGACTAGATAAGACCATTCTCTTAATGATGTAATTAAAGAAGAAGTGTGAATCAGGTTCTGTATGGGTACCCAGGATCGATAGTCAATTGATGAGCTTAATGATCACCATGGGTGATGTGGATCTCAACCTTTGCTACAAGGTTGAATATGGTTTCTATACATAGATGACATGGATGCAAGAAGGAACTCACCACAGAGTTTGAATGATGATTGAGGCTTATATCAGTAGACCCATCTGACGGGAGATGGCACAGATAGATATGCAGAAGATCACTCAATGCAAAGTATTAATGATGTTCAGTCACAGAAGGAGATTTGACAGTTTCTTAACAAGCTTGGGTTTTACCAGAAGTAAAGCTATTCCTAACCTTTACCTTAAGGTTATGGATCATACTATTATTGTATGTAGATGATCTCTTTCTGACAGGGAATGAGAAATAGACCATGGAAAGCAAGAAGAAGCTAGCTACAAAGTTCGAGATGAATGATATCGGATTGATACATTACCTCTTAGGACTAGAAGCATGAAAAGGCTTAGAAGGAATGCTTCTCAACCAAAGAATGTATGCTGTGAAAATCTTGAGAAGAATTGATTTGTTCGAATGAACAGTCATGGCCACTCTCATGGATTCCAATTTGAATTTGTTAGGGGATGACTCATCAGAGTTAGTGGATATAACTCTGTACAGTCAAATTTATTGGGTCATTGATGTATCTAACAAATACTAGGTCAGATATATGCTTTGCTGTGAACACCTTGAGTCAGTATCTAGTGGAAACTAGATGTGTTCACCTGATAGTTGCAAAGAATGTGATGAGGATACGATAGACCTTGATCTATGCTATCTTGAAGATCATGACTTCAGATGACTACATAGATGTTGATTGAGTAGAAAGTGTGTCAGACAGAAAGAGCACATCGAGAGGATGTTATTGTCTGGGATCAGCCATGATCTTGTGGTTTAGCAGGAAGCAGTCTAGTGTGGCTCTCAGCACAAGCGGAATATATGACTGCTTGCTCTGCTAGTTTTCAAGAAGTATGGCCTCAAGATTGTTTGACTTACACCCAACTATGATCCTATGTGACAAACATATTTCTATCAAGATGACAAAGAATCCATCGTTCCATGATAAGTCAAAGCACATAGGGATCTAACAAGATATGGTGCATAAAGGAACCATAAAGTTCGAATTTGTAACAAGTTTTCGATGTACTAACCAAACCTCTACCTCAAGTAAAAGCTTGAATATTTCCAAGACAAGCTTGGTGTAGTTCAGAAGGACCCTCCACGAAAGGGGGAGTGATGTGGTCACTTATGATAAGATTGCCTGCATCGATAGTAAGGTCGATGATGTGGATACCTATATTGGTGATGCCGACAGAGAGGTTGGTGTATGCTCCTTAGACAGGGTCTAAGTTGATGAGGGGATTGCATCATCCTTGAACACATGTTCTAAAAGGATACGTAGACATATATCTCCGAGAAAGAAGAAGGATTTCATTATCCTTGAACACATGTTCTAAATTGATCCATAGACAGATGTCTTTGAGAATGAAGTCCTTGGTGGACATGTGGGGATTGGATCATCCCTGGACTTCAGTCCTAAAGAGAGCCGTAGATGTATGTCTTCGAGAATGAAGTCCTTTGTGGACATGTGAGGATTGGATCATCCTTGGACTTCGGTCCTTTGAATTGAGCCGTAGACGTATGTCTCTGAAAATAAAGTCCTAAATGAACAGGTAGGGGATTGGATTGTCCTCGAACTTTGGTCCTTTGAATTGAGACGTAGACAAGATGTCTCCAAAAAATAAAGTCCTAAATGAACAGGTAGGGGATTGGATCATCCTCAAACTTTGGTCCTTTGAATTGAGCCGTAGATAAGATGTATCTGAAAATAAAGTCCCGAATGAACAGGTAGGGGATTGGATCATCCTCGGACTTTGGTCCTTTGAATTGAGCCGTAGACAATATGTCTCTGAAAATAAAGTCCTGAATGAACAGGTAGGGGATTGGATCATCCTCGGACTTTGGTCCTTTGAATTGAGCCATAGACAAGAGGTCTCCGAGAATTGAATGATAGGACTGTATCATCCCTAGACCTCGGTTCAAAAGGTACATGGTAGGACTAGATCGTCCCTGGACCTCGGTTCAAAAGGTACATGATAGGACTAGATCATCCCTGGACCTTGGTTCAAAAGTTACATGATAGGACTAGATCATCCCTGGACCTCAGTTCAAAAGGTACATGGTAGGACTGGATCGTCCCTGGACCTGGGTTCAAAAGGTACATGATAGGACTGGATCATCCCTGGACGTCAGTTCAAAAGTTACATGATCAGACTCGATCGTCCCTGGACCTTGGTTCAAAAGGTACATGATAGGACTGGATCGTCCTTGGACCTCGGTTCAAAAGGTACATGATGGGATTGGACCGTCCCTGGACCTCCGTTCAAAAGGTACATGGTAGGACTGGATCATCCTTGGACCTCGGTTCAAAAGGTACATGACAAGATTGCATCATCCATGGACTTATGTCCTAAATAGAGCAGGATTGATCATCCCGTAATATGATCGTGTGTGTTGCAAGGTATGCTACTATTGTGTATACTTGTATTGGTGTGGATACTTGTATTGATGATGTGTATACTTGTATTGATGATCTGTATACTTGTATTGGTGTGGATACTAATACTAATGATCCAGATACTGTAGATGTGACAACGATGTTGATGATCGTGTGATGATGATGTTGATGATCGTGTGATGACGATGTTGACGATCGTGTGATGACGATGCAAATGATCGTGTGATGACGATGCTGATGATCGTGTGATAACGATGCTGATGATCATGTGATGATGATGCTGCTGATCATGTGATGACGATGCTGATGATCATGAGGATTCAGATGTCGATGTTGCTATAGCTGTTTGAGTGTTGTAGAAGATAAAGACTCAGTACTGAAGATGTTGATGTTCCATTATTGAAGATGTTCCAGTAACTGGTTGAGTTACTGATGATGTTGAGAAAGCTTCCAATGATTTATAGATGTATCATGTTGATGACTCCTTGCTTCTGCAGATGTTGTTATAATATCCTTCTCGTTAAGGGGGAGTGTTGAGATACTGTAACTTCTAAGAATATTATATTTGTGCTTTATTATTCCGGAGATGTTTCATTCCTCCGTGAAGATCTTATTGTATATCCGGAGATGTTTATTCCTCCGTCGGAATGTGGTAACTTGGGTTATTAGACTTCCCTAGTGGGGGTCGGCCCTGTATGTGTTATGTGGGTCAAAGGGTTGTTAGACCACCCTAGTGGGGTCGTCCCAGTGAGTTGTAGTGGGGTGTTTAACCCAGTGGTAAAGTTGGGGCCGACCTAGTTAATCTAAAGTACAAGTCGGAGATGTGTATATATAGAGGAGGTGTGTCCCTCATTTGATACACTTCCCTCACTTAGAATGTAGCGCACTTGTGGAGGAGAGGTCTGCTATGGTGGAGGAGGAGATCATGTCTTTGGTTTGCATCTTTGTATATTGTTGGTCATCTATATTGAGGAAGCTTTGCTGGGTTTTCTACCCCATGAGGGTTTCCTAGGATAAATCTGTGTCTCTTGTGATTATGCCGTGCTTTTTGTTTCTTCAGTGATCCTGTATATGCTATTATTGTGAAATAGAATGTAATGCTGCTATTTTCTGTCTTAGCATATTGAATCTTAACAGACAATAATTCTGTAATACCCCAATTTTGGACTTTGAACCCCTATTATATTTCTGCTAAGTATTATTTCATTTTACTTAGTTGACTTTAGAAATATGATAAACTAATTTCTATTGATCATGTGGACCAACACATTATAAAGATGGGAGTCACAGTCCCCTAAGGATTGGAGGGGAAATGCCACTTAATAATAATAATAAGAGGAATTATTATTGGCAACAAATGGAAAACCCTAAAGAAAAGATTTGAGATACTAATGAATTAAAAGAATTCATAAAATGAGAAATTTTCACCTAAGAGAATAAAAAGTGAAAACTCATTGAAACACAAACATGATCACATTCATTATTCATAATCTCATGCACTGAACACACAAGAGAAATGGGAATTGGGAAGACACATGAACCTGAGACAAATGAATATTGGTGAGGGAGGACAAATTTGGGAGAACCAAACTAGTCCTGAAGCCAAGTGAATGAGGACAGATTTGGGAGAACCAAACTGGTCCAGTTTAAGAGGAATCATGGCCGCTGAGTATTAGCTTGTCCACTTAATTGTGTGTAGGTAGGAGAACTACCCCAAGCTTGTAGGAGCACTGGTTTTTACTCTGAATAGCATGTGTTTAAATTGATTCTCTTAATGGTTGAGGCTTAAAATCCCTTGGAGCATCCTGGAGCTCAGGAGTACTGAGTTGGATGTTGGGTTTCCTGCTGCCAATGACATATCCCGAATAATATGGGGAAAACAAGTTAAGGGTAATTTAAATTCTATAATTTGACCTGGGGGACTGTGAACTCAGCTCGGGGGTGACCTGAAAGCATGGAGTACTTGCTGGTCAAAGGCTGGGAGGTTTGTGCTTGGTTCCATTGGTCATAAGATTTCAGATAAGTATATCTGTTGAACCCCTATGTTTATTTTATGGATAGTATTAGAAATTATTTATGTGTATTCTTGAAAGTACTATTTAATGATCTACTATTTCCATATTTTTTTACATGTATATTGTTACATTGTTTTTTGAGTATAGATCTGCCATAACTCCTAGATCTCTATAATATGAAGCAGTGTGATGATCTAAGTTAAAATGCTTGAATATTCATAGTTCACGTTTTGTTGTAGGCATGGCTATACTTCTTATATATATTTAAGCTGCATACCTACTGTTTAAATTAGAGATTGCAAGCTTGAGAGAGGCACCATGTTAATGAACATGATTTAAATGATAACCTAGGCTGAGTTGTATATTCATTTTATGCAGAATACCTTATTCCTATTTTATGGACAGAACTGGGTATATATATATGTTATTATGAAGATCAGGAAGACATGTAAACCAAGGGTTTACATGTCAAGCCATAATTATTTATGACCCTAATGATCTATTTTTATAGAGTAACCCAGAAAGGGAACATTTATGCTTAAGGTAATTTATATATGATGAAATGAATTGATTATAAGCTGAAGTTGTTTATACATTCATGTAAAAATGTTTATGATGGAATTGTATTTCCAAATAGGGCCTAAGATTTTACTCTAAGCTATTCTAAATATGCATATGTTTCCAACTTAATTTTGATGCATCGAATAGGGTTTACTAAATACTACACACCTGCTATTTTATTTACAAATATGCAGTAAGTTTCGAATGCATACTACTTTATAAATGCAATGGCATTCTTATTCTTTTAATACGTCGTTATGGGTCAAATGAAGACGTAGTATGCATCTCTGGATCCATTCATGGTCTACGAATCGAGACCACATTAATATATTAAAATTACAGAGTTAATCGTTACGTGCAAGTGAGGGTTTCAAACCTACATATTAACCATTAACATAAACTATATGTTTATTTACAAATCGCTTCAAGTTTAAAACCTCTTATGCATAACCATGATTCGTACACAGTGCACATTTGGAAAACGAAAAGCAATGCAACATGAATAACATTGTTTAAACAAAAAATCCATTGGTTATGTATTTAATACATCTAACATAAACTAATGTGAATGGCGATGGTCATACTGCGTGGATCCACTTGGATCGCAGTACTGATATTCATTTACACAACAGAGCATTATAACTTATGCTATGAGTATCATGTGCATCTAGTTTAACACTGATGCCTATGGCTAAGCTCAGAGAACAGCTAACAAATTGAAGCTTTCAATATTAATTTATATTAAGTACTGGAAATTATGATGCTATGACCTTACGGTCAGTTTGAATGCGTTTTAATGAAGTGTTGTTACCATTTAAAAATAGAGGCATCTATATTCATTTGAGTATGGAGAAAACATTGAAACTTAAAATCCTAAATGAATGTTGTAACATCTAAACCAAACAGACGCATACATGTTCATTTAAGTATGAAGGAAATGGGGAAAACGATTATCTTTTGAACGTTGTAAAATGTATGCAAAACCATTGCATAAATGCATAGACAAGCATGGGCGAAACACCCATTGCGGGAAGCTAATGCTTAACCATTTTTTCCACAGTAAAATAAGATGGCCAGGATTTTCGCATAATAACTCTATTATATTATAAATGAAAAAGAGATAGAGGCCGAGAGGTTCTAGAGCATCTCATTACAATAATAAACGAGTTTCGGCGGGATGCTATCCTTTTCAAAATGCATTCATTATTTACAAAATAAATATGACAGTCCATAGCTTTTGCTCTTCTTCCCTAAGACCACCTAAGTCGTGAAGACTTTGCACAACAGTAAGCGAAGCTTTTGTTGTTGGTACCGACAACCACCTCTTTCAAAACCACAAAATCCTAACAGTAAACCCTACCAATTCTTGAGTAACTCAGCCCGAGCCCATAGGGTCAAAATAACCATGAAGGTATCTTTCAGTTGATAGGTTACCTAGATTTTGGGGAGATACACCCACGCTAGGTGACGGTTGAGGAGCCACGACATTTTCGCAACCTGGAAACATCCATCACATTACTGCTTACCTATTAAAAAGTGGTTAAAAACGTAACAAGTCGAATTTACCATGTAATAAGTAAATACAAGAAGCAAAATAATTTACCACTACATAAAAAAAGTTTGCGTTGAAAATTTTACCTGTCGGTGAAGCGAGACTGTAGACCATGCTCCACCGGTTGCAATCACAAAGCAATAACACAAGGATTATTAACTTCTGAGTAATGGCCAAAAGGTATTACAGACTGAGCAAGCATGGAAACGATTTGCGCTAAGAGTGAAGTGTTACAACTTACCCATCATGCAGAGCAGCATTGGCGACACCTCCATGCTGTCCAACATAACCCATGTTAGTTTTTCAGAATTTACTTCAATATGATCTAGGATCTTAACTAAGAGAACAACATGTACAACATATCTACAACATATCAATCATGGACACAATAATGCAAGTACAGAAGAGACACAAAGTTTACTTGTGGAAAACCATAAAGGTGAAAAACCCCAATAACTTCCTCAAAGATAGATAGAGCAATGATACAACCCAAGCATATGAGATAGACATCTCCTAGCAGAAGCTTCTCCTCCTCCACAAGTGCGCCACTCTCCAAGGAGTGTGTGTGAGAATAGAATGATCAAATAGAGTGCCTCCCACACTCTATTTAAATTTGACTTGACTTGCCTAATAACCGTTACTAGGTCGGCTTTAACTTAACCACATAACATAATGCTGACTGGGCCGACACCCAATAGGGTGGTCTAATAACCCTTTGACCCACATGGATGACCCCCAATAGGGTGGTCTAATAACCCTTCGACCCACATGACTTATACAAGGCCGACCCCAATAAGGTGGTCTAATAACCCATCAAGTATAAGTTACAACACTTACAATATAAATGACGACACTTCCGTATAGAGGAATAGTAACATCTCTATAGGAATACAAACACTTCCGTATAGAGGAATAATACCATCTCTATAGGAATACAATATACATATATGAAATACATTCTGAAGTTACATATACATCAACACTCCCTCTTAACTAGGAATGTATTTCTCGACACAGGTCTTCTAGCACAAGTCTTCTTCTCTGGATCATTGTCATTGGATAACCGTCCTCGAGTCATCATCATTGTCACTACTGCTGCTATCTCAATCAATCTCCAAATCTACTTGTCATAGGAAGTTCTAGAGAGCCAGTCCTTTTTCATACTGGATGTAGGCCCACCACCTGCAGGTCTTCATCATCACTGGCCATACTGTGGAATCCTCAGGACTTATTACGTGTGTCACAAAACCTCTAAAGAGCATCCCAGGACTGATTATGAGCATACTGCTCAACGTACCTATCAGATCTCCCAGGATCTTTTACATGTAACTGCACAACCTATCCACAACCACGGAGTATCATCCTGATACTCATAATCATATTGATCATCGTCCACGAAGCATAGTCCAAATGCACACAACACAACACTTACACTCATTGGCATGGAAGGACTTTCCTCTAACCATTTGGGAAAGGCTCAACACTCACATCAACGCACATGGGAGAACACATTTGCCACCATGTCAAAAAGGCGTTGCACTTATATCAACGCACATGGGAGAACACATCTACCACCATGTCAAAAAGTCTCTGCACTTACATCAACACACATGGGAGAACACATCTGCCACCATGTCGTAAATGCACTGCACTTACATCAACGCACATGGGAGAACACATCTACCACCATGTCGAAAAGGAACTATGCATCTGTGTCTTCAGAACTCATCACACATAATCCAACTGAATATGTAATGTATCCACCTGATACATATGATCATCCTGATAATCATCATAGCATCATCCTGAGGCATATAATCTAGAGTATCATCCCGATACTCATCACTACATCGTCCTGATGCATATCTAGAGCAACATCCTGAAGCTCATCATCCATGATCATCTTGATCATACAATGCATCCACCTAATGCATACATAGTATCCACCTGATACATATCATCATACATGATCTACCTGATCATACAATGTATCCACTTGTTACATATACAAATACATGATCCACCTAATCATACCTGATACATATCAACATACATGATCTACCTGATCATACAATGTATCCACCTGATACATCTACAGATAAATACACATGATCCAACTGATCATATCTAGCATCCAACATGATGCGTACATACATATATATAAATGATCCAACTGATCATATCCAGCATCCAGCATGATGCGTACATACATATACATATAAATGATCCAACTAATCATCTCCAACATCCACCTGATGCATATACAGAGCAGTAACTGGAGCATCATCCTGATCCTCATCATCCAACACTTACATCCACATCCATGGGAAGGATCCTCCTCTCACCATGCTTGGAATGGCTCCTGCAAATGTGTCCATCACTTATTCCTTAAAGTGTCATCAATCTGAAGAACACAAAGCCTCTCTCTGAAGTACTCAAACTTCACTCTGGCTAGTGGCTTCATCAGCACATCTGCAACCTACTCATCTGTCACAACATACAGGAGCTTCACTGCTCCTCTCTGCACCATATCCCTGATATAGTGATATTTGATCTCAATGTGTTTCGACCTGTCATGGAACATCGGGTTCTCAAACAGCTTCACACAACTCTGGTTGTCACAAAAGATACCAGTAGCCTCCGGCGGGAGATCAAATAACTCAGAAAGTAGCTTCCGAAGCCATACTGCCTCACAACTAGCTGAATAAGCTGCAACATACTCTGCTTTAGCTGTACTCAGTGCTATGCAGGACTGCTTCCTGCTAAACCAAGAGATCACACCTGGTCCCATACTGAAGTAGCACCCAGAAGTGCTCTTCCTATCTGCAGCACTGCTTGTCCAATCTGAATCAACATAACCCTGCAGGTTAAAATTTTGATTCGCATCATACTTGAGCCCATAATCAACTGTACCCTCCAGGTACCTCATAATATGCTTTACAACAACCAGGTGAACACTCCTCGGATCCGTCAAGAACTAGCTCAATGTGTTCACCGCAAAGAAAATATCTAGTCTCATGTTCGTCAGGTACATCAAGAACCCAATCATTTGATGATACATCATGACATCAACCGGATTAGATGAATCATCAAACATAAGCTTCAAGTTCGATGCCATAGGTGTGGCCATGGCCTTACAGTCCATCATCCCGAACCTCTTCAGGATCTCTACTGCATACTTCCCTTGTCCAAGGAATATTCCATCTGTACTCTGCCACACCTCCATGCCTAGAAAATAGTGCATCATCCCCAAGTCCTTCATCTCGAACTCGGCAACAAGCTTCCATTGTGTGTCAGCAATCAATCTATCCTCACCTGTAACAAACAAGTTATCCGCATACAAAAGTAATATCACTGGATTGCCTTCCTCAACTTTGTAGTAAAGGTTGGAATCCGCTTTACTCTTGGTAAAGCCCAAACTGGATAGAAAGTTGTCTATCCTACCATACCAAGCTCTAGGATCTTGCTTCAAGCCATACAAGGCTTTCTTCAATCTGCACACATATGACTTCTCGTCATGTGTCTCAAAACCAAGTGGCTGCTCCACATACACTTCCTCTACGACTACACCATTCAAGAAAGCTATCTTGACATCCATCTGGTGTATCTTCCATTTCATCACTGCTGCGAGAGCAAGTACTGATTTGATGGAAGTGTGCTTGGTTATAGGTGTAGAAGTCTCTTCATACTCAATCCCTCCTTCTGGGAGAATCCATGAGCTACAAACCTCGCTTTGTGTTTCTCCATGCTACCATCTACAGCATGCTTGATCTTATAGATCCATTTGGAAGTCACAACAGACTTCCCTTCAGGTCTTGGGACTGCATCCCAAACATCATTCTTCATGATCGACCGGTACTCCTCGATCATGGTATTCTTCCCAAATCCTGGGAAGTTCAATATATTCAATGTCTTCAATAGATAACTTTGTTTGCTGAAACAAATGTTGTACTCCTTCTTTTGTAGGTGCTCGTATACGATCTTTCCTACAAAACAAGTTAAATTGCATGATTAGAAACTTCTCATAGTTTTCATAACAAATTCTTACACATAAAGAAATATGTCATACAGTCATGCAATTATTTTAGCCAATGATTCAATAAAACATTCATCCATATCCTGTCACTTTCTAGATGCCTTCCAATCTCTACTAGAACATTTTTAAGAGTTTGCACTACTCCCAACATGTCAGCAAAGAGGTTTCATTCTAGATAAGTAGCAATGGAATGTTGTACAGTGACATAGGCCACTTACCCATCACATGCATATTAGTAGTATACTTTTCATCAATGCAACTATTCTAATATGCATAATACACAACCTAATTATAGGGACATCAGTATATACATCATTGAAAAATATTATTTAAACAATCAAATATGCAAGAAATGATAATTCAAATACTTATCTTTGTTTGTTTGTTGGGTTGACTCCCTCTCAGTCTTTGCTTCCTTTCTGCAACTCCATTCTGATGTGGATTGTGAGAAGTGGTCAACTCCCTCTGAATATCTGCATCCTTGCAGAAACTACTGGAGTGTGCTCCCTCTTGATTTTTGCTTTCTGGATTACCTGTCCTTGATCTTATATTCATCCTCAATCCCTATGCATGCTTATTGTTATCCTCGAGAACTCATACATAATCATACATTCATTAGTATATTCTCAATACTATCAAACACAATAATCTTAAGCATATATAGTCATGATCATTTCAAACACAGATAATAAGCATTAACATTCAATGTTTTAGGGAAGACTTCTCTTACTCATGCATATTCATATTTGACCAAAGGAATTTTCTGGTTAGTCATATCATCAATCAAGGTAAGAGACATAATATGCATAAACCCTTGATTACTTACATTTCTAACTTCATGAATAATCATTATCAACAATACAACAATATAAGATCCTAACACAAGGTAGGATTCTAACTTGATATAGGAAAAACATACTTGGATTAATATGATGTCTTCTTGTTCTCTACAATGACTTGTGCTAGTAACCTGCATATCTCATAAGTTAACCATTATAGAACCAAGTTATACATACCTCGTAAATAGATCTTCTAAGTGATCCATGACAATGGATGAATCTTTGTCTTCATGTCACCATGAACATATGTTCTTGAACTAGAACATGATTTGTCTTTCTTGGTGTACCTTTCATGTTAGCGGACAACATAAACCTCATACAACATCACAATGCATTAGTACAATCATAAGTTTAAAAACCTTAATGAATATCTTCTATCACGTGTTCATAATTTTATTAAGGTGATACGACAAGTCTAGTAATTAATCAAGATTGTACTAACCATAATGATATGAAGACAAACATATCATAAACTTAACCATCAACAGAATTTGAAACATACCTATAAGTCATACCTGTCAAGATTGCTTGTAATCTTCTTATGTAAGGCCTTAGCCTCATCTCCCTCTAAAACAAGAACTTCTTCACTTATGCAAGTGACCAATCCATTCTCTTCTAGGATTAACCCAATCCACTTGATTTGCAAGAACTGGATCTGGAGCTGTATTAGGGTTTTTCAAAGAAACCCTAAAAATTCAAACTTTGAATTTCAAACTTCTGAAAGGATAGAAAAATGCGCCTTGATGAGTTGATCAAGCCGGTATATTCAGAATTTGAAAACTGCAAAGTTCCACCCCTCAATTTTGCCTTTGAAACTTTTGGATTCACTAAACATGACCCCGAACTAGGGTTTGATAAAGCCCACCCTTCTTCCCAATCAAAAGGTTAGATCCAAATCTCTAAGCTTCTATTTTTCTGAGGAGATTCCAGCTGTGGTCACAGATTTCAAAAACTCCCATTTTTGCAAAAGCCCTAATTTTCCACTTTTTTGATCAAAGTCCTGAACTAGGGTCTGATCAAGCTCGACCTTCTTCCCAACCAAAAATTCTGATTTTGGTCTCTAAATTTCGATTTTGATGAGTAGCATTCAGCCATGGTCTCCGATTACAAAAATTCCAACTTTCTCTGAAACCCTAAATTCCGGAAGCCATGAATTAAGGTGCTAAAAAATAATTCTATTTTGACAGAAATATGCACCTAATTTTTTCTGGTGTAACTCCAAAATTTCTGATCCACAGGATATGAAACTTCTACCCATGGTATCCTGACTTGTCATATTTCCAACCCCATAGGTCTTACCTCAATTGGATTCTTTGAGAGAGATTTATGCCAAGTGTCGCAACATGTCATGTTTATGGGATAAAATAGGAGAACGAACTTGTACAGCGTACCACATGTCATTGGTTCAGTTTGGGCCTCTACAAACCTTACCTAAGAAAGTACATTCCGTGCACTACCTGTCACATTTTACGAAATTTCATTTGGAGCTTTCTAGCCCAAGATATGACGTTTTTCCTAGGTCACCTATTTATGACTCATATCTAGAAGAGGCAGACACCCTAGATTGTATAGATCATAAAACACAAAGTGCAACAAATTAGAAGTTTTCCTTTGGACACAAGGTACATGGGGATCTGATATTCGACCTGTAAAAGTTTTAGATCCAAAAAATTTTCCAAAATGGATTTATAGAGAAAGTACTACGATGACTAATTTTTGCTATATCAAGCCCTAGCATCGCAAGTGCAACAAGTGTCATACATGCCATATCATGCCTTCTTTCAGGCTAGCTCTGATACCATGTTATTTTTTCAGAATTTACTTCAATCTGACCTAGGATATTAACTAAGAGAACAACATGTACAACATATCTACAGCATATCAATCATGGACACTATAATGCAAGCACAGAAGAGACACAAAGTTTACTTGGGGAAAACCATAAAGGTGAAAAACCCCAAAAACTTCCTCAAAGATAGATAGAGCAATGATACAACCCAAGCATAAGAGATAGACATCTCTTAGCAACAGCTTCTCCTCCTCCACAAGTGCACCACATTCCAAAGAGTGTGTGAGAGAATAGAATGATCAAATAGGGTGCCTCCCGCACTCTATTTATACTTGACTTGACTTGCCTAATAACCTTAATTAGGTCGGCCTTAACTTAACCACATAACATAATGCTGACTAGGACGACACCCAATAGGGTGGTCTAATAACCCTTTGACCCACATGGCCGACCCCCAATAGGGTGGTCTAATAACCCTTCGACCCACATGACTTATACAAGGCCGACCCCAACAAGGTGGTCTAATAACCCATCAAGTATAAGTTACGACACTTACAATATAAATGACGACACTTTCATATAGAGGAATAGTAACATCTCTATAGGAATACAAACACTTCCGTATAGAGGAATAATACCATATCTATAGGAGTACAATATACATATATGAAATACATTCCGAAGTTACATATACATCAACAACCCATGGCATTGAAATCATCTTAGAACTCATGGCATAGCATGCTGCCTCAGAGCAACAACACTCTGCTCATAGATTCATCACAGTAACAATCAATACGTAGTCATGCTTGGCCTTTACAAACTTTAGCCTACAACCGACGATGGAATGTCAAGTGATCACTGAACCCGGTGGTGGTGGCATTGAAGGCTAGGTCGTATAACAACTGGACACCAAAATGTTTCAATGCTGGATCAAGGGTGTTAAATGTAACTCGTTTACCAAAAAACTAAACAACGCTGAGATCAACGGTGATTACCAACTGATGCATTAAGGGATACTGCGTAGTACGTCGTACAACTCGTGGAAGTACAGCACGTTGCAGCTGCAAGGAGGAGCTCACATTTAATGTGGACCAACCAGTGTCCACATGGACCCGAGAAAAATTACGCAGCTCGACCATCCCACTCCATGACGTCATTGAGAAGTCTCGTGTACCTTGCATGTGGCACCCAGCAGGGTTCAAAACTTTGGTTAAGGTTTGGGTAGGCCTACGTGGCATAGCCAACTCACCACCCCGTGAAACGAACTTGTTAAGTATCGAACCAGTGTCTGCTTATGTGTGTGGTTTTACACGTTGGAAAGGATCATTGGCATGTTTGTGTATAACTAGTGTTTTATTCACATTTCATTACGGTGGGTTATAACTATTGTATCCATGTCAATGCTTGTGAACCCATAATCCCTTCGTGGATTAGCTTGGTTATGTTCACATTACTATTGTTGTATGACTGTATATAACTTGACTATTATGTTGGGCCATTAATCTTTGGCACCATCTTTATTACATAACCCTTGTATTATGGTTATCGAATTATTCGTTGTTGATCTAAATCCATTTCAAATGGAAGCCTATGAATTAAGTATTGGATTATGATAATTTGATTAGCGCTTAAGTCCTATATCAATGTTTATATATATATTATGTAATAATATATATATTATAATGTTTTAAAGTCTACATTATTACATCAAGTTATAAAATATATTTACTTGGTAACGTTTGTACATAGTTGCAAAGACCTCAAGTTACATATATATATATATATATATATATATATATATATATATATATTAGATGGTAATATATATATATATATATATATATATATTAGATGGTAATATATATATATATATATATATATATATTAGATGGTAATATATATATATATATATATATATATGTATAATGTTTATAACAATAATTTGATGTTTCATTTGCAATGGTTTATCCTTTATGTTCACATGCATGGTTATAATAAATAATGTTAATGCTTAGGTTGTCGGTTAATACCCTGGCGCAGCCTGTAGCCATGTAGAGATTAATGGTATCCACATTAATACTTTAATGAGTCGTAGTCAATACTTAATAACATATTAATGAAATTAATATAGTTATTAATGATAGTATAAATTTATGTTGAGGTGAGTCTCATATTGATGTAAGTGTGCAGAACGTAGTGATCATACCTCCAATGTATATTTGAGTTGGTGACTAGCGCAGTGATGATTAGTCACGCTGTCATAGTTGGCACTTGTTTGAAAAGCATCAAAATATTAATGACATTTATTGTACTCACACTCAGAATTTCACTAAATAGGCTGTGAAGACAGCAAGTACGTTATTTTCTGCATTTGTTTGATTGGTCAGAATTCTTTTCAAACAAACAAAAAACGCGTAGAGGAGACATGACAAATTGGTATCAGAGCACAGCCACTACACTAGGACCTTAGGTTCATTGCGTGAATGCTGTGTTTTTTTTTTCAGAAATAAATAATTAAAATTCCTGTAGCATACTGTCTGTAATTTTTTTATATAATTACATTGTTGTTTATAACTTCCAACAAACAACTGATTGGCCACATTTAGATAACACCTTGGCTGAAATAATAATGACAGAAATAAATTCTGTGGAACAGGAAGGAGGGATGGCTGTAGAAACTTCCAGTCAGCGAGCAGAGATGGCCCACAGGCACGGGAGAAACTAGAATTCTCCACAAGGAGCGACAACATCCAGGGAGATGTTGGAGACAGTCAAAAGTCTAAAAGCCGAGCTAATAAGCATCAAAGAAGAAAACATTAAAAAATTTGAAGAGCAACGAGAAATAAATGCTATTCTACTACAAAAGTTGAAAAAGACGGAAAACAATCACCTCCCAACACTGAAGGAGCAACATGCAGAAAAAAAAGTCACAAAGAGAAATTCAAAATTCAAGACTACACCTCCAAGAAATTCTACGAGCTACAACATGGATGTCAGTGACGGAGAGTCACATGGAAAATATTTTGAAGATTACATTCCTAAGAAGAAAAAGAAGACTGGAAAAGTAAATCATTTACATTCACAATTGAGAAAAATCAAGCCTCCTATTTTCAATGGAGAAATCAAAACTGGAGAAGAAACAGAACTGTGGCTGAGGGACATGGAAAAGTACTTATGCATGTTCGACTATTCCAGCCTTATAAAGGCTAGAATTGTTGTTTTCAACCTGCAGGGTTAAGCGTCACCTTGGTGGGATGATCTCAAGATGACCCGCTCTATCAACGAGAAGAAGGTAAAGTGGAAAACTTTTGCAACATTCTTCAAACATAAGTACCTGTTTGAAAGGTACTTTGACAAAAAGGTAAAAGAAATATACGACCTTAAATTAGGATAGCAAACCATAGAGGAACTAATCATTAAATTTCTGGAACTGCTCAAGTACGTTCCTTACATCCAGGATGAAAAAGTCAGAATTGAGCATTTCCTGAATTGCTTACTGTTTGGGTACACAAGGAACGGATAGAGTTTGAAGATCCCAAGACTTTGGAAGATGCTTTTAGAAAAGCTAGACTATGTTATGAGCAGGGGAAGAACAGAGCTGAAGTGTCAAAAAGGTGAAATGAAAAGAAGAAAATGAAATATGAGAGCAGGAAGAAAGGACACAAGCCCAACCATTTTAGAAATCAAGCTACATGGGTACCTTTCAGCAACAAGTTTGAGGGAAGCAAGCCACAATCCAAGTTTGTTCCACCCATTAAGAAGTTTAACACTGAATGCACCAGGAAACTAGAACCTACACCATCTAAGCCACTACTCAAGTGCTGAGGCTATGGATAAAACCACCGATGGTACGATTGTCCTCATAAAAAGGACATAAGCAAACCTGTGCATAATCTGCAAGAGGCTTTGATGGTTCAAGACATAGCACGGAGCTCGAAAATCTATGCTGCATTGAACAACCATCAAGAAGAACATCAAGCCTATGTAATCGAAGTTGAAGGTATGCTTTCCGGGACACTCGTGTCTATCTTGATTGATTATGGTGCATGTAAAAGTTATGTAGACCCAAAACTATGTGAGTCATGCAAACTTAGTAAAAACAAGTACATGCAGCCTTGGCTGGTTCAAATGGCAATAGGGACAAAAAGGAAAGTTTATGAGGTAGTGAATCAATGTCCCTTGAAGCTGAATGAATCCTACACTAGTGCAGATCTAAATGTTTGGCCGTTAGGATCCTACGATGTGCTTATCGGTATGGATTGGTTGGAAAAACATAGGGCTATTATTGACTGCTATAAAAAATTTGTCAATTTCATGAATGATGTGGGACACCTTGAAAAGATTCAAGGAATATTGAGAGCAGTGAAATTAAGGTAAATTTCTGCGCATCAACTGAAAATAAATGCGCGTAAGGGGTGTAAAATTTATGCTGTCGACATGACATAAAATAAACAAAATGAAATTTCAGATTTCACAAAACATCCTGTTTGGCTGAATTTGAGGATGTGTTTCCCGAGGAGATTCTGGAGTTACCTCCTAGATGAGAACTGGATTTTACCATAGACTTGTCCCTAGGAACAGTACCAAATTCTAAGGCACCTTATCGAATGAGTACACCTAAATTGATTGAGCTGAAAGCACAACTGCAGGAGATATTGGAAAAAGGTTATATCCACTTGAGTGTGTCCCCATGGGGAGCACCAGTGATCTTTGTGCGCAAGAAGTATGGCACATTCTGACTATGCATTGATTATATAAAACTGAATAAAGTGAATATCAAGAATCAATATCCCTTGCCAAGGATAGTTAATCTGTTCGATCGGGTTTGGGGTGCTACTGTCTTTTCAAAAACTGATCTAAGGTCGGGTTATCATCAAATCAGAATTAAAGAGGAAGATGTGCACAAAACAGCTTTCCGAACCCGTTATGGGAATTATGAATTTGTGGTGATGCCATTCGGTTTGATGAATGCACCAGCCACGTTTATGTGCTTGATGAATAATGTTTTCAGCAAGTGCTTGGATAAATTTGTTGTGGTGTTTATTGATGACATACTCATCTATTTGAAGAATGAAAAAGAGCATGAGGAACACCTAAGGTTAGTGCTGCAAATTTTAAGAGAAAATCAACTTTAAGCAAAGTTATCCAAGTGTGATTTCTACAAGGGACAAATACATTACTTGCGCCACATTATCTTAGCGCAAGAAATTGTGATTGATCCCGATAAGATCAAGGCCCTAATGAACTGGCCTACTCCCCAAAATGTAAGCAATGTCCTCTCTTTCTTAGGATTGGCCAGGTACTACCCGAAATTTATTGAAGGATTTTCCAAAGTAGCCCATCCCATTACCTCTCTTCAGAGAAAGGAAGTTAAGTTTCATTGGACAACCAAGTGTGAAGCAAGTTTCGCTAAGATGAAACAGTTGCTCACCTCCGGTCCTATTCTCAAAGTGGTTGATCCATATGGTGATTTTGTTGTATGCACGGATGCGTGCAAGGATGGCTTGGGAGGCGTGCTAACGCAAGACGGTTCCGTCATTGGGTATGAATCTAGAAAGATGAAAATGCATGAAGTAAACTATGTGACGCATGATTTAGAACTGGCTTCCATAATTCATTCTTTAAAAATGTGGCAACATTACCTTGTTGGGAAAAGGTTTGTTTTGAAAACTGATCACATTGGGATGAAATATCTTTTGAACATCCAAATCTGAATGGAAGGCAAGCAAGGTGGTTGGCTTTCTTAAGTGAGTTCGACTTTGAAATTCAGCATAACAAAGGAAAAGAAAATAAATTGTTGATGCACTTTGTAGGTGCATGCACCTACTAAATATGTCTTCAGTTAACAATTTTCCGTCTGATTTAATATTGCAGATCCAGACAACAACTGAAAAAGACCAAAAATATCTGAAAATAAGACAAAAGTGTCTTGCAGAAAATTTAGATCTGTAAGCAACTGATTACAGCAAATCCAAGGATGGATTGCTGCCATTTAAAAACAGATTGTACATACCGGATTGTCCAGAATTAAAGCAATTGATTTTAGATGAATTTCACAAAAGACCATACTCTTGTCATCCAGGTTATCAGAAAATAATGAAAGTTGTTAAAAAACCAACATTATTGGCCTAGACTGAAATCAGAAATTGATGAATACATTGGAAAATGCATGGACTGTCAGCGGGTGAAAATAGAACATCAACATCCAGCTGGTTTATTGCAGCCTATACCTGTACCAGAATGGAAATGGGAGACCATTTCTATGGATTTTATCACCAAGTTGCCTAAAAATAACAAGCATCATGATGCTATCATGGTTGTGGTGGAAAAATTGACTAAGGAAGCTCACTTTATACTAGTCAAATCCACTTTAAAGGCAATAAACATTGCAGAGGTTTTTATGAAAGAAGTATTTCGACTTCATGGAATTCCAAAGGTGATTATATCTGACAGGGACACCAAGTTCACCTCACAATTTTGGAGGGATCCGTTTGCAGGTTTGGGGACTAAACTAAGTTTTAGTACATCCTACCATCTACAAATGGATGGACAGACCAAGAGGATGAACCAAATCCTTGAGTACATGCTTCGCTTGTATGTCATGGATAACCCAAAGCAGTGGTAAAACTACCTACACTTGGCTAAATTTTCCTACAACAATGGTTACCAAACTTCTGTAGGAATGAGTCCTTTCGAAGTGTTGTATGGAAAAAAGTGTAAAACCCCTATGACTTTGGACGATCCGGTAAATCAGATTGTGATGGGTCCCAAAATGCTAGCTGAACTAGAAACATTGTGTAGAAAGTAAAAACAAACTTAAAACTGTCCAAGATAGGTAGAAAAGCTATGCTGATCAGGATAGAGAACATAAAAAATTTGAAGTGGGGGATCATGTATTCCTAAGAGTGAAAGCAAAGAAAATTTCTTTGAGCTTGGGCAAGGTTTCCAAACTTGCACCAAGATTTTGTGGTACTTTCCAAATAATTGCTAGAGTAGGCCCTGTTGCTTATCAGTTAGCTTTACCAACAAATTTTAAAGTGCATGATGTGTTTCATGTTTCATTGCTGAAGAAAAATGTATATGATCCTAAGCATATTGTAAACTGGCATGTGATTCAGGTTGAATCAGAAGGAGACTTCTAGACAGACCCTATATTCATACTAGATCGGAAAGAGGCAGTACTTCGGAATCGAACCATTGTTCAAGTAAAAGTGAAATGGGAGCACTATAAGCCTGAATAGGCTACCTAGGAAATGGAAAGGGAAATGCGAGTAGCATACCCTTTCTTGTTCAAAGAAGTACATGACACAAACTGAATTTGCTTATTATGCTATTTGTTGTTTTGCAAAACTATTTAACACCAAGGACAGTGAAAACTTAAGGGGAGGGGAAATGTAAACCCCAATTTTGGAATTTGAACCCTTATTATATTTCTGCTAAGTATTATTTCAGTTTACTTAGTTGACTTTATACATCTGATAAATTGATTTCTAATTCTCAGGATTATTTGCAAATAACAAGAAGCATGCATTCAATAATCACTCATAAACACAGAATAATGGACAATGTCAATATCATACAATGAATAATGAATGTAGAGAAAGTGTTACAATAATCAATGATGAGGCATCATATAGGATTCCAATTAGCCAAGTAGGGAATTCGAATCTGAGCTCAAAGACGAGCATGAATAACTATGGAGATATCATCGAGTCGGTAGTATCAGTCACAACTGGTAAGATTCAATCAAGTGTGACCAACTGAGTCTAACAGAACTATCTAGCCATAAATCAAGGAATGGAGACTCCAAGGTGGGTGCATGAGGCTTCCTAACTCAAAGTCTAGCTTGGATAACAATGGAGACATCATCCTATCAATAGTATCAGTCATAAATGGTAATAGTCAGTCAAGTGTGTCTAATTGAATCTAACAGAACCATCTAGGCATAAATCAGGGAATGGAGACTCCAAGGGGGGCGCATGAGGCTGTCAAATAGTCAAGTGGAACTCCAGAACTAGCTAAGTAGAAGCTATAAGCAGTTAGTATGAGTAATTAGTGGAAGAACTACTCAATCAATGCACTAACTGAATGATAACTCCTGGTAGGTGAGATAAGGCGCCCTAACTGAGTGATAACTAGTGGTAGGTGAGAAAAGGCACCCAAAATGGTTGTGGTAGGTGGGAAAGGTGCACTTACCATGCAGAGAAGTCAAAGAGGGCGCATTAGGTAGGTAGGAGGCCAATTGGGAGCTATAGACAGGCTCTTGAGAGCTAGAACCAAGCTCTAGGTGCTGGGGAGACAACCATGATGATGACTGGATGCATGCAGTGGCATGCAAAGCATGAAAAACATGTAGATTTGCATGCATGCATGCAAAATACAGAATGATGGTGTGGATATTCCAACACCCTCCCCGCAAGCTATACTATGAGATAATAACCAAAAAACAAAATAGGGCCCTAGTGACTGAGACCAAAGGTCATCCCGTACAATCAATCTAAATAAACTAAGTGAGGAAAGAGGGAAAAACCAGTGCGAAGAAATCCCTCCCTCAAAATAAACTGAAGGATGCTAAAATAACATGTCAACAATTATCCCTGAAGGAGGCAAGTGTCCTTCTTTTCGAAAGAAGGGTTGATCAATCTGAAAAGGATCAGTAATGTGAGAAGGATGAAACCTTCCATCTTGAAAACCTGATGTGGTTCTTTGTCAATCAATTGTATCACCAATGAGAGTAGTGGCTTCCTGTCTCAAAAGAGGAGGAAAATCAGTTGAGAGATCATAAGGGACTGAATCTCCCAAGTCCTCATTATCATTTGCTAGATCTTCAGGTTCTTGTGGATCTGGATCTAGCATTTTATCTTCATCATATTCACTATCATACTATGAATTTGATCTTCCATGTGATGATGGTGTTCTCTCTTGGAGCTTGTCAACACTCCCAAGCTCTGAATCTAAAATATAATGTGGAGATGTATCCATAACTGGATCATCATCACATCCAGGCTCTAAATCTGAACTCTCGTGAGGAGAAGCAAGTAGAAATGGCTCATCATCACATGCAAACTGTGAATCTGAAATATCATGAGGAGAAACATGTGAAGTTGATGTCTCATACTACAAATATGAACTATCATGTGATGGGACTTCGCTCTCTTGAAACTCATCATCACTCTCAAACTCAAAATCTGAAAGCTCATGTGAAGAAGCAAGTGAAGCTACCTCATCATCACTTTTAAAATCTGAATCTGATGACGTGGGAACATCATGAACCTGCTTTTGACGCTGCATGTAGATCTCTCATATCTACCTTGAGTCATCATAGGTGAATTTTTATCAAAAGAACTAGAATCTGATGATGGATCTTCAACAAGATCCCTAGTGGATGTAGTAGTGATGGACTTTTTGGCCATAGGAGTTGAACCAATAGGTTCTAGATCTTCAGGTTCTTGTGAATCTGGATCTAGCATTTGCACTTCTTCATGATTCCTCCTTTTCTCAATCCTCTTAGAACAATCTTTGCAGGTTCCATGAGCAATCTTGCTATTTGGAATACCTTCAACCACATCTTGAGCTAGCTTGTGGTTGGGATGTGATAGTCTACTCTCTTCATGAATATGGGAGAGAAGAGCATACTCCTTTGAGAGAGGTAAGAAGTGGGAAAACTCATACAGTTTTGTCTCATGGTTTGCAACACCTTTTGAGATGATTTCCCCTGAAACCATGTCTTGTAACTCAACTTCATTTGGAGAAAATATCACTCTTTTGGGCTCTCCAACATGGGTCATTTGGTACATTGAAAGTAGATTTGTTGCAAGAGAAGGAACATAAAGCACATTAAAAAAGTAACCTGAGTCAAGATTGATTCTTCCACTCCCCTTAGAGGAGACTTCTGAATCATTTCCCAATTTGATAGAAGGGCCAATTGAGCTTTTGAAACTGGATAAGAGATCTTTGCAGGAAGACATGTGTCTCAATGCTCCTGAATCTATGATGAAAGAAGAATCTGTTGATGCATTTTCCATGAGGGCATGACATCTTTCTTTGCCTTCAGATCTAGAAGGTTCAGTATCAGGATCTTTCTTCTTTGTACATGCAGGCATAAGAGTATTGTTCTTCTTAAGTAACTGCGCCATCATATATATAGCTTTCCTCATATAGTCACTCTCAAGATCGACACCTTTAAGACAATAGGTGCACTTGGGTCTTTTCTTCCGAGAATGCTTTGTCTTCCTTGAGTTCGAAACCTCATCTGACTAGTATGAACTATCTATGGACTTTGTGTCATTTGATCTCTTGTCAGAAATCTTTTGCTTGCCTTTACCATTCGCTCTCTCTGTAGCTGTAAGAGCTGAATCCAATTTGGGTTTGATCATTCCCATAGAGATCAACTTCTTTTCCTCTTGAGTAAGATATCGGATGAAATCATCAAGTGAGGGAAACTTCCATTTTGGAATGGACAACCTAACTGACTGGAATGTAGAGACAAAAACTGAGAACTTTTCCCCCAACTTTGAGAGAATGGCATGTATAAGCTGCTTGTCTTCTTTCACTATCTCATATCTTTTCAACTATGATTTCAAGATTTTGAACTTGGTGAGGAAGGCATTGATAGATTTGAAACTGTCAGTACTCTAACATATGAGCTCATTCTCCAATTTGTGTCCTTTCATATCATCTTTTTGTCCAAAAAGAGATTCGAGCTTGTCCCAAACCTCTTTAGGAGATGTAAGATCGATGACATGGAAGTGAAGATCATCAGAAATTGAGAGAAGGAGGAGACCAATTGCTTCATCAAGCCTATCCAAGTACTTGGACTTTTCAACTGCACTGAGAGGTTCTACCATCGTTCCGTTGAGTATTCAGGTGAAGCCCTTTGTTCTCATGAAGAGAGCCATCTTGGATTTCCACTCAACACAGTTGGAAGATGTGAGCTTTAGATCCATTTGAAATAGATAAAGTCGAATAGTTGAAGGCGATTCCGAACAGGTGAATAAATCTGCAAAACAAGAGAATTTTTGCTAATGGAGAATGCTACACTTCGATTGAACACTACCTTAAGGAAACTTGGCACATAGAATAAGTCCTTCATAGTTGGATAGACCTCACTGGATTTCTCCAATGAGTTCACGTAATAGAACTAAGATTTGATGTGGAAACTCAGAGGCTTCTGGTGCACAAGTGAAAAGATAGTTGCTCAAAGAAATGCTGCAACTGCTGCTACTGCAATGGATACAATTCGAATAGCTGCTGACTACTCTAATAGAATGTGATAATATGTAGGGATCTAGCAACTGTAAAAAACTCACAATCTAAATATCATGATTATTTTCAAAGAAGAAGAAGCATGCATTCAATAATCACTCATAATCGCAGAATAATGGACAATGTCAATATCATACAATGAAGAATGAATGTAGAGAATGTGTTACAATAATAAATGATGAGGCATCATATAGGATTCAAATTATCCAAGTAGGTCATTCGAATCTGAGCTCAAAGTCTAGCATGAATAACTATGGAGATATCAACTAGTCGGTAGTATCAGTCACAACTGGTAAGAGTCAATCAAGTGTGACTAATTGAGTCTAATAGAACTATATAGCCATAAATCAAGGAATGGAGACTCCAAGGTGGGTGCATGAGGCTGTCTAACTCAAAGTATAGCTTGGATAACAATGGAGACATCATCCAGTCAATAGTATCAGTTATAAATGGTAATAGTCAGACATTGTGTCTAATTGAGTCTAACAGCACCATCTAGGCATAAATCAGGGAATGGAGACTCCAAGGGGGGCGCACGAGGCTGTGAAATAGTCAAGTGGAACTCCAGAACTAGCTAACTAGAAGCTATGAGTAGTCAATATGAGTAATCAGTGGAAGAACTACTCAATCAATGCACTAACTGAATGATAACTCGAGGTAGGTGAGATAAGGCACCCTAACTGAGTGATAACTGGTGGTAGGTGAGCAAAGGTGCCCAAATTGACTGTGGTAGGTGGGAAAGGCACACTTGCCATGCAAATAAGTAAAAAAGGGTGCATTATGTAGGTAGGAGGCCAATTGGGGGCTATAGACAGGCTCTTGAGAGCTAGAACGAAGCTCTAGGTGCTAGGGAGACAACCATGATAATGAATGGATGCATGAAGTGGCATGCAAAGCATGCAAAACACACAGATTTGCATGCATGCATGCAAAATACAAAATGATGGTGTGAATATTCCAACTTCACGGTCCCCTAAGGGTTGGAGGGAAAATGCCACTTAATAATAATAAGAAATTATTATTGGAGACAAATGGAAAACCCTAAAGAAAATATTTGAGAGACTAATGAATTAAAAGAATTCATAAAATGAGGAATTTTCACCTAAGAGAAAAAAAGTGAAAACTCATTGAAACACAAACATGATCACATTCATTATTCACAATCTCATGAGCTGAACACACAAGAGAAATGGGAATTGGGAAGACACATGAACCTGATACAAATGAATATTGGTGAGGGAGGACAGATTTGGGAGAACCAAACTCGTCTTGAATCCAAGTGAATGAGGACAGATTTGGGAGAACCAAATTGGTCCAGTTTAAGAGGAATCATGCCGCTGAGTATTGGCTTGGCAACTTAATTATGTGCAGGTAGGAGAACGACCCCAAGCTTGCAGGAGCACTGCTTTTTACTCTGAATAGACTGTGTTTAAATTGATTCTCTTAATTCCTGAGACTTAAATGCCCCTGGAGCATCCTGGAGCTCCGTAGTACCGAGTTGGATATTTGGTTTCCTGCTGCCAAAGACATATCCTAAATAAATTAGGGAAAACAAGTTAAGGGTAATTTAAAATCTATAATCTGACCTAGGAGACTATGAACTCAGCTCGGGGGTGACCTAAAAGCAAGGAGTACTTGCTGGTCAAAGGCTAGGAGGTCTGTGCTTGGTTCCACTAGTCATAAGATTTCAGATAAGTATATCTGTTGAACCCCTATGTTTATTTTATGGTCAGTATTGGAAATTATTTATGTGTATTCCTAAAAGTACTGTTAAATGATCTATTATTTTCATATTTGTTTACATGTATACTGTTACATTGTTTTCTAAGTATAGATCTGCCATAACTCCTATATCTTTGTAATATGAAGCACTGCGATGATCTAAGTTAAAATGCTTGAATATTCATAGATCATGTTTTTTTGTATGCATGGCTATAGTTATGATATATAATTAAGCTGTAGATCTATTGTTTAAATCAGATATTGCAAGCCTGAGAGAGGCACCATTAGAATGAATATGATTTAAATGCTAACCTAGGGTTAGTTGTATATTCATTTTATGCATAATACCTTATTTCTATTTTATGGACAGAACTGGGTATATATATATGTTATTGTGTAGATATGGCAGACATGTAAACCAAGGGTTTACATGTCAAGCCATAATTATTTATAACCCTAATGATCTATTTTTATAGAGTAACCCAGAAAGGGAACATTTATGCTTAAGGTAATTTCTCTCTGATGAAATGAATTGATTATAAGCTGAACTTCAGTTTATATATTCATGTAAAAATGTTTATGACGAAATTGTATTTCCAGATAGGGCCTAATATTTTACTCTAAGCTATTTTGAATATGCTGATGTATATGTAACTTCGGAATGTATTTCATCAGTATATTATATATATATTTATTGTACCCTTATAAGAGATGTGTTATTCCTCTATAAGGAAGTGTCGTCATGTGGATTGACAAGTGTCGCAAGTATGTGTACTTGCCGATGGGTTATTAGACCACCTTATGGGGTCGGCCCTAATTAATATATAATATAATGTTGATGTACTCAAGTAGACAAGTCGGCCCCAGTAGGTCACTGGGCAAAAACGTGAGTATAAATAGAGATAGGAGATCTCTATTTTACTCACTCGGAAAAGTATCTATCTCTCTCTCTGAAAAGTAGCGCACTAGTGAGGAGGAGGAGAATCATCTGCTAGGAGACTATCTCAGTGTTATTTGGTTGTATTTTGGTTGATCCATTGCTCTCTCTATCTCTGAGGAAGTTGTGGGGTTTTTCACCTTAGGGTTTTCCCCACGGAAACTCTGTGTCTCTTGTCTCTATGCTTTTGATTCTTGTGATGCTTGTGATGCTTGTCATATTATGATTGTCATGCATTGATATACTGTAGATGTTATTTTCTCAGCAAAGATCCTATAGTATTGTGATTTAATACTGAAAATTTAACATGGGATCAGAGCCTAACTGAGAAGAAGACATTTTGCAGTGACGGAAGCTTGTATTCCTTGTTTATTGGGTTTCTCTCCACAAATTTTTGAAATTCAGTATAGTAGATTGGATCTACTCATCAAGGTGCATCTTTCTGTCCAATCAGATTTCAGTTCCGAGCATTTTCAGTTTTGGCCCTAAAAATTAGGGTTTCCACAAAAATAGGAATTTCTGGAAACTGAAGGTACAGCTGGAAGCTCCTTGCAAAAATCGAAGGTTTGAGCTTTGGATCGAGATTTTTGGCTGGGTAGATCTCTGGGAAACTCAAACCCTAATTCAGGGCTCTCCCTAGTGAACCCGGGAGGACAAAAAGGCAATTCTGAAGGGCAAGACTTTGCTGATCTCAAATTATGAATGTACTAGGCTGATCAGCTCTCCAAGGCGCATCTTTCTATCCTTTCGGAATTTTGAAATTCACATTTTGAATTTTTAGGGTTTCTCTGACAAACCCTAATCCGGGACCAGATCCAATTTTCAGCACTTCAAGTGGTAAGTTCTAAATCTTTTCTATTTCCATTTGAAGTACTCTTAAAGATGTCTCTTCACACCAAGCTTGAGGATAAGCTTGAAGGGGCTGATAACTTTCGAGCCTGGAAGTATAGGATTGGGCTAATCCTGGAAGAGAATGAGTTGGACTCATATGTGAAAGAAGACATCCCTATCCCAGAGGATGAAGAGGCCAAGGTATTGCACAAGAAGAACTTGATCAAGGCAAAGAGAATCATTGCTGATTCTATCAAAGATCATCTTATACCCCATGTGTCTTCTCTCAAGACACCCAAAGAGATGTTTGAATCTTTGACCAAGCTATTTGAAGGAAAGAACATAAATCGGAAGATGACCCTGCGGAACCAATTGAAAGCAGTAAAGTTTCAGAATGGAGAAACCATTCAATCTTACTTTTCAAGGGTCTCTCAGATCAAGGAACAATTAGAAGCAGTAGATGAAATGGTGGAGAATGGTGAGGTGGTGATGACTACTCTAAATGGCCTACCTAGGTCATGGGATTCCTTTATTCAAGGAATTTGTGCAAGGAAGAAATTGATCTCGTTCAACAGATTGAGGGAAGAATGCTCTCAAGAAGAAGCTAGACTTATAGCTCGTGAGGAAAAGATGGGAGGAGAAGATCAAGCTCTTGCAGCCCACACCAAAAGAAGCAAAACCAAGAAGGATCACCCTCACCCCAAAAGATTCCATCAAAAGAGTAAGAAGGACCTAAGATGCTTCACATGCAATGAGAAGGGTCACTTTGCTTCAGATTGTCCCAAGAACAAAAGGGATAATAAGAACAACTCCAGTAAGAAGAAGAAAGGCAGCAAAAGAAGGTTCCATGCTCATGCTGCCGAAGATGATGAACCTCCAAAGAAGAAGACTAGGGCAGAAAGTAGTAGTGATGATGACTCATCAAGTGAAGAAGAATATGTTCTAATTTCCGCTCTTACAGGTACCATCTCCCATGGATGTAATGATTGGTTGATTGATAGTGGGGCTTCCAAACACATGACTGGGTTAAAGGAATCATTTGTGAACCTTTCTGAACATGAATCACCCCATAAGGTGAAACTTGGGGATGATTATCAATATCCAATCAAAGGAAGTGGTGAAGCCTCTTACAACTTAGATTCTGGAAAATCTCTGAAGATGAAGGAAGTCCTCTATGTGCCTGGGCTCAAGAAGAACTTACTCTCCATCTCTGCTCTAGATGCAAAAGGTATGAGGGTTGCATTTGTTGATGGCCATGTACTAATGTGGCCAAAGAGAAAGACTATAGATGATGCAGTAGTGATTGGAGAGCAAGAGGGAGGCTTGTATAAATTAAAGGGTCAACCTGAACATGCCATGGTACATGAATCCATGGAGCCAAGTGAACTTTGGCATAGGAGACTTGCTCACATGCACTATAGAGCACTTCCAATTGCAAGCAAGGCTGTAGAAGGTCTTCCTGAAATCAAGACCAAACATGAAGGGATTTGCAAAGGATGTGCAAAAGGTAAGAACATTAAGAAGGCTTTCCCAAGCAGTGAAAGCAAGGCAAAAGACATCCTGGAAATCATCCACTCAGATGTATGTGGCCCCATGTCATCCTGTTCCCTAAGTGGGTATGTTTACTATGTATCATTTATTGATGACTTCTCCAGGAAGACTTGGGTATACTTCTTGAAGGGCAAAGATGAGGTGCTTGATAAATTCAAGGAATTCAAAACCTTGATGGAGAATCAAACTGACAAGAAAATCAAGACATTCAGATCTGACAATGGTGGAGAATTCACCTCAAATGACTTCAAGAATCTTTGCAGTGATTCAGGGATTAAGAGGGAGTTGACTGCTCCTTATAATCCTCAACAGAATGGAGTTGCGGAAAGGAAGAACAGAACCATCATGGAAGCAGCAAGGGCAATGTTGCATGACCAGGATCTTCCTATGCATCTATGGGCAGAAGCAGCTAGAACAGCTGTATATGTGCAGAATAGAACACCCCACAAGATATTGGACAACAAGACAGCAGAAGAAGTCTTTTCTGGTAAGAAACCTGAAGTCAGCCATCTCAGAATATTTGGTTGTCCAGTATACACTCATGTCCCAAAAGAGAAGAGGACTAAACTAGATCCTTCAGGAAAGAAGGGCATCTTTGTGGGTTATAGTGAAAGCTCGAAGGCTTACAGAATATATTTTCCAGGGTTCAAGAAGATTGATGTCAGCAGGGATGAAACATTTGATGAGAATTCAGCATTCATCAAATCAAGAAAGACACCTACCGAAGTTTATGAAGAACCTAAGGAAACAAGATTTCAGGACACTACCATGACTGAAGCAGTTCCAGAAACTGCTCATGAGTTTGAAGATCCACAAGAACCTGTAGATCCACCCCGTGAGGATAACTCTCACAAGAGGAAACCTGTATGGGCTAGAGAGCTCATTCATGATGCAGAAAGATTTGGCATTCCAGAAGAAGAACACAAAGCAAAGAAGAGAACCAGATCACACACCAGTTATGTTGCTTTACTCTGTGACATCATGAACAAAGAGCCTTCCAGTTATGAAGAGGCGGCAGAAAAGAAAGAATGGAAGGATGCTATGGTTGAGGAATATCAATCAATTATGAAGAATGATGTTTGGGATGTTGTCCCAAGACCTAAAGGGAAGTCTGTTGTGACTTCCAAGTGGATCTACAAAATCAAGCATGCTGCAGATGGCAGTGTGGAAAAATATAAAGCAAGATTTGTAGCTCGTGGTTTCTGTCAGAAGGAAGGAATAGACTATGAAGAAACCTTTGCACCTGTAGCCAGATATACTTCCATCAGAACAGTACTTGCCCTGGCTGCAGCAATGAAATGGAAGATACACCAGATGGATGTCAAGACTGCTTTTTTGAACGGTGTAGTAGAAGAGGAAGTATATGTGGAACAGCCACTCGGCTTTGAAATACATGACAGGGAATCTTGTGTATGCAGATTGAAGAAAGCCTTGTATGGCTTGAAGCAAGCTCCCAGAACCTGGTATGGTAGGATGGACAGTTTCCTATCTAGTTTGGGCTTTACCAAGAGTAAAGCGGATTCCAACCTTTACTACAAGGTTGAGGAAGGGAATCCTGTGATTCTACTACTATAAGTGGATGACCTATTTGTGACAGGAGATGACAGAATGATTGCAGATACCAAGAGGAAGCTTGCAGCTGAATTCGATATGAAAGATTTGGGAATGATGCACTATTTCCTAGGTATGGAGGTGTGGCAGAATGCAGGTGGGATCTTCCTTGGTCAAGGGAAGTACACAGTAGATATCCTGAAGAGATTTGGGATGATGGATTGCAAGGCCATGGCCACACCTATGGCATCGAATCTGAAGCTTCTTTGTGATGCTTCATCTGAGCCAGTTGATGTTTCTATGTATCGTCAGATGATTGGGTCCTTGATGTACCTGACAAACACGAGACCAGATATTTGCTTTGCTGTGAACACATTGAGCCAGTTCCTGACGGATCCGAGGAGTGTTCACCTGGTTGCTGTAAAGCATGTTCTGAGGTACCTGAAGGGTACAATGGATTATGGGCTCAGATATGAGGCGAATCAAAAGTTTAACCTGCAGGGTTATGTTGATTCAAATTGGGCTGGCAGTGCTGCAGATAGGAAGAGCACATCTGGGTGTTGCTTCAGTATGGGATCAGGTGTGATCTCTTGGTTTAGCAGGAAGCAGTCCTGCGTAGCACTGAGTACAGCTGAGGCAGAGTACGTTGCATCCTGTTCAGCTAGTTGTGAGGTAGTATGGCTAAGGAAGATACTGTCTGAGTTATTTGATCTCCCATTGGAGGCTACTGGTATCTTCTGTGATAACCAGAGTTGTGTGAAGCTGTCTGAGAACCCAGTGTTTCATGACAGGTCGAAACACATAGAGATCAAATATCACTATATCAGGGATATGGTGTAGAGAGGAGCTGTGAAGCTCCTATATGTTGCGACGGACGAGCAGATTGCAGATGTGCTGACGAAGCCACTAGCCAGGGTGAAGTTCGAGTACTTCAGAGAGAGGCTTGGCGTGCTTCAGATCGAGGACACTTCGAGGAAGAAGTGATGGACACATTTGCTGAAGCCATTCCAAGCATGTTGGAAGGAGGATCCTTCACATGGCTGTGGATGTAAGCGCTGGATGATGAGCATCAGGATGATGTTCTGGTTTCTGCTTGATATGATCAGTTGGATCATTTTTATGTATGTATGTACGCATCATGTTGGATGCTGGATATGATCAGTTGGATCATTTATGTATGTACGCATCATGTTGGATGCTGGATATGATCAGTTGGATCATTTATGTATGTACGCATCATGTTGGATGCTGGATATGATCAGTTGGATCATTTATGTATGTATGCATCATGTTGGATGCTGGATATGATCAGTTGGATCATGTGTATGTATTTTGTATATGCATCATGTTGGATGCTTGGACCATGTATCTGTATATGTATCAGGTGGATACATTGTATGATCAGATGGATCATGTATGGTGATATGTATCATGTATTTGTATTTGTATCAGGTGGATACATTGATGATCAGGAGGATCATGTATGATGATATGTATCAGGTAGATACTTGGTATGCATCAGGTAGATGCATTGATGATCAGGATGATCATAGATGACGAGCTTCAGGATGTTTCTCCAGATGACATGCAGTAGGATGTTGCAGTGATGATCAGGATGATCATAGATGATGAGCTTCAGGATGTTGCTCCAGATGACATGCAGCAGGATGTTGCAGTGATGATCAGGATGATCATAGATGACGAGCTTCAGGATGTTGCTCCAGATGACATGCAGCAGGATGTTGCAGTGATGATCAGGATGATCATAGATGACGAGCTTCAGGATGTTGCTCCAGATGACATGCAGCAGGACGTTGCAGTGATGATGATCAGGATGATCATGGATACAGCAGGATGATGTATGGCGAGTATCAGGTTGATACTCTGTGGCCGTGGATCAGGTTGCGTAGATGAGCATGTCTGGGAGATCCTATAGGTCGGAGTTGTGTACCCGTAACAGCCTGGGATGCTCTTTCGAGACATTGCTCTGGGAGGACATGTAATTTGTGCCCTGGGAGATCTCAGGTCGGAGTTGTGTACCCGTAACATCCTGAGATGCTCTTGCGTGGTTTTGTCCTATGGCATGTAATTTGGGCCCTGGGAGATTTCAGGTCGGAGTTGT
Source organism: Larix kaempferi (assembly GCA_027924585.1). Taxonomy (NCBI): domain Eukaryota; kingdom Viridiplantae; phylum Streptophyta; class Pinopsida; order Pinales; family Pinaceae; genus Larix; species Larix kaempferi. The sequence continues at coordinate 4,374,624 of BSBM01000125.1, read as the reverse complement.
GTACCCGTAACATCCTGAGATTCTCTTGCGAGGTTTTGCCATGACCACATGTAATTTGTGCCCTGGGAGATTTCAGGTCGGAGTTGTGTACCCGTAACATCCTGAGATGATCTTGCTAGGTTTTGTGGTGGACCACATGTAATTTGTGCCCTGGGAGATTTCAGGTCGGAGTTGTGTACCCGTAACATCCTGAGATGCTCTTTTGAGGTTTTGTGGTGGGGTCACATGTAATAGCGCCCTGGGAGATCCTACAGGTTGGAGTTGTGTACCCGTAATATCCTGGGATGCTCTTTCGAGGTTTTGTGACGCACGTAATAAGTCCTGAGGATTCCACAGTATGGCCAGTGATGACGAAGACCTGCAGGTGGTGGGCCTACATCCAGTATGAAAAAGGACTGGCTCTGTAGAACTTCCTATGACGAGTAGAGACAGAGATTGGACGAGATAGCAGCAGCAGTGACGATGACGATGATGATGCATCGATGACGATGATCCAGAGAAGAAGACTTGTCTAGCAAATCTGTGTCGAGAAATACCTTCCTAGTTAAGAGGGAGTGTTGATGTATATGTAACTTCGGAATGTATTTCATCAGTATATTATATATATATTTATTGTACCCTTATAAGAGATGTGTTATTCCTCTATAAGGAAGTGTCGTCATGTGGATTGACAAGTGTCGCAAGTGTGTGTACTTGCCGATGGGTTATTAGACCACCTTATGGGGCCGGCCCTAATTAATATAATATAATGTGGATGTACTCAAGTAGACAAGTCGTCCCCAGTAGGTCACTGGGAAAAAAGGTGAGTATAAATAGAGATAGGAGATCTCTATTTTACTCACTCGGAAAAGTATCTATCTCTCTCTCTGAAAAGTAGCGCACTAGTGAGGAGGAGGAGAATCATCTGCTAGGAGACTATCTCAGTGTTATTTGGTTGTATTTTGGTTGAGCCATTACTCTCTCTATCTCTGAGGAAGTTGTGGGGTTTTTCACCTTAGGGTTTTCCCCACGGAAACTCTGTGTCTCTTGTCTCTATGCTTTTGATTCTTGTGATGCTTGTGATGCTTGTCATTCATTGATATACTGTAGATGTTATTCTCTCAGCAAAGATCCTATAGTATTGTGATTTAATACTGAAAATTTAACAGAATATGCATATGTTTCCAACTTCATTTTGATGCATCGAATAGGGTTTGCTAAATATTGCACACACCTGCTATTTTATTTACAAATATGCAGTAAGTTTCGAATGCATACTACTTTATAATTAATGCAATGGCATTCTTATTATTTTAATACCTCGTTATGGGTCAAGTGAAGATGCAGTATGCATCTCTGGATCGATTCATGGTCTACTAATCGAGACCACATTAACATCTTAAAATTATAGAATTAATCGTTTTGTGCAAGTGAGGGTTTCAAACCGACATGTTAACCATTAACATAAACTATATGTTATTTATGAATCACTTCAAGTTTAAAACCTCTTATGCATAACCAGGATTCATACACAGTGCGCATTTGGACAACGAAAAGCAATGCAGCATGAACAACATTGTTTAAACATGAAATCCATTGGTTATGTATTTAATACATATAACATAAACTAATGCGAATGATGATGGTCATACTGCGTGGATCCACTGGGATCACAGTACCGATATTCATTTACACAACAGAGCATTATAACTTATGCTATGAGTAGCATGTGCATCTAGTTTAACACTTATGTCTACGGCTAAGCTCGACGAACAACCAACAAACTGAAGCTTTCATTAATTTATATTAAGTACTGGAAATTATGATGCTATGACCTTACGGTCAGTTTGAATGTGTTTTAATGAAGTGTTGTTACCATTTAAAAACATAGGCATCTATATTCATTTGAGTATGGAGAAAACATTGAAACTTTAACTTCTAAATGAATTTCGTAACATCTAAACCAAACATACGCATACATGTTCATTTAAGTATGAAGGAAACAGGGAACACGACTAACTTTTGAACGCCGTAAAATGTATGTGAAACCATTGTATAAATGCATAAACAAGCATGGGAGAAACACACCATTGCTGGAAGCTAGTGCTTAACCATTGTTTTCCACAGTAAAATAAGATGGCCACGATTTTCGCATAATAAATCTGTTATATTATAAATGAAAAATAGATAGAGGCCGAGAGCTTCCAGAGCATCTCATTACAGTAATAAATGAGTTTCAGTGGGACGATATCCTTTTCAAAATGTTTTCATTATTTAAAAAATAAATATTACAGTCCAGATCTTTCTCCCTTCTTCCCTAAGACCACCTAAGTCGTGAAGACCGACTATGCACAGCAGAAAGAAAAGCTTCCACTATTGGGGCCGACGACCACCTCTTTTAAAACCACAAAATCCTAATAGTAAACCCTACCAATGCTTGAGTAACTCAGCCAATCCAATAGGGTTCAAATAAACCCAAAGGCATCTTTTGGTTACAAGTTACCTGGAATTTGGGGAGACACACCCACGCTAGGAAACGGTTGAGGAGCCAGGATGTGTGCCCAACCTCCATCATGTTACTGCTCACTTGCACAAGCATTAAACAGTGGTTAAAAACGTAACAATTCTAATTTACCATGTAATAAGTAAATACCAGAAGCAACATAATTTACCACTGCATAAACAACGTTTGAGTTGAAACTTTTAACTGTCGGTGAAGCGTGATTGTAGACCATGCTCCACTTGTTGCAATCACAAAGTAATAACGCGAGGATTATTAACTTATGAGTAATGGATGAAAGGTATTACAAACTGAGCAAGCATGGAAAAAATTTACGCTAAGAGTGAAGTGTTATAACTTACCCATCATGCAGAGAAGAACTGGCGGCACCTCCACACTGTCCAGCATAACCCATGGTGTCGAACTCATCTTCGAACTCATGGCGTAGTTGTTGCCTCAGAGCAGCAGCATTCTGCTCGGAGCTTCATCATGTTAACAATGAATTCTTAGTCATGCTCGACTATTAAAATTTAGCCTACAACCGACGATGGAAGGTCAAGTGACCACTAAACTTGGTGGTGGTGGCATTGAAGGCTAGGCCGTACAACAACTGGGTGCCAAAAGCTTTCAATGCTGGATCGGTGGTGTTAAACGTAACTCATTTACCAACAAACCAAACAATGCTGAGATCAATGGTGATTATCTACTGATGCATTAAGGGAGCCTACGCAGTATGCATTACAACTCATGCGAGTGTAGCACATTGCAGCTACATGCAGGAGATCACATTTAATGTGGACCAACCAGTGTCCACATGGACCCAAGAACCATTATGCATCTCGACCATCCCCCTCCACAATGTCATTGAGAAGTATCGTGTACCTACCAAGTGGCAGCTAGCAGGGTTCAAAATTTTGGTTAAGGTTTGGGTAGGCCTACGTGGCATAGCCAACTCACCACCCCATGAAACGAACTTGTTATTTATCGAACCAGTGTCTGCTTATGTGTGTGGTTTTACACGTTGGCAAGGATCATTGGCATGTTTGCGTATAACTCTTTTTTTATTCACATTTCATTACGGTGGGTTATAACTATTGTATCCACGTCGATGCTCGTGAACCCATAATTCCTTCATGGATTAGCTTGGTTATGTTCACATTACTATTGTCGTATGAATCTATATAACTCGACTATTATGTTGGGCCATTAATCTTTGGCGCCGCTTTTATTACATAACCCTTGTATTATGGTTATTGAATTATTCGTTGTTGATCTAAGTCCATTTCAATGGCAAGCCTACGAATTAAGGATTGGCTTATGATAATTTGATTAGCGTTGAAGTCCTATATCAATGTTTATATATATATTATGTAATAATATATATATATATATATTATGTAATAATATATATATATATATTATAATGTATTAAAGTCTACATTATTACATCAGTTATAAAATATATTTACTTGGTAACGTTTGTACATAGCTGCAAAGACCTCAAGTTATATATATATATATATATTAGATGGTAATATATATATATGTTAATATTTATAACAATAATTTGATGTTTCATTTGCAATAGTTTATCCTTTATGTTCACATGCATGGTTATAATAAATAATGTTAATGCTTAGGCTGTAGGTTAATACCCTGGCGCAACATGTAACCATGTAGACATTAATGGTATCCACATTAATACTCTAATGAGTCGTAGTCAATACTTAATAAAATATTAATGAAATTAATATAGTTATTAATGATAGTATAAATTTATGCCGAGGTGAGTCTCATATTGACGTAAGTGTGCAGAACGTAGTCATCATACTTCCAATGTATATTTGAGTTGGTGACTAGCGCAATGATGATTAGGCACGCTGTCATAGTTGGCACTTGTTTGAAAAGAGTCAGAATATTAATGAAATTTATTGTACTCACACTCAGAATTTCACTAAATAGGTTGTGAAGATAGCTAGTACGTTATTTTCCACATTTGTTTGATTGGTCAAGGTTCTTTAAAAAAAAAGAAAAAAACCGCGTAGAGGAGGCATGAGAAATTCACTTTAATAATTGTAGATTACAAGATGGGGGGTCTTATCACAAGCCAACGCATTATGTTCATAGATGTTTAGTGGAATGAAATCTCCACATATGGTCACCAAGCTAGGGAGATGACTTTCAGCTATTGCTAGAAGGTGGAAGATTGTATCACAGGTCAGTCCACTCATGATGTGCACAACATTGGTGAGTAACACTACTAGCATGTGGTTACCAAGCCATGGTAGTGTCTTGTAATTTATTCACCAATAAAATATTGTTTTCCTTTTTAAGACATTTTGTTGTATATGAGGATAGGGGGGTCTTATTACAAGCCATCCCTACCATGATCATGGATTTGGGGTCGGCCCAGTCAGTTGTAGTGGGGTGTTTAACCCAGTGGTAAAGTTGGGTCCGACCTAGTTAATATAAAGTACAAGTCGGAGATGTGTATAAATAGAGGAGGTGTGTTGCTCATTATACACACTTCCCTCACTCAGAATGTAGCACACTTGTGGAGGAGAGGTTTTCTATGGTGGAGGAGGAGTTCATGTCTTTGGTTTGCATCTTTGTATACTGCTGGTCATCTATATTGAGGAAGCTTTGCTGGGTTTTCTACCCCATGAGGGTTTCCCAAGATAAATCTGTGTCTCTTGTGTTTATGTTGTGCTTGTTGTTTCTTCAGTGATCCTATATATGCCATTATTGTGAAATGGAATGTAATGCTGCTATTTTCTGTCTTAGCATATTAAATATTAACATGGTATGAGATCTAACCTGAAGTAAGGCAATGTATGGCACTTACGACACTTGCTTCACTTGCAACAATTTGAAGGTTAGGGTTTTGTATAGAAAAACCCAATATCGTGGAACTTTCGCTATAAATCCATTTTGGCGAAGGTTCAGGATCTGAAACCTTTACAAGTCGTATATAACATCCCTAGTACCTTTTGTCCAAAGGACACCCTCATATTCGTTTTACTTTGTGAGTTATGATCTGTACAAGTTAGGGTTTCTGCCTCTTCTAGAGCTCAGTCAAAATCAGGTGACCTAGGCAAAAAGGTCATAACTTGGGCCAGGAAGCTCCATATGAAATGTCGTAAAAAGTGACAGGTATTACACAAATTGTACTATCTCAAGAAAAAATTTCAGAGGTCGAAGCTGAACCAGTGACATGTGGCACGCCGTACAAGTTCACTCTCCTGTTTTATCCCATAAACAGGTCACGTTGCGACACTTGGCATAACTCTCTCTTAGAAAATCCAATTGAGGTTAGACCTATTGGGATGGAAAGATGACAGGTCAGGCTACCACAAAAAACGTTTTCAGACTCTATGGATTGAAAATTTTGGAGTTACAACAGAAACAATCAGGTACATATTTTTGTCAAAACAGAATTATTTTTGGAGCACCTCCATTCATGGCTTCTGGAATTTAGGTTTTCAGAGAAAGTTAGAATTTTTGGAATCGGAGTCCACAGCTGAATGCTACTTAGGAAAATCAAAATTTAGAGACCAAGATCAAATTTTTGGTTGGGTAGAAGGCCGAGCTTGATCAAACCCAGTTCATGATTTTGATCAGAAAGATGGAAAATTAGGGCTTCTACAAGTTGGAATTTCTGAAGTCTGTGACCATGGCTGGAAGCTCCTCAGAAAAATAAGAGTTTAGAGCCTTGGATCGAACCTTTTGATTGGGTAGAAGGGTGGGATTCATCAAACCCTAGTTCTGGATCCTGTCGAGAAGATCCAGAAGTTTCGAAGGCAATTTTGAGGGGTCAAATTTTGGATTTTTCAAAATTGAAGTATGCTAGTTTGATCAGCTCAGCAAGACACATCCTTCCATCCATTCAGAAGTCTGAAAGTCAAAGATTGAATTTTGAGGGTTTCTCTAGCAAACCCTAATCAAGATCCAGATCAAGTTTCAGGGGGAGTTGAGGCTAAGGCCTTACATAAGAAGACTACAAGAAGTCTCAAAAGGTATGACTTAAGGAGATACAGGTATGTCTTGAAATCTGATTCTTTATTAAGTTCATAATATGTTTGTCCTCATATTATTCAGGTTAGTACAATATCGATTAATGTTAGAATTGTCTTATCACCCTAGTAACAATATGAATGCATGTGAATGATAGAAGACATTCATTGTTTAGGGCTGTATGATTGTACTAACGCACTGTGGTATTGTATGAGGTTGATGTTGTCTGCTAACAAGATACAAGTACATCACGAAAGACAAATCAAGTTCCATGACCATGACAACATGAAGACAAAGACTCCTAGATAATACTTGATCACATAGAGGTTCTACTTATGAAGTATGTATGACTTTGTTCTATTATGCTTAACCTATGAGATATGTAGGTTCCAGCTCAACATCTCTAAATCATTGAAGAGAACAAAGAAGATATTGATTAGGTATGTTAAACAAATATACCAATCCAGGTATGTTTCCTATGAATCTTACCTTGTGTTAGGATCCCTTATATAAGTATACTTGGTATGATTAGATATTCTTATTCATAAAGTTAGTAATCAAGGGATTATGCATATTATGTCTTTTATCTTGATTGATGATATGAATGAGTAAAAGAAGACTTCCCTGAAATCTTGAATACTAATGTTTATTATCTATGATCATGACTATACATATTCAAGATTATTTAGAATTATAATGTTTTGATAATATTTATAATATACTAATGAATGTATGTTTGTGTATGAGATCATGAGGATAACACTAGTGCAAACTTTAGCATGCACAGTGGTATAGAATGAATAGAAGTTCAAAAGACATTTAGAAGATCAAGCGCGAGCCAACCACACAAACATAAAAGATAAGTATTTGAGTTGTTATTTGAAATAGTAAAAAGATTGCATGCATATTTGTATTCATGCTGAGGATAAACATTCATAGAGCATTGAACTGTATACTAATAATATGCATATGATTGGTAAGTTGGAAGGCATCTAGATAGCCACTGTATGCATACAGGATATGGAAAAGTGTTGTGCCAAAGTATTGGTCAAGATAGTTGCATAACTATGTAAATGATATCTCTATGCATAATAGGTTATCATGTGAACATGATTTCATGATTATGAAGTATTACTAATCATGTACTTAATTTTGATTTGTAGGAAAGATCATGACGAATGACGTACACCGCACAAGTGATGGATGTTCAACAAGAATATTTACAAATCAAACATAATATAGAAGGCTTGTGGCTAAAATATTGTATTAGAAAGAGGAAGAGAATCATGATGAGATGTTTGCTCCAAGTGACTAGATAAGACCATTCTCTTAATGATGTAATTAAAGAAGAAGTGTGAATCAGGTTTTGTATGGGTACCTAGGATCGATAGTAAATTGATGAGCTTAATGATCACCATGGATGATGTGGATCTCAACCTTTGCTACAAGGTTGAATATGGTTTCTATACATAGATGACATGGATGCAAGAAGGAACTCACCACAGAGTTCGAATGATGTTGAGGCTCATATCAGTAGACCCATCTGACGAGAGATGGCATAGATAGATGGCTGCAAAAATGAAAATGAAAGATCTCAGATTGATGCATTACTTCCTAGGTCTGGAAGTATGGAAAGGCTTAGAAGGAATCTTTCTCAACCAGGGAAAGTATGTCAATAAATATTAAAAGGACTTCATATGTTGGAATGGACACTCTCATGGATTCCAACTTGAAGCTGTTAGTGAATGACTCATCAGAGCTAGGGTATATAACTCTGTACAGACAAATTATTGGGTCATTAATGTATCTAACAAATACTAGGTCAGATATAAGCTTTGATGTGAACAACTTGAGTCAGTATCTAGTGGAAACTAGATGTGTTCACCTGATAGTTGCAAAGCATGTGATGAGGTACCTAAAGGATATGATAGACTTTGATCTATGCTATTTTGGAGATCATGATTTCAGATGGCTACACAGATGTTGATTGAGCAGAAAGTGTATCAAACAGGTAGAGCACATCGAGAGGATGTTATTGTTTGGGATCAACCATGATATTGTGGTTTAGCAGGAAGTAGTCCAGTATGGCTCTCAGCACAAGCGGAATATATGGCGGCTTGCTCTGCTAGTTGTGAAGAAGTATGGCTTCAGGATTGTTTGACTTAGAGATAGACATAACTGTGATCCTATGTGACAAACAGAGTTGTATCAAGATGACAGAGAATCCAGTGTTCCATGATAAGTCAAAGCACATAGAGATCTGACATTTCTATATACAAGATATGGAGCAGAAAGGAACTATAAAGTTCGAATTTGTAACAGGTTACCAATGTACTAACCAAACCTCTACTTCAAGTGAACAAGTTTCCGATGTACTAACCAGACCTATACCTCAAGTGAACAAGTTTCCGATGTACTAACCAAACCTCTACGTCAAGTAAAAGTTTGAATAATTTTGAGACAAGCTTGGTGTAGTTCAGAAGGACCCTCCTCGAAGGGGGGATTGACGTGGTCACTTATGATGAGATTTCCTGCATCGACAGAGAGGTCGATGATGTGGTTACCTATATTGGTGATGCCAATAGAGAGGTTGGTAGATGGTCCTTAGACAAGGTCTAAGTTGATGAGGGGATTGCATCATCCTTGAACACATGTTCTAAAACGATCCGTAGACAGTTTTCTTTGAGAATGAAGTCCTAAATGAATAGGTAGGGGATTGGATCATCCTCGAACTTTGGTCCTTTGAATTGAGCCGTAGACAAGATGTCTCCAAAAATAAAGTCCTGAATGAACAGTTAGGCGATTGGATCGTCCTCGGAGTTTGGTCCTTTGAATTGAGTTGTAGATAAGATGTATTTGAAAATAAAGTCCTAAATGAACAGGTAGGGGATTGGATCGTCCTCGGACTTTGGTCCTTTGAATTGAGTCATAGACAAGATGTCTCTGAAAATAAAGTCCTGAATGAACAGGTAGGGGATTGGATCATCCTCAGACTTTGGTCCTTTGAATTGAGCTGTAGACAAGATGTCTCCGAAAATAAAGTCTTGAATGAACAAGTAGGGGATTGGATCATCCTCAGACTTTGGTCCTTTGAATTGATCTGTAGACAAGATGTCTCCGAAAATAAAATCCTGAATGAACAGGTAGGGGATTAGATCGTCCTCATACTTCGGTCCCTTGAATTGAGCCGTAGACATGAGGTCTCCAACAATTGAATGATAGGATTGGATCGTCTCTAGACCTCGGTTCAAAAGGTACATGATAGGACTGGATCATCCCTAGACCTCGGTTCAAAAGGTACATGATAGGACTGGATCGTCCTTGGACCTCGGTTCAAAAGGTACATGGTAGGACTGGATTGTCCTTGAACCTCGGTTCAAAAGGTACATGACAGGATTTCATCATCCATGGACCTATGTCCTAAAGAGAGCAGGACTGATCATCCTGTAATATGATCGTGTGTGTTGCAGGGTATGTTATTGGTGTGGATACTTGTATTGATGTGTATACTTGTATTGATGATGTGTATACTTGTATTGGTGTGGATACTTGTATTGATGATGTGTATACTTGTATTGGTGTGGATACTAATGCTGATGATCGTGTGATGACGATGCTGATGATCGTATGATGACGATGCTAATGATTGTGTGATGACGATGCTGATGATCGTCTGATGACGATGTTGATGATCGTGTGATGACGATGCTAATGATCGTGTGATGACGATGTTGATGATCATGTGATGACGATGCTGATGATCATGTGTTTAAGTGCTTCAGAAGATAAAGACTTAGTACTAAAGATGTTGATGTTCCAGTATTGAAGATGTTCTAGTAACTAGTTGAGTTACTGATGATATTGGGAAAGCTTCCAATGATTTATAGATGTATCATGTTGATGACTCCTTCCTCCTGCAGATGTTGTTATAATATCCTTCTCGTTAAGGAGGAGTGTTGAGATATTGTAACTTCTAAGAATATTATATTTGTACTTTATTATTCTGGAGATGTTTCATTCCTCCGTGAAGATCTTATTGCACATCCGGAGATGTTTATTCCTCCATCGGAACGTGGTAACTTGGGTTATTAGAGTTCCCTAGTGGGGGTCGGCCCTATATGTGTTATGTGGGTCAAATGGTTGTTAGACCACCCTAGTGGGGTCGGCCCAGTCAGTTGTAGTGGGGTGTTTAACCCAGTGGTAAAGTTGGGGCCGACCTAGTTAATATAAAGTACAAGTCGTAGATGTGTATAAATAGAGGAGGTGTGTTCCTCATTATACACACTTCCCTCACTCAAAATGTAGTGCACTTATGGAGGAGAGGTCTGCTATGGTGGAGGAGGAGTTCATGTCTTTGGTTTGCATCTTTGTATATTGTTGGTCATCTATATTGAGGAAGCTTTGCTGTGTTTTCTACCCCATGAGGGTTTCCCGGGATAAATCTGTGTCTCTTGTGTTTATGTTGTGCTTGTTGTTTCTTCAGTGATCTTGTATATGCCATTATTGTGAAATGGAATGTAATGCTGTTATTTTCTGTCTTAGCATATTAAATCTTAACATTGCATAATGGTAATGGATTCATGTTTACTTTTACACTGCCTTATTAGATAAAAATCATCATTAATTGGTTTTGGATGGGAATATATCAATCATATGAATAAATCTGCTATTTTGGGTGTGTTTTGTGGGAACGTTTTCTAAATTGCATGTTGAAACATCAGTTTGCTCACATATCTTCCTTATAACTAAAGATTCCATTCACAGATATAACTGGTTCTTCCAAGCTAGTCGTTATTTGTTGTAGGTACAACAGATCCCATGTTTTAATGAAACATGGGAGCCCCAATTTTTTATATGCAAAGGTAATGTTTAAATTCCTTAGTCATTCTGGGGTTTTTCATCATGCTTTTTATGTCTTTATCATGGTTTCATTCAATTAATAATTTTCCTTTTGAAAATTACTTCATTTTTGTGTGTTTTTTGTGAGTTGTGGAAAGAAGTAATTTTTCCTTAAGGTTTGTTCTTTTCGGAACCCGCAATCCACAATACGTAATGCGGATTGCGGAAGCTTGGTTTTTGGATTCAATTTTTTTTTTCCGCAAACCGCAATCAGTTTCCGCAACCCGCAATCCGCAATGCGGATTCCGGATGTGGAAATATTTTTCAATAACCATGGTTTGTCGCACCCACAACCCTCAATTGCAGATTACAGGGTGAGTTTAAAAAATAAATTTGCACTTTACGCTTCCGCAACCTACAACCTGCATTGCGGATTGCGGAAAGTGTTTGAAAATAAATATGCGTTTTTCTTTTCCACAACCCGCAATCCGCATTTTGCGGATTGCAGATGCGGAAAGTTCATTATTTTAAAATTGCGTCGTTTTCATTTCTGCAACCCTCAACCGACAATTGTAGATTGCGGATGTGGAAAGTTCATTATTTTAAAATTGTGTCATTTGCATTTCCACAACCCTCAACCCACATTGTGGATTGCGGATTGCGGAATGAATGTACATATCTTCACAAATAAACTTCTGCAACTCTCCTTCCGCATCCTGCATCGTAGATCTTATCTATTGATTTCTGGTCATCCTACGGTCCAGATTTCATCCGACGAAATTGTTAAATACGTTGATTTTTTCTATTTTCTTTTATCATTTTTCAATTTCGACAATTACCTACTGCAAGGATTTTTACTGCGAGTTTTTACCAGGGCTCTTTTTCTTCTATTCTCGTCAACAGGTTGGTTTTCTATCCTTTCTGGTTGGTTGTTTATTTTTTTTAGCCAGTTTTAAAACTGTTTTTAGTTGGTTTTAATTCATTTTACAACAAATTACCAGTTTTCACCATGTCGAGAGTTACCCATTCTAAGACAGCATAGAAAGACCTGTTGAACAAAGACCCCAACTTTGGCATCCTTGCTTATACTAGTGACAGAGTTTCTGAAACCTATCAGATAGACTGGTCCAATATTTATGATATTTTTGACAATAATGACCTGTCAGACATCCAAGAGATCCATCCTATGTATGAGAAGATTAGGAACTCCCAGCTTCATTCCATAGCAACCAAACCTGCTCTTTTACCTTACACGGATGCATTCAAGTGGATAATTGACCATGCAAACCCCAAAGATTGATCTTTTAACAACAGTGTAGGGTCCCTTTTGGTTTCCTTCTGCCTTGAAGTTTTCAGTAGAGCATATGCCCTTAAACCGACTACCCAATTCCTTAATGTCGCTTTCCTAGAATCTTCCAACTCCGGGTTTAAATTCGATGAGATGATTAAGTCATGGATGAATAACCCGACCAACTTCATACTCAAAGCCGACAACCTATACCCTGTTTCATGGTTCAAGGAACCCTACTCCCTCTTGACATCCATGCTTTGTAGGTTGTATGGTCTACCTAATTGTTCAATGTTCAAAGCCTAATGGGCACCTATCGTGCATCATGTCCTCACAACTGGGGAGTCATTCAATTGGGATGCAATTATGTCGGTAGAGTTAAAATCACCAATTGAGCGGTATCAGAAGAACCCTACTACAAGGAATCCCTCTTTATTTTTATCAGCCTATGTAATTGGTGTTTTTTGCTTAGAATTCCAGTACCCTTTCATGGGATGGAATTGGACACTTTCTGCTCCCCCAGTTCACATTTACTATTCAAAATTGTGGGAGAACAATTATGTTTCTTTATTATATGACATTTGTGATAATTTCTATGGCACTATTTATCACGAGATATTTAGAGAAGATGCACTCGCCTTCTCCCCTAATGCCAAAACTCTCATTCTCACCATTGGTGACTGGTATGTGGGAGAATATTTCTCTTATGTCAGAGTTTGGGGAAGTAGCACAGTACATTTATTTCCAAGGATAGTCCCAGAAAAACTCTTGCTTGAAGAAATAGCTTTCCAAACTGTTACAGATGGATTTTTTCTCAAGCTCACTGGACCTAAAAGGAAGCGATGGCCTAAATTCCCTTTGAACCTTGGGCCTTTGGTTATTCCAACCTCAACATATGTTGCAGTGATGGGAAAGAGGATTGTTTCATTAAAGTTGGGGAAAGCTCCCAAAAGAATGCATGATACCAAAGGATTCCTGGCTGCCCACTTTGCTCAAGAGCACATGAAGACCACATATGTTCATGAGGATACGCATGATGATTCCATTTATTTGGGGGTAAACTTGTTTTTTGAAGTCCTAGTTAGGGCTAAAACTAAAGAAGAGCATAGTTTCATCCTTCAGTACTAGAAAGAGCTCAAGAATAAGGTTTTGAGTTATAGGAACATGGACTTACAACTGGTAGAGCAGGTCAGAAAGGAAAGGGAAGAAAAAGAATCACAAAAGGAAGCTACTCTTTTGATGTTGACATATCCAAATGGAGGCAAAGGCAAGAGCCTTGTAGAATATGTCCAACATGCCAAGAAGATCCTAATTTAGTCAGCTAATGATTTGAAGAAAGAGCTGGCACATATGAATTCAATACTTGACACTCAAGTGATTACTGCCAGTAACCCAACCAATGATACTCAAGTGGTTGCTGCAAGTAATCCAGCCAAAAGATAGAAAATTCATAGCTCTGCCTCTCAAATTCCTACACTGAATATTGTGGATAGTGATGGGTAAGATGAAATACTTCCTCATGTTCCTGTTGTACAAGAGATAACTGAAAATTCTCAGGAAGTTGTTGATTTTCTTGACAGCATAGTGATAGAGGATCCCATCTCAGATCACCATTTTGATGAATTCACTACTACTGTTGAAACATTAACTTCTACACCCCCTCTCTCTCTTCTGTTCAGCCTCCTTCCATTTCCTCCTTTGAGGCTACATTGCCACCTTCAACCCTTTCTCAACTATTTGCAGCTTTAACCTCCATTTCTACTTCATCTACAAACTTTTCAGTTCCACCTACCACCTTACCATCATTAATTGCAGAGACACATTCTCCAACTGTTTCTCTGCAACCATCACTTTTTGTTTCCTCTACTTCCCTCACAGATTTTGTCACTCTATTTACTTCTCCTCCTTCTCCACCTTCATTTTCTGCTGCCACTTCCCCTTTGATATCTACCTCTCAGATTACCATGTCTCTCCCTAATTCCACTGTTACCCAAACAGATCCTTTGGTTGCAACAGGTAACAGTGTCACATCATCGGTAGGTGTCCTTGTCACATCTGTAGTTGAGTTGACAACTGATCTTGAGGATGATCCTGTGGTTCCCCTTGGGGACTATTTTTACAGCAAGACAACAAAAGAAGTGGTAAGAAGAGGAAATAAGAGAAGCAAGGGATCAACTATGTTGCAAGCCCCTGTTCCTAATCATATAATTTGGTCTAGACAGTCTGATGACATCCAAAAGGAAGCATTGGATACTACATTAGCTATGGGGTCATTTGCTGGGGAAAATTTTGATACAGTGAATTCGTTGAATAAAGAGATTGACACCAAGAAAGAAGAGTTGAAGAAACTTTAGGAGAAGCTAATTAAAGTTAACGAAGAACATGAATCTCAGATTCATGAATTGAGAATCCAACATGAAAATCAGCTCAAAGATTTGAAGGAACATAACACTTCTCTTCAGGATGAATTGTAGGATGCACAAGTCCTAAACATTGCAAATATGGAGAGGATAGAAATATTGGAACAACAGCTAAAGGATGCAACTGCAAGTGCAACCTTTTCTTCTTTCTATAGGTTTTCTCAAGAAGAATTCAAGGACTTGGCTAATAAAGTGAATGAGGAGCATTGTAAACTCTTAGCTCAGTTATTCAGTTCCCTGAATGACATTCTGGAAACTCATGATGCTTTTGGGTGAATGTCTACTATCCTCGAACAACACATTGAGAAAAACCAACAAGCTTCCAAAGCTTATGATGATGTTGTTGAATGGCAAAGGTTTATCAAAGACAAACTGGAGGACATTCCAGTTTTTGATAGTTTCAAGTTTAGAAGAATCAGAAAATCTTTGAATGCCTGGAAAAATGTTTCTGACATGGTTGAAGAAACCATCAAGAAGATACAAGCAACTTGTAGCAGAAGATGGTATGCTGCAGACAATATCTTGGTGCAGATGTAGGTTCCTACCATGGATCTCATTGAGAAGGCTTGTCCACCGAAGCTGATGATCGAACAGGTTGATACCAGATGTGAGAAGGTCAAAGAGAAGATTCAACATCTCGAGTACGTAGGGATTTCAAAAGTTGAAAATTTCATCAGGAAACATGTCAGCTGTCGATGTATTTGTAACTTCGGAAGATATTCACTTGTATACTTTATTTGTACTTTATTGTATCCCCAACGAAGATGTATTATTCCTTCGATTGGATGTGTCATCAGTTGTACTTGCAAGTGTCGCAAGTTATATTGTAAGTGTCGTAACTTATACTTGATGGGTTATTAGACCACAGTCCTTGATGGGGTCGGCCCTGTATGAGTCATGTGGGTTAAAGGGTTATTAGACCACCCTAGTGGGGGTCGGACTAGTCAACATTATGTTAAGTGATTAATTTGGGGCCGACCTAGTTCGAGTTAAAAGACAAGTGAAGTATTGTATAAATAGAGAGTGTGTCTTTCTCATTTTACACATTCTCTCATTCACTCACTTCGCATTAGTGAGAGAGAGGAATGTGCACAAGTGGAGGAGGAGTAGTTGTTGTAGACATTTATATTTTGGGGCTTCATCTTTGTGCTCCTTGTATTGGTACTTATTCTATATCTGAGGAAGTTCCAGGGTTTTTCACCTTCTTGGTTTTCCTCGGTGAAATGCTTTTTGTCTCTTGTCTCTTGTGTTTGATATGTTGTACATGTTGTTCTATCAGTTAAGATTCTAGATCAGATTGAATTAAATGTTGAAAAACTAACATGGTATCAGATCTATCCTAAAGGAAGGCATGGTATGACGTTTATGACATTTGTTGCACTTGCAACAAATTGGAAGCTAGGGCTTGGTATAGTAAAAACCAATCATCGTGGAACTTTCACTATAAATCCATTTTGGAGAAGTTTCAGGATCCAAAACTTCTACAAGTCGAAGACAAAATTTCCATGTACCTTTTTTCTAAAGGACAGCCTTAGATTCATTGTACTTTGTGAGATATGATCCGTACAAGTTAGGGTTTCTGCTGCTTCCAGAATGCAGTCCTAAATAGGTGACCTAGGAAAAAAGGTCATATCTCGGGCTAGGAAGCTCCAAATGGAATTTGGTAAAATGTGATAGTTAGGGAATGGAATTTACTTTCATAGGTCCGGGTTTCAGAGGCTGAAGTTGAAATAGTGACATGTGGCACGCCGTACAAGTTTGCTATATTGTTTCATCCCATAAACATGCCATGTTGCGACACTTGGCATATCCCTCTCTCAAAGAATCCATTTGAGGTCAGATCTATGGCGTTGTAAAGATGACAGGTCAATCTAGCAAAAACCAAAGTTTCATACCCTGAGGATCTGGAGAGATACATCAGAAACAATATGGTATATATTTCTGTCCAAACAGAATTGGATTCTGAGCACCTTCGTTTTTGGATCGTCACTGCTGTGGTGAATTAGGGTTTCGTAAAAAGTTGAAATTTTTGAAATATGATACCATGGATGGATGCTCCTCTTCAAAATCAAAATTTAGAGACCAAGATTGAATTTTTTGGCTGGGCAGAACCCTGGGCATTATCAAACCCTAGTTTGGGATTTTGACCAGAAGATTCGAAAGTTTAAAAGGCAATTTTGAGGGGTCAAATTTTGGAGATTTCAAAATTGAAGTATACTAGCTTGATCATATCAGAAAGGCGCATCTTTTCATCTAATCGGAAGTTTGAAATTCAAAGTTTGAATTTTTAGGGTTTCTCTGACAAACCCTAATCCAGCTCGAGATCTAGTTTCAGCAAATCAAAGTGGATTGGGTTAATCCCAGAAGAGGATGAATTGGACACCTACATAAGTGAAGAGACTCCAGTTCCATAAGGAGATGAGGCTAAGGCCTTACATAGGAATTCTACAAGCAATCCCGACAGGTATGACTTGAGGAGATATAGGTATGTTTTGAAATCTGTTCATGATTAATTTTCTGAGATGTTTGTCTTCATATTATTGAGGTTAGTACAATCTTGATTAATTTTAGACTTGTCTTATCACCCTAGTAAAAGTATGAATGCATGTGAATGATATAAGACATTCATTGATTAGGGGTATGACACTTCTGATTGTACTAATACACTGTGGTGTTGTATGAGGATGATGTTGTCCATCAAGAAAGACAAATCAAGTTCTAGATCAAGAACATATGACCATGGTGACATGAATACAAAGACTCATCCATAGTCATGGATCACATAGAAGCTCTACCTATGAGGTATGTATAAATTGGTTCTACAATTATTAACTTATGAGATATGTAGGTTGCTAGTACAAGGTGTCTAAGAGAACAAATAAGACATTGTTTGGGTATGTTAGACAAGCATGATAATCCATGTATGTTTTCCTATATCAAGTTAGAATCCTACCTTGTGTTAGGGTCTCATATAAGTATGCTTTCATATGATTGATAATGATTATTCATGAAGTTATAGGTTTGAATAATCATGGGTTTATGCATATTATGCTTCTTACTTTGATTGATGATATGTCAAACTAGAAGAGTCCAATGGTCAAATAAGAATATGCATGAGAAAAAGAAGTCCTCCTTGAAACCTTGAAATACTAACGCTTGTGATAAATTACCTGTGTATGAAATGACTATAACCATACATGTTTAAGATTATTTAGAATCATAATGTTTTGATAGTATTGAGATTATACTAATGCATGTATGATTATGTATGAGATCTTTAGGATGACACTAGTGCACACTTCAGCATGCATAGTGGTCCAGGATGGATATAAGTTCAAAGACAGGTAATCCAGGAAGCAAAGATCAAGAGGGAGCTCACTCTAGTAGTTCCTGCAAGGAAGCAAAGATTGAGAGGGAGTCCACCCAACAACCAAACAAAGATAAGTATTTGAATTGTCATTTCCTGTATATATGATTACTTAAATGATGTTGTTCAGTCATGTACATACTTATGTTCCTAGATTTAGGATGTATATTATGCATATAAGAAAAGTTAGATTAATGAACAAGATACTTCTAATATGCAAGCAATGGGTAAGTGGCCTATGGTATTGTACAACATTCCATTGCTACTTATCTAGAATGAAACCTCTTTGCTGACATATTGGGAGTTGTGCACACTCTTAACAATGTTCTGGTAGAGATGGAAGGCATCTAGAAAGTTACAGGATATGGATAAATGTTGTATTGAAGCATTGGCTAAGATAACTGCATGACTGTATGACATATGTATTTATGAGTAAGAATTTTTTATGAAATATATAAGATGTTTCTAATCATGCAATTGAACTTGTCTTGTAGGAAAGACCGTGTACCATCACCTACAAAATAAGGACTGCAACATTTTTTCTAGCAACGAAGTTCAAAGAAAACTATCTATTGAATAATCCAAAGTTCCCAGGATCTGGGATGCAGTAATGGAAGAATGCCATGATCTAGGAATACCAGTCGATCATCAAGAATGATGTCTGGGATGTGGTTTCGAGACCATAAGGGAAGTCTGTTGTGACTTCCAAGTGGATATATAAGATCAAGCATGCTGCAGATGGCAACATAGAGAAATACAAGGCAAGGTTTAAGGCTCATGACTTCTCCCAGAAAGAGGGGACAGATTATGAAGAGACTTTTGCTCCTGTAGCTATATACACTTCCATCAGAACAATACTTTCTCTGGCTGCAGTGATGAAGTGGAAGATACGCCATATGGATATGGTGTAGTTGAAGAGGAAGTGTATGTGGAGTAGCCACTCGGTTTTGAGACACATGACAGGGAGTCATATGTGTGTAGATTGAAGAAATCCTTGTATGGCTTGAAGCAAGCACCTAGGACATGGTACAACAGGATAGACAGCTTCCTTTCTAGTTTGGGCTTTACCAAGAGTAAAGCGGATTCCAACCTTTACTACAAGGTTGAGGAAGGAAATCCAGTGATACTCCTACTGTATGTGGATGACCTGTTTGTGATAGGTGAGGATAGATTGATTTCCGACACAAAGATGAATCTTGTTGCCGAGTTCGAGTTGAATGACTTGGGTATGATGCGTTACTTTCTAGGTATGGAGGTGTGCCAGAGTGCAGATGGAATATTCCTTTGACAAAGGAAGTATGCAGTAGAGATCCTGAAGCAATTCGAGATGATGGAATGCAAGGCCATGGCCACACCTATCGCATCGAACATGAAGCTATTGAGTGATGCTTCTACGGAGTCAGTTGATGCCATGATGTATCATCAAATGATTGGGTCCTTGATGTACCTAATTAACATGAGACCATATATTTGATTTGCAGTGAACACCTTGAGCCAGTTCCTGATGGATCCTAGACATGTTCACCTGATTGCTGTAAAGCATATTTTGAGGTACCTGAAGGGTACGGTTGATTATGGGATCAAGTATGATGTGAATCACAAGTTTAACCTGGAGGGTTATGTTGATTCAGATTGGGTAGGCAGTGCTGCAGATAGTAAGAACACTTCGGGGTGCTACTTCAGTATGGGAACATGTGTGATCTCTTGGCTTAGCAGGAAGCAGTCCTGCGTAGCACTAAGTACAGCCGAAGTAGAGTATGTCACAGCGTGTTCGGCCAGTTGTGAGGAAGTATGGCTTAGGAAGCTACTTTTTGAGTTATTTGATCTCCTGTTGGATGCTCCCTGTATCTTCTGTGACAACCAGAGTTGTGTGAAGTTGTCTGAAAACCCGATGTTCCATGATAGGTCAAAGCACATCGAGATCAAATATCACTATATTAGGGATATGATGCAGAGAGGAGCAGTGAAGCTCCTGTATGTTGCAATGGATGAGCAGATTGCATATGTGTTGACCAAACCACTAGACGGAGTGAATTTTGAGTACTTCAGAGAGAGGCTTGGTGTTCTTCAGATAGAAGATACTTCGAGAAAGAAGTGATGGGACACATTTGCATGAGTCATTCCAAGCATGGTGGTAGGAGGATCCTTCCCATGGATGTGTATGTAAGCGTTGTGTGATGAGCATCAGGACGATGCTCCAATTTCTTCTATGATGATGATCAGGATGATCATGTGATGATGATATGCATCAGGATGATGTTGTGTATATGATAAGGGTGATCATGTGATGATGATATGCATCAGGTTGATGTTGTGTATATGATAAGGGTGATCATGTGATGATGATGTGCATCAGGATGATGTACTAAATGATGATGATCAGTATGATCATGAGTATCAAGATGATTCTCTACAGATAGATTGTATAGGTAGCATGTAAAAGATCCTGAGAGATCCGATAGTCTGTGCTCGGATGCTCTTTCGAGGTTTTGCTACAGGTAGCATAGAAAAGATACTAGGAGATCAGATAGTCTGTGCTCGGATTCTCTTTCAAGGTTTTGCTATAGGTTGGCGTGGACAGGTTGTGCAGGTAGCATAGAAAATATCCTGGGAGATCCGATAGTTTGTGCTTGGATTCTCTTTCGAGGTTTTGCTACAGGTAGCATAGAAAAGATCCTGGGAGATCCTATAGTCTGTGCTAGGATGCTCTTTTGAGGTTTTGCTACTAGAGGCATGTAATCGGTCCTAGAGATCCGATAGGTTGAGCTATGTGCTCATAAAATTCCTGGGATGCTCTTTAGAGTTCTTTCAGGCTGCAAGACACTCTTTTAATTTTTTTCCTAACCACATATAAAAGATCCTGGGAGATCCTATAGTCTGTGCTAGGATGCTCTTTCAAGGTTTTGTGGTGGTAGTCACATAGAAAAGATCCTGGGAGATCCAATAGTCTATGCTTAGATGCTCTTTTAAGGTTTTGTGACGGTCACATGTAAAATATCCCGGGAGATCCTATAGTCTGTGCTAGGATGCTCTTTCAAGGTTTTGTTGACGCACATAATTAGTCCTAAGGAATCCACAGTATGGCCAAATATGATGAAGACCTACAGGAGGCTAGGCCTACAACCAGCATGAAAAAGGGTTGGCTTTGTAGAAATTCCAATGACAAGAAGAATTGAGAGATAGCCTAGTGATCGAGATGATGAGTACAGCTGCAGTGACGATGATGATCCGTGATCCAGTGACAATGATCCATCTCCAGAATTGAAGACTTGTTCCTATATGTTGTGTCAAGAGAATACCTTCTTAGTTAAGAGGGAGTGTTGATGTATTTGTAAATTCGGAAGATATTCACTTGTATATTGTATTTGTACTTTATTGTATCCCCAACGGAGATGTATTATTCCTCCGATTGGAAGTGTCGTCAGTTGTACTTGCAAGTGTCACAAGCTATATTGTAAGTGTCGTAACTTATACTTGATGGATTATTATACCACCTTGATGGGGTCAGCCCTATATGAGTCATGTGGGTTAAAGGGTTATTAGACCACCCTAGTGGGGGTCGGACTAGTCAACATTATGTTAAGTGATTAATTTGGGGCCGACCTAGTTAGAGTTAAAAGACAAGTGAAGTAGTGTATAAATAGAGAGTGTGTCTCTCTCATTTCACACATTCTCTCATTCACTCACTTCACATTAGTGAGAGAGAGGAGGAGTGCGCACAAGTGGAGGAGGAGTAGATGATGCAGACATTTATCTTTTGGGGCTTCATCTTTGTGATCCTTGTATTGGTGCTTATTATATCTCTGCGGAAGTTGCAGGGTTTTTCACCTTCTTGGTTTTCCCCTGTGAAATGTTTTGTGTATCTTGTCTCTTGTGTTTGATATGTTGTACATGTTGTTCTCTCAATTAAGATCCTAAATCAGATTGAATTAAATGCTGAAAAACTAACATCATCCTAGAAGGCAAGATCTATATTTTTCTGCACACTTTGCATAAGTTATCCAAGGATGACATGGAGTCCTTTACTTATGATGCCCAGTTGGGGATCGAGACAGCTAATTATCTAGATGTTGATGAGTTGTTAGAAGTTTGGACCAAGTGGCAGGCTTCCCTTTTGTTATTCTTAGATTAGTTTGATTTTGTAATCCCTGTTTTACGGGAAGTTTACCCTTTGTAAACTATTTTGTAATTATTATTTAAAGGGTAGAGATCTCATGGGGGAGGGAGCATAAAATAATCAAAAGAGGATTGGAGAGACTCTGATTCGTAAGAGATTGTAATTTTTTGCAAGCCTCGAAGAAATACAGTTAGTGTTCTCTTGATATCTCTTTTGTCAATTTATCAAATTTCTTTGATGAGTTTTGATTTTCACTTCAGCTTATGAAAGTACACTGTTTGATTTTGCAATTAATAATTAATACATTGATATATAGTTAGGATTTCTCGTAATTGATGATCTATGTGTCTTTAATGTTTTACGTAAATTTATTTAATTAAAACATTTATCTATTTCTGCAAATGATTAACAGAGATTATTAAATCAATGTTAATTTTTCAATTGGCATTTCATATACAAGGTAATCTTGCATTTGCATAACCCTTAAACTACTATCAGTTGATTTTCATTCTCTGGTTGTATCTTAAGTTAATGAGCAAAGATCCAATTTCACATTTCTGTCAAATTGGTGAAAAGACTTATTAAATCTTAGATCAAGTTATCCTGCACATAAACAAAACACTTTTCTTTAGATTAGATATGACTTAGATCAAATTTCCTTTAAAGCAAACTTACTTCTAGAATTAGAAAACTTTTAGTGTTCCTTCACAGGAAGACAGATCCTTTCAGGATCAAAACCCATCAGTTCCATTGGAGGCCTTTATATCTGTGGGAGATAACCAAACAGTCTGGGGATAGAATTGCTCTTGTGCAGAGTAATTTGAATCCTTTCAGATTGGGTTTTCACCCTTTGTTGCTAGCCTTGGAACCCATTCCAGCAACCTACATAACTGAGGCTTCAACAGGCCCGACAGTCACATTCTAGTGGTTCCTGCTTCCTTTGCAAAATTTTCCCATAGCAAAAGTGATTTTGAATAGTAACGTCGGAATTCCATTAGGGAGGTTAATTGAGAGATTATGAGAACTAATTACTAGTTGCTCCAATTCCTTTTGATGCACCTAACCGGTCGGACGAACCGCAAAGGTGCAGAGCATACAAAATGGAGTATTGGTTATTTTTTAAAAGTTTTAACAATTCTTTTTAAATGGAAAATAATTCCAAAGCAAGAAAATGTGTTGTAATTACTACCAGGGAAATTTTTAGGGGCAAAATTTCGCCAATTGGCTATTTTTGGGCATTTTTTCAAAAAATAAATTCACTATTTGGTCATTTTTAGTCTCTAATATCGCCTATATTTACATAAAATATGTTTTTTTTATCACAATATTCATCAGACTTTACCAGTTTCAATAGTAAATTGTATGTTTTATATTTAATATTCGCCTACCAATCTATATTTATATTTTTTTCAATTCAAAATAATCACCTAGAATACTATACTTAAGTATACATTTATAATCCTTAAAAAATACCCTGATTACTACCTACGAATCTCTTTCTCGGTTCTATACTCAGGCAAGCCCTTATCCAAGAACTGTCATTCGAGAATGCATAGGGGTAGGTATTTATTTGTCCTAAAAAATGTAAAGCAAAATCATGAAATTAAATCTAGATCTAATTGCGAAAATTAAAATCTAATCTAGAAAAAATACTAACTAAGAGTGCACAAAAAAAGTAAAGGAGGAAGATATTGGCCTTCCGCGGATGGGGAAGGGGTTATAGGTGTTTTGTAGCCCACTTGCTTTAAATTTATAACAAATTACAAAAAAATGGAAAAGAATACCTTTGATCTTTATAATTTAGATCATGTAGGTTTACAATTTTTGGAGAATGAAGAAGAATAGAAAAAGGCACTTGGGTTCTCTTGATGGTTCACTTAATGGAATTTTTACCCCAAATTCCTTTATCTTTTCTTCAATCTAACAAAAACCAGCAAACTCAATAAATATGATTAGTGGATTGCTACATATAAATACATGAAAATTTTATAATCTAGTACTTGGAAAATAATCAGTGAAACTACTACACAAGTACTTAGCATGAGATAGATCTAAATCTATTATAAAATTGAAGCTTTCTAGATCTATGAATGAAGCAAATAGACTTTAAAATAAAACTCTTTAAAATGAGGTCTACTTGATTTTCTTAAACAAAAAGGGAAAGAAAGGGGTTGATTGAATTTTTGAAGGGATGGAAAAGATGGAACCAAGCCACATCTTGAGGGGGTGGAGATCTTGAGTTCTTGCAAAACAAGATTGTTAACAAAAGGCTGAAAGCATGTGTTATAAAGGAATAAGATCCAACTGAGCTCTGTTTCCCTATTCAAACTTTTATCCTTCACAATCTCAATACACACTTACATGTAAGAGAGGGATCAAATCTGGTAAATATATTGGAAAAGAGACATGAAGAGCATTAGTAGATGTGAGTACACTTGCTACTTATTAACCTTTAAATAACATACTACAAATAAACAAATCATATCCTATGAATTTTTATTTCTATGGGCTCAAAGGCCTTCTAAGAAATATTGATCCACAAAAAATCATGTAAAAGAAAAGAGACTATGTTATATTAAACCTCAATAAAATGTGCATGCATCACAAATACAGATCTTGCAAGATCATGGAAATCCAAAGCATTTGACTGATTATATTACTTGAACAAATTCACAAAATACAATAGCATAGTTTCGATGCAAATCCGCCTTGAATGATGGAGCATAACCTTGCTTTTATAGAGGAATGAGAAGAGGGGGGAAATTCTAGAGGGTTCTAGGGCTTGAGGGTGCATCTCTCAATTAGAGGAGAGATATGTGCCTTAGAATAAGCCAAAATTGAAGCTCAGCTGCATGAGGTGGCTGAAACCTCACAAGAGGGGAACCATCATCACCTTGAAGTCTCCTTCAACCAACAAGAGAATGCCATCTCACAGAAGTTGCTCAACATGAGGAGAGGGCACAATCCCTGAAGGAGAATCACACATAGTGCTCCGAACCTTAACTAAAATCACTTGGATATGATTGATTTCATCTCAAATGTTGATTGCAATCACAAATGGCCATTTATTTAGACAAATTTCCTCAATTTTAGGAAAAAAAAATTCCATATCTTTATTATTTTAATTTTTTAATTCTCTTTTATTATTTGCGAGATAATTTTATTTAAGTGATGAATAATCATTCAAAACTTAGGAAAAGTGGAATTTGAGGTTTTATGGGTGCTCCGGGTTAGAAAACGAGCACCCCCATGGAAAATTCCCCCTATAGAACACACTTTTATGAATTTTTTATATTTTTTATTCAAAACATTAAAAATTGACCCGTTTTACAGGAAAAAATTATTTTCTCGGAACTGAATACAAATCCTAAGGGACCTAGTACATGTTCATAATGAATCAATTATATGTCTATAATTCTCATAAAAATTGACACATGAACTTTAATAACCTCCTAAGGCCTAACCACCCAGACGACCACTCCATCTTTGGAGGAGCGGGTGAAATACTCATCGATTATACATTGCTTATTCAACATTGCATAATTGACAAGGGAAAAAACATGATGGAATGATTAGATTGATGTCTATGTTCTAGGAATCCAATTTCTTTACAAAATATTTTCATGCTAGTACATTTTTACAATATCCCCAAGGGGTATGATCATGCAATTTATTAAAAGGGGAAAAAATTGGCCCCGAAAAGACTTCTGAACTTCTTAGCACTAACAATGAACATTTGACATGTTCACAACTTTAGAGGCTCACAATAAATCCACCTAATGTACAAATTAGGAGGTAGCAGACCATAAATGTTTTTCCTTCATTGTTTCTAAGAATTGCGTAGGTTCTCATATGTTTCCCTAACTTTTGATTAATTGATATTCAAGTGGGTGGTGAATAAATGACAAATATGATTGTATTATCTATTATTTTTCCAAACTTCCCTTATGGGACACAACCTAGAGGGTGTGGATCTTAATGTCATGTCTAGAGCTAGGATACTTCAAATTGGTTGGGGAAGGGAAGCATTATTTTCAATCGCTAAAAATATATTTATAGAATCAAGCACCATTAATGATCCCCCAAACCTCCACATATGACCTCTATTGGTTAATAATCAACTCCAAGGGTTCTATGTGTTCCATTATTAGCTTAGTTGTGCATTAGGAATGCGTATAGAGGTCTATGTAATGCCATAAGAGGAGAATAATGGTACTTGTTCCCTAAATTCCACTTATTAATCTCAATCACCATGAACAACACATACATACCACATACAGATCCCCTCCTAGGGATATTTGGCATCAAGGTTTGATATCAATTCCATTAAGAGATTTTGCAATGCAAGGATCAATTGAAAGGCCTTGGACATGGTCAAGGAAGGAAAATAAGTGCCTCAGAGATATTATTGAATATTCTCATACTCAATATCCTTAAATGAGTCCTCATACAATCACATCAATCATTGAGAAAGGTTCTATGGATTCCTTCAAGTGGTATACAAGTGTCATGATTAGGTTTTGTGCACTATAAATAGGCATATACCATACAACATCATCAATGGGGTAAGAAAGGGATTTAAGGTGTAATCGAAACTTTGCAGGGTCAAATGCCATGAGAAAAACCTAGACACAACAACAATAGACATATGCATATGGTAACAGAGGGACTTAAGACGTAATTGAACATTTATGAGCTCAATTTCGATGAACATGCCCTAGACAAAAAAAAATATACATCTCTGAAAGTTGAAGGTCATTATAGGTTGGAAATTTTTTTTTATGGCCCATATAAGATTATACAACACATTGGACAACTAGATTACAAATTATCCCTTTGATCACACTCCAAGATCCAGCCATTATTTCATGTTTCTTGTTTGAAGAAGGTAATAGTACTAAATTTCCATGTTGAAACTACCTTACCAAATTTCAATCGAAAAGGCCTCATTTGGCTTCATCATGAAGTATTTTTGGCCATTAGAAAGCATCACCTCCACTAGTGCACTATCCTATTAGTTTTTCAGAATTTACTTCAATCTGATCTAGGATCTTAACTGATAGAACAACATGTACAACATATCTACAGCATATCAATCATGGACACAATAATGCAATCACACAAGAGACACAAAGTTTACTTGGGGAAAACCATAAAGGTGAAAAACCCTAATAACTTCCTCAGAGATAGATAGAGCAATGATACAACCCAAGCATAAGAGATATACATTTGCTAGCAGCAGCTTCTCCTCCTCCACAAGTGCGCCACTCTCCCGAGAGTGTGAGAGAGAAATAGAATGATGAAATAGAGTGCCTCCCACACTGTATTTATACTTGACTTGACTTGCCTAATAACCTTTACTAGGTCAGCCTTAACTTAACCACATAGCATAATGCTTACTGGGCTGACACCCAATAGGGTGGTGTAATAACCCTTTGACCCACATGGCTGACCCCCAATAGGGTGGTCTAATAACCCTTCGACCCACATGACTTATACAGAGCCGACCCCAACAAGGTGGTCTAATAACCCTTCGACCCACATGACTTATACAGAGCCGACCCCAACAAGGTGGTCTAATAACCCATCAAGTATAAGTTACGACACTTACAATATAAATGACGACACTTCCATATAGAGGAATAATAACATCTCTATAGGAATACAAACACTTCCGTATAGAGGAATAATACCATCTCTATAGGAGTACAATATACATATATGAAATACATTCTGAAGTTAAATATACATCAACATATCCAAGAAGTTCTTAATCAATGTAAGGATATGCAAGCTGGATATTCTACTTGGGTATCTTCATTAATTTTGCAATAGTTTCCCCATCTCCATCCTTCAGGAAAATCTTGTTTTCAAAGGGGGAGGGCATGTTAGGGTCCTACCCTAACCCCCCTACCATGAGGATAATTAGCAGTATTTTATTGTTGTACAAGGCCATACTCTTTAAAAAAGGACTACTAGATATTTAGTTGCTTAACTAACCGAAGAATCCCCAATCACTAGTTCTAACTAAGTGATATGAAGGAAATTAACTTTATGTGCATGCAAATCCATAAAATTAGTCAAGGAGGGAAGGACTGTCTCATAATAGCTAAAAAAGAGGTTCATGGAGTTCCTGAACAATGGAGTAAACTCCCAAATTCACTTCATAACTCAAACTTGCAATGTGGGACCCTAAAATAAAGTAAAATAAGCCCTAATGGAATGAATTTTCCCTCATATGCCAAAATAGACTTCATTATTTCTAAAAAAGGCATATAAATTAGCTTAGGACCCTTAGAGTTTAGAAGTAATATCTAGGGTGACTTAAGCGGTGAATTTTGATGGGTTTTGTCCCACTAGAGTCATCAGGTAAAGGTCTAGGTGGATAGGTAGAGGGATATTTTCTCTAAAAATCCCTATATGGTAAGTAATGGTCCTACCTAAACTATAATTGATTGTCCTACCTAATCAGTAGGAACTGCCTCTTTCTAGCCACCGCTTGCAACAAAGGTGGCATGAGGAGCCATGGTCTAGGTCAAATGCAACAATGCATCTTCTGTATATGGAATCAATTGTTGTGCAGGTGGGAAGTCTACCTTAGGAAGTGATCTACGTGGTGCAAGGGATTAGAAATTGACACCTCTATGCCTCACACCCTATTAGTTGTAAGGAATCCCCAACCCAACACCTTTGAATGGAAAACACTGGAAACAGTTCACATACTGAACCCCAACAAACAATTGTCATAAATCTTCCTATGGAAGTACAAAGGGAATCCCCTATTTTTATCAAGGTTACATGGAAAAACATGTACCACCTATCCATCCAATTATCAATGAGTGGTTGATAGGTACACCACTCAGTGGATATGTGGAGACGATTGGTGTTTAGGACTTCACCTATTCTAGGGCCTTGGAACATGGAAAAGATGTATTATTTGATTACTTTTAGTCTTTTTATGGAATACTGGTCTAATCCATAGACATATATAATCCCATAATTTCCTCTCTCCATAAGAGGAAATGCCATATAGTTTTATGTTTTCCTACCTGATTGTGTCTATTATGGAATCAACTGTAGTGTCCACGGCCTTTAAACAATGCCAAAGGCACTAGGATACCTAGGAAAAATGGCTAAATTACTATTACATAGTGGGATTAAGTGTTCTAAGGTTAGGCCAACATTCCATATAATCAAGAAATCAAAACTTATAGCCTTATGATATGCATAAAAATCAAACATGACATTTCCCAATGTGCATACTATTAAACATAATAATAATGCAATTCGTAATGCATACATGGGTAAGGCATGGTAATGGAAATATCTAGCATGATTATGAGAATACAATTATGTTATGTACTTGATAGTAAATATCGAATTGTAAATATGTTGAGAACAAGAGTAGAGAGTATTTAGTTTTTATGGTTGTTTGCATAAAAAATATCTTTCATACGAGGATTATTTATTAGTTCTGTGATGTGTGTGCTGATAGCATGGTTAAGTTGTCAGAACAGAATCAAGTATAATGACACAAACCATATCAATAAAAAACAAAGGATTCCAACCACATCCTCCAAAATAATATCATGTGGCTATCCCCTACCGCCATCTTTCAGTAGTTATGATTTATATTGTATGGCTTCCTTCCCTCAATCCATCAATCATAAAAGCAAATCAGATATATACTAACATAATCAAATCTGCAATAATATAGCCATATCTGAAACACTAAGACAATTATGTATACAAATATACTCTCAATCAAAAGATAGGGTGCGTTCCTTTAAGTGATGGAAACTCTGTCGACCAAAGTAGTCATAAATTGGTCATCCATAAATCTTTTCCAGTGAAAGAAAAAGTGTTTCTTACTAGGATTGTCACTCTAGACGCAATGGAACAGGTTTTAGAACTCATAAATGAACATAAATGTGTGAAACAAAACCTATGGTTATGCCCCTTTGATCACCGTGAGAGTTACATTCTTAAGCCATGAGGGAGGAGAAAAATAATAGAAAGAAGAGGAGTTCCATGGTAATACAAAGTATCAAGATCCATCCATCCTGCATATAAATCTTGGCACATAGTACATAAACAATTCCATAATTCATTTCATCCTCCATGGCACATAAACATAATAAAATAACATAAATAACTATATAAACAAATACTTATCTTTAATCACAACTAGTTGCAGCAGGACAACTTTCTTCCCATCCATAGACATAGTCAAGCCTTCTTCGCTTGAACAGATCACCCTCGAGCTAAGACCATGGATCAATAGGTAGAGGCAAAATTACTCTAGAAACTCTCACAACTACCTCTTATGAGAGCCACAATGCTTCCCACTACTACATTCTTGTCCATCTCCACTTCCTATAGGATGTGACTCCCTTCACCTAACTTGTCCCTCAGGATATCACCATCCCATTTGCTAACTTCCTATGCGAGAACCTAGACTAGTAGAGTGATATAAAAGAAGCAAAGAGAAACAACTAGACTCACTCTGAGTTTCAACACACTCTCAATATAATCAACATTCCCAACACATTTAGATATCACAAGTCACGTAGTCCAAAGCTCAAGATTAGCTCCAACAAGGGGAGGGCATATGAATTTCTATCACAAGGAGGGAAACTCTCACCTAAGGGGATCAACTCGAATTAGAGAGAGGAAAGGTTAATATTCATAATGGATAATTAACTTGAATTAGTGGAGTGGTGGTTTATTTAGGAGATTCCTTTTATCGGATCGGCACCATGAGGAGGAGTTACCAAAAACCAAGGAGTGTAGCCACGAATAGCACAAGGAGGCACACTAATGCATAAGAGGGGTTAGAAAACATGAAGGAGGGCTCATTATTTGAGAGAGAGGATCCAATAGGGTCATCAATATACTTGATGAAAAAAAATAAGGATAAATGGATGAGTAAGATGCACTTATAGAGGTGGAGGCACAAATCAAGGACGTGGAAGCTAAATTCTAGCTTACATATCCTAGAATCTAGGGACAAGGTGCCTTAGTGCAAGTGGGGTCCAAAAAAGGGAATATTTCACTCAAGGAGGGAGCACTAGGAAAGGGGGCCCATGAAGGTATGGATAAGGTGCAATAGTAAGTCCATAGTCCATAAAGACCAAGAATAGGGTTCATTGTACAAGGTTTTGGTGACCAACATTATTAATTCCACCAAGCTACAAATATGAATTATGATGGACAAACTAAAACCAACAACAAGTTCTAAGGTGCTAGGGATTTCCCAATTCCCCCTCACACTATGGAATCCATGGTCTCCCATACTCTTTTGGTTTCCTTCTCTGATCCAGTTGTTTATTTAATAGCAACAACTGTTGATGATAACAACAGTAACAATAATTAATATTAATATTAATGCCAAAGTCTATAATCACATTATCAAACAAAGATCATAAGTCCTTAATCACACTGTAATGTCCCATAGGGATATTAAATGGTATTAGGTACATATCATTAGATCTCTAGGGATAATTAGAATATTTTAGCATAACGGAATAATTTTATAAAGATTTATTTTCATTTTCTACAATTTAATTATGACAAAATATCAATAATTCCAAATAAATTAAAATAAAATTCATAACTGATCAAGAAAATTGAACCAAGGTTGCGAACTCTTATCCAAAACTATATAACATCATTATGCATTCATCCCAAGCCATAACATATGTTACTTGCACATAAAAAGGTTATTTTCACTTAATCATGATTAACTAGTAATTAGTGTACTAATTGCGACACTTAGCGCATACTTGACGACACTTAATATAACTTAATTTTTTTATAACCTAATCATCATTTAACAATACTCATGGATAATTAATACCTAATATCATTTAAATAATTCATAATTATCATTTTCCAATTAATTGAACAAAACAATTACGAAAATGACTCCACAAGACTAGTTAACTAGTATTTAACATAAACAGCTAGTCTTGTACGAATTCAACACAACCATTCCAATGAACCAAAAAGTGAATCTAAATACATTATACATATATTTAATCATGCAAATACAACCAAATAAAGTTGCATTTGTAGGTCATATCCTTTCACATAAACGATGATTCTTTCAAGCTAAATCAATGCAACTAGTTAATAAACACTTCTAGGAATTTAACCCAATCAATTGTACTAAGTTCCAAAGCACACAGAGGAGAGGGTAAATATCTGAAAAATATAGTTCTACAGAAAAATTAATTTACTGAAAACAGATCATATGGCTATACATTCCAAAAATTATGAAAACATAGATTCAATCTACAAACTAGTTACCAATTTCCATTGATTTGAAGCTAGTTTCCGTTTCTAGTTTCCAAATGAAAAAAAAAAAAAGGTATTGACTACTGTAGCTCATGGAAATCATATAATAGGTACACTATATCCAAATATCTGTATCTTTCGTCTCATAAACATCCCTCTTATTAATTCATCAAACTAGCTAAATGTACTTCGCCAAATTGGATAGAAATTGAGGAATCAAGTAAGACAAATGCATAAAAAAATTGCAAAGTCATTCAAAATCCTTTCCAAATATAAATACCATGTAGTATCAGTCTTATTAGAGGTATAAATCATGTAAAAAAAATTCAAACACTTACCATGCAAAGTCATAAATCTATTTAAAACAATTCTTTCGAAGGAGCTAGTGAATGGAAACAAAACTAGGATTTCGATAAGCAAATCTAGAATTGTCTAGAAACTCTTCCACACATTTATTCATACATTTAAGGTGTAATTATCAGATATAATATTATTTATATCACTCAGTCATTTTGTCAAACATTTCAGATGCCAAGTCTCGAAACTACATAAAACAACCCAACTGGTGAACTAGTTTTCAAATAGAGGCTAGAAACACTGTAGAGAGGTGTTTCCAATAATTTCTAAGCTATTAAATGATACAATTACACATAATAAAAATAATAGAGCCACAATTATCATATATGTATCATATTTTCCAAATAAACATTTTTCTTAAGCACTTGATCACAAAATACCAAAAACTAGTTAGTTATTTTTCCCAAAAACTAGTAGCATAATGCAACTAAAATCTATGAGAGTTTTCTTCCATAATTAGCTCATATATTTTCTCATACATTTCATGTGAAAAAATATTATAATCATATTAGATCCAATTAATTCAAATAAACATGAAATAAAGTACTTATCTTGCAAAGTACGCAACCGAAATTGACCATGGCACGTTCCACCTAGCCGTAGACACAATGCAAGCCAAAAATCACTTTGCAATGGTCAAACCCAAGACGGAACCATGATTCCACAAGAAAGAGTGAACTCAACCACAAAAACCCATCTAACAATTGTCCAACCACAATCCAATGGAAATTGGATTCCATATCACTTCCAATCCAGGATCTCCAGTGGCAATTCCAGGACAATGTTTTCAGGAGAAATCAGTCCAACCACAACCCAATGACAAGTATTCCTTGAATTCCACTCTAGGGAAATTCTAGGTTCTCTAGGAAAAAATATTAAGAAATATATTAGTCCAACCTCAAATCTAATGGGAAGTGGATTCCACATCACTTCCAATCTAGGATCTCCAGTGGCAATTCTAGAGTAACTCAACTTGGGCACAGGCTCAACAAGGGCTCACCAACCAGCAAAAACTCATGTCAAGAGAAACCAAAACCAATCACACCAGTACCATAACAAAACAAATATCTAAGATCATGTATAACCAATAAGAGAGACTAGCTCACATCCACCCAAATCCTATTTCCCAAGATAAATTTGAATTGGGGGGAGAGAGGGAGGAGTTACACACCATGTGGATACACCAAGGGACACACTAATCCAAATCATGAGGGAAAACTAGGTGAGGGAGGGACTCCAATCCTCAAATAAAAAATAATCTCAGGGTAAATAAAACCAAGGAGTGACATAACACATGAGGGTGCATAACCAAGAGGGTCCACCAAGTCCACAAGGGTCAAAACAAAAGGTAACACTTTTCCCACAACCCCTTGATCGTAACATCATGGTTCCTCAAACTCTTTTTTGTGGCATTGGTCGATTCGATTATTTTATTTTATTCATTAATAATATGCAAACCATAGTCCAAGCACCTTGTGCCATAAATCCAACATAATAACAACAATAATATGTCCAGGGGCTAAACCAGAGGGTCATTACACACACTAACATGCAAAGGAACATAATTCCATAGTCACAAAAATGATCATAATTCCATAATGAAAAAGAGCATAGGTCACATGAAAGATCATAATTCTGGGACTTAACAACTAGGGTATTACATCCCCCTCCCCCTTAAACAATGAATCATCCTTGATGCATATTAAATACATGCCACAAAATTTCAAAATAGATGAGGGTATGCTTCCCTCATGGCATCCTCTAGCTCCCAAGTCGCATCCTCGGGATTGTAATGGGTCTATTGGACCTTTACCTATTTGATTTATTGATTATGAAGAAGCTTGACCTTGTTTCCTAAAATGGCAACAGGTTGTACTAGAAAATCCCCTTTTGGTTCCACCTGGATCATAATCCATTTTATCACATGATTAGTACCATGTTCATGCATGTATATATATCAATAAGGAAAATAAAAACACTCTAACTACCTGGACCACATTCCAATCAATTACATGGTTAGCTTAAGGTATATACTTTTTTGATAAAGACACATGAAACAAATTATGCACTCTAATGCACGCAAGTAGAGACAGCTCATAAGAAACAAGTCCTATCATAGATAATACCTCAAAAGGTCCATAGTATCTGGTGGCTATCTTGGAGAAATTTCCCAAGTTTAAGGAACTCTTCTTGGGTCTAACTTTCAAAAATGCATGATTTCCAACATGAAACTGTTTGGTAGTCACATTCTAATCTGCATAGATTTTCTTCCTGTCTTGAGCTTCCTTTAGATTTTTCTTTATCTTAACCATATAATCCTCCATATATTTTAATAATTATGGTCCAACAATGAATTTGTTTGTTAGGTTATCCCAACTAATGGGACTATTGCACTTCCTTCCAAACATGGCCTTGAAAGGACTCATCTTCAAAAGGGAATGATATCCATTATTATAAGCAAATTCTACAACGTGTAAATACTCTTCCCACTTAGATGGTTGATCCATCACATACATCCTTAACATATCTTCAATAACTTGGTTAACTCTTTGTGTCTCTCCATTTGCCTGAGGGTGGTATGATGTACTCATGTTTAGACTTGCTCGAAAAACCTCGAACAATCCATTCCAAAAGTTAGAAGTAAATTTTGAATCTCTGTCTAATACTATAGACTTCAAAATACCATGCAATTTGGCTACTTATTTCATGCAAATTTGATTTGTCTTTACTAGAATGAAGTGTGTTGCCTTAGTCAACTTATCTACCATAACCATGATAGCATCATTTTGCAATCTTGTCTTAGGAAACGTGATGATAAAATCGATCATCACTACATCCCATTTCCATTCTAGTATTGGTAAGGGCTACAACAATCCCATCGGATGCTGATGCTCAATTTTAACTTTTCGGAATTCCATGCACCTAGCTATATATTCTACAACATCAATCTTCTCCACTGGCCAATAGTATTGTTTCCTTACTACTGCTACTATTTTTTGATAACCCTAATTTTCGGCATAAGGAACATCATACATTTCCTTTGAAACCCTCTTACTTATATTTCCAACATTTGGAAGATAAATTATATCTCTTTGAATGAGGATTCCATTTTCTTTCAACTTATACCTATCAATTTTCTATGGAATTTTCTAATGTTATGGTCCTTCTTTTACCTACTAAAACCATTCATCTATAACACTAGCTTCAATGATTTTATCCTTTAAACCTGATGTACTAGTGATGATAGTTGCTACATGCATCACATGTATATTCCTACTAAGTGCATCAACTACTTTATTTTCCTTACCTTTGATATTCTTGATTTAAAAGTCATATTCACATAATAACTCCATCCATCTCCTACGTATTGCATTCAAATTAGGATTCTCAAACAAGTATTTTAACCCGTCATGATCAATTATTAACTCAATCTTCTTACCCATTAGAAACTGTCTCCACATATTCAAAGCATGGATGATAGCTTCAAGCTCTAAGTCATGGGTGGCATGGTTCTTCAAATGTTCCTTCAACTTTCTGGATTTATAACTAATCACATGTTTTTCCTACATCAACACTCCACCAATGCCTTGCTTGCACGCATCTGTGCATACAACAAAGTTTCCTTCATGGTCTGTTATTTTCCGTGATTTTTAGAACTTGTGCACTTGTAATCATTTGCTTAAGTCTTTTAAAACTATCTTCACATTGTTTTCACCTTTGGTCTAAATGAATTTATGTTCCAATAGGTGGAATCAAGGTTGGGAGAAATAATGTCCTCCCACCTTTATTTTTTTGTTTCATCACGAAACGACTCCACATGCCAAAAACATCAATTGCACATTAAATACACTAATCAACATTCATCTAACGATTGTAAAATGTACAGTAAAAAATTTTATCAACCATTTACAGCCATTTACAAATCATGTACTAATCTCAGATATAAAGGTATCTCGTGAAGGATCCTCTGCAGGGCCATGGAAAGTATGGTTGAAGTGAGTGCAATTATGGGGTAATCCTAGGGTATCAGAAGAATCCTTTGGCCCACTACATATCATGGATGGTCCATGACCAATGATTGCTGAAGGAACTACACCTGATGGTTCTCCATGTTGCTCTAATGTGTCATGCCTAGATGCTTCCATGAATCTACTTTGTTGCAATACAATATGAGTAAGCTGTGATATGGCAGTGGCAGTCTGAGGTAGGAAATCCAATAAATGAGGTTTCTATGGAGGGGGATTAGGAATACTCCTAGGTGCAGGTGGCCCTCTCATTGGGTTAAGCCTAGCAGTGGGTCAATTTTGGGTAGATCCAAGACCAACCCCCTGAAACTCACGAATGTCAAAGTATTTGACATGTAGACCCAACACGAACTCTGCATATAATTTCCAAAGAAACTAAAGTGGAGCCTCCCTATTGTTGGAAGGAGCTATGTCGAAAACCATAAACCATCGAATCATCCATTTGTTTCTCCATGGCTCATATATGAAACAATCCATGCAAAGGAACTTTTTGCGTGGATCAGGGGGTAGGTTGGTCCTAGGGTCAATGAAATAACTAACTAGAGTTTTTTTTGAGGTATTCAAGTCTTTGATTTGGTCTCTACTGATACCAATGGAATAATATGCTGTCATCCTAACCATATACTCAGTTATGCTCATCAATTGACCATGACCATTTTCAACTAAGGAAATCATGCTATAGAGGGATGTGGCTAAGGAGAGTCTCAATGGTTCCCTAGGGGTTCTAATCTCTTAAACCAAGGTTCTTAACTGGTTTAAATGTTGGTTTATTTGGTATTTCGTGGTTGGGTTCTCCTCGGGGTGAATGTTTACTTCGGGGTTTTGTGTGGATGGGTTATCCTATGGGTTGTTTGTTTGTAGGTTTGGATCTTGGTTTTATACCATTCTGATGGAGAAGAGATGAGATCCAATTAAAAAAATCAATTTGTTTCAATATTGGTTGAATTTTTTGCAATTTTTATAATGTTATTTTTTTTAAATCATTGAAAAAAGAAACAAAAATTGCAAATTGTGGATTAAAATCCTACGTGGATGATGATTTGGAGGTGTTGATGGTGGATTTGATTTGTGTGCATGGTCATGGAGTTTGTTTGGACAGTAGGGAACCAACGAACTCGGGTAATATGGGATAGAAATAGGCCTCAACCAAATTTTAATATACAGAACAACGCATGTGCACTATTAACGTGCACACACTAAAAGTGTGTGTGCGTTAAAAGCGTGCACGCGTTGCTAATGCACGCACACTTTTAAGACCTACATGGATTCATAATTGGTGGTTAGATATTTTACCAAACCATGGCACACGCAAAGACTTAAGGGCATGCGCACACTATGTTTTTCTTGCGCTCGTGCACTCCCATTGCAATGGATTTGGGTATGATATTTGTGCGAGCGCCCTACCTTTTCCTCCACTTAACACAACTTCACTTGTTGTGTCAGTACCCCTATTGACTGTAATAGACTCCACTACTATTACAACTTCCATGTTAATCTTACTGACTTCAACACTACATGTAACAACCCCATCCACATTGTTGGAACCTCCATCGAATCATCAACCCTACCTATGTCAACCTCGCCTCCGTTGACCTTACCAGCTTCGACTTCCACCACTACAAATACATTGATTTTTGCACCACCCTCATTGACTTTAATTACATTGAATGTGTTGGGCCCAATGTTTTGGAGGTACCATTTTTGGTGGAAACATTTTTTGTGTGTACACAAGAAAGGTGGAAGTAGTTCGGTGAAGCGGTTAACTCCGACGAAGCGGCCAAGAAATCGAGAAAAAATGGTTATGTTAAACAAGTCAAATGGTTGGAGTTGAGTCAGTTAGTTAGAAATGATCCACATTGTAACAATGAGTTGGTTAGTAAGTTAGTGAGTTATTGGGTTAGTAGGAGTGGGCCAAGCAAAGTGCACCCTATAAATATGTAATAAGGGAAGAGTTTTGGGTTGGTTCCGGTTGGTTACTGCGGGGTACTAGTTTTTGTTAAGTTGTCAATCTATGCTGTAAGAGAATATTTTGAACCTGTAATGAAGCAATATGCCATATATGTCATAGTTATTTTGGATAAGCTGAGTCATTGATCTGTAAGCTGTGTGCGTAGATCCCTTATATGTCATGAATAAATCTGTAAGTCTCAACTGAAGTGCTTATTTGGATGCGACTCATAATAAAATACAAGCGCTTCGATGGTTTTTCCTAGGATGGGTTTCCACGTTAAACATGGTGTATTTATGTGTTATGATGTGATATGTGTTTCTTTCCTCTGTCTAAATTATTAAATGAATGCATCATCAAGATAGTTATAAGTAATGTGAATACATATTATAATTTAATTTATGTCATGGGTTCTGTCAAAGTGATGAATGTGTCGAAGCTATGATTATGTCGATGTTCTAGATTGGTCGATGTTATTGGATTGTATGATAAATGAGTTGTTTTTCAGGTCATTCCCCTTCTATGCTGCAAAAACCTAGTTCCTAGAGTGTCAATAGGTACTTAGGGTGAGAATTCATATGCTCTACAGGTGTTGTCGAAAGGGATTAAACTCCCTTTCTGTTGGCAGGTGGTTTGGTAGAGTGCTATCGCAGCATCTCCGATGCTGCGACAAGGCAAAATATGGTGCAAATGATGAGAAGATGATGTGAATGGCGATGAGCAGAAGATTAGTTATGTATTTTGGGTCAATTGTACCGCAGAATGCGGGTTTTGGGTCATTTGGACCACATATTATGTATTGTTGAGTCAGTTATACCGCAGAATGCGGGTTTTTGGTTAGTTTTGTACCAAGTTAGTTAGATATTGGGTGACTTGTCGAAATGTCGGTTAGGAAGTTGTTAGTAACTGGACAAGCATTGTAATGGCGGAAGCCTATATATAGATAAGATTCATAGGTATTGGGTGGGAGAGAGGAATGAAGGTGAAGAGAAGCTCATGTTTGGGTTGTTTCTGCACATCTGTGAGATATTGCCGAGACCTGATCTTTGAGGAGATATTGTATCTAAGGTTTTGCAGTTATAATATGTTATGATGAAACTATTCTGGTGCAATTCCTGGGTTCTTTTTGTTTGTTTATGGTAATGCAATGTCGCACTTCATGAATAATGCTATGTTTCCTTGATGCAATGTTGCTTTATTGTTACTATTGCTGTGATAATAAATGCTGCAATCAAATAATGCATTATGAATACATGTCAAATGTTCGAGATCCCTATTTAGTGTTGCAATAGAGTTAGTTCGTAGAGCCGCAACCCTCCTCCTTCCTTGACAGAAACATGGTTCCGTCTGCTCTTTCTGGACGCCTCAGGTGAGACCTCATCTGCTCTACAGGTGTTGATAGGTGAGATAAAACCTGCCCAGGCCGGTGTCCAGGGAGACTATGGCATGTGTCGACAGTGAAGTGGAACCCCTGTCGACTGGAGTTGCATTGGTCAACAAATGGTTCTGTTTCCAGGACCATGTGAAGCGTGAAAGGAGGACATGTTGTGGCACTCGATGAAGCCGGAGATACAGAGCTGGTTTGATCAAAAGTTGCAGGAATTTGCTGAAGATGAAAGCTGGAACACGCGACTGATAGTAGATCACTGGGTGGGAAAATATATTCACGACGGTCCGCAGGAATGGTTTTTCTGTGAATTCCCAGTCATCCTATATGAATGGTTGTCAAAGCTGACCTTCCAGAAGAGGAATTTCCAGGGTGGGGATCCGATAGCTTGGACCCCGGAATTGATTCAAGAGCTGCAGGAAGTCGATAATAAGGCATCGTGGGCTATCGAAGTTTGGCTCATAGAATCTTGGAGGGATATATCACTAAATTTACGGTTGACACACATAAATCCTATAGTGAAGCTGAAAGATATTTCTTCCATGAACCAAGGGGAAGGTTTCTGTTGTTGCTCCAACTGTCAATTAAGATGCTAATCTACGAGAAGGGTATATTGAAGATGCATCTTGATTAGTAGACAGCCTTGTGGGAAGAGACCATGGGTACCACGATTGATGGGGAAAGGTACATGGAATAGTAAGGGGTAGATGGGTGCATACCATGAGGAGACTATGAGCGAAGTCGTGGAAGAAAGTGGTCTTACAAGAGGAGGAGTGAGGTTTCGACAGGAGAAGAGGCAGAGGACAGGAGAAGGTCCTGCTGCAATCGAACCGCAAAACCACGAAGGAAGACCACACGGGATGAAGCGACCTCACAGTCCTGATAGGGACGGCTAGGCTACACCCAGGATAGAAGCAGCACCAAACATCGGCACCAACGTACCCACACCTCCGCTCACTATCTCACAAATAGTAAGGAATACCACTTTGACACACCCGAGTTCATTAATTCGACAAAAGTTACTTGCTATTAGTTCAGCAACTAGAGGAAGGAAGCCCAGGATGGTGAGCGATGAAACTAAGTTACCGCTGTTCCATTGTAATGGAACTGACAACCCTAAACAGTACTGGTTTTTATGTGAGGCCATATGGATGGTAAAACAGGTCACTGATGATAATGAGAAGAAAGGGAAACTGGAGACAACTCTTCGGGGTCGCACCTTGGATTGGTTTATGAAGTTTACACAAGTTTATGTTGGTACCCTTGCAAAGTCATTGGATGAAATCTGCATGGGACTGCTCGCAGAATTTTGGAAGCCTAAATCTGAAGCACAGTACATTACATAGCTTAAGGAAATTAAGAAGTATCCCAATGAGTCTATGTGGGACTTCGATCAACGTTTCAAGATGCTAATGGCATGAGTTAGTTTTGATATGAACATTGTCCAACATAAGTAGTGGTTTATTGCAGCATTGCTCCCGCACATTCGGTTGCCGCTGATGCATCAAAACATCTTGACGCCCAACGAAGCTCTAGAGATTGCAATGCGATTGGAGGCATCACCGATTGGGGATGATGCAGCCGGGATGTCGCAGATACAGACACAGCTCACTAACTTGACTATACAGTTGCAAGATTTGGAGAAGAAAAAGGAACAGCGCGATGAAGTATGGTGTACACGATGCCGAGGAGAAGGGCATATGAAAGACAATTGCTCGGATTTCCACAATTATTTGGTGTCAAGTGCACCAAACCCATTGAATGGTGGTAGCATGCCGTGGTGTCGCATTTTCCAGGTGTATGGGCACAGTCACGAAAATTTCCCTTATATGCAGAAAATGGTCACAACCTCGAGAAATATTTATTGCACGTTTTGCAAGTCGATGGGTCACAATGACAAAGATTGCCATGCATATGGGTTGCTGCAAGAAAGATTGTGTGATGCATTCTACGTCAAGGACGATCAGCATGATGTACAACAACCACAACTGCAACCACAGGCATCCCAGCCACTACCTCAACTGCAGATGTCGTTTGTATCGCAGCAACGACCGCAGCAGTTTGTGCCACAATACGCTCCAATGCAAGTGGCTCCACAACAGCCATAGTACGTCCAGCAACCGCAGTATGCACAGCAAGGGCAAGGCATGCAACAGAATCCTATGCAGCCGCAGTACCAACAGCAGGGCAGATTCCGAGGAGGATACCTGGGTGGACGCGGTGGAGGATTTGGTCGCAGAGGACGACGAGGTGGTCGTGGACTTGTTCAATGCTATCACTGTGTGGTTTGGGGGCATTATCAGCGAGACTGTCCACTACTACAGAATCAGTGTACGTTCTATTTTGTTAATGATCATATAGTTGAGAATTTTCCATAGCTGATTGCATGATGGCAGGCTGGGAACACTCCGCAGATACAGAATCAGACCCAACTGCAGCAACCAGCCCAGAACCAAGTACAGCAACTAGTCCAGAACCAAGTACAACAACCAGTACAAAATGATCCCCCGCGACCAAATCAGAATGCAAATCCAAATGTGAACCCACAGGGGAATATACAGCAGAGTCAGATGCAGGGTGCAAATATTGCGACAATTTCTGCAAAACCGCGACCACAAGATGCTTCAGTGGCTATTGTAACTCATGGAGGAAAAATGATTGGGGAAGATAGCTCACGACCGCTGATTCGGTTGGCAGGCCATAAGACGGTACCATTTGACATCGATGATGAACGGAAGGCATTCCTTCAGGCACATTGCACCTTGGAGAAAGACCGCAGTAAGGCTGTTGTTTGCGATATGCCACTTGTCTTTGACACTACATCGGAGGGCGGTCCTTCAACACCACCGGGAACATTGCAAAGGTTTCTTGAGAACTGACTGTTATTAGCCTAGGATCCGGCCGCCCTGGTTGATATTGAGGGATGGTTGCAGCAATTTCTGAAAGGACGATAGGAGTCGGTATTAAACTCTTTACAGTGACGGAAGACTAGCAAGGAGATGAGAATGAACATCCAGATTGGTGACTATGATGTCGATTTAGTTATTCTTGATCTTGGTTTGGATGTTAACATCTTAACCAAGTAGGCGTGGTAGAAAATGGGGAGTCCCCCATTGAGCTGGTCTCCTGTGCAGCTCCGGTTGGCTAACAATGAGAAAGTAACACCCATTGGGCGAGTTCCACGGCTAGCAGTCGATATTGAGGGAATGAAGACTTATGCTAACTTCGATGTCATTGAAGTGGTTGAGGGAGGAAGCTCCTATCCTGCACTATTGGGGATTGGATGGGATAACGATAGTGGAGTTGTAATCAACTTCAAGAGGTGCATGATGACCTTTGAGAATTGTAATTTCAGAGTCATAGCCTCATTGGATCCGGCTAAAGGACGCCGATACATTGAGCCTGTAAAAGATGACGATCCCACTGGATGGGACCATGCATTCAATATGTCTGAAGACTATATTCACCCTGCTGCCAATGGTGAGCTGGGATGGTGCAATGAGAGCTCTTCATTTTTCGACTCTAATGATGCATTAGAACATTGGCAGAACCACTTGCACGAAGCGTCGCTCCAAAAATGTGGCTTAGTTATGCAATCTTTATGTCGTGTTGCAACAGAAACAGTCACATAACCAGTCTATGAGGGGTTTCCTGGCTTAACCAACTTTTTGATGGAATTTGAAGAACGAGTCTCAGAACCATAACGATTGTTGGCATTGGAGGAAGCACTGAAGGCTGCTCCAACACACTGGTGGGCGACACACAAGAAATCCATTGATGGTTGGTCACAATGTCGAAGGTTGATGATGGTTCGGTTCGATGATGCTGAGGTTTATCACACTGGAAAGTATGATGACCGAAATAATCCCAGTGATCATGTGATGGAATGCCAACGATTATGGGTAGCACGACCTAGAGATGAGTGGGTCCATACTTTTATCCATACCTTAGATGAGATGCTACGCTCATGGTATACTGCAGCCGATTTGCACAGAGAAATTACAACATGGGGGGAGTTAAAGGTTTGTTTCACTCATACGTTCACTTTTGCAGATGCCAACCCTGATGTCAATAACACCTTATAGCTCATCCACGATGTGGTACTTTAGGTTGCTCCGACAGCCTACCCTGTTGAT
The DNA here is from genome assembly GCA_027924585.1 of Larix kaempferi. Taxonomy (NCBI): domain Eukaryota; kingdom Viridiplantae; phylum Streptophyta; class Pinopsida; order Pinales; family Pinaceae; genus Larix; species Larix kaempferi. Next base: position 4,329,948 of record BSBM01000125.1, on the reverse strand, counting down.
CTGCACACATACTGTCAGATGCAGTCTCTCATAGAGTGCTTCAACATCACCAATGGGCCAGAGGATGAGGACGATCCCCAGAATGTCAACATTCCCAAGTCTGAAGGAAGTCGCGATGTGGTACCACCTACTGCCCCAAGTAATCCGTTCAATCAACCATTGAAGCTTCGTAAGCTCAATGTTGGGGACTATTGGGATGAAGAGATGATGAGTAAGGTCACTGATTTACTCCATGAGTTTCAAGACTTGTTTCCTACGAAATTTTCCGATATGAAGGGGATCCTGGGTGATTTAGGGGAGATGAGGATTCCTTTAAAACCAGATGCTAAGCTAGTCCGACAGCGACCTTATCGGCTGAATCTGCGACATAAGGAAAAGGTCAAGGTAGAACTTGATCGCATGTTGGATGTTGGTTTTATTGAACTAGTGGAAGAGTCTGAATTGATCAGTCCTATGGTGGTGTAGGACAAGAAAATCGGAGAGGTGCGCATTTGTGTTGACTTGCGGAAGTTAAATGATGCCTGCTTGCACAACCCTTTTTTGACCCCGTTTACCGACGAAGTACTTGAAGGGGTGGGCAGCCAGGAGATGTAATCATTCCCTGATGGGTTCTCTAGCTACCATCAGATTCACATTGCCAAAGAAGATCACCATAAGACAACTTTCCTTACTCAATGGGGCTACTTTTAGTACACTGTAATGCCGTTTGGTTTGAAGAATGTACCTACGATATTCTCCCAGGTCATTTTTGTTGCATTTAAAGACTTTATTTAGAATTTTTTGCAAGTATACATGGATGATTGGATAGTTTATGGGTTGATCCGTGATCATCTGGCCAATCTGTGGTTAATGCTTGAGCGTTGCCGTAAGCACCATATATCCTTGAACTTGAAAAAATATTTTTTTTGTTCACCATTTGGGATATTGTTGGGTCATATTGTGTGTAAGCAAGGGTTGTTGGTCGATCCAGCTAAGATTGTGTTCATTTTGAGTTTGCAACCACCGACCACTGTTAAGCAGTTACGAGCGACTTTGGGGAATACGGGGTATTATCACAAGTTCATCAAGGGATATGCAGTGATTACCACCCCTATGGAGAAATTGCTGAAGAAAGATGCGTTATTTCAATGGACTCTGGAATGTCAAGACAATTTGGACACACTGAAGACAAAGATGGCTTCGGGACCAATACTGGTATTTCTGGATTGGAGTAAGGAGTTCCATATACATGTCGATGCCTCATCAATCGCATTAGGATTAGTATTGGCTCAACCCGGCGAAGTAGATCTTGATCACCCCATTGCTTTCGCTAGTCGGAAGTTGTCGTCCATTGAACGCAACTACACCACCACTGAGCGGGAGGGTCTAGCAATGGTCTACGCGCTGCAGAAGTTCAGGCACTATTTGTTGGGTGGGAACTTTAAAATGTTCACTGACCATTCCGCGTTGAAATACCTAGTAAATAAGCCTGTGTTGGGGGGGAAGATATGCCGCTGGCTACTTATTTTTCAGGAGTTCAATTTTGAATTCATTGTGAAGCCAGGCCGGTTGAATGCCGGTCCTGATCATCTATCGCGGATTGATACAGGGGAAGAACCAACCAATATTGAAGATGGGTTGCCAGATGCACAACTATTTCAGGTTGGTGTCGCTGATGACTATTTTGATGACATGCTTCAGTTTCTGACAACGGGTACTGCACCAAACAATTTCACCACCAGTCAGAAGAAGCAATTGGTAGTCAAGGCCGCAAACTTCTAGCTAATCGCAGGAGAGTTGTATAAAATGGGCGCTGATGACATATTGCGCAGATGTGTCTTACCGCATGAGTAAGTGCCGATACTGGCTGAAGCACATGGAGGAGTAGCAGGAGGACACTATGGAGTTCAAGCGATGGCTAGGAAGGTGTTGCGTGTGGGGCTGTGGTGGCCTACACTGCATAATGATGCGACAGACTATGCGCGGTCCTGTGATGTTTGTCAACGAACTGGAAAACCGTACAGACGTGATGAGATGTCACTGATGCCTCAAATAACATTGCAACCATTTGACAAATGGGTCGTGGATTTTGTAGGACCGATCAATCCACCAGGGAAACGCACGGGTGAGCGGTATATCATCACGACGACAGAGTATTTGACCCGATGGGCCGAGGCGGCACCTGTAGTTGATTGTTCCGTGGCTACAATGGCGCGAATTTTGTTTGATAACATTATCACTCAGTTCGGCTACCCCAAGATATTGCTGAGAGATCAAGGCAACCACTTTCTTAATCGCACCATCAGCACATTGACGGAGGAGTTGCAGATACAACATAAGAAGAGTACACCCTATCATCCATAGGAGAATGGCACGGTGGAGGATTTTAACAAGGTATTGGAACATGCACTGACAAAGGTGTGCAATGTGAACCAGGACGACTGGGATCTCAAAATCCCAGCAGTATTGCGGGCCTATCGCACCACATGTAAACAGCTGACAGGACAGACACCATTTAAGTTAATGTATGGACAAGAAGCGATTATGCCAATGGAGTATATTGTTTTGAGTCTATGAATTGCGGCTGTCACGGGAATGGACGATGTCGCAGCATTAAATGACCGTCTGGCGTAATTGGTGCAGCTGGAAGAAGATCATTTCATCATTGGGTTCCACCAAGGGGTTGAGAAGGATTGGTAGAAGGAATGGCATGATCGCCACATTAAAAATAAATAGTTTCAGTAGGGCGACTTGGTGCTGTTGTACGGCGGCAAGTTTATGAAACATCCAGGGAAGTTACAGATGCATTGGCTTGGTCCCTATCGCATCAGTATTATTACTTTTGGAGGAGCGGTTCAGTTGCAGCAGTTGGACGAGGTGATGCTCTCCAAGCTAGTAAATGGTCATAGGTTGAAGCCCTATCATGGGGGCTTGGAACATCGCGATGCCTGAGTCACATTGGGAGAAAACAAAATGATGATTGGTGCATGTCGCACCACCATGGTTGAAATGCGGAAGTAGGGAGGCTTCTGCCCCAAGTTGGGAACAGTCGGAGACACATGGCAGTGTAGCGACCGAGTCAAATCAGTAATAAATGTCAAAAGTTCAGACAGTTGATTAACAACACTATTCAAATGATGGGAATTAATGGTGGATCCGGTCGATCGACGGACCGGATTGACGACGGATTTGTGTCATTAATACAGGATTTTGGTAGAGTTAATGCTTGATTTTGTGATTACAACGGATTTGGTTGGATACTATAAAAATGGATTGGAGCTGGTTGGAAGGCAGCGAGAATTCAGTTGTTTTATAAGATTATGGCATGCTGCAGAGTATTGTTGTTGGTTCATGAGTGTTTTTGTGCATTAGGAGAGGTTGTTGGCGTTGCAGAGTGTTGTTGTCGAGTATAGTGAGGTATGCCAGGTGAGATGGAGACTGTTGAGATCAATAGTGAAGTAGATTCCCCCTTCATCCTGGTGATTGTTCAAGAAGAAACTCTGCCAGCCGTCAACCTTGAGGCCGAGGTAGCAACTATGCCAGTGGGAGAATCCGTAATTGCTAAGAAATGCCAGGGTGGTCAGCACTCGGAGTCCTCGCAGAGTAAGAGGGTGCTTTGGTCCTCTGCCGCGATGGAAAGTGAAGCTCTGGAACAGGTGGGGCAGTCCAGTCGTCCCGTTCGTGAGTCTGCCCCATGGTCAGGACTCTCCGTCGGTGACATCTTTAGGTATATCCCTCTAGTTCGACCGGATGCCACCCCACCCAAGCTAAACCAAAAATAGAAGTATGGTGTGAAAATGCTAGCACTCCCAGTTGCAATGGAGTGCTCTGTGGATATTGAACCGGCATTGACGCGCTTGCGCTACGACGATCATGATATGGTGGCCTACCCCGACATTGCATCTACCCCTTATGTGCAGGAGACGCGCCTTTCCCCAACACCGACTATACAAGGCTGGGCACGAGGATTGAACTAGGCCGGCTTGTTAGGGATTATTAATATGCCACATTTCGGGGGGCTGGTGGAAGTGAATGCGTGCGTAAAGCAGCTCCTGGCGTGTTTTCATAGTGGGTCGTTATGGCTGGATAGAGAAGTCCCGGTCACCGTCGACTTAATTTCATCCATAACTGGCTTGCGTAAGAATGGAGTTGATCTAGCACAGTTCATTCAAGGGAAGGAAAACGACAAAAAGACGGCGCTGCAGTTGGCACATAAATATGTCCTAGAAATGGATGGGAATGGGTATCGCACCATTAGCTGCAATGATTAGGCGGTGCTCACGGGCATTAAGATCCTGTCCTGCAAGGTGGTTAGGGGTGGTCGACCTAACCAATGCAACTCAGGCATTGTTGCATGCACTGAGCAATGTGCAGAAGGGGTCCAAATGAATTGGTCCCTATACCTCTTGAATCAATTAATGAAGGATGTTGTAGTGGTCCAATCAGGAAAGGGTGCCTTTACATATAGTTGGTTGTTGTTGTTGATCACTTTCGTCGCATGGAAAGAGCCCGACATATACCAGGGCATGGACTTTCTGGCTGCAGCAGAACGACAGGGGGCGCAGTATCAAAATCTATGGTATGTATGGGAGCTAGAGAGACTCTGGGATTTCCAATTGCATTTTTGGTTGTATTGGGAGATACTTTGTGCCACGGCAACACAGGTCCTACGAATATCTGAAGAAACTGTCGTGCGGTTCAAACCTGTTATGGCATTTGCAATTTGGCCGCATACCATACATATCCAAGCCCACCATGATCTTGATTAGCAATGGTTGTAGAAATTGTATAAGGTGACATCCAAAGATTTGGAGGGTGCTGTGAATGAATGGCCGGAGGCATGGCGACAACCCATGAGTCTAGTAGAGATAGAATCCGGTGGCCCGCCGTTGGGCCCAGATGATCAGGTATCGGCACAGGACGAGCAGAGTCACCATGAATCAGGGCACCAATCAACCAAAACAATATCAGATGATAGCGCCCAAGAGCTTGAAGAGAACCATTCAAAAAGGTATCAGGAGCAGGCAACGATCAACGGATTGGCTTTCCCCACCGAGGTACAATTAGGCCACCTGATAGTAGCGATCAATACTGCATCCTCTGTGGCAATAGATAAGATGGCAAGGAAAGCAGATGAAGGATTCCATGAGGTCACTGCTCGGTTATAATCATTATATGACCTGGTTTCCGGCAAGGCACTAGAGGAAGAAGCAGCATCAACCTTTGACACAATTATCACTAAGACGCGAGTCAGGAATGTGGAGATTCCCCCGACTGTGATTGTGACTGAAGATGCGGCACTAACCACATTGCTGCAGCAGCTGCACATAGCGACCATTAATGTGAATGCCTTTCCCACAGAAGGATTGACTACTCTGCAGGCTACTACCAGCCAGGAAACGACAAACCGACTGCGGCAGATTAGTAATATGTGTGCCCATCTGCAGGAAAGTGAGGTCGATGCGTAGTGCACCATCGAAGAATTGACTACCAGGGATGCTTCCGCACGGAAGGAAGTGGATGACCTTGAGGTACACATCAAGGAAGAATGGGCGGAGAAGGCCTGTGAAATTGAAGGCCTGAAAAAGGAACATGATTTCCTTATTGTGGAAAAGGCTCGCATGTGGGACGACAGTGTTCGGGTTGACCGGGAGATCACAGAAGCTTATCAACATGTCCCGGAGCCCACTAAAGAGGTAGATGTGCTCCACCGAGTGTAGTGACTGGGGGATACTATTATTCAGATGCGACTGCAGAATCACGAGTTGAAGGCCCAGCTGAAACCGGGTATGCCTCAGGCCGAAGTGGATGAACGAAGAAGGGAAATTGAGGAAGTTGCCACTTAGATGGAGGAGCTAGAAACACAGGAAACCAGGCTCATAGCTAAAACGGTACAATTATGGGGCCGCATTGTTTAGGATGAGCCGTCTGAGCAGCTGACGAAGTACCAGCATGAAGCAGAGGGACAGTTGGCCACATTAAAAGATGCAATGTGCACAATGCCACCACTAGAGCAAGTTGCTAAGTCTCAAGATATGAAAGACTTACAACACCGTGTTGCCAAGGTGGGCGAGCGACAAAAGATACGTGCAGCCCAGTTAGAAGAGTTCTAGGACATGGGTGGTAAATTTATGATGCAGGCCAGTGAAGCTCTGCAGGAAGTGCAAAAGTGTTGACATCAAGTCATGGAAAAGCTTACGGATCACCCATCCATAGATGCCGTGGTCGACAGTCAGGAAGGGGCTACAGAAGACAAGGAGCTGGTGCGGATAGTTGAACAGTCGTATGATGACTTCAAAGTAAAAATGGTGGCATGTACTATGTCCAGCAGTTGACATGGCTCGAGGGCGAGCCACAAGATTGTTGGGGGCATATTGGCAGGCGGTTTGGTAGAGTTCTATTGCAGCATCTCTGATGCTGCGACAAGGAAAAAGATGGAGTGAATGGTGAGAAGATGACGTGAATGGCAATGAGCGGAAGATTAGTTATGTATTTTGGGTTGATTGTACCACAGAATGCAGGTTTTGGGTCATTTGGACCACATATTATGTAATGTTGAGTCAGTTATACCAGAGAATGCGGGTTTTTGGTCGGTTTTGTACCAAGCTAGTTAGATATTGGGTCACTTGTCCAAATGTCGGTTAGGAAGTTGTTAGTAAGTGGAAAAGCATTGTAATGGAGTAAGCCTATATATAGATAGGAGTTGTAGGTATTGGGTGGGAGAGAGGAATGAAGGTCAAGAGAAGCGCATGTTTGGGTTGTTTCTACGCATCTGTGAGATATTGCCGAGACCTGATCTTTGAGGAGATATTGTATCTAAGGTTTTGCAGTGACAATATGATATGATGAAACTATTCTGATGCAATTCCTGGGTTCTTTCTGTTTGTTTATGGTAATGCAATGTCGCACTTCATGATTAATGCTATGTTTCCTTGATGCAATGTTGCTTTACTGTTACTACTGCTGTGATAATAAATGTTGCAATCGAATAATGCGTTATGAATACATGTCAAATGTTTGAGATCCCTGTTTAGTGTTGCAATAGTGTTAGTTCGTATAGCCGCAACCCTCCTCCTTCCTTGGTGCAAACATGGTTTTGTATGCTCTTCCTGGATGCCTCGGGTGAGACCTCATCTGCTCTGCAGGTGTGGCTGGGTGGGATAAAACCTGCCTGGGCTGGTGCCCAGGGAGACTGCGGCATGTGTCGACGGTGAAGTGGAATCCCTGTCGACTGGAGTCGCGTTGGTCAACACTTTCGGTTCGGTACCTATGGTAGATGTTTTTGTTGATATATTGATGAATGTTTGAACCCTGGTTGAAGTAATAGTGTGCCAACAAATGGTTCCATTTCCAAGACCCGTATTTGTGTGAAGCAGAATGTTTTGGCATTCAACTAAACCAAAGATCCAAGATTGGGTAGATATCCAGGTGAAAGAATTCGCAAAGGGACAGAACAACCATCCATGGTTGGACGATGAGGGTTATTTAGATAAGTACAGTTTTACTGATATTCATGAGGTTTTATTTGGTGAATTTCCTATGATATTGCATGAATGGTTATCAAGATTGACTAAGCAAAAGACAAATTCTCAGTGAGGTGAGCCTCGATGTTGGATGCCAGCATTGATACAGCGACTAAAAGGTGTGAATAATAATATTTCTCACTTAGTAGACAACTAGATGGAAAGTGTGCTGGAGGGGTACATTACCAAATTTGTTGATGACACTATCAAGTCATATAGTGCAATAGAATGGGAGTTCTTTGAAGCTCTGCACAATAAGTACCTCAAGTCGTTGAACCTATCGATCAAGAAACTACTTTGTGAAAAGAGTGTTGAAAATGGAATCTAACGAGTAGAGAAATTGTACGCAGTGGTGTTACACAAAAATATTTTCATCATGAGTTATGTGTCCTCTATATTCCCTGATTCCTACCGGTACCTGGGATAAAACACCAAAAGAGAATTTGATGTTCATTCCTTTAACTTAGTGTTGTCACCACGAAGCATACTAATCTTTGGCAAGATGCATCATACTTAAGGTGACATTCTCTGCACCTTAGCAGAGTGCGTCAGTGATGCTTGTTTCCCTTACACAAGGTGCATCACCCTCCCATTGGTGTGAGTTGTCCTTTTGCAAAGTGCATCACTATTGGTTAAAATGGATAAAGAGAAGCTTTGAGCGAGTTCTCGAAGCTTGGATGGCATGAAGACTTATCCCTACATATCTAGAAAGGTGGCATTTGATCCCCTTACCTACTGGGATGATCCCTTAAGCCTCTCCCCTAAATCATCAACCTATCCTATCCCTTTAGACCTAGATATGAACCCCCTCTCCATTGTTAAGGGAGGAAGGATAGAGTACCTACATGCTAGTATAATTTTGCTAGGAGATCCTCTTCATCCATAGGAGGCTAAGCAGTTGATCCTTTGAGGCTAGGATTGTTGGAAGGAGGTTATGACGTCAAATCATTGGTTGTAACACCTCTCTCTTTGTACTTCTTATTATTACATTTAATACAAATTATTTCCATAAACTTGTTGTATTGATAATGTTTAGGATTAACCTCATTGAATGTTCATCTAGATTGATTCACAATCATGTGCTTTCACTACTTGTTTGTTTCCACATGTTTTGTCTTGTTTTGCAGCTAAAGACCTGAAGATCAAGGACCTAGATCAAGTGAGGAGAAAGGAACTGCATCTATAAAGTGAGTAATATCTTTTCTTGCTTTACATTTCAATCAATCTAGGAAAGGTATTTGTGTTATGTACTTGTTGTGCTCTAGATTTGAACCATTCAGCCTAGGGAGATTCATTTGTGTCCACCCTTACTGATTGTCCGTAAACAAAATTGGAGACCACACTAGGGAGAGTAATCCATAGTTTTGATTTGATTTGATTTTTGGTTTCTTTGATTTCTTTCCAATTTAGCCTCTAATGTCTAAATTGTCTCTTCATTTTGGATCTGACGATCAGATATTTTTTGGGCCATCCAGACTCTGTTTGGGATCTTCATTGATCCTTTTGTCTTTTTATTCTTTGAGAGTTTTTTAAATTGTATTGCTTTGATCCCGCCCGATGCACCTGGGAAATTCATCGCCTGCGTCACTGCAATTCTGACGCACTTCATCCTTTAGCATCCTGCGTTGCTAACGCTATCTGACATTTTGCAGCCTGCATCATTGACGCACTTATTTTGTTAGCAGAGTGCGTCGTTGTGTTGGGGACCCATGTCGTTACTTTGTTAGTATATTGTTGTTGGACGCATATGCTTTGTAAGTCGTCCCATAGTATTTGTTGATCCATAGTTTGTGTTATTGTTGTTTGGCGCATATGATTTGTAAGTCACCCGTAGTATTGTTAATCCATAGTTTGTATTGGCCCATGGTTTTGACCCATAGTATTCGTGCCTAGACTTAGTATATAAGTGTGTGTTGAGGCCTATGAAGGCACTGTGAAGTTATTTTGTATTGAGCTTGCTCAAGGGAGGTTGTCCCATCAAAGTGGCCTGCGATCAATAAAAGTATTATGTGATCTGATATCTCGTGTATTCATCAATTAATTGTTGTAGGTTCTTCTCATTTGGTATCAGAGCACTTTCTTGGGCTCGTTGGGTGAAATTTTTGCCAATTTGTTTTTCACATCTGTTGCAAGTTTGGATCTGGGAATAATCCTTATCCGCTTAACTGTGGGAAGTACTTGGGCATAATCCCTAAAACTCATTGTGAGGAGTACCACAAGAACCCCGAAGTAGCTGGCCCATTGAGAGGACCTGCCAGCGAAAAGGGAAATGACCCTTACCTGATTGACTAGTTCCCACCCATGAGGTAAACCAAGAGTTGTCATTTTTGGCAAAGCGGTTATCAGTTTTACCTGAGCCGTAAAGTGAGGGTACTGCCCCAATACGCAAGCTGTTAGACAACATTGGTGGTCGAGTGAATCCCTGAACCGTTAGAAAGCCAAGCATATGGGCTCCATATCTATTTTCAGCTGATAAATCACAGATTTCCTCTGTCTAGAACTATTGCCGCTCACTTTCGCATTGTTTCAGATCTATCTGTTGCTGATCCCTTCAATGTCATTTCATATCCATCTAATGCTGATCATTTCCATGTCATTGCAGATCCATCTATTTCTTATCCCTTGAAACTTCCCCGGAACCCTTGTAATCCCATTCTGCATATTTCATTCCTGAGGACCCTATCCCAAATTCCACTTCCCAAAGCCCGAAATCACACATTTGTCTATTTTTAGGGTTTGCCATAACTTCTTTGGATTTCACCCAATCACCTTCAAATTTTATCACAGAGTTACTTTCCTAATTTTGCTTCTTTTGTCCCTCTCTGCCAAATTTTCCCATTCTTTCATGCTGCTTCTGAAATCCTCCTTTTCTACTTCCCTATTGATTCGACAGTGTTCAAAACCTAGTCAAACCCAAATTACCCTTCAAATTTTTTCCCAAATCCAGATTTTCCTTTACTGAAACAGTTTCTGTTTTTGTTTTTCTACCCATTCAACCAAAAAAAAAACTTCTGGTTATGGTTGTCACTCGCGCAGGAGTAAAAACCATGGAAGAAGCACTTGCAACCATCCAATCCAAACTCTAGGATTTGGATGAAAAATTTCTCGACCTCCATATTGATCATTCAGCCATGAACAAAAAACGACAGTCCAAGTCTTCATCAGACAATGGGTTCTCTTCTTCCAACAATTTTCGTGGTCCGAAGCTTGATTTTCCTCGCTTCAATGGTACTGGTCCAACTGGATGGATCTATCGTGCAAAATAGTATTTCAGTCTGCATAATACTTTTGATGTCAACAAAGTTCCACTTGCATCCTTTCATTTGGAACAGGAAGCTCTTCAATGGTACCGTTGGTACATCGAGGCTCATGAAGAGCCAAAATGGATAGATTTTTGCTAGCTCCTTTTACAACGATTTGGTCCCAGTGCTTTTGATGACTTCACAGGAGCCCTCACTAAAATTCGCCAAATTGGCACTGTGAGAGAGTACCAAACTGAATTTGAGAAACTAGCCAACCACACTGAAGGATTGACTGATGACTTCTACCGGAGTTGTTTTATCAGTGGTCTAAAGGATGCAATCGGCTCTGAGGTCAAAATGTTTGTCCCAACACAATGATGGAAGACCTGGGGTTGGCTAAGTTGGCAGAAGATAAGATTGCATCCCAACAATGCTCCAAACCCACTTTTGTTCCCTTCTGAAATATGTGTTCTCAACGACCTCCCATCCCACCAGCTCCTCGACCAACTCCTATCAAGCATTTGTCTGAAAGTGAGATACATGCACGCATAGAAAAAGGGATTTGTTATAATTATGATGAGAAATTCACTCAGGGACATAGATGTGTTCAGTAAAAGCTCTATCTCTTGGATATGGATTCTCCGCCTGCCTTTGAAATTGGTGAAGAAGCTCCAGATACAATGGATGCTCAGGTCAACATTCCAGAGCCGCCTATTGACCCTCCATCTCAGGACGACCAGCCAGAGATATATCTCCATGCTTTAGCTGGAATCACCACCCCCCAAACCATGTGGGTCAGGGGTTACTTCAAGAAGCTTCCTCTTACAATACTCATTGATTCTGGTAGCACTCATAATTTCATTCACCCTCAGATCGCCAAACAGGCTGATTGTTTTATCCATCCTTGCTCCAACTTTGAAGTCATGGTTGCTAATGGGGGCACCTTATCTTGCAAAGGGAAGTGTCATAATGTGGGTATCTCTAAGGGAGATTATAACATGCACTCTGACATGTTTGCCTAGACCTTAGGAGCATGTGATGTGGTTTTGGGCGATCAATGGCTACGCACACTTGGCCCCATCTTATGGGATTTTGCTGAACTTTGGATGCAGTTTTCCCCCAATGGACAAAAACACACGTTGACATGCTTACAACCAGGGTCTCTTAGCATCATTAGTTCACATGGCATGGAAAAACTCCTTAAGAAGAATTCATATGGTGCCATCGCTCAGATCCATTCCATTCAGATGCACCCATCAGCGGTCTCCACTACTCCTTTGGATCTACAACAAATTATGGATCGATATACAGGTGTCTTTGCTGAACCAGTGGGATTGCCACCTTCAAGGCCAGAGAACCATCATATTCAGCTCCTTCCTGGAAGCGTTCCTCCCAACATTAGTCCCTATCGCTAGCCATTTCACCAAAAAACAAAGATTGAAATGCTCATTCGGGACTTACTGAAGTAAGGTATTATTCACCCAAGCCCTAGTTCATGTTTTTAACCAGTTCTTCTTGTCCGCAAAAAAGATGGGTCATGGAACCTTTCCATTGAATTCCGAGCACTTAATCACCTCACTATCAAGGATAAGTTTCCAATTCCTGTTGTTGATGAGATTCATGGTGCTCAATTTTTCTCCAAGTTGGATCTTCGTTCTAGGTATCATGAAACCCGGGTTCATGAGGATGATATCCCTAAAACAACTTTCCACACACATGACGGCCACTATGATTTTTTGGTCATGCCTTTTGGCCTCACAAATTCTCCTTCCACATTCCAGGCCTTGATGAATAAAATATTTTGGCCCTACTTGCGGAAATTCATTCTAGTATTCTTTGATGATATCCTCATCTACAGTAAAACCTGGGATGAACATCTCCAGCATCTAGATCTTGTAATGAAACTTTTATCTGACCATCATCTCCACGCCAAACGGTCTAACTGTGTTTTTGGACAGAAGGAAGTCGAGTATCTCGGGCACATTATCTCAACAGAAGGGGTTCACGTGGATCCTACCAAAATCGCTGCCATGAACAATTGGCTGTGTCCTCGGACACTCAAGAGCCTTTGTGGTTTTTTGGGGTTGATTGGCTACCATCGAAAGTTTGTCAAGGATTATGGGAAGATTGCCACTCGATTAACTGCTCTATTGAAAAAAGATGCTTTTACATGGACACATGCTATTGAGTGTGCATTTGACAAACTGAAACAAGCTATGTGTACTACACCTGTTCTAGCTATGCCTGATTTTTCCAAGCCCTTCACTATTGAGAGTGATGCTTGCGGCAATGGACTTGGTGTTGTTCTCCTTCAAGAGGAACACCCCATTGTTTTCACCAGCAAATCCCTTTCAGGTAAGAATTTAGCTGCCTCTACATATGAGAAGGAAATGATGGCTATTTTGAATGTAGTATAGAAGTGGCGCCCATACCTATTAGGGAATCATTTCTGCATCAAAACTGATCACCAAAGTCTGAAATATTTCTTGGAAAAATGTGTATCCTCCCCAGCACAACAGAAATGGGTTAGAAAACTCATGGGTCATGACTATGAGATCACTTACAAGAATGGTAAGGACAATATTGTGGCGGATGCTCTTTCTTGCACATTTGATGACCAAGGTTCTCTTTCAACTATTTCTATGCCTGTTCCAAATTGGTTGCAATCTCTTCAACAGGGTTATGTCAATGACTCTTCATTATCTCAAATCATCCAACGCTTGGCCAACAACCCTTCTTCTGTACCACATTACTCTTGGGATGGTGCTTCCCTGAGATACAATGGTCGTCTGGTGCTTCCCCAGAGCATAGATATTCAACAGGATGTATTCTATGAACTCCATGCTTCTCGATCGGCAGGGCACTCAGGGTTCCTCAAAACATATGAGCAGGCATGACGTAACTTCTTTTGGAAGGGCATGAAAAGGACAATTCAATAGATAGTGGCTGAATGTGATACCTTCTAGCGCAATAAGGGTGAAACGACACTCCTTCTGGGATTGCTCTAACCCTTTCCCATACCTACACGAATTCAGACAGATATTTCTATGGATTTCATTAAAGGGCTCCCTAAGTCTAGAGGGAAGACAATGATTTTGGTTGTGGTTGATCGTCTCTCCAAATATAGTCATTTTTGTGCTCTCGACCATCCCTATACAACCTCCTCAATCGCTCAAATTTTTCTGGACCATATCTTTTGTCTTCATGGCATCCTTTCTTCCATTGTCTCGGATCGTGATGCGACTTTCACCAGTCATTTTTGGATAGAAATATTTCATCACACTGGCACCAAACTGAAGATGAGTTCATGGTATCACCCACAAACAGATGGTCAAACTGAAATGATCAATAAATGCTTGGAAACTTATCTTCGTTGCTTCACCTCTAAACAACAACATCAGTGGGAAAAGTGCCTCCCTCTCGCTCAATGGTGGTACAATACCTCTTACCACACTGCCTCTAAAATGACCCCATATGAAGCAGTCTATGGTTAGGCACTGCGACTTCTTCTTCCATACACCCCTAGCAGCTCACTAGTTCAAGCAGTTGCTACAGTCCTTTGCAACCGCGATCAGATTCTTCGCATTTTGCGGGACAATCTTCACATGGCAAGAAATCGCATGAAGCAACAAGCCGATCAACACCGTTCTAAGCACACTTTTCAAGAAGGTGATATGGTTTTTCTTCGTCTCCAACCGTGCAAGCAATCCTCCATGAAACTCAAAGGGCGTCATAAGCTCACTCCAAAGTTCTATGGGCCATATCACATTCTTCAAAAGATTGGGTCCATTGCTTATAAATTGGAACTTCCTCCTTCTTCCCGCATTCATCCAGTATTTCATGTCTCTTGTCTGAAGAAAGTTCTTGGCACCAACATCAGAGGACAAACTATTTTACCGAAACTGGATAATGAAGGATCCATCCTTTTGGAGTGTCACCTACCCAAATTTTGAGAATATTATTTTATTTCCAAAATACTTTATGTTAAATTATAATTACAAAGTTTTGTAACTATGACCAAGCTGGTCAAAGATGATTGTAATTACTTATTATTATTATTTAATAATTTAAAATAGGAGACAAACACCCAAGGGAACTTTTAAATGAGTGTTCACTGACCCACTAGGAGGAATGGAAGTTATTAGAAGGCATGGGACAGATGGAAACATTTGCACTCCACCACTAGCTGTTATGGGACAACTACCCATAAATTTGTGGCATTATCCCCTAGGTAGGTGGAAGAGAGCAGTCAGCTCATTAATGACCAGTTAACTAGTAAAAGGCCTAGGCAGCCTAAATAAGGCAATTCGAATTGGGCAGGTAGCCCCTACAATATTTTATGTAGAAATATTCCTCAAGTGTATCAGGTGATCACTGAGAGATTCGAATACGGAGGCTATGTGAGAGTGAAACTGTGAGTCTGCTAGTTATTTTGAGAAGGAAAATCAGAGGTGCTGGTGCAGGTCTCTTTGACTGTTGAGTCTTTATGACTAGATAATCTATATTCTACTGCAAGTTGATGTACTAAGGCTTCTACAAAATCTTCCGCCTAGTGGTTCAGTGAATAGGATCGAGGGTCCTAAGGCAAGTAACTTGGCTATCTTCAGGAATAGGTTAAGTGGAAGAGGTTCCTTGGGCTGTTTGTTTCTCCTACACTCAACCGGGTTCTACTGTTTTTACTTTTGTTTACAATTAAATGTTTTATGCATGGTAGAATTATTATTTACAGTTATACAGAAAGGAATTTAATCATTCATTTCAATTAATTAATCATCCTTGAAACATATCATCCTGAAGTAGATGCATCATCTCCATCCCAAATCCTATGCATAGCAACCTCCTACGAAGTGGGTACCTGCCAAATCACCGTTTGGAGGGTTAAAAACAAGAAAACACAAATATAAAAGTAAGTATCACAGTATTACATTCATTATCATAAACACTTACCCTTAGAAATGAAGCTTCTGAACATTGACACATTACACCAACAAAACGACGAAGCATGATAGCATTCACAGCAAACTACGAATTCAAACCCCAGTTCAAGTTACAATCAACAATTGACAGAAGAACCATACACAAATACCATGGCTATATCGTGGATATAGTGCACAAGAGCCTAAGCCTGTAACATTTTAAACTATCTCTCACAGGTCCAAGGTTCAAAACCGAGGAAGGAGTCCTCCTCATAGAAAACCACTAAACCCTACATTGCAGCAAATGGTCGGCTCTACTACCTTACTACTAAACGCAACAATGTAGACAAGAAAAACCAACTTTCATTACTAACCAGTGTGAGGTTAGGGTTTCATTCTCAGCCCTAGATCTTATGAAGATCAACAGTGGATCAACTGCCAGTCAAGCACGTTGATAATCGAGCAACAATTTCAATCAATACTGCATTGATTACTTCATCTACCAAGCCGCCAAGTCAGCAGACCAAGAGCTAGTGCATGGCACAACTCAGCATTATTTGGTGCTTATTGCAAACATAATCATGTGAAGACTACAACCGAGCTTCCACTTCACTTAACAAGTCGAACGACGTTAATGCTAGGCCTATCAACGCCAATTTGGAAAGCATGCCAAGTACGAACTTTAAACCCTATCATCAATCGAAATCATTGCAATATTAGATCCATAAGTGCACATTTTATATCGTTCAAAGAATTGTTTTAGGCATCGTAACAATGGTATTATATGCCAATGTATTATGTGAATGCATAGTCACTATAGAATATTTTTATTTCATTTCTATAGTTTTTGTATAGCAATAGGGTAAAGTTTTATATATATTGATATCCTTTTGATAAATAAAGACTTTAGAAATAGTCTAAGTTATGTTAATGCATTATATAATGCTAGTTCATAGCATAAGCACTATATTCACAATATGTAATTCCTATATTAGATATGTATTGAAATCAATGGATAAGAGTAAGACTATAGGTAATGTTTGCATGCACATTATAATGTTAATTTATAGCATTAGTACTATAACTACTATATATTTCATATATTGTTAATCAAAGGATAATTGTGAAACTTTAGAATAGTCTAAGTTCTGTTGATGCAAATTGTAATGATAGTTCAATAGTATAAACATTATTTCTACAAGCTTTCAAATAGAGTTACATATGGGTATTGGTATCAACACGTGACATAATGACAATAGTCATATTAGGGTGACTTCTCCTAGATAATCATTGTAGCAATATAAAAACAATTTGACGATGTAATTTTTAATAACACTAAAGAGTTTGTAATCCAGCACGTAAACTAGAAATGTGAAACAAAATATCCATACTTCCAATAACCTGTTTTGCAAGGAAGTACTTAGTATTTTCTTATTTTACACTGACGATGAATTGAAAGACACATGTACTCTTAACTCATGTTTGTTGTATAATTTCTTACTTGCATTCTGCACATGGAAACAGGATTCAAATGCCTTAGCTAAACGTAGCTAAGTAAACCCCAGGGTACCTCGTAGGACCCCTTCATCATCATACAAACAAATTGTCAGCACATCATCAAGCACATCATAATAATACAAACCTTTGTACAGCATATAATTACTTTTAGAACTTAGATAGATCTGAAGACTGCATTCTTGTGTTACGATCATAAAATGTCTTTCGTTAAAGAGTTTAGCATCCATTTAATCTGCAATAGCAATTACAACTAACATCATATTTTATTTTGAAAAATTTGACGTGTCATCGTTATTAATTATCCTAGTTAAGAGAATTAACTATTTTATATGTTCCGCACTAACAACTTCAATAATTATTGCTATTTTAAACATTTTTAAATTTTTGGTATTTTACGGGATGTTACATGTGGTATCAGAGCTCGCGTTCGAACTCTAGGCCTGAAAAGGTCCAAAGAACACGCCTCTGAAAATTTTATTACAGCAGGAATCTTACTAATTAAAATTTAAACTATTTTTGTTATACAGAAGTTGTTTTTAAGCTACAGGTATGGAAGGATCAGCTGAACATATAGAGGAAAGATTTCAACCTAATAGTCATAGCACGGGACAACATTATGAAAAAGAATTCCATGGCAAATTAAACAAAATTTATCAGAATTGTTACGTACATTTCAAGAGTTAAAAGCAGAAATCAGATCTGTAAAACAAGACAATGAGAAAATCCTGAAGGCACAAGAGGAACTTAATCAAGTACTATTCGAACAATGCCCAACTAATGAATAGGGTAGAGAAATCAAAACTACCTCCAAGATTGAAGATTTACCTCATCAAGACAGGGGTAAGAAAATGAAAACTGATGATGCAGACAACATTTCAACATCATCAAAAGCTGCCCATGAAAAACGCAAAAAAAAAATTGAAATTATTCAAGTGATAGCAGTGAAGGAGACTACAAACCCAAAAGAAAAAGTCACAAACAGTATGAACAGATTTCTGGGGAGTTCAAGAAAATCAAACCCCCAACCTTCAATGGTGAAACTGAGAAAGGAGAGATAGCAGAACCATGGCTATCCGGCATGAAGAAGTACTTCCAAATTTATGATTATTCTTAATCATTGAAGGCAAAGATGGAAATATACAACTTGATTGGGAAGGCAAATATTTGGTGGCAGGACATCAAAAGAGTGAAGGGTATTAAAGACAAGGATGTGAATTGGAGCACTTTTAAAAGATACTTCAAGAAGAAGTTCTTATCTGAACAATACTATGAAGAAAAATCAAAGGAGTTCTATGATTTCAATATGGGAACTATGAACATGAAAGAGATGAACAGTAAATTTCTAATTTGTTGAGGTATGTGTCATACCTCGTGGAAGAAAAACCAAAGATTCAAAGATACATGAGTTGTCTACCTTTCAACATCAAGGATAGAATAGAGTATGTCAATCCAAATACCTTAGAAGAGGCCATGAGGAAAGCAACTTTCTGTTATGACACTAATCAAAAAAGAGAAGGGATATCAAACTGAAAAAATCATAAACCCAACAACTTTGAGCGGAAAAAGAAAAAATCCAGGTTTAGTGGAAATTCTGGTTTCCAAAAGAAAAAATTTCAAAATCAAAAATTTCAAGGAAACAATCCTAGAAATAATCAGCAGCAGAATTTTACAGCTCCTATAAATACTCCCAATGCTACCATAACTAATGATCAAAAGGCACCTATCAAATGTTTTGAGTGTCAAGGTCCTCATTATGCATCAGAATGCCCCAAGAGGAAGTGGATAGCTAACAATATTCATTCCATATAGGATGAACCTACTGTTGGAGACTTGGCAAGGGATATGCTTATAATTAATGCAGCAATAGACAACAAGCAAGCAGAGCATCAAGTCTCTATGGTAGAGATTGAAGGTATGCTAAAAAACCATCCTGTTACTATTTTGATTGATCCAAGTGCTAGCCTGAGTTATATATCACCATATATTGTAGAACGTTTTAATTTGAAAACAGAAAAATTTAGTGAATCCTGGTTTGTTAGACTAGCAATAGGAACAAAAAGAAAAGTATCTGATTTTATTGAAAGTTGTGTTTTATCTATGAATCAGTTAAAGACACAAACCAAGTTGAATGTTTTACCTTTAGGATCCTATGATATCATAATTGGAATGGACTGTTTAGAAGCCCATCATGTCATTTTGAATTGTTTTTTTTTTTGACAAGAACATGTGGGAATTGTATTAGTGCCGGTATTTTAGCAACCGAAAGCTATTACATAGAAATTTTAGATACAATACACCTCTTTGGTAGTTCAGCGAGCTTACAGAGTTCGCCCAAAACATGGCAGGGCTCAACTACTCCCATATGCCAGACATTATTTAGCTATAACAGAGGAGAGAGGCGTATTGTGCAGCAGGGTCTGTAATTATTTTTCCAGCTTGTCTTTCAGATTGGAGACTTGCGCTTCCAGTGCTGCGATTCGGTGCCCAAAATTACCATGAGTGTTCGCCACGTCCTTGAAGCCTGTTCGCGTCTCATCTTTTAAATCTTCCATATTTTCAGAGAGTTTAGCCCTTAGTTGCATGATGTCTTTGTTCAGTAAGTCCCATGTTTTCTCTCCAGCCTTGGAGAGCGCCTCGAGTTTAGCCTTCTGATCGTCATATTTTTCCCTCAAACGCCCAAGGGCATCTTCCAGAGCTCCAATACACTCATCTGCTGTAAGTCCGGAGCTGGAGGAGCTCGCGATCTCGCGCTGGGGCGCTCGTTGAACCACGATCTGAGCAGGAGGTGGAGATAAGTGCCTCAGCAAGCTTGAAACCAAATGCTTTCCCACAGAGCTTGCGTTGCAGAATGGAATGAGAACGAGACAGGGGAGGAGCTCCTTTAAGAGCAAGCAGCGATACTCCCGAGGGCGCAAGGACCTGTCTCTGAGCTGTAGTGCAGGGAATCTCTGCATTCTCATGGAAAACGTGATTTGGGGAAGCCCACGAGCGTGCTGCATGAAGATACAGGATCTCCTGCAGCTAGGGGATGTCACATCGCTGACACAATCCATTGATTTTTAGATTTCCTTGAGCCAGCTCGACCCCTTTATTGGCTTCCATGTCTGCTTGTTTATTGAGCTCACGAAGCACATGGAAAAATCTTATTTTTTGGAAGTGTTTTCTAACCTGGAGGATTCTTTGAAAAATATGGCGGAGTTGGACATTCGGAGGAGCTTTCTTGGTTATGAGAGCCTTGATTAGGATCCTGGAGTCTCCCACGACAGTTAAATGGCGACTTCCTTGATCACGCGCAATATTTAGACCTTGCCAAAGACTGCAGAATTCAGCAGTGTTGTTAGTTTCATTTCCAAGTCCCCAGGAATAATTGAAGCCAGATATCCCTCTTGCTGATCTGATTATTCCTCCGGCACCGGCTGGTCCTGGATTTCCTTTTGAGGCCCCATCGAAGAACAGGCAAGGTTCATTTAGGGAGGCTTCCCAACTTCTGAAGTCTGCTTCCTCCATCTTGATTTCCCAAGTCTCTGATTGAGGGGCTCCGCAGGAGGAACGAGGGGGAAGATTGGTCGTTAGCTGACTTAACCAATTGACCTCCTCTTGTAGAAGATGGGAAACACAATTTAAGGAGTGGCAATCCAGGGCTTCTCCCAGGATGGCTCTAGCCTTCACAGCAGTTTTCCAGGGAGGTGCTTCTTTACTGCGGAAGATTCTATTGTTTCTTTCTAGCCACAGTTTCCAGCATATGGCTTTTGGGAGCCATCCCCAAGCAGTTTGAAGCAGGTTCTTGTTGTTCAGATTGAAGGGAGACAGTGACTTCCATGTGGAGAAAAGGTGCTGAACAGTATGGGGCAGGTTAGGGGCAATGTTAAGGCTCATGGCTTGGATCCAGGCATCTTTAGCATAGGGACACTCCAGCATAATGTGATCCATAGTTTCATCATTGCTTTTGCAGAGGGGACATTGGGTTGGGCCTTCCATTCCATTTCTTCTGAGATTATCACCAGTGAGAATACTCTTATGGGCTAAGGACCAGCAGAAGATATCAATTTTCGGGATGAAAGGTTTGGACCATATAAATTTCCAGACAGCATGATTTGGGGCAGCATAGGGGATGGACTGGAGTTCATTGTAGCCTTCTGCAGTAGTGTACACTCCTGAGGTTCCCCAACCCCTTCTATCTCTGGAATCCATTTTGGATGGGGACTTGCCTTGGAGGAGGGCCAAAAGAACATCTGCTTCATTGTTGAGAGCAGGGGGAACATGGCCTAAGTCCCAACCATTCCAGTTATCGTTCTCCCAGACAGAGAGGTCCATTAGTGTGATGGATCCTTTTCCAAGCAGCCATGTTTTTATGTTGCTGATATCCGAATTAGTACCAATTGGGGGGCTCCCCAGAATGGAGTCTTCCCAGATATTGATTGAGCTACCATTTCTGGGGATCCAGTACAGTTTATTATGGAATGGGGGCAGAGCTTTTATGCATAACTTGTAGATTGGCGAACCTTTACTAGGAGGAGGCTGCTGGTCCAGGCATCTCTTCCTCGGGCCTGGGAAGTATTTTCTGCGGAGAGCTTCTTTGCTCCAGCTAGTTTTACCTGAGATTATTTGCCAGAGTAATTTAGCTCCCAGAGCAAGGTTTTGAGATGTTAAACTTCTTACCTGAAGGCCACCTTCATTCCGAGGCTTTTTGATCTTTTCCCAACTGACTAGATGAATTTTGTTCCCATTCCCTTTTCCTCCTTCCCAAATGAATTTCCTTATCAACCCTTCAATCTTGTTAACTACAGAGCAGGGAGCGAGCAGGATAGAAGATTGGTAAATGGGCATGCTATTGAGGACTGATTTGATGAGAGTAGTCTTACCTGCTAGATTGAGCCAGCTGGGCCCCCATTTTTGGATTTTGCGTTTGATCTTGTCCACTATAGGATCCCAATCTGCTGAAGTGATTTTGTTTTTACAAATGGGGATTCCAAGATAAATGAATTTATTCCAGTCTTTGGTGGATTCCATTCCCAACGTTCTGCTGATGTCCCTTAGTTCCCTGGCAGCACAGTTCCAGCTGAAGATTTTGCTTTTGTGGAGATTTATTTTGCTCCCAGATACTTTTTTGTATACCTCCAGTTCTCTTTTGAATTGATCCGAGGAGTGGACAGACGCTCCTCACATAAGAAGGGTGTCATCAGCAAATTGGGCATGATTGATGTCCCTGACATTGTTCACAATTCTGAGCCCAGGAAGCACATGGATGTCTTGACTGAAGTTAAGTTGATAGCTGAGGATAGATGCCTGGATAGCATAAAGAAGGGGAGAAAGCGGGCAGCCCTGCCTTAAACCTCTTGAGGCTTTGAAGAAACGAGTTGGCCTTCCATTTACTAGAGGGGCAATCCAAGGGTCCCCCACACATCCTTTGGTCCAGTTAATGAAGTTGGTGGAGAATCCAAATTTAGCCATAACAGCAAACGGGAAGTCATGTCTAACTCGGTCAAAGGCGTTAGCTAAGTCGAGTTTGATGACCATGCCTTTCTCCTTACGCTGGTTGCTTGAGTGGATAGCTTCTTGAACGAGAATGATGTTATCCAAAATTTTCCTGCCTTTGATGAACCCTCCTTGGTTCTCCGGGATGATCCGAGGGAGCAATCTTTTTAGTCTGGTGGCAATGATCTTTGTAATTAGTTTGTAGCCCGTGTTACAGAGGGAGATAGGCCTGAATCTGTTGAAGGAGTTGGCTCCTTTTTCTTTGGGGATCAGGGCCAGGAAGGAAGAGTTCGTGCTGCCTCCTAGTTTGTTGGTTTTCTGGGAGTGTCTAACCATTTTGAGGAGATCATACTTGATGATTGTCCAACAACAGGTGAAAAATCTAGTTGTAAATCCATCCGGACCCGGCGCACTATCGAGTTTCATAGTAGCGAGAGCTTTTTTAACTTCATCCATGGTGATAGGCGCTAAAAGGGAGCTGTTTTCTTCCTCACTGATGAGCTGGGGGATGAGATCAAAAGGATGGGAGGTGGTATCGAGAGGCTCTTCAATGGGAGCAGTGAAGAGATCAGCAAAAGTTTCAACAGCTGCCTTCTTGATTCTAGCTGCATCTTGGATTACTTCTCCCTCAAACCGAATTTCAGTGACTGCTTTGTAGTTCTTCCTAGCTTCAGCTTGTTTGTGAAAGAATTTGGTATTTTTGTCTCCGCTAAGAAGCCAGAGGTTACGGGATTTTTAACGATGGTAATCTTCTTCAACTCTACAGGCAGTGAAGAAGTTTTTTTGCAAAGTTTCTTCCTTGGAGAGAATCCAGTCAGACGCAGGGGAGGAGCCAGTTAAGGCTTGATGCGTTTCTAGATCAGCTTGGGCGAATTCTCTGTTGGAGGCAGGAGAGGGAAGATTTTTGGCCCATGCTTTAAGGGAAAATTTGAGTCTTTTAAGTTTGGATTCCCAGACAAAGGAGGGCGAGCCAGAGAGGTGGGTGTTCCATGAATCAGCTACAGTTTGAAGAAAGTCGTCATGATGAATCCAAAGTGGACTGAACCGAAAGGGGATAGGACCAAGATTTTGATCGGTGGTTAGCTCAAGCAGAATCGGCCTATGGTCAGAGGTGTAGTGAGGGAGGATTTTGGAGGTAGCAAGAAGACTCAGATCAAGAAAGGAAGAGTGGACAAGGAAGCGGTCTAGCCTTGCTGCAACATGGCCAGGCCCAATTCTTTTGTTTGTCCAAGTAAAGTTGCCATTGATGGGTTTGATGTCAAGCAGATCCCAGCCAGAGATGATGTCTTCTACCCATTCTCTTGAGGGGTCTCTAACCGGATTTACTCCTTTCTTTTCATTAGCTGCCAGAGTCACATTCAGATCTCCAGCTATAATAATGTTATCTCTATTCTGTAATTGAAGAAAAGTTTCAAGAGTGTTCCAGCACTCTTTTTTTTCCGCATGCAGAATAGGGGCATAGAGGTTAAAGAGACTGACCTTGTGTACCGATTGCTTGTGGACCAGTTTTGTGAAAACCCAATGAACAGTACGTTCTTCAGCTTCAATATCATATAGGAAGGGATCCCAGAAGGTAGCAATTCCTCCTGAGGCACCTCTTGAATTGTTGCCAATCCCAACGCTTTTTTTCCAAAACCTTTTTCCGATTTGGAGGGCCTTAATCTCCTCCATTTTAGTTTCCTGGATAAGCAGAATCTCAGGCCTATGTATTCGGATTAAATCTCTCATTGCATCTTCTTTCAGGGTGGATCCAAGCCCTCTGCAATTCCAGGAAATATATTTCATTGACGATTATGGGGGGAGGTTTTGGCCTCTTTAGAGGCCTGAATTGTACCTTTTTTTGATCGGGTGTTCATGATGCCTTTTAGAGTTTTTTGAGAGCCTTCGAGGACTTCCAGGTAAGTAGCTTCTTATCTTTGTTTCTTCTTGGTTTTCCTTCCTCTTGGGGTTTTGATCGGGAAGGAGTAGAGACCGCTGGATGTCTCTCCTTCGGTATCTTCTTCAGGATCTGAATCTTGCAGCAGGGGTTCTTCATTGAATTCCTTGGTAGAGCTTGGTTTATCAGCTTCTGCTCGAGGATTGGGAAGTTCACCAGGTTCTAGCAGATCTGCGTTCAGGGCGTCAGTATCTTCCCTATTAGCTTGCTTGGCCAGCAGAGGCACATCGATAGCTGTAGAGAGCATCTTCTCGGAGAGGTTGGCCTCTTGACAATCTTTAGGGCTTGAGACTATGATTGGGTTTTCTTTTGTGGATTCGCTGGAGGGTTTGTTTGAGCTTGAAGGTTTATTTTGCATGTCCATGACGGTCTTTTCAGGGTTCTTTGGTACTGCTTTGCCTTTCTTGACTTTTTGCCATCCTGCCTCATCTTCTGAGACCTGATTTTTCGGACAGTTTCTTTGAAAGTGACCATGTTCATGACATAGGCGACATTTGAATGGGATCTGTTCGTAGTCGAGCTTTTGGTAGTATGTCCAATCTCCTATTTTGAGTTTAATAGCTTCGGGAAGGCCTGCTTCAAGATCCACCTCGACACATATTCTGGCACATGAGTATTGGCCCTTGTTATCAGCGTTATCGATGTATTTCCCTAAGGTGTTCCCAATTTTTTCCAGAGTCGGAGTGTTCCAGCAGTGGATAGGGAGGTTTGGGAGCCTTACCCAGACTGGAACTTCTGTCGGCACATCCGTTTCTGCGTTGAAATCAGGCGTCCATCTATTGAGGTACAATCCTTGAGGTCCCATGAAGTATGGACCGTTTCTGAATATCAGATCTCTGTCTTCTTGAGCTATAAACTCAAAGATGAAGAAGCCACGACCTACGGGGGTAACAGGTGACACTGTGCTTTAGTTGGGGCCGCCAGTTCCTTTGAATCCAGTCATCATTGGTCTTGGTTGAAGGCCAGAGCCCCATAAACTGTCCGACCAGGCCCCTATCAGTAAGAGCCAAAGCGACCTTGATAGGAATTTCACCTGGCAAATCGATTTCAGGGATTGAATCGAGCTTCTTGATGAATTTTGGAATGGCAGGAGCTTTAGGTTTTGAGCCAGAGGGGCGAAGGAGCAGGTTGAAGGCGTCAGAAGCAGTGGGAGGGGGAAGCCCTCCCCCAGTCGCCGCCATTGCGACCGAGAGAGACGAGCAGCGGCGCGTGCAAGCTAGGGCATAGTAGAGGGCGCCGTAGCAAAGGTGTTTCCTCGTGATTCATTTTGAATTGTTATGAGAAAAGTTTTACATGTTTAAATGATGAAGGAGAAGCTGTAGAAGTAAAAGGTATTCCAAGAAAGACATCCCTTAGACAGATTTCAGCTATGCAAGTAAAGAGGGAAGGTAGAAAAGGATGTCAAATGTTTGCAGTAAATGTAGTGAATGATGAGTTGATTACTAAAGAAGACAAACTAAAACTAGAAGATATACCTGTCCTAAAAGATTTCAAAGATGCTTTTTCTAAAAAGATTCCAGGATTACCTCCTATGAGAGACCTAGACTTTACCATCGAGTTAATACCAAGAGCGGTACCGAATTCTAAAGCTCCATATAGGATGAATATACTGGAATTAAATGAGTTGAAATCACAGTTGAAGGAACTGATTGATAAAAACTATATAAGACCCAGCATGTCTCCTTGGGGAGCACCTGTTATATTTGTTAAGAAGAAAGATGGCACCCTAAGGCTTTGTATAGATTATCGCCAATTGAATAAGATGACAGTCAAGAATCGATATACGTTGCCCCGCATAGACGATCTATTTGATCAGCTGCATGGAGCGACGATATTTTCAAAGATTGATTTAAGGTCAGGATATCATCAAGTTCGTGTGAAGGATGAGGATATTTTTAAAACAGCCTTTAGAACTCGATATGGACATTATGAGTTTGTAGTCATGCCATTTGGATTGACTAATGCCCTGGCTGTATTTATGTGTTTAATGAACAATATTCTGCACAAATACTTCGATAAGTTTGTTATTGTGTTCATAGATGACATTCTAGTATATTCTAAAAGTAAAGAAGAGCATGACGAACATGTGTGTATTATCTTACAAGTTCTGAGAGATCATCAGTTATATGCTAAGTTTAGTAAATGTGACTTTCACAAGGATAAGATTCAGTATTTAGGACACATAATTTCTAAAGAAGGAATCTCAGTTGACCCCAATAAGATAAAATCCATTAATGATTGGCCGTTTCCTAAGGATGTGTCGGATGTACGATCATTTATGGGTATCACTGGATATTATAGAAAATTTATGGAGGGTTTTTCAAAGATTGCAAACCCCATAACCTCCTTACAGAAGAAAGGAAATAATTTTGTGTGGGATCAGAAATGTTCAGATAGTTTTAAGAAGCTAAAGGAATTACTAACTACAACACCTATTCTGAGGATAGCAAATCCTAATAAGGATTTTATAGTATGCACCGATGCATGTAATGACAGACTCGGTGGATTCCTAACACAAGAGGGACATGCTGTTGCATACGAGTCTGGAAAGCTGAAAATACATGAAAAGAACTACCCTACTTATGATTTGGAGTTATTAGCAGTTATTCACGCTTTAAAAATGTGGCATCACCATCTTATTGGCAGAAAATTGCCTTGAAAATTGCCTTGTTGACAAATAACATGGGACTGAAGTATTTATTAGATCAGACAAATTTGAACGCTAGACAAGCTAGATGGTTAACTTTTCTAAGTGATTATGATTTTGAAATTTAGCATATTAAAGGGAAAGAGAACAAGGTTGCTGATGCATTAAGTCGTAAAGCAAAGTTGAATTTTATTTCAGCCATCAGTATATACTCAACAGATTTAGAAAATCAGATCCTTGAAGGGAATGAAATGGATGAAGAATACAGAAAATTACAAGAAAAAACAGCAAATAGCAATTCTGAAAATTCTGTGGAAGATTACAGTTTAAAGGAAAATGGATTGTTATTATACAAAAGTAGATTGTATGTACCCAACATACCAAAAGTAAAAATTATGATTTTAAACGAGATGCACAAAAGCCATTATTCTGGTCATCCAGATTATCAGAAAACCATCACTATGCTACGGAAAGAGTACTATTGGCCCAGAATGAAGGATGAATTGGCATAATACATATCTAAGTGTTTGGACTGTCAAAAAGTGAAGGTTGAACATCAACATCTGGATGGATTGTTGCAGCCATTTCCTATACCTAGCTGGAAATGGAAGATTATAAGCATAGACTTTATTACCGGACTGCCCAAAAATCAGAAACAAAATGACTCTATCATGGTGGTAGTGGATAAACTCAACAAGGCAGCACATTTTATACCTGTAAAAACTACTCATAAGGCTCCAGACATTGCAAAAATCTTCATGAAACATATTTTTCGATTACATGGGATACCAAAAGTGATAGTTTCAGACTGTGATTCTAATTTTACTAAAAACTTTTGGAGGTATTTGTTTAAAGGGTTGAATACAACCTTAAACTTCAGCACAACATTTCATCCACAAATGGATGGACAAATAGAAAGGGTGAATCCGGTATTGGAAGACTGTTGATGTATATGTAACTTCGGAATGTATTTCACATATATGTATATTATATTCCTATAGAGATGGTATTATTCCTCTATAAGGAAGTGTCGTCATT
The DNA here is from genome assembly GCA_027924585.1 of Larix kaempferi. NCBI lineage: Eukaryota > Viridiplantae > Streptophyta > Pinopsida > Pinales > Pinaceae > Larix > Larix kaempferi. The sequence goes on along the minus strand of BSBM01000125.1, from coordinate 4,301,674 downwards.
TATATTGTAAGTGTCGTAACTTATACTTGATGGGTTATTAGACCACCTTGTTTGGGGTCGGCCCTGTATAAGTCATGTGGGTCAAAGGGTTATTAAACCACCCTATTGGGGGTCGGCCATGTGGGTCAAAGGGTTATTAGACCACCCTATTGGGGGTCGGCCCACTCAGCATTATGTTATGTGGTTAAGTTCGAGCCTACATGAGTTAGGTAAAAAGGCAAGTCAAGTCAAGTATAAATAGAGTGCGGGAGGCACTCTATTTACTCACTCACTTCTCACACATGCACTCAAGGAGGAGTAGCGCACTTATGGAGGAGGAGGATCTGCTGCTAGGTTATGGCTATCTCTCTTGGTTGGTTGTATCATTGCTCTATCTATCTCTGAGGAAGTTATTGGGGTTTTTCACCTTTATGGTTTTCCCCAAGTAAATCTTTGTGTCTCTTGTGTGCTTGCATTATTGTCTCCATGATTGATATGCTGTAGATATGCTGTACATGTTGTTCTCTCAGTTAAGATCCTAGATCAGATTGAAGTAAATTCTGAAAATTTAACATGGTATCAGAGCTAGCCTGAAAGAAGGCATGATATGGCATGTATGACACTTGTTGCACTTACGATGCTAGGGCTTGATATAGCAAAAACCAGTCATCGTAGCACTTTCGCTATAAATCCGTTTTGGCGAAGTTTTCGGATCTGAAATTGTTACAGGCCGAAGCTAAGATCTCCAGGTATCTTGTGTCCAAAGAACAACCTCTAATTCGTTGTACTTTGTGATTTATGATCTGTACAATATAGGGTTTCTGCCTCTTCCAGATCCGAGTCAAAATCAGGTGACCTTGGGAAAAAGGTCATATCTTGGGCTAGGAAGCTCCAAATGCAATTTCGTAAAAAGTTACAGGTAGTACACAGTCTGCACTATCTCAGAAAACGTTTTCAGAGGCTGAAGTTGAACCAATGACACGTGGAACGCCGTACAAGTTCGCTCTCCTGTATTATCCCATAAACAGGTCACGTTGCGACATTTGGAATAACTCTCTCTCAGAGAGTCCAATTGAGGTCAGACCTGTCAGGATGGAAAGGTAACAGGCCGAGATATCTCAGAAAACGTTTTCAAAGGCCGAAGGTCAAACAGTGACACATGGCACACCGTACAAGTTCGCTCTCCTGTATTTTCCCAAAACAGGTCACGTTGCGACATTTGGAATAACTCTCTCTCAGAACATCCAATTGAGGTCAGACCTGTCAGGATGGAAAGCTAACAGGTCAGGCTATCTCAGAAAAATTTTTCAGACCCTGTAGATCAAAAATTTCGGAGTTACATCAGAAACAATCAGGTACATATTTCTGTCAAAACAGAATTATTTTTTGGTACCTTCATTCATGGCTTCTGGAATTTAGGGCTTTGGAGAAAGTTGGAATTTTTGTAATCGGAGACCACGGCTGGATGCTACTCATCAAAATAGAAATTTAGAGACCAATATCAAAATTTTTGGTTGGGCAGAAGGCCGGGCTTGATTAGACCCTAGTTCGGGACTTTGATCAGAAAAGTGGAAAATTAGGGCTTCTGTAAAAATGGGAATTTTTGAAATCTGTGACCACGGCTGGAAGCTCCTCAGAAAAATAGAAGCTTAGAGATTTGGATCAAACATTTTGATTGGAAAGAAGAGTGGGCTTCATCAAACACCATTTCAGGGTCACGTCCAGTGAATCCAGAAGTTTCAAAAGCAAAATTGAGGAGTGAAACTTTGCAGTTTTCAAATTCTGAATATACCAACTTGATCAGCTCATCAAGGCACATATTTCTATCCTGTCAGAAGTTTGAAATTCAAAGTTTGAATTTTTGGGGTTTCTCTGACAAACCCATATCCAGCTCAAGGTCCAGTTCTTGCAAATCAAGTGGATTGGGTTAATCCTAGAAGAAAATGGATTGATCACCTGCATAAGTGAAGAAGTTCCTGTCTCAGAGGGAGATGAGGCTAAGGCCTTACATAAGAAGATTACAAGCGATCTTGACAGGTATGACTCATCAAGGTATGTCTCGATATTTGTTCATGATTAAGTTTATGGTATGTTTGTCTTCATGTTATTACGGTTAGTACAATCTTGATTTTAGACTTGTCACATCACCTTAATAAAACTATGAATGCACGATAGAAAATATTCATTGATTAAGGTGTTGACACTTATGATTGTACTAATGCATTATGGTGTTGTATGAGGTTTATGTTGTCTGCTAACATAAAAGGTACACCAAGAAAGACAAATCATGTTCTACTTCAAGAACGTATGATCATGGTGACATGAAGACAAGGATTCATCCATTGTCATGGATTACATAGAAGATCTACTTTCGAGGTATGTATAACTTGTTTCTATAATGGTTAACTTATGAGACATGCAGGTTACTAGCACAAGTCACTGAAGAGAACCAGAAGACATTATGCGGGTATGTTAGACATAAATAGCTAGCATGGTAATCTAGGTATGTTTTCCTATATCAAGCTAGAATCCTACCTTGTGTTAGGATCTTATACTATTGTGTTGTTGATAATGATTATTCACGAAGAGTCATAGGTTTGAATAATCATGGTGGTATGCATATTATGTTTCTTACCATAATTGATGATATGACTAACCAGAAGAATCATGAAGGTATAGCTTTGAATAATCATAGGTTTTATGCATATTATATCTCTTATCTTGATTGATAACTCAACTAACCCGAAGAGTCATAGGTTTGAGTAATTACAGGTTTAGACATGTTATGTTTCTTATGATTTGACTAACCATAAGAATCCTACATAAACCTTGAAAGCTAATGCTTATTATTTCTGTTTGAAATGATCATGACTATACATGCTTTAGATTATTGTGTTTTTTGATAATATTAAGATTATTCTAATGAATTTTTTATTATGTATGAGACCTCGGGGATAACACAATGATGATACTAACAAGCATGCATATGGATCAAGAATGAGTATAAGTTCAAAGACAGGTAATCTAGGAAGCAAAGATCAAGAGGGAGCACACTCCAGTTGTTCCTGCAATAAAGCAAAGGAGCACACTTCAGTAGTTTCTGCAAGGATGCAGATATTCAGAGGGAGTTGACTATCTCTCTACACTCCACAACAAAAAGGTGTAGAAGAAGCTACTTCAAATTAGGACTCCAGCAGCTCCTGCAAGGAAGCAAAGACTTAGAGGGAGTCCACCCAACAAACAAACAAAGATAAGTATTTTAATTATCATTTCATGCATATTTGTTTGTTTATATAAAATTGTTCAATGATGTATATGCTCATGTTCCTAGACTTAGGATATGTATTGTATATTAGAATAGTTGCATTGATGAATAGTATACTACTAATATACATGGGTAAGTGGCCTATGGCACTGTACAACATTCCATTGCTACTTATCTAGAATGAAACCTCTTTGCTGACATGTTGGGAGTTGTGCACACTCTTAACAATGTTCTGGTAGAGATTGGAAGGCATCTAGAAAGTTACGGGATATGGATAAATGTTGTATTGAAGCATTAGCTAAGATAATTGCATGATTATATGACATATTTCTTTATGTGTAAGAATTTGTTCTGAAAATTATGAGATGTTTCTAATCATGCAATTTAACCTGTTTTGTAGGAAAGATCGTATATCTTCACCTACAAAAGCTACAACATTTGTTCCAGCAACAAAGATATCTATTAAAGATATTGAAGATCCCAGGATCTGGGATGAAGAAATGGAATGCCATGATCCGTCGATCATGAAGAATGATGTTTGGGATGTAATCCCAAGACCTAAAGGGAAGTTTGTTATGACTTCCATATGGAACTATTAGATCAAGCATGTTGCAGATGGCAGCATAGAGAAATATAAAAGTGACGAAACAGAAGATACACCAGATGGATTCAAGACAGCTTTCTTGAATGGTGTAGTTGAAGAAGAAGTGTATGTGGAGCAGCCACTTGGTTCTGAGACACATGATAGGAAATCATATATGTGCAGAACTTGGTATGGTGAAGATAGATTGATTGTCGACACGCAGCGGAAGCTTACTACCGAGTTCAAGATGAAGAACTTGGGGATGATGCACTATTTGTTTTTTTGGCATGGAGATGTGGCAGAGTGCAGAAGGAATCTTCCTTGGTCAAGGGAAGTACACAGTAGATATCCTGAAGAGATTTGGGATGATGGATTGCAAGGCCATGGCCACACCTATGGCATCGAATCTGAAGCTTCTATGTGATGCTTCATCTGAGTCAGTTGATATCACTATGTATCGTCAGATGATTGGGTCCTTGATGTACCTGACGAACACAAGACCAGATATTTGCTTTGCTGTGAACACATTGAGCCAGTTCCTGACGGATCCGAGGAGTGTTCACCTAGTTGCTGTAAAGCATGTTCTGAGGTACCTGAAGGGTACAATGGATTATGGGCTCAAGTATGAAGCACACCAAAAGTTTAACCTACAGGGTTATGTTGATTCAGATTGGGCTGGCAGTGCTGCAGATAGGAAGAGCACATCTGGGTGTTGCTTGAGTATGGGATCAGGTGTGATCTCTTGGTTTAGCAGGAAGCAGTCCTGCGTAGCATTGAGTACAGCTGAGGCAGAGTATGTTGCAGCCTGCTCAGCTAGTTGTGAGGCGGTATGGCTATGGAAGCTACTGTCTGAGCTATTTGATCTCCCGTTGGAAGCTACTGGTATCTTCTGTGATAACCAGAGTTGTGTGAATCTTTTCGAGAACCCAGTGTTTCATGACAGGTCGAAACACATAGAGATCAAATATCACTATATCAGGGATATGGTGCAGAGAGGAGCTGTGAAGCTCCTGTATGTTGCGACGGATGAGCAGATTGCAGATGTGCTGACGAAGCCACTAGCTAGGGTGAAGTTTGAGTACTTCAGAGAGAGGCTTGGCATTCTCCAGATCGAGGACACTTCGAGGAAGAAGTGATGGACACATTTGCTGAAGCCATTCCAAGCATGTTGGAAGGAGGATCCTTCACATGGCTATGGATGTAAGCGCTGGATGATGAGCATCAGGATGATGTTCTGGTTTCTGCTTGGATATGATCAGTTGGATCATTTTTATGTATGTATGTACGCATCATGTGGATGCTGGATATGATCAGTTGGATCATTTTATGTATGTATGTACGCATCATGTGGATGCTGGATATGATCAGTTGGATCATTTTATGTATGTATGGATGCATCATGTTGGATGCTGGATATGATCAGTTGGATCATGTGTATGTATTTTTGTATATGCATCATGTTGGATGCTTGGACCATGTATCTGTATATGTATCAGGTGGATACATTGTATGATCAGGTGGATCATGTATGGTGATATGTATCATGTATCAGGTGAATACATTGTATGATCAGGAGGATCATGTATGATGATATGTATCAGGTAGATACTTGGTATGCATCAGGTGGATGCATTGATGATCAAGTGGATCATGCAGCAGGATGTTGCAGTGATGATCAGGATGATCATGGATGATGAGCTTCAGGATGTTGCTCCAGATGACATGCAGCAGGACGTTGCAGTGATGATGATCAGGATGATCATGGATGGTGAGCTTCAGGATGTTGCTCCAGATGACATGCAGCAGGACGTTGCAGTGATGATGATCAGGACGATCATGAGTACATCAGGATGATGTATGGTGAGTATCAGGTTGATACTCTGTGGCCGTGGATCAGGTTGTGCAGATGAGCATGTCTGGGAGATCCTATAGGTCGGAGTTGTGTACCTGTAACAGCCTGGGATGCTCTTTCGAGACATTGCTCTGGGAGGACATGTAATTTGTGCCCTGGGAGATCTCAGGTCGGAGTTGTGTACCCGTAACATCCTGAGATGCTCTTGCGAGGTTTTGTCCTATGGCATGTAATTTGGGCCCTGGGAGATTTCAGGTCGGAGTTGTGTACCCGTAACATCCTGAGATGCTCTTTCGAGGTTTTTCCATGACCACATGTAATAGCGCCCTGGGAGATTTTAGGTCGGAGTTGTGTACCCGTAACATCCTGAGATGCTCTTGCGAGGTTTTGTGGTGGACCACATGTAATTTGTGCCCTGGGAGATTTCAGGTCGGAGTTGTGTACCCGTAACATCCTGAGATGCTCTTTCGAGGTTTTGTGGTGGGGTCACATGTAATAGCGCCCTGGGAGATCCTACAGGTCGGAGTTGTGTACCCGTAACATCCTGGGATGCTCTTTCGAGGTTTTGTGACGCACGTAATAAGTCCTGAGGATTCCACAGTATGGCCAGTGATGACGAAGACCTGCAGGTGGTGGGCCTACATCCAGTATGAAAAAGGACTGGCTCTGTAGAACTTCTTATGACGAGTAGATTCAGAGATTGATTGAGATAGTAGCAGCAGTGGCGATGATGATGATGACTCGATGACGATTATCCAGTGACGATGATCCAGAGAAGATGACTTGTGCTAGAAGAACTGTGCTGAGAAATACCTTCCTAGTTAAGAGGGAGTGTTGATGTATATGTAACTTCGGAATGTATTTCACATATATGTATATTATATTCCTATAGAGATGGTATTATTCCTCTATAAGGAAGTGTCTTCATTTATATTGTAAGTGTCGTAACTTATACTTGATGGGTTATTAGACCACCTTGTTTGGGGTCGGCCCTGTATAAGTCATGTGGGTCAAAGGGTTATTAAACCACCCTATTGGGGGTCGGCCATGTGGGTCAAAGGGTTATTAGACCACCCTATTGGGGGTCGGCCCACTCAGCATTATGTTATGTGGTTAAGTTCGAGCCTACATGAGTTAGGTAAAAAGGCAAGTCAAGTCAAGTATAAATAGAGTGCGGGAGGCACTCTATTTACTCACTCACTTCTCACACATGCACTCAAGGAGGAGTAGCGCACTTATGGAGGAGGAGGATCTGCTGCTAGGTTATGGCTATCTCTCTTGGTTGGTTGTATCATTGCTCTATCTATCTCTGAGGAAGTTATTGGGGTTTTTCACCTTTATGGTTTTCCCCAAGTAAATCTTTGTGTCTCTTGTGTGCTTGCATTATTGTCTCCATGATTGATATGCTGTAGATATGCTGTACATGTTGTTCTTTCAGTTAAGATCCTAGATCAGATTTAAGTAAATTCTGAAAATTTAACAAAGACATGCTTAGGATGTATGTTAAAGACCAGCGTAGTAAGTGGGAGGACTACTTGCATTTAGCATAATTTGCATATAATAACCATTATCATGCATAATCCAAGCTTAGCCCTTTTGAAATTATTTACAGTAAAAAATGTGATACACCTGTTTCTTGGAATGACCTAGTAAATAGAGTTATTTTAGGACCTCAATTGTTGCAGAAATTAGAACTAATTGTGAAACAAGTACAAAGAAATCTTAAAGTTGTCCAAGATAGGCAAAAGAGTCAAGCAGATATTAGAAGGACTCATAAAGACTTCCAGGTTGGTGAACATGTTTTTCTTAAGGTAAGACCGAAAAAAAGTTCATTGAAATTAGGAAGTTGTGCCAAGTTGGCACCCAGGTATTGTGGTCCTTTTGAAATTTTGTCAAGGGTTGGAACAGTGGAATACCAACTGGCTTTGCCACCAAATATAATGATACATAATGTTTTTCATATATTATTTTTAAAGAAGTATGTACACGATGCTACTCATGTTGTGAATTGGAATGATGTACAGGTGGGACAAGACGGAAATTTTCAGGTGGAACCGGACTGTATCGTCGAAAGGAGGGAAACTCTACTCCGGAATCGCACCATTGGGCAGGTAAAGGTCCAATGGAAGCAACTTAGCCCAGAAGAGGCAACCTCGGAGTTGGAGAGTAGTATGCAGGCAGCATACCCAACTTTGTTCCAGGAACACTCAGAGAGTTATTAAACAACATCGAGGACAATGTTGAGATTTAAGGGGGGATGTATGTCACCTACCCAAATTTTGAGAATATTATTTTATTTACAAAATACTTTATGTTAAATTATAATTACAAAGTTTTGTAATTATGACCAAGTTGGTCAAGGATGATTGTAATTACTAATTATTATTATTTAATAAATTAAAATAGGAGACAAACACCCAGGGGAACTGTTAAATGAGTGTTCACTGACCCACTAGGAGGAATGGAAGTTGTTAGAAGGCATGGGACAGATGACAACATTTGCACTCCACCACTAGCTGTTGGTTATGGGAAAACTACCCATACATTTGTGGAAGTATCCCCCAGGTGGGTGGAAGAGAGCAGTTAGCTCATTAATGACCAGTTAACCACTAAAATTCCTAGGCATCCTAGATAAGGCAATTCGAATTGGGTAGGAAGCCCCTACAATATTTTCTACAGAAATATTCCTCAAGTGTATCAGGTGATCACTGAGAGATTCGAATAGGGAGGCTATGTGAGAGTGAAACTGTGAGTCTGCTAGTTATTCTGAGAGGGAAAACCAGAGGTGCTGGTGCAGGTCTCTTTGACTGCTGAGTCTTTATGACTGGATAATCTATATTCTACTGCAAGTTGATATACTGAGGATTCTACAGAATCTTCCTCATGGTGGTTCAATGAATAGGCTCGGGGGTCCTAAGGCTAATAACTTGGCTGTCTTCAGGAGTAGGTTGGGTGGAACAGGTCCTTGGGTTGTTTGTTTCTCCTACAATCAACCAAGGTCTACTATTATTACTTTTGTTTACAATTAAATGTTTTCTGCATGGTAGAATTATTATTTACAGTTATACAGAAAGAACTCTTCCATCTTCTGACTTAAGGATGATTCGCTTTAAGGATGATTAAGTAATTGAAATGAATGATTAAATTCCTTTCAGTATTTTTCCCATACTGTTATCTGTACAGTAATCTAGTACAAGAAAGAAAAATTAATAGAGATGAGTGATAGGAAGAATGCCATTTTAATGAAAGGTTAAACACAGTAGTTTTTCTTGTTAAATTATTTCTTTTAAATCATAAGTAAAATGCAAGAAATAGTACAGTATAGTATAAACAGATGTACACCATTCATCTAATTCTTAAATAAAAACACATTTTATTTCTGCACAGATTTATATTTTCCCTTTCAACTCTATCTATTTCAGATAGTAATCACATGCATTTCAATATTATAAATTCCATGTTTTAAAGCATTTATATATAGTAGCTGCAAAACTAATCTCTGTACATAATTGTTATAAGTACACACATATTATTTCTTCACTAACTATCACTTTTGATTTCAATTATTAAATACAAATACCTGCACAGTAGCATCAAAACCCTATATTATTACAGACCCTAGATTCTAAATGTTTATTTAGTACATAGTTCATAAACTTCTCATCAATCCATTCATGGAAAACATTAGACATTTATTTCTGAGGTTATAGCAAATATGATTTTCCAAACCCTAACTAAACATTTTCTATAACCTTACCATCTCTTATACATGTCGAGATTACTAACAAGACACTAAACAACACTTAGCAGAAAGTATGATTTTAGTATTAATGTCTAAACAATAGCTTACAAACCTAACTAGAAAAATACACAATGTCTACACCTTTTCATGCATAAGATAAGGCCCAGTCTTGGGTTCCAAAGCTCAGTACAAGAAAGGTTGCCAACATAAGCTACAGGTAGGGTTTCATTCATGATACAAAATAGAACCCTGTGGCACTAGCTATTTTGAAAACATATAACATACCAAACTTTATCTTATCACAATTCCAAAACTGAAATTTCAACAACGATAACGAAGTACAAGAAACATCTATCAATAGTTATGCAAACCATAACTTGCGGCCAAAGACAACTATTGTTGTTCAGCACCACATTAACAATTATATAAACAATTTTCCAATCATTATTTTAAAACACAACAATTCTTTACAAAATGATCCATTATTTTATAAGTGCATTTGAACCCTCGGCTCTTGGTCTCACATTCAAAATTATAAATAAAACTTAAACAGAGTTTACATTATGGACCTTTCAAGGTTCCAACATTACATAGGGTCTATCCCTTATCAACCAAAAAACACTAAAACGAGTTCAAGGTTCCACAAACTACATAGGGTTTTACCCTTAACAACAACAGTACAAACACAAGTTCGAAGTTCTTTACAAATGATGCAGCCAGGCATCACAGAGGCAAATAGCAACTTAAACACTGAGGGTTTATCCTCTTAACAACTTGGATCAAATTAAAACATTAAAACTTAACACTCGACCATTACTCCAACAAGGTCGTGTATTTTCCAACTCTCGGCACATCGCACTCATCAACTAAACCATGCCAAAAGCACCTACAAGGTTTCAAGAACCACCGGGGCTTACCAGGAAGTAGATGCATCATATCCATCCCAAATATTATGCATAGCAACCTCCTACGAAGTGGGTACCTGCCAAATCACAGTTTGGAGGGTTAAAAACAAGAAAACGCAAATATAAAAGTAAGTATTACAGTATTACATTCATTATCATAAACACTTACCCTTAGCAACGAAGCTTCTGAACATTGACACATTACACCAACAAAACGATGAAGCATGATAGCATTCACAACAAACTACAAATTCGAACCCCAGTTCAAGTTACAATCAATAATTGATAGAAGCACCATACACAACTACCATGGTTGTATCATGGCTATAGTGCACAAGAGCCTAATCCTGTAACATTTTAAACTATCTTTCATAGGTCCAAGGTTCAAATCCGAGGAAGGAGTCCTCCTGACAGAAAACCACTAAAACCTACATTGCAACAATGAAGACAGGAAAAACCAACTTTCATTACTTACCAACGCGATTTTAGGGTTTCGTTCTCATCCCTAGATCTTATGAAGACCAATGGTGGATCAGCTTCTAGTCGGGCATGTTGACAATCGAGCAACAATTTCAATCAATACTGCATTGATTACTTCATCTACCAAGTCGCCAAGTCAGCAGACCAAGATCTAGTGCATGGCACAGCTCAACATTATTTGGTGCTTATTGCAAACATAATCATGTGAAGACTACAACCGATCTTCCACTTCACTTAAAAAGTTGAATGACGTTAATGCTACGCCTATCATTGCCAGTTTGGAAAGCATGCCAAGTACGAACTTTAATACCCTGTCATCAATCGAAATCATTGCAATATTAGATCCATAAGTGCACATTTTATATAGTTCAAAGAATTGTTTTAGGCATCGTAACAATCGTACTATATGCCAATGTATAATGTGAATGCATAGTCACTATGGAATATTTTTATTTCATTTCTATAGTTTTTGTATAGCAATAGGGTAAAGTTTTATATATATTGATATCCTTTTGATAAATGAAGACTTTAGAAATAGTCTAAGTTATGTTAATGCATTATATAATGCTAGTTCATAGCATAAGCACTATATTCACAATATGTAATTCCTATATTAGCTATGTATTGAAATCAATGGATAAGAGTAAGACTATAGGTAAAGTTTGCATGCACATTATAATGTTAATTTATAGCATTAGTATTATAACTACTATATATTTCATATATTGTTAATCAAATGATAATTGTGAGACTTTAGAATAGTCTAAGTTCTGTTGATGCAAAATGTAATGATAGTTCAATAGTATAAACATTATTTCTACAAGCTTTCAAATAGATTACATATGGGTATTGGTATCAACACGTGACGTAATGACAATAGTCATATTAGGGTGACTTCTCCTAGATAATCGTTATAGCAATATAAAAACAATTTGATGACATAAATTTTAATAACACTGAAGAGTTTGTAAGCCAGCACGTAAACTAGAAATGGGAAACAAAATATCCATACCTCCAGTAACCTGTTTTGCAAGGAAGTACTTAGTATTTTCTTATTTTACACTGACGATGAATTGAAAGACACATGTACTCTTAATTCATGTTTGTTGTAGAATTTCTTACATGCATTCTACACATGGAAATAGGATTCAAATTCCTTAGCTAAATGTAGCTAAGTAAACCCTAGGGTACCTCGTAGGACCCCTTCGTCATCATACAAACAAATTGTTAGCACATCATAATAATACAAACCTTTGTACATCATATAATTACTTTTAGAACTTAGACAAATTTGAAGACTGCATTCTTGTGTTACGATCATAAAGTGTCTTTCATTAAAGAGTTTAGAATATATTTAATCCGCAATAGCAATTACAACTAACATCATATTTTATTTTGAAAAATTTGATGTGTTCCACACTAACAACTTCGATAATTATTGCTATTTTAAAATTTTTTAATTTTTTGGTATTTTACGTGATGTTACATGGAGTCGGAGGCCGTCCTCAATAAGTGCACTTGTCAGCTTCGCTCTCGCTCTATCACAGAGGTCTTAATTTAGTGGCAGGACATGCAACCAGAGGATGCTTCCTAGGAACCACTCCAGATTCAACAACAATTTCCACATCTAAAGCTTTGAGGACAAAGATTTTTCTAAGGGGCAGGGGATGTGAGGAACCCATGTCATTACTTTGTTAGTATATTGTTGTTGGACGCATATTCTTTTTAAGTCATCCCATAGTATTTGTTGATCCATAGTTTGTGTTATTGTTGATTGGCGCATATGCTTTGTAAGTTGCCCGTTGTATTGTTGATCCATAGTTTGTATTAGCCCATGGTTTTGACCCATATGATTGGTTCCTAGACTTAATATATAAGAGTGTGTTGAGGCCTATGAAGGTACCGTGAAGTTATTTTGTATTGAGATTGCTCAAGGGAGGTTGCCCCCTCGAATTGGTCTGCGATCAATAAAAGTATTCTTTGATTTGATATCTCGTGTATTCATCAATTAATTGTTGCAGGTTCTTCTCACGTTGGGACTCCCAACAATCTGGTGTATCTCTATAGGGCGTGTCACCCTTCATTACTTGGTACACAAGTGTAAAAAACTACTAAATTGATTTTTGGCTTGATTTTATGAGTTTTGTGTGTTTTATTTCATAGTTGTAGAACCTCCTAGACACAACATACTTCATCCTTGGCTTATTTTTTGAAGTTTAAGTATTGATTAGAGTCCTACCTAGTCAAACAGGTGTATTACTCATAAGTGGGAAATTTCAATCCCTCACGAGCACATTCAGTCTTGTGACTCCTTATCAGGCCATATGATTTATTCATCCTGACTTCTAATCCCTCCAATACTTGGTTGTTGTGATTTTTTGCTCAATTTTGTGTGTTTTTGACGCAAGTCGCCTTAGACACTTAAGGTTCTTGCTTAACAATACACATGACACGACCACACATGTTCACACAAACAATATGCAAACAACATGCCAGAAGCTAGCCTATATTACTTCTATGAATCGGTTATAATGCGGAATAACTGTAAATACAAATAACTAACTATCTGTCGGCCTCAGCCGTTACAATACAGAAGTAACTATGGTGTGCTCTCTCAGTGTGTCGACCTCACCCTCTCCTGGTTTGCTATTGAACTGTTATCTATGGATCGATCTTCTCTTCAGCACTACTTTACTCACCAAATTGCCAAGTCTCTCCCTATGCCAAAAACATTCCGTCAACTGATCTAAACTCCCTAGTATTCTACCCTGCTGCTGCTACTATTCTCGATACCACTGCGATCCCCAAGACACGCTTCCTCTGTCAACCGATCCTTTCATGATCCTGCAGACCTATGTTAGGATATTCCTATACTCCATCCTAGTCCCACCAGTATTTTGATCCTTTACATTTTCAGTCATGCATGCACTTTTAGGGTTTGCATGCATTCTAGGGTTTGCATGCATCCCAGCCATCAGTCCAGCACCTAGCCCTCAGTTAGCCAGCCCCGAGGAGCTTCTCACTATTCAGTTTTAGCCCTCCAGTTGCTTAGTGCACCCTTCTTCCTTGATTTTAGGGAGCAACTCGCCCTTCTTCACCTACCAGTCCAGTTTTCAGTCAGTCACACTCAGTTACAGTCAGTTACAGTCAGTTACAGTCAGTTACACTCAGTTACAGTCAATTACAGTCAGTTACAGTCAGTTACTCTTAGTTACATTGAGTTACACTCAGTTACACTCAGTTACACTTAGTTACACTGAGTTACACCTACCAGAGTTAGTTTGACTGATGGTTGACAATTACTTGAGCATTGATGACTCCTCTGATAATGATGAAGACTTCCAGTTGCGCTCCGATGATCATGAGGACACCTAGTTGTGGTCTGATGACACTCCAGTAATCCTTTGATCACTCCATGAAGGCTAATTCGAATTGCCACCTTAGGCATTCGAATTCCTCATGCATTGTATTATTTATATGTCCATTTGTGATTAATAATATAGTGTGTGTGAAGTATTATTGCTTCTATCTGAGTTCTATTGTACCATATTATTCTGTTGCTCATTATACTGTATTGTTCACTCTTCTTCTATTTTCCTGCTTAATCATAATTACTCTTGTGAGTTATACATCATCTCTTAGATCTGCTGTGAGGATTTTCACATGGTATCAGAGCATGTTGAGAGTATTGTTTATCTCCATTCTTGAGAGTTTTTTGCAGGTTATTACCAAGATTTCGAGTACAGCAGTTGTAGCAGTTTCTGCATCTTTGCAGCAGTAGCAGTTGCAATTATTCTATATTGTTTTTGCAGGTCCTCTATAGCTTCTATGTATTCATCAGGAATTACTCCTCTTTCTCCACTCAACTATGATGAATGGAAACCACAAATAATAGCACATATAAAGAGACATGATCTCTTTGATTGTTATTTTGAAAGAGAGTTTGAATCCTATGATGAAGAGAGTGACTGCCTAGATAAAGGTGAAAAATCTTGTGCAGTCATGATGTATGCTATGCCTCGATGCATGTCATATGACTTCCCTGATATTTCATGGACTCCAAAAGAGCTATGGGCCTACCTGGATGGAAGATTTGGCATACAGAATGAAGGAATTGGTCCAAACCCATTCGAAAGCAAGAAAAGTGATGCATTCACTCCCCTTGATGGTCTCTCAGATCATGAACCAGTATCATCTCATATTGAAGTTGTTGACAAAGAACTTGCAGATTCTCCGCTCATGCTCAAACTTTCTTCTCTTTCTGTGCCAGCTCACACTCTAGATATTGCAGAAGGTCCTAAATCCTCTCTTGCACCAGAGTCTGTTGGTTTGCATCATGATCACATGATTATTTCAGAGTTCAAATTAGCTAATGGAGGTAATGCATTCGCTCCTCTTCAACAAACATCTCTTTTATACTACTATATGATCATAAATTCATGCTTTCAGAAGGTCATTGAAGAATATGGCCATTGCCATTCGCTTGGGATAATTTCTCATGCACCTACTGGTTTTGATCTCACCCCTCATGGTTCAAAGGAGATCTCAAGAAACCATGATTCAAGTCTTGTATCTAAATTGGGTTCTAAGCAATTACTGCTTGGGATAATTTCTCATGCATATGATAGTTTTGATCTCACCCCTGCTGGTTCAAAGGAGATCTAAAGAAACTGTTTTGAAAGTCTTAAATCTGATTTTGATTTCAAGCAAACATGTAATAGTTATTTTTGGCATAATCTCACCCATGGTGGTTCGAAGGAGAAGAAAAAAGACTATATGCACTTTCACAGATTTGATCCTACCTCAGCTGATTCGAATCACGGGTTCAAGGATCATTCTCATACTATTGGATTTGTTCTCATCACATTCGATCTAAAGAGAAAGTACAAGCACATGCTTTTTGAGCATGATCCACTTCTTCCCAAGAAGAAGATACCTCCAGACATATGACCAAGCATCACACCTGCTTGAGTTTGGAGCATTTATTTTTATGTGTGCCTTACAGTCTATTTTTTGAGGAGGGGGTATGTTTCCCATGAAATTTTCCCACTTCCTTGGTTTATTGATTGTTATTATTCATTGTATTGGGTGACCTTTGGTCTTAGTTACCAGGGCCCAGGATGGATTAAGGGGGGGTGTTAGGATATTCCTATACTCCATCCTAGTCCCACCAGTATTTTTGATCCTTTACATTTTCAGTCATGCATGCACTTTTAGGGTTTGCATGCATTCTAGGGTTTGCATGCATATTGCATGCATCCCAGTCATCAGTCCAGCACCTAGCCCTCAGTTAGCCAGCCCCGAGGAGCTTCTCACTATTCAGTTTTATCCCTCCAGTTGCTTAGTGCGCCCTTCTTCCTTGATTTTAGGGAGAAACTCGCCCTTCTTCACCTACCAGTCCAGTTGTCAGTCAGTCACACTCAGTTACACTCAGTTACATTCAGTTACACTCAGTTACAGTCAGTTACACTCAGTTACTCTTACTTACATTGAGTTACACTCAGTTACACTGAGTTACACCTACCAGAGTTAGTTTGACTGATGGTTGACAATTACTTGAGCATTGATGACTCCTCTGATGATGATGAAGACTTCCAGTTGCGCTCCGATGATCATGAGGACACCTAGTTGTGCTCCGATGACACTCCAGTGATCCTTTGATCACTCCATGAAGGCTAATTCGAATTGCCACCTTAGGCATTCGAATTCCTCATGCATTGTATTATTTATATGTCCATTTGTGATTAATAATCTAGTGTGTGTGAAGTATTATTGCTTCTATCTGAGTTCTACTGTACCATATTATTCTGTTGCTCATTATACTGTATTGTTCACTCTTCTTCTATTTTCCTGCTTAATCATAATTACTCTTGTGAGTTATACATCATCTCTTAGATCTGCTGTGAGGATTTTCACAACCTACAACTATTAGCGCCCCTGCCGTGTTGTACAGCCTCTTCCTGTGATGACATATGTCATGTCTTCACCCACCTACAATAACTTCTAATAACTTCCTCATCAACTCCGAATTGTTTCCAAGTACTCTCCTTGACTTCTATGCTTCCTCTGACAAGCTACGGTAAACCATCCCGTCGGCCATACTGTCCTCCATCAACTTTGACTCTCCTGTCGGCTTTCACTCTGTGCTTAGGCTTCTCTAGTCTTCCCCTTCCTCCTCACTTGGCTCATGCCCAAAACCTGTCAACATTGCGGTTCGACAACATGTCGACCTTTCCATGACTCTACAGCAACTTGTCGCCTATCAACATCTACATGTCAACTATCGACTGTCGTCTGTCGACACTAACATGTCGACTCTCGACCTCTTCACTCCTGTCGACTGCTTCGACAGCTTCTGCTCGACTTATTGACTTCGACGAGTCAATATGCTTCATGTACCAGTAGTTGTCGACACTCCCTCTGGTCGGCTCCCTTCTGTCGATCAATGTTATACCTCTATATTCCACAGTGTTGCATCTCCACCACAAACAGAGTTGACGACACTTTCCCTACTGTTTTAAACCATCTAGAAGAGACAGATGATGAGTCAACCTTGAAGGTGAATCTATCCTGATAATTTCTGACCCACCTAAGACTTTATCTACACACACTACTGCGCCTTGCTAATTTTCCAAAACGCGGTACTAGACACTACCGTGCTATGCTTTTTCCCCAAAACGCTGTAGTACCGCGTTGTGATAAGACTGCAGAATGCGGTACTCTTTTAATAGCCTTTTTCCCTTGGCTTATGGGATTTTGGATTTTCGAAGATAATGGAAGATTGAGGTCCCTGATTCGATCTCAACTCATCTCCTTCGATTAGAAACTCTGATCCACTTATCTCTCCCTAGATCCACCCATCTGCCTTGTTGGTTAACCTCACCATTCACTATAAAAGAGAGGCATTCCATTGGGAAAAGAGAGGGACTCTTGAGAGTACCAAACTTATGGTCTTACAGTATTGTGGAGATAGCTAGAGGAGAAGACACTTGGAGCTGGAGGATTGGCTTGGACATCAAGCACCTTTTGTAAGTATTCTTCAAGTTGTAATGGAATAACTTGTCTTGTTTTCCCAAATCATTTGTGTTAATTTTGTTTTAATGATATGATTTGTATCTTTCATAGATTTAGATTCTAACTCATGTTTCAGGTTGCTAGAGAATAGTGCATTCTTGTGTCTTGGTTCCATTTTGACAGGTTCATTTGTGAGGGCTTGGAGATTGGAACAACTACAAAACAAGCGTCTGGATAGAAGGTCAGTTAAACTTCTTCTACTCTTTCTAGCATTTTAATCTTGAGGTGTTTGTTAGATCTAGGGATTCAAGGTAGCATTTGTTTTGACTTGTTTCTTGCTTTAAAGTTAGTTTAAAGTATGCTTTAAAGTTAAGAGAGTTTTGGCTTATCCGTAGGACAAAATTCTACATAACAAGAATGGCGACTCCATTGGTTTTGATTATTGCTTAATTGATTCAATTCACAGTCATTTATCTTTGCATTGTGAGTTTTTGTTGCACTTCAAACCAGTTTGAATCTTGGTCCTTTTTGACCTTTATTCACTCCTCCTCGCAGTATTTATCTCCCTGTTTGATCACTGAGTCCCCTGGGTGGGCAACAACCCTGAAAACTTCATTTCATTTTCTCAAGTTGCGCTTTTTCCTTACCTTTCCACAGTACCGCGCCCTCTGAACGGATTCCAGCGCGGTAGTACCGCATTCTACTCCTTAATACCAGAGCGGTACTGTCACAGTGCCGTGCTCCAGTCAGATCATCACCCGCGGTAGTGTTTGCAAATTTGTAAAAAAAAATTTAATACTTGCTTGGTTTCCAGAGTCTCTCTCTGCCTTAGATAGTGTTTACTGTTGCCTATTAGCATCCTGGTCAATTTCCAGTCTGCATGGTGTGCTTATTACCCAGTTTGTGAGCTTGACTGTTGATTGAATTAGTGGCACTTTTGACATATTGGTCATTTTTCCAGTTTGATTACATTGGTTTGATTTTTTCACCCCAACCAACTCAACACCACTGTTCTCTGTTACTGAATCCTGTAGCTTTTACAGTCACATTATTGTTATCATTTTTCAGTAATTAAAATATTATCATTTGAGAGCAATTTTGTTGTTTAAATTGAAAACGTCTACCAGCATTATTTTGCATTAGGAAATGGATCATTGATTTTGCCACAAAAAATTCTCATAGTTGAAGCATCGTAGATTGTAGGATCAGTGCATTTAAAGGAGTGTTTACTTCAGTTTGGCTTTGTTTATAAATCGAAAAGGAAAAATCTCTTGCTTTGATGTTTGCTTGTGAAAAATTTCATGCATATTTGATCGAAGAACCTCTATCTTTACCCTAGCTAGATTTCATCGAAGACAAAGGCTTATTTGTGATTCATTCTCATTTGCATGGTTTGAGTCGTCATAACACCATCAAGTTTCACGTCCACTACCTGATTGAGTAAGACAGCCACTAAAATTAATCACCCTAATTAAACCAACTTTAACCTCACTTGAGGAAATCAAAAGAATTTGGTAGTTAGGTAGGACACCGGGGATAGGCATCAAAATAATTCCCCCTTGTCATTCTCATCTGAGACATAGTCATTGTCTTTAGGGAACTAAAATCCTCTAGTACTTATTGACACGGTCACAGCTAGTTTGTGGAGGGGCCTCCTGACTTTTTTTAACTTTCAGGGGTTAAACGGCCGCGAGATTGAGAACCGGACGGACTCTGTAGAATACCGCACTCCACTTAGCCCTAAGGCAACATCGATCGCTGTCTTCTTCGGAAGGCTGAAGTGCCCAAAACCTTTTCCGACGTGTCATGAATGAAGTAGCTTAGTATCTATTCTACTAGGGCTCTTTTACCCAGGATCCCTTTCGGTAGAGGGATATCCTTCTTATATCGGTCTCTCATGTTGTATTGTTCGACTTGGATTTCATCACCTTGCGAAGGATACAGCTTGTTGAGGTCTCCAGCTCTTAGTTAGGAGTTTGCTTGGCGTCTCATCTTCATAGAGGGTAATTTTTTCTTTGTAGGGACTGCTTGTTGGCATTCTGGCCATTTTTTGTATTAGCTCGCTTATTGAGACAGCGGTCTCAGTATAGATTTTAGAGCTTACCTTTTTTTTTGGCCTGTGAGCCTTGCTTTTTCTAGCTCCTCTTCTGCACACTCGGCTGCATTAGAGTTTTTGAGTTCTTTGTTTACGATACTGCCCCCGATTTTCATTTTCCTGTCATCATGTCAGATCAACCACGAAGATCACGAAGACAATAGGGCCTAAGCCCTCCACCACCACCACCACCACCACCACGGACTTCTGGTCCCCCTGCATCACGCATTCCTACTCCTCCTCGCCGCGGTGCTGGTCGAGGCAACATTCCACCGCCGATACGTACAACATCTTCAGTTACGCCCGTAACTGCTACACAAAGCACAGTCTCAGAAGCTATTGCAGCTTCTACAACCACTAGCATGTCTAAGACTTCCACTGTCACCTCACCCACTGTCATTCCAGATTTATCTGTTACAGTGGACACAATTATAGCAGCTGAACCTAGCACAACCCAGAGTACTAGACCAGAGGTCATCCTTCTACCGGATGCCAACACTTCCCGTCCATCAGACACTTTTCACGATGATATAGACGGATCTATTGGCACCACAGAAGGGTGCGACCAGGACATACCTGGCTTAATTTCAGTCCCAGGTGGATACGTTGAAATTGTTGAAGATACTCGTCTACTTGACACACCTTTTGAACCTGATTATGGCTTCATTACTTCCCAGGCGGAACTTCCACCTGTTATTACTAAGTCACCCAGTGTCCATCCTCAGGAGACAAGTTCTTCTAGCAACGTACCTCATACTTTACATCTACCCAACCTCCCACCGGGACATGAAACCATGGCTTCCATCCAGTCTAGTATGTTTAGCCTAGCGAATTCTCTGTTAGCATCGGCACAATTTAGACGCAACACAGAGCAAATGCTTTCGACAGCGTCTAGATACCCCCTCGTTTCTCATCCTTCTGACTATAGGGTTCCCAATGTCCCGTCTAGCACAGAATTTCATCACTCCTTTGCAGATGGCTCAGGACCTTCGGACTTTACTATACCTAGGTTCCCGCCGGATCCCCAAAATATTTTCCAGGATATGAACTCGGACCCAGTTCTCATTGGTCCTCCTATCATTGAACACGTTATGGACAACGCCGACACCCCTGGGCTAAATTCCCCACATTTGCTGTCATCACCAATGTTTGGTGCACATTCTATGAGGGATAACCCAGTTTTTTCTCCGTCCTCACCTGTCCAATATGGACGACCTCCTCCGCAATTCGGTACTTTTGGCGCCGTTGTCCAATCCATGCTATCATATTTGGCTAGCGGCGGAAGAACACCTAGTCATACTGCTGGATCTTCCATTTCGACCGGAGGATCACCTTCAGCCACCATTTATACTATTTCAGGATGTGGACAACCGATTGCAATGGTCCCTAACTCAAACATACAAACCCTCCCTGGTGGGCCATCAACCCAACCAGCTGGGGGGCAACCTTTTGTTGGGAACCCCATTGTTGGTCAACAACCTCCTCCCATAGGGTCATCAACCCAACCAGTTGGAGGACAACCTTTTGTGGGGAACCCCGTTCCTACTCAATAGCCTCCTCTCATAGGGTCATCCAACCCATCCGCTGGTGGACAACCTATTGGTTCTATCCAACAACTATCCCAACCAGCAGCATCTACTCAGTACGGTATGTACACCACACCTGGCAGTGGGCAACCTTATTCCGGTATTCCAACTGGACCTCATTCTCAACCTCCCCCATCAGGCATGCTTCCTTCTTGGGATCATCAAATCCCACAGAGTGGGGGGTACTCACTTTTTGGAAACTGGAACCAAGCTGGGGGGGCAATCTCAGATTTCCCCCAACTTGAATTCTGGCTTCCCTTACCCTTCAGCTGCTACAACTCCATGGAACCCATCACTTCAATTTCCACTCGCTCCTCAAGCAGGAACGAGCCTTCCATGGACACCACCGTCGCAGCCACCCCCCAACCCTGCTATGGGAAATCCTCCACTTACACAATATACTGGTAACATCCCTGGAACACAACAATTCCAAGGAGCTTTTTCCCAACAAGGAACAACAACCATTCCTGGGTATCAACAACCTCAGGGTACCATACCCACTCAGCAGAACACTTACCAACCGGCTGCTTACAATCAACTGGTTAACCAGATGGCTCACTATCCGCAGAAATTCCAACAGTATCCCGCGGGAAACACATATGGGTATAACACACAGCAGCATGCTATGCAGGGCCCTCCAGGGTTCTCTGCACCACATGGTTATTACTCATACCCGCAGACCAACCGTCAACTTCCCTTTTTGGCCACACTTGACTTACCTGATTTGTCGAGGCTTATCAACGATCCTATATGGCATGAACCTCATTGGCCACCTATTCCAGCCAAACTACCATCAGACATTCCCAATTTCGATGCTAAGCCCGGGGAAGACCCAAAGAACCACGTGATGACCTTCCATCTTTGGTGTTCATCCAACTCCTTGATGGATGATTCCATCCGACTTCGGCTCTTCCAACGTACGCTTACCGGAACGGCAGCAAAATGGTACATCGAGCTGCCACAGCACTCTTTTTCGTGATTTCAACACTTTGGCTATGCAGTTTCTGACTCATTTCTAGCTCCCCATCCGGTATGAGACTGGAACAGAACTGTTAACTTCACTGCGTCAAACCACTTCTACACATATTTCGGATCACATCCACGAGTGGCGACAACGCCGCAGGCTAATAAAGGCACCTATTCTGGATCAGCTACTTGCTGATTGGTTTACAAAATCCTTTTTGCCTCCCATAGCCAGAGATATCGCTATGCGCGGACCGGTTACAGAAGAACAAGCCATCTCGGCAGCCCAGTACATGGATTTGGTATACTCTCAATCCGGTACTTTACATGAACTTCTTCCACATGCCTCCCGCATTCACACTGATCCAACGAAGCCTACCACTGAACCCCCCATTGATGGTATTGTCGGTTCAGCCAAGACACAACCTGCTACCAACTCGACGGGACAACAAGCTTCTGCTTCCCCCGCTTTTACCCAGGCTGTTTCAAAAACAACTGCTTCTCCTGTTGTTTCCTTCGAAGTGAACGCAGTCCAATATACGTCACAACCACTTGGGGGAAAGAAGAAAAACAATCGTGGTAAACCCAAGAAAAACCAGCAGGAGAACCCCAAACCACAACCCACCCAGAATGACCAGAAACCACGTCGGAAAGCTAAGTTTCCCTGCTTGATTTGTCAAGATGATCATTATATGCGTGACTGTCCCTACAAGGATGAGGTCAACAAGTTCATTAAAGGATCCTCTCGCCCAACAGTGTTAACTGACCCTTTCCCCCAACAGCAACAGCAAATGGTTTCCCAAGAATCCCCACAAGGGGGAAACCCGACCAATCCCACCCGCGGAGAGACGTCCACAAACCGCTAAATCCTGATGACTAGTAACGAAGAGGTTCATATCACCACTCATTCAAAGACGTATGACAACCCTCCAAGTTCAAACAAACAATCGGAGATAGCCAAAGGCAAATCTCCCGTTGAAGATCCGATTCCTATTCCCCCCCCTAACAGTCATCTCCATATCGAGAGGCCGCTGCTGGACACAGTGTTACGCCCACCCAAGGGCACCATACGAAAGGCGACATTCAATCCAAATGCGTGAGCTGCCCAAAACTACAACATTGTTGAGGATTTGGCTCAAGCACCTTGCACCATGTTGACTCTCGAGGTTCTCCAACACTGCCCTACGCAGCGTAGAACCCTACTTTCAGCACTGGGGGCAATGGTCCCGGATACTTCAAACTCCATCATGTTTAACTTGGAGCACGCCAAACCTAGGCTTTCTCATCAGTTAGCCTTCCAGGTACATACAAAAATCCATGGAAATACCATCCATCGCACAGTATTAGACGAAGGTGCTTCCACGTCGATCATGTCTTTGAACTGTTGGAGAGCCTTAGGCTCACCCGAGGTCACCACTTCTCCTACTACTCTCAGGGCGTTTGATGGACACGGTTTTCAACCTTATGGACTAATTCCCTCAATTGGTGTTGAACTGGGGGGAAAAACAGTATTTGTACATGTTGAAGTCGTAGATGCACCATTGGACTACAATCTCCTCCTTGGACGGAACTGGTTTTATCCCATGACCACCATAGCATCTACAGTCTTCCGGATTGTGCAATTTCCTCATGAAGGGAAAATTGTCACTATTGATCAATTGGATTACTGTATTCCAGACTCCCATCCAAACTCCGCCAACACCGTCCCGTTATTGGATCAACCACGGTACCGGTTCCAAGACGTTGGTGTTGGTCTCATGAAGGATTCATCCCTCATTGGAGTTTTTCCAGACCTTGGAACCCATGTTCAACCAATTACCATGATTTCATCGAGTATCACCCCGTCCAATGATTCATGGGTGATTCTGAGTCCCTCTCAGATTGAAGACTACGGCAACTCTATGCCTCTGAACAGAAACCTTGCAGCATACAGCGCGATCCAATCAGCCACCGATTGGGTCGACTGTTCTACTGATCACACCGTGGCCCAGCTCTCGGCTGAAACTCATCCATACCCACCACTTTTTGATCCTCTCAATTTGATTTTTCCCACCGACGAATCAATTATGGAGGTTATGTGCGGTGATGAGCCACCATGGGGAGATTTTCATCATCGATCTTCATTCCCCACTATTCAGACACTTGAGCCTGATACAAAACCCAGAACTTCATTTGGGATGGTTCAAACCAAGTTCCCCACTTCCCTCGACGAGGTATTTTCAGAAGGAAACTTGGCCAATCTTATGGCAACCACTCCCATCGATATTTCAGTGAAGCCTGGTATCGTGGAAAATGTACACATCGGCAAAACATGTACTCCCCTTGAAACGGAGTTCTATAGTGCCCACTTCAAAACTTTCCGCGATGTTTTCGCTTGGAGTTATGAAGAGATGCCAGGGATAGACCCCTCGATCATGGTCCACGAAATCCCAACTTTCCCTGGCGCCCGACCTATTCGGCAGAAACTTCGACCCGTCCATCCTCGTAAGGCAGCCGCCATTAAAGCAGAAGTTGAAAAACTTTTGCGTGCTGGTTTTATCTATCCTGTCCCATTGACAGAATGGGTATCCAACATCGTTCCCGTAGCCAAGAAACAGGGAACGATTAGGGTCTGTGTTGATTACCGTGATTTGAACAAGGCTTGTCCAAAGGACAACTACCCAACTCCGTTCATCGACCAGATCATCGATAACTGTGCCGGAAGTGTCATCTTTTCATTTATGGATGGCTTTTCTGGCTACAATCAGATCGATATCCTCCCAGCCGACCAGCACAAAACGACCTTTATCTTCCCTTGGGGGATCTTTGCATATCGAAAGTTACCTTTTGGCCTGAAAAATGCCGGGGCAACTTTCCAACGGGCGATGTCATACGCATTTCATGACATCAAACATATTGTAGAACCATATCTTGATGACCTTCCCGCTCACTCTCGAACTCGGGAAGACCATCCAGACCACTTAAGCGCCATTTTCGAAAGGTGTCGTCGCTACAATATACGTTTGAACCCGCATAAATGCGTCTTCTGTGTAGAAGCCGGAAAACTATTGGCCTTCATAGTCTCCAAAGACGGGATACATCTAGATCCCGCAAAGGTAGCAGCTATATTCACCCACCAATATTCCAGAACTTCAATGTTTGCAAGGGCATGCAAACTTTCTACACCGTTTTATCTGCAATCTATCCGAGATAACAAAAGGCTACATGCGGCTTCTCAAGAAAAATGTTCCCTTCATCTTGGATGATGAATCCCAACGCTCCTTTGACAATCTAAAGGCAGCCTTAACTAAAGATCCTGTGATTCAACCCCCTGATTACACACGGGACTACATTCTTTATCTCGCAGCCTCGATTTCCACCATTGGTATGGTGCTGGTCGAGGAAGACCAAAACGGCATAGAACATGTGGTATACTATCTCAGTAAGAGTCTTCTTGACTTCGAAACCCGCTATTCACATGTTGAAAAACTGGCTCTAGCAACAGTATTTGCTGTCCAGAGATTCTGCCACTACATCTTACTCCGCCGGACCACTGTTATAGCCGACTTCAACCCAATGTATTACATCCTCACACGTCAGGTGCTTGGGGGAAAATACTCTCGTTGGATCATCATCCTTCAGGAGTTTGACTTGGAGTTTGTCAAGGCTAAGTCCAAGAAGTCTTTGGTCTTCGCGGAGTTAATTTGTAACTTGCCCCGTGCTACTGAGCAACCCGAGCCCATTGATTCTCTTCCTGACGAATCATTATTCCTCATTAGCACGTCTGATCCATGGTACGGGGATATTCTCTTATATCTCCAAACCCAACGCTTCCGTCCCGATCTCACCCGCGATGAACGGCGACGTATCAGACATCACGCAAAATACTACCTTATAGTGAACGATACTCTGTATCGTCGTGGTGTCGACACTGTCCTTCGACGCTGTTTGACCTTAGATGAGGCAGAACGCGTTCTCAACGACTGCCACGCTGGAGCATATGGTGGTCATCTCTCTGGGATGGCTACGGCCCAGAAAATACTGCGAGCGGGATACTTCTGACCCTCAATTTTCAAAGACTGCATTGAAACAGTCAAGAAGTGTCCGCCATGTCAATTCTTTCATAGCAAAACATGCTCGCATCCTGCTCCACTCCATCCTGTCATTGCCGTTGGCCCCTTTTCCAAATGGGGCATCGATTTCATGCATTGTAAGCCCACTTCAGCCGGGGGGCATAGCTATGTCATAGTAGCGGTCGACTATTTTACAAAATGGGCTGAAGCGATGCCTACGTATGCTGAAGATGGAAAAACAACAGCACAGTTCATATTCAATCATATTATAGCTAGATTCGGTGTCCCACAGTCTATTGTGACCGATCACGGTTCCCATTTCAGGAACCATATGATCGAAGAACTAAGTGCCAAACTGGGTTTTCTCCATGAAAACTCAACCCCGTATTACCCACAAGCTAATGGCCAAGTCGAAGCCATTAACAAAGTCCTGAAACGAATGATTCAGCATATTGTGGGTACCCAGAAATCCAATTGGCACTCAGCTCTGTTCTCAGCACTGTGGGCATACCGAACCTCAGTGAAAAGTGCTACGGGGTTTACACCATTCCAACTGGTGTATGGCCTAGAAGCCATTCTGCCGATTGAATGTGAAATTCCATCACTCAAAATAGCCATAGAGCTACTTCCACACACTACTTCCGAAGAGGAACGGTTTCTATACCTAGCTAAGCTAGATGAAACTGGCCGCGACGCTGCTCTGGCTAATGAAGCTCACAAAAAACGCGTCAAAGCTCAATACGACAAATCCGTTCAGCCTCGGATATTCAATGAGGGTGACCTCGTACTTACATATGATCAGATGCATGACAAGCTTGGAAAAGGTAAACTTGAATCTATGTGGTACGACCCCTTCATTGTAAAACGTGTCTTAGAAAAAGGAGCCTATGAACTAATCGATTGTGATGGTATGCCATTGGCACGGCCCCGCAACGGGCTATACCTCAAACGTTTCTACGCATGAGGTTACCCTATGTGGGTTACTTGTTGTACATAATGTACTTAGTTTGCTTTTGCTTTCTTTTTGGTGTGCGCGTGGACCTCATGTATCCACTCTTACTTTGGCTCGTGACTTTATGCACAAATGTCTGCCTACTTTGGATTCGCCGACGGTGCAAGCCGACATACCCAGAATCTCGCTTCCGCAGCATGGGTAATCTATTCCCCAACTGGCGAGTTGATTTCTTCAGGAGCCAATTGTTTAGGTCCTGCAACCAATAATATCGCGGAGTACCATGCAGTCATTGGTCTCTTGACAGAGGTTGCTTCACTCGAGATTGACTCCTTATCGGTATTTTTAGACTCTCAACTCGTGGTTTCTCATCTAAACCGTGTTTACACAGTTCGCGATCCTACGCTACTTCGTTTATTTCGAAGAGTACGCCTCTTGGAACGATCATTTAATTTTATTACATATCATCACATACCGAGAGAATTCAATTGTATTGCTGATTCATTGGCTAATTACATTTTGGATTGGCATCTTGCCCATACATAAACACATCATAAAAAATAAAATGCACAAGTCATTGTAAATATTCAGATCATAAATAGGTCCATCTCACTGTATATAAAAAGTGTTTTTCTCAAAATACATAAAGTTTGTGTCAAAGACAAAATTTGGGACCAAATCCCATATATACAAAATTTGGCTCTCAAAGCCTACATATCGTGTACATGCCGCAAAAAGATCAAAAGACCATCTATGGAGACCTAGGAGACCTATCATGTCCCTCATCGAACTCCTCCCGCTGCTGGTGGTAGCATACTATAGCCCGAACCACCTTGCGAAGTAGTCGAATGATACGACCAGGCACACCTACGGTATGCCGCTGGAGGTGGTAAGGGACGTCATCCATCCTCATAGCAGGGATCCCATGAGTCAATCCCTGCAGGTTCCTCTCAATGTCCCGAACACCTCCTACCTCGTCTTCATCCTCCTCCTCGTCAGGAACAGCTTGACGATCGACACCACCACAACGTAGTGGAGAGTACCCAGCTGATCTCTGTGGCCCACGGTCTGCAACATGCATGCGAATATACATTAGGCATCTTTTACACATTCTAAAAAAGCAATAAAAATTAAATATTCAAAAAGAAAAAATACATATCCATGAAGGTCATACCAGAGTCATCCCAGTCAGCATCCTCTGGCAATGCCAAGTCGATGTCCTCACGGAAATCTACCCCGGAGTAGGGATAGTCATCAATCATAACTATCTGCTCCTCTAGCCAAGAGAAGAAGTCCTCGCCAAAGGCTAGCCGCTGAGGTCCCCCGAGGCGTCCAGCATAATCAATCCATCGAGCCATCCATGGCTCGGAAGGTGGATGAGGGCGCATAGATATCTGTGGACGCAGTAGTGGCACCCTCGCCAAAAAGAAAGTAACCAGGATGCTCCCATAGCCAAACTGGGTATTTTTCCCAGTCCTACACTTGTGCACTTGTTCTTTCATGTTGGACAACACTGCCTCACACCAGTTGAAAACTGTTCCTCCCATGCACTCTGCCGCAAGATTCACTTGTGTGCGGGATGCCTGATGTGGACTCACGCTTCCTGCTGCACGCGTGATAGTAAATAGTACGGTTTTCACAGGAAGATTTATGACCTCCTTTATGGACACCTTCCCACTTTTCTTACTCGAACCCGCCTGGCAATACCGAGCAATCAAGTCATCTGTGCTTGAGTCTGAAGCTGAGTATCCAGTAAAGTTCACCCGGGCTCCTCTTTTCGAGAGGCCCGTGAGGAAGTAAATATCCTCGAGTTGGATTTCAAGCACGTGCTCTCCCACTCGAAAATCTCGAATGTCAGGGTCCCACAATTGTTTTGAAGAACTTTAGCAAACCACATTCTCGCAATGTGGTCATGGTTGGTAAGTCATTTTCGGCTGCAAAATCATCCGCTTCGTGCTCTCTCTCTCTCCAGCTTACCATTTTGCTCCGAATAAGTTGCAAATCCCTGCAAATGGTCAAACAAAGCAATTAGTAACTATTTAGCAACTTAGTTCCAACAGAAAATTGGAGAAAATTTGATTTTTTAAACTCAAAATTCGCCTTTGCCACGTCTAAGGGATATTCTACCGCGCGGCAGTCCACACTACCGCGCCTCGGTTTGGGCATACAGAGCGGTACTGTGAGACAGTACCGCATTTTTCGATAGAGCCCCCACGCGGTAGTGTGAAGGGCGATTCTTTCCTAAAAGGGCTCGCTAAAAAATCAAATTTTTCCTGGTGAAAGCAAAAATTTCTTACATAAAATGAAAGAGGGGCTCAAGCACTCTTACCTGGCGCAGACGGCTGTCGAAATGGTGTCCCAGAACTCCCGGTATGGATCCTTGAAATCTTGCTCCTAAATGGGTGAAAATGTCTCCTTTGGGTAAAAAACACAAATGAATAGTAATTTCTATTTTTTACCATTCCTTATATAACATTTTTTCACATTTTTTTTAATTAATTAATTACTATTTTAAATAGTTGAAATAAACCCTTGTTCACATTTGCTAATGTCCAGTTTTTGAGCATTTATTGACAGGATCCTCGGTAAAAATGCGATACATTCACACTGGTGTTTATTCATGGTTTGACCTTCATTTCGAGCCCACTTTATCTTTTTCGTGCTCTGGATTTAAAACTTGAAAAAGATTCCAAGCGCTTTTACACCCGTTTCGTGCTTGTCAAACTCGAGTAAACGGTGTCGAGTACGGTCAGCTTTACTCATGCTCGTTAAACAATGAGGAAAGTATTATCCTGGTTGTATTTTATTCTTTTTTCGGGCCAGAATAATTTAAAATTACGAAAAAGACCATAGGAGTCCATAGTTAAGCTCTTTTCAGACTCCTTAAAATTGAAAAGATTGCCAAGTGATCTTGACTCTTTCACACTTGTAAAAGTATTTGAAAGGTCGTCTATTTGGTGATAGGTTACCCCTTTTTTCGGCCCGTCTAGACTATTTACGAGAAAGGTATACCTCAGTCAATCTCAGCTGGGAGAGTTCTCTCGGCAATTGTTTTACACTTTTTTGGGATCGAGGGACTAAATTTTACGAAAAAGTACATTATGGAGCTTCCTTTAAGTTTTTCAGGCTCTCTAAATATGAAAAACTACCGAGTTTTCCTTCCTTGGACTCGTTAAAATGTTAACATCGAAGGAACCACTTTGGGACGAACCCCTCCTTTCTCAGGTTCGTAAAACATGTGAGATTGGACTCATCCATGAGATGAGCTACACTGAGCATCTGTTATCCTCTTCAAGCTCGCAAAACAAGAAAGAGGTACTCGTCCATCATGTCGGGGAAATATGGGGGGATAAGTCAAGTTTATTTATGGCAGCTTGTCAGTCGTTACCTTTGAACATGGCATGTGTCCGTCTCTTGTCTATATTTTGGGATCCTTTTTTCACTGAGTTATGGTCATCATCACGAGTCATCTCCCTGGCCACGAGCCTACTCATCCGATGTCTATCTTCTATTTTTCAATAATCCCTGCTGCCAAGTATTGTTACATGCCGTTATATGTTCAAAGGGTTGCGTTGTTCAGAGTCGTTCATTGTGTCAGGCCTCCGCTGTGTCAGTACGCACTCCATTGTTTCATCATCTTATCATTCGTGCCGATTTCGTGTCGATGATGTGGGAAACATCATGGCCCACCTTCGACGAGTCTATTCCCGTCGACACCAAATCACTATCCGGGAATTAGACTTAGGAATCAACCATTAGTACCTTGGTACCTGCATGCCTCAATGGCAGGTTTCCTCGTGTTTGACAGTAGGTTCACATCATTGGCCTCTGATCAAGCAATCTCTCGGATGCTTGACATCAACTCATTCATTCGCATTTCGTTGAGATGTACTATTGATACCTTGGGAATCATCGTCATCATTGGTGATCTCCCTCGCATTTGTTAACGGTCCACATCATTGACCGGTAATCAAATGGTTTCTACCATGTTCGACTTCAACACCTTGTAATCACATGGCTAGATTCGTATCTTTTGCGATCGGGTAGAAGACCCTGGGCGCATCGTTGTATCTTGATTGCGTCCAGGTTGCGATGGGGATGTCCTTTGTATTGTCACACAGATCCACTTATTGTATTGGTCGTGGCTGTGTCATTATTGTCTCATGGATCTACGATTGTTCATAGTATCCATGGTCCGTCCACAGTCTATATCATTTCAGTACTCATGGATCTGCAATGTATTGGTCGGCAGCCATGCTTTGAGTCATCTGTTTCCGAGCATGGGAATGCCCGCCTCGGTGGTATATATAACACTTTGTTTCTGTTTCAGCTCCTTGTCGCTCTCCTTGATACTATCTCTGCACATTATGTTCATAAAGTCTTTCGGCCATCAGTCCCTTCTGACCTCACACTTTAGGGGGCATCTGTTATACCTCTATATTCCACAGTGTCGCATCTCCACCACAAACAGAGTTGACGACACTTTCCCTACTGTTTTAAACCATCCAGAAGAGACAAATGATGAGTCAACCTTGAAGGTGAATCTATCCTGATAATTTCTGACCCACCTAAGACTTTATCTACACACACTACCGCGCCTTGCTAATTTGTCAAAACGCGGTACTAGACACTACCACGCTATGCTTTTTCCCCAAAACGTGGCAGTACCGCGTTGTGATAAGACTGCAGAACGCGGTACTCTTTTAATAGCCTTTTTCCCTTGGCTTGTGGGATTTTGGATTTTCGAAGATAATGGAAGATTGAGGTCCCTGATTCGATCTCAACTCATCTCCTTCGATTAGAAACTTTGATCCACTTATCTCTCCCTAGATCCACCCATCTCTCTTGTTGGTTAACCTCACCATTCACTATAAAAGAGAGGCATTCCATTGGGAAAAGAGAGGGACTCTTGAGAGTACCAAACTTATGGTCTTACAGTATTGTGGAGATAGCTAGAGGAGAAGACACTTGGAGCTGGAGGATTTGCTTGGACATCAAGCACCTTTTGTAAGTATTCTTCAAGTTGTAATGGAATAACTTGTCTTGTTTTCCCAAATCATTTGTGTTAATTTTGTTTTAATGATATGATTTGTATCTTTCATAGATTTAGATTCTAATTCATGTTTCAGGTTGCTAGAGAATAGTGCATTCTTGTGTCTTGGTTCCATTTTGACAGGTTCATTTGTGAGGGCTTGGAGATTGGAACAACTACAAAAACAAGTGTCTGGATAGTAGGTCAGTTAAACCTCTTCTACTCTTTCTAGAATTTTAATCTTGAGGTGTTTGTTAGATCTAGGGATTCAAGGTAGCATTTGTTTTGACTTGTTTCTTGCTTTAAAGTTAGTTTAAAGTCTGCTTTAAAGTTAAGAGAGTTTTGGCTTATCCGTAGGACAAAATTCTACATAAAAATCAACTTCGATTGATTTTCCTAGGACCCAATGCTCCTGCATCAGGTTTTGTGTGTTTTTGAAATTTTGGGTGATTTCATTTTTTCAAGAATTTCCAATCAATTAAAGTTTGCAGTAGCATACATTCTCTGATTATCTGAATAAAGGTCGGAAGAGTGGTATAATTCTCATATCTATTGGGTATATTAGCTAGAAAGTCAAAGCTTTTGATTATCATCATTTCAAGCTTATTTCTTGGAAATGTTGTAAAGATTTTTTATGCTTTGGAATGAGTGCTTAAAAGATTTTTGGAAAAGCTTAAAAGATTTTTATTTGCTTGCATTTTCTTGGTTTTGAAAATTCATTGGTCATTTCCTTGAAATTTTTAAGCAGATCTTGACTTTCTCAAAGTATTTCAAAGATAGTGAAAATTATTACATTTTTTATTTTCTTCCTACTTTTTTATTCTTTTTTCGGAATTAGGAGTTATTGCATTCAAAAGCAGAAATTCATCTTTTCATTTTTCTTAGATTCGCTTAAGTTGAAAAGAGAAAAGAAAAAATATTTGGATTTGGTTTTTTGTTCTCATCTTTTTATTGTATTATTGAAAAGCGTTCTTTCTAGTCTTTTGGTTGATTTGAGTAACTATAGAGGTACTTTGTTCATTTTATTATTGGAAAACAAAAATATTTCTCCTTACTATAGCTATTTTTCATCGAAGAGAAAAAGAAAAAAATTGCATTTTCATATAGGTGAGATTTGCATCTTGCTTAAATTCTAAGTCTTCACTTCATGGATTCACCTAACCGTACAACTTAAAATAAAGGGGTATCCTAGGTTAAAAATTGTATAGAAACTCGTGTGCTAGGGTAGAGATGTGTTCTGACGTCTTAAGCGTGGAAGCTATCATTATTTTCCTGCAGTGCATATCGAGGGATTGTAGTTCTTCCATGTACTAGTCGGTATATCGAATGACCTTTCACGTACATTCGGGTATATAGAAAGGTACTTCATGTACTCGACAATATATCGGAAGGCTCCTGTCGTGCGTTTGTGCATTAGACAACACCATTATAGATTGGAGCTCCCACGTACCTTGAGCATATCGGTAGACCCCACTAGGATTCCTGAAACCATCCGAGTTAACCATTCGTCGTCTTGGCATGGAAATACACTCAGAACAACACGTGGGGAGCTATTATGCACATATTGATAAGTATTTAGGTTATACGGTCAGGGGTGTGGTCCTAATCCTCCCTAGTTAGTGCTCTAAAATATTGGGTAGAGTATAAATGCTGAAACCTATAGCATATTATGAGTTGTGACACCTTGATAATCCTGTGAGGTTCCATACTTTTGAATCCCATCTATCACACAGTTTGCATGTGGCTTTAGCTTGAGTAGGTGTTGAAGTGTGTTTTTATTTTCTTTAGGAGACTTTTAGGAGAATTTTTTCTCTAGCCATCCCAGCTGACCAACCTTTAATAATATCCTGCAATATATTAAACTTGCAACCTAAATATCCCCTTAACTAGGAGGAGAACTTGGGAGAAACCATGGATCAACCCACAACATCTATGTCACAAGAAGAAGGCATTCTACCTTAGAATCATGAGTGAACTATTCTCCTCCCGTAAATCCACCTATCATTGATACTATGGGACCTTTATTGGTGTAACAAACTACTCCACATGACACAACTTTTCATCATTCGATGGCAGGAAATCCCAAAGCCATGGACTGGATTTTCAACCGGCCCCAGGACGACCCGATATCGACCTCTTTTTGTCCAACTGCATCATTTTGGGACACTTCTTTAGGTCAACATGTTTCTGATTTTGGTTCACTTCCGATGTTGGAAACTTAGCCTCGTCGGTTTCCTCCATGGATCCCTAACG
Source organism: Larix kaempferi (assembly GCA_027924585.1). Classification (NCBI taxonomy): domain Eukaryota; kingdom Viridiplantae; phylum Streptophyta; class Pinopsida; order Pinales; family Pinaceae; genus Larix; species Larix kaempferi. Next base: position 4,266,921 of record BSBM01000125.1, on the reverse strand, counting down.
ACGTCTTTCTCGCACAATTTACAAGACTATGGAACATTTACTTTTACGAACGTTCGGTAACCAGCTTAGAAGCCAGATTTCCCCCTAGGTCCAATCCATAAGTACCATTTTTTTAACAACATTCAACCATACATTCTTTGTCTTTTTCTTCACCAGGAATATCTACACCAAACTTGACAACCCTCGTTCCCGACGAGTACACCTCAAAGTCAGGTGACTAGTTCAACACCTTATTTGACCCCAACAAATGAGTGAAACCTTCAGCTTCTATTAAATTTATAACTAGAGCACCAATACCACCTCCACCTCAAAATTTGATTGGAATATATCCTTTAGTTAGTATTCAACAGATGAGTATGGGTCAGCCTATGATTAGTGGTAAACATATGCTTACTGGGAACACTCCAATAGGTGGACAATTTTCAATTGGGGGGAAGTTGGTGGACCAAATCTAACTGGGGGGCACCATCCAGTCAGGGGACACAACGCGAGTGGAGGAAATTCTTCACATATGAACTATAGTATGTTTGGAAATTCACTCCCAAACACTGGACAACCTACGTGGACACATATAATTGTTTAACCATCTACTTGGACCTAACCCCCATGGGGGCATATCTATCCAGGTAATCATAATGCCGCTATAGATCAAAATTATCCAGGAAAACTTTTTACTGGATTAACGTATCCTGAAAACATGAACAGCCCATGGGGGAACAACAATGTTCCACCTCCTGGACCTCCAACCGGTGGATCACCCACACCACCCCCACTGCATGTCTCACCTCCTCCCCCAACACTTGTCCCTCCACCACCACCTCCACCTAGAGGACCCCTGTATTATGGTGGAGGACCACCTTTTTCTGGAGGAGGACCCCCTTCAAGTCCACGTCCCAACCCAGGAGTCCCACCTCCATATGGCCAACCCACTATGGGAGGACGTTATGATCAATCCATCCATGGTCCTACTAATACACAAATGCCTTATCAATATTATCAATATCCACATCCAAACTAACAGTTACCATTTCTGGATACACTTGATTTACCATACCGGTCACATTTGACTAATGATCCCATTCAACATGGTATAAATTGGCCAATGATTCCTGTGAAGTTACCATCATACATTCTAAAGTTTGATGGAAAGCTCAGTGATGACCCTAAGGACCACATAATGAATTATCATTTGTGTTGTTCCTCTAATTCCTTAATGGATGATTCCATATGTTTGAGGTTATTTCAACGAACCCTTACTAGTACTGTTGCAAAGTGGTACATTGAGTTGCCACCACATTCCTTTGATGGTTTTCTCTCTTTAGCTATGGCCTCTTTGACTTATTTTTAGCTATCGATCCACCACGAAACCGACATAGGTATTTTGACTTCTCTCCATCAATCTACCTCCACCCACATTTATGATCATATTCATGAATGGAGGAGGATAAGATGTCTCATTAAAGCTCCCATTCCGGACCAACTACTTGCCGATTGGTTCACAAAGTCACTACTACCTATCATAGCTAAAGACATAGATATGGGTGGGGTCGTTACGAAAGAACAAGCCATATCACGTTCTCAGTACCTAGACCTCGTCTATTCCCAATCTGGCACCTTATACGATATTATTCCTAATACCCCCCACCCTACACATGATCCAACAAAACTTCGTACGGGATCACATGACAATGGAATTATTGGTTCTGTTGATTCCCATCCTACCACACAATTAGGTGAATCACATAACTACCATGGTTTGACTCCATCCTCGCCACAGGTTGGAAACAACACCAATTGATCACCTAGCCCTATTTCCACTGAGGAAGTGAATTCAGTTCAATCTGCTTCACCTCAAAAATCCAGTGGAAAAATTAATAACAAAGGAAAATCCAAAAAGTATTCCAACCAGCAGGAGCCAAAAAATAATCCCAAAGACACCAAACAAAACCAGAAGGTTAAATATCCTTGTTTACTGTGTGGTGACGATCACTTCACCAAAGAATTCCCACATTGAGGGGAAGTACAAATTTTCTCAAGGGAAAACCCACACCCGCAATCTTAAATGATCCATTCCCCACACAACAACAACAAATGGTTGCACAAAACCCCCTCCTTCTCAAGGATAGCCATCCACAATCGCTCATGTTCTTATGATGCATAGCGAAACAATCAACTTGTCCACTAGATCACATACATATGACTCTAATTCTAACAAGAAATCTAATGGAGGTAATACTGAAAAATCCTCTGCATCTACATCTAGAATTCCTTCACCTCAAGGTCATATTGACATAGAGAATTGTTGAATATTGTAACTTCTAAGAATATTATATTTGTACTTTATTATTCCAGAGATGTTTCATCCCTTCGAGGTAATTCTATTATGTATCCAAGGATGTTTATTCCTCCGATGGATTGTGGTAACCAGGGTTATTAGATCCACCATGTGGGGGTCATCCCTGAGTTAATTAATTAGGGGTTATTAGACTTCACTAGGAGAGGTCGACGCCATAAGGGAATTAGTCAGTCGGGAACTAGTATAAGTAGAGGAGATTGCTCCTCACTTATCTCACACTTGCTCAGCTCATAAAGTAGCGCACTTATGTTTGAGAGGTCTGCATAGGAGGTAGAGAAGGAGGCAAGTCTTGGAGCACATCTTGTATTTTGGTTGATCATCTTATTGAGGAAAGCTTTGCTGGGTTTTCTACCCCATGAGGGTTTCCCAGGGTAAAATCTTTGTCTATCTTGTGATTATGTTTCTTTCAGTGATATTGCTAGTCAAATTAGTTTAAACTAAACATGGTATCAGAGCTATCCTGAATAGAACATCTTTCACAAGGTGAAATTATATTTCTCTCTCTCTCCCAAAATTATGGTTTCTACAAAAGTTAGTATTTTTGGATTCTGGTTGCATGGCTGAATAGCCCTTCTAAAGATCTATCTTTTGAGCCCTAGATCGATGTTTTTGGTTGGGTAGAACTCCGAGAAAGTCAAACCCTAGTTTCACCAAAAGTGCGATAAACTATAAATTCTGTTGTAGATCCGAAAAAGTGAAAAGTTAAAGTCTCCTGGTAAGTATTACTCTATCTCTTATCTCTTGGACTCCCCCAAGAGAAGATGGCTCCAAGCACTAAGCTTGAAGACAAGCTAGAAGGTATAGAGAATTTCTGGGCATGGAAATATAGAATTGGTCTCATTCTTGAAGAGAATGATGTTGCCCAATATATCAAGGATGAAGTTGCAGAACTAGAAGAAGATGAAGCCAAAGAGAAGCATAGGAAGGATTTGATTAGGGAAAAGAGAATCATAGCTGATTCTATTAAAGACCACTTGATTTCCCAAGTGGCTTCCAAGAAGACTCCAAAGGAAATGTATGATGCCCTAGGAAGAATGTATGAAGGAAAGAACATAAATAGGATGATGAACCTAAGAACTCAGTTGAAGAGTACCAAGATGCACAAAGGAGAATCCATTCAAGACTACTTCTCAAGGGTTTCACAAATCAAGGAACAACTAGATGCCATTGGAGATACTCTTGATGAAGATGAAATTGTGATGACTACTCTAAATGGTCTTACTAGACCTTAGGAGTCATTTATACAAACTATGTGTGCCAGAAAAGAAAGTATGAAGTTTGATGTAGTATGGGAGGATTGTGTTCAAGAAGAGGCTAGGGTAGCCAACAGAGAAGCCCTTCTCAAGGAGGATGACCAAGCCTTGGCTACACACACCAAAAGAGGAATAAAGGGTCACTTCAAGAAAGTGGACAACAAGAAGTCTCAACCCTCTCATAGATTCAAAAGGAAAGGAGGAACAAACTCAGAAAGAGACCTCTCCATAGTCCAATGTTTCAATTGTCTTAAACTAGGACAATATGCTAGAAACTGTACTTTACCAGAAAAGAAGAAGAAGTTTGTTCACAAAAGACATCATGCACATATGGCAGAAGATGATAGTGATGAATAAGAAGAAGAAGAAGAAGAAGAGGAAAGGCCTCGAAGGAAAAGATCTAAAGTAAAGAAAGAAGATCCAGAAGAATATGTCCTATTTTCTGCACTCTTTGGATCTATGTCTCCTGGAGAAGATACATGGCTCATTGATAGTGGTGCTTCAAAGCACATGACAGGTCAAAAGAAAACTCTCTCAAGACTTGAAGAAAAGTCTTCTCCACAAAAGGTATCTCTAGGAGACGATTATCAATATCCCATCAAGGGAATTGGTGAAGCAAGCTACAAGCTTGATTCTGGAACACCCTTGAAGATGAAAGAAATTTTATATGTACTAGGTTTGAAGAAGAACCTACTCTCTATCTCAACACTAGATAAGAAAGGTTTTAGAGTTGCTTTCATATATGGACAAGTGTAGCTAGGGTTTTACCCCTAGCTTGTGCAATTGAGCACCTGCTAAGGAGAATGGACTCCTTAGTAGCAGTTCAGTAAATGTAAATTATTAAGCTAAAACAGAAATGTAAACTACTCTAAAACATGTGCATGAAACATAAACAAAAATATGTAAATAAAGGTTTTTGTATTAATATTACCTCCAATGTGAAGGCTGGTGAAGCTCTTGCAATGTCCAAGAGGGTTGCTCCAAGCTCCAACGTGCTTCTTCTCTTTCTCCAATGGTGGAAATGGGCCAAAAGGGGCTCTCGAGGTGAAAGTGGCTCAATGGTGAGCTAGGGTTTCAAGAGAGATTTTGGCAGAGTAAGGGTATACTTGATTGTGGATGTGAAATAAGGGGTCTCCATCACCTATTTATAGTTTTTTGGTGGTGGAGTGCTGGCCCATGGTTTTGGGAACCATATGGTTTAGGGCAGTTGTATAGGGTTTTTTCCTCTTTTTCCTCATTATTTTATTTTTTTTATTCCCTTTTTAGAGGGATTTTGTTATTTTAGAGGAATTTTGGATATTTTTGGAGGAAAAAGGGGTTTTTTAGCCTTTTTGAGGCCTTTTTGATGGTTTTGTGGCCTTTTGGAGGCATTTTAGGCCTTTTGGAGGCTTTTTAGTGGGATTTTTAGGGTTTTTAAGGGAAATATGGTAGGAAAATGGACAAATGAGCCACGTAATGAGGTAGATGAGGTAGTGAACACTTTTTGGGTGTTAACAGATTGCCCCCTGATGTGCAAGGGCAGGAGCTCATCGTATGGCCGATGGACATCATAAGTCATATATGGTTTTACTGGGGTTTGGAGAAGAGAAGAAACAAACTGAAGCCCGGAACAACGATCCCGAACAAACTGCAAGAACTAAAAGTACATAACCTCAATAATGGATGAGGAATCATCTGATCATATGGACGAGGCGGGCATTCCCATGCTCGTATCAGGATATAACATAATAACAATGGGGTCCAAAAAATGGGGACCTGAAATATACATGACCTCAAATACTGACTGAGGAATAATATCAATATATGGACGAGGCGGGCATACCCATGCTCGTATCAAGATACATAAAAAGAACTGTGAGGCCCGAAAAGAGGGACCTGAAAGATACATAGAGAACCACTGTGTACATCATAAGAGTCCAGAGGGGACACAAATCTGGGACATACTGTTGGGCTGACCATGTCTAAGCTGAAGAACTGATACACTGGAATGACAACAGTGCTACTGAATGTGGTACCAAAGGAATTGATGAGCTGCTGGATTAGAGTGACAAGGGGTACACTCGCAATGGTACACTGAACTGGGACTGATCTGGGACGGTACTGGGTACTCAAGGAAGCATATAACTGGATGGCTTCCGAATACAATCACCAACGCAGTTTGGACATCCACGGGAACATACAACTGGGTGTTCCGAAGTGACTCACCAATGTGCTAGAGTCAGCGGAAATCCGGGGTCTTCGACAAATAATGGTAGGGATGTAAATCCTGCGCGATTCTCAACGATGCGATCAAGGTGCTGGAGTCGAGCATGTGAGAAACAACCATTCGGAGAGGCAATGATGACTCCTCCCAAAATGGTTCGTAGGCACTCACCACAGATGGTGATGGGTCCAAGGCGCAGGGGCCTCTGATTCTATCCTCTCGAATAGAGGGGCTGTCATCGACAGAGGGAGACCTGCAACTATCAAGGCAATGATGTTTCCTTGATAGGAGCGCGAGGTGGAGAATCGAAATGTGATAGTACTAATGGTAGGACTGACAAACTGAGGGGAGAACTGGGCAAGTAGAGTGGGTGGACTCAAACTTCCTTTGTTCAGAGTATGATAATGGGGATGATCGGGCAGCATATGGAACTGACTGATGGGAAAGGGATCATAGCTGTATTGGATCTGGGATGGAACCTGGGCTGAGGGAGACTCAAGCTGGGGTAAAATGGCAGGAGACTACAGAATACTCTGAACAAAGGCGACCTGATTGGGGGTGTTTCCGAGATGATCGATCATAGTGCCTGGAGGCACGGGATGACTTCTTCATGGGTTAAGGAACTAGAAGAAGTGTGTGTAAAATGGTACTGTCGTGTGGATTGAAACGAGCCCAAGATAGTTCATGCTCATGGTTGCTTTCAATTTTAAGGAGTCTGAAAGCAATAAGAAGACTCTGAAATGATGGAATGGTACTGTCGTGTGGATTTTACGAGCCCAGGACAGTTCGTGCTCGTGGTTGCTTTCAATTTTAGAGAGTTTGAAAGCAAATAAGAAGACTCCAGGGGGTTTCTTTTTCGTATGTTTAGTCTCCAAGGCCCAAAGAAGCATAAAAGGATGCAATGAAGAACTCTTCTAGCCGGTGTGACTAGAGTATTCCTTTTTCGTAATTAGTCTACCAGGTCCGGAAAAGGGGTAAACTTATACCAGATAGACGCCCTTTCAGGTACTCTAACGAGCATGAAAGGAATCAAGATTGCTCGGCGATATTTTCATTGTTTTAGGAGTCAGAAAATAGCTTAACAGAAACTCCCTAAGTGCCTTTTTCGCAAAAGACTTGTCCGGCCCGAAAAAGGGATAAAATTATACCGAACAAAAGGAATGGCCAGGCAAGGAGGAAGTGTTCAATCAAGGAACATGTGTGATGACCAAGAACAAGGGTGAGGGGGAACACTGGTGGGCCTCCTTGCGGGGTGAATGAAATGGTGGCAAAATAATGAAACATTTGCAGTATGACAGGAGTGGATGGCTCATGTAAAAGTGTGGAATAATCCGATGGCGGCCGATTTGGCGTGCAAACCGAGGCAGCAAGGTGTTGGGACACAATGTTGAAACTGTACCAGGTGCGAGAGAGAAATGATCTCAAGCATCATCACGAGCTCGGAAAAATGAATCCGGCGATATAAAGAGTGTCGAAAATGGATAACGGCCGATGTGGCACGCAAACCGAGGTGACTAGGGGTGTTTTAGAAAAATACCCAAAAAATCTGGGGGTGAGAGCAAGAAATGATCTCAAGCATCATCACCAGCTCAGAAAAATGAATCCGATGATATAAAATATGCGAAAAATGGAGAACGACCGATGTGGCACGCAAACCGAGGTGACTAGTGGCATCTAAAAAATGTGTAAAAAATTACTGGGACCAAATAATGCAACGAGGTGACCATCAGGATGGTCTCGTCGTGTTGATTCTGGTGGTGGAAACGGTTCAAAAAATGAACTCCGTATGGGTTCATAATGGCCAAAACAAGAAAAAGTCAACTGACTATAAATAGTGTGTGGGTCCAACATGACAAGTGTCATTTGTACTATTTGACTGTGACTAGTGGACCAGAGCTGAGGTGTCATTTCTGGACGATCCGACCGACCAATTTCAAATCCGGGAGATACAGGTATTCCGTCAAACTCATACCTGCACGATTTTTGGGTTCGGGGGGTGGGTAGTGGGTGCCAAGGTTTACTTGTACGGTCCATGTGGGGTGGACCGTGGGTATTTTAGGGTGAGCCACGGTCGGAGACCATGGGTTCCACGGCGAATGACGCGCATGGAGACCGCGGGGTTCGATGCGGAACACACGGTCTGTGACCGGGTGTTCCAAGGCTGAACACGCGGTTTGGGACTGCGTGTTCAGGACTGACAGTCGTGGTTGTGGACCACGACTGTGAGCCAAACAGCCGTGGTCAGAAACCGTGGCAAGGGGGCCTAAAGCCACAATTTGGATCGAGCTGTTAGGACTTCTCGGGGGGGGCAAGGTTTATTTCTTTGACATGAGTCTGATGAGTTTGCCTTGCGTGTTTGAGAGGATGCCGCTGGTACTATGGAGAGAGCGGGAGATCCCAGATGGGATAGTGGATTACATCTGGGATGATGGTCATGTGCGGGTGGTGTCAGGGATGTGCGGACTGCTGAAGTTCGCACAGTTTCCCATGATGCATTCAGCAGGGTTGCTGCTGAACCGGCTAGTGAGTTTCTGGGATCTAGACATACAGGATTTCATGGTGCAGGGTGAGAAGGTGGACCTTACCCTGACTGATGTGTATTTCCTGACAGGGTTGCCCTGTCTGGGTAGAGTGGCGGATACGTAGCCGAGAGTATCCGCCGATGTGGATATGGAGGATATGCTGGAGAGATACTGTTCTCCAGAGGCTAGCGTGCATAGGAATGCACTCCGGGTGCTAGACCTACAGGAGCCAGCGATACGGGCGATTGCAGCATGCGTGGTACGTGTGTTGGGGTCCGAGTCACGGGAGAAGATGTCTGGTGGCCAGAGCAGCTTGTGGAGCGTGTACTGGACGGGGTCTACTATGCGTGGGGACAGATGTTCCTCACCTGTGTGTAGCGACAGCTCACAGCGGTGAAGGAATCTGGGAAGGGGTTTTGCTATGGTTCCTTCCTATGTGCATTTTTCATGGAGAGGGTACCCACCCTGCGGCCGCAGGTACCGATTAGGGCAGGAGGTTTGAGGGAGCCGCGGATGGTGCGGTGGGGCGAGATGATGCACCACCGGGGTGGCGGAGAGGTGGGTAGGTACTTTACCCATGAGTTATACCTGCAGTGGCTACAGATGCCACTGCCACTGGACAACTATCCGTATAGGGATATGGACTACACGGGAGACCCAGAGGCGCCGCGAGCACTAGGACAGGCATGGAGACCATACGGTACGTATTGGTTTACTTACATGTTATGGATGTCAAGTTTTATATATGATGTGTGGTATGATATATACTGTTACTGACTGATGTGTGATCTACAGATGTGGGTCTGAGACCGCCGCCAGGACATGTGGCACGTAGGGGAAATGTGGCGGCACCAACCTTACTCGGCCGAGGCGAGGTGCATCGGAGGGACGCGGAGGGGAATTTGGAGTCCGTTCGAGTGTTGCTGGATTGGTTACTAGTTGGAGTAACCCACGAGGGATGGCGGGATGTGGATCCCGATGTAGTTCAGGATTGCATGAGAGCACCCCGAGAGTTCAAATCTATTGCGATCCGGGTAGCTATCTTGGCGGACAGGGCACCGGCACAGGAGCCCGCAGGGGATGAGGACTTGCCGGAGGAGGAGCGGGGGGAGGACTCAGAGGCGGCCGATGTAGGAAGTGATGCAGGGTACGACTCTCACTAGGGAGTGCGGGGGACTCCCCCCGAGTTTTGTAGGCTTTAGGGATGTATAGCCATTTTTTGTATAGCTGAGTACAGGGGTACTCAGGACATGTATAACACTGAACATGTATTTTTTGATATATATATATATATATATGCACGTGGATGCATCTTCTTGTGATATTGGTTTAGTTGTACGCACGTGGATGCGCTTTATGATTTGTGATCTGTTTTACATTGCACGTGGATGCAAGTAGTATAGGATGTTGGGCACATGGATGCCCCTTGTGTATGTTATGTGATGTATCGCATATGGATGCAACACTATGTATGTAGGACTAGGCACGTGGATGCCCCTGTATATGAATGTGGTTTGTATTGTTTATTGCACATGGATGCAAATGGTTATGTGATGATAGGCACGTGGATGCCCCTTGCAATCTTTTTGGGTTTTTATATATTTTTATGAGATGCTATGCATGATGGAGATTTTACATGGTGTGATTGATGTGCCAATCTATAATGTTGTTGGCCATTTGGTTTGCGACACTATTTTGAGCTCTTGGACATGGGTGAATGTGATGGATTCAAACTATTGGCTGAGTTGTTTTGTGCGCAGGAATTTTCTAAACAGGCAGGGATCACGCACCTGGTAGTAGTTGTTGAGCTGGGAGACAAGCAGCTGGGAGTCAAGGAACACATGGAGGTGACGTATGCCCATCTGGAGGGCAGCATTCAGGAGACCGGTCACAGCATCATACTCTGCCTGGTTATTGGTAGCAGCGCCTATACAGATTCCGTCAAGGTGAATCATTTCATGGGAAGGGGAATATAGGACCCACGCTGCAGAAGCCAGGTTGGGAGACCAGCGGCTTGCTCCAACGGCGAAGCCAGTATAGTGAGGTGGAAGATGGTCCATCTGTGGTCATGCAAAAAATGAGGAATGTAAGATCGCGTTAAAAGAGGTGAAAAACAAAAAGAGAGCAAACTGTACAATGCGGACCAATGGGGCCGCGAGTTTTTTAGGGATAAAAGCGTTTAAGGTACAACCCGTTATGAGGGTTGCGCAAAGGGTGACCTTCGGAGTCGGCTAAGATGTATGCCCCCTTGCCGAGACAAGTCTGCATGATGTAAGGGCCTTGCCACATGGATTCGAACTTCCCTTTACCGGTTTTGTCATGGGCTTGGTCATAGGCGAGGACGAGGTCCCCTTCGGGGAAAGTTCAAGGGTGTACATGTTTGTCGTAACTAGCTTTGGAGCGGTTCTTGGCAGCTTCAATGGTCTGGAGAGCGGCACGAGGTCTTCATCGGCTTGTTCGAGGGATAGCAGATGTTTCTCGAGTGGGGAGGTGTCGGGGAGAATCTCGACGGCGATTTGCAAGGCAGGTATCTGACACTCAGTGGGGAGGACAGACTCTACGCCGTGAACTAAGTGAAACGGGGTAAAACCAGTGGCGGTCTTGGTGGATGTACGGTAAGCCCATAAGGCGGGGAAGAGCATGTGGTGCCAATTGGACTTATGTCAGTCAATGGTGCATTGAAGGATGGTTTTGAGGATTTTGTTAATGGCCTCTACTTGGCCGTTCCCTTGGGGGTAGTAAGCAGAGGAGAACTGATGTTCAAATTTGAGTAGGGTGGATAACTCATGCCAAACGGAATCTTCGAAGTGTGAACCATGGTCTGAGACTAACTGTTTAGGAACCCCGAATCGAGTGATAACATGGTTAAAAAAGAAATGGGCAGTTGTGTCAGCGGTACAATTGAAGGTAGGCATGGCTTCGGCCCATTTGGTGAAGTAATCCACGGCGACAATGATGTACTTGTGGCCGTTGGTAGACGAGGGTCTACATTCCATGAAGTCGATGGCCCACTTACAAAAGGGACCAACGGTGATGACTGGGTGTAACGAAGCGGGTGGTGTCTGGGCCTTGGGGGCAAAAAGTTGGCAGTTATGGCAATGCTTGACCGCAGTGATGCTGTCGGTGAAAAGTGTGGGCCAGAAGTATCCGGTGCGGATGACCTTTTGGGCAGTGGCCATCCCGGAGAAATGGCCGCCGCAGGCACCGCTATGACAGTCGTTAAGGACGTATTTAGCTTCCTCGTGTGTAAGGCAATGACGAAGAATGGTGTCAACCCCCCACCGGTAAAGGACATCGCCTAAGAGGAGATATCGAGAGGCCTGGTGACGGATGCGATGGCGTTCATTACGGGTGACTTTGTGTCTGAACTTCTGTGTGCGCAGGTATAACAAAATGTCACCATACCATGGGTCATCAGACGAGATAGTGAACAAGTGATTGTCGGGTAACTCGTCGGAGATTTCTGGGGCCGGGAGAAGGGAAGGTAGATCAGTGATGAGCTGGGAAAGCGCAAGGGCTTTAGTGCTCTTAGGTGTTCGGAAAGTGAGGTCATATTCCTGGAGGATAATGACCCATTTAGCAACACGACCTTGCAGTAGCTACCGATTTAGGAGATAGACCATGGGGTTGGAGTCAGCAATGATTGTGGTATGACTAAGTAAGATATAGTGTCGCAGTTTTTGGACGGGAAAGACCACAGCTAGGGCTAGTCACTCCTCATATGGGTAACATAGGGGGGGACCAGACAAGGTCTGGATAACGTAGTAAATGACATGCTCTTGGTGGGAGACGTCTTCTTGAACCAAGACTCCAGACACAGCGTGCTCGGATGCCAAGACGTAGAGGATGAAGTCCTAAGAGAAATCCAAAGGTGAGATCAAGGGAGCTTGCATGAGAGCTTTCTTGAGGGCTTCGAATGCGGCTTCTGCTTGCTCATCCCAGACAAAGGGTATGTGGGTGCGGAGTAGGCGTAAGAAACCATGAACGGTAGTGGCGTAATCAGGGACAAAGCGTCGAACGAAATTGGATCGCCCCTGCAGACTTTGTAGCTGCCGGAGCGTGCGAGGAGCGGGAAGGTCTAAGATGGCTTGGACTTTCAGGGGATCAATAGTAAGTCCTTTCTGGGAAACAATGAAACCCAACAATCGGCCTGCCGGAACGCAAAAGACACACTTGTGTGGGTTCAAGCGGATTTGGTATTTGCGACAACGCAGAAAAACTTGCCGAAGGTCGTTAAGGTGGTCTGATCGTTTCCGGGAATGAGCTGTAAGATCATCAAGATAGACTAGCAGGATATGGACCAAGTCGTGAAAGCAATAGGTCATGGCCCACTGGAAGGTGGCACCAGCATTTTTGAGGCCGAAAGGCATGACGCGATAGGCAAAGGTACCCCATGGGGTAGTAAAGGAAGTTTTGTACTGGTCTTCCTTACGAATCTGAATCTGGTTGTACCCAGAAAAACCATCCATGAAAGAGAGGACTCCATGTCCCGCACATGCATCAATGAGCTGGTCAATAAATGGCGTGGGGAAGTTGTCCTTGGGACAAGCACGGTTTAAATCATGGAAGTCAGTGCATACTCGAATGGTGCATTGTTTTTTGTTAACGGGGATGGGGTTTGAAACCCATGTGGTATAGGCAATAGGATAAATGAATCCTGCCTTGCGTAGTTTCTCAATCCCTGCTTTGACAGCTGGGAGCTTTGAGGGATGAATGGGACGCTGTTTCTGACGGACGGGGGGTACATCAGGCCATGTGTCAATGTGGTGCTCTATAATGGTGGGGTCAAGACCAGGAATTTTGGTATAGGACCAGGCAAAGACATCACGGAACTCTCTGAAGAGGTTAGTGTATTCCTCAATCTCTTGCTTACTGCAGAAGGCTCCTAAAGTGATGAGTTCAGGGGCACTTCCGAGGGCAGTGATATCAATTTGGATGACAGGTGAGATGTTAGCCATGTTACCTTCTTCGAAGGCATCAGGAGCAGGAATAGGGTCCTTGAACCAGTCGACCTTAGTGGGAAGGAATTCTTTGGATTCAACCGCAAATTGGGTAGCGGTGCTAGAGGAAGATGCTTCTGGGAGGAAATACGAACGATGGTGCATGTCATCCCAGGGATACTCCGGGGCAGTGAATGCCTCAAGAATCTCCTCATCAGTACGGAAATTTTGGGCCGTCAAATCGGTTGACGTGGGAATGGTAGTGGAAGAGATCATGTAAATGGTGTTGACCTCCCCGGATGGGGGTGAGAACGGGGGGTGAATCTCTTCAATAGTGGTAGGTGCCGTCTCAAGATCCAGATTGTTCATCTCATAGAGAGCTGCTCTATAATCGGGGAGATCAGGACAGTGATGTGAGTAGTGCCCGTAAATACCGCATATGGCACAGGGGTGGTTAGTGAGCAGTGATTTATCTTTAGGTTTGGGAGTGGGATCTAGTTTGACAACCGGGAAACTAGGGTCATCGTCGAGCATCTGCATGTGTTCCTGTAATGCACGTAACTGTGGACATTGGTGAGTCGCATGGCCTAACTCGTCACACAATGAGCATTTGGGAGGAGCACGAAATACTGGGGGGGTTTTTACTGTCTTGGGAGGTGGTACAGCAGTGTAAGGTTGGGGACCTCTGCCCCCAGTGGGTTTGGGAGTAGGAGGGGGATTCGTGGAGGATGATGGGGTAGAGACACTGGGGGGTGGCTGAGTGGTAGTAGCCATGGGTTGCACCTGTTGGAGGATGATGCTTGGTGTCGGCGGGGGAACGGGAGGCGAAAGATACCAGACGGGTAATCCCAAGGTTAGCCCAGGAAGGCTAAGGGTAGCCATAACCGGGGCACTTACTACTCCCGATGGAGGGACTAGGAAGGGGATTGTATGGATAGGTGTAACACCAATGTGGCTAGGTACCAGTGGTGGTTTAGGAAACAAGGGTGGCTGATTGGTAGTTGGTTGGTTATCGTGGGAAAGGGTACATAAGTCAGACACTTTGGGCATAGATGACGGGGGCGGAATGGATTGGAAGGTGGATGTCATCGGCGGGTCTGAGTAAACTCCAGGTCCCAAGGAGGAAACAAACGAGGTAGCGGCACCATTAACAGGTTGTTCAACCATGGGGAGAACATTTTCGGGTGCAGCGGGGGAATTTGGATCATAGTAAGTGAGTTGGTCGATCTTGACCATGCGTCCATCATGGGGCAACATCATGGTACGAAAGACAGAGGAAGCTACCGCCTGCATAGCATACATGTAGCTGCGACCGAGTAAGAGGTTGTAATCAAGCTGGGCGTTGATGACCTCGATATCGATGAGGACGGTTTTACCACCTAATTGGACGAGGACATTGGCTAGGAGACCTTGGGGCTGAGCCGAACGACCATCGTAGGCGCGTAATGCAGTGGTGGACTGTTGAAGGGTAGGGGATCCCAACTTCTGCCATACGAATGTAGACATAACACATGTGGAGGCACCTTCATCGATGATGCATCGATGGATGACAAGATTCCGAACGAAAACAAAAACTTGGAATGCTAAGGTGGAAGGCAGGCGTGGTTCGGACTGGTCCAAATCAAATGACATCAAATTCGAATCATTTGGGTCAATAGCCCCAATGGATGAGAGTAAAGTCTTGCGCTGGGAAGGGTAGTTCTTCAAGACTTCTAACGCAGACATGGCTGCGGGAGATTGGGCTAGGTCATCTACAATGTTGTAGTTTGACGCAGCGCGCACATTGGGGTTGTTGTTGATATGGTGAAGTGGGAAACGAGCTGCTTTGGAAGCGCCATCTACCGGAGGAGGAGGCATACATAACGCTTGATAAGTGGGATGAGCTTTAGGGGTTTTATCAGTGGGAGGGGCTTCAGAGGTGGAGCCATATTGGTTCCGACAGGTCTGGAGGTTGACATCAGCAGAAGACCTCATCAACAAGTGGTGGGTACCTGAGTCAAACATGGGTTGATCAGGAGCGGCGTATGTGATATGTTGTTGTTGGGGTTGCACGTTGGATTGAGGGGGGGCCAATGGCTGAGTGTTCACCATGCCTTGGGTTGGTAAGGGGTATTGCAGCACCAAAGGTGGCTGCTAAGGTTGTGGGGGGTTGGGCTGCGCTTGAGGAGCTGCATGTCCTTGGCGATGGGCATCATCAACCCAAAGTTGCCGAGATTGCTCCAAATGTGGGCAAGTATGTGTGTAGTGGCCATAGACCCCGCAGATAGAACAAGGATGGTTCGTTCTCAAATTAGGGTTTTTAGCCTGTTTGGGTGGGCGATCAGGGTTTTGGTTAGCGGGGGCCGCGTTGTTGTTGTCTGGGGGATTAGCCGGTTGACCACCTTGGTCTGTAGGTTGGTTGTTCCCACGATTACGGCCCTTGCCGCGATTTTGTTGGCCCTGGTTACATTGGTTGTTCTAGTTTTGCTGCGGGTTGTTTTGGGCGTAAACTTGCCCTTGAGCAGCAGGTGGGTTTTGAGGTTGTGCAGGTGCGGGAGCAGGTTGTGGTGGGTGATATTTAGGTGGAGGCTGCGCAAGTGCGGAACCTTGAGGAGGCTGCTGATATGTCTGCGGAGCTGGTTGTGGGTTTGCCGCAGGGGCTGCCTGTGGTGGGTAATAAGCTGGTTGGGTTTGGGAAGGCGCAGGAGCTGGTGCAGCCTGCTGGTGGTAATAAGTGGGTTGGGCCTGAGGAGGCGCAAGAGCTGGTGTCGCCTGCTGGTGGTAATAGGGCTGAGGTGCGACCGGGGGGTTGTAAGCAAGGGGTGCATGACCAAAGCACTGAGGTGGACAGGTGGGCCCATGGGAATGATGGCGATGTGTCATAGGAGCATATGAGTTGGTAGCCCTAGACTGTGAGGTATCCCGTGAAAGGTCGGGGCCCGGGGTAGGACGTGCTATGGAAAAGGGTTGGGGATGCAAAGAAACCCAGCCAATGATGCCATCTGCAGCGTGGGATGCCCCCGACACATCGTGTTGGGAGGACTCGCCGCGAGGTGCGTCAGGTATAATGGTATATAGGTAGCCCGACTGGGCATAAATAAGGTCGAATTGCTGTGCCTTAAGGATGGCCTCTTCTTCAGACTGGGGTCTTTTGAAAGCTACATCCTTAGCAATGATAGGCAGAAGGGACTTGAGGAACCAATCTAGGAAGATACGGTCGTCTAATTTGATCTTGCATAAGCTATGACGTCTACGCGACTCATGAATGTGGTCTGTTATGTGGGTGGCCGTGTTTTTTCTGGAATATAGGAGGATCTCAATGCCCGCGTCATAGCAGACAGGCAACTGGAAGAACTACAGGAAGGTCGAGGCAAGGGAAGTAAAGGTGGCATGGGTCCCGTGGGGTTGCTCGATATACCACTTGGCTGCAGAGCCAGTGAAGGTGCGTTGTAACAGACGAAGGCGAATAGAGTCATCCACTATGGAGTTGGAGGAACACCATAGATGGAAGGACACGATATGGTTTTGTGGGTCCTCACCTGCCTTGCCCTCGAACTTAGGGATGTAAGAGGGGAGCTTGGTGGGCATATGAGGCCACGCAGGGTCGTGTCGGATAGGGTCGTTGGTCAGTCTGGCTAGATCAGGTAGGTTGAGGCTAGCCATGAATGGCAGACTGGAAGAAGGATGTGACATAGGAGTGGGTTGGACGAAGTTGGGGCCCATGCCCCCCAGTAGAGGTGCAGGGTTGGGAATGTTGCCCCCAAGTGGGGGAACTAAGGTAGTATAGGATGGGCCTGCACCACCATGGGTAGTGTGAGTTACTGGTGGAGTGGTGGTATGTATGCCAGCTACGGGAATGGGAATGGTGATCGGGATGGTGGATGTGGCCCCCATCGAGGGCATTACCAGAGCAGGTGTGGTAACTGGTGTAGTGGTGGATGTGTCACCAATGGTCCCTACAACGAAAGGAGTGGAAGTCACGCTAACCATGGGGCTAGTAGGGGCAGTGTAAATAGGGTTCTCAGACTCTTCTTCAGAATCGAAGGTAAAGTAAGGGGCGTCAATATCTGGTGATGAAGTCCTATGCCATTGACGAGTGGAGTCAAGTGACAAGGCTCTAGATCTGTGATAAGTGGTATCAAGTGATGATGATCTGTGGTGATGACGGGTGGTGTCAAGTGAACCATGTTGTGGGGGCTCGCCCCTGAGGTGCCGAGAATGTCTCGGGGACTCAATGGTGACAGATGGTGTCGAAACTCTGTGGGTTGAGGTGAGTAAAAAAATAGCTCAAAAAACCCTAATGCAACCGAGTGTGCAGAAGGAGAGCTCAAAAACAAGGCACTCAGGCCAACAACCAACTCAAAACGCCCACTGTAATAGATGTGCTACAATAGGTGGAGTACCAACAAAATGGTCAGAATACCAACAAGAAGCAGGTTTCCTAAAAATAAAAAATGGTGAACTCACTAGACCAAAGGGAGGTAAGGGAGCATGCAAACACCTAACTAAAAGTATTCTGACTCAACTAGACATATCCTCTGCAAGGTGATGAAATCCAAGTCAGACAATATGAATAGGAAAGCCAAGTGGCTAAGATGTCCCCCTACCGGGAGGGACACCGGGTAGTCAATCCTAGAAGAATGGAAACTAAGATACCCCGTTCATGACACGTCCAGAAAGGTGAATCTACCGTTTGGTCCTTTTACCGCAATACCCCAATACAGGGATATCCCGAGAACTGCGAAAGGTAGCCCTTCGGTTACTGAATGGAGTGCGGTATTCCACTCAGGCCTACGGAACCAGTATCGCGACTTCAACCCTCCTAGGGGAGAGGCCCTCTGGTAAACTGGTTGTGACCATGCCAAAAAGTACTAGGGGATTTTGGTTCCCTATTTGGACAACAACTATGTCTCGAGTGTAAGTAACCGAGGGGTGTTATTGGAAGCCTATCCCCCCGATCCTACCTAACTACAAAGATTCTTTTGTGTTCCCCAAGTGGGGTTAGATTATTGGTTGAGTTAGATAGTTTTTTAAGGCTCACTTGAATTATGTGACAGAGTGTGTGCTCATGAGATGATGATGAACCCAAGGAGAAAGTGCCACTAGGGAGGGAAACTTTCTATCTAGAAATAACAATACAGAAATGAACTTTTAAAATGCACAATTTTCTTTTTCCAATGTAAAGTGTTGAAAATGTAAAAACGATTCTGTAAATGAAACAGATATAAAAACTGCAGAAAAATGCTGTAAGCAAGGGTGGCTGCAGTAGGACAGAGGGCTGTGCTGGTGAAGAAAATAGTGCAGCAAACTTCTAGGTTCAAAACAGGGAAAAAATTTTAGAAAATCAGACTGCGGGTTTTGGGCAAATCTGGGCGGTCGGACCGCGGAAAACAGATGAACAGTCGCAGGCGGGTTGCAGGTTCTGGGCTGAAAAACGCAGTCGGGATGCAGGAAAAACGCCGAAAGGTGCAGGCGGGTTGCGGGAAACTGGCTGAAAGCCGCAGACGGGACGCAAGAAAGACGCCTAAAGGCACCGGCGGTTTGCGGGAAGCTGGCGGAAAGCCGCAAGCGGGACGCAGGAAAGACGCCGAAAGGCACCGGCGGGTTGCGGGAAACTGGCCGAAAGACGCAGGTGGGACGCAGGAAAGACGCCGAAAGGCGCCGGTGGGTTGCGGGAAACTGTCTGAAAGCCGCAGGCGGGACGCAGGAAAGATGCCGAAAGGCGCCAGCGGGTTGCGGGAAACTGGCCGAAAGCCGTAGGCGGGACGCAGGAAAGACGCTTAAAGGCGCCGGCGGGTTGCGGGAAACTGGCCGAAAGCCGTAGGAGGGACGCCGAAAACAGGGAAATAGCCACAGTTAGACTGGATCAAACAGGCTAATAGCCACGGCCGAATCGCAGGTAACAGACTGAAAGCTGTCGGCAGGTCACTAGAAATAGTCTGAGAGCCGCGGTTGGGTCGTAGGTAAGTGCCTGAAAGACGCGGTCGGGACGCGACTGTTGGGGGAAAAAACGCGGTATACTGCGACTGAAAGGTACAACCGAACAGAAAAAAGATTAAAAATTGTAACCAGAAATTCAAACATAGGGGAGTCGCCAAAACTGTAGCTAGGGTTTTACCCCTAGCTTGTGCAAATGAGCACCTACTAAGGAGAATGGACTCCTTAGTAGCAGTTCAGTAAATGTAAATTATTAAGCTAAAACATAAATGTAAACTACTCTAAAACATGTGCATGAAACATAAACAACAAGATGTAAATAAAGGTTTTTGTATTAATATTACCTCCAATGTGAAGGTTGGTGAAGCTCTTGCAATGTCCAAGAGGGTTGCTCCAAGCTCCAACGTGCTCCTTCTCTTTCTCCAATGGTGGAAATGGGCCAAAAGGGGCTCTCGAGGTTAAAGTGGCTCAATGGTGAGCTAGGGTTTCAAGAGAGATTTTGGCAGAGTAAGGGTATACTTGATTGTGGATGTGAAATAAGGGGTCTCCATCACCTATTTATAGTTTTTTGGTGGTGGAGTGTTGGCCCATGGTTTTGGGAACCATATGGTTTAGGGCAGTTGTATAGGGTTTTTTCCTCTTTTTCCTCATTATTTTATATTTTTTATTCCCTTTTTAGAGGGATTTTGCTATTTTAGAGGAATTTTGGATATTTTTGGAGGAAAAAGGGGTTTTTTAGCCTTTTTGAGGTTTTTTTTATGGTTTTGTGGCCTTTTGGAGGCATTTTAGGCCTTTTGGAGGATTTTTAGTGGGATTTTTAGGGTTTTTAAGGGAAATATGGTAGGAAAACGGACAAATGAGCCACGTAATGAGGTAGATGAGGTAGTGAACACTTTTTGGGTGTTAACAACAAGTACTTATGTGGCCCAAACGAAAATCAATTGAAGATGCAATTGTCATTGGTGAAGAGGAAGGAGGTCTCTATAAGCTCAAGGGACATCCAGAAGTTGCCCTTGCTCATGAAACCTCTAGCCCCAATGAGATATGGCATAGAAGACTATCCCACATTAACTACAAATCCCTACCCTATGTAAGCAAGGTAGTTATAGGACTGCTAGACTTGAAGATTGATCATAATGGCTCATGCAAAGGATGTGAAAAAGGGAAGAATGTCAAGAACCTTTATCCAAAGAGTGAAACAAAAACTAAGAACATTCTGGGGTTAATACATTCAAATGTATGTGGACCAATGCCCACCACATCCCTAAGTGGGTTTGAATACTATCTCACATTCATTGATGATTATTCAAGGAAGACTTAGATATACTTTCTAAAAGGAAAGAATGAAGTCTTTGGGAAATTCAATGAGTTCAAGGCCTTAATAGAAAATCACTCAGAAAAGAAAATCAAGATTCTCAGAACAGATAATGGAGGAGAATATACTTCAAAGGACTTTAAAGACTTTTGTAAGGAAGCTGGAATCAAGAGGGAACTAATCACTCCCTACAATCCCCAACAAAATGGGGTTGCTGAAAGAAAGAATAGAACCATCATGGAAGCTGTAAAAACTATGATACATGACCAAGAATTACCCATGTATCTATGGGATGAAGCAGCTAAGACAGTAGTCTACGTACAAAATAGACTATCCCATAGTGCTCTTGAATTCAAGACACCAGAAGAAGTATTCACAGGAAAGAAGCCTGAGGTAAGCCATCTCAAAATATTTGGATGTCTAGTGTACATTCACATTCCAAAAGAAAAGAGAACCAAGCCGGATCCCTCTGGTAAGAAGGGAATATTTGTTGGATATTGTGAATCATCCAAAGCTTTCAGAATTTACATACCTAGTTTTCATCATATGGAAATAAGTAGAGATGTAACATTTGATGAAGAAGCCGCTCTCAAGAAATCTAGGAAGTGCCAACTTGAAGAAATCTATGAAGAATATACACCTCCTAGAATCACAGAAGCTGTACCCATCCCTGAAGATGATGCACCAGAGGACCATGACATGCTAGAACCACAAGAACACCCCATTACAAATTTATCTAGAAAAGAAGGCCAGCATGGGCTAGAGACATTATTCAAGGAGCTGAAAAATATGGAGCTCATGAAGGCTCCATTAGAGAAAGAAAGAAACCAAAGCTAGTATCCAACTATGTGGCCTTGATGTGTGATTTTGTGGATCAACAACCTACTAGCTATGAAGAGGCAGCTCAGAAGAAAGAGTGGGTAGAAACAATGACAAAATAATACAAGTCAATAATGAAAAATGATGTTTGGGATATAGTTCCCAAACCAAAAGATAAAAGTGTGGTTTCTTCCAAATGGATATTCAAGATAAAACATGCAGCAGATGGTAGCATTGAAAAATATAAGGCAAGATTTGTAGCCATCGGATTCTCTTAGAAAGAGGGAATTGACTATGAAGAAACATTTGCACCAGTTTCTAGGTACACTTCAATTAGAACTATCATGGCACTTGCATCTATGATGAAGTGAAAATTACACCAGATGGATGTTAAGACAGCCTTCCCGAATGGTGTGATTGAAGAAGAAGTGTACATAGAACAACCACAAGGATTTGAGGTTAAAGATTGAAGAACACATGTATGCAAGCTGAAAAAGGCTTTGTATGGATTGAAACAAGCTCCCAGAGCTTGGTACAAAAGGATTGACAATTTCTTAACAAGCATGGGCTTTACCAAGAGTAAAGCTGATCCTAATCTTTACCTCAAAGTTATGGATGATGAACCTATTATATCACTCTTGTATGTAGATGATCTATTTCTAATAGGAAATGAGAATCAAATTATCGAATGCAAGAAGAATTTTTCTTCATAATTCAAGATGAAAGATGTCGGATTAATGCACTACTTAGGTCTAGAAGTATGGCAAGAACCAAAACGAATCTTTCTAAATCAAGGAAAGTATGCTATGGGGATTCTAAAAAGATTCGATATGTTGGAGTGTAAAGCCATGGCCATTCCCATGGACTCCAACTTGAAGTTATTAGTTAATGACTCATCAGAATTAGTGGATATAACTCTATATAGACAAATCATTGGGTCATTGATGTATTTAACAAATACCATACCAGATATATGCTTTGTTGTAAATACCCTCAGTCAGTATCTAGTAGAACCTAGAAAGGTTCACTTAATAGATGCAAAGCATGTAATGAGGTATCTAAAGGGTACATTAGATTTTGGTCTATATTATCTTGGAAGTCATGAACTCAGATTACATGGTTACTCAGATTCTGATTGGGCAGGAAGTGTTTCAGACAGAAAGAGTACATCAAGTGGATGTTATGGTCTTGGATCTGCCATGATCTCATGGTTCAGCAAGAAACAATCTAGTGTGGCTCTCAGTACTGTTGAAGGATAATATATAGCTGCCTGCTTTGCTAGTTGTGAAGTAGTGTGGCTTCAGAAACTATTATCTGGAGTTTTTGACTTAGAAATGAATCCCATTGTGATCATGTGTGACAATCAAAGTTGTATTAAGATTACAGAAAATCCAGTATTCCACGATAAGTCAAAACACATAGAGATCTGATATTTTTATTTACGAGATATGGTGCAGAGAGGAGCTATTAAGCTCGAGTATGTGAGCACTAAGGAACAAATTGCTGATATATTGACCAAACCTCTGTCGCGAGTGAAATTTGAGTATTTCTGAGACAAGCTTGGTGTAGTTCAAAAGGACCCTCCTTGAAAGGGGGAGTGATATAGTCACTGATGATGAGGTTGCCCTCATCAACAACAAGGTCGAAGATGAGGATACCTGTTTATTATACCTAGATATTTATATGTATTCTTAGATTACTTATATTTAGGATACTTATACTTGGAATACTTATGATATATGAACTTATATTGATGAGGATACTTTTATTGATGATATTTATACATGTATTGATGAGGATACGTGTATTGATTGATGAGGATACTTGTATTGATGATGTGTATACATGTATTGATGAAGATACTTGTATTGATTGATGAGGATACTATGGGTATTGCATCATCCTTGAACATATGTTCTAAAAGGATCCATAGAAAGATGTCTCTGAGAATGAAGTCCTGAGTGGACAGGTGGGGATTGTATCTTCCCCGGACTTCAGTCCCAGAATTGATCCATAGACAGATGTCTTCGAAAATGAAGTCTTGAGTGGACAGGTGGGGATTGTATCTTCCCCGGACTTCAGTCCTAGAATTGATCCGTAGACAGATGTCTCTGAGAATGAAGTCCTGAATGAACAGAGTGGGGATTGTATCTTCCCCAGACTTCAGTCCCAGAATTGATCCGTAGACAAGATGTCTCCGAGAATGAAGTCTTGAATGAACAGGGTGGGGATTGTATCTTCCCCGGACTTCGGTCCCAGAATTGATCCGTAGACAAGATGTCTCCGAGAATGAAGTCCTGAATGAACAGGGTGGGGATTATATCTTCCTCAGACTTTGGTCCCGGAATTGAGTCGTAGACTGGGTCTCCGAGAATGAAGTCCTGAATGAACAGGTAGGGGATTGTATCTTCCTCGGTCTTTGGTCCCAGAATTAAGCCATAGACTGGGTCTCTGAGAATGAAGTCCTGAATGAAAAGGTAGGGGATTGTATCTTCCCCGGACTTCGGTCCCAGAATTGAGCCGTAGAGTGGGTCTCCGAGAATGAAGTCCTGAATGAACAAGTAGGGGATTGTATCTTCCTTAGACTTCGGTACCAGAATTGAGCTGTAGACTGGGTCTCCAAGAATGAAGTCTTGAATGAATAGGTAGGGGATTGTATCTTCCCCGTACTTTGGTCCCAGAATTGATCCGTAGACATTTGTCTCCGAGAATTGATGATAGGACTGTATCGTCCCTAGACTCTTGGTTCAAAATGTACATGATGGGATTGCATCGTCCCTAGACGTGAGACTTGTCTTAAAGTGATAAGGATTGATCATCCGAGAACTTGATCTGGATTGTATCATCCATGGACCTATGTCCTAAAGAGAGCGGGATTGATCATCCTATAATATGATCGTGTGTATTGCAGAGTATGTTGTGATGACGATGTTGACGATCGTGTGATGACGATGCTGATGATTGTGTGATGACGATGCTGATGATTGTATGATGACGATGCTGATGATCGTGTGACGACGATGCTAATGATCGTGTGATGATGATGCTGATGATCATGTGATGACGATGCTGATGATCGTGTGATGACGATGCTGATGATCATGCGATGACGATGATGATGATGTGATGTTGTAGTAACTGGTTGAGATACTGATGATGATGTATTGAAGAAAGCTTTCGATGATTTATAGATGTATCATGTATGATGTAATCGATGACTCCTTGCTCCTACAGATTTTGTTATAATATCCTTCTCATTAAGGGGGAGTGTTGAATATTGTAACTTCTAAGAATATCATATTTGTACTTTATTATTTCGGAGATGTTTCATCCCTCCGAGGTAATTCTATTATGTATTGGATATGTTTATTCCTCCAATGGATTGTGGTAACCAGGGTTATTAGACCCACCATCTGGGGGTCGTCCCCGAGTTAATTAATTAGGGGTTATTAGACTTCACTAGGAGAGGTCAGCCCCATAAGGGAATTAGTCAATCGGGAACTAGTATAAGTAGAGGAGATTGCTCCTCACTTATCTCACACTTGCTCAGCTCAGAAAGTAGCGCACTTGTGTTTGAGAGGTCTGCATAGGAGGTAGATAAGGAGGTCAATTCTTGGAGCACAACTTGTATTTTGGTTGATCATCTTATTAAGGAAAGCTTTGCTGGATTTTCTACCCCATGAGGGTTTTCTAGGGTAAAATATTTGTCTATCTTGTGATTATGTTTCTTTCAGTGATCTTGCTAGTCAAATTAGTTTAAACTTAACAAGAATCCTTTACCAGATTTAGTATTGCATCCGCCCAAGAGCACGATTCGAAAATTTATTTTCAACTCAAACGCCTGAGCAACTCAAAACTACAACATTCTAGAGGATATAGCACAAGACCCTTGTGCTATGTCGACGCTAGAAGTATTAAAGAACTATCCCAATCAATGTAAGACCCTGTTATCTTCCATAGGAGTTGTAGACCTCGATTCCTCCAACACCATCATGTTCAAACTAGATTATTTTAAACTGAGGCTTTCCCACCAACTCACGTTTCAAATTGTTACTAATGTTTCTGGGAAACGCATCCATCATATTGTCTTATATGAAGGAGCATCTACCTCGGTTATGTCGTCATCCTACTGGAAATCCATTGGCTCTCCCGAGTTGAACCATTCCCCCACTACATTGAAAGTATTTGACGGGCGTGGATTTCAACCCCATGGGATGTTACAACATTTGGCCGTAGAGTTGGGCGGTAAGACCATTTCCATTAGCATGGAAGTAGTCTCCACCCCGTTGGATTATAACTTATTACTCAGTCAAAATTGGTTCTATGCCATGACTGCAGTTGCATCATCTATCTTTCGCATCGTGCAATTTTCCCACCAAGGGAGAATTTTCACGATCGACCAATTATATTTTTGTACACCTAACACCACTACTCATCCTGTGGATAATGTCCCTCTTTTAGGACACTCTTCGTAGATATACGAGAGTGTGGGGGTAGGACTCATCAAATATTCATCCCTCATGGGAGATTTCCAACACCAGATCCCCCTGCCCATGTTTCCACGGTGACCATGATTTCTTCTATGATCCCATCTTCTTCCAACTTGGCAGACCAATGGGTTGTGCCTGATCCCATCTTCTTTTCTCACCTGTTATATATCAATATGTAGCACTTTTTGTTGGTTGTGGAGCCTAATCTTCCAGTCTCATAGATGATGTTGTTGCAGCTGTGTTGTACCCCAGGTTTGGTTATGATCTCGGCATGTGCCCCAGGGTGTCCAGGGGATTGCGTAGCCCCCGAAGGAAATTTTTGGGTTGTTTTCGCCAACATATTACGGGCCCATGGTTTTGGGTAACCCGTGGTATTTTCCCATTGTATTTCCCCTTTATAAGAAAGACATTGTAATATGGCTAGGGTGGATGTATTTGGTATTATGCATTGTAAAGATCGATGAGATCATGAAGAGAGACTGTAAGACAATGAAGAGGAAGTGCAGCGGATGTGCTACGGGTTGTATCCCTTCATTTGCTGGATGGTATAATAATAAGGACTGGAAATTTCAGTGTGGGCATATCCCATCTTGGGTGAACCACGATATATTGGTGTGTCTCTTGTAATGTGTATGTGTGATTATATTTTCATTTATGTTTATTGTTATTGCTCTACGATCCTGGTTTTCTAACACTTTTGCAATCGTTGGTGTTTGTTGTCGAAAATGTAGAGGAACAACTACTTCTTGTCCTTATATGAGGTTAAATGGTGTCTGACCTGTCGATCTTTTGTAAGCGGTTCTATATGCCCATAGTACCACAAGTATCTTGTTGTCCCAGTCATCCTGGTCGATATTGCACATTTTAGTCAATCTTGTATTTAGTGTGTTATTAAATGCATCTATCACACCATTAAACTGTGGGTGATATGTTGTACTCTATCTATGCTCGATCATAAATTCTTTCATGAGTATGGAAATTGTTTTGTTGACAAAGTGGGTCCTTTGGTCGCTAATCAAGGTAAGTGGACAACAAAATATCGTAATAATGTTCTCATAGATGAATTTGGAAGCTATTTCACTTGAGAAAGTCTCGACAGGTTCTGCTTCCGCCCATTTAGTAACATATTCGACCACAATAATGATATATCTTACTCCCATTCGTCGACTAGGAGTCGGCAATGGACCTATGAAGTTGATTTACCAAATTTCAAAATTTAAGCTCAGATTTAATGATATTAATGGAATTTGAGTACTTGGAAATGGTAGACCAATTCGCTGACATCGGTCACATTTAGTCACAAATTCTCAACAATCTTTGTGGATCGTCGGCCACCATAATCTTGACTGCTGAATTTTTTGGGCTGTCGTGTCGGCTTGAAAATGTCTTCCTGCTAGTCCATTATGTGCTTCAGTAATTATAATTTGTTGTTTTTGGTCGAGAACACATTGCCATAGTAGGTCATATGATTCTAGTTTATAGATAAATCAATTTATTATGGTATATGGTGTAGCTTTCATTACTAAAATATTATTTTGTTTCTCATGCATTCCTTCTGGAGCTTGTCCTTCTTCGAGGAACTGAGCAATATCTTCTAAGTCGGATGGAACAACTTCAATTCGAAATAAGTGAGCATCAACGAAGTCATCTTCAATTCCAATTGGTTCTTTTCCTGTATCTATTCTCGACAAGTGGTTAGGTCCGACATTTACTTTACCTGGTCGAACTATGAATTCAAACTTGAATTCTTGAAATAACAGTAACCATCGACAGATTCTTCCATGGTGTAGAGTTTTGTTGACCAATTATTTCAAGGCTTGATGATCTTTGTAGAACATAAAAGGATTGGCGAGTAGATAGTGTCGATATTTCTGGAGTGCAAATACCATTCCCAATGCTTCTCTTTCAGTTGTTGAATAGTTCCTCTCTTCTTTATTTAATTTTGCACTATTGTATGTATTAAGGTAATCTATTCCATCATCTCCCTGTTGAGTGAGGATTGCGCCAACTGCTATACCAGATGCATCAATATGTACATGAAATTTGATTGACCAGTTCAGAAATATTAGGATGGGAGCTTCGACTAATTTTCTTTTTAGGATGTCGAATGATGTAGCGCATTCATCTTTCCACTGATAGTCTTGATCTTCTTTCAGCAATTCCTCTAATGGATACGTCATGTCAAAGTAGTGATGAATAAAATTTCTATAGTACCCAGTATGCCCTAGAAACACTCTGACTTGTTTAGAGTTAACTAGAGGTTTCAAGTCGAGGATGACTTTAATTTTTGCAAAGTTGACTTTTATGCCTTCTTTCCATACGAAATGTACTGGTAGGATTCCTATTGGGGTGATGAATATGCATTCCTGATATTCAGTGACAATTGAATATGACGACATTGTTCTAACATAATTCTTAGCCATTTGCATTGATATCTCAACATAGAATAGATCATCCAATCGTCAAAATATACGACCATAGTTTTGTAGATATATTCTTGGAAAGCTTTGACAACTATTCTACATAATACAGTTGGTGCATTCTTCAATACAAACGGAATTACTTTATATGCAAATGATCTAAATTCACATACAAATGGGGTTTTATTTTGATCTTCTTTAGCAATAGGTACTTGATTATACCCGGAGAATTCAGCTGTGAATGATAGCATTCATGTCATGCAACTTCATTAATAATTTCATCAGCGAAGGGTGTTGGAAATGGATCTTTAGTGTTACCTTGTTGAGTTCCATGAAGTCGACACAAATGCATAGTTGTATTGGGTCGCTATTTTTAGGCTGGAGGACCATTGGGATTTCCAACTCTAATTGGTCAATGGGATAGATAATTCCAGCGACAAGCATGTTGTTTATTTCTTTCTTTAGTATATATTTGTATTTGTGCACGAGCTTATAGGGTCTCTTCTTGACCATTTTTGCATCTGGTTTGATGTCGACCTTCATTTCTCCAATTTCTTGGACAAGTCCTTTCAAGTCTTTATAATCTCGTGCAAAGACATCTTGGAATTCTTTTAATAAGTTTGCAATTTCTGTTGTTTGTTCTTCATTCTAATAATCTCATATCTTAGACATTTTGGGTCTCTCATCAATAGAGATGTTTATTTCTTTCATCTTAATCGGTGCGTCCATCCATTTAGGTGCTATTTCTTCATTGATCTGTCACTCTCCTTCTTTGAATTGTGTGAATGTCGGGGGAAAATCTGCTTTGGTCATCCTTTCGGGATCAATTTTTTCTAGAGATTCAACATTAAAGACTGATCTGATCAATTTTGATGTTTTTGGATGTTCTCTTTTCCATTGAAATATTTTCCCTTCTGTTTTTTTCTGTTTCCATTTGGATTCTTGTCGAGTGCTGCAGTTTGGTTGAATTGACATTGTTACATGAAATGACTTGTCGGTCAAGTCGTGGCTGATTTTCTGGTGATATTTGGCTATTTGCTGTTTGTTTTTTCGTGATTTAATGCTTCTTTTAATAGATCATTCTGTGGGTAAAACATAATATCCTTGATAAAATTTTCTCTTAATTCTTTCCAAGTGAATGTTTCTCCTTGTGATTCCTCCATTTTCTACCATTTGTTTGGTAAATCATCAAGTGTACTTGGGAAGAGGTGTGGCCAGGCTCTTTCATTTCGGTAGCCCAATATTTTCCATTATTTTTCCTAGATGTATATATGTTTTTGGGATTTTGACCTTGTGTGAAGGTCGAAATATTTGCTTGTCCCGTGAATTTTCTTCCTCCGAATCTTTCAACAAAGTATGTCGATGCAGTAGTCTGGGTCTGGAGTCTCGACTGATGTGTATCCCACCATCTTGCAGCTTGACCTGTCAATGTTTCGACTAAACTACGAAGTCGACCTTGTTCTCCTATATTCTTTGATACTTTCTCGACATGGAATGCGGGTGATTCTCATTCTTTGTATCTTAATGAAGGAATACTCGATGATTTGTTTCTTGTTTGTGTGAGTGTCGGATATTCTCTAATTTTTCTTTTGAAAATATTCGGAATAGTGGAGACAGAGAAACAGTGTTGGATTTTCTTCTTGGGGATAACCTCAATCATCTAAAATTCTCTTGCTTGTAGTTCATAGTTCTCTATTTTCTAGTCGTAGAGTTCAGCGTCTGAATTATATCCAATTGAATCAGGGTTTCCAAGGTGGATTTCGCCTTGTGCGTTAGGTTCAATATAGTCTTCATTGTTTGTTACTTGATATAACTGTCAAATGTCCATGTAGTCATTGATAGGTTCTATCCAAGGATAGCCTTGTAAAGGTCGGTGAATGGGCACAATCACTTTCTTCCCATTTCCTTTAAGTTTAATTATATATTTATCAAGATAAATTGAAGATTTTATCTTCCTTACCCATGGTCGGCCAAATCTCGAATGTCCATGTCTTCATCGATGGTTTCTATCCAAGGCTGTCCTTGTGAATGGTGAATGGGAACAATCACTTTCTTCCCATTTCATTTAAGTTTAATTCTATCTTTATCAAGAGAAATTGAAGCTTTCATCTTCCTTCCCCATGGTCGGCCAACTAGGGCAGGAAAGGAACTAGAGCCTTCTTTTGTGTCGATAATTTCAAATTCAACTTGTGTAGTTATGCCCATGATGGATCTGTCGACATTTTTCCATACCCCAATTGGTTCGATCAGTCCGTGGTCAGCTATTTTGAGATAGATTCCCGACTCTTGTAGTTGTGGTTGACAAAGATGTTCCCAAGTGTCTCTAGTCATGATATTTGCTTGTGATCCAAAGTCAAGGATGACTTATTCAATAGAGTATCCTTCGATTTTTAAGTCGATGAGTGGGCCTCCATCATTTTTATCTCTTTGATTTAGTCGACAGATATTTCTAGTTGTTTTTCTTTGACAGATTTATTTTTAATGTTGTGTAATAGGTCTATAAATTTTGCGACAACTTCTTCCTTGGTCATTAAATTGAGAATTTCATTAACATGGATTTGTTGAAATTCATCATTGTTTTCTTGTGATTCTAACTCTTGAAATATTCTTGTAGCATTATTATATAAGTTCTTTTGTGCAATTGGATTAGGATAATCATCTTTACTTTTGAATTTGCTAATTTTTGGATTATCTCACCAATTCTAGTTCCTTGACGAGTGACAATCGGAAGATTCTTACTTTTAACAATATCATACCTTGGAACACCAGACAAGATGTTAACATTCTTTTTATTAGTAATTTTCTGAAGTATGGTGGGGAATCCTCTAAGAATTGATCGCCCACCCCACTCTTGGTACAAAATTTCATATTTGTTTGATCTTTGAAGGGACAATCTGCAAAAAGGTTGTCTTCACTCAGACATGTAAAGCTTTGTGGTCATAGATGTGGTTGAGGATCTCGATTTTCGGTGTTTCATCCATGACCTTGAAATACTCCCCGTAAATGGAAGTTGTCATTTATTCTTTCATATCGTCGATCATCATTTCAATCATTTCTATTACCCCTCTGGTTGACAACATTGGTTGATATATTGCATGATAATTTTGCTTGTTCTTTAGATTCAAGCTACATTCTGTTGTGGAATGACTTTTGACATCGCATATGGAAAACCATCGAGATTTCTTGTTTTCCATGTTGTAGGGACAGTCTTTCATTACGTATGAGTCATGTTCCTAGAAGATGTCATAGAAAATTTTCGTTTGTACAAACCTGACATCCTGTCGGTAGCCTTATTATTGGCAATAATATTTTGTATGACCGGTTGTCGAGCATTTTGTGCACCAAAGATCAGCACCTCAGAAACTAATTTAACGAATAGATTTTTGCATACTTTCCAACTGTTCTTTAATGCAGTGGTCGAGAGGGGTGATAGGGTATTCGTCATCCATTTCTATCTGCAATGCTTTTGTCAAATCATCTTCATATGTATTAAAATCAGTGAAACAGATGTGTACTCTGATTTTCTGTATCAGTCCAACCACAAACCATTGGAATAAAAAAGATTCTTTAATCTCATGCTCAATCTGCCACATCATATCTTTGAATCACTTAACATAGTCCCCTACAGTCTCTGTCGATTTCTATCTTGTAGTATTCAATTTCTTGGCAACGATATATTTGGCATCGAGTGTCTTGAAGAAAGACAAAAAATGTTGTTCGATATGAGCTTTTGATGCTGTGGGCATCTTTTCTTTAAAAGTAATGTACCACATGAGTGCTCTTTTCTGAAGGGCACCCGCGAATTGTGTCATTTATCTATCTTCATTACAAATAGCATTAGCTTCCCATATTGATTCACAAACGATCCAATATCTTCTTGGATATTCATCACCTTCATAGAAGGGAAGGTGTGCTATTACGTGTGCCATATTCGCTATGACCCCGACTTCGAAGCTCACAAGTGGTGATGGTGGATTTTTTCCAATGGCATAACTGCTTGTACACTTGTTTTCAACAAGTACTATATATCGGTTTGCACTAAAAAGGGTTAATGCACGCTCTTCACTTTCGACAATAATATCAATGGTGTCGGTCGATTCGTCGTTGGTTTCCGCGGGTCGACTTAATTCTTCGGAAGCTTCTGTCGAAACCCAGGTAAAGTTCTATTTTATATGGGCTTACTTTGTTTTAGAGATCCTGAATTGCTCGACAAATCACTTAATGCTGGAAGTGGATACGGGGGTTCTCCCTCACGTTCTGAGTAGAGTAGATGAAAAATTCAATTGGAGAACTTGGGTTGAAAAGTAACCTAGTTTCCTTATTAAAATCGATGAATAAATAATATATTGACTTCATCACCTTCATCGTCCTGTCGACTCCAATACCAGTTTGGCTAGCGTGAATTCCTAAGTCTTCTTCAACAATTTCATGTACTTGTGCACTCTGCGTTAGATAAAATGGGGAATGTGGAGTGATAGCTTCGGGTATACTCACTTAGAGAGAGCTTCCATCATGAGCATCAGGATGATGTTCTGGCTTATGCTGGATATGATCAGTTCGATCATTTATATGTATATGTATGTATGCATCATGTTGGATGTTGGATATGATCAGTAGGATCATTTGTATGTATTTTGTATATGCATCATGTTGGATGCTTGGACCATGTATCTGTATATGTATCAGGAGGATACATTGTATGATCAAGTGGATCATGTATGGTGATATGTATCATGTATTTGTATTTGAATTTGTATCAGGTGGATACACTATATGATCAGGTGGATCATGTATGATGATATGTATCAGGTAGATACTTGGTATGCATCAGGTAGATTCATTGTATGATCAGGATGATCATGGATGACAAGCTTCAGGATGTTGCTCCAGATGACATGCAGTAGCATGTTGCAGTGATGATGATCAGGATGATCATGTGTACATCAGGATGATGTATGGTGAGTATGAGGTTGATACTCTATGGCCATGGATCAGGTTGTGCAGATGAGCATATAATTTGGCCCTGGGAGATTTGCAGATAATCTTTCGAGGTTTTTCCTATGGCATATAATTTGGCCTTGGGATATCTGGCAAATGCTCTTTCACGGTTTTGCTCTGGGAGGACATATAATTTGGCCTTGGGAGATCTGCAGATAGTCTTTTGAGGTTTTTCCTATGGCATATAATCTAGCCCTGGGATATCTGGCAGATGCTCTTTCGAGGTTTTGTCCTATGGCATATAATATGTCCCTGGGAGATCTGATAGGTTGGGTTGTGTGCCCATAATAAGTCCCGGGATTCTCTTGCGAGGTTTTTCCATGACCACATATAATCTGTCCCTGGGAGATCCTATAGGTAGAGCTGTGTGCTCATAACAGCCTGGGATGCTCTTGCAAGGTTTTGTGGTGACCACATATAATCTGTCCCTGGGAGATCCTATAGGTAGAGTTGTGTGCTCGTAACAACCTGGGATGCTCTTGCGACGTTTTGTTGTGAGGTCACATATAATATGGCCCTGGGAGATCCTATAGGTAGAGTCGTGTGCTCGTAACAGCCTGGGATGCTCTTTCAAGGTTTTTTGATGCACGTAATAAGTCCTGACGTTTCCACAATATGGCCAGTGATGAAGAAGACCAGCAGGTGGTGGGCCTACATCCAATATGAAAAAGGACTGGCCCTGTAAAACTTCCTATGACGAGTAGAGTCAGAGATTGGTTGAGATAGCAGCAGCAATGACGGTGATGATGACGATGATCCCGAGAAGAAGACTTGTCTAGCATATCTGTGTCGAGAAATACCTTCCTAGTTAAGAGGGAGTGTTGATGTATGTGTAACTTCTAAATGTATTTCATCTATGTATTTCATATATATTTATTGTACCCTTATTAGAGATGTGTTATTCCTCTATAAGGAAGTGTCGTCATGTGGATTGACAAGTGTCACAAGTGTGTGTACTTACCGATGGGTTATTAGACCACCATGTGTGGGTTCGGCCCTGAAATATATATATTATATTGTGGATGTACCTAGCTAGACAAGTCGGCCCCATAAGGTCACTGGGAAAACAGGTTAGTATAAATAGAGATCAGGAGATCTCTATTTATATCATTCAGAAAGTCATATCTCTCTCACTCAGAAAGTGGTGCACTAGTGAGGAGGAGGATCATCTGCTACTAGGAGACTATCTCAGTGTATTTTGGTTGTACTTTGGCTGAGCCATTGCTCTCTCTATCTCTGAGTAAGTTTTGGGGTTTTCACCTTAGGGTTTTCCCCACGGAAACTCTGTGTCTCTTGTCTCTCATGCTTTTGATTCTTGTGATGCTTGTCATGCTTATTGTGATTGTTATGCATTGATATACTGTATATGTTATTCTCTCAATGGAGATCCTAGAGTATTGTGAATTAATGCTCAAAAGTTAACATGATATCAGAGCTAACCTGAGAAGAAGACATTTTGCAGTGACGAAAACTTGATTTTCTTGTTTATTGGGTTTCTCTCCACAGATTTTGGAAAAGCAGTATAGTAGATTGACTCTACTCATCAAGGAGAATCTATCTGTCCAATCATAATTCAATTCTGAGCATTTTTAGATTTGGCCCTAAAAATTAGGGTTTCCACAAAAATAGGAATTTCTGAAATCTGAAGACATAGCTGGAAGCTCCTTGCAAAAATCAAAGTTTAGAGCCTTGGATCGAGATTTTTGGCTGGGTAGATCTTTGGGAAACTTAAACCCTAATTCAGGGCTCTCCCTAGTGAACCTGGGAGGAAAAAAAGGCAAATCTGAAGGGTAAAGCTTTGCTTATCTCAAATTCTGAATACACCAGGCTGATCATCTCATCGAAGCGCATCTTTCTATCCTTTCAAAAAATTGAAATTCACATTTTGAATTTTTAGGGTTTTTCGACAAACCCTAATCCGGGACCAGATCCAGTTTTCATCATTTCAAGTGGTAAGACCTAAATCTTTTCTATTTCCATTTGAAGTACTCTTTAAGATGTCTCACCACACCAAGCTTCAGGATAAGCTTGAAGGGGCTGATAACTTATGAGCTTGGAAGTATAGGATTGGGTTAATCCTGGAAGAGAATGAGTTGGACTCATATATAAAAGAAGACATCCTTATCCCAGAGGATGAAGAGGCCAAGGTATTGCATAAGAAGAACTTGGTCAAGGAAAAGAGAATCATTGTTGATTCTATCAAAGACCATCTCATACCCCATGTGTCTTCTCTAAAGACACCCAAGGAGATGTTTGACTCTTTGACCAAGCTATTTGAAGGGAAGAACATAAATCGAAAGATGACTCTGCGGAATCAATTGAAAGGGGTCAAGATGTTGAATGGAGAAACCATTCAATCTTACTTCTCCAAGGTCTCTCAGATCAAGGAGAAACTTGAAGCTGTGGATGAATTAGTGGACAATGGTGAAGTTGTTATGAACACTCTGAATGGCCTACCTAGGTCATGGGACTCCTTTATTCAAGGAATCTGTGCAAGAAAGAAGTTGGTATCCTTCAACAGATTGCGGGAAGAATGCTCTCAAGAAGAATCTAGACTTGTAGATCATGAGGAAAAGATGGGAGGTGAAGATCAAGCTCTTGCAGCTCACACCAAAAGAAGCAAGCCCAAGAAGGAGCACTCTCGCTACAAGAGATCCTATCAAAAGAATAAGAAGGATCTAAGATGCTTCACATGCAATGAGAAGGGTCACTTTGCTTCAGATTGTCCCAAGAACAAAATGGATAATAACAACAACTCTAGCAAGAAGAAGAAGTGCAGCAAAAGAAATTTCCATGCTCATGTTGTCGAGGATGATAAACCTCAAAGGAAGAAGGCTAGGGAAGAAAGTGATGATAGTGATGATGACTCATCAAGTGAAGAAGAGTATGTTCTAATCTCTGCTCTCATAGGTACTATCTCCCATGGTTGCAATGATTGGTTGATTGATAGTGGGGCTTCCAAACACATGACCGGGTTTAAGGAATCTTTTGTGAATCTATCTGAACATGAATCACCCCATAAGGTGAAACTTGGGGATGATTATCAATACCCAATCAAAGGAAGTGGTGAAGCCTCCTACAACCTAGATTCTGGAGTATCTTTGAAGATGAAAGAAGTCCTTTATGTACCTGGGCTCAAGAAGAACTTACTCTCCATCTCTGCATTGGATGCAAAAGGTATGCGTGTTGCATTTGTGGATGGCCAAGTCCTAATGTGGCGAAAGGGAAAGATCATAGATGATGTAGTAGTGATTGGAGAGCAAGAGGGAGGATTGTATAAATTGAAGGGACAACCTGAACATGCCATGGTGCATGAATCCATGGAGCCAAGTGAACTTTTGCATAGAAGACTTGCTCATATGCAGTATAGGGCACTTCCAATTACAAGCAAGGCTGTAGAAGGTCTTCTTGAAATCAGGACCAAACATGAAGGTGTTTGCAAAGGATGTGCAAAAGGTAAGAACATTAAGAAGCCTTTCCAAAGGAGTGAAAGCAAGGCAAAAGATATCCTAGAAATCATCCACTCAGATGTATGTGGTCCTATGTCATCCAGTTCTCTTAGTGGGTATGTTTAATATGTCTCATTTATTGATGACTTCTCTAGGAAGACTTGGGTATACTTCTTGAAGAACAAAGATGAGGCGTTTGATAATTTCAAGGAATTCAAAACCTTGATGGAATCAAACTGACAAGAAGATCAAAACATTCAGATCTGACAATGGTGGAGACTTCACCTCAGGTGACTTCAAGAAGCTTTGTAGTGATTCAGGGATTAAGAGGGAGTTGACTGCTCCTTATAATCCTCAACAAAATGGAGTTGCAGAAAGGAAGAACATAACTATCATGGAAGAAGCAAGGGAAATGCTGCATGACCAAGATCTACCTATGCATATATAGGCAGAAGCAGCTAGAACAGTTGTATATGTGCAAAACAAAACACCCCAGAAGAGGTCTTTTCTGGTAAGAAACCTGAATTCAGTCATCTCAGAATATTTGGTTGTCCAGTATACATTCATGTCCCAAAGGAAAAGAGGACTAAACTAGATCCTTCAGGAAAGAAGGGTATCTTTGCGGGTTACAGTGAAAGCTCGAAGGATTACAGAATATACTTTCCAGGGTTCAAGAAGATTGATGTCAGCAGGGATGTAACATTTGATGAAAACTCAGCATTCATCAAATCAAGGAAGGCACTTATCGAAGTTTATGAAGAACCTAAGGAAACTAGATTTCAAGACACTACCATGACTGAATCAGTTCCAGAAGTTGTTCGTGAGTTTGAAGATCCACAAGAACCTATAGATCCACCCCGTGAGGATAACTCTCACAAGAGGAAACCTGCATGGTCTAGAGAGCTCATTCAAGATGCAAAAATATTTGGCATTCCAGAAGAAGAACACAGAGCAAAGAAGAGAACCAGATCACATACCAGCTATGTTGCTTTACTCTGTGACATTATGAACAAAGAGCCTTCTAGTTATGAAGAAGCAGCAGAAAAGAAAGAATGGAAGGATGCCATGGTTGAGGAATACCAATCAATAATGAAGATTGATGTTTGGGATGTTGTCCCAAGACCTAAAGAGAAGTCTGTTGTGACTTCCAAATGGATCTACAAAATCAAGCATGCTGTAGATGGCAGTGTAGAAAATTACAAAGAAAGATTCGTAGATCGTGGCTTTTCTTAGAAAGAGGGAATAGATTATGAAGAAACATTTGCACCTGTAGCCAGGTATACTTCCATCAGAATAGTACTTGCCCTGTCTGCAGCGATGAAATGGAAAATACACCAGATGGATGTCAAGACTGCCTTCTTGAATGGTGTAGTTGAAGAGGAAGTATATGTGGAGCAGCCACTCGGTTTCGAAATACATGACAGGGAGTCGTATGTGTGCAAATTGAAGAAAGCCTTGTATGGCTTGAAGCAAGCTCCCAGAACTTGGTATGGCAGGATGGACAGTTTCCTATCTAGTTTGGGATTTACCAAGAGTAAAGCGGATTCCAACCTTTACTACAAGGTTGAGGAAGGGAATGTTGTGATTCTACTCCTATATGTGGATGACTTATTTGTAACAGGAGATGACAGATTGATTGCAGATACAAAGAGGAAGCTTGCTGTTGAGTTCGATATGAAATATTTGGGAATGATGCATTATTTCCTAGGTATGGAGGTGTGGCAGAATGCAGGTGGGATCTTCCTTGGTCAAGGGAAGTACACTGTAGATATCCTGAAGAGATTCAATATGATAGATTGCAAGGCCATGGCCACACCTATGGCATAGAATCTAAAGCTTCTATGTGATGCTTCATCCGAGCTGGTTGATGTCTCTATGTATCATCAGATGATTGGGTCCTTGATGTACCTGACGAACACGAGACCAGACATTTGCTTTGCAGTGAACACATTGAGTCATTTCCTAACAGATCCGAGGAGTGTTCATCTAGTTGCTGTAAAGCATGTTCTGAGGTACCTGAAGGGTACAGTGGATTATGGGCTCAAGTATAAGGTGAATCAAAAGTTTAGCCTACAGGGTTATCTTGATTCAGATTGAGCTGGCACTGCTGCAGATAGGAAGAGCACATCTGGGTGCTGCTTTAGTATGGGATCAGGTGTGATCTCTTGGTTTAGCAGGAAGCATTCCTGAATAGCACTGAGTATAGATGAGGTAGAGTATGTTGCAGCCTGTTTAGCTAATTGTGAGGCAGTATGGCTACGGAAGCTACTGTCTGAGTTATTTGATCTCCTGTTGGATGCTGCTGGTATCTTCTGTGATAACCAAAGTTGTGTGAAGCTGTCTGAGAACCCAGTGTTTCATGACAGGTCGAAACACATACAGATCAAATATCACTATATCAAGGATATGGTGCAAAGAGGAGCTGTGAAGCTCCTGTATGTTGCGACGGATGAGCAGATTGTAGATGTGCTGCCGAAGCCACTAGCTAGGGTTAAGTTCAAGTTCTTCAGAGAGAGGCTTGGTGTTCTTCGGATTGATGACACTTTGAGGAAGAAGTGATGGACAAATTTGCTGAAGCCATTCCAATCATGTTGCAAGGAGGATCCTTCACATAGGTTGTGGATGTAAGAGCTGGATGATGAGCATCAGGATGATGTTTCGGTTTATTCTGGATATGATCAGGTGGATCATTTATATGTATATGTATGTATGCATCATGTTGGATGCTGGATATGATCAGTAGGATCATTTGTATGTATTTTTTATATGCATCATGTTGGATGCTTGGACCATGTATCTGTATATGTATCAGGAGGATACATTGTATGATCAGGTGGATCATGTATGGTGATATGTATCATGTATTTGTATTTGTATCAGGTGGATACACTATATGATCAGGTGGATCATGTATGATGATATGTATCAGGTATATACTTGGTATGCATCAGGTAGATGCATTGTATGATCAGGATGATCATGGATGACGAGCTTTAGGATGTTGCTCCAGATGACATGCAGCAGGATGTTTCAGTGATGATGATCAAGATGATCATGTGGACATCAGGATGATGTATGGTGAGTATGAGGTTGATACTCTATGGCCGTGGATCAGGTTGTGTAGATGAGCATATAATTTGGCCCTGGGAGATTTGCAGATAGTCTTTCAAGGTTTTCCCTATGGCATATAATTTGGCCCTGGGATATCTGGCAAATGCTCTTTCGAGGTTTTCCTTTGGGAAGACATATAATTTGGCCCTGGGATATCTACAGATAGTCTTTCGAGGTTTTTCCTATGGCATATAATCTGGCCCTGGGATATCTGGAAGATGCTCTTTCGAGGTTTTGTCCTATGGCATATAATATGTCCCTAGGAGATCCGATAGGTTGGGCTGTGTGCCCGTAATAATTCCTATGATGCTC
This sequence comes from Larix kaempferi, assembly GCA_027924585.1. Lineage (NCBI taxonomy): Eukaryota > Viridiplantae > Streptophyta > Pinopsida > Pinales > Pinaceae > Larix > Larix kaempferi. The sequence goes on along the minus strand of BSBM01000125.1, from coordinate 4,226,817 downwards.
TTGTGAGGTTTTGCCATGACCACATATACTTTGTCCCTGGGAGATCCTATAGGTAGAGCTGTGTGCTCATAACAGCCTAGGATTGTCTTGCGAGGTTTTGTGGTGACCACATATAATCTGTCCCTGGGAGATCTTATAGGTAGAGTTGTGTGCTCGTAACAGCCTGGAATGCTCTTGCGAGGTTTTGTGGTGAGGTCACATATAATATGGCCCTGGGATATCCTATAGGTAGAGCCGTGTGCTCGTAACATCCTGGGATGCTCTTTCGAGGTTTTGTGACGCACGTAATAAGTCTTGAGGTTTCCACAGTATGGCTAGTGATGACGAAGACCTGCAGGTGGTGGGCCTACATCCAGTATGAAAAAGGACTGGCCCTGTAGAACTTCCTATGACGAGTAGAGTAAGAGATTGGTTGAGATAGCAGCAGTAGTGACGATGATGATGATGATGCATCGATGACAATGATCCCGAGAAGAAGACTTGTCTAGCATATCTGTGTCGAGAAATACCTTCCTAGTTAAGAGGGAGTGTTGATGTATATGTAACTTCGGAATGTATTTCATCTATGTATTTCATATATATTTATTGTACCCTTATTAGAGATGTGTTATTCCTCTATAAGGAAGTGTCGTCATGTGGATTGACAAGTGTCGCAAGTGTGTGTACTTTTCGATGGGTTATGAGACCACCATGTGTGGGGTCGGCCCTGAAATATATATATTATATTGTGTATGTACCTAGCTAGACAAGTCGGCCCCATAAGGTCAATGGGAAAATAGGTTATTATAAATAGAGATCAGGAGATCTGTATTTAGATCATTCAGAAATTCATATCTCTCTCACTCAGAAAGTGGCGCACTAGTGAGGAGGAGGATCATCTGCTACTAGGAGACTATCTCAATGTATTCTAGTTGTACTTTGGTTGAGCCATTGCTCTCTCTATCTTTGAGGAAGTTGTGGGGTTTTTCACCTTAGGGTTTTCCCCACGGAAACTCTGTGTCTCTTGTCTCTCATGCTTTTGATTCTTGTTATGCTTGTCATGCTTATTGTGATTGTTATGCATTGATATACTGTATAGGTTATTCTCTCAGTGAAGATCCTAGAGTATTGTGAATTAATGCTCAAAAGTTAACAATGGTCATCTTGTTTCGTCTAGCATATTTTTGCAAGTAGTTTTCTATTTTTCTCTCCCACCATTCCTTTATCTCATGTTTTGTTATCATTTAATCATTCTCGTTATCGTGATATGCATGTATCACTGAAAATGGAACCAATGTTTTATTTAAGTGTATTGCATAGTTACCAACGATACATGATATCTAATAAACAAGCAATTAGATAGATAGGAACACAATATAAGCAATGGTAGAAGAGCCAACAAGGATTTCTATTACTCAGGACCAAGTACAATACAATATAATGTCTTGGTGTCTCCTGTATCTAGCTCTCCAGCCTATATATATAGTTTACAGATGGTTACATAACGACCCATCGATTCACTAACCGATGTGACTAACTAACTCGACATTTGGTGTTCGACACGACGATTTGACCTGTTTACCGAAGTGGTTGAATGGAGGACCTAGTCGGGCATCCAAACTAGGCTCCTCCAATAGATACATTAACTGAGGGAAACCTAGAAAACATCACGCCTACCTTTATAATTGACATCTTGGTAAAACCTGGAGTCATGGAACACATTCACATAGGCGAAACTTATTCCCCAGAAGAAGTCACCATTTTCACAGCCTTGTTTAAACAATTCCATGATGTCTTTGCATGGAGCTATGAGGAAATGCCTGGGAATGATCCTGCCATTGTTATGCATGAGATTCAAACATATCACGACACAAAACCTATTCGTAAAAAACTCCGTCATGTGCACACTAGGAAAATTGTGGCTATTAAATCAGAGATAGAAAAGTTGTTGAAGGATGGGTTCATTTATTCTATTCCCTTGACAGATTGGGTGTCTAATGTTGTCTTGGTTACAAAAAACTAGGGAACCATCCGATTTTGTGTTGACTACAGGGATCTGAAAAAGGATTTTCCAAAGGAAAAATACCCTACCCCGTTTCTTGACCAAATTATCGACAACCGTGCCAAAAGTGTCATCTTTTCATTCATGGATGGATTTTCTAGCTATAATCAAATTGAGATCCACCAAGATGACCAACATAAGACTACTTTCATCTTCCCATGTCTTTTGTTTGTATATCGCAAACTCCCATTTAGACTTAAAAATGTTGGTGCCACATTCCAGCGGGCTATGTCGTATGCTTTCCATGATGTGAAGGACTATGTGGAACCTTACCTAGATGATCTCCCTACTCATTCCAATCGTCGTGAATTCCACATCGATCATCTGACGATTGTATTCCTCATTTTTCGACAGTATAATATCCGATTAAATACTCATAAGTGCATTTTTTGTGCAGAGTCCGGACACCTCTTAGGATTCATCATTTCAAAGGATGGGATCTGCATCGATCCCCTCAAGGTGGAGGCCATTGTCTCCCTACCACCACCCACGGATATTACAGAACTTCAAATTTTGTTGGGGAAGGAAAGCTACCTGCAGTGTTTCATGTGTAATTTCACAGAGAAAACATAGGTATACATGTGTTTATTAAAGAAGGATGCCCCATTCATTTGGGATGACTATGCTCAACAATCCTTTAACAACCTCAAGCATGCCATCACTCATGTGCATGTGTTACAACAATTGAATTACACCAAGCATTATATCCTTTATCTTGTTTCTTCTACTTCTACTATCGCTATGGTTTTAGTACAGGAATATAGTCACTCCTAGGAGCATGTAATATACTACCTTAGTACGGGTCTCAATGACTCTGAAACCCGGTATTCACATGTGGAGAAGTTAGCTCTCACAGCAGTCATTGTTGTTCAACATTTATGTCACTACATCCTCCTCTGCACTACCACCATCATCGTCGACTCTAACCCCATGTACCATGTTCTCACACGCTAGGTATTAGGAGGCTAATATTCGCGCTGGATTGTGATTCGCCAGGAATTTGATCTTCAGTTTGAGAAGGCCAAATCAAAGAAGTCTTTGTTTTTTTTGGAACTTATTTGAGATATTCCCCATATTGATCAGGAATCTAATCCTAGTGAATCTCTCCCCGATGAGTCCTTATTTCTCAATAGTACTTCTGACCTGTGGCATGGAGACATCCCATTGTATCTCCCAACCCAACGCTTTGGTCCTCAATTATCTCATGATGAATGTTGTTTTGTCCGTCACCACGCAAAATATTACCTCATCATTGGTGATACATTATATCGTCGTGGTATTGATTCCATTCTCTAACATTGTTTAACTCATGAGGAGGCCGAGCATATTCTGAATGATTTTCACTCGGGGGTATGTGGCGGTGATCTTTATGGGATGTCTACAACTCAGAAAATATTACACACTGGATACTATTGGCCTTCCATATTCAAAGATTGTAACAAAGAATCCAAGAAGTGTCCTCTTTTCCATCTTTTTCATTATAAAAATAGCTCACATCGAACCCCACTGCACCTAGTTATCGTCGTCAATCCCTTTTCCAAATGGGGCATCAACTTCATGCATTGTAAGCCTACCTCGGCCAGGAAGCACAGTTATTTTATTGTCCTAGTTGACTACTTTACCAAATGGGATGAGGATATTCCTACATACAAGGAAAACAACAAAACTGCCACACACTTTATGTTTAACCATATCATTGCGAGATTCGAATTCCTTCAAGCCATCGTCACCTATCACGGATCAAATTTTCAAAGCAAGATGGTGGATAAACTAAGCGCTAAATTGGGTTTTGGGCATGAAAACTCAACTCCCTACTATCCTCAATAAAATGGACAAGTAGAGGCCAATAACAAGGTCTTTAAAACCATGATTCAGCATATGGTGGAGCACACAAGTCCAACTGGCATGTGATGCTTTTTTCAGCCCTTTGGGCATACAGGACTTCCATTAAAACTGCCACTGGTTTCACACCCTTCCAGCTAGTATATGGACTAGAGGCAGCATTACATATTGAGTGCGAGATTTCGTCGCTAAAACTCGTTGTCAAAATTTTACCGAACACCACTGTCGAGGAAGAATGATTTTTATACTTGGAAAAACTCGACTAAACCCTCCGCAATGCAGCTCTGGATAACGAAGCACATAAGAAGCACATCAAGGCCCAGTATGATAAATCAGTAAACCCAGCTTGTATTTTCAACGAGGGTGATTTGGTCCTTACTTATGACCAAAAACATGATAAGATGGGGGCAGGAAAACTTGAGTCCATGCGGCATGGCCCGTATGTTATAAAACATGTTTTGTAAAATGGAGCCTGTGAATTAGAGGATTATGAAGGGATATATTTAGGGGAGCCTCACAATGGGCTCTACCTGAAGCGGTACTATGCTTAGATATTGATGCATTAGTACTTTGTATATACTGTACATGACCTGTGTTTTGTTTGGTGTGACATTTTATTGCAGTGTACTAGGATCTTATCATTGTTCTTATACCATGTTCTGACTGGAGGTGCAGGTGGAAAATTGCTTTGTATTTGTGGACAGCGCTAGCCAACATACCTGTAATATCGCTTGGCAGCATGAGTACTCTATTCTCCTACTGGTGAGATGATTAGTTCCGGAGTAATTTTCCTAGGCTATTCAACAAACAAAGCCATCGAGTATTGCATGGTGGTTGGACTATTGACCGATGCTTTTTCCCTGGGTGTGGACCACATTGTTATCTATCTCGATTCACAATTAGTGGTCTCTCATTTGAACCGTGTCTACGTTATCCACGACCCCATGTTACTCTGCTTATTTCAATGAGTACGTCTCTTGGAGAGGTCCTTTGAGTCCATTCAATACCTACACATTCCAAGAAACATGAACACAGTTGCTGATACCCTAGATAATTTCATATTAGATTGGTATATTGCACATTCATAAACATTTTCATCAAAAAGAGGCATAAAATGACATAACATGTAATCTACAAATAGTGTATAGGCCAATATCCATAAGATCCCAATTTATCATAGAAGACACAGTATATAAAGCCGCTAAATAGTGTTTTTTGTATATATATCATCATGTCCAATAAAATACAAAAGGTGGTATTGATACCAAAATATGAAGCTCATAAGATTCTAGTAAATCCTATATACAAAAATATGAATCCTATGGCTTTTAGTACATATATCATACATAGATTTATCCTTGAGGATGCTCGTGATAACAGATAATAGCCCGAGCCACTCGAAGAAGTAGCTGACCAAAACGTCCTGAAACCCCAGCTATCCAACACTGCTAATGGCGAGGCAAGTCATCAATGGATATATAAGTAATATCCACTATCAATATCTGGAGGTTCTCCTCTAGCTCATCTAACTCCTTTGTTTCCTCCTTCTGAGTGGCTACCAGCTCTCACACCACTCCTATCCTCTCGATTAAAGAGGAACCTACTGGTCAAGACGAGCTAATATCTGCATGAAACATGTGTTAACTATTAGTACTACACAAAACATTAAAAAAATATAAAATACATAAAAAAAAATAAGAGTTTCGTTCTTACCAATATCTCCCCACTGCCCCCCCTCTAGAAGAGCTAGATCTGGATCTCCTCTAAAGTGGGTACCCACATATGGGTAATCCTCAATCATGAGGAGCTGTCCGCGGAGCCACCTCAAAAAGGTTGGCACTTAAGTAATGAAAGGTCCTCCTCCTCCATGGTGGACCATCACCTCCAACCATTGGACCATGTGTAGATCTCGTGGATCGAGATAATCCAACTCTAACTGTGGTTGTAGTTGTGAAACTCACTCTAAGAAGAATGAAACCATGATGGATCCATAGCCAAACTGCTTCAACTCACCCCTTCTGCACTTGGTGAGCTGATCTTTCAAATTCCCGAAGAGTCCCTTGCACAGTTGAAGACTGTCGATTCCATACCTAGATACTGAAACTGCGGCTCCCCATCTTGATAACATTCGCAAGAAGTAAATATCTTCCACATCCAATGTGAGGATGTGGGAACCTACTTTGAAATGTTGTTGATCTAGGTCCCATAACCTGATCAGGTATTTGAGAAATTGTACTTGGGATCTCATTCCCTGTATGTGGAAGAATTTTAGAAGTCCACACCCTTGCAAAGCGTTCATATAGTGTGGGTCATTCTCCACTTGGGAATCTTCGATTCTGTGCTCTCTTTATTTCCACTAGACCATTGTCCTGGCCAAATTCTGCATAAATATCAATTAGATCATCATTAGACTCTTTTCATTACATTAGTTTCGATCTTTTGGGCCCCATTTTTTAGTTTTGGTTATGAAACTGTGCCGACGCACCCTGCTTTTGTGTACAGTGTGCCGACAACATGATTTTCCCATTGGGAAAGTGCGTCAGTCCCCTTGTGACGCTCTTTTCACAAGGGGAAAGCGTATCGCCTAGGGCGCGTGCAATCCCCTTCATTATGAGCCCAAAAAACCCTAAAAATCACATTAAAAACAAAATATAATTCATGGAAAAGGTTAAGCATAGGATTAAGGCCTACCTACAACTGATGGGGCATGAATCAGCTGATCGTAGTGTCTACAATCAATGTAAAAAAAAAACAATTTCTAAAGAGGTTTTTTTCATTATTCCAACTTGGTAAAAAAATTGGTAAATAATTCTTTACTATTCAACCTTTTATATAAAAGAAATGGAATATTCCTTATTAATATTTATTTTATGGGTTTTTTGCTATAGTTGGTGTCTCATTTACATTTTAAATCCTCATTATGGATTCTAACTTAGTTTTTGGTGTTTGCAGATGAAGTAAAGTGTTGTTTTGACTTTATTGGTGAACATCGTAAAAGTTTCATGAGTTTTTAATTGTGAACGAGTCTTTGAGATTTTTTTATGCTATCATCGAGCTCGTGAAAATTAAGTATTAATGGCATTGAGCTCACTCTTTGTTCCTTCTCGTGCTTGTAAAACTATGAGAATAAGTCACTGAGTTATAGTTTATCTCTTTTTCGGGCTCATAAAACTCCCACGAAAAAGGAACCCCTCGGAGTCCTTCTTTAAGCTCTTTTCAAACTCCCTAAATAGGAAAAGATTGCCAAGCAAACTTGATTCTTTCACGCTTGCAAAATTATTTGAAGGGTCCTTATTCTGGTGATAGTTTACCCATTTTTCGGACCAGTTGGACTATTTACGAAAAAGGATCACTCTAGTTAATCATGACTAGAAGAGTTCTCTCTCATATTAGTTTATCATTTTTCAGATGAGGAGACTAACGTTTACGAAAAAGAACCATTTGGAGTCTTCTTTAGTTCTTTTCAGACTCTCTAAATATGAAATGACGTCGAGTTTTCCTTCTCTGGACTCGTTAAAAACTAACATTGAAGGGTCATTTTAGGGATGAACCCCTCCTATCTCAGGTTTGTAAAACATATGAGATTAGACTCGTCTAAAGGATGAGTTATGTCGAGCACCTGTTACCCTCCTCAATCTCATTAAAAAACAAAAGAGGTACTCATTAATCATGATGGGGATATAGAAAGAGTTTGTATTTTCATTTTGATTATGGAAGTACTTAGTCACTCTTGAACATGGCACTCGGTTGCATATGCATTCAAACACTTGGATAATCTGCTTGTCTTTGAGTCCCACCAATTCCATGAGTCATTCTACTCCTTTGAGTCATTCAAAGAATTCTTCCATCATCAGTTGCATTAGGGGTTGGTGTCATTCTCATCATGTCAATGCTTCTAAGTCATTCCATTCCCATGTTCAAGAGAGGTATGTTCATTGAGTGAATCTCTGCAATCATTATACCTTCTATCATGTCGGTCACTTGTGAGTGAGTCTCAAATATTTTCTCTACAGTCTGATCTACTCAAAAAATATTTGACCTTGTTTCATGTCGATTATGGGGGAAACATCGTGGCCCTCCTTCGACCAGTTTATCCTTGTCGAATTCAACACATAATCCAAGGATTAAACCTAGAAACTACTCAAGTAACTTGGGCCTGCATGCCTCAATGGTAGGTTACCTCACTTTCAATAGTAAGTTCCCATAATTGACTTCTGATTGAAAGATTCCACTAAGTTTTCGATGTCAACTTATTGATTCACATTGAGTGGTATGTACTATGATACCTTGGGGATCATTGACATCAATGGTGATTTCCATCTCACTTTTTAACGGTATACACCAATGACCAGTAATCAAGTGGTTTCTACCATGTTCAACTTCAAAGCATTGTAATCACATGGTTAGATTTGTATCATTGAGGGTTCATCTTGAAGCCCCTAGGTTAATCATGTATCTTACCCAGGTTGCGATGGATATTTGTTTTGTCATATTACACGGATCCACTTTTCTATTGGTCGTGGTTGTGTTACCATCTCATCATGGATCTACGATTGTGTCTAGTAGCCATGATTGTGTCTAGTCGGTCTTTACTTTCATGGATCTACAATGTATTAGTGGGAAGCCATGTTATGAGTCAGTTGAGACATATATCTTAGAGTTAGTTGTACTGCAGGAGGTCTTTGTTCATCACTCCAATCGACAATCATTGCCTCGATTTTTTCCTATTACAAACCATTTCATCTACCCTGTTTTTCCAACTTCATGTTTTGGGGTGCATTCTATTACACCAAAATCTTGCCATCATGAGTTATGTGTCCTCCATATGCCCTGATTCCTAAAGTACCTGGGCTAAAACAACAAAAGTGAAGTTGATGTTCATTCCTTTAACTTTTTGTTGTCAGCCCGACCCGTCCTGATGTCTGGAAAGATGTGTCAGAATTAAGGTGACGTGCTTTGCACCTTAGTAAAGTGCATCAGTGATGCTTTCTTCCCTTACAAAAGGTGTGTCTCCCTACCATTGGCATGAGTTGGCCTTGTGAAAAGTGCGTCATTGTTGGTTAAAATGGATAAAGAGAATCTTAGAGCAAATTCTCAAAGCTTGTATGGCATGGAGAATTATCCCTACATATATGGAAAGGTGGCATTTGATCCCCTTACCTAGTGGGATGATCCCTTAAGCCTCTCCCCTAAATCCTCAACCTCTCCTATCCCTTTATCCCTATATATATGAACCCCCTCTCCATTGTTAAGGGAGGAAGGATAAAGTACCTACATGCTGGTGGAATTTTTCTAGGAGATCCTCTTCATCCAAAGGAGGCTAAGCATTTGATCAGTTGAGGCTAGGATTGTTGGAAGGAGGTTATGACGTCAAAGCATTGGTTTTAACACCTCTGTCTTTGTACTTCTTATTATTACATTTAATACACATTATTTCCATAAACTTGTTGTATTGATAATGTTTAGGATTGACCTCTTTGACTGTTGATCTACATTGATTCACAATCATGTGCTTTCACTACTTGTTTGTTTCCACATGTTTTGTCGTGTTTTGCAGCTGAAGATATGGATATCAAGGACTTGGATCAAGCGAGGAGAAAGGATCTGTATCCATAAATTGAGTAATCCCTTTGCCTGCTTTGCATTTAAATCAATCTAGGAAAGGTATTTTTGTTATGTACTTGTTTTGTTCTAGATCTAAACCATTCAGTCTTGGGAGATTCGTTTGTGTCTGCCCTTCCTGATTGTCCATAAACAGGTGGGCATGGGTATTGTATGGAGGAGGGTCTAGATGGATAAATGGGATGATATGAATTGATAAGGGGAGAATAAATTGAATCAGATGAAGAGTGTGGATTTCTGCAAAGTGGGAGATGGTTTCAGTGAAATAAGAGGAGAAGAATTGTGACATGAAAGAAGGGTTGCAGTGCGAATGAAAGGAGAGACTACGAACCAGTTCCATATCTCGATGAGGATTCTAGTGACAAATACGATGAGTACCATCTCATTTACAAGGAATAAGAAGGATCTGTAGAATAGTTCCAGACCTGAGGCTGTCACATACCCATGACCCCACGTACATACCAGGAGATTGATGTAAGACCTCGTAATTCTTCATATTTATTTTAATCTATTCAAATTGGTGTCAATCGTCAGAATAATACTTTGACAAGTGGGAAGGCTCCAAGTAGTGTTCCATTAGTAGTGAATTATCCAAGACCCTAGAGGCCCAGAATGGCTAGGGATGAAATGGATTTGCCTATTTTTAATGGGAATGGATCTGAAGATCCAAAACAACACTGGTTTTTATGCAATGCAGTATGGACTATAAAACAAGTACAATATGACAACGTCATGCTGGCTTAGTTGATCACGAATTTTAGGATTCATGCATTAGAATTTTAGGGTCTTTGCACTCAACCTGCAAAGACCTTAGTAGAGGTCAAGGATGAATTGAAGACTGAATTCAATAATCCAAAGTCTGAATCTCAGTGCATTACCGAATTGAAGGAGATCCAGCAAGTGCCGAATGAATCCATTTGGGACTTCGACCAGTGGTTTAAAAATTTAATGTCTCTTTCAAGCTTTCCGATGAATGATTTACAACATAAGGAATGGTTCGTCACTACGTTACAACCCCATATTACAATCCCACTCATGCAACAGAAGATCCTGACACAGAAAGAAGCCTTAGAATTGGATATGAATTTAGAAGCATCGCCTGTCGAAGAGACTGGATCTAATATGCCTCAAATCCAGTCATAGCTAGCAAACTTGTCTATTCAGATTCAAGAGATCAAGAAAGGTAAAGAAAAGCGAGAAGTTGTTTGGTGCACTAGATGCAAAGAAGATGCACATTCTAAAGGCCAATGGACAATATTTCATGATTATCTCAATGCTAGTAATATGAGTCCATTAAATCCTATTGTATGGTGTAGAATTTGTTAAACTAAAGTACATCGACTAGAAGAAAACTACTTATTACAGAATATGGTGAGTACTCCTCAGAATTTATGGTGTAATTTATGTTTCTCTGTCGGACATGATGAGAAAAAATTTCGAGCATATTAGTTGCTCATTGAACGCACTATAGATACATTTCTTATGAAGGGAGAAGGTCAAGCTAAGAGAAGTGATGTGCAATTCAATCAACCACGAGGTAGATTCAGAGGCTATGTACTAGGGAGATTTTTTAGGTGTAGAGGGCAAGTCATATGTTATAATTGTGGTACACTTGGAAATTATGGTCGAGAGTGTCCACATATTGCCATGACTTGCACATATTGTAGAGAACTAGATCATACCATTGAAGACTGTCTATAGATTATCGCGGAATGGTAGGCGAAGAAAAATCAGAATCAGAACCAGAATCATAATCAAAATGTACAAAATATTTTAGTAGAACCGAAACTGAATCATCCTGTTGTCGTAGTAGTAACAAGAGGTGGAGCTACAACGAGTGGAATACGAACAGTTATAATAATCTGAGAGATCTAAGAGTAAGTCCAGTAGCTCAGAAGCCACCACAGTTTGATGTTCAAATGAAAAGGACATATTCTTTGAATCTCATAACAAATTTATGAAGGGTTCATCTATATCCTCCCCACCACCCATTGTTGAAGAAGGACCAGTATATGACATGCCACCTCGCTTCGATAGGTTTGCACCAAAGAAGAATCTAGGAAAGGTAAGTGCTCTTCATTCTTTCCTAAAAAAAAATTTAGCCTTGGTTAAAGATGAGAATGCATTAAGGGAATTGAAAAATTTAATAGGGGAGTCTGAGGAAGAAGTGAGGTCTGAAAGGGTTGTCAATCATTTTTAGAAAAAGATCAATACTAGTCGGGAGATGCAACTTAATGCGCAGATTGGTGGCTACAACATGGATTTTGTTATCTTAATTTGGGCTCAGATGTGAACATCCTAACCAGAAAGACATGGGAAAATTTGGGTAATCCAAAGCTAGTATGGTCTCCTATTTAGTTAAGGTTGGCCAATCAATAGAAAGTTATACCATTTGGTAGAATGGCAGAGGTCCCTGTCAAAGTGGAGGGACTACAAACTTTTTCAAATTTTGAAGTGATAAAAATTGTCGATAACACTAATCCATATCCTGCACTATTGCGGATAGATTGTGCAATTGGGAATTAGACCATTATCAACTTTAAGAAGAGAATAGTAACATTTGAGAATGAATAGATTAGAGTTGTCGCAACTCTATATCCACTGGAGGGATAACATTATGTCGAACCAGTGAAAGGAGATTATGATGCTCAAGATATAGACAACATCTATACTGTATTATCCAGGATAAATGACTATATCAATCCTACAGCACATGGCATGCTCAATTGGCGGAATGTTAGTTCCTGTTCATCTGATTTTGGTGAAGCTCTAGAAAACTAGCATAACAGATTACATGAAGTATCAATGAGAAGGTGTGCCCATGTGACAGAATCACTGTGTTGGGTTGGAACAAAGGTATGTAATATTCCTACTTACGAAGGTTTACCCAATGTGGAAAAGTTTAATGATCAAATTGAAGATAAGGTACCTAAACAACCAAACTTATTAGCCTTGTATGTCTCTCTTAAATCCACTCCGGCGAGGCGGTGGGATGTACATAAGAAAAATATAACTGGTTGGTCGCAGTGTCGAATATATTTAGAAATTCACTTCGGTGAGGGAATTCCCTATAGTGGTGAAAAGTATACTGGACTGACTAGCCATGCTGGTCATTTAGCTACTTGTAATACAGCCTGGAAGAATATACCCAAGATAGAGTGGGTACATATGTTTACTCATACCCTTGATACTATACAAAGGAATTGGTATACATCGTTGGAAATTCGACAAGGGACTACAGATTGAGATGCTATGACAATGAGTTTCAAACAGACATTCATCTATGAGGATGAAAGTCCTACAATAGATGCAGTTCTGCAGATTATCAAGCCAAATATTTTTTAAGAACTTTCAGAACCAGTGTTTAATCTACCATAGTGGACTGCAACAATAGAGAAAACGATGGAGTGTTATAAAATCCGTGAAGGACTAGAGGATGATGATCCGAGGGATATTCATACTCCAGAAACTGAAGGAAGTCATGATCTAAAGGGGCCTAATATTACATGTGATAAATTTATGAAGTTGTTCAAGATAAAAAAAGGTGAATATAGGCTCTCCTGAAAATCCAAAGTTTGAAAATATAGGATATTACTGGGATGAAGAAACGGTGGGAAAAATTGTTGAACTATTGCATGAATTTCAATAGTGGTTTCCTACTAAGTTTTCATGTCCCCAAATTTTGCATTGGGTCACAATGGCCTAAGCCACTTGGCCATGTTCATGAAAGTTTGTACAATTGGTGCCAACAGTCAAATAATTGCCAAGCATGATGCCCAAGTTAGTAATAATGTAAAATTACATCCAAATGGACAAGGTGGGTCACATAAAGAGAAAATACAAAATTCAAAGTGTGTAATGTCCCCATCCAAATAAACTATCATGGAGTAAAAATGCCACTAACTTACTAGTTCCCTAGGTTGGGGGTGGAAGCATCAAAAGTTGGAATAAGGGAGCTGCAAGACCCATAATGACATTAGAATTACAAATTCACATAAAATGGGTCCAATAAATAATAATAATAATAATAATAATAATAATAATAATAATAATAATAATAATAATAAGGTGGCATTAGATCATGAGGGAACATAAGAGGTTGTGGGACCCACATGTGGCAAGATTCCCCACTACACTTGGCATCATTCTCTCACCAATTCGAGTTCAAGGTGGAGGGTAACATACTTGGAGGAGTTGAAGAGGCATTATTCATGTGATGAATATTGTAAGTTTGAATTGGAGTGGAAGACTAACTCCCATGGAAGAGGAAGAGACATCATAGAGAAGTTGTGACACTTGTAGCTAGAATATTGGGCATCTATGACAACAATGATGGAGAATCTATGACAAATTCATACCGGATTGCAGACCTATGACACATGTGACATATAAGGGATAAAAATGGCCACCAAGAGGGGGCATGGGGGAGTTATGGTCATCCAAGATTCCCCATTCGAATTTGGGGAAGAGGAATGCAAGAAAGAAGTGGACAAGTGTCTTCTATGAGAATCTCTCCCTAACTCTAGTTGATTGAAGAATCTTGGAGGGAATTCAAGGTATGGAGTCCACATGAGGTTAATAAAAGAGGAATATGACAAAGGAGAGCATATTTTGGTCATTTTTAATTTGTATCCTTGAAATTTGGGAGAGATTAGCTTGTCCTTGCATGGTGGATGTTCATCATCACTGCCTTAGAATGAATTTCTTGGGTGAAATATTCCTATCCAAGTTAGTTGGAGGAGAGGAAATTCAAACCTCCTAATAGAGATTCATGGAGATTTTTTGATGCAGTTTTGAGCCCCCTTTGAGTTTGAGTTCATGTCTTATCTTCTTTCTCTACTATCTTTCTCTCAAAACTATCTAAATGTCCATCTATAAGTGTGATGGTGCACTCATACTTGCATAAATATTGCGGTCACTAATATTTTGACTCCATTGTCATGTTATTTGATGTATATAATTGTAATGAACTGCATATGATATCCACAAGTCGAATTACCATACATTCCATGTAATATCTTCAAGCAAAATCAAGTTTCGAGCTAGTTTCCTCACTAGTTTTACATGGTGTTTTTGTGATGACTTTATATCTTTTTGATATCAGATATTTTCTGAGTTTTAGCTTATTTTTTGAGATGAATATGAAGTAATATTAATGACCCAATTTTTGTGTGCGGACCCTTGGAGTCTTACTAAAATTTTATGAATTAAACTTTATGATCTTGTTGACCATTTTCTCACTATTTTGATGTCATACAACCTGTTGTTTTTTTATGGGAGTTGTAGAATACCCTACAACCTAATATAATGTTGCAATTGGGTTTCCCTTGAGGTCCTCCGTAAGCTCCAAGTATCAGATCATAAAAAAGGGAGGGCCATACAGTGTTTGGAAGTCTGAAAAGTCACTAGTCTAGTGAGGTTTTCAACTATCCAATTCAACTGGTTTTATTCCCCTTCCTTCCTCCTTGATAATTGCGAACCCTGAGAGTTTCTAAGGAATGTATCAGTGTCTAATAGATTCATTAATATTTATTAAGAACTCTCTAGCCCCTCCATATATAATTCGAAAACATTTGGGATAATTTGGGTTTCACTAGTCCAAGGTTCGAAAATTGGCTAAAATGGAGTAATTTTCCAAATTAGGTATATTAAAGTTTCAGAAATGAAAGGTATTGCTGGAGACTTGGGTGAAATGAAAATCCCACTGAAACTTGGCGCCAAGTGGATTAATAAAATACAATATATATTGAATCCACGATATAAGGAAAAATTCAGAGCAGAGCTTGATAGAATGCTTGACGTAGGTATCATTGATCCTGTCGATGAATCACAATGGATCAGTCGTATGGTGGTCCAAGAAAATAATACTAGAGAGACTAGGATTTGTGTCAACTTGTGGAAATTGAATGATGCTTTTCTACATGATCCTTTTCCAACTCTGTTTACAAACGAAGTGCTTGAAAATGTTGGAGGGCAGGAATCCTACTCTTTCACAGATGGATTCTCTAGGTATCATCAAATAAATATTGCTAAGGAGGACCGACATTAAACAACCTTTTCGACATAATGGGGATTCTTCCAATACACAGTAATTCCTTCTAACCTAAAAAACACCCCTGCAATTTTTTCACACGTAGTAGCACTGCATTTAAGGAATTCATTCATAAGTTTCTAGAAGTGTATTTTGATAATTGGACCGTTTATGGGTTGCTTAAGAATCATATTGAAATTTTAAGGTTGATGTTAGAATGTTGTAGATAGTATCAAATCTCTTTGAATTTGAAGAAATGCATATTATGTGCTCCATTTAGAATATTATTAGGACATGTCGTTTGCAAGCAAGGTTTGTTAGCGGATCTTGCAAAGATTTCTATTATTGTTGATCTGCCACCACCTACTTTAGTTTGACAATTGAGGAAAACTATGGGTTACACAAGATATTACAAGAAATTTATAAAAGGCTATGCCCAGATCACAATGCCAATGGAAAAATTACTCAGGAAGGATGCAAAGTTTCACTGGAATGAATACTACTAGAAGAGCCTCGCCACGACACGTTGAAGGATAAAATAGTTACAGCACCTATTATGGTGTTTCCTGACTGGAAAAAATAATTTCATGTCCATGTCGATGATTCATCTGTTTCTCTGGGTGTTTTGCTTGCTCATCTAGGTGAGGGTTCTATCGACCATCCTATTTCATTTTCCAATAGGAAACTGTCCACTATGGAAATAAAATATACTATGACAGAAAGGGAAGGACTTTCCATCGTGTATGCATTACAAAATTTTATGCACTATGTGTTAGGTGGTCATTTTAAGATGTTTACAGACCACTCTGCATTGAAGTACCTATTCAACAAGCCATTGTTGGGGGGGAGATCTGTTGATGGTTATTGGTGTTTTAGGAATACGACTTTGAGATCATTGTCAAGCCTGGGAGGTTGAATGTGGTTCCCAACCATCTGTCGAGGTTGGAAACAAGAAAAGAACCGAATAACTTAGAAGATAATATCCTAAATGCACAGATATTTTCCGTAAGAATGGTTGATGACTAATTTCAAGATATTGTGACATTTTTGTCCATAGGAATAGCACCAGATGGATACACAACTTCCCAGAAGAAGCAGTTGGTTGTTAAATATGCAGACTACCAGTAGATAGCCAGTTAGTTGTATAAGTTAGGACCGGATGAAGTATTGTGTTGTTTTATTCTGGAGCACAAGTGACCAATTATTTTAGCCAAGGCTCATGATGGGATAGTGGGAGGCCACTATGCAGGAAAATCCACAACGCAAAATATTTTAAAAGTAGGGTTCTGGTGATTGACCCAATTTCAACTATTTTTCCAGTTTAAATGATATAGCCACCTGGAACTATTACTTTAATATCTTTACTTTTTTACTTTGAAGTAACTATTACTTAGCAATAATACCGATGGATTGTAAGAAAATACTTAGGCTGGTTCTACCTGTTTCTGTTTTGTAGTGATAGTGGCAGATAAACCTGAATGAGGGTTCACTTCGATATAAATATAAGGATGCTAAAGAATATTGTCAGAACTGTGATGTATGTGAAAGAGTTGGGAAACCTTCGAGGAGAGATGAAATTCCACTGGTGCCTCAAGTTATGTTGTAGACCTTCGACAAGTGGGTTATTTATTTTGTGCGACCTATTAACCCACCAGGGAAAAGGGTTGGTGCGAGGTACATTATTACCATGACAAGTTATCTTACATGATGGGATGAAGCTACACCAACATGAGATTGCGCTGCTATGACCACTGCACAATTTTTGTATGAAAATTCCATCACCAAGTTTGGATTTCATCGTGTTTTATTGAGTGATTAGGGTGCAATTTTTTTTAATAAGACTATAGAAGATCTCACTGAATAATTCCATTTTTACCATCGAAAGAGTACTCCATACCATCCACAATAAAATGGAACTGTCAAAGCATTCAATAAGATCCTGGAACATGTACTAACAAAATTATGTAATGTGAACCACAACGACTAGGACCTGAGGATTCCTGCAATTTGGTGGGCCTATAGAATGACATGTAAAAGTTTGATAGGTAATACACCTTTCAAGTTCATATATGGACAAGAGGTTGTGATTACCGTGGAGTATATTGTACCTAGTTAAAGAATTGTTTATTTCACAGGCATGTCTGATACTAGAGCTGTTAAAGGAAGGTTGGCATAGTTACTCCATCTAGAAGAGGATATATTTGTCGCAGTTTTTCATTAGTGGGTGCAAAAAGATCGATACAAAGCGTGGCATGATCACCATATTACTAGGAAGCACTTTAAACGAGGAGATCTAGTTCTTCTCTATGACAACAAATTTTTCAAACATCCTGGTAAGTTACGGATGCATTAGCTAGGGCCATATGTTATTAAATTTATAACAGAAGGAGGCACAATGCAGTTACAAAAATTATATGGTCAACTCTTCCAAGGGTTGGTAAATGGAAATTGAATGAAACCCTATAGGGACAGTCATGGTGTGTCAGAGTGAAGATGTCTAATTACATGCTTGTACATAGTGAAAAAACTAAAAAATTGGAAACCCCAAGTTTATTTTGTGTCGTAGTTAGTTGTGTCGATGTACAGTTTTGTTGGAGCTTAATAGAAACCCAAATTTATTAGTATGTCGAAATTATTCTATCAGGTTCATTTTGTCGAACTTCTATTTTTTGTTGTTAGGAAACCCCAACTTTCCGTTGCGTCAATTTGGTGGTCTGTCGAAGTCCATCTATCAAAGTGTTATTTTTGTCACTCGGATACCCCAACTTATTTTTAGGTCACAGTTATGTTTTCTTTAGGAAGTTGGTGGTTTGTCACAGTCTGCTCTAATGGAGCTTCGGAGTAGTCAATCAGTCGAAGTTGCAGTTATTGCATATTTATTGTTTCTTTTATGACGGTTTTAGTGGCTGCACTAGTGGGATTTTTGTATTAATTGCTGAAAAGACTAAAGTGTGTGAATAGATATACCGCTTCCAACATCATCATTAAAATATCAAGTACATTCAATTCTCATCGGGAATGACAGACAGATCACATGCGGGGAGTAAACTTAAAAATACAGCCCCTCCCTTTGTCGTTATTCATTGTGACTTGAGCGATTGCACCATAGTGAGCTAACCAAAGCCGAGCCTTAGCATATCGAGTGGAGAGTAAGTGCACACTCACTAGAATGAAATTTGGTTTATCAATTGGTAGTGAGGCTCAGGGATTTGTAGAGGAAGTTCCGATGTTGGGCTCTATTTCTACTAGTCCCGACCAGCCAGAATTTCTTTCTTTGTAGATTCCTATCAATGTGTCAAGGAAAACACGTCATACAAACCATCTGAATCTAGATCTGAGAACGAAGGTGGGCCATGATGTGGGAGCATCTATGTTGTCCTCTACATCTATGATACCAGAGTATATCCCACCATGGAACTCGAGGGAGAAACCAATGAAGTTTCCAAAGAATGCGCAGTACTAGTTGGAGACCGTTCCAATGCCAAAGGGAATCATGGTACATGGTGATATTTTGAGAAACATCCAGAAGCTGTCATATGCTGACCATGATCTTACCAAGTTTCCTGAATTTAAATACATGCACTACATGAGGAATGTTTTTTTAGCTGGAGGTCATCCAATGGAATTGGAACAACAACAGTGGGCTCTTGGCGTGGCTAGAGACAGTCTTTTACCATTACTACATATTCCCCATTTTGGTTGCACTATGGAAGTGAACGCATGTGTGAAATAGTTTTTACTCTATCTGCACGGAGGATGCATATGATTGGAAACCAAGGTGTCAATAGATACAGACTTAATTTCTAGGATTACGGGCCTACCTACGGCTCGGTTGGACCCGTCGCAGTATTTTGTTGAAAAACAAAGAGACTGTGATCTCGCAACTAGAATGAAGGAAAGTATAACTTGTCGAAGAGCAACAAAGGCTTCGACGTGGCCTCTATCAGCGACTAAGATGTTCGGTTGGTTGAAAAGGTGTTAGCCACTAAGATACTATGTAAGGTTCGACCAAAACAAGTCACTAATTCTGTCATTGTTGCAGAAGAGCAGTGTGCCCAAGGAGTGCAAATGAATTGGGCCACCTTTCTACTTATTGAGTTTCTTGTGGATTGTGTGGATGCACCGGACAATGGATCTCCATTCACATAGTCATGGCTATTGTTGTTGATTTCATTTGTCAGGTGGGAAGAGCCAACAAATTATCAGGGTATGAAACCAATCATCCCATGACAAGGCTCGTGATATATAAACTTGTAGTATTCTGAAATCAGGATCCATCGACAGGAAATCAGTATCTCTTTATATATGCAACTGGAAGCATTGTGCTATTATGTGGTTTAGATACCATGCATTGAGGAATTTGTTGTGGAAAAATATCATAGTGTGCCAAAGATCAAGTCTGGGCCCCACCACATGTATGTGAAAGCAAGAAGAGACCCACACCAACAGTTTTTAATCAGTGAGTTCAAGTTGACTCATGAAGAAATGGATGCTAGGTACACGACTGGCTGGCAGAATGGAAATTACCCACTGAACCAAAAAACATCTCGCCATATCCTTCGTAACAAGAACATCAACAGGAGGGAACCTCAGGCCAGAAAAAACAAACAAGTCAAAATACGTAGCACACTAGAGGAGGGGTTGATGAGCAAGAGGATCAATAGTTAAGTAAGACCCCTACTGATCCGGGTTTTGGAGATAAGAGAAAATATGGAACATATGCATAGGGAGTGTGAAAATCCTCACAGCAGATCTAAGAGATGATGTATACCTCACAAGAGTAATTATGATTAAGCAGGAAAATAGAAGAAGAGTGAACAATACAATATAATGAGCAACATAATAATATGGTATAGTAGAACTCGGATGGAAGCAATAATACTTCACACACACTAGTTAATTAATCACAATATGGACAAATAAATAATACAATGGTAGAGAGGATTCGAATGCCCAAGGTGGCAATTCGAATTAGCCTCTCAGAGTGATCATAAGATCAATAGAGTGTCATCGGAGCACAACTAGGTGTCCTCATGATCATTGGAGCACAACTAGAAGTCTTCATCATCATCAGTGGAGTCATCAATGCTCAAGTAACTGTAAACCATCAGTCAAACTAACACTGATAGGTGTAACTGAGTATAACTGAGTGTAACTGACTGTAACTGAGTGACAACTGGACTGGTAGGTGAAGAAGGGCGAGTTGCTCCCTAAAATCAAGGAAGAAGGGCACATTAAGCAACTGGAGGGATAAAACTGAATAGTGAGAAGCTCCTGGGGGCTGGCTAACTGAGGGCTAGGTGCTTAACTGATGACTGGGATGCATGCAAAATGCATGCAAACCCTAGAATGCATGCATGACTGAAAATGTAAATGATCAAAATACTGGTGGGACTAGGATGGATTATAGGAATATCCTAACACCCCCCCTTAATCCATCCTGGGCCCTGGTAACTAAGACCAAAGGTCACCCAATACAATGAATAATAACAATCAATAAACGAAGGAAGTGGGAAAATTTCATGGGAAACATACCCCCTCCTCAAAAAATAGACTATAAGGCACACATAAAAATAAATGCTCCAAACTCAAGCATGTGTGATGCTTGGTCATATGTCTGGAGGTATCTTCTTCTTGGGAAGAAGTGGATCATGCTCAAAAGCATGTGATCATACTTTCTCTTCAGATCGAATGTGATGAGAACAAATCCAACAGTATGAGAATGATCCTTGAACCTGTGATTCGAATCAGCTGAGGTAGGATCAAATCTGTGAAAGTGCATATAGTATTTTGTCTTCTCCTTCGAACCACCATGGGTGAGATTATGCCAAAAATAACAATTACGTGTTTGCTTGAAATCAAAATCAGATTTAAGACTTAAAAAATAGTTTCTTGAAATCTCCTTTGAACCAGTAGGGGTGAGATCAAAACTATCATATGCATGAGAAATTATCCCAAGCAGTAATTGCTTAGAATCCAAATTAGATCCAAGACTTGAATCATGGTTTCTTGAGATCTCCTTTGAACCATGAGAGGTGATATCAAAACCAATAAATGCATGAGAATTTATCTCAAGTGAATGGCAATGGCCATAATATTCGATAACCTTTTGAAAGCATGATTTTATGATCATATAGTAGTATAAAAGAGGATATAGCTAGAGAGGAGCGAATACATTACCTTCAGTAGCTGTTTTGACCTCTGAAATAATCATGTGATCATGATGCAAACCAACAGACTCTGGTGCAAGAGAGGATTTAGGACCTTCTGTAATATCTAGAGTGTGAGCTGGCACAGAAAGAGAAGAAAGTTTGAGCATGAGTGGACAATCTGCAAGTTCTTTGTCAACAACTTCAAGATGAGATGATACTAGTTCAAGATCTGAGAGACCATCAAGGGGAGCGAATGGAACACTTTGCTTCCTTTCGAATGGATTTGGACCAATCCCTTCATTCTTTCTGCCAAATTTTTCATCCAGGTGAGCCCATAACTCTTTTGGAGTCCATAACTCCTTTGGAGTTTCAACACCATTACGGTATTTGAATTGGAATCTCTGGCGTGCAAACAAAGAAAACATTATTGCTGCAAAGTGCATGTCACTTTTATTTAACCAGTCAATCTTCTCTTTAGGGGATTTGAACTCTCTTTCAAAATAACAATCAAAAAGATCATGGATCTTCAAGTCTGCTATCATTCTTGGTTTCCATTCATCATAGTTGAGTGGATCAAGAGGAGTAATTCCTGATGAATACATTGAAGCTATAGAGGACCTGCAAAAACAATATAGAATAACTGCAACTGCTACTGCTGCAAAAATGCAGAAACTGCTACAACTGTTGCACTCGAAATCTTGGTAATAACCTACAAAAAACTCTCAAGAATGGAGATAAACAATACTCTCAACATGCTCTGATACCATGTGAAAATCCTCACAACAGATCTAAGAGATGATGTATACCTCACAAGAGTAATTATGATTAAGCAGGAAAATAGAAGAAGAGTGAACAATACAGTATAATTAGCAATAGAATAATATGGTATGGTAGAACTCGGATAGAAGCAATAATACTTCACACACACTAGTCAATTAATAAAAATATGGACAAATAAATAGTACAATGGTAGAGAGGATTCGAATGCCCAAGGTGGAAATTCGAATTAGCCTCTCAGAGTGATCATAATATCAATAGAGTGTCATCGGAGCACAACTAGGTGTCCTCATGATCATCGGAGCACAACTAGAAGTCTTCATCATCATCAGTGGAGTCATCAATGCTCAAGTAACTGTCAACCATCAGTCAAACTAACTCTGGTAGGTGTAACTCAGTGTAACTGACTGTAACTAAGTGTAACTGAGTGTAACTGATTGTAACTGAGTGTAACTAAGTGACAACTGGACTTGTAGGTGAAGAAGGGCGAGTTGCTCCCTAAAATCAAGGAAGAAGGGCGCATTAAGCAACTAGAGGGCTAAAACTGAATAATGAGAAGCTTTTGGGGGCTGGCTAACTGAGGGCTAGGTGCTGGACTGATGACTGGTATGCATGCAAACCCTAGAATGCATGCAAACCCTAAAGGTGCATGCATGACTGAAAATGTAAATGATCAAAATACTGGTGGGACTAGGATGGAGTATAGGAATATCCTAAAGGGGAGGAACGAAAACGAAGAAAGCGCAAAGGTCTCAGAATGCGCAAGCATTTACAGATGACAATATCAACATCATGTTCGATAGGATGATAAAGATTCTGGACGAAAATCGCAAGAAAGAAGAAGAGAAGACGCTCTAGTTATTCAGTGGCATCACAAATGTTCTGGATACATTGTGACAAGAAGTTAAAAGGATGTGCATTTCTCCTTTGTTGTAGGTCACATTGCCATGGGTTGAAGTTGCGGAAGAATAAGAAGGCTAGGACCAAACACTTGTAACCCCTTCGATGGAGGGGGTGGCCAAAATATTTCCCAGAGTGATAAGTTTTGATGAACCAAGCACAAATGTGTAGATTCCACAGATCGGGTATGTGGACATAAATTTATCTGCATTGCCACTTTATGTACTACATCATTAACAAGAAGGTATTGCAAAACAAGTAAAGTCGAGGGAGAGTTCCCTCTTGGATCTAATGAAGGCATATACAAATCAGGCGGCTGGGTTGAGGGACTTGAATACTGAGCTTCAACGGGACAAGGACCTGTTGCAAAAGGAAAAGGAAAAAGTTCAGAAGGATATTGGAGTCACATGCTCTCCAGTGCTTGAGGCCGAAATTATCAAAGAGATGAGATCTAAAGAGAAGATACAGCATTTGGAAGCTGTTATCTTGGGATATCGACAAAAAGTACAATATTTAGAGGCCAAGATTGTGTTGAGTACCCCACCTAAAGTGTCTAAGAAGTGACAAGTGGAAGTTCAAGAGGTTGTTCAGAGCCTTCAAGCAGCAGAAACATAGTGCATGACGATGTACGAGGAGCTGTCGCGGTCATGGGATGTTTTATTTGAAGATGCGGATTTACAAGAGGTCACTACCAAGATTGGGGTTGCTGAAAAAAAGATTAGTACATTGTGCAAGTAGTTGAAGAATTTTCCACTAGTCCAGAGGATGGGGAAAGCGATAGAGAGTAAAGTGCTGCAACAGGAAATCAATCAGCTGAGGATTCAGCATAGGTAGCATATAAAAAGGGTCAAGGCACTCCAGTCTAAAACTAAGTGTGTATCACATGTCATCAGGGGAAAGCATACTTCCATCCAGTCAGTATTTACACAGGCTATCAAGGAAAGAAAAACCCATGTTATTGCAGAGCTGGTCAAAGTTGTCACCCAGAAGAAAGACGAAGCCTCAACAATTGGTCAAAGTGAGCAAGAGTGTATTCCAGGAACTTTAGTTGAAACTACAGGAACCTGTCTCACAACATTGAAGTTGCTCGGGATGAGCCACATGTGAGTGTTGGGGGCCTATTGAGCCTAGTGTTTTGGAGGAACCATTTTTGGTGTAAACAGTTTTGGTGTGGACAAAGGAAATATGGAAGTGGTTCGGCGAAGTGGTCAACTCCGACGAAGTAACCAAGAAATCGGGAAAAATGGTTATGTTGAACAAGTCAAATGGTTGGAGATGAGTCAGTTAGTTAGAAATGGTCCATATTGTAATAATGAGTTGGTTAGTAAGTTAGTGGGTTAGTGGGAGCGGGGAAAGCGAAGTGCGCCCTATAAATATGTAATAAAGGAAGTGTTTTTGGTTGGTTCCGGTTGGTTATTGCGGGTTACTAGTTTTTGTTACTGTTAGTCGATACTGTAAGAGCATATTCTGAATCTGTAATGAAGCATTATGCCATATATGTCATATTTATTTAAGAGAAGTTGAGTCGTTGATCTTGAGTTTGTGCACACAGATCCCTTATATGTCATGAAGAAATCGATAAGTCTTAACTGAAGTGCTTATCTGGCTTCGACTCATAATAAAAGACAAACGTTTCCATGTTTTTTTCTAGATGGGTTTCCACATTAAACATGGTGTCTTTATGTGTTATGATGTAATATGTGATATGTGTTATGTGTTTCTTTCATCTGTCTGAATGCTTAAATGAATGCCATGGGTTCTGTCGAAGTGATGAATGCATCAAAGATATGATTATGTTGATGTTCTAGATTGGTCGATGTTATTGGATTGTATGATAAATGAATTTTGTGTTAGGCCATTCCCGTTCTATGCTGTGGAAACATGGTTCTTGCAGTGTCCATAGGTACTTCAGGTGAGACTTCATCTGCTCCGCAGGTGTTGCCAAAAAGGATTAAACTCCATTCAGGGCCAGTATCTTTGGTAGTGGTGTTTTTTGGCATCTTGTTCAATGTTTGAACATTAGTCGAAGTAATAGTGCACCAACAGATCATGCCACAAACGACCATGACTTCTAGCAAAATTAAAAAGAAGGCATCTAAGAAGAATAAAAATAAGAAGACCAAAAGTGATGCCTAGCTCACCTTAAAAATACAACTAGTAGTAGGATCTAAAGCAGACAAATCCATCTTTATTCCCTCCAAAGCATAAGAACAAGAACTAGATGGATTCATCAAAGTGGCTACCAAAGAGAACAAAAAAATATGCTCAAAAGCCTCTTAAAGACCTAAAACATTGAAGGAGGAACATGAAAATGTATGGACAATATGTTTTTCTAAAGTAGAACAGATTAGTGAACCATTGTCAGAGCCTTAGACACAAAAGCCAATCGATAAGATAAAAAGTCTAGTCGAATTTGTCCTCGACAACTATGGAAATGTATAGAATCAGCTCACACAAAAACAAGATGATGAAACCAATATTCTCCTTGTCAACCAATTTAGAGTATTTGAAGAATGTGACAAAAGACTAGGGAAATTTTTAGGGGCGAAATTTCGCCAATTGGGTATATTTTTAGGCTTTTTTTTTTAAAATAAATTTGCTATTTGGTGACTTTTAGCATCTAATGTCGCCCATATTTACATAAAATATGTTTTTAATCATAATATTTGCCAAAATTTACTAGTTTTAGTAGTAAATTGCATGTTTCATATTTAATATTCGCCTACCTAGCTATATATATGTTTTTTTCAATCCAAAATAATATCCTAGAATACTACACATAAGTATACTATTAGAATCCTTAAAAAATACCCTGCAAAAGACTAAAATAACATGAAATACAAGCAATAAAGGCCACAATTGTTCTCAGTAACTGGTACTCATATTATGGAAAATTCTGTGTTGAAATTTAGAATGTGCAAGGCACTCTCTTTGAAATTTATAAACAGAAACAATCAGTTGACCTCGTCATAGAGCAGATTTAGTACAACCAGATGAACATGGAGCAGCAATGACAAGATCAGTTAAGGATAAAAGAGTAATAATGGTTACATGAAGGAAAGCGAGTACAAAAATGAGTTGGTTGACTAACTCATTGCATCTATAAATTGATGAGATCGATAGAAATCCAGATGTTGAATTTTGACTGAAACATGTAGAACATAGTCGACCATCCTATGCAAGTAAAATTGATACACCTTTTTGAACTCATTAGTCTATATACCAACATCAGGACTGTTCTATATGAATGGGATGAATTTTAGGAATGCCTCACTCTCTCTGCCCCATCCATAGTGGAAGCATGTGTTAATTTCAATCTGCTAGGAAAAGCTTCCAACTCTCAGGATCCTTGAATACTTTTCTTAATTTTTGTATTTTTTCCAAAATTATATAAAAATTCACATCTCCCTATTCTCTTTGGGACATATAAATGTTTTGGGGTGGGGGAGATGTTGGAGGAGCTTGGTTGACTAGCTAACTAGGTCCTCCTAGCCAACAAAAGATTGGTCAACTCAGTCAGTCGAGTATATTAGGCCGATCGACTTGACAGTTAGGAATTTAGAACTGCATAACTTTTTGGTAAGCAAGAAGATGTAATACCACCTTTTGTACATGATGGCTCATAATATAAGACAACTTGCTGCTCCTATACCCACTACTTGTATTATTTCATGTACCTTTATGTATGTATGTATGATCTTGCATCTTCTTATGTATTGTTTTTCTACTGATAACTATATGTAATCCCTTAGATTACAACACTATGTTTTATCTATATGTTTACAAGCTTTTGTATATTGATTCCATCATTTAGGCACTCAAAGGTTGCACTAACAAGGGCATATGCCTTATAATTTTCTACGAAAATCAAATGTCAATGTTAGAAAAAATCGTAATTGAGCTAATTGTGACTATTTTTAATAAATAAAAGTTATATATTCATAAAGGTGATTCGAGACACATGCATCTAATGCACCAAAAGTGATCATCATTAGCTTGCACCACCTAAGACTAAAGTTCCCTCCATCTCCAAGGGGAGGAATATCAAATTTGGTAATGCACCTCCTAATGGAAAGGCTTAATGACCCATCCAGTATGCATATAAGTGATGACAAGCCATTTTGTATAGATATAATTTTTTAGCTATTATTCCAAAGTTTTGTTTATTTGATGTTTATGTATGATGTAATGATATTGTTTATTTGATTTGGATATTGTTATTTGCATGAACTCTTTCACACATTAAAACTACAATAAGAATATCTACAATTTCCAAGCATTAATAAGACTAAAATTGCCTCTATCTCTAAGAGGAGGAAGATCAACTTTGGGGATGCACCCAACAAGGAATTCCAAGGGTTAATGATCCATTGATTATGCATATCAGTGATGATGTGGTATTTTGTATAGTTACTCACATTTGGCTATTATTCCAAAGTAATATTTTGTTTATTTGATGTTTATGTCTGATGCTCTGATATTGTTTATTTTATTTGGATATGTGTTATTTGCATTAAATCTCGCACAAAATAAAACTACAATAATGATAACTACAATTTTCAATCACTTACATACATGCAATGATTACCCTATATTCTTTATAGTAAGATCAAATCCATTGCAACAACATATTCATAATGAACTCAACGTGTTACTTATAGGAATAGAACCTTAAAGTGGAGAGGATAACTCAGATAAACCAAATCTATGACATATATTTGTGTGTGTGTGTGTGTGATTTTCCCATAACTAAGACAATTCTACATTCCACTTTACTCTATCATACAAAATTGCATATATATGCAATTTTGTATAATAGAGTAAAGTGGAGTGTCTCTCATACCCACACATATAGTTTTATAGGATAGTGAAGTAAAATTTAAATGGATTGTAAAATTTCCTAAGTTATAGGAAAATCTTACACCAATATATCTAAAATGCTACTTCCAATTTCTTTCATAACCACTACATTTTATTGGAAAACAAATCAACTCTTATTCCTAATTTTCCAAATTTTAAGTTATATATTTTTCATTATATATATTCACATGTTAGCATGTAAAAGACTTAAAATTAAAACTTATATAAACAAATACATTAATGTAGTGAATCACTATGTTAGTAAGTTTGAAGAGAAGCAGAGTTTGAAAGTTTCACATAGAATAAACAAGGAGAGAGAAGAAACAATAATATCGAAAGGGAAGAAGAGGGGAATCTCCAAGCCCTCGTACTCTTCCTCTAGCTTGTCACTTTTTAATTTTTAAAAACTTAATTAAAACAAAATATTTATTATCAGGTTTTATTGCTTAAATAAGTGAAATTGTAATTAGCAAATTTAATCATACTGAATTAGAAAAGGAAAAAATGATAATGGTTCCTTTTGTTTTACATAGAAGATAAATCTAAACATTTAATCAAAAAGTCATCTCCCCAAAAAATTTTCTATTATAATAAATAAGTCAAATTAAATAGCAAATAAAAAATTTAACTCTTAGACAAAATTAGAAAAAAAATCATACTAAATAAAAAATAAAAAATGTAACTCTACCATACGAGAGGACTGGCTTATCTAATAAAATGGTTAACATCCATGTGGACTTCGTCCTTCTTGTTTGGACATGGTTGCATTATCGATTATCTTGTGTGACATTTGCATCATGGATTAGATACCACTGACATTTGCAGCATGGATTATCTGGTTTGGACGTGGTTGCATTATCGATTATCTTGTGTGACATTACGTTGTTTATTCAATCACTTTGCAACGCCACATAATATCTCGAAGGTGGAGGTTTGGTCCCGAAGCAAGTCGTAGACAGTGAGCCAGCATTTGTTGAACGAGTCCAATTCACTGATTACGACTTACGATGTGGCGACATAGCGACGAAATAAAACAAGTCAAAGTACTTAACAAATATTATTATTATTATGATGCCACAACCACAATAATAGCCGATCCTATGGAGCAGATGCGCGAGAGAGATTCGTAGGGAATTAATAAAAGAAAAAATGATAACATTTCCTTTTCTTTTAAATTGAAGCCAAATCCAAACATTTAATTCAAAAGTCATATATATATATATATATATAAGTCAATTTAATACAAAATAAAAAAAATATAACTCTCATAAACTAAAGAACAAACCCATTTTTACATTAACACACTCTATTCAAGATTGATATATTTAAATTTAGAGTAGCCATTTAAAGATAATTAATAAGAAATGAATAATTTGTGAACTATGTTGTGCCTAGATAAAACCATGGAAATGGTTATAAAATGATTAACATCATCCTTAGGCAATTCCAGATTTGATCTTTTAATATTAATCCACCAAGGAAAAGGGTTGGTGCGAGGTACATTATTTTGTACCTATTAACCCACCAGGTGCAGTGGTTATTTATTTTGTGCGACCTATTAACCCACCAAGGAAAAGGGTTGGTGCGAGGTACATTATTACCGTGACAAGTTATCTTACATGATGGGATGAAGCTACACCAGCATGAGATTGCACTGCTATGACCACTGCACAATTTTTGTTTGAAAATGCCATCACCAGGTTTGGATTTCATCGTGTTTTATTGAGTGATCAGGGTGCAATTTTTTTTAAAAAGACTATAGAAGATCTCACTGAATAATTCCATTTTTACCATCGAAAGAGTACTCTATACCATCCATAATAAAATGGAACTGTCAAAGCATTCAATAAGATCCTGGAACATGTACTAACAAATGTATGTAATGTGAACCACAACGACTAGGACCTGAGGATTCCTGCAATTTTTTGGGCCTATAGAATGACATGTAAAAGTTTGATAGGTCATACACCTTTCAAGTTGGTATATGGACAAGAGGTTGTGATGCCCGTGGAGTATATTGTACCTAGTTAAAGAATTGTTTCTTTCACAGGCATGTCTGATACTAGAGCTATTAAAGGAAGGTTGGCGTAGTTACTCCATCTAGAAGAGGATATATTTGTCACAATTTTTCATTAGCGGGTGCAAAAAGATCGAGAAAAAGCGTGGCATGATCACCATATTACTAGGAAGCACTTGCAACGAGGAGATCTAGTTCTTCTCTATGACAACAAATTTTTCAAACATCCTAGTAAGTTACGGATGCATTAGCTAGGGCCATATGTTATTAAATTTATAACAGAAGGAGGCGCAATGCAGTTACAAAAATTATATGGTCAACTCTTCCAAGGGTTGGTAAATGGAAACCGAATGAAACCCTACAGGGATAGTCATGGTGTGTCAGAGTGAAGATGTCTAATTACATGCTTGTACATAGTGAAAAAACTAAAAAGTTGGAAACACCAAGTTTATTTTGTGTCGTAGTTAGTTGTGTCGAAGTGTCTGTGTCAATGTACAGTTCTGTTGGATCTTAGTGGAAACCCAAAGTTATTAGTATGTCGAAATTATTCTATCAGGTTCATTTTGTCGAAGTTCTATTTTTTGTCGTTAGGAAACCCCAACTTCTCGTTGCTTCAATTTGGTGGTCTGTCGAAGTCCATCTGTCAAAGTGTTTTTTTCATCACTCGGAAAACCCAACTTATTTTTAGGTCGCAGTTATGTTTTCTTTAGGAAGTTGGTGGTCTGTCACAGTCTACTCTAATGAAGCTTCAGAGTAGTCAATCAGTCGAAGTTGCAGTTATTGCATATTTATTGTTTCTTTTATGACGGTTTTAATGGCTGTACTAGTGGGATTTTTGTATTAATTGTTTAAAAGACTAAAGTGTGTGAATAGATATACCGCTTCCACCATCATCATTGAAATATCGGGTACATTCAAATCTCATTGGGAATGACAGACGGATCACATGCGAGGAGTAAACTTAAAAATACAACCCCTCCCTTCATCGTTATTCATTGTGACTTGAGCGATTGCACCATAGTGAGCTAACCAGAGCCAAGCCTTAGCATATTGAGTGGAGAGTAAGTGAACACTCACTAGATCGAAATTTGGTTTATCAATTGGTAGTGAGGCTCAGGGATCTGCAGAGGAAGTTCCGATGTTGGTCTCTATTTCTACTAGTCCCGACCAACCAGAATTTCTTTCTTTGTAGATTCCTATCAATGTGTCAAGGAAAACATGTCATACAAACCGTCTGAATCTAGATCTAAGAACGAAGGTGGGCCATGATGTGGGAGCATCCGTGTTGTCCTCTGCATCTATGATACCAGAGTATATCCCACCATGGAACTTGAGGGAGAAACCAGTGAAGTTTCCATAGAATGCGCAGTACTAGTTGGAGACCGTTCTAGTGCCAAAGGGAATCATGGTACAAGGTGATATTTTGAGAAACATCTAGAAGCTGTCATATGCTGACCACGATCTTACCAAGTTTCCTGAATTTAAATACATGCACTACATGAGGCTGTCATATGCTGACCACGATCTTACCAAGTTTTCTGAATTTAAATACATGCACTACATGAGGAATGTTGTTTTAGTTGAAGGTCATCTAGTGGAATTGGAACAACAACAGTGGGCTCTTGGCATGGCTAGAGACATTCTTTTACCATTACTACATATTCCCCATTTTGGTTGCACTGTGGAAGCGAACGCATGTGTGAAACAGTTGTTACTCTATCTGCACAGAGGATGCATATGATTGGAAACCAAGGTGTCAATAGATATAGACTTAATTTCTAGGATTACGGGCCTACCTATGGCTCAGTTGGACCTGTTGCAGTATTTTATCGGAAAACAAAGAGAGTGTGATCTCGCAACTAGAATGAAGGAGAAGTATAACTTGTCGAAGAGAAACAAAGGCTTCGATGTGGCCTCTATCAGTGACTAGGATGTTCGGTTGGTTGAAAAGGTGTTAGCCACTAAGATACTATGTAAGGTTCGACCAAAACAAGCCACTACTTCTGTCATTGTTGCAGAAGAGCAGTGTGCCCAAGGAGTGCAAATGAATTGGGCCACCTTTCTACTTATTGAGTTTCTTGCGGATTGTGCAGATGCACCGAACAATGGATCTCCATTCACATAGTCATGGCTATTGTTGTTAATCTCATTTATCAGGTGGGAAGAGCCAACAAATTATCAGGGTATGAAACCAATCATCCCATGACAAGGCTCGTGATATATAAACTTGTAGTATTCTGAAATCAGGATCCATCGACAGGAAATCAGTATCTCTTTATACATGCAACTGGAAGCATTGCGCTATTATGTGGTTTAGATACCATGCATTGAGGAATTTGTTGTGGAAAAATATCATAGTGTGCCAAAGATCAAGTCCGGGCCCCACCACATGTATGTGAAAGCAAGAAGAGACCCACACCAGTAGTTTTTAATCAGTGAGTTCAAGTTGACTCATGAAGAAATGGATGCTAGGTACAAGACTGGCCGACAGAATGGAAAGTACCCACTGAACCAAAAAACATCTCGCCATATCCTTCATAACAAGAACATCAACAGGAGGGAACCTCGGGCCAGAAAAAACAAACAAGTCAAAATACGTATCACACTAGAGGAGGGGTTGATGAGAAAGAGGATCAATAGTTAAGTAAGACCCCTACTGATCCGGGTTTTAGAGATAAGAGAAAACATGGAACATATGCATAGGGAGGAAGGAAAAAGAAGAAAGCGCAGAGGTTTGAGAATGCGCAAGCATTAACAGATGACAATATCAACATCATGTTCGATAGGATGATAAAGGTTGTGGACGAAAATCGCAAGAAAGAAGAAGAGAAGACGCTCTAGTTATTTAGTGGCATCACAAATGTTCTGGATACATTGTGACAAGAAGTTAAAAGGATGTGCATTTCTCCTTTGTTGTAGGTCACACTGCCATGGGTTGAAGTTGCGGAAGAATAAGAAGGCATGGACCAAACACTTGTGACCCCTTCGATGGAGGGGGTGGCCAAAATATTGCTCAGAGTGATAAGTTTTGATGAACCAAGCACAAATGTGTAGATTCCACAGACCGGGTATGTGGACATAAATTTATCTGCATTGCCACTTTATGTACTACATCATTTACAAGAAGGTATTGCAAAATAAGTAAAGTCAAGGGAGAGTTCCCTCTTGGATCTAATGAAGGCATATACAAATCAGGCAGCTAGGCTGAAGGACTTGAATACTGAGCTTCAACGGGACAAGGACCTGTTGCAAAAGGAAAAGGAAAAAGTTCAGAAGGTTATTAGAGTCACATGCTCTCCAGTGCTTGAGGCCGAAATTATCAAAGAGATGACATCTAAAGAGAAGATACAACATTTGGAAGCTATTATCTTGGGATATCGACAAAAAGTACAATATTTAGAGGCCAAGATTGTGTTGAGTACCCCACCTAAAGTGTCTAAGAAGTGACAGGTGGAAGTTCAAGAGGTTGTTCAGAGCCTTCAAGCAGCAGAAACACAGTGCATGACGATGTACGAGGAGCTGTCGCAGTCATGGGATGTTTTATTTGAAGATGTAGATTTACAAGAGGTCACTACCAAGATTGGGATTGCTGAAGAAAGGATTAGTACATTGTGCAAGTAGTTGAAGACTTTTCCACTAGTCCAGAGGATGGGGGAAGCGATAGAGAGTAAAGTGCTGCAACATGAAATCAATCAGCTGAGGATTCAACATAGGTAGCGTATAAAAAGGGTTGAGGCACTCCAGTCTGAAACTGAGCGTGTATCACATGTCATCAAGGGAAAGCATACTTCCATCCAGTCAGTATTCACTCAGGTTGTCAAGGAAAGAAAAACCCATGTTATTGCGGAGCTGGTCAAAGTTGTCACCCAGAAGAAAGACAAAGCCTCAACAATTGGTCAAAGTGAGCAAGAGTGTATTCCAGGAATTTTAGTTGAAACTACAGGAACCTGTCTCACAACATTGAAGTTGCTCGGGATGAGCCACATGTGAGTGTTGGGGGCCTGTTGGGCCTAGTGTTTTAGAGGAACCATTTTTGGTGTAAACAATTTTGGTGTGGACAAAGGAAATATGGAAGTGGTTCAGCGAAGTGGTCAACTCCGACGAAGTAACCAAGAAATCGGGAAAAACAGTTATGTTGAACAAGTCAAATGGTTGGAGATGAGTCAGGTAGTTAGAAATGGTCCATATTGTAATAATGAGTTGGTTAGTAAGTTAGTGGGTTAGTGGGAGCGAGGAAAGTGAAGTGCGCCCTATAAATATGTAATAAGGGAAGGGTTTTTAGTTGGTTCCGGTTGGTTATTGTGGGTTACTAGTTTTTGTTACTGTTAGTCGATAATGTAAGAGCATATTCTAAATCTGTAATGAAGCGTTATGCCATATATGTCATATTTATTTTGGATAATTTGAGTCATTGATCTCGAGTCTGTGTGCACAGACCCCTTATATGTCATGAAGAAATCGATAAGTCTTAACTGAAGTGCTTATCTGGCTTCAACTCATAATAAAAGACAAACGTTTCCATGTTTTTTTCTAGATGGGTTTCCACATTAAACGTGGTTTTTTTATGTGTTATGATGTAATATGTGATATGTGTTATGTGTTTCTTTCCTCTGTCTGAATGCTTAAATGAATGCCATGGGTTTTGTTGAAGTGATGAATGCATCAAAGATATGATTATGTTGATGTTCTAGATTGGTCGATGTTATTGGATTGTATGATAAATGAGTTTTGTGTCAGGCCATTCTCCTTCTATGCTGTGGAAACATGGTTCTTGCAGTGTCCATAGGTAGTTCAGGTGAGACTTCATTTTCTCTGCAGGTGTTGCCAAAAGGGATTAAACTCCATTCTGGGCCAGTATCTTTGGTAGTGGTGTTTGTTGGTATCTTGTTCAATGTTTGAACCTTAGTCGAAGTAATAGTACACCAACAGATTGTGCCACAAACGACCATGACTTCTAGCAAAAGTAAAAAGAAGGCATCTAAGAAGAATAAAAATAAGAAGACCAAAATTGATGCCTAGCTCACTTTAAAAATACAACTAGTAGTAGGATCTAAAGCAGACAAATCCATCTTTATTCCCTCCAAAGCATAAGAACAAGAACTAGATGGCTTCATCAAAGTGGCTACCAAAGAGCACAAAAAACGATGGTCAAAAGCCTCTTAAAGACCTAAAACATTGAAGGAGGAACATGAAAATGTATGGAAAATATGTTTCTCTAAAGTAGAACAGATTAGTGAACCATTGTCAGAGCCTTAGACACAAAATCCAATCGATAAGATAAAAAGTCTAGTCGAATTTGTCCTCGACAACTATGGAAATGTATAGAATCAGCTCACACAAAAACAAGATGATGAAACCAATATTCTCCTTTTCAACCAATTTAGAGTATTTGAAGAATGTGACAAAAGACTAGGGAAATTTTTAGGGGCGAAATTTCGCCAATTGGGTATATTTTAGGATTTTTTTCAAAAAATAAATTTGCTATTTGGTGACTTTTAGCCTCTAATGTCGCCTATATTTACATAAAATATGTTTTTAATCATAATATTTGCCAAAATTTACTAGTTTTAGTAGTAAATTGCATGTTTCATATTTAATATTCGCCTACCTAGCTATATATATGTTTTTTTCAATCCAAAATAATATCCTAGAATACTACACGTAAGTATACTATTAGAATCCTTAAAAAATACCCTACAAAAGTCTAAAATAACATGAAATACAAGCAATCAAGGCCACAATTGTTCTCAGTAACTGGTACTCATATTATGGAAAATTCTGTGTTGAAATTTAGAATGTGCAAGGCACTCTCATTTAAATTTATAAACAGAAACAATTAGTTGACCTCATCATAGAGCATATTTAATACAACCAGATGAACATGGAGCAACAATGACAAGATCAGTTAAGGATAAAAGAGTAATAATGGTTACATGAAGGAAAGCAAGTACAAAAAGAAGTTGGTTGACTAACTCATTGCATCTATAAATTGATGAGATCGACCATCCTATGCAAGTAAAATTGATACACCTTTTTGAACTCATTAGTCTATATACCAACATCAATACTGTTCTATATGAATGGGATGAATTTTAGGAATGCCTCACTCTCTCTGCCCCATCCATAGTGGAAGCATGTGTTAATTTCAATCTGCTAGGAAAAGCTTCCAACTCTCGGGATCCTTGAATACTTTTCTTAACTTCTGTATTTTTTCCAAAATTATATAAAAATTCACATCTCCCTATTCTCCTTGGGACATATGAATGTTTTGGGGTGGGGGAGATGTTGGAGGAGCTTGGTTGACCAGCTAACTAGGTCCTCCTAGCCAACAAAAGATTGGTCGACTCAGTTAGTCGAGTATATTAGGCCGATCGACTTGACAAGTAGGAATTTAGAACTGCATAACTTTTTGGTAAGCAAGAAGATGTAATACCACCTTTTGTACATGATGGCTCATAATATAAGACAACTTGTTGCTCCTATCACCACTACTTGTATTATTTCATGTACCTTTATGTATGTATGTATGATCTTACATCTTCTTATGTATTGTTTTTCTACTGATAACTATATGTAATCCCTTAGATTAGAACACTATGTGTTATCGACATGTTTACAAGTTTTTGTACATTGATTCCATCATTTAGGCACTCAAAGGTTGCACTAACAAGGGCATATGCCTTATAATTTTCTAAGAAAATTAAATGTCAATGTTAGAAAAAATCGTAATTGAGCTAATTGTGAATATTTTTAATAAATAAAAGTTATATATTCATAAAGGTGATTCAAGACACATGCATCTAATGCACCAAAAATGATCATCATTAACTTGTACCACCTAAGACTAAAGTTCCCTCCATCTCTAATGGGAGGAATATCAAATTTGGTAATGCATCTCCTAATGGAAACGCTTAATGACCCATCCATTATGCATATAAGTGATGACAAGCCATTTTGTATAGATATAATTTTTTAGCTATTATTCCAAAGTTTTGTTTATTTGATGTTTATGTATGATGTAATGATATTGTTATTTGATTTGGATATTTTTATTTGCATGAACTCTTTCACACGTTAAAACTACAATAAGAATATCTACAATTTCCAATCATTAATAAGACTAAAATTGCCTCTATCTCTAAGAGGAGGAAGATCAAGTTTGGGGATGCACCTGGCAAGGAATTCCAAGGGTTAATGATCCATTGATTATGCATATCAGTGATGATGTGGTATTTTGTATATTTACTCACATTTGGCTATTATTCCAAAGTAATATTTTGTTTATTTGATGTTTATGTCTGATGCTCTGATATTGTTTATTTTATTTGGATATGTGTTATTTGCATTAAATCTCACACAAAATAAAACTACAATAATGATAACTACAATTTTCAATCATTTACATACATGCAATGATTACCCTATATTCTTTATAGTAAGATCGAATCCATTGCAACAACATAGTCATAATGAACTCAACGTGTTACTTATAGGAATAGAACCTTAAAGTGGAGAGGATAACTCAGATAAACCAAATCTATGACATATATTTGTGTGTGTGTGTGTGTGTGATTTTCCCATAGCTAAAACAATTCTGCATTCGACTTTACTCTATCATACAAAAGTGCATATATATGCAATTTTGTATGATAGAGTAAAGTGGCGTGTAGAATTGTCTCAGTTATGGGAAAATCTCTCTCATACCCACACATACAGTTTTGTAGGATAGTGAAGTAAAATTTAAATGGATTGTAAAATTTCCTAAATTATAGGAAAATCTTACACCAATATATCTAAAATGCTACTTCCAATTTCTTTCATAACCACCACGTTTTATTGGAAAACAAATAAACTCTTATTCCTAATTTTCCAAATTTTAAGTTATGTATTTTTCATTATATATATTCACATGTTAGCATGTAAAAGACTTAAAATTAAAATTTATATAAACAAATACATTAATGTAGTGAATCACTATGTTAGTAAGTATGTTAGTAAGTTTGAAGAGAAGCAGAGTTTGAAAGTTTCACATAAAATAAACAAGGAGAGATAATAACCAAAAATATCGAAAGAGAAGAAGAGGGGAATCTCCAAGCCCTCGTACTCTTCCTCTAGCTTGTCACTTTGTAATTTTTAAAAACTTAATTAAAACAAAATATTTATTATCAAGTTTTATTGCTTAAATAAGTGAAATTGTAATGAATAAATTTAATCATACTGAATTAGAAAAAGAAGAAATGATAATGGTTCCTTTTGTTTTACATAGAAGATAAATCTAAACATTTAATCAAAAAGTCATCTCCCCAAAAAATTTCTATAATAATAAATAAGTTAAATTAAATAGCAAATAAAAAATTTAACTCTTAGATAAAATTAGAAAAATAATCATACTAAATAAAAAATAAAAAATGTAACTCTACCATACGAGAGGACTGACTTATCTAATAAAATGGTTAACATCCATGTGGACTTCGTCCTTCTTGTTTGGACATGGTTGCATTATCGATTATCTTGTGTGACATTTGCATCATGGATTAGATACCACTGACATTTGCATCATGGATTATCTGGTTTGGACGTGATTGCATTATCGATTATCTTGTGTGACATTACGTTGTTTATTCAATTACTTTGCAACGCCACATAATATCTCGAAGGTGGAGGTTTGGTCCCGAAGCAACTCGTAGGCAGTGAGCCAGCATTTGTTGAACGAGTCCAATTCACTGATTACGACTTACGATGTGGCGACATAGCGACGAAATAAAACAGTCAAAGTACTTAACAAATATTATTTTTATGCCACAACCACCAAGTCGCCACATAAAATAATAGCCGATCCTATGGAGCAGATGCGCGTGAGAGATTCGTATGGAATTAATAAAAGAAAAAATGATAACATTTCCTTTTCTTTTAAATTGAAGCCAAATCCAAACATGTAATTCAAAAGTCATACACATATATATATATATATATATATAAATAAGTCAATTTAATAAAAAATAAAAAATATAACTCTCATAAACTAAGAACAAACCCATTTTTACATTAACACACTCTATTCAAAATTGATATATTTAAATTTAGAGTATCCATTTAAAGATAATTAATAAGAAATGAATAATTTGTGATAAAACCATGGAAATGGTTATAAAATGATTAACATCATCCTTAGGCAATTCCAGATTTGATCTTTTAATATTAATCCACCATAAAAAAAGGTTTATGAGAGGACTCACTTATCAAATGAAATAGTTAACATCGAGGTGGACTTCGTCCTTCTTGTTTGGACATAGTTATATTATTGATTAACTTGGGTGACATTTGCATCATGGATTAGCTAGGGTGACATTTCTCTGTGTTTTATTTAATACCAGTGAAGAGGATGTGGACCAGCAGGATCCATTTATTGACTTCCGGATTTCTAGGAACTGTCAACCCCTCTTGCTGCAGTTGTTAGCCCCTTTGGCCCTAAACGTGAACGTTGTAGTTAACCATTATAGGCTCTCTTGCTGTTTGGAGGTTCGGCCCGAGGCGACTCGTAGGCAGCAGTGAGGGAAGCATTTGTTGAATGCGTCCAATTCACTGATTACGACTGACGATGTGGCGACATAGCCGCGAAATAAAATTATTATTATCATTATGCCACCACCAAGTCGCCACATACAATTATAATTCTTATTGTGGTCGGTGACTCGGTCCTATGGTAGCCGAGAAACTCGAACTTCACAATTGCCATAAACATTATTTTTTCAAAGATATAGGTTAATCATTTTCTTAATATTCTTTAATGTTTCAAGTTATATATGATATATATTACAACAAAGAGTGTGCTAAATAGATGCGTGTTCACAATATTAATATTCATTATTACGTATTATAAAAAGATAATTTTCTAATATAGGATTAATTTATAATATAATAATACTCTAAACAGTTTTTAATTTACTTATGTTAATTATTTTCTTAATGCTCTTTTATGTTTATAGTTATATATGATATATATTACAACAGAAGAGTGTGCTAAATAGATGCATGTTGACAATATTAATATTCATTATTAGGTATTATTAAAAATAGTTTTTTATATAGAATTAATTTCTAATATAATAATAATCTTAATAAAAAATTATTAATTAATTTATGATATATAATTATTTAAAATTATATTAACATTCACATAATTTTATTAAATATTTTAATAATAATAATAATAATCTACTTCAACCTCAGTATTTGAATACAAAAACCCTAACCCTCGTAATGTCAATGTTTCAACAAAATACCAGAAGCCGTAGCCACGAGTGCAGAATTGACAAATTAACTCGCGCGAGAGGAAACATAACGGGTGATCACGACACACGCCACATCTTGAGTAAGAAGAAGATGCAATAACGATGTTTCTCGAAGAAGATGCAATAACGATGTTTCTCATCAAAAATCTTGGTTCCAAATACATTACAAACTTGCTAAATGAGCTTTACTTAACGTTATAATAATATTAATTTTTTTAAGCCATGGAAACCTAATGTTTTACCATTTATAAGCATTTTACCTTTTGATTTCTTGCTCATTTTAATGGATTGTTTTTTTATGAAAAATCATTTTATATATATATATTAATTTTGTTAAAAATAAACAATATTCTTCTTAACAATAAGTATTGAAAGAAGGTCATATTTTGCTATTCTAAAAAAGGCAATATCTTTTATCATTAAAGCCTTTTCATTATCAAATGTGTCTAGATAGCAAGTATTTTTTTTTATAGTGTCCTTTAAATCTATCCAAAGAGTAAGCACTTTTTTAATCAATAAAGCCTTTTCATTCTCGTATGTGTCCAGAGAGCAAGTATCTTTTTATAGTGTCCTTTAGATCTATCCAAAGAGTAAGCATTTTTTTTATTAATAGAGTCTTTTAGAAGGAGACATCTTTAATCAATAGATCCCTTTGACTACAAGTTGGTGATTAACTTCATCCTTGCATGTGTCGAAATAACTAGCATTTTTTATCAATAAATCCATTTTTATCAATAAATCCTCAAAGTCATATTTTGCTATTTTAAAAAAGCCAACCTTTAGATCAATCCAAAGAGTAAGCATTTTTTTTATCAATAAATCCTTTTCATTCTGGTATGTGTCCAGAGAGCAAGTATATTTTTATAATGTCCTTTAGACTATCCAAAGAGTAAGCATTTTTTTTTATTAATAGAGTGTTTTAGAAAGAGCTGACATCTTTAATCAAAAGAACCCTTTGACTACAAGTTGATGATTAACTTCATCCTTGCATGTGTCAAAATAACTAGCATTTTTTATCAATAAATCCTCAAAGTCATATTTTGCTATTTTAAAAAAGCCAACCTTTAGATCTATCCAAAGAGTAAGCATTTTTTTTATTGAATAAAGCCTTTTCATTCTTGTATGTGTCCAGAGAGCAAGTATCTTTTTTATAGTGTCCTTTAGATCTATCCAAAGAGTAACCATTTTTTTATTAATAGAGTCTTTTAGAAAGAGCTGGCATCTTTAATCAATAGATCCCTTTGACTACAAGTTGATGATTAACTTCATCATTGCATGTGTCGAAATAACTAGCATTTTTATCAATAAATCTTCAAAGTCATATTTTGCTATTTTAAAAAAGCCAATATATTTTATCAATAAAGCCTTTTCATTTTGATATGTTACAGAAAGAAAATATGTTTTTATAGTGTCATTTAGATCTATTCAAAGAGTAAGCATCTTTTTATTAATAGAGTCCTTTAGATGTGTTCAAGAGCTAGCATCTTTAATCAATAGATCCCTTTGACTACAAGTTGGCATCTTTAATCAATAGATCACTTTGACTACAAGTTGATGATTGACTTCATCCTTGCATGTGTCCAAATAACTAACATTTTTTATCAATAAATCCTCTTTGATAAAAGTTGATAGTGAACTTCATCTTCACATGTGTCCAAAAAGTAAACTTTTTTACTTCATCCTTACATGTGTCCAAATAACTAACATTTTTTATCAATAAATCCTCTTTGATAAAAGTTGATAGTGAACTTCATCTTCACATGTGTCCATAAAGTAAACTTTTTTATAACCCCTTTAAACCAATGAACTTCATCCTTATATATATCCAAAAGGAAAGCACCTTTTATTTATAAAACCTCTTTGAAGGTAAACTTCATCTTGCTACATAAAACATTAAAATAGAGATTTGATTTAACAAAATCAAGAATTATAAACTTAATTGCACCTTCTCCTTTAGACAAAGCCACCTTATGTATTGCTATATCCATAATGTCTAGTTTTCTTATGAAGCTTTTTCAATCCTTTTTCGTACATCCTATGGTTAAGAGTCTGAAATTTGATAACCATTACACGTTTTCGTTGTATTTTTATTTGAAGTTTTATGTAAATTTATAAAATAATATTGGGAAGTGGAATTTAAATGAAATTTCACAAGAAGTTTTTAGGATTTTCATTTTAATTTTATGCAAAAAAAATCATAAAAAATTATAGATGAAGGATTGTGTACAATTTTTTTTTTATATATAAATTTATTAAAAAAATCATTAA
Organism: Larix kaempferi; assembly: GCA_027924585.1. Taxonomy (NCBI): domain Eukaryota; kingdom Viridiplantae; phylum Streptophyta; class Pinopsida; order Pinales; family Pinaceae; genus Larix; species Larix kaempferi. The sequence goes on along the minus strand of BSBM01000125.1, from coordinate 4,184,015 downwards.
ACATTTTAATAAAATTGAAAGATATGTTTTTTTTTCAAAAGAAAAAAATATTATTGAAAGAAAAACATACTTGTATTAATAAAGTATGATTTAGTCAAAACACATAATAATACCTTCTTTATTCAAAAAATACATCATTTATTCATCAATTACATCTTGAAGATCAACCACAATTATTCCTATCTAGGCCCAACCTCAATCCCATACACCTTTAACATAATCCCATCACCCAAAACATTACCAATCAAGTTGGAAAATGCCATATGAACATTACTACAACCCTCATACAATAGCAAAATCAAAATTAAACTTTTTACATCAAAAAATCTATATTCTAAAAATAGAATAGTGAATCTACTATGAATAAACAACACTTCCAATACATAGATGCGTCATTATTCTATTATGAAGAGACATTTCTTTATGTGAGATTATTCACGATGATACATCAAAGATATACAATTCTCAATAGGATTTGGAGCATGCTACCTCTGCTCATTTCTTCAACATTTTCAAAGACCCTAAACAAACTAGTGTTGGGGTTCAATTCAAGGTAATACAATAGTACCCTAGATTCCTCTCTAAAGAGGACGGCTCACTAGTTGAACATGCCATCACTTTGGCTGAAGTTGAGTCCATTATTAAAAAGTTTGTCAAGTCCATTATTAAAAAGTTTGTCAGGTCAAAAATTATTGGGTCTGACTATTGTACCGTTGAGTTGTTTTCACAGTTTTTTATATAATGGGGCAAGATATCTTGAATGCAGTGGAAGAATATAGGGTGAATGGATAGATGTTTGGGTCTCTAAAATCTACCTTTATAGCACTTATCCCAAAGACTTCTAAGAATTCTTCCTTTTATCAATATGGGCCTATTTCTTTATGCAATCTAACTCAAAAAAATGTCTCCAAAATTATTGCAGATAGTGTCAATCCTAAGTTAGTTGAAGTTTTTTCACAGGAGCAGTTTGGGTTCCTGAGTTAGAGGTAGATCTTGGATTCCATTGGGACCACAAGAATAATATGTTGGTTTCTCTTGTTCTAAAAATGGATCTGAACAAATCCTATGCAATATTGGACTGGGGGTTCCTCAAATTGGTCCTCCTACAAATTGGATTGCCATTACTAGTGATAGATTGGACTATGGCATGTGTAACTTCAAAAACAATTCAGTTTAAGTCAATGGTTGTCCCTTGTTGACACATTTATGTCGACATGGTTTCACTTCGCACTACTATAAACAAACACCAACAAAACACCCTTATACATCGACCCATAAAGGTTTTACCCTTTCCAGCAACATTTGCGGAGTGAGTGAGGTCTCACCTAAGATGATTAGGGAGCTGCAGGAACCAAGTTTCTGCAGTGAGGGGAGAACATGCATCTACTATCGTTCTATTGCTACATAAACCATAGATTTATATTCGCATCATGCTTAATAGTTCAAACACACATTCTTCATTCCCATTACATTCGCACTAACATTGTATATTTGACAATCGCATCAACAAATATTACAGATTAATCGAAATAGAAAAAGAACTTAAGCATAACAAATCATTGAGATCGCATCCATCATTCAACATAAACAGAAACACAGAAAAGAGAGATAACAGAACATCTTCATGCATCAACTCATCCCAAAAACCTGTCGTACAACCTTCATAGGGACAGTTCCAAATGACTTATCATGGATCCATACAAATAGAACAAAACTTGTCGAAGGCAGAGAAAAACATAGATGCGGAATATCACATTACACAATCCATCGATCGAATGATTACTTGATGTCTTGCTTCCCTTAGGCTTAAAATCATAGTTCTATTTATAGACAACTAAGATGGTTACAAAACAATCCAATTTACCAATTCTACCTAACTAAACCATAACTTGCACTTTCGTCGACTTCCTTATTCTCCGTGAATGGTCCTTTCTTCCGTGATTGTTCCTTCTCGTCGATGTCGGCTTCCACACCTCATGCGGTCTATACCCATGCCAAGAGGACCACAACATAAACTTGTGGCTCGCCCTCAAGCCACCTCAACTGGATACCTCTGGTGCATTTACTTGGGATTTGAAATCATCGTATGCAACTCTAATCTGGTCGACATCTTCTTTTGTCGATACTTTGAGTACTGCGCAGTTTTCAACTTTTTGTTCCATTGGGTGCTCGCCATTCATCTGTTGCGGCCATTCCTTCCATTTCCTGCATGGCCAACTGTTTGTCCTTTATTTGTAATTCATCTAGCTGCGTAGTCCTTCTTTACTTCCTTTCCCGTGCCTTAGTTACTCAATGTTGGAGTTCCTTCAGCTCCATGTCCTTTATCAACTGCATGAGTAGGGGAATCACCTTAAGCAATCCCTTCAGTGATTCCAGCTGTGCTTCTGCTTGGGTGAGTTGTGTGTTCAGTTGGTGCAACTACTCATCTTGTACTAAACTTCCCCAAAACTCGGTAACCTCTTTAGCAATTTTCTGGGCCACCTTTTCCATCTCTGCGATATCTGTCATAGCCTCTTCTATCGCATCCTGGTGATTTTGGATCTACTCTGGTGGTTTGCTGGGTACCACCCTCTCCTGCAGCGTCTCATTCTCCTTTCGCAGGTCTGCGATGACTACTCCCAACTGTATTTCTTTTGCTTCGGGTAAATTGTCCTTATATATTTATGGTGCTTCTCCGCATGCGATGGAAATCGCATGATCGAATCTTCGCCTATCTTCTATATCCTTTGCGACATATTGCAAGCTTACTTCTTTTTCTTCTTGAAGGCGCTGGATTTCTGCCTCAATGTTCTGCACCTGTCATTTGTACTGGATCATTTGATTATGCACTTTTGCTTCGCGTTCCACAATTTTCTCACTTGCCGCTATCAGAATTTGTTGTAGTGACAGTATCGACAAAATGTTGAAGTCTACCATGACTTGGTCACACTTTTGTAACTCTATGTCCAACTCTTTTGTCCCTATTGTCATAGCCTGTGGCAAGATATGCACTAACCTTAGTTTTGTGTCGATGTCCACTTCGGTTCTGGATATTGAAGTACTGGGTCATGGCTTGTCTTTTCGAATTACCATCTCATTTAGATCTGTTAACACTTCCAATAATTGCGACACGTGGTTGAAGGAGTTTGTCACATGTTGAGTGGTTTTTTCCCGGTTTTCTTCTACCACTGTTGTCAACTTCTATATGAGTGTGTCTAGCTTCTCTTGGGGAATGCCAATATGTGCACTCCATTGACCCTTTTTGAATCAGAACTTCATCCGTCCCTTCTCTTTGTGCCTCTACATCGGAGTTTATTCGCGTCGCGGTCGATGCTCCATCATGAGTCGCGATACGCGACTATTGGTATTCTTCCATGTTGTCTCCTTCTCCTGACTCCTCATGTGCACTGTCTGAGTGTTTATCGTCTTTGGCTGGTTTTAGTCCGGTTGATGTCTGCCCCTTTTCTGGATCCGAAAGTTCCTCCTATGCTACCGGAATTTTCGAGTCTTGAGACCAGTCATCGATTATTGCATCTAACTCCTCATTTGTCAACTTCTACTATGTCGTCAACCATTGTTTTCCTGGGTTGGCGCGCACTTGTATTTTGATTACTTGTGACTAGACTGTCAGTCTGGCGACTCGTCGATGCTTTTGCATCGCTTCCTCTATTATTCACGGGATCTCCACTGCACCGTTTTTCAACATTTCTAAGTAGATATAGAAGATGATGTTGTTTCTTTTTATATGCTCCTTGTCATTCAACTCCCATAAATTTTGGTACCTCTCTCCTTGGAAGATCCCGACTACTGGTACGGTCATCCCTTGGTAGTCTATCGGTCCTTCTAACCAACCATCGAAATGAGGATCAACAGCCATGAATATGTAAATGCTTTCCCTTGTTCCTGCACAAGAATTGCGTCATTTGTCAGCTCATTCACTAGGAATATCGACCAATTCATTTGGACCCCTTCAATGCATTTATCTGCAGTGGAAATCACCCTCAATGTGCACTGGTTTGGGTGATTCTTTCTGACCATCTTGATGGCTAATAGTTTGGCTGCGACCCTTACTACCTTGTCATTGATAGTTTCTATCTTCTATCTGCGGGTGTCCTTTTCCACCCCATACTTTTCCTTCAGTTTGGCTGCTAAGCGCTTGTCGTTGTCTTTTCCCTTAAAATATTGTGAAGGGTCTTCCTTGTTTTTGGGTAACCCTGTTATCTGCGCTATTAAGTCGACCTTTACGAGTACCTTTTCTTCGAGCCATAAATAACCTCCATCAAAACAGGCAAGGAGTTGCTTCACACATGCATTCACTTCAGTCCCCCTTCCAAAATGGGGCATTTGGGTCAGGTTCAGCAGGTCGGTCTTCTCCAATCCTAGCGCCCATTGTACAGTCTCCTTCGTATCGCTTTATTGCTACAGAAACCAGAGATTTATTTACGCATCATGCTTAATAATTCAAACACACATTCTTCATTCACACTAACATTGTATATTTGACAATTGCATCAAAAGATATTACATATTAATCGACATAGAAACATAACTTAAGCATAACACACAATTGAGATCACATCCATAATTTAGCATAAACGGAAACACTGAAAAGAGAGATAGCCGAACATATTCATGCATTAACTCATCCCCAAAACCTGCGGTACAACCTTCATAGGGACAGTTTCCATTGACTTATCACAGATCCATACAAACAGAACAAAACTTGCCGAAGTTAGAGCAAAACATAGATGCGGAATATCACATTACACAATCCATCAATCAAATGATTACTTGATGTCTTGATTCCCTTAGGCTTACAATCATAGTTCTATTTATAGACAACTAGGGTGGTTACAAAATGGTCCAATTGACCCATTCTACCTAACTAAACCATAACTTGCACTTTCATCGACTTCCTTATTCTTTGCGAATGGTCCTTTCTTTCGTGATTGCTCCTTCTCGTTGTTGTCGGCTTCCGCACTTCATGCAGTCTAACCCTATGACAACATCCCTCTTCCTTCTTTAGAGGCTCTAGGGTCCTTAGACAAGGATTCCCACTTAGCCCACTTCTATTCTTAATGGTTGTGGAAGGAATTGGCTGATGATAAGCTAATTAGGAGAAGAAAATTATTGGGTTCCAATTGACTTCAGTACATCACTTAACATACTTGCTTCTTGTTGATGATGCACTCTTATTTTGCAATGGTACGATTGAAGAATGGAATGATTTCCATGATATTATAACTCTCTTTTGTGATTCTACATGCATGGAATTCATTCCTATAAAATATAGTTTTTTTACCATAATATAGATGCTAGTTTTTTGGCTCTGATCAATATTTTATTTCCCTTAAAATGGGGGCCACTTCTTAATGGTTTCAATTACCTAGGCTACATTCTCAAACCCAACCATTATATTAAGGAGGATTGGAATTTGTTCCTCCATAAAGTGGAGAACATAATTGACTGTTAGGCATACAGATGGATCTCCCTTGGAGGAAGAATTAGTCTAGTGAAAGTTGTATTGGAAAGCATCCCCATTTATTGGGTCTCTCTAGAAAAAATTCTGGTGTCCGTTCTTCATTGTTTGAGAAAGAAGACAATGAATTTTGTAAGGGATGGGAATTCGAATAAGTCAAAATTTCAATTGGCCAGTTGGAGGAAAATTTATTTTCCAAGGTCCTTGGGGGTTGGGTGTAAAGAACTTGCTATGGTTTAGTGAGTCCTTGAGTCTAACGAGCATGTGGAGAGTCCTATTTAGTCAAGTTTTATGGAAATAAATTATACATGTTAAATACCTTAAAAGTATTGTCCCCTAATCCATTGGATTAGATACTCTAAGAAAACTATTTCTCAAGCATCAAAATTCTGAAGAGGATTTATGAAGGTCAACTAATGGATGGGGATCTAGCTATCATGGAGGGTGGGAATGGTAAATTAATTCACTTTGTAGTTGACCCAATAATTGGTGGGGAGTATTTCTACTATATGATGCATGGAATTCAGTCCTATAAAATCTATCTTTTTTACCATAATATAGATGCTAGTTTTCTGGCTCTAATTAAGCTTTTATTTCCCTTAAAATGGGGGTCTCTTCTTAATGGTTTCAATTACCTAGGCTATGTTCTCAAACCCAACCATTATATTAAGGAGGACTAGTATCGGATCCTTACGGAAGTGGAGAGGAGAATTGATTATTAGGCCTACAGATGGCTCTCCCTTGGAGGAATACTTACTTTAGTGAGAGTTGTGTTGGAAAGCATCGCCATTTATAGCTCTCGCTAAAACAAATTCTGGTTTCCGTTCTTCAATGTTTGAGAATGAATATGATGAATTTCGTATGGGTTGGGAATTCAAATAAGTCAAAATTTCATTTTTTCAGTTGGAGAAAACTTTATTTGCCAAGGTCCTTTGGGGGGTGGGGTATAAAGAACTTGCTATGGTCCAGTGAGTCCTTGAGTCTAAAGAGCATGTGGAGACTTTTATTTAGTCAAGTTTTATGGAAATAAATTATACATGTTAAATATCTTAAAAGTATTTCCCTAATCCATTGGATTAGATATTTTAATTAGAAGACTGTTTCTCAAGCATCAAACTTCTGGAGAGGATTTATGAAGGTCTACCAATGGATGGGGATCTAGCTATCATGGAGGGTGGGAATGGTAAATTAATTCACTTTGTAGTGGACTTGATACAACCTCATTCTTAGAGGAATAACATCAATATCCTGGGTCTCTATAAGGATTATCATAAGTCACAAGCTATTAAAATACCAAAGGTGATGTACGAGCCAATTTTTCCAACCAATGGCATATATGATTTTTTTGATGGGGCTATTGTAGGAAGCTACTATGGCTATCGTATGGTGTTTAAAACTTCTAGGATGAAATAGTTTCACCTTTGTATGGGTTTTGGCTATGGCATAAACACATGGGAAAAACTATTATCCCTTTGGGGCTTGCTTCAATTCTCTATTACACGACAAGTTAACTCAATTCGTGTCTTTGGTGTCTCAAAAATTATAGTGGACTGGGAAAATAATAAAGCCTATATACAGATGTTGGTGTTGGATCATTGGTTTCAAAGGATTATATGTCTTATCTCCAATTTGTCCTCCTTATCCTTCACACACATCTACAGGAACTACAACCAGCTGGAAAACCAAATCTCTAAGAAATCCTTAAGAATGGAGGAGGGTCTTCTTTATTTTAAATAATTTGAGTATGGATCGAATATTAACGAGGGCTATTACAAGATCTATTAGCAAGACCTTAGTTCATGGACTGTCTTTTGGTTTTTCTACTTACAGGATTGTGCATACTTTGTGAAAACTATTATGCTAACAATGTTGGCATGCATGTTTCTTATTGGTTGTTTATCAGTTTAGATTTTTTCTGTACTTATACCTCAGTTATGTTTTTATAACAACTGCTTATTGCTGAAATGTGTTGATCGATACATTTATGTAATGTGAATTATAAATTTGATTCGATTGAATATCAAGTTATAGATTTTTTCCTTTTGAAAAATATATACACATGATTTTGGATAATATGCATTCACAAAGCTTTTTTCGTAGTAAATATTTGAGTTGGGACAGTGTCTCAAAGTTTTTTATTAATAGAACACTTAGAGGATGGTCTTTTTTTTAGCTAAATAGATAAATGGTCATTAATAAAAATATGCTAAAAGCCTAAAAATAAGCTAAAACAATTATTCATGGTAAGTCACATTTTGTGGGTTAGTTTTGGAATTCATTTTGGAAAATACTGGGACTTCTCTTAATTTTCCAATGGCCTTTCATCCATATATTGATGGTTAAAGTGAAGTGGTTAACCATACCTTAGTGCAAAGTCTCTGCATCTATCATTCATACTTTTGTAGCTAAGTGGGATTTGAATCTTAAACACATTCAACATGCATATAACCAAGGAATTTAAGTTGGTGACAAAGTGTGGTCACATTTCGATAATGGTCAGTTTTAGAAGAAATCATATAGTAAGGTCAAACCCATATAGTATGGCTAATACTAGGCTTTGGTCTTGATCCTGCATATCACTCAGGAATTCATGATATTATCAATATTGAATTGCTCAAACCATGTCATGAGTCCACATTGGAGAGAGTGATCTTGAGTTCCTAACCCATAATCATACATATATTGTTCCATATTTCCATCTTTAGCTTGTTGTAGATCAAGTTCTCAACAAAAATAATCACCATACTTGAGATAAATCCACCAATTCCAACCTTGTTTCTAAATAAGGTCATCTTTTGAATCATTGGTTTTCTCAACACTAGATGTAACAACATTTTCTCTCTCTACTTAAAGCATTGGATGCCAATGCATCTATTGTTGGGATTCTTAGACTTCACTTATAATGAGGATTTTTAATGATTTGTATATTATTATTTGTCTTTTGTATTACCATACGAGATTATTATTGTAGCTTGTGTGTGATGAATATATACATCTTCCTATTCTCATGGAGTAGTTGATATGGTTTCCTATTGTTGTGGAGTAGTTGAGATCCTGTCTCTAATATATAACTATCTCTATTATTGTACTTTGCTACTGGTTTTAAGACCTTGTTGTAATTTTATCTCTTTGTTTGTGGAGTTATTTTTCTTGATATAAAGATATATAATCCTATGTTTACTAATGAAATTTAGTTAGATATTTCATTTGAAAGTCCTTACGTAGAACTATGCTCATGAATTGAATTTTATCACATCATTGAGAGAACATTTGAGGCATTACCATAATGCATACATATTGATTCAATACTCCATATAAATCCATCAATAAGGTATTTTCCATGCATCACATGGCTTATCAAAGACATAATCAAAACAACTAGGCTAGTGGTTTAACAATGAGCAAATACAAAACACATATCAACCACTATGACATGAACATATTACAAAACATATGTCTGGAAAATGAAAATTCTAAAATAAATATCCAACAATAAAAACATTCAAGCTTGAAGTTCTTGTATGAGTAGTATAAATCTCAAGTTATGGGCATCATGCATACTAGTTAGGTTTTCAGTCTATGTGCATATGATTTCAAACCATCCTATGTATGAACTAAATAAACATGGACATGAAAATATGTATGTAAAAATTTAAAACTTATATGTAATTCAATTTAGCATTTTGCATATATTTGTAACATCCTTGGACATGTAACGAAGCATATTATTATAATTAAAATAACAATGGGTATCAATTATATGCCATACCAACAATTTTCAGCATACATTTATATCATATTACCCATGTTGTTCATACAATATCAATAACGTTGGGAATATATACAACATTCTAACCATGGGTGTATACATTAACTAAAGTAAAAGGAATCATCATTCAATCACCAAAAACTATCAACATCTTATAAACATCAAGGATAAATCTTGCTTCAACTTCTTCACATATATAATTATGGATATCATATAATTAATGCAATTTAAACCTAGAAATGCATATACTACTTTGAGAAATGACCATTGCATTCTAATCATATATCCTCCATTCTTTCTACCAAGAGAAAAACGATACCATGATATTCAATATAAAACTTTAATTAAGATTCCAACAAAACTCCTGATAGAACAACAATTCCAAGCACTATCAAACCATTACCAAACCCTCCATGAAGAATAATGACTACATGCAACCTTCCATTGCAAATAGAGAAGAAATTAAGTACATGATAAATGGTTTAATAAGATTCTTTTCCAAGAGGAATTTGAAATGGGAGGAGAAGCTCTTGAGATTCAATGTGTATGCAATGGGTAATTTATATAATCATGGATTGACCCTCTTTTCATATAATTCCAAAAAAAAGTGGAAATGGTTTTTTCCCTTTCTTTGCTTACTTCCAAAATATTATTGTTCAAGGCACAATAATTCTCAAAGAATTTTCTATATTTGAAGGCTCAATTGGGCTCATCAAGGTTGCACTACCTGTTATAGCATTTCCTAACTCATTGATGCTAAGAACTCCCTACACCCCTCTTACACATCAAAATGTGGAAAAATCCTTAAAAAAAATCAACTTCAACTTCCAGATGCGTTTTTTCAATTGTCAATTGTCTTATGCTCTTGTTTCCCTTTAGAAACACATGTGAAAATTTGAAAAAAAAACATGTAGGATCCTATGTGTTTCACATAGTTGGAACTGGTTGTTATTACACATGGTCTCAATTATAGTGGATCCAACTCCCTAAACCATTTCTATCAAGTATAAATCAAGTCTCTATATGAAGGAGGGGACTAAATGCCAATGTTGTAATATATGCTCGAGGATTTGGATGAGAGTTTCAATAAATAATTTATAGCATCATTCCCCTAAAACCTCCATTTGTGTTGGGTTTCCATTCTCCCTAGAGTGAGTGGGGATATTTATTTAGAGGCCATGCTATGTGGTTGAATCCCAACAAAAATCTGCAGTAGAAATTCCCCAAACTAAGGAAACTCCTTAGTTCTTGAATGCTTCTTGAAGCGGGCCAATCCCTAATAGCTTGTATCTTTTCTAGGTCAAATTGAATGCCTATTGAGTTGATCACATAGCACAAGTATTTGATACTTTTCAATGAAAACGAGCACTTCTCCAAGTTCAAATAGAGTTTTTGTCATCTGAGAACATTAATCACTTGTTGAAGCTGCTACAAATGTTCCTCCCATGATCTGTTGAAAATCAGGATGTCATCCAGATAGATAATGACACATTTCTCTGAAAAAGGTCTAAGAATGTCATCCATATATCTCATGAAATTTGCAGGTGCATTGGTTAGACCAAACGGCATGACTAACGATTCAAATAAACCTTCCCTAGTTTTGAAATTCGTTTTCCATACATCTGAGGACTCTATTGGAATTTGATGATATCCTGATTTGAGTTCAAGTTTGGTAAATAATTTAGCACCTTTAAAGTAATCAAGTAAATAATATATTCTAGGAAGAGGATATCGATTCTTTACTGAAATTTTAGTGAGATCCATGTAGTCAATGTAGATGCACCATGTCCCATCTTTCTTGGGAACTAGGACGACTGGAATTCCACAAGGAGAGAAGCTAGTTCGAATATGCCATTTTTCGATCAAGTCTTGAATTTGTCAATAGATTTCTTCATTTTTTGAAATAGACCTTCTATAAATAGATGCATTGGGTAATGAAGAACCAGGAACAAGATCAATGGAGTGTTTTACCTGGAAATGTACTGGTACTCCAGTTGGATCTTTGAACACACCTTTGTATTCTTCAAGTATTCTATCGAATTTCTGCTATTATCGAGATTTGTAGTCGATGGAGAGGCAATTCGTTGTTGTGATCTTCTGGGAGTGTTGAGGTTTTATCAGTATTAGCATAAATTTATGAGCATGGTTAATTAGCTTCTTGGATTGCTTGGTTGAAACCATCTTGACTGTTGGTGTGGGTCGTTGTTCAGGAATGCCGTACCACTGATTCTAAATTTTGACGATCACTTTCTGTGGTCTCCATTGATACCTTCCTTGTCTACACCACAAGTATGTATTTCCAAACAGTACGTCAGCTACCAAAAGTGAAGCGACATTGTAGACCACCTCATCCTAAAAAGGCTTGATGAAGGTAACTTACAATGTCTTGTGATCCTAAGTTCTTGTCCATATTTCATCCAATTGATGTTGTAAGGTTTCATATGTGGAGTAGTAATAAGACCCAATTTCTTCACAATATCTTCAGAGATGAAATTATTTTGACTACCATTGTCCATAATCAGATGCAATGGGAGATTTTGAACCCATAACTATGTATGTAATAGTTGTTCTATGTCCTCTTCTTCGATGGCAGTCGAGTTTGTGAGTCAAAGTTGTCAAATTCGATGCTACTAAATTCGAAGAGTCGGAGTCAGATTCCACAACTCTCTTGTCGGTTGAGTTAGAAGTATACATCTGTGCCAAGAATTTCTTTCGAGCTTTTCATTTTGATGTATCATTGCAAAATGAATTGTGGTATTCGAATCATTTTCTTACAGGGGTTTGTTTACTTGATTTTCCCTTGTCTTTCTTGAAAGGATTATTACCCTATTCTGACTTCTAAGTAGTAGTCATAGATGGTCATTTTGACTTGGCAAAGTCAGCAGTCGACTGAGATTTCTTGTCGAAAGGTTGACCAGTCGGTTTGGTTGAGAAACATCCTTTCTCCTTCAATTTAATTTTAAGCTTGATGGATTAATGGAATGTGTATGCAAGAGTGGAAATAGTGATAAATTCCATATCTTGTTGGATATAAGGAGCTAAACTACTGATATATTTCATAACAACTAATTTTTCTTCCTCCCCAACACCAAGTTGACCCATTAGTCAGTGGAATTCATTAGTATAACTCTATATAGTTTGATCCTTCCATTGTCTCAACTTCTGCTCTTTGTGGACAATCCATCAGTGCAGACACTAACCAATCTCCCTAATCCGAATGGTTCGGATCTATAAAAAAAATAAGTACACAATACAAATTACTTTCCTAGATTGATAAAATTGCAAAGGATGTCAAAAGATAACTCACCTTATGATCGCAGTACTATCTCTTTGCTTGATGTAGCTCTTGGTCTTCAGATCTTTGGCTGCAAAACCATGTAAAACGAGTGGAAAAAAGCAAGTACTAATAGCATATAAACATAGATCAATCTAAACTAGCAGTCAAAGAATCCAATTCTAAAGATCTTATAATAACAAGATTTTTATGGAAAGAATCTTCATTAATGTAATTAAAATAAGTACATAGAGAGAGGTTACAACCGAGCCTTGACATGGTAACTCCTTCCAAGTGATCCTAGCCTCAAAGATCCAAGCTTTTTCCTCTTGATGGATGAAAGGGAAGCAATTCTAGCAGAATTTCACCAACATTTAAGTGCTCTATCTTCCTCCTCCCTAATCATGGAGAGGGGGTTTGTATTTATAAGCCTAAAAGGATAGGAGAGGGTGAGTTTTTGTGGGAGAATCTCAAGGGATCATCCCAAAAGATAAGGGAACCAAATTCTACCTTTTCTAGTTCATAGGGATAATCCCCCACGTAACCAAGGATTCTAGAAGCCGCTCGAAGCTTCTCTTTCTCCTTTTAAACTAAGTATAGCACCGCACTTTGCACACAGACAACCCATGTCTTTGAAGGGTGATGCATCTTGTGCAAAGGAAACTAGCGTAACTGACACACTCTGTCAATGTGCAGAGCAATTCACCAAAGGTCTAACACACCTTGTTAAAGAGCAAGGCACGTCGGGGTGAAAAAAATAGGTAAAAGGAACAATAAAAAATATCCTTTCAATCATTTGGCCTAGGTGCTTTAGGAATTAGGGAAAATAGAGGACACATAACTCATGATGATGAGATTTTTTTGTAACAAAATGCCCCCCAAAGCATGAAGCTAGCGAAATAGGGTAGGTGATATGCTTTGAAATATAATAGTTAGAGGCAAGGACCATCGGTTGGAGTGATGAACAAAGACTCATGCAGTACAACAGACTCTAAGATATATGTCTCAAATGACTCATAACATGGCTATCGACCAATACATTGTAGATCCATGGTAGTATTGACTGACTAGATGTCATGTCCCAAATTTGGCATTGGGTCACAATGGCCTAATCCCAATGACCATATTCATGCGAATTTGTCAAATTGATGTTAAGGGTCAAAATATTGCCTAGGAGGAAAATTACTAGTTTCCTAGGTGGAGGGTGGAAGCTTTGGGATTTGAAATAAGGAAGATAATAAATGATGTTTTCACATTAGAATAGCATAAATATTTAATAAATATGATAAATAAATAAAAACAAGGGAAAATCAAAGTGGCAATTGATCATGAACACACATGGAGGATGTGGGACCCACACAGGCTAGATTTTCCATGCCACATGGCATCCTACTCTTGATATTTCGAATCCATAGGAAGAAAAATGTCATTAGGGTGAGTTAGAAGTTCAATATACTTGCCATGAGTCATGTGAGGTCGAATTGGAGAGGAAGAATAACTCCCATGGAAGAGGAAGAGGCAATTTGGAGCTAGTAAGACACTTGGGCTAGATTCCCTAGCTCTATGACAACAATGATGAAGATGCTATGACACCTATGACACAAATCATACCTAAAGGCTGACATATGACATTTATGACATGTCGGGGCTAAAAATTGCCTCCAAGAGGGCGCTCAAGGGAGTTAGGGCAGCTAAGATGCTTCCATATGTGATTTGGTGGAAGTGGGAGACTAGGAATTGTTGTACAAGTGGCATTCTTTGGAATCTCTTCCGAACTTGAGTTGGAATGCATATCTTGGAAGGAATTTGACCCATAGATAGCTTGGAAAATTTATAAACATCAAGAACAAATAATGAAGGCAGCTTTTGATCATTTGAGAAATTTGCAATTGCACTTGTGAAGAGGGAGAGCTAGTGGATGACTAGTTTCTTGCCTTAGTCAATTTTGAGGGTGAAAGATTCTCATCAAAGTTGGCAATTGGAAAGGTCACTCAGACCTTTCATTTGGATATTTAATGGAGTATTTATTTTTAGGTGTAAGCTATAGGTCATCTCATGGTTTCTTCTAGTGCAGCTCACTCCTTCAACCATTTCCAGTTTTCATGGCATATTCTTGATCCTTTAGGGAGGGCGTTTTTTGTGAGCTCTTGTACTCTTTGTGAGAGCTTATCATTATCCATTTATATTGTAATATTATTAGTATACTCTATTATTCATCTTCATAAATTTTCAGGTCTAAATACCAAGTGGTTATATGTAAAATTTATTATTAATGAGAAAACAGTGACCATTCCCCCACTAGATTGATGTATGCCAATGTATTGATGATGATTTTGAATGGAAGAATGTTTCTCTGATATATTTATGACGTATTGAATTCCATTTATGATTATTAAAATTTTCATGTTCAGCACTTAAGCATTTGGAGCCATCTTGATCAGTTTTATTTCATTTGAAGAAGATTTAATGTTATTTCCCCCAAGGTCGAAACTAGTCTTCTTGCCTCTGATTTAAGGGAGTTATAGCAGACATTAAAAGTTGAATGGTGATGCATATGAGTTCATGTTTATGTAATTTATATTTACCCTAATTCCATTCATAATTTCGATTTGGATTGAGTGCATTTGGAAAGTCGTCTTCATCATCTACCCCTAGGGGATTTGAACCACAATTTTACTAGTAAAACTCCATACATTGATCAGATTTCCAAAGTGAGTTTCAGAAGTCATTTGATGGTTAAAAGACACCTATAAACACAATTTTTATGTATTAACATCATTCAAACACCTACTGGTACAATTTGAGAGCATTTGGAGCTATTTAGATCCATCTACCATTGGGGGTTTGAAGCTCGAAATTACTAGTAATATTCCTACTTTGTCCGGATTGTAAATGAATGTGCAGAAGTGTTTTAAGGATTTTTAAGTATCAATGAGCCTCTTTTATATTTATTAATACCTCTCAAATACCTTTATACCCATTATACAATCATTTGGGGTCATTTGGAGACCAATAGACCAATACTAGTCAAAGAGGAATTGCTAGTCAAACTCCCTACTTTGGACATAATTAAAAGAGGATTTGAAGAAGTAATACAAAGGTCACATACAATCCCTGAACATAAAATTCAAGTCCTAATATCAGTCATATACCTTCTAAAAATATTTGGGATCATTTGGAGCAAATTGGAGACCTAGACATCAAAACTAGTCAAAGGTCGAACTAGGGAAAAAAGTGAAAAATTTGCCATTTTAACAAAATTATTAAAAAGGGACATTACAATGGTATTAGAGCATGTTCCTTGCAACTGTGGATTAGGTTCATACATTGAATAATAATTTGCATCCATGTCTTACTATTATGATGAATCCTATTAGTACAATTCTTATGAGGAATATGCAGATGCTTATGAACAATACGAAGCAGAGTGTGAATGGGTTGAGGAAGAGGTTCCATCATGCAACACTTCTTACAATTTCAGGAGGAATGCAGATTTCTATTATGACCATATGTATGATAAATATGAGTATGACACACCACCAAAGGATATTTCTATGAATGAGTTACAAATATGGAGAGCAACATATAAAACCTTGCCCTAACAATATCAAAAATATCAAGAATATCTTGCTTCGAGGGAAGATACACAAAATGCCATGTCTTGTGAATACTATGCTGAGTAGCTATTTGCAAATAGACCCAAAAATGAAGATGTGGAGTTATTGAATAAAGGTTTATTCCTTTCTTGTAAAATACCTTGGAGAGAAAATCATATATGTGTGAGTGAAAAGAGCAATGAAAAATATGAAGCTTCAGGGAATGTAGGTATTTCCATCTGGGGGATACTTTTTGGGAATTCTTCAAAAAGAGTTTCCAAATATATTGATACTAAGGAAAACAAGGTTCAAAATGCATCATCTTTCTTGAAGGAGCAAAAGGGAGAGACATCACAAGAGCATGAAGAATATTATATTGAAAATATTGAAGATCAATTCGAGACACGTTCTACTTTGGACATGAATCAAGGAGAATCTACTGATGGATGCTTGAACTATGAAGGAGTACATACTGATGGGTGCTCACACCTCTATGTTGGTGACATAGAGATCAATTTTGACAATATTGCTGCAAGACAAAATTCCCCTAAGCATGAAAATGAAGACCTTGTAGCAGTTGAAGAAGAAACAAGATCAACTTCCCCATCACCACTTGAGCTTCATGAAGTTGGTCCAAGCAAGAAGGAAGAAGATGAGGAGGTTCATTTGCAAGATCCTCATTTTCTTAAAGGGTCCTTAAAGATGAATGAAAATAAGATCCAAGAGTCCCTCAACATTCTCCATGACACTCAAGCATTGGTGTCAAATTCTTTTCGGAGAGCTACTTCATTAGAGGAAACATCCTTCCTTGAATACATGGAGAAGATTCAAAGAGAAATGTGCCACATCAAAGGTAATTTCATGTCTTTGATTTTTTATAGAAACCATTTGTTTGAGCTTAATGAATTGTTACATGATGAATACTTGAAGAATAATGAGGATAATCATAAGCTCACAATTCAAAATGAGCAACTTCTTGAAAAGTTGCAAGATACTTGTTTTTCCTCCTATGTTTCAGATTGTCAAATGGTAGATTGTTTGGAGGATTCTCATGACACGGTGTATCATGAAAAATGTGGAAATTTGAATGTGCTAGATGTGTTTTAAGATGAACTAGAAGAGATCCAAACACTTGATGTGGTGGAAGAGGAACTTGAATTGTCTCTTGATGAAGGTTATGCAATTTTTAAAGAAGAGCATGATTCCTCTACATTGAAACCAATCTATGACAAAGGTTTCACACTTTTGAAGGAGATGCATGATACTACCCATATGGATATTTCCCATGATGAAACTTCTGCACTTTTTTATCATTTGGGTAAGTTAGTTCATTCTCCTACATCCTACAATTCCATGTTTTGCAGCATCAGTCACAATGAAGTATGGGTGAAAGGGTTCTTTTTTATGGTGCCACATGAGGAGTATGGAACTCCTATATCTACCTTTTATGATGACATGGTTGGATCACATTTGTAACGTCCCCTTCTCCTTAGAACAACAGGGAAGGAGACATTAACAACATACCGGGCTTTTGTAAATTTAGCCCCAATAATTTTTGCACATAAATGACTAACATTTTAAAACTTCTATATGCAGATTCGTTCCAATATAAACACAGTAGAATGAACATGCTAACAAGCACTCAAATAGACAGTAATTGCAATCATATCAATCACAGCAAGGAATGATTCAACATACAGAGACCCAATCTCATTCGTATGCCATGCATGGATTCTATATTAATTCATTTCATTAAACATGGGCAATTTAACATATTGCAGAATGCAAAAAGGAATAATTTATAATACACAGAACACTTATCTTGAGAAGATGATGTCCAACGACTGGCTACGTGAGAGAAACATTCCACCCAACCATAGATCTCTGTCCAGCCTGTATTCTTTCAGCTAAGAGATCACCCCCGAGCTGGGCTGTGTATCCACTAAGGAGGAACTAGATGGCTCACTCACAGTCAGGGTTTTCACTCAAACAGCCATGCTAAGCCAACACATGGTTGGGTTTCTCAAGCATGTAAATAGGAGATGGAGGGGGATGCTAGTCCACTAAGCTCAATCCCAGAGCCACATACTCTTCAATCTAGACTCAGCAATCCCATCCTCTGCTCATACATCCACAACTGGATTTCTCACAACTCTGTCACAAACAACCCAAATCCGTCACTGATTTTCTGGGCCATTAAAACTGGGTTTTCCCATGGCTTTTGGGGTAGCTATTGCTCCCAAATTCGCCCCAAGGTTCCTACCAATGGATCCCCCATTGGATTTCTCTGTCCAATACCAAATCGGGACGTTTTTGGCTTCCAAAAACGTGGGTTCTCTCACAGTCGCGATTTCTGGTTTTCTCACTGTTGGGAGCTCGTTTTTGGGTGGAGGAAGATGTCCCATACTTCCACAATGGAATGGGGATAAGGATGGAGCAACCCCCAAGATGTAGAGTGACTTGTGGGACAAGTCAAAAGAGCCCATACCTTCCCATTACGAATTTCAGGGCTTCCCATACCCCATCAAAGTCATGTGCTGAAATCTCAACCACTTCCTTACAATTGGCATTAATGTCACCTAAGGAAGTCAATGGGTTCACATAATGACAAATGGCAACCTATGGGTCACTCCCATAGCCCCCTCACCACTCCCTAGTGGATACACGTGGCCCCTTCTCATTCGTTGCCTCCGTAGCCAGCTTTGGACATTTTATATTGCCTGATGTTTATTTACATCCTATTACAATTTCCATGGCTTAAGAGCACATGGTATCAAAATATCAAATACTTGCCCCTTTAAATAAATTCGGCTTTCACTAGTGGGGGCCTTGGCCTTGAGCTCCACGCTAGGAAAACATACATCACATGTACACTTATTTACATTAAAGACTCATATATCCTAAGGGTCGAATTGGGGGTATTACAACATTCTTATTCACATTTGCAGTAGCATACTTTGTTACTTTATGATGATGCACATCTACATGGATGCACCTATGATATGCATTTGAGTCACTTGAAGACTCACAGTTTTCCTTGCTCAACACTTGGTTCATTTGATGTTGGAGGAACCTCATCCAACACTTGGGTGAATATATTTATGATTGGATATCATTTCTTTTGGAAACCACATTCTTTGTTATATCTTTATGATTCTCAATTCATGGATGTATAGGTGAGACTTCTTTGAATCATTTGAAGTCTCCTTAGTTTTTTTGCTCATCATTTGGTTCAGATTTTAGTGGAGATTCCTCATCCACTTCTTGGATGAAAGAATACATGGATGAATATTTTGATGCATATCACATCCTTTTGGAGCAGCATTATATGACATGGAATCCTCACCTATGTCATTGGAGCAGATTTGATTGGTTACTTGATGCTTGTATGCACTTGGAAAATGGTGGTCTACTTGCTTGGAGGTATAAGCACTTTCATGACTCTTTGATGAAGCATCTTCTTGATGTACATTTTCATTATGTTGTTATGTACTTTTATGACATATATTTTTTACTCATGATTTTTGGAAGAATGCATACAATAAAATGGGATCCAGGAATCCTCTTATTTGATGGTATGGGTTGGACAACACTCTTAATTGTTGGGGTGCAATACACGCAATATTTGTTTCATTGGTTTCAAATTTTTTTGGGAAACAAGAAGTACGGGAGATGGATTTACAACTTAATAAAGTGATTTTTATCAAAGTAGTGCAGCAGCAAGCATGGTGGTTCCTCTCTAAAATCCTCATGGAATCTTGAAGACTCAAAGTTGGGAAACTCAGTGGAAACCTCAAAGAATTATACAGAAAGCAAGTTCTTCAACACCCATGTTTGAAATTGCTTGAGGACAAACAATATTGGGAAGGGAGGATTTTTCATGTCCCAAACTTGGCATTGGGTCACAATGTCCTAATCCCAATGACCATATTCATGAGAGTTTGTCAAATTGATGGTAAGGGTCAAAATATTGCCTAGGAGGAAAATTACTAGTTTCCTAGGTGGAGGGTGGAAGCTTTGGGATTTGAAATAAGGAAGATAATAAATGACGTTTTCACATTAGAATGGCATAAATATTTAATAAATAAGATAAATAAACAAATACAAGGGAAAATCAAAGTGGTAATTGATCATGAAGACACATGGAGGATGTGGGACCCACACAAGCTAGATTTGCCATGCCACATGGCATCCTACTCTCGCCATTTCGAATCCATAAGAAGACAAATGTTCTTGGGGTGACTTAGAAGGTCAATATACTTGTCATGAGTCATGTAAGGTCGAATTGGAGTGGAAGAATAACTCCCATGGAAGAGGAAGAGGCAATTTGGAGCTAGTGAGACACTTGGGCTAGATTCCCTAGCTCTATGACAACAATGATGAAAATGCTATGACACCTATGACACAAATCAGACCTGAGGGATGAATAATGACATTTGTGACATGTCATGGCTAAAAATAGCCTCCAATAGGGCGCTCAAGGGAGTTAGGGCAGCTAAGATACTTCCACATGTGATTTGGTGGAAGTGGGAGACTAGGAATTGTTGTACAAGTGGCATTCTTTGAAATCTCTTCCGAACTTGAGTTGGAATGTATATATTGGAAGGAATTCGACCCATAGAGAGATTGGAAACTTTATAAATGTCAAGAAAAAATAATGAAGGCAACTTTTTATCATTTGAGAAATTTGCAATTGCATTTGTGAAGAGCGAGAGCTAGTGGATGACTAGTTTCTTGCCTTAGCCAATTTCAAGGGTGAAAGATTCCCATCCAAGTTGGTAATTGGAAAGTCCATTCAGACATTTCATTTGGAAATTTAATGGAGTATTTATTTTTAGGTGTAAGCTACAGGGCAGCTCATGGTTTCTTCTAGTGCAGCTCACTCCTTCAACCATTTCCCGTTTTCATGGCATATTCTTGATCCTTGAGGGAGGGCATTTTTGGTGATCTCTTGTACTCTTTGGGAGAGCTTCATATGATCCATTTATGTTGTAATATGATTAATATACTCTTTTATTCATATTCAAAAAGTTTCAGGTTGAAATACCAAGTGGTTATATGTAAAATTGATTATTAATGAGCAAACAATGACCATTCCCTCACTAGATTGATGTATGCCAATGTAATGATGATTATTTCGAATGGAAGAATGTTTATCTGATATATTTATGATGTATGGAATTCCATTGATGAGTATTACAAGTTTCATGTTCATCACTTAAGCATTTGGATCCATATTGCTCAGTTTTATTTCATTTGAAGAAGATTTAATGTTATTTCCCCCAAGGTCGAAACTAGTCTTCTTGCATCTGATTTAAGGGAGTTATAGCAGACATTAATGTTAAATTTTCAGTATTAAATCACAATACTATAGGATCTTTGCTGAGAGAATAACATCTACAGTATATCAATGCATGACAATCATAATATGACAAGCATCACAAGCATCACAAGAATCAAAAGCATAGAGACAAGAGACACAGAGTTTCCGTGGGGAAAACCCTAAGGTGAAAAACCCCACAACTTCCTCAGAGATAGAGAGAGCAATGGCTCAACCAAAATACAACCAAATAACACCGAGATAGTCTCCTAGCAGATGATCCTCCTCCTCCTCACTAGTGCGCTACTTTTCAGAGAGAGAGATAGATACTTTTCCGAGTGAGTAAAATAGAGATCTCCTATCTCTATTTATACTCACCTTTTTGCCCAGTGACCTACTGGGGCCGACTTGTCTACTTGAGTACATCCACATTATATTATATATTAATTAGGGCCGACCCCCATAAGGTGGTCTAATAACCCATCGACAAGTACACACACTTGCGACACTTGTCAATCCACATGACGACACTTCCTTATAGAGGAATAACACATCTCTTATAAGGGTACAATAAATATATATATAATAGACTGATGAAATACATTCCGAAGTTACATATACATCAACAATTAAAAGTTGAATGGTGATGCATATGAGTTCATGTTTATTTCCTTTATATGTCCCCTGATTCCATTCAAAATTTCGAGTTGTATTGAGTGCATTTGGAAAGTCATTTTCATCATCTACCCCTAGGGGATTTGACCCACAATTTTACTAGTAAAACTCCATACATTGATCAGATTTCCAAAGTGAGTTGCAGAAGTCTTTGATGGTTAAAAGAAACCTATAAAAAAAAAATTTATGTATTAACATCATTCATACATCTACTGGTACAATTTGAGAGCATTTGGAGCTATGTAGAGCCATCTACCATTGGGGGTTTGAAGCTTGAAATTACTAGTAATATTCCCTACTTTGTCCGGATTGTAAATGAATGTGAAGAAGTGTTTTAAGGGTTTTAAGTATCAATGAGCCTTTTCTATATGTATTAATACCTATCAAATACATTCATACCTATTATACAATCATTTGGGGTCATTTGGAGACCAATAGACCAATACTAGTCAAAGAGGAATTGCTAGTCAAACTCCCTACTTTAGATAGAATTAAAAGAGGATTTGCTAAAGTAATATAAAGGTAATATATCATCCTTGAACATAATATTCAAGTCTTAATATCATTCATATACCTTCTAAAAATATTTGGGAGCATTTGGAGCAAATTGGAGACCTAGACATCAAAACTAGTCAAAGGTCGAACCAGGGAAAAGAGTGAAAAATTTGCCATTTTAACAAAATTATTAAAAAGAGACATTACACTAGACAATATCATGGCTACTAGACACAATCGTAGATCCATGATGAGATAATTACACATCCACGACTGATACAAGAGTGGATATGTGTGACATGACTTAAAAAATTTCCATTGTAGCATTGGTAAGATATATAAGTTAACCTAGGGTCTTCAAGCCAAACCCGCAATGATACGAATCTAACCATGTGATTACAATGTTTTGAAGTCGAACATGGTAGAAACCAATTTATTACCATTCATTGATGTAAACCGTTAACAAATATGAGAGAAATCATCATTGATGTCATTGATCCCCAATGTATCATAGTACATACCGCCGAATGTGAATCGATGAGTTGAGGTCGAACATTCGGTGGAATATTCCAATCAGAAGTCAATGATGTGAACTTACTGTTGAAAGAGATGTAACCTACCATTAAGGCATGCAGGCCCAAGGTAATTGACTGGTTTCTAAGTTCAATCCTTGGATGATGTGTTGAATTCGACAAGGACAAACCCATCGAAGGAGGACCATGATGTTTCCCTCATCATCGACAAGAAACAAGATCAAAGATGTTTGTAGTAGATCGGACTGTAGAGTGATGTTTGAGACTAAATCAGGGGTCACTAACACAATGGAAGGTATAATGACTGCAGATATTGAATTGATCGATAGACTTCTATTGAACATGGAATGGCATGACTTGCCATCATTGACATGACGATATCGACACTGATACCTAATGCAACTAATGATCGATGCATTCTTTGGATGACTTAAAGGAGTAAAATGACTCAAGGAATTGGTGAGACTCAAATACAAGCAGATTATCCAAGCGGTTCGAATGAAATGCAAATCACTGTCGTGTTCAAGAGTGACTACATACTTCCATTACTACAAGTAAATGCAAACTCTTTCCTTATTCCGCATCATGATTCATGAGTACCTCTTTGTTTATTAACGAGCTTGAGGAGGGTAATAGATGCTCAGTATAGCTCATCCTTAGGAAGAATCCAATCTCACATGTTTAATGAACCTAAGATAGGATGGGTTCATCCCTAAAAGGGCCCTTCAATGTCAGATTTTAACGAGTCCAAAGAGGGTAAACTCGGTATCATTTCATGTTTAGAGACTCTGAAAGGATTAAAGAAGACTCGGATGAGTACTGTTTCGTAAATTTTAGTCTCCTCAACCGAAAAAAGGATAAAACCATATTTGAGAGAACTCTTATAGTAATATTAAATAGAGTGCTCCTTTTTCATAAATAGTCTCGATGGTCCGAAAAAGCAGTGAATTATCACCAGAAAGACGATCTTTCAAATAATTTTACAAGCATGAAAGAATCAAGTTCATTTGGCGATCTTTTCTTATTTAGGGAGTCTGAAAAGAGCTTAAAGAAGAACTCCAAGGGGTTCCTTTTTCGTGGGAGTTTTATGAGCCCGAAAAAGAGATAAAATGTGACTCAGTGACTTATTCTCCTGTATTTACTAGCACGAGAAGGAACAAATACTCGGTTCGATACCTTTAATGGTTAGTTTTAATTAGCGTGATAATGGTGTAAAAAATGCTCAAAGATTTTTTCACACTTGACAAGGAGTATGAAAAATTCAATGATGGTTACCAACATAGTCAAAACACCACTTTCCTCTATCTACAATCTCCAGGAACCAAGTTAGGATCCGTCATAAGGTTTTAAAACATAAAAATGAAATCAACTACAGTAAAAAACCCAAGAAATAACAAAAATTGAAAAAGGAATATTCCGTTTTTATATAAAAAGGGTGCATAGTAAAAATTCTTTACCATTTTATTTTTATCAAGTTAAATAGTGAGGAAAAACCTATTTGGAGATCAATCTCTCGGCGATGATTGTGGGAGCCTTGGTCAATCATTCTGCCTCGTGTCAGTTCCAGGTAATCCTAGATCTCATCCTCTTTGTTTTGATGGTCGAAATTTTACTTTTCATACAAGATTTTGGGATTTTGGGGCTCATTCCAAAGGGGAAAATGTAATCCCCTGGGGGATGTACTTCCCCCTTTCAGGAAGCGCGTCACTCAGTAGTGACGCGTCACTCAGTAGTGACGCGTCACTCAGTAGTGACGCACTTTCCCTATGGGAAAAGCGCATTGCTAACACCCTGTATGCAAAGACAGGGTGCGTTGACGCAATTCGACCCACAAAATTGGGAATGGGGTCCAAAAAACAAATATTGAAGCATTGGAAAGGACCTAATACCCATTATTTTGTTGTTTGTGCATTTTAGCCATCAAAATGGTGCAGTGGAAGGAGTGTGAGCACAAATTAGAAGATGAATAAGCCGCAAATGATCCTCACTCTGTCAATGCTTTGAGGGGGTGTGGATTGCTCAAATTATTCCATGTCCAAGGAATGAGGGCCCATATATAGTTACTAGAATATTTGATTCGGTTATGGGATCCGTATCAATGGTACTTCAGGGTAGGGGCTCATATCCTCACTTTGGATGTCGAGGACATATATTTCTTGACACGATTTTATAGGTATGGGGCCCCAGTATCACTATCCGGACACAGGGGAAGTGACTGGTCCATTGAGGACCTTATCACACAGTTCTGTACTCTGAGCATGTAGATTTTATGTGGGAAGATCCCCATAAAAAATGTATTGGATTGTCCCTTAAGGACTGTTCTATTTAGCATCGAGCGAGTGGTGGTAAGCAGGGCTACACATAAGGTCACCAAGGCCCATATGTTGTATGTCGTAGAGTGTATGGCACCTACTGTATTCAACTTGTGCGAGGGCCTCCTTGTGAACCTAAAATATCAACTAACCAAGTGTCGTAGAGGGGAGTTGAAACAATTTTGGTATGGTTCCATCGTGGTCTCTTTCTTCCTGGAAAGGGTTCCACTTCTTCATCCATAGGTTGAGCTTGTTGATCTCGATCCACGATATCCACGTATGCAGATGTGGGCTGAGGTGATGGCTCGCCATGGTGGAGGTGGACCTATGATTACATACAGTCCGACCTTCTTCAGGTGGTTATGCGGGGTTCTTCTCATGGTTGATGTAATACCCCATTTTGACCCTTAGGATATATTAGCTTTTAATGTAAATAATGTATACATGTGATGTATGTTTTCCTAGCATGGAGCTCAAGGCCAAGGTCCCCCTAGTGGAAGCTTGAATTTTATTTAAAAGGAAAGTATTAGATATTATGTTACCCATGTGCTATTTAGCCATGGAACATTGTAAAAATGATGTAAATAAACAACATGCAATAAAATACCAAAATTGGCTATGGAAGCAACTAATGAGAAGGGGCCATGTGTATCCACTAGGGAGTGGTGAGGGGGTTTTCGGATTGAACCATAGGCTGCCAAATGTCATCTTGAGAACCCATTTGACTTTCCTTGCTAACATTTAATTCTGTTGTAAGGAAGTTGTTGAAGAATTCAGTCCATGACTTCAATGGAGCATGGGCAGCCCAAAAATTCGTATGGTATAGTATGGGATCTGTTTTCTTGTACCACGAGTCACTCTACCTCATGGGAATGGGTCCTTCCTCCTTCCCATTCCATTGTTGAACATCCTAGCTTTAGTTTTTCATCCATTACGAATTCCCAACAGGGAGAAAAACCAGAAATCACAACTTTGCAAGAACCCACGTTTTGAAGAGCCATAAACACCCAAAATTGGTATTTGACAGTGAAATCCAACGGGGGATCCATAGATATGAACCTTGGGGCAAAATTGAGAGTATTAGATACCCCGAAATCCATTGGAAAACACAATTTTTATAGCCCAAAAACCAAGTGACGGGATTGAGTTATTTTGATGACAGAATTGTGAGAAACTCAAGTGTGAATGTTTGAACAGAGGACTGGATTGCTTGAATTTAGCTTGAGATGTATGTAGCTCTATGTTTGAGCTTACTGGCTTAACATCCTCCTCTTTGGTATTTTGTATGCTTGATAAACCCAATTGTGTGTTGGCTTAGCATAGCTATTGAGTGAAACCATGGCTGTGAGTGAGCCTGTTTAGTTCCTCCTTACTGGATACACAACCCAGCTCCGGGGTGATCTATCAGCTAAAAGAATATAGGATGGATAGAGATCTATGGTTGGTTGAAATGTTGCTCTCACATAGCCATTTTTTTGGACAGCTTCATCTTCAAAATAAGTATTCTTTGTGGTTTAATTTATATGCATTATGTGTTCTGCATTGTGTTACTTATGAATGTTAATTGTTCATGTTAACGGAATTGATATGAATTATGTGCATAGTATGAGAAGGGGATTGATTCTTTGCATATTGAATCACTTTCTGTTTGTGATAGATGTGTTTATGCATTACCGTTTGTGTGTGTGCAAATGTGTTTTAATTCCGTTATGTTTATATTTAGTTTGAATCTGCACACAAAAGTTTTTAATTGTTATGAATTTATGAGTAATGTTTGGGGCTGAGTTTACCAAATACGCCCGGTATGCTGGTCATGTTTTCCTCCCTTACACCGGATTGATGGAAGGGGATGTGAAAGTTGAGGATTATGCTTACGTAGGTGTAGATTTCAGAGGGGATCCTGATTTAGCTCTTCTGGATGGAGAGCAATGGGGAGAGATTGGTAAGAAAGAGACTCTTTTTTTATGTATTTTATGATTTATTTTTTTGTGTAGTACTGATATGGCATATCTTGTTTATGTTGATATTGGCCCATCTAGACCAGCTTGTTCCTCACCGATCGATAGGAAAGGAGTTGTTCGAGAGATGGAAGCGGTCCATCAGGAGGTAATGGAGGAGATTGATGAGCTGGAGGATAACCTCCAGCGGTTGACCACTAACATCCCATACATTTCCATAGATGATCTTCCTTATCACTACTAGCATAGGACAACTGGAGTCTCAGGATGGTTTGGTCGGTTACTCCGTTGGGTTGCTAGCGCCATTATATGCTATCATGAGCATCCTCAGGGATCGGATGCATATATGATGATGTACTAAAATCCACAGGCTTCAAATTTTGTAGATGTGACCTATTGAAAGCTTATGAGCTTCATATTTTTTGTATCAGTACCTTTTTTGTACAAAATTTTGCCAGACATGATATATATAAAACACTATTTAGCGGTTTATACACTGTGTTTTTATGATGGATTTGGATCTTATGCGTACTTTCCTCTACACTATGAATAGTTTACATGTTATGTTGATTTATGCATCCTTGATAAAAAAATTATGAATGTGTAATATGCCAATCTAATACAAAATTAGCCAAGGAATCGACAACTGTATTCATACTTCTTGGAATGTGTAGGCATTGAATGGACTCAAAAGACCTCTCCAAGAGACGTACCTGCCAAAACAAGCTAAGTAATATAGGGTCACGGATGGAGTACAAGGCTCAAATGAGAGACCACTAGTTGAGAATCGAGGTAGATAACAATGTGGTCCACACCAAGGGAAAAAACGTCGGTAAATAATCTGATCACCGCATGATATTGGACAACATTATTGGTTGTAGGACCTAGGAAATCTCCTCCTGATTTTATTACTTCACTGACAGAGGAATAGAGTACCCATGATGCCGAGGTGAGGATGCGGGTGTGCTGGCTAGAACCGTCTACGAATCCATAGCAGTTTTCCATCTACACATCCAGGAAGAACATGGTATAAGAGAAAATTGAGATAAGATCCTACCACACTAAAAGAAAGTGTCACACCAAACACAAAGACACATCATGTACAATATATACAAATTAATAATGAAAAATAACTTAAGCATAGTACCACTTTAGGTAGATACCATTGCAAGGCTCCCCTAACGATATTCCGTCATAATCGACTAATTCATAGGCTCACTTTTCCAAAACATGTTTGACGGCATATGGGCCATGCCACATGGACTCAAGTTTTCATGCCCCCAGGTTATCATGTTTTTGGTCGTAAGTAAAGACCAAATCACCCTCATTGAAGATACTGGGTTTTATGGATTTATCATACTAGGCCTTGATGCATTTCTTATGCGCTTTGTTGGCTAGAGCTGCATCAAGGTGGGTTTCATTGAGTTTTTCCAGATGTAAGAATCGTTCTTCCTTAGCAGTTATGTTCAGTAAAAGTTCAACGGCTAGTATTAAAGACATAATTTCGCACTCAATAGGCAATATTGCCTCTAGTCCATACACCAACTAGAAAGGTGTGAAACTAGTGGCAGTTTTGACAGAAGTCCAGTATTCCCAAAGGGATAAAAAAAGCATCACATGCTAATTTGACTTGTATGTTCCCACCATGCATTGAATCATGGTTTTCAAGACCTTGCTAATGGCCTCTACTTGTCCATTTGATTGAGGATAGTAGGGGGCTTATTTTTCATGCCGAAAACCCAACTTGGTGCTTATTTCATCCACCATCTTGTTTTAGAAATGTGATCTGTGATCGGTGACGATGGCTTGAGGGACTCTAAATCTAGCAATGATGTGATTGAACATAAAGAGTGAGTGCGGAAGTTTCGTCGCCTTCGTTTTATGTAGACATAGCCTTGGACCATTTGGTAATGTAGTCTACTACGACAATGATGAAACCATGCCCCCCAACTAAGGTAGGCTTACAATGCATGAAGTCGATGCCCCATTGTGCAAAGGGGCCAATAAAGATAAATGGATGTAGTGGGGTTGGATGCGAGTGCTTTTTATAATGAAAAAGATGGAAAGGAGGACACTTTTTTATCCCTTCCATATAATCTTTGAAAACAGATGGCCAGTAGTATCTAGTGTGTAATATTCTTTGGGTTGTAGACATCCCATAAATATTACCGACACATTCCCCCGAGTAGCAATCATTTAGTACATGCTCGGCCTCCTCATGAGTTAAACAATGTCATAGGATGGAATCAATACCACGACGGTATAGTGTATCACCAATCATCAAGTAATATTTCGCCACTATTTCGCATGGTGGAAGATACGACGAAGTTCATCGTGGGATAAGTGAGGAACAAAGCGTTGGGTTTGGAGATACAATGTGTTATCTCCATAGTAAGGGTCAGAAGTACTAATAAAAAATAATGACTCATCCGGGAGAGAGTCAATGGGATCAGATTCTTGATCAGTACGGGGAAGATCACAAATGAGCTCCATGGATACCAATGACTTTTTATATTTTTCCTTTTCAAACTGGAGATCGAATTCTTCGAGAATCACGATCCAGCGTGAATATTTTCCCCCTAATACTTGACGCGTGAGAACATGGTACAAAGGTTTATAATTGGCGATAATGGTAGTGGTGTGGAGAAGGATATAGTGACAGAACTTGTGTATAGCAATGACTGCTTCCAAAGCTAACTTCTCTACATGTGAATAATAGGTTTTAGAGTCAATGAGACCCTTACTAAGGTAGTATATCACATGTTGCTACACGTTTCTATCTTCCTATACTAAAACCATAGCAATATTTGAAGTATAGGCAGCAAGATAAAGGGTGTAATCCTTGGTGTAGTCTGGTGGTTGTAACACGGGCGCATGAGTAATAGCGTACTTGAGATTATCAAAGGAATTTTGGGCGTAGTCATCCCAAATAAATGGGACATCCTTCTTTAACAATCGCATGTAGCCCTGTGTTTTCTCTGGAAAATTACACACAAAACGGTGCTGGTAGTTTTCCTTCCCCTGAAAACTTTGATGTTCTGTAATATTTGTGGGTGGGGTTAGGGAAATAATGGCCTCTACCTTGAGGGGATCAATGTGGATCCCATCTTTGGAAATGATGAAGCCAAGGAGGTGTCTGGACTCCACAAAGAATATGCACTTATGGGGATTTAAACAGATATTGTACCGTCGGCATATGAGAAACAAAGTCAGCAAATGATCGATGTGGAAGTCACGATGATTTGATTGAGCAGGAAGATCGTCGAGGTAAGGTTCCACAAAATCCTTTATATCGTGAAAGGCATATAACATGGCCTGCTGGAATGTGGCACTAACATTTTTATGGCCAAAAGGTAATTTGCGATATGAAAACGTACCCCATGGGAAGATGAAAGAATTTTTATGTTGATCGGCTAGGTGGATCTCAATCTGATTATAGCTAGAAAATCCATCCATAAATGAAAAATATCACACTTCCGGTGCATTTGTCAATAATTTGGTCAATAAATGGGGTAGGGTAATTGTCCCTAGGATTTGAGCCTTATTCAAATCCCTGTAATCAACATAAACTCTAATGGTTCCCTATTTCTTCATAACCGGGACGACATTGGAGACCCAATCTGGAAAGGGAACAGGATAAATGAATCTAGATTTCAATAGCTTTTCAATCTCTACTTTGATAGTCACAGTATTCCTACAGTGCATTGGATGAAGTTTCTACCGAACAGGTTTTGCGTCAAGATATGTTTGGATTTCACGCATAACAATAGAAGGATCAATCCTGGTCATTTCCTCATAGCTCCATGTGAATACGTCACCAAACTGTTTAAACAAGTCCGTAAATGTCTTGACTTCATCAAGAGAACAAGTGTGGCCTATGTGAATATGTTCCACGATTCCTAGTTTTACTGAGATGTCTAAAGTGATGGTAGGAGTGATGTTTGCCAGATTCCCCTCGATTACCGTATCTTGGGTAAGAATATGATATTGAGGATGAGAAAAGACATCTAATGAAACAATAGTATGAATTGTGTTCTCTACCATGTCAAGAGGCGAAAGGAAGAATGATTGATGATGAAGGTCTTCCCATGGAGGCTCATCTAAGGTCATAATAACCATGATCGATTCATCAAAGTGAAAATTCTGGAGTAGACGATCAGGTGATGGTAGGTATGAGTTATGTTGGGGTCATAGAGAACCTGAGTGAGATGCCACTGAAGAGTGGGAATCCAATAGATTGGGTGTTGATTGGATGGCCTCATAAGTGGCTTCAGCAGGGATAAGAGGCATTGCATATCCAATCAAATCCATATGATTAAGATCATGCACAATCCATTGGTCTGTTGAGTTGGAGAAGGATGGATCATATATGAGATCATGTTCACCGTGGAAACATTTGATTGGGGATATGGTGTTGAAAATATTCCCATCAGGGATGAATCTTTAAGGATTCCTACCCCCACACTCTCATATATCTGTGATGAGTGTCCCAAGAGAGGGACATTATCCATAGGATGAGTAGTGGTGTCTGGTGTACAAAAATCTAACTGGTCAATAGTGACAATTTTCCCATGATGGAGAAATTGCACGATGCGGAAGACAAATGATGCAACCGCGGTCATGGTATAGAACCAATTTCAACCAAGTAACAAATTATAATCCAATGGGATGACGACTACTTCCACTTTAATGGAAACAGTATTACCTCCCAACTCTATGGCTAAGGATTGTAACAACCCGTGGGGTTGAAATCGATGTCTACTAAATGCATTCAAAGTAGTGGGGGAACGGTTTAACTCAGGAGAGCCGATGTCTCTCTAGCAGGATATTGACATAACCGAAGTAGATGCTCCTTCGTCTAAAACAATACAATGGATACTTTTCCTAGAAACATTGGTAACGATTTGAAATGTTATTTGGTGGGAAAGCCTCAGCTTGAAATACTCTAATTTAAACATAATCGTGTTGGAGGAATTAGGATCTACTGCTCCTATAGCAGATAACAGAGTCTTATGTTGATTGGGGAAATTTTGTAAGACTTCTAGCGTCAACATAGCACAAGGGGCTTGGGATAGATCTTCTACAATGTTGTAGTTTTGAGCGGCCCGGGCATTAGGGTTGAAAATGGCTTTTTGAATTGTGCTATTTGGTGGATGCAATACCACATCTTATAAAGGTTTCCATATGGTCAGGGGACATTGAGGTGGTTGACCATTAGATGTAGATCACTAATACATATGAGGAAAATTTCCATGGTTTTTTATTGTTATTTCCATGTTTTTTCGTCTCAATTTCGACGATCATGGTCTCGTTTTTTCGTGGAACCTGTTTCGTGGACGTAACGATGAACATAAAAAGATGTCACAAAAGAGATGAAAAATTTTAGTCACGTGTCTTCTACAAGGTGTCCCTGAAATTGATTTTTTTTATTCATTTTCTACAAATCGTCCCTAGATCGACGAAACCACATCCCTATAACGACGAAAAGTTGTCGCAAAGGAATTGGACAGAAATTTTCTTCCACGAAACATCGTCTCTCTATCGATGGTTTTGCGTCGAACAGAACAAACAAAGGTAGAACGTCTGATGGTTTTGCTAATTTGCTTCCATGAAACACAGTCTCTCTAGCGACGGTTTTGCGTTGAAACAAAGAGAGAGTTTTGTTATACTTGTGACGATATGTCATCGCAAGTATCGATGCGCGCTCAACGAACAAACCAAAAGAAGGCAGACCCTATGACGGTTTTGTTATACTTGCGACGATGTTCCGTCACAAGTATCGATGAACATGCGTCGAACAAACCAAACAAAGGTAGAACGTCCGATGGATTTGCTATGCTTGGGACGAATTTGCGTCGCTATATCGACGATACCTAAAAGTTGAAAAAAAAAAATAACCGTCAATGCTTATTACCAACAATCTGGAACCCCTTGCGGGCATCTTAAAGGCCTCCTGAGGGCATACTTCAAGCATTGCTAGGGGCATTTTTAAGTGATCTTACAGGCATCAAAGTGGATCCCACTGCGAGCATAAGTAATGTCCCATGTCGGCATTTAGTAAAGAGTATTGCGGGCACTGTTATGAAGCCATGCGGACATGACAATGAAGCATTTCGTGCATACTGGAAGGTTAAGTAAGAAGGGTTAAAATGGTGACAAGCCCACTTTGCCAACGTGGCAAAAATATTAAATATATATATATATATATATATATATTTGATGAGGACACTATGGAAATTAAATATTATTTGATAAAATAAAATAACCAAAGACAAGTCGGCCTTCAAAAAATTCAAGGATATGAAAAGTATAAATATAGAAGACAAGTTTTTTTGAGTGTTGATTTTTGAGTGGAAGAATTCGGAGGGACAGTAGCTCTGATTTCGGGGTTTGGAGAAAATGAGGACAGTGAGGAAAGTTTGGGTGGAGCAGCAGTAGTAAAACATTCTTGTTTATCTCTCATTTCTGGGTTGGTTACATGATGTTTGGATGATGATAGAGCAACAACATAATGATTGAGGAAGACAAGTACAACATAATGAAAATATCTTTGTATATTTGATTTCTTAGGCTTCACTGAGTGATTAACAACTTGGTGACATGATGCTGATTGAGTATTTGTGACCTTCTAGGTCCCTTACATGTACATCCTTCACATGATAAAATACCATGGGAAATGGGTGATAATTGTGGGCATTGTAGTCATATTCATACTTTATCATCGCATCTTTGAAAGAGTATGAGTTTACACTAAGACTAAAAGACATGAGGAGGATTCCCTTCCCATTAGGCCCCCCCTGCTACTTAGTACTTGAATTTTTGCAACATTGTTATGGGAAACAACCTTGGGTTTCCGAGGGATTCCAGTTCATCTTATTCTCTAAGGGAGGGATCCACGATTCGGAGTATGGAGTCCTTGGCTGTGCTAGGCCATGAAATTGTTAAGCCATTCTTGTTAATATAAGGCCTTATTGAGTTTATTATTCATTGCACTAAAAAAATATTGGTTCCTAGAGAACCCTTTCTCCATAGGGGTACAACTAATTTTCACCATGTAATATTTCACTAAGAATTTTGTCTTAGTGTGTGATGACTATGGTCTTGACCTAAGAGTTGTATTTCAACACAATGGATTCCTATTATCCTTCACTAGTAAGCATCAATTAAAAAATAGAAACCAAAATTCAAAATGCTGATTATGATCCCCAAACATAAAATATTTATATATTTGATGCATTTCAAGATGGATCTTCTAAACACTAGAATAACCAGAGAACTTGGAAAGAAGAAGGAGAAAACCTTGTCAAAACCCACTTTAAAAAACATGTCAAACCGCTTACCTTATCATTTTCCTTTCGCTAAATCCATTCGCCCATACAACTTGATAAGAGTTGTCCACGAGATGCATGTCCATCACGAAGACCCACATAAATCATCAAAGGCAGAATTTTTATATGAGTAAATAATATATAAGTAAATAAACAGCCATTTAAATCCTACTACAAAGTCCTATAGAAATCAATGAACCATGAAATGTTAAATTTATTAACAATATTTTAAGAAATAGACATGCATTTAAAAATTTACAACCATCTTTAATACATAGGAATAAAAGAATATTTATACATTATTGAGATCCTCTTTGCTTCGAGAATAGTTTTATATTCTCCTCGTGAAATAATATCACTTGCTCTACTACATGTGAAGAGCTACTAGCTAGAATTCATCATACTACAAAAAACATAAGGTGCATTGAATTTGTCTTTATTGAAAAATAAATAAATAACTCAACCCCTAGGGAAAAAGAGTAGTTGTTCACGTGGAAAATCTATGTGGGATCTTTGTAGTGCCAACTGGTGGTAAGTTGTTTTGATGTTGCTCATTATTGGAAGAGGTTGTTAGACACAATGGCTCACTGCGAGGGGTCCTGTAGGCTCATCTTAATTATGTCCATACACTCTACACTGTCTACATCCACATCAAATAATCATAACAATCAGTCTGTCCAAGCTTCATCATTCCCAACATCTTCTCATTCTTTCCATTTATATTATGCACATCAAACTGCCCTTACTACTGCCCAGAAATCAGAGATAAAAAGTATTCATCATGCTGCCGCTATATCATCAACCAAGCATCATGTCTTCAGCAATCAGCCAACCCAAAAATAAGAGATAAACAAAAAAAATGTTTTGTTGATGCTGCTGCTCCACCACCGAAACTGTTCTCATCCTGAACCCCAAAATTCAAAGCTCACTCACACTCATCTGAAATCTTCCACACAATTTCATTCAAATCAATGATTTGATTTTTATTTATACTTGTCTTATCCATGATATTAGGAGGTCGACTTGTCATTTTTATTACATTTAATTCAAATATATTTTTTCATTCCATGTTATCTTCAACAAATATATATAAATATATATTTGGCCTTTTAGCCACATCATCGGTCTTAATTCCCACATGGTTTCCATTTTTATGCCCGCGTGGACCCCACTATTATGCCCGCAAGGGTCATTACAAAATTCATGCAGTCTCCTCTCAAAATGCCCGCACTGATCTTCATGGTCACTCTGAAAATGCTCGCAATGGGCTATTTAAAAATGCCTGCAGTCCTTGAATAAAATGCACGCACACCCTCATGGAGATGCCTGCAATGGGCCAATAAGACCTTCCAACCAATGCCCGCAGTGGGGCCATCCAAGATGCCTGCATGGATCTTCAAAAATGCCTGCAGCTGCCTTTTTAAATATGCCCGCAAGGCTATGATGTATGCCCATAGCCCCTTATCAACATGCTCGGATGTGCTTCAAAAATTACCGCAACAAGATCTTTCAAATGCCCACAAAGGCATTTGCTTAGATGCCCACAAGAGCACTAATATGCCCGTGGCTCTCCAAAATTCCTTGTCATCAAATGCTCCATGTCATCTGTCATGTCATCAATGTCCTTGTCATCATCTCATGGTTTCCATGTCAATTGCTTGTCCTCTCTTTGTCATTTTTCCATTTCCATGTCATGTCCTTTGTTATTCTCCTCCATACTTTCTTGCATGCTTACCACATGTCTTTGTCCTTCATGTTCATCCTTATGCCATGTCATTTTCCTTTGTCACATTTTACATTGTCTTCCATAACAACACTCTTCTCTCAAAATTCTTGCACTTCTCTTCATGGTCACTCTGAAAATGACCGCAATGGGGCTATTTAAAAATGCCCATAGGCCTTCAATAAAATGCCCGCACATCCTCATAGAGATGCTCGCAATGGGCCAATAATACATTCCAACCAATGTCCACAATGGGGCAATCCAATATGTCCACATGGATCTTCAAAAATGACTGCAGCTGCCTTTTTAAATATGCCCGCAAGGCTATTATGATTTATGCTCGCAGCTCCTTATCAACATGCCTGCAAGTGCTTCAAAAATGACCACAACAAGGTCTTTCAAATGCCGGAAAATGCATTTGCTTAGATGCCCACAAGAGCACTAAGATTCCCGCAAGAGCACTAAGATGCTCGTAACTCTCCGAAATGCCTTGTCATCAAATGCTCCATGTCATCTGTCATGTCATCAATGTCCTTGTCATCATCTCATGTTTGCCATGTCATTTAGTCTTTGTCATTAATGTGTTTTCATCAATGACAACCATATTCATCATAATATGAAAAGTTGATCCTTCTTATGCAACCTTCTCAAGCATGGCCAAAATTGGTCAACTTAGTATCAAATATGCCCATAAGATAAAAACAGTCCCTTGAGCACATGATGGGAAAGAGACATGTTAATCAACAAAAAATTGACAACTTATTTCTATTCTATTACTAGGAATGATCACATGTAGCAAAAAATTCATTATAAATTGCCTTTTGGCACTAAGAAGTAGGTTGCACAGTCGATCATGCAATTTGTAGTTTAGAAACCATATCATAATTTCCTTGGACACTCCTCATGTAATAACATCACTTTATTTGCTACCTTTGAAGATCTAGACATATCAATTTATGGTCCACATATGTGCCGAGCAACAACTGAAATTTTATCATCACTGTATAGGAAGGGTTCAACTTGGAAGATGTGATCCTCTCATCCTCATTTAGGTTATGTCGGAATCTGACTTTCAAAATACCCAACCAAGGGGAAACCAAACATGGAAGCACACTTGCACCAACAAAATTAGTGAACTAAGATAACACAGTTGTAACATTAAAACATAATTTTCATCTATTTCAACTACTCCATTAAAACATAATGTTCATCTCTTTCAAATACTCCATCAAAACATAATGTTCATCTCTTTCAACCTTAATACTCCCAAGGTCCAAGAGGTCCTTGTGTTAAATTTGAAAGAGATGAAAACTATGTGTTGAAATGGAGCACCCATGAATGAAGTGTTGTACATTGATGAAGAGTGTGGGAACCTTAGTATTTATATATACAAATTCCTTAGCACCTGAAAAATTAGAAACCAATAAAAAGGAATCATACGACCACCTACCAGAACATACCATGCTGCAAGACTACCATTAAATATTGTATGCGCCATTAAACAACAAACAACGCAGTAAAATCGCGGAACAAACATGTAAAAATCATATCCGATAACTTACCTAAAGGGAAGAACCTTCCTTGTACTCAGATTTTAACTTTCACATCAAATATTTCTCTTCAGAGACAAATGATTGAGATAAAACTCAGTAGAAGTAAAGTGGGAAGGATGGAGAAAATAAGGGTTGGAAGTAAATCAAGGACATCCTTGACATGATGCTAAAGTTACATAGATACTAGGTTGCCATGGATAATGTTATGGTGGATAAGAGAGGCAATTGTAGATGAGATGAATTAGCTATCCCAAAGTAGCAAGCTACCAACGCGACAGACAATCACCAAGCCTTCGATCCTAATTGGGGGTAGTTGAAGGGTAGACATTCTCAGGTAGAGGTATCAACCAACAAGAAGACCAAAAAATCAGATAATGAGTTATGAGCTCTTGGATTCTGATCTGCAGTTCTCATATATTTCTTATTTTGTTTTTAATTTCCTAAGGCATGTACTGCGCTTCAGGAGAGAAATAGAAGCACAAGAATTGATGATACTCTCCCAGTATTCCCTTTTTTATAAATTTTGAAGTAGGTTGATTTGATGGCTTCTTGTGGTGTTGAACTTAAGCTAAATATAATACTTTTCTAGTTTTAATCAAAGTTAAAGGAAGAAGAGAAACCACATAATGCAAGCAATTTCCTTTGGCTAAGATGTTATATATATATGTATGTGTTAAATTTTGAGCATTAATTCAATATACTCTAGGATCTTTTTGACAGAATAACATGTATAACATATCAATCATATCAAGCATGTCAATCATGTCAATCACAACAAGATGCAAACATAAGAGACAAAAGACACATAGAATTTCCGTGGGGAAAACCCTAAGGTGAAAAACCCCACAACTTCCTTAGAGATAGATAGAGCAATGATACAACCAAAGTACAACCCAAGTACATAGAGATCATCTTCTCCTAGCATCTGATCCTCCTCCTCACATGTGCGCCACTTTCCGAGTGATGTAGAGTGAGATAATGAGATGCCAAATAGAGATCTCCCTTTCTCTATTTGTACTTGTCCTATCCTGCCAAATAACCTAATGGGGCCGACTTGTCTAGCTTAACATAATAACCCATGGTTAACTTAATCAGGGCCTAACCCACACATGGTGGTCTAATAACCCATCAGCAAGTTGCGAAACTTGCGACACTTGTCAATACAAATTACAACACTTCCTTATAGAGGAATAACACATCTCTATAGGAGTACAATATACATAGATGAAATACATTCCGAAGTTACATATATATCAACACTCCCTCTTAACTAGGAAGGTATTTCTCAACACAGATCTGCTAGCACAAGTCTTCTTCTCTGGATCATTATCAGCGAATCATCATCCTTGAATCATCGTTGTCGTCACTGCTGCCGCTATCTCAATCAATCTCTGGATCTACTCGTCATAGGAAGTTCTATAGAGCCAGTCCTTTTTCATATTGGATGTAGACCCACCACCTGCAGGTCTTCATCATCACTGGCCATACTATGGAATACTCAAGACTTATTACATGCGTCACAAAACCTCGAAAGAGCATCCCAGGCTGTTACGAGCACACTACTCTACTTGTCAGATCTCCCAGGGATGTATTATATGTGACCCCACCACAAAACCTTGAAAGAGAATCCCAGGATGTTACGGGTAAACAGCTCCGACCTATAGGGTCTCCCAGGGATAGTATTACATGTGGTCATGGAAAAACCTCGAAAGAGCATCCCAGGACTGATTACGAGCACACAGCTCAACCTATCGGATCTCCTAGGGCTAGGATTACATGCCATAGGAAAAAACCTCGAAAGAGCATCTGCCAGATATCCTAGGGCTAGGATTACATGCCATAGGAAAAACCTTGAAAGAGTATCTGTAAATATCCCAGGGCTAGGATTATATGTCCTCCCAAAGAAAAACCTCGAAAGAGCATTTGACAGATATCCCTGGGACACATTACATGCCATAGGTAAAACCTAAAAAGACTATCTGCAAACCTCCCAGGGATGGATTATATGCTTATCTACACAACCTGTTCCACGACCACAGAGTACCAACCTGATACTCACCATACATCATCTTGATGTACAGGATCATCCTGATCATACAATGCATCCACCTAATGCATACCAAGTATCTACCTGATACATATCATCATACATGATCCACGCATCCAACATGATGCATATACATATACATGATCCAAATGATCATATCCAGCATCCAACATGATGCATACATACATACATATAAATGATCCAACTGATCATATCCAGCATCCAACATGATGCATACATACATACAAATAAATGATCCAACTTATCATAACAAGCATCCAACATGATGTATATACAAAGAAGTAACTGGAGCATCGTCCTAATGCTCATCATCCAGTGCTTACATCCATAGCCATGTGAAGGATCCTCCTCTCATCATGCTTCAAATGGCTCCAGCAAATGTGTCCATCACTTCTTCCTTGAAGTGTCGTCAATCTGAAGAACACCAAGCCTATCTCCGAAGTATTCGAACTTCACTCTAGCTAGTGGTTTCTTCATCACATCTGCAATGTGCTCGTCCATCGCAACATACAGGAGCTTCACTGCTCCTCTCTGCACCATATCCCTGATATAGTGATATTTGATCTCAATATGCTTCAACCTATCTTGGAACACCAGGTTCTTAGACAGCTTCACACAACTCTAGTTATCACAAAAGATACCAGTAGCCTCCAGTGGGAGATCAAATAACTTAGACAATAGCTTCCGGAGCCATACTGCCTTGCAACTAGCCGAACAAGCTGCAACATACTCTGCTTCGACTATACTCAATGCTATGCAGGACTGCTTCCTACTAAACCAAGAGATCAAACCTGATCCCATACTGAAGTAGCACCCAGATGTGCTCTTCCTATCTGCAACACTGCCTTCCCAGTCCGAATCAACATAACCCTCCAGGTTAAACTTTTGATTCGCATCATACTTGAGCCCATAATCAATTGTACCCTTCAGGTACCTCAAAATATGCTTTAAATCAACTAGGTGAAAACCTATAGGATCCATTAGGAACTAGCTCAATGTGTTCACCACAAAGCAAATATTTGGTCTCGTGTTTTTTAGGTACATCAAGGACCCAATCATTTGACGATACACCATGACATCAATCGGATCAGATGAAGCATCACACAAAAGCTTCAGGTTCGATGCCATAGGTGTGGCCATGGCCTTGCAGTCTATCATCCCGAACCTCTTCAGGATCTCCACTGCATACTTCCCTTGTCCAAGGAAGATTCCATCTGTACTCTGCCACACCTCCATGCCTAGAAAATAGTGCATCATC
Source organism: Larix kaempferi (assembly GCA_027924585.1). Classification (NCBI taxonomy): domain Eukaryota; kingdom Viridiplantae; phylum Streptophyta; class Pinopsida; order Pinales; family Pinaceae; genus Larix; species Larix kaempferi. The sequence goes on along the minus strand of BSBM01000125.1, from coordinate 4,142,695 downwards.
CCCAAGTCCTTCATCTCGAACTCGCTTGCAAGCTTCCTCTTGGTATAGGAAATCAAACTATCATTACCTGTTACAAATAGATCATCTACATACAACAATAGTATCACAAGATTGCCTTCCTCAACCTTGTAGTAAAGGTTGGAATCCGCTTTACTCTTGGTAAAGCCCAAACTGGATAGAAAGCTATCTATCCTCCCATACCAAGTCCTAGGAGATTGCTTCAAGCCATACAAGGATTTCTTCAACCTACACACAAATGACTTCTTGTCATGTGTCTCAAAACCAAGTGGTTGCTCCACATACACTTCCTCCTCGACTACACCATTCAAGAAGGCTGTCTTGACATGCATCTGGTATATCTTCCATTTCATCACAGCAGCTAGAGCAAGTAGTGATCTGATGGATTTGTATCTGGCTACAGAAGCAAAATTTTCTTCATAGTCAATTCCTTCTTTCAGGGAGAAGCCACGAGCTACAAATCTCGCTTTGTATTTCTCTATGTTGCCATCTGTAGCATGCTTGATCTTGTAGATCCATTTGGAAGTTGATGCTTGGTTTTTCAACCAAGCATGTGCAAGGATGCACCTATTAACTTGTAATAGTAGTCTCGAATGAAAAGCAAATAACAATAAACTAAATCTAATCTAACATTAACAGATAAAGAACTAGATTGATAATAATAAGCAAATAAGACAAGAAATTTAAAAGAATTTGTTTTTGTATTACCTCAAATGGTGAGGATGATGGGTGTTGAGAAACTCCAAGGTTGAAAAGCTCCAATATCCAATGGTCTCTTCTTCTCCAAAGCTTCAATGGGGATCTTCAAACTCAAAATGGGAGGCAATGGCTCTCAAAGGGAATTTGGCAGCATAAGGATAGGAAGAAATGTGGATGGAAAGTGAGGAGCCCCTATCACCTTTTTATAGGTTTTGGTGATGGGGAATACCATTATGGTTTTGAGGAAACAAATGGTATTAACCAACATGGTTTAGGTCTCTTTTTCCCTCTTTTTCCCTTTTTGAATATTTTTATTCTCTTTTAATATTTTTGGGAATTTTGGACCCTTTTTGAGGGTTTTTTGTGTTTTTTGAGGAAATATATATATATTGAGGGGGAAAAGGTGTATTGTGGTCTTTTTGGTGACCTTTTGATGGTTTTAGAGGCTCAAATGGTGGAAAAGTGTACAAATGGGTCATGTGAATAATGGAATGAGCTAGTGAGCACTTTTTGGGTGTTAACAGAATCCACAACATACTTCCCTTCGGGTCTTGGGACAACATCCCAAATATCATTCTTCATTATTGATTGGTATTCCTCTACCATGCCATCTTTCCATTCTTTCTTTTCCACTGCCTCTTCATAACTAGAAGGTTCTTTGTTCATGATATCACAGAGTAAATCAACATAGCTGGTATATGATCTGGTCCTCTTCTTTGCTCTGTGTTCTTCTTCTGGAATGCCATACCTTTCTACATCTTGAATGAGCTCTCTAGCTCATGCAGGTTTCCTCTTGTGAGAGTCCTTCTCATGAGGTGGATCTACAGGTTCTTGCGGATCTTCAATTTCATGATCAGCTTCTGGAATTGCTTCAGTCATGGTAGTATCTTGAAATCTAGTTTCCTTTGGTTCTTCATGATCTTCAACAGGTGTCTTCCTTGATTTTATGAATGCTGAGTTTTCATCAAATGTTACATCCTTGCTGACATCAATCTTCTTGAACCCTATAAAGTATATTTTGTAAGCCTTCGAGCTTTCACTGTAACCCACAAAGATACCCTTCTTTCCTGAAGGATCTAGCTTAGTCCTCTTTTCCTTTGGGACATGAGTATATACTGGACAACCAAATATTCTAAGATGGCTGACTTCAGGTTTCTTACCATAGAAGACATCTTCTGTCTTGTTGTCCAATATCTTGTGTGGTGTTCTGTTCTACACATATACAATTGTCCTGGCTACATCTGCCCACAGATGCATAGACAGATCCTGGTCATGCAGCATTAACCGTGCTGCTTCCATGATTGTTTCAATCCTTCCTTTCTGTAACTCCATTTTGTTGTGGATTGTAGGGAGCAGTCAACTCCCTCTTAATCCCTGAATCATTGAATGGCTTCTTGAATTCTCCTGAAGTGAATTCTCTACCATTGTTGTATCTGAATGTTTTGATCTTCTTATCAGTTTGGTTTTCCATCAAGGCTTTAAATTCCTTGAACTTATCAAACACTTCATCCTTGTTCTTCAAGAAGTAAACCCAAGTCTTCCTGGAGAATTCATCAATGAAAGAGACATAGTAAACATACCCACTCAGAGAACAGGGTGACATCAGAGTGGATGATTTCCAAGATTCCTTTTTCCTTGCTTTCACTGCTTGGAAATGCCTTCTTTATGTTCTTTCCTTTTGCACATCCTTTGCAAACACCTTCATGTTTGGTCTTAACTTTAGGAAGACCCTCTACAACTTTGCTTGCAATTGGTAGTGCTCTATAGTGCACATGAGAAAGCCTTCTATGTCAAATTTCACTTGGCTCCATGGATTCATGTACCATGGCATGTTCAGGTTTTCCCTTCAATTTATACAATCCTCCCTCTTTCTCTCCAATCACCACTACATCATCTATAGTTTTACCTTTTGTCCACATTAGAACTTGGCCATCTACAAATGCAACCATCATGCATTTTGTATCCAATGCAGATATGGAGAGTAGGTTCTTCTTGAGCCCAAGTACATATAGAGCCTCTTTCATCTTCAAAAACTTCCCAAAGTCTAGGTTGTAGGAGGCTTCACCACTTCCTTTGATAGGATATTGATATTCATCCCCAAGTTTCACCTTATGGGGTGACTCATGTTCAGATAGATTTACAAAAGATTATTTAAGCCCAGTCATGTGTTTGGAAGCCCCACTGTCAATAAGCCAATCATTACAACCATGAGAGATAGTACCTGTGAGAGCAGAGATTAGAACATACTCTTCTTCGCTTGATGAGTCATCATCATCACTTTCTGCTCTAGCCTTCTTCTTGGGAGTTTCATCATCCTCAGTAGCATGAGCATGATATCTCTTCTTGTTTCCTTTCTTCTTCTTGTTGAAGTTGTTGTCCTTTTTGTTCTTGGGACAATCTACAACAAAGTGTCCTTTCTCATTACATGTGAAGCATCTCATATATTTCCTATTCTTATGATGGGTGTGAGAGGATTTCTTGTAATGAGAGTGTTCCTTCTTAGGCTTGCTTATTTTGGTGTGAGCTATGAGAGCTTGATCTCCATTTCCAATCTTTTCTTCTCGGGCCACAAGCCTAGCTTCTTCTTGAGAGCATTCCTCCCACAGTCTACTGAAAGATATCAATTTATTTCTTGCACAGATTCTTTGAATAAAGGAATCCCGTGACCTAGGTAGGCCATTCAGAGTGGTCATAACAACTTCACCATTATCTACTACTTCATCCACAACTTCAAGTTGTTCCTTGATCTGAGGGACTTTGGATAAATAAGATTGAATGGTCTCTCCATTCAACATCTTGACCCCTTTCAATTGATTCCGCAGAGTCATCTTCCGATTTATGTTCTTCCCTTCAAATAGCTTGGTCAAAGAGTCAAACATCTCCTTGGGTGTCTTCAGAGATGACACATGTGGTATGAGATGGTCTTTGATAGAATCAGCAATTATTCTCTTTTCCTTGACTAAGTTCTTCTTATGCAATGCCTTAGCCTCTTCATCCTTTGGGATAGGGACCTCAGAGCTGATGTAGGTGTCCAATTCATTTTCTTCCAAGATTAACCCAATCCTATACTTCTAGGCTCAGAAGTTATCATCCCCTTCAAGCTTACCCTCAAGCTTGGTGTGGTGAGACATCTTAAAGAGTACTTCAAATGGAAATAGAAAATATTTAGGTCTTACCACTTGATTTGCTGAAAACTAGATCTGGTCCCGGATTAGGGTTTGTTAGAGAAACCCTACAAATTCAAAATGTGAATTTCAACTTTCTGGAAGGATAGAAAGATGCGCCTTGATGAGCGGATCATCCTGGTATACTCAGAATTTGAAAACTGCAAAGTTTCACCCTTCAGAAATGCTTTTCAATCTCCCGGATTCACTAGGGAGGACCCTGAATTAGGGTTTGAGTTTCCCAGAGATTTACCCAGCCAAAAATCTCGATCCAAATCTCTAAACTTCAATTTTTCCAAGGAGCTTCTAGCTATGTCTTCATATTTCAGACATTCCTATTTTTGTGGAAACCCTAATTTTTAGGGCCAAAACTGAAAGTGCTCATAATTGAATTCTGATTAGACGGAAAGATTCACCTTGCTGAGGAGAGTCAATCTATCATATTACTTTTCCAAAATCTGTGGAGAGAAACCCAATAAACAAGAAACCCTAGTTTCCACCACTACACAATGTCTTCTTCTCAGGGAAGCTCTGATACCATGTTAATTTTTTAGCATTAATTCAATATACTCTAGGATCTTTACTGAGATAATAACATGTACAGCATATCAATCATATCAAGCATGTCAATCATGTCAATCACAACATGATGCAAACATAAGAGACAAAAGACACACAGAGTTTCCATGGGGAAAACCCTAAGGTGTAAAAACCCACAACTTCCTCAGAGATAGATAGAGCAATGACACAACCAAAGTACAACCCAAGTACACAAAGATAGTCTTATCCTAGTAGCTGATCCTCCTCCTCACATGTGCGCCACTTTCCGAGTGATGTAGAGTGAGATAATGAGATGTCAAATAGAGATCTCCCGATCTCTATTTATACTTGTCCTGTCCTTCCCAATAACCTAATGGGGCCAACTTGTCTAGCTTAACATAATAACCCATGGTTAACTTAATCAGGTCCGACCCCACACAAGGTGGTCTAATAACCCATCGGCAAGTTACAACACTTGCGACACTTGTCAATACATATGACGACAATTCCTTATAGAGGAATAACACATCTCTATAGGAGTACAATATACATAGATGAAATACATTCTGAAGTTACATATACATCAACAGTATGTATGTATCTTAATAGAATGAAATAGAATTTAAGGATAAAGACAAACACATTAAGGATAAAGAACACGTCAAAACCCTTACCTTATCATTGTCCTTTCACCAAATCCATTCACCCATACAACTTGATAAGAGTTGTCCACGAGATGCATTTCCATCACCAAGACCCGCATAAATCATCAAAGATGGAATTTTTATATCAATAAATAATATATAATAAAATAAAAATTCATTTAAATCCTACTACAAAGACCTGTAGAAATCAATGAACCCTAAAATGTTAAATTTATTAACAATATTTTAAGAAATAGACATGCATTTAAAAATTTACAACCATCTTTAATACATAGTAATAAAAGAGTATTGATACCTTATTTAGCTCCTCTCTATTTCAAGAATAGTTTTATATTCTCTACTGAACGGGGCAAACCATGTGAAACTAGAAGCTCAATTGGCCCCTCCCCCCCTCACATCGCTCTCAATTCCCCATACCCAATAAATGATGTTGTTTACATAGAAAACATATAAACATTCATGCATAACTAGGCTAGTTATCAAAACCTATAAACATAAAAACATTGAAGAATAATGAGGTAATTCATATAAACAATGTTTCAGACTAACAACATCAATATACATCCAAATACAAGTCATGAATTTCTACATCTACCTTTTCTTTGATTTATGTTTTTTTGCATTGTAAAAACTAACGATTGGGGTACTATCATCATCATTTGGTGGAATATCTACAAATCCATGTCCTACTAGTGTTTGTGTTTCCATGCCCTCATGCATCATACTTCTTGTATGTTGTTGAGTAGGGCGTGGAGGCATTTCTGAAGGGGCGTGAACTACAACAACGAAAATGGGCATATAGATATGTTGAAATATTATTGAAATTACTAGTTCATTATTTTGATTAAAATTACAATATTTCTCTTTACCTGTTTGTGTAGCTGTGACAGATGGTGTGTTAATTGTTTCTCTACTTGCTAATTCCTCTTGCGGTTCACCCTCCTGAGCTACATGGTCTTCCATTGAAAGAAGAAAATTTATAAGTATACGTCTGGAAATAAATATCTATAATCATAGTAGATATTTCTATTTCCAAAGCACGCATACCCATAATATGAACACAGTGTTTGTTTCCAGTTGGTTTTCAAACTAGGAAGTATATTTGAGAAAATTCCAATGGATCCAACAAACAACAGCTAAAGCATTACCTCAAACCACTAAAAAAATTGGTCTATGCACTATCCAACATTCAGTCGTTCCCGACTTATCTGACCACAATCAATGGTTCTTTACCCATAATTTGAACATAGTGTTATTTTTCAATTCGTATTCTCCCATCGACTCCTAATATGTTATCTCCCATCTTTAATGTGGTGCTTTGAAAATGTATGATAATACTTCGAATAGCAAGAAGGTATGGAATGTTATTATAGCTACAACATATACATGATTTACAGACATATTAAATTAATACAATTTTGATAAACATGCCTACCGGTCTCATTTGGCATAAAAAAATATTAAATTTAAACTATTAATGTTTAAAAAGACAATGTATAGCTAGGAATTAAAATCCGGTGTGAGAAAAGTACAAGAAAAACTTAATTTTAAACTGTTATTGTTTAAAAAATGAATGTTTACCTGGGAATTAAAATATGAGTGCAAGAAAAGGCTAGTGCTCCTCCTCTTCGTCCTGAGAATGACAATGACTAGTGTGTGGGAAAGGGTAGCAACTCCTCTTCAGAAGAAAGGGAGGTGGATCCTTCTCTTGGTCGCATGAATTAGGGAATTTGTTATTTTTTTCATACTGATATAATAGTTTTGGAAACTGACAAGTTATATTACTAGTCACTTGTGAGAAAGGGTAGCGACTCATTCTCTTCATAAGTAAGGGAAGTGGCTAATTATCTTTCTCCCTTTAATTAGGGAACTTGTTATTTTTTCATATTATGGGTGAAAATGCTATTGGAAATTGATACATTAGTTTTTGGAAACCAACAAATTAGGTATTGTAAAATGGCATCACAACTATTGGAAAACAATATATCAAGTATTGGAAACCGATATATCAAGTATTGGAAACCAATACTTCAAGAATTGGAAACTGGTATTCATAATAAATCTATGTTCGCTTAGACTAAGATTAGTTCAGATTTAATGAAATGGGGGTTAAATTGTTAATTTGAGGAACACTTCAATGACCATGAGTTATTTATGAAAAGGAAATTTTCCCTTATTTATTGTTGTGCATGCAATATGCAGTTCGTCTCATAGTGACGGGTTGGTAATAAACTATAAATTTCATAGACCACCAACTACTTGTGAGAGACAACTTGCATTCGAACTACCTTTAGACGTCCCCCTTGGAGTGTAAGACAAAAGAAATTGATTAGTTGTATATTTTTTTTATTTTCAATGGGATTTTGAGAAGAACCTGCAGCAATTAATTGATGAAACACATGATATATCAGATCACAGAATATTTTTATTGATCACGGGACAATTCAAGGGGGAACCTCCTTTGAGCAAGCTCAATACAAAATAACTTCACGGTGCATTCATTGGCCTCAACACAAACTTATATACTACTTCTAAGCGCCAATACTATGGGTCAATACGATGGGCCAATACAAACTATGGATCAACAAATACTACATGACGACTTACAAAACATATGCATCCAACAACAATAATACAAACTATGGATCAACAAATACTACGGGACGAATTACAAAGTATATGCATCCATGAACAATATACTATCAAAGTAAAGAGAAGGGTTGACATGGGTTCCCAACGTCCCCTCCCCCTTAGAAAAATATTTGTCCTCAAAGCTTTAGATGGGGAAATTGTTGCTGAATCTGAATGAGTGGTTCCCATGTAGCATACTCTGGTTGCATTCTGTGCCACTAAATTAAGACCTCTACGATAGAGCGAGAGCGAAGCTGATGACTGCGCCTATTGAGGACGACCTCCAACTCCTAAAGGATGGATCCTTCATTATCCAGTTATGGTAAACTAGTTTGTCCTCTGATGTTGGTGCCAAGAACTTTCTTTAGACAAGAGACATGAAATACTGGATGAATGTGGGAAGAAGGAGGAAGTTCCAATTTATAAGCAATGCACCCAATCTTCTAAAGAATCCTATATGGCCCATAGAACTTTGGAGCGAGCTTATGACTCCCTTTGAGTTTCAGGGAGGATTTCTTGTAAGGTCGGAGACGAAGAAAAACCATATCACCTGCTTGAAAAGTGCACTCAGAATGGTGCTCATCGGCTTGCTGCTTCATGTGATTTATTTCCATGTGAAGATTGTCTTACAAAATGCAAAGAATTTGATCATGTTTTCGAAGGACCGTGTCAACTTCCTGAATTGGTTAACTGCTGGGGGTGTATGGAAGAAGAATTGGTGGTGCCTGAACATAGACTACTTGATATGGATTCATTTTAGAGGTAGTGTGGTAAGAGGTATTGTACCACCATTCAGCGAGAGGGAGCCACTTTTCCCACTGATGTTGTTGTTCAGAGGTGAAGCAATGAATATAAGTTTCCAAACATGTATTGATAATTTCAGTCTGTCCATCTGTTTGTGGGTGATACCCTGAACTCATCTTCATTTTGGTGCCAGTGTGGCGAAATAGTTCTGTCCAAATATGACTAGTGAAAGTCACATCATGATCCGAGACAATGGAAGAAGGTATTCCATGAAGATGAAGGATCTGGTCCAGGAAAATTTGAGCGAATGAGGAGGATGTGTAGGGATGGATGAGAGCACAAAAATGACTATATTTGGAGAGGTTATCAACCATAACCAAAATCACTATCTTCCCTCCGGATTTAGGGATCCCTTCAATGAAATCCATAGAAATATCTGTCCAAATCCGTGTAGGGATGGGAAAGGGTTCGATCAATCCTGGAAGGAGTGTTGTTTCACCCTTTTTGCACTGGCAGGTATCACATTCAACCACCATCTGTTGAATTGTCCTTTTCATTCCCTTCCAAAAGAAGTTACGCCGTTCCTGCTCATACGTTTTGAGGAACCCATATTTCCCTACCGAAGGAGATGCATGAATTTCATAGAAGATATCTTGTTGAAGATATGTGCTCTGGGGAATCACCAGACGACCCTTGTATCTCAGGGAAGCACCATCCCAAGAGTAATGTGGTACAATAGAAGGGTTGTTGTCCAAGCGTTGGATGATTTTAGATAATGAAGAGTCATTGACATAGCCCCATTGAACAGATAGCAACCAATTGGGAACAGGCATAGAAATAACTGAAAGAGAAACTTGGTCATAAAATGTGCGAGAAAGAGCATCCGCCACAATATTGTCCTTACCTTTCTTGTAATTTATCTCATAGTCATAACCCATGAGTTTGCTAACCCATTTCTGTTGTGCTGGGGAGGATACAAGTTGTTCCAGGAAATATTTCAAACTCTGGTGATCAATCTTGATGCATAAATGATTCCCTCATAGGTATGGTATCCACTTCTGTATTGCATGCAAAATAGCCATTGTTTCCTTCTCATATGTAGAGGCAACTAAATTCTTACCTGAAAGGGCTTTGCTAGTGAATGCAATGGGATGTTCATCTTGAAGGAGAACAGCACCAAGTCCATTTCCGCAAGCATCACTCTCAATAGTGAAGGGCTTGGAAAAATCGGGCATAGCTAGAACAAGTGTAGTACACATAGCTTGTTTCAATTTGTCAAATCCACACTCAGTCGCATGTGTCCATGTAAAGGAATCCTTTTTCAATAGAGAAGTTAATGGAGCTGCAATATTCCCATAACACTTGAGAAACTTGCAGTAGTATCCAATCAACCCCAAAAAACCACAAAGGCTCTTGAGTGTCTGAGGATGCGGCCAATTGTTCATGGAAGTGATTTTGGAAGGATCCACGCAAACCCCTTGTGCTGAAATAATGTGCCCGGGATACTCTACTTCCTTCTGTCCAAAAACACATTTAGACTATTTGGCGTGAAGATGATGGTCAGAGAAAATTTGCATTACAAGATCTAGATGTTGGAGATGTTCAATCCATGTTTTATTGTAGATGAGGATATCATCAAAGAAGACCATAATGAATTTCCGCAAGTAGGGCCAGAATATTTTATTCATCGATGATTGGAATGTGGAAGGAGCATCAGTGAGGCCAAAGGGAATGACCAAAAACTCATAGTGGCCATCATGTGTCCAGAAAGCTATTTTAGGGATATCATCCTCATGAGCCCAAATTTGATGATACCCAGAACGAAGATCCAACTTGGAGAGAAATTGATCACCATGAAGCTCATCAAGAAGCTCATCAACAATAGGAATTGGAAACTTATCCTTGATTGTGAGGTGATTAAGTGCTCGGAAGTCAATGCAGAGGCACCATGACCCATCTTTTTTTGCGGACAAGAAGAACTGGTGAAGAAATAGAACTAGTGCTTGGGTGAATAATACCTTGCTTCAGTACGTCCCGAATGAGCATTTCAATCTTTGTTTTTTGGTGAAATGGGTTATGATAAGGTTTGATGTTGGGAGGAACGCTTACAGGAAGGAGATGAATATGATGGTCCTCTAGCCTTGAAGCTGATAATCCCACTGGTTCAACAAAGACACCTGTATATCAATCCAGAATTTGTTGTAGATCCAAAGGAGTAGTGGAGACCATTGATGGTTGCATCTGAATGGCATGGATCTGAGCAATGACACCATGTGAATTCTTCTTAAGGAGTTTCTCCATGTGATGTGAACTGATAATGCTGAGAGACCTTGGTTGTAAGCCTATCAATGTGTGTTTTTGTCTATTGGTTGAAAACTGCATCCAAAGTTCAACAAAATCCCATAAGATGGGGCCAAGTGTGCGTAGCCATTGAGCGCCCAAAACCACATCACATCCGCCTAAGGTCAAGGAAAACATCTCAGAGTGCATTTTATAATATCCCATAGAGATACACACATTGTGACACCTCCCTTTGCAAGGTAAGATGCCCTCATTGGAAACCACGACTTCAAAGTTGGAGCAAGGATGGACAAAACAATCATCCTGTTTAGAAATCCGAGGGTCAATGAAGTTATGAGTGCTACCAGAATCAATGAGTATTGTAAGAGGAATCTTCTTGAAGTAACCCCTAACCCGCATTTGTTTGGGGGTGGTGACTCTGGATAAAGCATGGAGAGATATCTCTGAGTGGTTGTCATGAGACAGAGGGTCAATAGGTGGCTCTTAAATGTTGACCTGATCATCTATTGTATCTGGAGCTTCTTTACCAATTTCAGAGGCAGGAGGAGAATCCACATCCAAGAGATAGAGATTTTTCTCAACAAATCTATTTCCCTGAGTGAATTTCTCATCACAATTATAACAAAGCTCTTTCTCTCTATGTGCGCGCATCTCTGTTTCATACAAATGCTTGATAGGAGTTGGTCGAGGAGCTAGCGGGATCAGAGGTCGTTGAGAACCCATATTTCTGAAGGGCACAAAAGTGGGCTTGGAGCGTTGTTGGGCTGCAATCTTGTCTTCTTCCAACTTTTCCAACCCCAAGGATTCCATCATTGTGTTGGGACAGAACATTTTGACCTCAAAGCAGAGTGCATCCTTTAGACCACTGATAAAACAACTCCTGTAGAATTCATTAGGCGATCCTTCGGTGTGGTTGGCTAGTTTCTCAAATTTGGTTTAATACTCTCTCACAGTTCCAATTTGGAGAATTTTAGTGAGGGCTCCTATGAATTCATCAAAAGTACTAGGACCAACTCGGTGCAAAAGGAGCTGGCAATAATCTGGCCATTTTGGCTCTTCATGAGCCTTGATGTGCCAACGGTACCATTGAAGAGCTTGTTGTTCCAAATGAAAGGATGAAAGTGGAACTTTTTTGACATCAAAAGTATTATGCAGATTGAAATATTGTTATGCCCAATAGATCAATCCAGTCGGATCAGTACCATTGAAGCGAGGAAAATCAAGCTTCAGACCACGGAAATTGTTGGAAGAAGAGAGCCCATTTTCTGAAGAAGACTCTGACTATCGTTTATTTTTCATGGCTGAATGCTCAAGATGGTGTTGATGTATTTGTAACTTCAGAAGATATTCACTTGTATATTGTATTTGTACTTTATTTTATCCCCAACGAAGATGTATTATTCCTCCGATTGGAAGTGTCGTCAGTTATATTGTAAGTGTCCTAACTTATACTTGATGGGTTATTAGACCACCTTGATGGGGTCGGCCCTATATGAGTCATGTGGGTCAAAGGGTTATTAGACCACCATAGTGGGGGTCGGTCCAATCAGTATTATGTTAAGTGGCTAAGTTGAGGCCGACCTAGTTGAGTAAAGGTTAAGTCAAGTTAGTGTATAAATAGAGAGTGTGTCTCTCTCATTTTACACATTCTATTATTCACTCACTTCGCATTAGTGAGAGAGAGGAGGAGTGAGCACAAGTGGAGGAGGAGCATGCTATTGAAGATATCTATCTCTTGGGTTTGATCATGGTGATCCTTGTATTGATGCTTATTCTATCTCTGAGGAAGTTGTAGGGTTTTTCACCTTCTTGGTTTTCCCCGATGAAATGTTTTGTGTCTCTTATCTCTTATGCTCGATATGTTGTACATGTTGTTCTTTCAGTTAAGATCCTAGATCGGAATGTATTAAATTTTAAAAAACTAGCATGGTATCAAAGCTAGCCTGAAGGAAGGCATGCTATGGCATTTATGAGACTTGTTGAACTTGTAACAAATCGGAAGCTAGGGCTTGATATAGAAAAACCCAGTCATCATAGAACTTTACCTATAAATAAATTTTGGAAAAGGTTCAGGATCTAAAACCTTTACAAGTTGTATATAACATCCCCGTGTACCTTGTGTCCAAATCAAAACTTCTAATTCGTTGTACTTTGTGATTTATGATAAGTACAATCTAGGGTTTCTTCCTCTTCCAGATCTTAGTCATAAACAGGTGACCTAGGAAAAAAAGTCACAACTTGGGATAGAAAGCTCCAAATGAAATTTCATAAACTGTTATAGGTAGGGCACGGACTTTAATTCCATAAGTAAGTTTTTCAGAGGTCAAAATTGAACCAGTGACACATGGCATGTCGTACAAGTTTGCTCTCCTGTTTTATCCCATAAACATGTCACGTTGCGACACTTGGCATAACTCTCTCTCAAAGAATCCAATTGAGGTCAAACCTACGGGGTTGGAAATATGATAGGTCAGGCTACAACAAGCTGAAGTTTTAGACCATGGGGATTCATAATTTCGGAGTTACACCAGAAACAATCAAGTGCATATTTCTGTCAAAACATATTCGGATTTTGAGCACCTTCATTCTTGGATCATCACTACTATGGGAAATTAGGGTTTCAAAGAAAGTTGAAATTCTTGGAATCGGAGACCACGGATGGATGCTCCTCATCAAAATTGAAATTTAGAGACCAAGATCAAATTTTTTGGTTGGGCAAAATACCAGGCTTGATCAAACCCTAGTTCGGGATTTTGATCGAAAAGGTGGAAAATTAGGGCTTTTGCAAAAGTTGGAATTTTTGAAATATGTGACCACGGTTGGAAGCTTCGCATAAAAATCGAAGTTTAGAACACAAGATTGAACCTTTTGGATGGGTAGAATACCGAGCTTTATCAAACCCTAGTTCGGGATCCTTTCTAGTGAATCCATAAGTTTCAAAGGCAATTTTGAGGGGTCAAATTTTGCAGTTTTCAAAATTGATGTATACTAGCTTGATCAGCTTGGCAAGGCACATCTTTCCATCCATTCAGAAGTTTGAAAATGGAAGTTTGAATTTTTAGGTTTTCTTTGAGAAACCCTAATCCATCTCCAAATCCAGTTTCAGCAAATCAAAGTGGATTGGGCTAATCCTAGAAAATAATGAATTGGACACCTGCATAAGTGAAGAAGTTCCAGTTCCAGAGGGTGATGAGGCTGAGGCTTTACATGAGAAGGCTACAAGCAATCCCGACAAGTATGAATTGAAGAGATACATGTATGTTTTGAAATCTGTTCATGATTAAGTTATGATATGTTTTTCTTCATATTATTGAGGTTAGTACAATCTTGATTGATCTTAGACTTTTCTCATCACCCTAGTAAAAGAATGAATGCATGTGAATGATAGAAGACATTCATTTATTAGGGTTATGACACTTATGATTGTACTAATGCACTGTGGTGTTGTATGATGTTGATGTTGTCCGCTAACATGAAAGGTACAAATCAAGTTCTATATCAAGAACATATGACCATGGTGACATGAAGACAAAGACTCATAGATCACATAGAAGCTCCACTTACGAGGTATGTATAATTTGGTTCTACAATGGTTAACTTATATGTTATGCAGGTTACTAAGCACAAGTCATTAAAGAGAACAAGATGACATTGTTTGGGTATGTTAGACATAACTAGCAAACATGATAACCATGTATGCTTTTCCTATATCAAGATTAGAATCCTACCTTGTGTTAGGATATTATACTTTTGTATAAATGATAATGTTTATTCTTGAAGTTAGAAGTGTTAATAATCAAGGGTTTATGCATATTATATTTCTTACTTTGATTGATGATATGAATAACTAGAAGAGTCCTATGGTCAAATAAGAATATGCATGAGTAAAATAAGTCTTTCCTGAAACCTTGAATACTAACGCTTATTACCTATGATCATGACCATACATATTTTAGGAACATAATGTTTTGATAGTATTGAGATTATACTAATAGATGTATGATTGCGTATGAGATCTTGAGAATGACACTAGTGCACACTTAAGCATGCATAGTGGTCCAGGATGGATATAAGTTCAAGGACAGGTAATCCAGGTAGAAAAGATCAAGAGGGAGCACACTCCAAAACTTCCTGCAAAGAAGCGAAGATCAAGAGGGAGCACTTCAGGAAGTAAAGATCAAGAAGGATTCCACCCTACAACCAAACAAAGATAAGTATTTGAATTGTCAATTCATGTCTACATGATTACTTCAATGATGTTGTCTAGTGATATACATACTTATGTTCCTAGATTTAGGATATGTATCATGCATATTAGAAAAGTTGCATTAATGAACAAGATACTACTAAATATACAAATAATGGGTAAATGGCCTATGGTACTATACAATATTCCATTGCTACTTATCTAGAATGAAACCTCTTTGCTGACATGCTGGGAGTTGTGCACACTCTTAACAATGTTCTAGTAGAGATGGAAGGCATCTAGAAAGTTATGGAATATGGATAAATGTTGTATTGAAACATTGGCCAAGATAATTGCATGACTGTATGACATATGTCTTTATGCATAAGAATGTGTTTTTGAAAAACTATGAGAAGTTTCTAATCATGCAATTGGACTTGTCTTGTAGGAAAGACCGTGTACCATCACCTACAAAAAGGACTACAACATTTGTTCCAGCAATGAAGATCAAATAAAAACTATCTATTGAAGATATTGAAGAATCTGAAGTTCCCAGGATCCGGGATGCAGTAATGGAAGAATGCCATGATCGAGGAGTACCAGTCGATCATGAAGAATGATGTCTAGGATGTGGTCCCGATACTAAAAGGTAAGTCTATTGTGACTTCCAAGTGGATCTACAAGATCAAGCTTGCTGCTGAGTTCGAGATGAAGGACTTGGGATGATGCACTACTTTCTAGACATGGAGGTGTGGCAGAGTGCAGATGGAATCTTCCTTGGACAAGGGAAGTATGCAGTAGAGATCCTGAAGCGGTTCGGGATGATGGACTACAAGGCCATGGCCACACCTATGGCATCGAACCTGAAGCTTTTGTGTGATGCTTCATCTGAGCTAGTTTATTTCATTGTGTATCGTCAGATGATTGGGTCCTTGATGTATCTGACGAATACGAGACTAGATATTTGCTTTGCGGTGAACACATTGAGCCAATTCCTGACGGATCCAAGAAGTGTTCACCTGGTTGTTGTAAAGCATATTCTGAGGTACCTAAAGGGTATGATTGATTATGGGCTGAAGTATGATGCGAATCAAAAGTTTAACCTGGAGGGTTATGTTGATTCAGATTAGGTAGGCAATGCTGCAGATAGGAAGAGCACTTCTAGGTGTTGCTTCAGTATGAGATCAGGTGTGATCTCTTGGTTTAGCAGGAAGCAGTCCTGTGTAGCACTGAGTACAACCGAAGCAGAGTATGCTGCAGCTTGTTCGGCTAGTTGTGAGGCAGTATGGCTGAGGAAGCTACTATCTGAGTTATTTGATCTTCCGTTGGATGCTACTGGTATCTTTTGTGACAACCAGAGTTGTGTGAAGCTGTCTGAGAACCCGGTGTTCCATGACAAGTCGAAGCACCTTGAGATAAAATATCACTATATCAGGGATATGGTGTAGAGAGGAGCAGTGAAGCTCCTATATGTTGCAAGGGATGAGTAGGTTGCAGATGTGTTGGCGAAACCACTAGCCAGAGTGAAGTTTGAATACTTCAGAGAGAGGCTTGGTGTTCTTCAGATTGAAGATACTTCGAGGAAGAAATGATGGGACACATTTGCAGGATCCATTCCAAGCATGGTGATAGGAGGATCCTTCCATGGTTGTGGATGTAAGCGCTGTATGATGAGCATCAGAACGATGCTCCAGTTACTGCTTTGTATGATCAGTTGGATCATGAATGTTGGTATGCATCAGTTGGATGCTTTGTATGATCAGTTGTATCATGTATATGTATATGCATCAGGAAGATGCAGTGATGATGATCAAGATGATCATGTGTGATGAGTATCAGGACGATGCTCTAGATGACATGCATCAGGAAAATGCAGAGTGACGATGATCAGGATGATCATGTGTGATGAGTATCAGGATAATGCTCTGGATGATATGCATCAGGACAATGCTATGATGATGATGAGGACGATCATATGTGATGATATGTATCTGGTGGATGCATGGCATGATCAGTTGGATCATGTGTGATGAGTTCCGAAGACAGAGATGCACATGAGCCATTCTCACATGGTGGTAGCTGTGTCCTCCCATGGTGTAGATACAAGGGCTGGGGACATTCTGACATGGTTGAAGTGTGTCTTCCCATGGTTTTTGATGTAAGAGTTGTGCCATTCAAGCATGGTTGAAGTGTGTCTTCCCATGGCTGCGATATAAGTGTTGTTCCATTCGAGCATGGTTGAAGTGTGTCTTCCCATGGCTGCGATATAAGTGATGTGCCATTTGAGCATGGTTGAAGTGTGTCTTCCCATGGCTGGGATATAAGTGTTGTGTCATTCCTAGCATGGTTGAAGTGTGTCTTCCCATGGCTATGGATATAAGTCCGATGCCATTCTCGCATGGTTGAAGTGTGTCTTCCCATGGCATAGATATAAGTGCTGAGCCTTTCATGGATGGTTGAAGTGTGTCTTCCCATGACAGTGAATGTAAGTGTTGTGTGATGTGCATCTGGGTTGTGCCTCGTGGACGATGAGATGACATGATTAGTATGATCATGAGTATTAGGATGATACTCTGTGGCCATGGACAGGTTGTGCAGTTGCATGTAAAAGATCCTGGGAGATACGATAGGTTGAGATGTGTGCTCGTAATCAGTCTTGGGATGCTCTTTCAAGGTTTTGTGGTTGTCACATATAATATTTCCATCGGATATCCGATAGGTTGAGCAGTAAGCTTGTAATCAGTCCTGGGATGTTCTCTCGAGGTTTTGTTCCTCTGATTGGAAGTGTCGTCAATTATATTGTAAGTGTCGTAACTTATACTTGATGGGTTATTAGACCACCTTGATGGGGTCGGCCCTGTATGAGTCATGTGGGTCAAAGGGTTATTAGACCACCCTAGTGTGGGTCGGCCCAGTCAGCATTATGTTAAGTGGTTAAGTTGAGGCCAACCTAGTTGAGTAAAGGTCAAGTCAAGTTAGTGTATAAATAGAGACTGTGTCTCTCTCATTTTACACATTCTATTATTCACTCACTTTGCATTAGTGAGAGAGAGGAGGAGTGAGCACAAGTGGAGGAGGAGCATGCTGCTGAAGATATCTATCTCTTGGGTTTGATCATGGTGATCCTTGTATTGATGCTTATTCTATCTCTGAGGAAGTTGCGGGGTTTTTCACCTTCTTGGTTTTCCCCAGTGAAATGTTATTTGTCTCTTGTCTCTTGTCTCTTATTCTTGATATGCTGTACATGTTGTTCTTTCAGTTAAGATCCTAGATCAGAATGTATTAAATTTTGAAAAACTAACAGATGGAGATCGAGAAATTTTTCATCTAGATCCGGGAGTTTGGTTTTGAGGGATGCAAGTTCTTCCTCCATGGTTTTCTCTCCTACGCGTGTGACAATCATAACCAGGAGGTTTTTTTTTAAGTGGGTAGAAAAACAAAAACAAAAACTGTTTTAGTAAAGGAAAATCTGGATTTGGGAAAAAAATCTGATGGGTAAATTGGGTTTGACTAGGTTTTGGACACTTTCGAATGGACGGGGAAGAAGAAAAGGAGGATTTCAGAAGTGGGGTGAAAGAATGAGAAATTTGGAAGATAGGGACAAAGAAGCAGAAATAGGAACTGAACAATGTGGTAAAATTGGAAGGTGATTGGATGAAATTAGAAGAAGTTATGGATTGAATAAGAAAGCAGCATGCACTAGATTTTCACCAAATTCCTTCATAAATACTTTGATCACCAAGTAAGTCTTTTGAATTTATATGTGTCTGTTCTTCTATCCAAGAAAAGAATCTGTTGGGACTCCTTAAATTCCTTCCTTAGCATGCACAATCTCGAGAATGTCATCATTGCAAGAGACCTCAATATCACTCTCTCTGTAGAGGAGAAAAAGGGGGCTCCCCGGTCAGAGACCCAACAAGAGAATGGGTAGAGGATCTCATCCTAGAATGGGATTTGGAAGACATCAAAACAGCCCAAGGAAAGTTCACTTGGACAAATAAAAGGTTGGGTCCAGGTCACATTGCAGCCATCCTGGTTAGGTTCCTCGTCCAATCCACATTCCTGACCTTTGGTTTAATGGCCACCTCCAAAATTTTGCCCAACTATGTCTCTGACCATAAACCCATTCTTCTGGATCTCTCTTTAGAAAGAAATATTGGCCCCATCCCCTTTTGGTTTAGCCTGATTTGGATCAATCAAGAAGGATTCCAGGAGGTGGTTTTGACTTCCTAGAGTAGGAAGGTCCAAGGCTCTCCTTTTTATGTGTGGGAAGAAAATTTGAGAGGTCTCAAAAGAGCCCTGAAAAGCTAGGCTAATTCTTTAAAACCCCCAACCTCCAAAAGAAAATATGCATAGGAGGCCCTCGATCTTCTTCCGCTGGCCACGAAGGATGTCGTAGTGACCCAGGAATTGTTGAACCATGAATTTGACCTCCAAAAAGCACTCCACCGATCCTGCAGAGAAGAGGAAGAATATTGGCAGCAGAAGTCTAGAAGCCTTTGGCTCCAAGATCGAGATAGGAATACAAGTTATTTCCACAAGCAAGTGGAAGCCCGCAAGCACTTTAAAGCTGTCATTGAAATTCAGTATTAGGGACAAGTGATAAAAGATTTCGAAAGTATTAAGAAAGAAACCCACTCTTTCTTTAAACATCTGTACACGGATCTTGATGAGGTCCCCATTGACGCAAAATCCTATCTGTTGTCCCAGCTTGTTCCCCAGCTTGTGCAAAACGAGGATAACTTGATTCTAGTAGCCCCGATAAACATGCAAGAGCTCAAAAAATCCCTGGATCACATGGAAGTTGATAAGGCCCCTGGGCCTGATGGCTTCACTGCTCGGTTTTATAAGGCATGTTGGCCAATCATTAAGGAAGATCTGTTGAGAATGGTAAGGAAATCCTAGGTCTACACCAAACTCAGCGGAAGTACCAATTCGGAAATCTTAGCACTGATTCCTAAAGAAAAAGGGGCAAGCAACTTCAGCAGATTCTACCCTATCTCTCTACGCAATACAGGCTACAAGTTGGTCACTAAAATCATCGCCAACGGGCTTAATAAAATTCTGCAGGCATTATTCTGGACAACCAAGGCGGCTTCATCAAAGGGCGTCAAATTTTGGACAACATAGTGTTGGTTCAGGAAGCCATCCATTCGAGCTATCAACGAAAAGAAAAAGGTATGGTTATTAAGCTAGATCTTGCTAATGCGTTTGATAGAGTTAGAAATGATTTCCTTTTCATAGTTATGGAGAAGTTGGGATTTGCTAAAGAGTTCACAAGGTGAGTGAAAGCCTATATCTCCGCTCCTTGGATTGCCCCGCTGGTGAATGGATGCTCAACTGAATACTTCCAGGCCTCAAGAGGACTGAGGAAAGGGTGACCATTGTCACCTCTTCTATATGCCATACAAGCATCAGTTCTAAGCTTTCAGCTGGAACATTTACAACAGATTCATTCCCTCTCGAGCCTCGAAATGGTTTCAAACATCAAAGACATAAATCATGCGCAGTTTGCAGATGATACTCTGCTTCTGGGAGGAACCAATGTCATTACAGTAAGGAATTTTAAGCAGGAGCTTGAAAGATACCAAGAGATCTCGGGCAGCAAAATAAATTTCCAAAAAAGTAAGATCTATGGATGGAACTACTCACCAAGGGAGATGCTTGAAATCACCAGATCTTTAGAGATGGAAGGCACCACGACCTGGGATTCATTCAAATATCTAGGAATTCCAATCTTCAAATCTGCCCCTAAAGTGGCTCATTGGATGCCTATTTTGGACAAGCTGAAAATACGCATTCAAGCATGGGGAGAAACTTAGTTAAACCTTGTAGGGAAAGTGGTCTTGCTAAAGTCGGTCCTAAAATGTCTCACTATCTATCAGAACTCAATCCTTCTTGCTCCAAAAATCATCACCCTCAAAATTGATGGAATGTTGAGAATATTTATGTGGGAAGGCAGAAGGCAGAGTGAGAGGAAGCTTCATTTAGTAAGCTAGGAAAAAATTAAAAGGCCGCTACTGGAAGGAGACCTTCACATCTGAGATGTGGCTACCCAAAATTTAGCTATGGGATCCAAATTGCTATGGAATTTAGTCTCTGGAAAATCCTCTTGGAGGAAGCGAGTTCTCTGGAAAAACTACTTCCATGGACACTAGATAAGATGCTTGGATCAGCCTCCAAAAGCTCCAAGAGGCTCGACGATCTTCATGCTATCCCTCAGAGCTCTCGACCACTTCAATTCTAAGCTGACATGGATACCTAACAATGGAAAGCGCATAAGAATCTGGGAGGATTCAATCCTTGGGGACCCTCTGCTAGACCATCAAGAAGGCCTGACAAATATAAAAATTTGGCCCCAGTCCAACAATCACCTCACACTTTGGGACATCTCTCATTGGGAAGAAGATGAGGATAGCAGTTGGAAGGAATGGGACCGGGGGAACTATCCAGAAAGGCTAGAAATAGAAGCCAGAACCCTGCTCGAGATTCTACAAGGGAAATCTCCCATAAAATCCTTAGCCAAAGAAAAACAGGATGGGGCACATCCACCAGAAAGTACTCGGCAGCTACAGGATACAAGTCTTTATAAGTAACCTTGCACGTCCCTCCTGATCCAACTCATTGGAAGACAATCTGGTCATTTGCTTCGATTCCAAAAATGAACATGTTCTCTTAGACGCTATCTCACAAAAGTATCTTGACAAGTGAAGATTTAAAAAGAAAAGGATGGAAAGGCCCCTCCAGGTGTCCACTGTGCATGAAAGAGGAAGAAAACACTGATCATTTGCTGCTAGCTTGTCCGTATGCAAAAGAGGTCTGGAACGAAGTCTTGAAGTTAGGTCCAGATCATTTCTCCATGCTCACGAATGTTCCTGATCTCTTAAGCAGCTAGGCCAATAGATCCTTGTTCCTTCTGAATAAAAAGTATCTTGTCAAAACCTATTGGATGTGGCTTCCCAAGTTCACCTTGTGGAAAATTTGGCTCAAAAGGAATAATAGGCTCTTCTGGGAGGAAAGCTGCAACTCAACCTAGGTTGCAAATAAATTCAAGGCTCTTCTAGGAGAGACTCTGGAATCCAAGACCACTCTTAGGAATTCAGACACCCTGGGTCCAGAAGAAGATCACTGGCTTAAGGATTTTGTCCCAAACCATCAGCTCAGGAAAAACCCCAACCCAATCTCGAGAGCATGTTGGGAAGTCCGCCTGGAAGAAAAAGAATTTATAAAATGGAGATCAACTCTAGAAGAGCATTTCTTATTCTTTGACGGAGCCTCGAAAGGAAACCTAGGCGTGGCAGGCGGGGGAGGTATCCTCCTGGGTCCTAATGGCAAGATGGAACTGGCCTATGCATGGAGCCTTAGTCATGAATCTAATAACAAAGCCAAGGCTCTCGTGCTCTGGCAGGGACTAAGGCTTTCCTCCGTCAGGAATATTCAAAATCTAGTGGTCTTCGGAGACTCCAGGGTAATTATTCAGCCCTTGAAAATGAAAAGGAAGCCAAGCCAGGTTAATTTAGCACAAATCCTCAAGAAAACAAGTCTTTTGCTGCACAAATTCTAGAAGGTCAGGTTCTTCCACATCCTCAGGGGGCTAAACAATCTGGTGGATACATAATAAAATAAAGGATCGCTCATGAGCAAGATCGTGTTGTTAGTAGATGGGGTAGACACGAATTCTTACATCCCCTAATGGTGGCAGATCTCATCCAAATGATCGGTCGGTCAAGGGGTCATAGCAAGACCTTTATGTCATTCAATCAAACATAGAAGCGAATCCATTGCAGGATTCTCTGGCAAGTACCATCATAACCTGGCGACTGCAACTCCTCTCTCGGTCAAAGTCAGGGAATATCAAACAGTGGAGAAGAAACCCCTCATGGAAATTTCAATAGGAATCACGTGAACCCCCTGGAATCCAAGGCTATTTCTTTGGCTGCAGCATTCATTCCTATAGAGCATTTACATTCAAAATGGTGTTAATATTTATTAGGAGAGGAGAGAGTCAGACTTTTCCCAGAATGGCTTCAATGGCCTCCATCTCTAACACTGGGCCTTCTCTGGACGATCGTTTGGCAGAATTGCAAACGAAGCTGGACAGAGTAAAAGCCTTAGTCTGGGAGAAAGCAAGGATCATGCTCAACATGGATAATGTCGGTGTAAGGAGATGGGAGTCTCTCAATTAGGACCTCATCAAGATTTGCAAGGAGTTCACTAATTCGACGAACACTCAATTCAAGGATGTGGCCAACGTTCATGGAAAATTTGGGAATCGCCTCAGCAGGATCGAAGTCAAAGTTGAAAAAATAGCAGGTGAATGGCCCAAAGATCCAACTGCACCGGTGAAGAAAGAAGAATATTAAGCTCTCTGCTACCTCCTTTTGTTATGCAACAGTCCTCTCCTATTATGTTTTATGTTCCTTTGCTTGTAATGGTAACTAAGCCATGGTCAAGTGGCCAATTGATAGTCTACCAGGTTCATAAAACCTGGGCTTTTGCTGTTTTCTCCTTTTTTCTGAATTCCGATCAGAGCTTTAAAGTTTTAGTTAAACTTCATTGTTGTAAAGCACCCGATAGCTGGTTTGTCAGCCCTTAATACAAAAAATTATCCGTTATTTTCTATAAAAAAATTGGAAGGTGATTGGGTGAAAATCGAATAAGTTATGGCAAACCCTAAAAATAGACAAATGTGGGATTTCTGGATTTGGGAAGTGGAATATGGGATAGGGTCCTAAAGAATGAAATATGCAGAATGGGATTGCAAGGGTGTCAGGGAAGTTTCAAGGGAAATAGAGTTAAAACAAGGGAGATATGGTGAAAAAACAGATTTTTTTTTCGAAATAGATCTGGAATGATGCAGAAGGGATCGACAATAGATGGATATGCAATGGCGCAGAAGGGATAGGAAACAAATGGATCTGCAACGGCGTGGAAGTGATCGGAAACAGTTATGGATAGAGGAAATCTGTGATTTATCAGCTGAAAATAAATATGGACCCCAGGTATGCTCGTCTTCCTAATGGCTCAGTGGATTCACTTGACCACCAATGATGTATGACGGCTTGCATATTGGGGAAGTACCCCTCACTCCATGGCTCAAGTAAAACTGATAACTGCTTTGCCACAAATGGCAGCTCTTGGCTTACCTCACGAGTGGGAACTAGTCAATCAGGTAGGGCTTGTTGCCCTTTTCATTGGCAGGTCCTCTCAATGGCCTAGCTACTTCGGGGTTCCTGAGGTAATTCTCACAATGATTTTTAGGGATTATGCCCAAGTACTTCCCATAGTTAAGCAAATAGGGATTATTCCCAGATCCGAGCCTGCAACAAATGCGAAAAAACAATTGGCAGAAATTTCACCCAACGAGCCCAAGAAAGTGCTCTGATACCATATGAGAAGAACCTGCAACAATTAATTGATGAAACACACGATATGTCAAATCAAAAAATATTTGTATTGATCACGGGCCACTTCGAGGGGGAAAAATCCTTTAAGCAAGCTCGATACAAATAACTTCATGGTGCCTTCATTGGCCTCAACACAAACTTTTATACTAAGTCTAAGCGCCAATACTATGGGTCAATACCATGGGCCAATACAAACTATGGATCAACAAATACTACGGGATGACTTACAAAGCATATGCGTCCAACAACAATAATACAAACTATGGATCAACAAATACTACGGGACAACTTACAAAGCATATGCATCCAACAACAATATACTAACAAAGTAAAGAGAAGGGTTGACATGGGTTCCTAACAGATTGATGTAAATGTATTTTTCAATTTCAACTTTTGTGTTTAATTTTCTTGCAATTTAAGTACATTTATTGTTGGAAAAATTTTCCATGCTTCTGTAATAATTGTTTGGTATACTGTTTGAAAAAACCAATTGCATTATCTTTACTAATGTTATCAATGTAATGTTCAATATTTTTTAAATAACTAGGATTCTGATGATGAAGGACCTACCTACCATCTTCCTTTGCACCCTAATACATTGTCAAATCGAGAGAAGACTTCAAAAAGAGTAAAACTATGAGAGGAAGCATACCAATAATGGTTTAATCAACCACCTATTCAATTCCCACTATGTCTTGATTCACCGATTAGGAATGTCTACAGTAATAGTAGTTCTTTACAAGTTGGAAATGGAGGCAATGAAATAGGGGTGTGTATGAATGATTACTTACAGGATACAACAGCAATGGATGCAATGTTGTTAGATGCATTCAAGGATGATGAGGTAGGGGACGATGATCATATTTCTAGTACATTTTCCGAAAGGTTGAAGTTTGCTTCCACCACCCATCTCTTTGGACCAAGCGAAGCAATATCTACCTAGTTAGGGAAAACATTGTTATTGTACAAGATTAAAGCAAAGTATGGCATGTCAAATGCATGTTCCTTGGAACTTTTAAGGTAAGTTACCATCGAGTCCCTTATATTTTGAGGAATCTTCTTACACAATCAAGATTGAAAAATGTCAATTTTATGAACATTAAATGAAATTGTACATTTTTGTTTCCCACTAAGTGTAGGGTATTCAAATACTTTTCTTTAAGATAGTTGTATTACTTGATGGAGTTTTCTTTGAGCTCTTTTCAAACTCCTTAAATGTGAAAATATCGTCGAGCAAGCTTCTTTCCTTTCACGCTCGTAAATTTTTCTCAAAGGGAATCTATTCAGTTTTAGCTTACCCCTTTTTGGGGATGGGTAGTATTAATTACGAAAAAGGTACACTCTAGTCAACCATTGACTAGAAGAGTTGTTCTTTGCATTATTTTACACTTTTTCGGGCTTAGGGGACTAACTTCATGAAAAAATATTTTCGGAGTCTTCTTTTGACCGTTTTAGAGTCTCTAAATGTGAAACGTTGCCGAGTTTTCCTTCTTTGGATCGTGAAACTAAACATCAAAGGTCCCTTATGAGACCGAGCCCCTCCTTTCTCAGGTTTGTTAAACATGTGAGATTGCACTCATCGGAAGATGAGTTATGCCAAGCATCCGTTATCCTCCTCAAGCTTGTTAAAAAACAAAGGGGTACTCATCCATCATGATGGAGATTAGGGAGAATTAAGCCAAGTTTACCACTAAAGAGATTTATGGCAGCTTGTAATTCCCTTGAAAATGGAACTTGTTTATGTCTCGTCATCATGGGGGCTTCACTAGCAAAGCAATATCATATCATGTCCATTCATATTGAGGGTTTGAGTACTCCTAAAAACCTGAAAAATATATTGCCTCGTATTAAGGGGTCAAGGGGGGATTTTAATTTGGCATAGTAATATAAATATTGGGGGTTGTTTTATTTAGGTGAGTTGAGGAATAACCTCCAAATCAGAGGATGGATTCTCTATCTAAGATTTCATTGGCCCCATGCACATGGAAATGAGTAATAAAAAAATTATAAGAAAATAACACCACATAACAAGACAAATCATAAATATGATCTTCCCCTTAATGAAATCACCACATAACAAGACCATTTTAGGCATTTTGAATATTAAATGTCAATAACTATAAAGCACAAAGTATTTGAATTATTTTGATAAAAGCATGAAGTGATTGCAATGAAAATATCCTTAGTTCCCTTTGATGTCTTGAGACACTATCTCTTTGAGCATTGAGAAAAACAACAAGAAGAAGTAATCCATACTCATTATGATCACCGACATATTTGACACCGAAGATTCTATGTGATGTAGGAGCGACTAGTATAGTTTGTTTGGATAAAGAGAATACATACATGATTTAGAATTTTTTGAAATGAAAATTTGTTTCTTATTATATAAAATATAAAATATATTTAACCTCAGTAAATTTGGTCTCTTTTATGTTTAAGAGATTGAATTTAAAATAACCCTATAAATATTTTAATTTATTTGATTTTAATTGGATATTTAATCTTTTTAATTATATTTTTATGATATCAAATTTTCAATCCAAATTTTCAATAGTCATTAGAATTTGACGAAAGCATATCCAAAGAAAAATCAAGTATAAAAGTAATTTGCTCATTATCAAAGAATATGAACTATATAAAACTGATGGTGAGTGGTGTAAAATCAACTAGGTAGTGGATTTAATTGATTCTAGTTGTTCACTGAAATTGGGTTAGCTGGAGGATGCCACGTAGTGGCCATGGGTTTTAGTCTTGACTCTCTATTGATCCATGTATCATTTCTTACTATGATTTGGATCTAGTCATAAATGAAGCGATGAGAGGATTGTACTCTTAGGCTTGGTAAGGTGGGTAGAGGTATTGTATTTTCTCGTTCTTAGTTCATTTTCATCGAAGAGGAGGGTAAGGTGGGTAGGAGGGTTGTATTTTCCCGCTCTCAGTTCATTTTCACCGATGGGTAGCATAACAAAGTTCTGAGGAAGCGGGGTTGGGGCTAATACTGACTTATTTTCATGGTTTTACTGATATTTATGCATAGTTTGATTATGCCATAATGGGTGTTCATGAAAGATTAATGTTGTTTTGATTTTTATCTCTAATGGTTTTGAAGGGTTTGACAGATAGCTACTTCTATGGCAGTTTTAATATACTGAGAATTGGGGAACATTCCATTTCCTCTTCAATGGTGTTGGCTAAGGGGTTCAACCCTTATTACTTGTTTTCTAGGTATTAACTGGTTGTTGTTGTTGTTTTATCATGTAATAAGGATATTTATTGTTCGTAATTATCAACTTCACACTCTTGTGTGTGCATGTTTCCTCACTCTGTAATGTTGCATCGTGAAGGTATGAGCGACATTTCTCATGTTTATGGCGTCGCATGAAGCAATCCTATGGGTTTTCCAGCTTCAAATGGTAGGTTATATCTTGACTACAAGTCTGTTGTTCAATTGAAACTTTCATGATTTTATTGATTTAAAGGTTAACAATGTTTTAATGGTGTCTTAACATGTGCTATATCCCCTGGGAATTGGGCTCTCTCATACTGGACAATTCCTTGGGCATTTATTCAGGTACGTGTAAGCTCTTTCCTCTGTTGACTCTGCCACATACCGGATTCATAATTGTTCAAGTTTATGTTTCACAAATGGGGGTTTCTACAAGACAGTGTCAATGCATTGTCTATCTTTTATTTTGGTTACTCAAACCCTACGGAGTTTCCTTGTAGAACTTTTTTATTGAAAATGTAATAAGCATTGGGTATTTAATCATATTAGAATGTTTGGAATTTTCTTCTATGAAACAGGTTATATTTAAGGATTAATACAAAGGCCTTTCAAAACAATTTATTTCTGTAATTTGTAATTCTTTCTCATCAGTCTTGTCCTTATATTTGTCGTTTGAGTTTAATATTCTATCTATTAAACCCTATCCCTGGATCCGCATATATTCATGCTTGAGTGTTTCTTTAAATGAACAATTAACATAAATGAATATATATCGTATTCATGTATTATGATTTTATTCGAGGTTGGTATTTCAAATCTGAGCTATGAGAAATCTGGTATAGTTGCAAAGATTCTCTGGTAAGATTTTTCCATATTATTCCAGTAAACTTATTAAAGTTTCTGACTCGTATCCTATTCTGACTAGGAAAAAATTTATGCATTTACTTCAATTAATTAGTAGTATATTTTCCACTCAATGATAGTGCTGCCCATAATGATCTCCACGTAAATCCTTAATAGTAATAATAAGTTATTTCATAATTAGTACAATAATTCTTCTATGATCTTCTTGTACAATATTAATATTATAATGATTTTTGACTCGTATCCTATTCTGACTAGGAAAACATTTATGCATGTACTTCAATTAATTAGTAGTATATTTTCCACTCAATGATAGTGCTGCCCATAATGATCTCCACAGAAATCCTTAATAGTAATAATAAGTTATTTCATAATTAGTACAATAATTCTTCTATGATCTTCTTGTACAATATTAATATTATACCTTTAAATTCATTGCACATTTTTTTTTCAAATAATCGTAATTGTAACTCTACTCTTAATTTGCCTGAAGATACATACAATTTATGGTATTTATAGAAGCTTTATGTTAGGTTCATCCAGTCTAACCTATGTGTTATCATTTACCAAATAATTAATTGGTCATGAATCCAATCTTGGATAGGAATTTCAAACTTTTGTAACCTATGCGTTTTCATTTACCAAATAATTAATTGGTCATGAATCCAATCTTGGATAGGAATTTCAAACTTTTCTTTATAAAATAAGGATAACTACCGTTAATAATAATAATAATAATAAGGTAGTTGTGGATTGCCCAAAAATGCATTTTGACCACCTTTGTGTCTCTCAAAACTGTTGTAACTTTTAAAGTCGATTGTTGCTATAAGACCTTGAATTTACCATTTTTATTCCTGGAAAGCATTCAAAATATTTCAGACCTCAACAAATAGTAACTTTTCCCACAAGACCCTCTCTATTGCATTCAAGGATACCCATTCCAAAATGGGGATAAAAGGATTAACGTAGATCTCATAAAATAGATTAGCTTGGATGATGTTGCCCTCTCTATTACATTCAAGGATACCCATTCCAAAATGGGGATAAAAGGATTAACGTAGATCTCAGAAAATAGATTAGCTTGGATGATGTTGCAAGAATCAACTGAATGAAATGAGTCTCTGTTGAGCCCTCTTTGCTATTTTTTTAATTAGGGGTGTAATTAGGTTTGAGAAACACCTGCCAATAGAATGGTGAACAAAAACCAACCAACAAAATGTTGCTCACCTTGCTTTAGATGAATTTGATTTTCTCAGCTCACGGAGAAAACTCAGAGAAACCTAGTAAATCTAACACTTGTACCTTATAATCAATGTACTCTTAGTCACTAGATGATCGTTTATTATGCATACAATCCTCTGTTTTCTTTATGTGAACACACATAGAGATATTTGAAAATTTTGTATTATTGCACCCATGATTTTTTAATGTGTCCCTTGTTGCAGTTACACCCATTCCCACATCCATGCACTATGTAACTTAGATTTTTACAACTACTAATATTCTCCAAATTGCTTATATTTTTCCACATTGCACCAACCGCTTCATGTGGCTAGCCAAGGGTCCTTTTCTGAGGTTATTTTGTCCTCTTAATAAAAATTCAAAACACACTCAATCAAATCAATTACTATGGCAGTCATTTGGGATAGAACATATCAATTGTAAAAAACAAGCACGCAGTCACTTGGGGTAAAATACTAGGCTGTAATTATGAAACCTTCTTTGAGTTTTTTGGAAGGAAATTCAATATTGTGGGGATACGAATGGTTCATTTATAAGTCTCTCTAAAGGTTTTGAAGAAAAACAATATAGTAAAGCTCGCAAAATGAATTGTTCATGTCTCTGACATGGGTAAATATTGGGTTTGTGAGCAATTGAAATCCTGGGAATCATGTGACAGGTAGAATCTAATGGACAATGGGCCTAATTTTGGTGGAATGTTGAGTCTTTTGGCGAGCTAGTCATAAAGGATGTCAATAGAGACCATGCTTTTGTAGGATAAAATTACATCTCCAAAAAATTTTTTGGCATAGTTGTATTTGATTAAGCATTTTGGATGAATGCATGACATATTGCATCCTACATGCATGCCCTTTTCTTCATTTTTGAATATTTTTTTTTCTTTTTGAATAGGGAATCGGAAATTGGAGAGTGGGATGGTATTCCGCGTGACACGGGGTCCAGGGATCAATCCCCGCTACCACTATAACCCTAGGTGCCCCACACACCCCGCAAGCATGGGACATGGGTAAAGCCGGGTGTGATTTGAACTCTTGTGACTTCATATCAAGCGAAACACCAATGAGCCACATCCGTGCGGACTTCAATTTTGAATATTGTTAATATTCACATTTTTAAGAATAAAATGACAAGTTGTATAGTAAAGATACAATATTTCAACCAAAAATTGCATATAAAATCAATAATGCTTAGATTATAGACATAAGTAGAACAAATTGTAGGAACCCCTCCTTGCAAACTCTCTGGGATATCTATTGCTTGACGCAAATTATCCAAATTAGATTTTCTGTGTTGAGCTTTGTTGTATTAGTTTTGGCTTGTCAATAAGCTTGTGAGAGCCTTATGTAGGTCTCTTGATTGTAAACAGTACTAATTTTTTCATTGGAAAGAGCCTTATGTAGGTCTCTTGATTGTAAACAGTACTAATTTTGCATTGGAATGAAGGCCCTATTGTAAAAGTTACTATGAAATAAATTATATGGTCATAAACTAATATTAGAAGTAGCAACAAGGTAGAACATCTTATTTTTACAGTACTAGTTGTTTTTTGATTGTGCTCATGAAGGATTGAACAGAAGATTGAATTGCAGATTGCTTTGCTACTCACATGTTTCTATTTTGAAATGTCATGATTTTATGCCAACAAAATAATTAAATGGTGTACATACACAAAATTATCAAATTTTCTTATCTCCCTCTTGATATGGCATTACATGGTCTTACCAACATTTTGTATAAAAAAAAATAGGTTGATAAGATCCTTGCTTAAATGAGGAATACTAGAATCAATGAAAATTCTGTCTAGAATCAATTTGATGACGATTGGTTTGAGGCTGAAAAATAAATCAATCTGCAATGAAGTGAAGTGCAGAAGGTTAAGCAGTAATGATGTGATGTTGTGTAGGTAGCACAAGTGGAATTATCGAAAATTTAGTGAAACTTCAATTGCAGAAGGTTGAGAAATGATCATGGGATGTTGTGCAGGTAGCATAAGTGGAATTACAGAATCCCTAGTGGCACACTAATTTTAGTGAAAATTTATTAGGTTATAGTTGGTCACTTAACATAGATGTGACCTTTATTAGATTTTGAAGTTACTTTATTTAACATTGAATTCTGTTATTGTAGTGTTAATACTCCAACATATAGCACTGGATTTTAGTGTACATTATATACCATTTCTGATATGTGAGTTGGGAAAAGTTCTACAGATATTTTCTTTGACCGTGCTAAAAATATAATTATCAAGTCAAACCAAAATTTTAAATTAACTCATCAACCAACTTGATTAGTCAAGGTATATGCTTCAACCCACTAAATGATCTACATTTTTTGGTATATGCTTCCTAGAACAAAACATGTTTATGCTTGCGGATCCTAAATCCATTTGCAATTTTTTTGGAGATATTTCCTGAATGTGTTTTTCATTGTATTTCAAATTCTCTGTAATGTACATACCTAACAAACTATTAGCTGCCCTTTAATGGATTCAAGACCCACTGTATTATTAACAATGCTTTTTTTATAGATAATTTCAATCAATTTCAACATTAATGATTCCAATTCATCATCCAATATATACACCAACATTCACTAGGTATTTTCCAATTTGATCTCATTGTCGAATACCAAAATCTTATATTTTTATATTTCATTACATATACCCATCTAGTCAGATATTTATTTTGAATATTATTTATCATGGTGTGGGAAATACTGGAGGTTGAGATCCATTGCCAATTGGGAATCTGCAAACCGTGGGAGATGCTATAGGTTGAGATCCAATGGAATTTGGTGGTTGAGATCGAATGGCAGCTAGAAATATTGCATATTATCGGCTAGAATGTTAAACATGAGTATGAAATGGTATATTTAGTAAGTTGCTTTCTCAATAGAGGACAACTTGTGAATAAGTAATGATATAGAAATTTTAGTTACCACCATCATGCATTTTTTCTATTTGGACAATGACTGTCATGATCATATTTGTTTCTGCTTGGAAGATTTGTAAATATAGCAAGGTATTCTTTCATGTAGAAACATTAAAGATTATATAAATGCCTCCAACTATTACTTGCTCTTTTCTAGATGTCATGGAACTACACATATTGTCGATTCTAATTTTCTATTATTTTACAAAATTTCATATCTTATATGGGATATTGTTTGGTGTAGTACAAACAAAATTCATGTAATATTCAATCCCATAAAGGTGATAGAATCATAGTGCACTATAGGGTATGTACATATCCACCTGTAAATATTGCTAAAGTCAAAATAGACGATAACATCATATATTGATTCCTTATTCTTTATTCCGTTGAGTTCTCTTGTAGACTAACATATATGAGTCTAAATCCTTTTTCATGAAATTGTTGATTTTGTATTATTTACGACTAAAGCCTCAAGGCTTGTGTAAATTGTTTATTTATGGAGAGAATTGGTCTGCAAAAATCAGTCTTTAGCATACATTGAAGATACATATGGCACATACTAATTCTTTTCCTTGTACATGTCTTGGAGAAGTGATTGTTCACAATTCATTGCTTTGAAAGGTGTTTCGGGAATTCTTAAAAATAATGCTTCCCTAACAAGACATAATATTTATATTAACTGACTTGGTGGATATGAATTTCTTGTCTCATTAATATTAACAAATAAAATAAAAATAGAAATATTGTTTTTTAATCTATTGATGGTTGAATCAATTGGGACAGATAGACATTTTGGTTCACAAATAATATAGGATGTCATTGTTATTATATTGTATAGATTGTTTATTCCTTGCTCAAATTGATCAAAATTACTCCAAATATGAACAAGTTTGTTAAACTTATTCTTTAAATAAGGATTAAAAGTGACTAGTTTCAACCAAAATCCATAGAAACTAAAAATTCAAGTTCAGAGAGTTCTTGATGCAGATTTGCAGTGAGAATGGGAAAGCTGTGAAAAAGATAAAAACCTTGGATTTTGTTTACATTGATTCATGCTCATTTCACACATGAAACCATGTGATGTAACATAAGCAAAAATAATAGAAACCTGAGAAGTTTTCTCCTTCCTCCACTTGCCTGATTCATCCCAATTTTGCAAAATTACAGTTCATACATCAAAATGAGTGTCACACTGAAGATACTCGGCACCTTTGCACTCATGGTACAACAACAAAAACCTTTAGGAGAAAATAACACCAAAGACTAATGGGTCTTGTTTAGACTTAAAGTTAGGATGACACAAATGTAAAAATGTCCACAAAAATAACACATAACACAATGATTTTAAGGATATGCATATCATATCAAGTTTGAAGTCATATGACTTGAGCTAGGCAATGAGACAAAAAACATAAATGTGGAGAGTCAACTCGGCACAAAATTTGGCAATGTCTCAACTTTTTGCAAAATCAAGAGCATAAAGTCAACAAAATTTGGCAAAACTTAACAAAACACAAAAGACTTATTGACTGGAACTTAGTCTGATGAATTTTGATAAGGATTTTTTACTTTGCTCACCAACTTGGAGAGTTAGGTCAACTCGAAATACTTGCACACTTATAAAGTTCCTATTTCACAATTTTCAACAATAGAACAAGTATGATAAGATTGAATGGTTAGAATTGCCCCATCTAACATGGCTACTTAATTATACAATTTGTTCATTTGTAGAAATCGTAAAATTGAAATTTTATTGGTGTCCTTTGGTGACCAAATGATGTATTATACAAATAAATCAAACACATTTTATGATGAGATGATAGTGTTTTTTCCCAAATGTGAATGTTGTGGTTTATGAAGCGATTGGAATTTTTGAGCATTGGTTATTCAATGGTGAAATGATTTTTTTGAATGTTTGTCTTATGGTAGGTATTTGATGACATTAGCTCCAAACCTTCCTCACTCGATGAAAATAATGCTTTGGCCCTTGCTTTTGTTCCTACTATAGGTAATATGTTTATCATTGGTGCATGTTGACCACACCAAGTTATTGCCATTTATAGTTATCTTCATTGGAATTTATCATTTTGTAAAGATTAAAAAAAAACTAGATATAACCCAAGAAAAGGTAACTAAATGTTCTTTAATTCCATTTATTGCAAGAATAAATGTAGAGGAAGTAGAGGCAATTCATTGCATCTTGTGAATGGCCCAAATCCAAGCTATGCACATGATCATATGGTGTTATTAGAAAGTAAGATGAATATTTCTATGTTCATTTGGGTTCAAACATCAATGATGTTTCTTTGGATAGGAAGGTAGGGAAGTCCATCCATGAAAGGGTTTCAATTTTGCATTTTTATGGAGTTTACTTTATTAAGCTTATAGAAAACATGAGCTCTCTATGGATATACTTGTATTTACATATAAAATTGGTATATTGGAAAGTTGTGGTGTGAAACATATGCAATTCCCATCTTTGTTAAGAATTGCATTGACTATTAGACTATTAGTCTTTTACATTCTTTGTTACATTGATCTCTTGAGTGGGTTTCCTTTTACTCATTTCTCCCTCCCCATTACTATTTCGTTGGGTATTTCACTACCCAACGCTACAAATTGATTAGTTGCCCCTGGAATCTCGGTTGGTTCATTATTAGCATTATATTATTATTTTATTTAACATCTTGTTTGCTTATACTTAAGATGCATTAGGGCTCGTGTTACTGACAACTTGATAATATGATATAAAGGGGGTATTAAAAATAGGTTGATAAAAATGGATACCTACAATATCTGGTGAAACTAGGGGTTTTCTTAATTGTAAATGTATATTGGGAGGGGGGTTCAACAATACAATTGCAAGAGGAATTTCCAATATTTAGGGAAATTAAGGATATTCTTTAATATCCTGCGAACGATCGTGTTATGTAACAAGTTTATTGAGTGAACCCCCCGTGCTCGTCATACAGTTGGAAAATTTTCTTTTCCTCTGAGTAACGCCAATTCATGAGTCACTCTATGTTGATGTATTTGTATCTTCGGAAGATATTCACTTGTATATTGTATGTATTACATTTTTACTTTATTGTATCCCCAACGGAGATGTATTATTCCTCCGGTTGGAAGTGTCGTCATTTGTATTTGCAAGTATCGCAAGTTACATTGTAAGTGTCGTAACTTATATTTGATGGGCTATTAGACCACCTTAGAAGGGTCGGCTTAGTGTGGGTTAAAGGGTTATTAGACCACCCTAGTGGGGTCATCCTAGTGACATGTGGATGGGTTATTAGGCTTCCTTAGGAAGTCGTCCCAGTTAGGATTAAAGTCAAATCAATTCATTGTATAAATAGAGAGTGTGACTCTCTCATTCTATTCATTCACTCACTCACTCACTTCGAATTAGTGAGAGAGGAGGAGTGCACACAAGTGGAGGAGGAGTAGCTGCTGCAGACATCTATCTTTTGGGGATTCATCTTTGTGATCTTTGTATTGGTGCTCATTCTATCTCTAAGGAAGTTGAGGGATTTTTCACCTTATTGGTTTTCCCCGATGAAATGATTTGTGTCTCTTGTCTCTTGTGTTTGATATGTTGTAAATGTTGTTCTCTCAGTTAAGATCCTAGATCATATTGAATTAAACCAGCATAGATCCAAATCCTAGGCTCTATCAAGCACCGAGAGGGATCAAATCTTTCGAGGTACAAACCTCTCCTTGAATAGCTGTTTAAGTGCAATACCTGAGGCACATAATCCTAAGCTCTAAAGTTTCTAGTTTAAGTCTTATATTTACTTTTTACTTTGTATTATTCTTTTTTGTTTATGACTAACATAATATTTATTACTTTTTACTTTGTATTATTCCTTTTTGTTTACTTTGTATTATTTTGTTACTTGACAAAATTGACAAACACTCTAAAATCTCATATTTACCTTTTACTTTGTATTAAAAGTAAAAAGTAAAGTCTCTAGTTTAAGTCTCATATTTACTTTTTACTTTGTATTATTCTTTTTTTTTATGGCCAACAAAATATTTATTATTTTTTACTTTGTATTTTTCTTTTTTGTTTACTTTGTATTATTTTGTTACTCGACAAACTCACACATGTTACAAGATCTCCCTCATACTGGGTTGTAGAGCACCTCTCAGCACAATTATGAAAAACTAGCATGGTATCAGAGCTAGCCTGAAGGAAGGCATTGTATGGAATTTATGACAGTTGTTGCACTTGCGACAAATTGAAATCTAGGGCTTGGTATAGTAAACAAAAGTCATCGTGGAACTTTCACTATAAATCAGCTTAAGCGAAGGTTCATGATTTGAAAATTTTACAGGATGAAGATGAAATGTTTATGTACCTTGTATCCAAAGCTCAGCCTCAGATTTGTTGTACTTTGTGAGATATGATTCGTACAAGTTAGGGTTTCTGCCTCTTCCAGAATGCAGCCCTAAACAGGTAGGAACAAAGGTCATATCTCGGGATAGGAAGATCCAAATGGAATTCCATAAAAAGTGGCATTTAGAGCACGGAATGCAGTTTCAAAGATCTAGCTTTCAGAGGCCGAAGTAGAAATAGTGACACGTGGAACTCCGTACAAGTTCGTTATGTCGTTTCATCCCATAAACAGGTCACGTTGTGACACTTGGCATATATCTCTCTCAGAGAATCCATTAAAGCTCAGAAATGTGGAATTGGAAAGATGATAGGTCAGTATACCACAGGAAGAAGTTTTAAACCTTGAGGATCAGAAATTTCAGAGATACATCAAAAACAATATGGCATATATTTCTGTCCAAATAGAATTGGATTCTGAGCACTTTCATTTTTTGGCTCGTCACTGTTGCGGGAAATTAGGGTTTCTGCAAAAGTTGGAATTTTTGAAATATGAAACCACGGATGGATTCTCCTCATCAAAATCGAATTTTAGAGACCAAGATCAAATTTTTTGGTTAGGTAGAACCCCGGGCTCTATCAAACCCTAGTTCAAGATTTTGACCAGAAAAACCAGAAAACCAGAATTTGACAGAAGCTGCAGATCTGAAACTCGTAGGTCAATTTTGAGGGGTCAATTTTTGGAGTTTTCAAAATATGAGCACACCAGCTTGCTCACCTCAGTCATATGAATCTTCCTGTCCATACATAAGTTTAAAATTCCAAGTTTGGATTTTAGGGTTTCTCTGATAAACCCTAGCCAATTCCAGATCCATATTCAACAAATCAATTGGATTGGGTTAATCCTAGAAGAGAATGAATTGGACACCTCATAAGTGAAGAGGTTCCAGTTCCAGAGGGATATTAGGCTAAGGCCTTACATAAGAATAACTTGATCAAGGCTAAGATAATCATTCTCATACCACATGTGTCTTCTCTAAAGACATCCAAGGAGATGTTTGATTCCTTGACCAAGTTGTTTAAAAGAAAGAACATAAATCAGGTATGACTTGAGGAGATACAGGTATGTTTTGAAATATGTTCATGATTAAGTTTGTCTTCATATTATTGAGGTTAGTACAATCTTGATTAATTTTTAGACTTGTCTTATCACCTTAGTAAAAGTATGAATGCATGTGAATGATAGAGGACATTCATTGATTAGGGGTATGACACTTATGATTGTACTAATGCACTGTGGTGTTGTATGAGGATGATGTTGTCCGCTAACATGAAAGGTACATCAAGAAAGACAAATCAAGTTCTAGCTCGAGAACATATGACCATGGTGACATGAAGACAAAGACTCATCCATAGCCATTGATCACATAGAAGCTCTACTTACGAGGTATGTATAATTTGGTTCTACAATGTTTAACTTATGAGATATGCAGGTTACTAGCACAAGGTTTCTAAATCATTGAAGAGAACAAAGAAGACATTGTTTGGGTATGTTAGATATAACTCACAAACATGATAATCCAAGTGTGTTTTTCCTACATCAAGTTAGAATCTGACCTTGTGTTAGGGTCTCATATAAGTATACTTTCCTATGATTGATAATGATTATTCATGAAGTTATAAGTTTGAGTAATCATGGGTTTATGCATATTATGCTTCTTTGTTTGATTAATGATATGACAAACTAGAAGAGTCCTATGGTTAAATAAGAATATGAATGAGTAAAAGAAGTCCTCCCTAAAACCTTGAATACTAATGCTTGTGATAAATTACCTGTGTATGAAATGACCATAACAATACATGTTTAAGATTATTAGAATCATAATGTTTTGATAGTATTGAGATTATACTAATGCATGTATGACTATGTATGAGATCTTGAGGATGACACAATGAAGACATTAGTGCACACTTAAGCATGCATAGTTGTCCATGATGGATATAAGCTCAAAGACAAATAATCCAGGAAGCAAAGATCAAGAGGGAGCACACTCCAATAGTTCCTACAAGGACGCAAATATCAAGAGGGAGTACACTCCAGTAGTTCTTGCAAGGAAGCAAATATCAAGAGGGAGCACACTCCAGTAGTTCCTGGAAGGAAGCAAAGATCAAGAGGGAGCACACTCTAGTAACTCATGTAAGGAAGCAAAGATTGAGAGGGAGTCCACCCAACAAGAAAACAAATATAAGTATTTGAATTGTTATTTCTTGTATATATGATTACTTAAATGATGTTGTTGAGTCATGTACATACTTATGTTCCTAGATTTAGGATGTATATTATGCATTTTAGAAAATTTGCATTAATGAACAAGATACTACTAATATAGTAATGGGTAAGTGGCCTATGGTACTATACAACACTCCATTGCTACTTATCGAGAATGAAACCTATTTGTTGACATGTTGGTAGTAGTGCACACTCTCAACAATGTTCTGGTAGATATGGATGGCATATAGAAAGTTACATGATATGGATAAATGTTGTATTGAAGCATTGGCTAAGATAATTGCATGACTATATGACATATGTCTTTATGTGTAAGGATTTGTTCTGAAAACTATGAGATGTTTCTAATCATGCAATTGAATTGGACTTGTAGGAAATATCGTGTGCAATCACCTACAAAAGAAGGACAACAACATTTGTTCCAGCAACGAAGTTCAAGAAAAATACCTATTGAAGATATTGAAGAATCTAAAGTTCCCAGTATCCGGGATGTAGTAATGGAAGGATGCCATGATCAAGGAGTACCAGTCAATCATGAAGAATGATGTTTGGGATGTAGACTAGAAGGGAAGCCTGTTATGACTTCCAAGTGGATCTACAAGATCAAGCATGTTGCAGATGGTAGCATAGAGAAATACAAGGCAAGGTTTGTGGCTTGTGGCTTCTCCCAGAAAGAAGGGATAGATTATGAAGAGACTTTTGCACTTGTAGCCAGATATACTTCCATCAGAACAGTACTTGCTCTGGCTGCAATAATGAAGTGGAAGATACACCAGATGGATGTCAAAACAACTTTCTTGAATGGTGTAGTCGAAGAGGAAGTGTATGTGGAGCAGCCACTCGGTTTTGAGACACATGACAGGGAGTCATATGTGTGCAAGTTAAAGAAAGCCTTGTATAGATTGAAGCAAGCACCCAGGACATGGTACGGCAGGATATACAGCTTCCTGTCCAATTTGGGCTTTACCAAGAGTAAAGTAGATTTCAACCTTTACTACAAGGTTGAGGAAGGCAATCCAGTGATACTCCTACTGTATGTGGATGACCTGTTTGTGACAAGTGAGGATAGGTTGATTGCTGACATGAAGAGGAATCTTGATGCCGAGTTTGAGATGAAGGACTTGGGCATGATGCATTACTTTCTAGGTATGGAGGTGTGGCAGAGTGTAGAGGGAATCTTCCTTGAACAAGGAAAGTATGCAGTAGAGATAATGAAGTGGTTTAGGATGATGGACTGCAAGGCCATTGCCACACCTATGGCATTGAACCTTAAGCTATTGAGTGATGCTTCATCAGATTCGGTTGATGCCACAATGTATCGTCAGATGATTGGGTCCTTGATGCACCTGACGAACACGAGACCAGATATTTTCTTTGTTGTTAACACCTTGAGCCAGTTCCTGACAAATCCTATGCATGTTCACTTGACTGTTGTGAAGCATATTCTGAGGTACCTGAAGGGTACAATTTATTATGGGCTCAAGTATGATGTGAATCAAAAGTTTAACCTGGAGGGTTATGTTGATTCAGATTGGGCAGGTAGTGCTGCAGATAGGAAGAGCACTTTGGGGTGCTGCTTCAGTATGGGATCAAGTGTGATCTGTTGGTTTAGTAGGAAGCAATCCTGCGTAGCACTGAGTACAGCCAAAGCAGAGTATGTCACAGCTTGTTCGGCCAGTTGTGAGGCAGTATGGCTGAGGAAGCTACTGTCTGAGTTATTTGATCTTCCATTGGATGCTACTAGTATCTTTTGTGACAACCAGAGTTGTGTGAAGCTGTCTGAGAACCCGGTGTTCCATGACAAGTCGAAGCATGTCGAGATCAAATATCACTATATCCGGGATATGGTGCAGATAGGAGTAGTGAAGCTCCAGTATGTTGAGACAGATGAGCAGATTACAGATGTGTTGACCAAACCACTAGCCAGAGTGAAGTTCGAGTACTTCAGAGAGATGCTTGGTGTTCTTCAGATAGAAGATACTTCGAGGAGGAAGTGATGGGACACATTTGCAGGAGCCATTCCAATCATGGTGGTAGGAGGATCCTTTCCATGGCTGTGGATGTAAGTGTTCTGTGTTGAGCATCAGGACAATGATCTAGATTATATGCATCAATATGATGCTATATATGATGATGATCAGGATGATCATGCGATGATGATATGCATCAGGATGATCATGTGTTATGAGCATCAGGATGATGCTCCAGATGACGATGATCAGGATGATCATGTGATGATGATGTGCATCACGATGATGCATTGTATGATGATGCACTATATGATGATGATCAGTATGATCATGAGCATCGAGATGATGCTCCGTGCGAGGATGATCAAGAGGATCATGAGTGTCAGGATGATACTTTGTGGCCATGGATAGGTTGTGCGATAAGCATATAATAGAACCCTAGGAGATTTCCAGATACTCTTGCTAGGTTTTTCCTATGGCATATAGTAGCTCCCTGGGAGATCTGGCAAATGCTCTTTCGAGGTTTTGCTTAGAGGGACATATAATAGCGCCCTGGGATTTTTGCAGATACTATTGCTAGGTTTTTCCTATGGAATATAATAGCTCCCTGGGAGATCTCGCAAATTCTCTTTCGATGTTTTGTCCGTGGCATGTAATTTCACCCTGGAAGATCTTGCAGGTTGTGCTGGGCACGTAATCAGTCCTGGGATGCTCTTGCTAGGTTTTGCTTGGAAGCATATAATAGCTCCCTGGGAGATCTTACAGGTTGTGCTAGGCACATAATCAGTCCTAGGATGCTCTTGATAGGTGTTGCTTTCCTGGTCGCATATAATATCTCCTTGGGAAATCTTGCAGGTTGTGCTGGGCATGTAATCAGTCCTGGGATGCTCTTGCTAGGTTTTGCGATGTCACATGTAATAGCTCCCTGGGAGATCCTATAGGTTGAGCAATAAGCTCGTAATCAGTCCTGGGATTCTCTTGCTAGGTTTTGTTGATGCACATAATCAGTCCTAAGATTCCACTGGATGGTCGCTCATAGAGATGAGGAAGACCTACAGGAGGCTAGGCTTAC
Organism: Larix kaempferi; assembly: GCA_027924585.1. Lineage (NCBI taxonomy): Eukaryota > Viridiplantae > Streptophyta > Pinopsida > Pinales > Pinaceae > Larix > Larix kaempferi. The sequence goes on along the minus strand of BSBM01000125.1, from coordinate 4,100,407 downwards.
ATCCAACATGAAAAAGGGTTGGCTCTGTAGAAATTCCTATGACAAGAAGAATTGAGAGATAGCACTAGTGATTGAGATGACGAGTATAGCAGTAGTGACGATGATGCTCCGTGATCCAGTGACAATGATGCAACTCCAGAATTGAATACTTGTGCCTATATGTTCTAATGACCTGTGTCAAGAGAATACCTTCATAGTTAAGAGGGAGTGATGATGTATTTGTAACTTCGGAAGATATTCACTTGTATATTGTATGTATTACATCTGTACTTTATTGTATCCCCAACGGAGATGTATTATTCCTCCGGTTGGAAGTGTCATCATTTGTATTTGCAAGTATTGCAAGTTACATTGTAAGTGTCGTAACTTATATTTGATGGGTTATTAGACCACCTTAGAAGGGTCGGCTTAGTGTGGGTTAAAGGGTTATTAGACCACCCTAGTGGGGTCATCCCAATGACATGTGGATGGGTTATTAGGCTTCCTTAGGAAGTCGGCCCAGTTAGGGTTAAAGGCAAGTCAAGTCATTGTATAAATAGACAATGTGACTCTCTCATTCTAGTCATTCACTCACTCACTCACTTCGCATTAGTGAGAGAGAGGAGGAGTGTGCACAAGTGGAGGAGTAGCAGCTACTGCAGACATCTATCTTTTGGGGATTCATCTTTGTTATCTTTGTATTGGTGCTCATTCTATCTCTGAGGAAGTTGTGGGGTTTTTCACCTTCTTGGTTTTCCCTAGTGAAATGCTTTGTGTCTCTTGTCTCTTGTGTTTGATATGTTGTACATGTTGTTCTCTCAGTTAAGATCCTAGATCATATTGAATTAAATGATGAAAAACTAACACTCTACTCTTTTGAGTCATCTGAAGAATTTCCTAGTCTTGGTCACATCATGTCTTGGTATCTGCCTCATTGAGTCAATGCTTCCAAGTCACTCGTTTTCATGCCATTAAATGTTCAAGGGAAGTGTTTACCCGGGTCAGTTTATGCAATATTTTCATCTCGTACATCCTTGTTTCGGTCTGCATTCATCAAATCCTCTATCTTACATCACTTTACTGCCAGTTTTATTTCGATGATGTGGGATTCATCATGGCCCTCCTTCGATGAGTCTATTCATGTCGACTTCAATGCATCATCCAGGAATCAGACTTAGGAATCACCTTAGTACCTTAGTACCTGCATACCTCAATGGCAGGTTTCCTCGTATTTGATAGAAGCTTTTCATCATTGACCTCTAATCGAATAATTTCGTGAGTGTTCGACATCAAAACATCTATTTACATTCATTGGAATGTATTAGTGATATCTTGGGGATCATTGTCATCATTGATGATTTCCCTCGCACTTGTTAACGGTTTACGTCTTTGACTGGTAATTGAGTGGTTTCTACCACGTTCAACTTCAACACCTTGTAATCACATGGTTAGATTCGTATCAATTCGCAATTGGGTAGAAGACCCTGGATGGTTCTGAAGTTTATTTAGCATATCCAGGTTGCGATGGATATTCTTAGTAGGTTCCCACATCAACATCATGTTGGTCACCTCCTTGATCTACTGTCACATAGATCCACTTTGTATTGGTCCTGGTTGTGTCATTATTTCATCATGGATCTACGCTTGTACTTTAGTAGCTGTGATTTATCTCTAGTCAACTTCAGTCATGGAGCTGCAATGTATTGGTCGATAGCCATGCTTTGAGTCAAATTCATTCTGAGCATTGGAATGCCTGCCTCGGGATTGGGATATTGTCAATGGTTGGTTTTGCAGAATTTTCTACAGTTATCTTTCGGTTATTCTTCATCTATGATTTGGTAAAGTGTCTCAACCATCAATTCTATTTCTAACTTCACACTTTAGGGGGCACCAGTTACACCTCATTTTGTCACTTGCATCCTTTATGTCCTATTATCATGAAGGATTTTTTCCCTAAGTAGGTTAGAACATAGTATGTGTTAGTTCCTCAGTCCACATATCATCCTGAGGACCTTCCATGTCATTTGAATCATGTAATCCATCTCATACGCCATTTCATTGAGCCTATTAAGATAATTTTGTGTGCCTTTCCTATTAGTCAAGGAGCAATTTTCGCACCCCTGCAGTTCACCACAGCACGAAAATTCCTTGATTTTCTAGCCTTGCATTCCTTGCAAAGCATGAATATATCCCTTCATTGCATATTTCTCTGTTTGCAAGGCGCGATAATGTTTACTGGGAGGTTGTTCCATGGTTTTTGGATCTCATTTTTCGAGGATAACTCTGTTGGATTGAGTTGTCCTTCAAATCCTATCCTCTTACTAACCTAAGGAGGATCAAGATCCCTTGATCCACTTCATTCTCCCTTGATCCAAATATCTCTCCTAATTGATTTGGCCTCCCTAACCTATGTAATGGACCTCCTACCTATGCCAAAGGGGAGAAGACTTGAGAGGTGGATATTATGATCTTAGAAGTCTTGAAGGAATATTAAAAGAGAGTTGGAGGATCCCAAATCAACTATGATTCAGGTATAACTTATTTGCAATCATCTTATTTTAGCTTTCTTAATGATAACTTGGCCTATTCTCCCATATTGTGCTTTTTATTCAGTTGATGCATGATATGTTGTGTTTAGAACTAGTTTAAGTACATTTGTATACTTGGAAGGTTTGTTTCCTATGACGTTTATAGGTCTACAAGTTTGGACATCAAGCTTGGAGCCGGAGCTTGGAAATCCTAAAGACTAGAGGTTCGACATCTGTCCCTCACTCTCTTATGCTTATGCACTATGCTAGATCTAGGAGAGTAGATAACCATTTGTTTTATTTATGTCTTGGGTTAGGTGTCTAGGGACCTTGTTAATCCCATGAGAGGATTTAACTATCTATAGGAAGAATGATCTAGTACACCACTAGAGAGCATCGCCTCCACTAGTGCACTAGCCAAGAAGTTCTTATTCAATGTAAGGAAATGGAGCTACAAGATGCTACTTGGGAATATTCATCCATTTTGTACCAGTTTCTTGATCTCATCCTTGAGGACAATGTTGCTTTTGAAGGGAGAAGGTATGTTAGGGTTCTACCCTAACCCCTCTATTTTGAGTATACTTATGAGTACTTTGTTGATGTACGAGGCCATATTCTTTGAATAAGGCCTACTAGATATTTAGTTGCTTAATGTAAAAGGGTCCTTTTGTTAGTTAAGACCCACTAGGAAGCTGAGCCTCTTTAATAATGGTATGATAAGTAGTTAGGGTTTTTTCTATTCATGTATTATATATAGAGTAGAAGGTTGTGTAAGGTGATCAAGGCCGGTTATTGTATGTGGATCTCTACTCTGTGGAGGTTTCCCCCTCAAAGAGGCAAGTGAACATTGCTCTCTCTTTTGGTCATCACTAATGCAAGGTTTTTTCTCAGGTTCTATCCATTTCTCTTTTATATTTATATGTTCATCACTAGTATTCAATCACATTTTGTTATTTTTTTTGTGATTATGGGATTAAGTACATTACATCAAGGCAATACAATCCATCCATATTATTAACATTCTTAACATACTTACTTTAGTAGAGAGGATTCAAAGAAAGATTCAGGGCATCAAGGAACCACTAGGTATCAACATTACTCACATTGTTTTCATTGATGACATCCTTTTCTTTATAAATGGAGTTGTGTTAGAGGTCGATATATATGAAATGGTGATCATCATATTTTCTCAAATGCAATAGAAATGGAGGTCAATCATCATCGACTCATAACAAACTCACTAAGATCTAAAAACACATAAGTCAAAATTTGTTTCCTTTCTTTGTTCACATAATCTTAACTTAGAACCTAATAATTACCTAGAATATCACTGGAGTTGATTATTTGAAAAAATAGAAAAAGAATAAACCTCTAAGTCCATATATGAATATATATAAATATATTTGACAATTATAAGGCTTAAACTAAAACTTCAACGGTAAAGATTACATTTTATATATGCTTAAACAACCTTATATTACATACTTGTATAAAACAAAACTTTTACCAAAAATGACCTTAACTTTCAACCAAAAATAACATTCGTAATTTTATTATAAAACTTATCATTAAAAAAAACTAGGAATGTATAATTTTCTTCTATTCTCACAAACCATTTACAATTCGTATACAAGACAAAACTGAAACCTTTCTACATAATTATTTTTTACGGAATGGCAAATGGCTACCCATAAAGCAACGGTTGTTTTATCTAGCTTTCAATAATCACAATGTCAATTTAAAAATAAGAATTTTTAAAAGTTATCACGTCATGGCAATTATAATAGCGATTGGATAGAAGCTAAGTGCGAACATTGCATTGAAGCATCGACTCTTAGGATTAACGATCCATAAGAGATTTCGAGTTAGAGTAGGTGTTATAAATTAAAACTTTAATTCAAAGCAATGGTAAAATATATATATATATATGGATGGATGTGTTATAAAGAATGTTACGATGTTGATAAAAATTAATGTTTATTTAAATTAGTTTTTGTTTTTTGGATCTTAAAAAAGAAAAAGAATTATTTGGTTTGTTTTAGAGTGTTTTTTTTATAGTCAAAAGGTTTGGAGATGAGCGTTACTAAATTACTAGAATTTTGATGAGATAGAAGGTTCGAAAGGTTCACATTGTAACAAAAAAATTGAAATTCAGATTTTATGTGGTTGTACACAGGGAAATCTAAGAATAAGTGTTTTTCATCCTCAACACTCAAAGTCTCACAAAGATGATAGATCCTTTCATCCTAAGGAGTTTTAGGAATTATCCAATGTCATGTTTCACTATGTAGCTCATGAGAGTTTAGTGTTATTTTAGCTATGTGGTTCTTGTTCTTTACGTTAGTTAAAACAAAGAGATAATTTTGATCTTCAAGATTAGGGTTAATGACGTCCTTGTAATATCTTAATTTTCTTTTATCCACTAAATTTTCATCACACCATAGCTTCTCTTTGAACTTCAAAGTAATAATATTTTTAATATCATCTATATTTTGCAAACTAACATTTTCATCAATCTCCCACATCTTTAAGCAAGACATAACATCTTTATGCCAACCTTGCTTCAGCCTTAGTTGGCTTTGACTAAAATATAAAACAATTTTCAGAAGTCTCTAGTCTCTCAAGTTATTTGATTTTTTCTTGTACAATAGGTACCTAGTCATAACTATGCTCTTAATGTAGGAACAACCCACTTCAATCACGAGAATAGGATATGGCATATTGCTTTTAATTTTAAGATTATAAGTTATAAAATGCTTCCAAATTTGCTCAATTTTTCTCCAAGATTCTCTAGAAAGGTTGCAGCCCCAAATTTCACACCCATACAGGCAAATCGAAGCGATGAGAGTTTCAAAGAGGAATTTCCTTTTATCCCACATCACAAGGTTTTTCTATAACACCCCTAGTCTGATGATGCCCAAGATGTAATTATTTTCTATGAATTCCTGTAAGGCTAAACATATTGTATTTTATAATTATTAATATTAAAATTCACAACTCGCTATGTTGAGGCAGTATGCTGAATAAATCAGGACAGTAGGGGGGTTAGAATTTCCTAGGGGAAAAAACCATTTTATGACCCCATTAAACCTTTAAGTCCCTAATGTTTATCCTATGTCATGATTTAAGCCAAAATTCTCTTTTATTAATTTAAAATTATTTAATGGCATGATGGGAATTAAGTGTGATTAAGGAAGTATTTAGTGTTAATTAAAAAGGAGAAATGTGCCTCATGGGAGAGTCCATGTTGAGAAGAGTATTACTATGCAAAAAAAAATGGAAAATTGGCCCAAGCACATTGTGGAGAAGGTCTGGACGAACAAATGAGGTAATTATTGTCTGAGAATGAAATCTGATAGGAATTCTTGAACCAGTGAACCAAATTGCTAGATAATTTTTCCTGAACTCTATTCATTTTTCCTATGGTCATTCCAGTGAAGTGGAAAATGGTGTAGCTATCTGTCTTGGTGGAATTCTGATCATAGATGGCAGTGATGTGTCTCACTGTTGTGCAAATGGAAGGAAATCAAGGAAGTGAAATGCATTTTTTGGCATGGAATTGGACTTAAAGCCAATTTTCCTGATTGCCAAGTGTTTAATCCTAAGAAATTATGAGACTGGTGAGATGTCTATCTAGTGAGTGCATAAATTTCATCTTGGGGGTGGCATTTTGCTGAGAGAGTAATGAGAAAAATAGCCTATGGTTGGGTGGAGCATGCCTCAGATGGAGCTAGTTTCCCATTCAATTGAAATATCATATGAGTATTGGTTAAAAATGTTTATGGGATTTTCTTATTATTAGGAGTTTATGAAAAATTCAATGATGAATGGAATTCAATGAATAATTTGTTTGAATTCGGTTGGTTATGCATGCTAAGTTTTATCTAAAATTATAATGGCAATGACTAAAATTCCAAGTCTGAAAATGTATTTCTGGGTATTTAATTTTTCATAAGTGAATAAGTTGTAAATTCTGGAAGTGTAAATAAATTATGGGCAATTCTTGTTTTTGTTGTTATGTATACACACACAGGGGCGTTTTTGCACCCTCGGGACTTATTTGCCATTCCCTAAAACATTTTTGGTCAAGCACAACCATTTTATACTTTTCTAGTAGACATTTCTATGCCCAGAAGTTGTAAATCTACTCATGATTCAATGTTTGAGTGTTATTGAATGTATGTTTTAAATGATATATTAAAATTCTTATGCATGGCTGAAATTGAATGTTTAATGAACAATTTATAGGTCATTAAATGATAGAAAAAAGTTGTGATATTCGTTCTCAAGCTTAGTGTATTTGAGGATTTATGTGTGTAGTTGTAACTATCATTTTGGTTCAATAAATTATAATTTATTGGTTCATTGCAACTAAGTTTCACTAGAACAATGTTTGTGTCACGGTTATTATAATAGTACTTGTGTCACAGCTCTTCTGTCATAGCTCTTGTGTCACAGTTATTATAATAGTGCTTGTGTCACGGATCTTGTGTCACAGTTATTATAATAGTGCTTGTGTTACAGGTATTGTGTTATAGCTCTTGTGTCATAGTTGATGTGTGTCATAGGTTTGGGGTCAAAGCTCTTGTGTCATGGTTATTAATTATAACAGTTCTTGTGTCACGGGTCTTTTGTCACATTTATTATAATAGTGGTTGTGTCATAGGTCTTGTGACATAGATCTTGTGTCACATCTCTTTTGTCATAGTTGATTTGTGTCACAGGTTTGGGGTCACAACTCTCGTGTCATGGTTCTTAGGTCAGAGTTATTATAATAGTGCTTGTGTCACAGCTCTTGTCTCATGGATCTTGTGTCACAGTTATTATAATAGTGGTAACAAGTTATCCAACATGACGAGAACTCGACACTGTTTTCATTTTTTTGGGGGGTAATTTTAGTAGTTGTTTTTAGCTCTATTTTAGAAAGTGTGTATACTGGTAGAAACGGTTTTTTTTAAGATATTTTTTGCGATTTTGAAACTTCTTGGTCATAAAAAACTAAAATTTTTATTTACAACTGCATTTTTTCAAATTTTACAAAAACATATACATTTACTAGCTAGTTGTAATGAAAAAATACATACATTTTCGATTTTAATTAACATTTAGAAGCTAGTTAGAATGAAAAATTAACATTTTCAATTTTTTTTCTTTAAATTTTTCCTTACATACTTCATTTTTATAGACAAATTAAAAAAAATTTGAGAAAATAGAAACATTTCAAACCCTTTTAAATGTATTTACATATATTTTATGTATAAAAATGATACTGTTTAACACTATTTTCCAAAAATGATGATTGACATAAACTCAACAAAAATTATGCCATATATTTGTGAATAACATATTAAAACCAAAATATTTATTGTCAAAATAAACTCTTAAAGTTAAAACATAACTAAAATTTATCATAAATTTTTTATCAAACTTGATATTTTCTCAACAATATAAAACTAATCAAGAATATTATGTAGACTAAAATCTTCATTGAAATCAACATTTTTTTGTAGCTTAGCTCTCTCCCTAAACCTCAAGGTGGTCTTAATAAACTTTAAAACCCATATCTAATCAATAAAACATTATATATATATATATAATTTAAAATTATTGCATAATACCATAAAAATATATGAAAATGGTTTAAAAATAATATATGAAAATAATTTAAAAATATATGAAAACAGTTTTAAAATATATTAAAATGTATTAAAATAGTTTTAAAAATATGAAAATAGTTTATATATGTCGGATTTGCATTGATATAGTGAGAGGTCCTAGGGGGCGATTCCCGGAATCGCACCACCGCCTAGCCACCACTCCACCACCACTTGGAGTGGTGGTAGGAAGTGTGATTCCGGGAATTGCCCCTAGGACCTCCCCCCTTATCATTATAAACCCACGACACTTCACATAAAAGACTTTCAAATATTTCCAAGAATTTGTACTTGGCTATGGGTTTTTTTTATATGGTCATGCCATACCTTCCAAATATTAAAACAATTTTCTATTTGTTTTGTTATATGGTTTAGTTTTTAGTGTTTTGATTTATTTATTTTTTATTTTAATTGTTTTGTAATAATTTTTACACATTTTCATTTTTATAATTTGCTTTTTTTTAATTGTTTTGTTGTCATTTTTTTAATGTTTTCTTATGGTTTTAAAGTATTGTGTTATTTTATTAAAAAAATTAAGAATATTTAATTTTTTTAAATTTAATTGTATTGTAATTTTGTTTTTTAATGTTTTTTTGGTTGTTTAATTGTTTTTAATGTGTTTTATGTTTTATTTTATTTTTTGTGTTTGTATTTTTTGTTTTATTTTTAGGAGTGTTGGTTTAATGATGTTAGTTGCTAGGGTTACAGTTTGGAAAAATGTGTAATTTTAATCTTCAATAAAAATGATGATTCTGGGAGCCCCACTTTTTTATTGAGGGATTGATTTAAGGTTTTGATTGCAATCCCATCGTCGGTTGAAGTTTCAAAAAAACTATAATTTTAGCTCAAAAAAAAGGGTGCTATCGGTAGCATCACTTTTTTATTGAGGGGTTGATTTAAGGTTTCGATTGCAATCGCATCGATGAGGGTTTCAAAAAAGTTTTAATTTTAGCTCCGAAAAAAATAAGGTGCTACCAATAGCACCACTTTTCAAATCAATGGTTCTTTTTGTTGTTTTTAACACAAAAATATGAGCTTTTATGGCTAGAGTTCTTGTCTTGAGTATAAAGTTCTCATCAAGTTGTATAACTTGTTTTCTTTTGTCACGGACCTTATGTCACAGTTGATATGTGCCACAGTGACTTTCTGTCACAGTTATTATAAACATTGTTGGTGTCACAGTGCTTGTGTCACAGCTCCTGTGTCATACCTTTTGCCTCACAGCTGATTTATGTCACAAATCTTGTGTCATAATGCTTGTGTCACAACTCTTGTGTCACAACTGATTTGTGTCACAGCTCTTGTGTCACAATTGGTCCATATCACAGTTCTTGTGTCACAACTAATTTGTGTCACAACTCTTGTGTCGCGAGTTCTATGTATCACAATTACTTTGTGTCACAGTTAATAAGTACTTTATTATTTTTAAAGCTATACTACATCAAATTGTGTTGTGAAATATCGTTTGGTCTAGTGTACTGTATGTTGATCAATTATGTTGATCTACTATGCTTTCACTAAAATGTTTATTTTTGTTATGCATTTGTTATAAGAATTTAAATAACCATTTTACACGTAACATTTTTAGAAAAAAATTTATTATTAGTGTGTTTTAAGTCTAATGTAGCATTTGGTGCATTACAAATTTGTATTAGAGCTAAGGCTATAGCTCTCGAAGCTTGGGGGCATTTTTGTATGCTTTCTAAAAGAAAGTGTATGCATAAATATATCTATTGAATTATCGAATGAGTTAATTAATAGTTCATGTTGGCCAAAGAGTAGTTGAGGTTACAACTCTCATTTTATTGAGTTGCAAAGTAAAGGAAAACCTTGTATAGTTATCTTGCATGGGAAATGATGGATTAACTTAATTTCCATCCGGTTAATCTTGGTAAGTCAAGATGTTTGAATAATCTGGAAACTTCATCATAAGTTTTTTGTTATGAATAAAATAATAATAAAATAAACATCAACATATATATATATATATATAATAATAACAACAACAAACAAGAATAATATAATTAATTAGTGAAATGGTGTAACTCTTTATGAAGAGTTGCATTAGACACCTTTTAAACAATTATAAATACGGGAAAGTCTATCTTGTAAAAGACATCATCTTATCTTATCAATTTATATATCATTTTTATATCTACGGATATGTGGGTTATTTCAGAAATTATGGGTTCAACCCTAACTAATTGAGAATATCCAACTATGGATATTACAGTGGTATCAAAGCCAGGCTTGTAGCCATCAATCTAGGACCGTAAAAAGTAAAAGTAAGAAGAAAAACTGTAGATGGTTTTAAGGTGCATGTGGTTTTGTGAGAAGTGGGTTTGGTTTTATTCCCTAACAACAAACCAAAAGTGAGATTTGAACCTAGGTGGGGAAGGTAACAACCATTCCTCTCAACCAACAAATCTACACCATTTTACATATATTAAGGGGAAAAATATTAGAAGAAGAATCATATTGAATATTGTTTATTATAAAAAAAAAAGGAGATATTGAATCAATTTCAAAGAAAACTCAAGAAGATGGGTTTTTATGTTGAAAAGAAGGGAAGGTTTCTTAACACCTCATTGATGAGTGTCTCAATACTATTTAGAGTTAAAGGGACACTTGCAGGGAAGGATGTCACCATTTCTATTGCCCCTAGTGAAAGAAATAATTATATTAGTGCTGAATTTGCTAACCATTTAGTGATTCCTGAATCAAATATAAGTGAAAGGCTCGACTTTTGGGACAAGAAGCAATTTGAAATAAGTGGATTAGAATTGAATGTTGGATATTATATGGTCATATCTCAATTCACTGTTAGTTCCTTATGGAGTTATGATGGTGACATAGTTTTGGGGTTACCTTGGATTAAAACATTGGGGACCTTCATTTTAAATGCTGAAAAGAAATTTCTTACTTTTTCCTATAAGCAAAAGAGAATCACATTTCAAGATATTACAATAAAGTCATATTTAGAAGCTCCAACATCTAAAGAATTCAAGGGTATATCAAAGATGATTTCACAAGGTAATCAGAAGTCAGATCAAAAGATGCAGTCAGAATTCGACAAAATCATCATAGATAAAGAAGAAGAGATCTCTCGTTTAAGAGATCATAATCAGAAATTGCTTCTTCAAATAAAAAAGACGAAGGATAAAGCACAACAAAATCAAAAGCTAGAAGAGGAGAATCGAGTGTGAAAATCCTCACAGCAGATCTAAGAGATGATGTATATCACAAGAGAATAATTATGATTAAGCAAGAAAATAGAAGAAGAGTGATACATGCAGTATAATGAGCAACAGAATAATATGGTACAGTAGAACTCAGATAGAAGCAATAATACTTCGGTCATACTAGATTATTAATCACAAATGGACATATAAATAATACAATGCATGAGGAATTCGAATGCCTAAGGTGGCAATTCGAATTAGCCTTCATGGAGTGATCAAAGGATCACTGGAGTGTCATCGGAGCACAACTAGGTGTCCTCATGATCATCGGAGTGCAACTGGAAGTCTTCATCATCATCAGTGGAGTCATCAATGCTCAAGTAACTGTCAACCATCAGTCAAACTAACTCTGGTAGGTGTAACTCAGTGTAACTAAGTGTAATTCAGTGTAACTAAGTGTAACTGAGTGTAACTCCATGTAACTAAGTGTAACTCAATGTAACTAAGAGTAACTGAATGTAACTGAGTGTAACTCAATGTAACTGACTGTAACTGACTGTAACTGACTGTAACTGACTGTAACTGAATGTAACTGAGTGTAACTCAATGTAACTCAATGTAACTGAGTGTAACTGACTGTAACTGACTGTAACTGAACTGGTAGGTGAAGAAGGGCGAGTTGCTCCCTAAAATCAAGGAAGAAGGGCGCACTAAGCAACTGGAGGGCTAAAACTGAATAGTGAGAAGCTCCTGGGGGCTGGCTAACTGAGGGCTAGGTGCTGGACTGATGACTGGGATGCATGCAAAATGCATGCAAACCCTAGAATGCATGCAAACCCTAAAAGGTGCATGCATGACTGAAAATGTAAAGGATCAAAATACTGGTGGGACTAGGATGGAGTATAGGAATATCCTAACACCCCCCCTTAATCCATCCTGGGCCCTGGTAACTAAGACCAAAGGTCACCCAATACAATGAATAATAACAATCAATAAACCAAGGAAGTGGGAAAATTTCATGGGAAACATACCCCCTCCTCAAAAAATAGACTGTAAGACACACATAAAAAATAAAAGCTCCAAACTCAAGCAGGTGTGATGCTTGGTCATATGTCTGGAGGTATCTTCTTCTTGGGAAGAAGTGGATCATGCTCAAAAAGCATGTGCTTGTACTTGCTCTTCAGATCGAATGTGATGAGAACAAATCCAACAGTATTAGAATGATCCTTGAACCTGTGATTCGAATCAGCTGAGGTAGGATCAAATTTTTGAATGTGCATATAGTCCTTTGTCTTCTCCTTCGAACCACCATGGGTGAGATTATGCCAAAAAGAACTATTACATGTTTGCTTGAAATCAAAATCAGATTTAAGACTTTCAAAACAGTTTCTTGAGATCTCCTTTGAACTAGCAGGGGTGAGATCAAAACTATCATATGATGCATGAGAAATTATCTCAAGCGGGTGGCAATGGCCATATTCTTCAATAACCTTCTGAAAGCATGTGCTAATGATCATATAGTAGTAAATAAGAGATGTTTGCTGAAGAGGAGCGAATGCATTACCTCCAATAGCTGATGTTACCTCCGAAATAATCATGTGATCATGATGCAAACCAACAGACTCTGGTGCAAGAGAGGATTTAGGACCTTCTGCAATATCTAGAGTGTGAACTGGCACAGAAAGAGAAGAAAGTTTGAGCATGAGCGAAGAATCTGCAAGTTCTTTGTCAACAACTTCAATATGAGATGATACTGGTTCATGATCTGAGAGATCATCAAGGGGAGCGAATGCAACATGATCTGAGAGACCATCAGGAGGAGCGAATGCATCATGATCTAAGAGACCATCAAGTGGAGCGAATGCATCACCTTGCTTGCTTTTGAAGGGATTTGGACCAAAACCATCATTCTTTTTGCCGAATCTTTCATCCAGATGAGCCCATAACTCTTTTGGAGTTTCAATATCAAAGATGGTCGGGTACAATATGTAATCAGTCATAGTAAGCTTCATTCTTCCAATGTGCATGTCACCTTTATTCAACCATTTAATCTTCTTTGTAGAGGATTCGAACTCTCTTTCAAAATAGCAATCAAAGAGATCATGGCTCTTTAAATATGCTATTATTTTTGGTTTCCATTCATCATAGTTGAATAGAGAAAGAGGAGTGATTTCTTCTAATTCAGGATACATTGAAGATGTAGAAGACCTGCAAAAAACTCTCAAGAATGGAGATAAACAATACTCTCAACATGCTCTGATACCATGTGAAAATCCTCACAGCAGATCTAAGAGATGATGTATCTCACAAGAGAATAATTATGATTAAGCAAGAAAATAGAAGAAGAGTGATACATGCAGTATAATGAGCAACAGAATAATATGGTACAGTAGAACTCAGATAGAAGCAATAATACTTCGGTCATACTAGATTATTAATCACAAATGGACATATAAATAATACAATGCATGAGGAATTCGAATGCCTAAGGTGGCAATTCGAATTAGCCTTCATGGAGTGATCAAAGGATCACTGGAGTGTCATCGGAGCACAACTAGGTGTCCTCATGATCATCGGAGTGCAACTGGAAGTCTTCATCATCATCAGTGGAGTCATCAATGCTCAAGTAACTGTCAACCATCAGTCAAACTAACTCTGGTAGGTGTAACTCAGTGTAACTAAGTGTAACTCAGTGTAACTAAGTGTAACTGAGTGTAACTCCATGTAACTAAGTGTAACTCAATGTAACTAAGAGTAACTGAATGTAACTGAGTGTAACTCAATGTAACTGACTGTAACTGACTGTAACTGAATGTAACTGAGTGTAACTCAATGTAACTCAATGTAACTGAGTGTAACTGACTGTAACTGACTGTAACTGACTGTAACTGAACTGGTAGGTGAAGAAGGGCGAGTTGCTCCCTAAAATCAAGGAAGAAGGGCGCACTAAGCAACTGGAGGGCTAAAACTGAATAGTGAGAAGCTCCTGGGGGCTGGCTAATTGAGGGCTAGGTGCTGGACTGATGACTGGGATGCATGCAAAATGCATGCAAACCCTAGAATGCATGCAAACCCTAAAAGGTGCATGCATGACTGAAAATGTAAATGATCAAAATACTGGTGGGACTAGGATGGAGTATAGGAATATCCTAACATCGAGATCTTTAGAAGAAACTATTAGAAAACATTGACAAAAATGGTCACCCCAAGAAGCACAAACAAGCTCTAATGGATCAAATTCAAAAGCTTAAAGATTATAAGAAAGCACAAGAAGAAATGACCCGAAATCTTAAAAAATAAAAAGACTCGTTAGACAATAAGTTGGAGCAAATTCAAAAGAGGACATCAAAGCCCTTGGACTCAAAAATCTACGTTGAGAAAAAAGAATCAAATACAAATTCAGTCGTCATCACAATTCAGAAAGAATACAATCTTGTAAAAAAACAAACAACAATAACTCCCTATTGACACCCCAACCATATAAACCAGTATCCTAAAAAGTGGGAATTGTTGAAAGATAATGGTACTAATGTGCTCAAAGCACCTGACAACAGATCAATAGAGAATCCCAATAGTCGGCAACAAATCAATTTTGGCTGGATTGATCCGTCAACATATCGGAAGTTATGTTCTACACTTAGAAGTTCATATCGACATGTTTCATCAGCTATGGCATCACAAGGAATGGTGCGACAACGTTATAAGGCTTTGAGGATAAAGCCTTTCTAAGAGAGAGACAATGTTATGAATAAAATAATAATAAAATAAACATCAACATATATATGTATATAATAATAATAATAATAATAATAACAACAAACAAGAATAATATAATAATATAATTAATTAGTGAAATGGTGTAACTCTTTATGAAGAGTTGCATTAGAAACCCTTTAAACAATTATAAATACGGGAAAGTCTATCTTGTAAAAGACATCATCTTATCTTATCAATTTATATATCATTTTTATATCTACGGATATGTGGCTTATTTCATAAATTATGGGTTCAACCCTAACTAATTGAGAATATCCAACTATGGATATTATATTTTTCTTGAATTTTAAGATATTTTATGTATTATGTTTTTAGATAGAAATATAATTTATAAGTTTTTGAAATTATGAAAGAAGATTTTCTAGGTAGAGACCAAATACGAGTTTGGCCCCTTGCTAAAACGTTATGAACATTCCCAACTTATCTATTTAATATAAATAGCTTGTAATGGTTCATGTTTGTATATGTAACCGTATGATGAAATTTTTAATTGCAAATGTAATATTGTTTGTCTTCTTAAGAGTGTGAAGCTCTGGAGCTATCTATAACTAGCAAGATGATTTTCTCAAGTGAGAAATTATTGCTTGATGTTGTATGTTTATGAATAACATTATAACAATGACCGTATAAGGAAATTATCCTTAAAGCCTAAATTGTATGGAACTAGATTGTTCCATGGAGTCTCTAGTGGACCCTTGTCTTGGGTTGTTCATGTTGAGGGATCTTTGCCTATTGTCCCTTGCTTAAATTCCATTGTGATCTCTAATTATTATGTATGGTAATTGAATTTGTGAATTGTTTCTGGGTGTCCTTGTAACCTTATTCTTGAACCAATAAATTTGTTTTCTACTTGATGTTGGTTGTTGTTGTCAAAACCAGGGCTATTGGCCAATGACATGGTGAATGGTGTATGCACCGCCCGTGATGGAATTCCTTAGCACTGGAAAATAGTAACGTGTCTCACTATTGTGCAGCCAAAAGGAAACCAAGGAAGGGGATTGCATTGTTTTGGTGTGAATCTAGTTGTAGCCAATTCCCTTTCATGTTGAGTAGCATGCGTCTCTTGTATTTACTTGTCTTCACGGCTGAATAGCTTAGATCGGGGTGGTATGCATTGATTGCATAACCTATGGAATCATATTTAAATGTTGGGTAGTTACGTTTAAATTCATAAGAAGGGTGGTTTGTTTGTCTGTTTGAGGCATGTTAACCTATCCTTAGTTTTATGTGAATTATTTGTATTTCTTGTATCCCTATATTCCCTCAAGTCTCCAACTGGTAGTAGGTTGGGGATGTGTCAAATGATTTTCGATGACTAGTTGAATGCTTGAATGCTTGATAGTTATTCGGTGTGTGTGTTTGGCATCCTTTGGAGCATAATGATGCATGAATGTGTTAAGCATGTTGATGCTTGTTTTTATTATGCCATGTTGCAATCAGGGAAAAACCTGAGCTATCCTAATCAATTGTGATCAAGGTGTATGAATATGTAGATCTAGTGATTGATTAGTTACAATTGTTATTACAATTGTTATTGAATTTTGAAATTTATTGCCCGAAGTGAATGATTCAATAGCATAGTTACTCATGACTGGTCTACACATGTACTATATTTCATAGTAGAGTCAGAGTTGTGCAACAAGTCTGACAGGTGTTGGAAAATGTATAAGTTGTACATGCATGCATTGCATGAACTTTACATTTCTTATTATATAATTATGTGATCTAAATCACAGAGTGGCCTTGTCTTGTGAATTATTTAGGAATACTATGAATAATAGGGATGTGTTAATTAATAGCCCATGGGGGCAGATCAAGTGGTAATGATGAGAAGTTGTAATCGGTTGTAAATGGAAGTTCACATGTTCGAATCCCCCCAAACTTACCCGTACGACATGGTCCGGGCCTGTGGATGCACCTAGGGGTATAGTGGTAGTGAGATTGGATCCATGGACCCTGTGTCATGCAAGTACCATCCCAACTCCAGTTTCTGATTCCCTTAGTAAAACAAAAGGATGTGTTAATTAAAAAAAGTAGAGAATGGTTCGGTTTGATCCTATAAACACCTTAGTGATGGATGGGACCTCCTAAGAAGTTAGCGGGGTCTGTACTACCCTTTCCCACCCACACTGAACAACACCTAGAGTGAGGTAACTCCCAAGGGACTGATCTTACAGAGAAGGAGAACCTCATTGATGTTGTGTGCGACTGGTATTGATTGGGTTATACTGGCTGAGACCTTGAGGTGCTTGCAGCTATTTACTAGAGCTCGCTAGTTGGGAAATCTTGTTTCTTTTACTCATTGTTGCTATCCTATGCTTGAATTGTATTTTAAGTCCGATGGTAGATGGCCATATTGGATAACTAGCTAAATTCTTTGGATGGGCCTATGCCTGAGTCCATCTCTGAGAGAATGGTTTATGTTGATACAATATTGGAATGTTTTTATTTAATGGCAATTGGTGTAATTGCAAAATTATATATTTGAATGCAGTATTAAATGTACAAGAGAATCTGAAACAACATTAAGTGTTTGAATTCTATTGAATGTTTCCTAATAAGAATGGTGCACTCACATGTTTTGGTGTAGGTATGAATGCTTGAATTCTTGTTCACCACATTTGTGTGAGTTGTAAATGAATTTTTGATACTTCTATACTTAAGATAACTTATGAAAAGTTAAAACTAAGAATATGTTGCTAATTGAGATAAATTGTTAGCTGATTATAAAATTTTAAATTGTTGTTATCTAGTAAAGTTATTAGTTGCTTATAACTTTTAATAGCTATTATCTAAAGCTATCTGATATGATTTATTTGTACATATCTAATGTTATTACCTGTAAGTGATGCAAATAATGAAACTGCAAAACTAAAACTTTAAATGTAGAGAAAGAGATTACAAGATTAGAGTTCTCCGGGGTCATCCAAGAGGTTCTTCATCATGTTTGATTGAAGAATGTGGCACAAATAAATAAATTAAAAATTCACTCAAGCCTTGAGGAAGAAGGGAGATATCTTTACCATAACCTCGATTTAATATTGAAAATAATTTTTATAGGAGATAATATTCAGAAAATATTTTTACTTTGAAAAGATATTTAAGCTACAAGTCCAACTGACATGACACACATTGGAAATGAGTGGACGCATTCCTAGTGTTGTGTTGTGTGTTGGCTGCCGACATTTATTACATGATTACACCTCAAGAGAATGGACTCCTTCTTGGTTTTTCAATGTCGAGAAGTAGATTTTAGAATATAATATGTTTTTAATTTTATGATAATACATTATGATAAATGTATGTAAATTACATCATGATACTAATGAGCATTGCTAATTACTATGTAACTAGCAAGTACACAAGCAAAACTAAAGAAGAGGAATATGGTAAATCTTAGAGCTTGCATTTTGAAGAAAAAAAAAAGAAAAGATAAAGAAGAAGAAGACTACGCCAAGCCGAGGGTGAGTTTTTCTCAGTTGCTTCCATTGAGGATGTGTCTCCTCTAAAAAAGCAGAAGATTTCACAAGTTGGTACTGCATTAAAGGTTGAAGCAGTATAAAAGAAAATTAATAAAGAATAATAAATTAATAAAAAACATCACCTACTAACAAATCTAGAGGGGGAGGGAGGCGCCCGATCTAATGAACGAACCTAATAATAATAATAATAATAATAAAATACAAAATATATATAATGTAGTATGGTATCGGTGTTCATGTCATAGTTCTTGGGAAGGGTTGATCCATGGCTGCGCTTGAGTGTTGATGTCATGGTGCTTGAAAGGGTTGATCCATGATTGCGTTGGAAGAAATGAGTGTTGATGCATTGGTTCCTGAAGTATTATTATTAAGGGTTGATCCATGACTACACCAAATTATGGGCATTGATGTCATGATGCCTAAGGTAATTTTGTGAGGATGTGTTTTCCTCTACATGAAGACGGTAATTATGCAAGTTGAACACTTGCATGTTAAAGACTGAAGATAGAGACTATGCAAGTCAAACACTTGCATGCTAAGGAAAAAAAAACTGGTTGTAGCCAGTTCTGAAACTCTATTAATGCAGGTGATTATGTGGAATTTGTGGTGATCGGGTTGCACTGGTAATGAATCCCTTTATTAGATGTAGGTTGAGCACTTGCATTCTATAGATAAGAGTCCAAGGAGTAGAAAATCAATGAATTTGGGACTCTGGATTGGATCATATAAAGAGGGGGAACTCTTACTCTTCTCTTTTTACTTATGTTATTACTTTCTAGAAAAAGAAAGTTGTTGAAATGCATGTTACAACTAAAAATTTTGTATTTATTTTTGTTTGAAATGGACAATGAATGTTGAGATAGTTAAATTTATGTAAAAAAAATGAAGATAAATGGATTAATCTATATGCATATGTTGAGTTAATCATAAAATGCATGAAAGCATTCCGAGGAAAGAAATATATAGTTGATCTTTCATAAAAGGATACCCATATTTTTATTATACTGGATTAATGAATTTATGATGATTGATTGCAGAGGAAATTTTTCATTTGAAAGTTGTTGCTTTTATCATAAAAGCTAAAGAAGATTGAAGAAAATCACACAAATCGAAGATAGTAACTGATCATAAGTCCTCGTGTTGCTGGAGAAATGTTCTGAATCAACTATAGATTCCATAAGTTCCCAAGAAGAGGTAACAAGAATGATGATAGTTGAATGAAAAGTACTCAGTGACTAGTCTGTAGGTTGAGTTGAAAGGCCAATCCATTAGGAATAATATGGTGAGGTCCAATGGATCTGGCCTAATTTTGAAAAGCCAACTTGAAAGATGCAATGCAAAAAAGGTGTACCTGCAACATTTTGTGAATTTTGAGGTATGTAAACATTGTATAAATACATATAAGCATTAGAACACCGAGGACGATGTAGAATTTAAGGGGGAGTGGAATGTAACACCCCTAGTTTGAAACCCCTACTCTAATGATGCCCAAGATGTAATTATTTTCTATGAATGCCTACAATGATGAACATATTGTATTTAGTAATTATTAATATTAAAATCAACCACTAGCTTTGTTGAGGTAGTGCGTTGAAGAGATCGAGGACTCATGTATTCACCAGAGATAGTAGGGGGTTAGAATTTCCTAGGGGATAAAACCATGTTATGATCCCATTAAACCTTTAACTCCATAAAGTTTGTCCTAAGACATGATTTAAGAAAAAATTGTCTTTTTATTAATTTAAAATTATTTAATGGCATGATGGGAATTAAGTGTGATTAAGGAATCATTTAGTGTTAATTAAAAAGGAGAAACGTGGATTATGGGAGAGTCCACGTTGAGAAGAGTATTACCATGCAAGAAAAAAACAAAATGGAAAATTGGCCCAAGCAAGTTGTGGGGAAGGTCCGAGCGAATAGAGGAGGTAATTATTGTATGATAATGAAATCTGATATGAATTCCTGAACCTGTGAACCAAATTGCTGGAGAATTTATGTGAACTTTGTCCATTTTGCCTCTGGTCATTCCAGTGAAGTGGAAAATGGTGTAGTTAGTTGTTTTGGTGAAATTCTGAGCATAGATGACAGTGATGTGTCTCACCGTTGTGCAGTGAGAAGGAAATCAAGGAAGTGAAATGCATTGTTTGGCATGGAATTGGACTTAAACCAATTTTCCTAATTGCCAAGTGTTTAATCCTGATAAATTATGGGACTGGTGAGATGTATGTCTAGTGAATGCATGAGTCTCAGTTCGGGGGTGTCATTTTTTTGAGAGATTAATGCGAAAAATAGCCTACAATTGGGTGGAGCGTGCCTCACACAGAGCTAGTTTCCCATTCAATTGAAATGTCATATGAGTATTGGTTTTAATGTTTATGAACTTTTTCTATTATTTAACATTTTATGATAAATTCAATGATGAACGGAATTCAATGAATAATTTGTTTGAATTTGGTTGGTTATGCATGCCAAGTTTTATCTAAAATTATAATGGAAATGACAAAATTCCAAGTCTGGAATGTATTTCTAGGTATTTAATTTTTTATAATTGAATAAGTTGTAAATTTTGGAAGTGTAAATGAATTATGCGCAGTTCTTGTTTTTGTTGTTATGCATACACACACACATGGGGTGTTTTTGCACCCCTAAGACTTATGTGTCATTCCATAAAATGTTTTTGGTCAAGCCCAACCATTTTATACTTTGCCAGAAGACATTTATATGCTAAGAAGTTGTAAACCTTTTCATGATTCAATGTTTGAGTGTTACTGAATCTCTGTTTTAAATGATATAATAAAATTTGTATTCATGGATGGAATTGCATGTTTAGTTAACAATTTATAATTCATTAAACGATAGAAGAAAGGCTATGATATGTGTTCTCAAGCTTAGTGTATTTGAGGATTTATGTATGCAGTTGTAACTATCCTTTTGAGTTAGTAACTTATAATTTATTGGTTCATTGCAAGTAAGTTTCACTGTGTAGAACATTGCTTGTGTCATAGGTCTTGTGTCGAAGTTATTATAATAGTGCTTGTGTCACAGGTCTTGCGTCGCAGCTCTCGTGTCACAGTTATTATAATAGTGCTTGTGTCATAGATCTTGTGTCACGGCTCTTGTGTCATTGTTATGATAATAGTGCTTGTGTCACAGGTCTTGTGTCATTGCTCTTGTGTCACAGTGCTTGTGTCACAGCTCTTGTGTCAGACATATTATAAACACTGCTCGTGTCATAGTTTTGGGGTCCAATCTCTTGTGTCACAACTATTATAACAGTGCTTGTGTCACAAGTCTTGTGTCATAGATCATGTGTCATGGTCGATCTATGTGATAGTGACTTTGTGTCACAGTTATTATAAACACTACTTGTGTCATAGGTCTTGTGTCACAACTCATGTTTCATAGTTATTATAATAGTACTTGTGTCATACCTCTTGTGTCATAGTGAATTTGTGTCATAGTTATTATAAACATCGTTGGTGTCACAGTGCTTGTGTAACAACTCTTGTGTTAGCTCTTGTGTCACAGTTGATTTATGTCCCAGCTCTTGTGTCACAGTCTTTGTGGCATAGCTCTTGTGTCACAACTCTCATGTTACAAATAATCCATGTCACAATTGATTTGTGTCATAGCTCTTGTGTCACAGGTTCTTTGTGTCATAGCTACTTTGTGCCATAGTTAATAAGTACTTTATTATGTTTAAAGCTATACTATATCAAATTGTGTTGTTAAATATGGTTTGGTCTAGTGTAATCTATGTTGATCAATTATGTTGGTCTACTATGCTTTCACTAAAATGTTTATTTTTGTTATGCATTTGTTATAGGAATTTATATAACAATTTTGCATGTAACATATATATATATATATATATATATTATTAGTGTGTTTTAATTCTAGTGTAGCATTGGGTGCGTTACATTGCCTACTTACAATTATTTTCAGGTCCAAAATAAGTTTTCCACCCTCCATTCATCCTTTTCTCGATGTTGTAGTTCCATTTAAGCTTGTGATGGATATGAATCCCAACATATTTACAGGAAGGCATTTCCTCCAAGTTGATATTATCAAACAAAAAAGGAGCCTAAATGACCTTATTAGATTTTATCAACATAAGTTTTCTTTTGATAGTATTGATGGTCATGCACCCCATACCAGAGTAGAAATACTTGATAATTCTTAATTGTGTATCAAGATCAGAGCGACGTCTTGCTAGAAGAACAATATCACCAGCATAAAGAAGAAGGATGACGACAATTCATGCTAACATCATGCCAGTGTAGCCTACCTCTATTGAACAACATTTTAACTGCCTTCTAACTTATCAATGTATATACAAAAAATGGTAGGGGAGAGGGAGAAGTCTTGCTTAACTCATATATTCCAATTAATATATTTCGACCAACCCTCAGCATTCTTAAACTTGGCAATGACATTCTTGTACAACCTTATTACAATGGCTCTCAACTCGAAAGGAACCTTTAACTCTTCTAATCTTTTTCATAAGTTATTTATAGGCACCATATCAAAAACTTTCCTAAAGTCCACAAAGAAACAAAGGAGACTGATCTTATTATTGTGACATTCCTTTGCAATGATGATGAGAGTATTGATGCGATCTAAGGTGAAATGATACCTTCTAAAACCTGGTTTCCCTTTAGCTCATTTACCTTACTTTCCAACCATATGTTCATCTTATTTCCCGAAATAATACCATATAACTTGGCTAAGAGAGGGATAATCATAATGGTCATATAATTAGAGGGGTTATTTTTATTGTCGCTTTTAAAAATGGCTTCAATAACCTTCTGAGTCCAAGGTTTAGGGAAGCCTTTCTTGACTACTAGATTGAAGAGCTTGTGGATGTGAGGAATGAGGACATACTTCCCAATTTTTAGGATTTCAGTTTGCTAGCCTTCAATGTCCTCAACTTTCACATTCTCAAAGTGCTTAATCCCAAAATCTATATCTTCTAAAGAAAAACCTTCATTTTCCATAAAAAAGAGTGATTCATAAAGCTTTTTAAGATAGGAATTCCAATCCTTCGAGACAATCATATTATTCTCTTTACTTTTGAAAATAATTTTTTCATCTACTTTTATAAATTCAAAAACTAATAATTTTTTTTTATATATGTTTTCTTCACCAAAATTATAAAAAATATTTATATTAAAAGGATTAAAGCGTGTGGACTAATTAGTTCAATATCTTAAACTTGACGTCGAGACCATGGCTTCAAGACATAATGTTAACGAAGAGATTATGCATAAATCATAAGTTCAAATTCAATAAAAAAAATATCTTATATATAGTTTTTAGAAATGGAATATTTGATAATTATATAAGTTAAAAATGAAAAAGGTATATTTCTAAATAAAAACTCAAGTGGTAAAGATAAGAAGTCAGTTGTAAATGGAAGATAAGGTTTGTAGGAGTGTTAAACTATGACTTACAGACTATGGATTCAAAATATATATCTTATATATAGTTTTTGGAAGTGGAATATTTGATAATTATATAAGTTAAAAATAAAAAAGATATAATTCCAAATAAAAACTCAAGTAGTAAAGATGAGAAGTCAGTTACCCCTGTCACATGTCATGAGAATACCCCAACTCCAATTGCTAATTCCCCTAATTAAAATCTATATATATATATTAAAAAAAAAATTATTTTATAAAATTTATAACTTATAAAAAATTAATTTAAAAAAATATTATTATTGAGAAAAAAATATGTATCGTTCTGGATTTACATCATCTACGGCGTCATACCGAATTATAATTCCATTAATGACGACAGAAGCCATGGAAACCTGCCCCACTGTCTGTCAAGTGACGGATTTGCTGTCCGTATCCCGTTAGAGTTTTCATGGCCATGCCGGTCTATGGGCATCGTTGCGTTCCTTGGGGCACTGAAAGGCCATTTTGCGTTACTATATTTTATCCTGTCTCCCATTGTTCCGTGACGTCTAAGAAAGATAACCGTTAACTATTTTCTCAATAATTTTGTATGTTTCTAGTTATATACGATATATACTTACAACAAATTAATATTACTTAATATATATTTTTAAAACGTTTTTATGATTAATTTATAACTGAATTAGTATTATTTTATATTATAATAATAATATAAACAATTTTTTAGTTGACTTATGGTATATGATTATTTAATGTTACAATAACATTCACATTCACATAATTTATGATATATTAGTTTTTATATCTTCAAATAATAAATATTATAATAATATATACTTAACATTCACATTCACTTAATTTATGATATATTAGTTTTTATATCTTCAAATAATAAATATTATAATAATATATACTTACGTTGGCTCAAAAAATCTACGCAGGTTTCTTGTTTCACAAATATATACTTAGTTATCATTTATTAAAATAATAAATAATATAAAATTTAATTTTATATTTTTTTAAAAATATATAGTTAATATGATTAGAATTAAATATTTAATATATAAAAACCAGATAAATAATGTAGAGTTTGACAAAGAATTAAAGGATAAATTAATACAATTGTAAAATATTTATTATAATAATAAGATTTTTAACCTTTTAACTCAGTATAAATAATATAATGATATAAAAATAATATTTTTAAAACTTTAAGAAATATAAAGAAAATTATAAAAGAATTCAATTATTATTATTTTTTTGAGTAATCTCAAAATATTTTATATTATTTATTATAAAATTATCTATATAATATATAAATATTTATATCTAATAAGACAAATATAAATATGAATGAATAATATATTATTATTATAATAATTTATTTTATTAGGTAAACAGTAACTTTATAATATAAATCGTAGGCATAGCAAAAGATAAATGAGATGCTTTTTATTTCAATATCAGCTTCAATGTTTCAATAAAAACCCGATTTGAAGGCGTCCATAACAGGTAATCACGACACACGCCACATATGCAAGCACGATGCCTTCAGTATTACTTTTTAAAAGGAATCATGTGCATACAAACTTGTTAAAGATAACCTAATATAATTAATTACTTTTAGCCGTGGCGACTTAATGTTTTACCATTTATATTTGCTTAACATTTTATCCTTTGATGTCTGGGTAATCTTATTAAAAAAAGTTTTAAAAAATATCATTGAAAGAAACTGTAAAACAATAATGGAAGGCATATATATGATTTCATATTTTCTTTTTCACTGTAACAAGTATAGAAAGAAATTCCAATATTCAGTTATGTTCATATGTTCAGAGAGGGAGTTGATAAGCTTGCATGGGTTTAGTTCAACTTGCGATTTGCTTGATATGAAGAAAATGTTGTAAATGGAGGTCACCAGTTCAAATCTTATGCCCCATGCTTACCGACTATGTCGAAGTTGATGGTGAACTTTATCAATAGAACCTTTTTGAATAGAAATTGGTAGTAAATTTTATCTTTAATTGTGTTAAAAGAACAAGCATATTTTATAATAGATCCCCTTTGAACAAAAGTTGATGGTGAACTTCTTTATATATATCTAAAGAAAAAACGTGAACTTTATCTTTGTATGTTAAAAAATGTAACATTTATTTTATTACAAAACTTTTTTTTTTTATTGATTCCATATCCATACCATCTAGTTTTTTTTATAATAGAGACATTTTATTGACTTTTTTTTTCCAAAAAAATCACAGTCCAAATTTTTATTAAAATCTGAATCATATTTTAAAAAAAACACAAATATTATTAATTACATTTTACATCTTTCAACTTAAGTAATCCATAATCGATATATGATGCTTTTTCCATATAATTTTGTTTCAGTTTGTTATGTTCGAAATTGTTCATTGTATGTTATTTCCCCCTTTTCTCAAAGATATGTGATGCTTTATGTATATTATTTGACCAGCCGTGCTCGATCTTTCCTTCTTGCTTCCGTACCTCTCATGGTACAGGGATGGAAAATTTCACCACGTTTTACAAGTTTTTAATGAAATTATATGCAAACTCATATAATAAGATTTATGTAAAATTATAAAATATTATGTATGAAGGATTGTTTACAAGTTTTTAAAGTATTTTTCATTTTTCATTTTATACAAATTTATAAAGAAAAAATGTAACATTTTGTTAAAGTTGAAAGATATCCTTTATGTGATAGTCTCCAATAGGATCCATCCTAGATATACATCTTAGTTGGGTTAATATGCATTTAGAAAGGTTTTTTCCTTATAAAAAAATTGAGTTGAGATAGTGTGCATTCTTCAAAGTTTTTTACTTAATTGAAAACTCAAAAGATGCTCCGTTTTTTAGTTGAATAGACAAGTAGTCTTTAATAAAACTATGTTGAAAAGGTGAGTCATGGTAACTTACGTTTTATGAGCTATTTTTGGTATTCATTTTGGAAAATATTAGAATTTTTTTTAATTTTTCCACATCCTCTCATTGATAGAGAGGTGGTTGAACTAATGTTAATAATCATACCTTAGTGCAAAGTATTTGCATCTATCATTCATACTTCTCCATCGAAGTGGCATTTAAGTCTTAACTACATTGACAATGCATATAACCAAGCAATTCAAGTTGGTGAAAAAGTGTGGTCTCATTTGGATATAGGTCAATTTTAGAAGAAAGTATATAGTAAGGTCAAACTCATTTAGTATGGTCCCTACTTAATCATCTATCAGGTGTCTAAGAATGATTTTGGTTTTGATACTCCATATATGGTAGGGTCCTACCCTAACCCTCCTTACTTTAGTAGTTAGTCGTGCATTTTATACAAACATCTCTTGGGAATCGAGCTAAGTAGCCAGTAGTCAACAATCAATGTAGAAAGGGTCTCTAGTTATTTAAACCCACTAGGAAATGATAATTATTAATTATTTGACCATGTCAAGTAGTTAGGGTTTTGCATCTAGGAAGCCTATTTAAAGAGCTATAAGGTTATGACTATTTTTGTCAAGAATTATTGTAATGGAGCATTGCTCAAGTGAAAGTTCATGCTACCTCAAGAGGCCTATGAAAATTGCTTCCGAAAGTTATTCTCATAATGCAAGGCTTCTTTCCTGTCATATTTATCTTTCCATTATCTAATGTTTCTTATCTCTACTCTATAAATTCTATTTTATTGCATCTTAAACTATGTATATCTTCTGTTGTTTCAAGTTTCGGGGATAAAGAACACCACAAGTGGTATCCGAGCCACATTCTTGAGCCATCACACCTCCAATATTTCATAGAATGTTTTTTTGGCTAAAGACATGTTTCGACGTCTTTAAATATTTATAAAGATATGTCATTCAATGGGTAAACCTATGGCTGAGGAACAATACACGTAGTCAATATAATTGGTACTTAGCCACGTTGTACCCTCAGATGGTACAATTATTGTACACCATTGTAACTCATATTGGTACCCCTTCGAGTAAAAATACATTAGACATCACCCACACATGGAATCACTTCCATGTACCCTCGATTATATTGGGAGTACCCTAGGTGACCTAAACCCAACCCATCGATCACTTTATTGTTGTAGTGGCACCGAGCACAACATTAAGGAAGATACTCTCACATACCTAGGTAGTTGGGTAGTATGTATAAGGGAACGATTGAGCCTCCTTAGTTAGTACCTTGAGGTATTGGGCTAAGTACTACTATTGTACCCTGCACGTATATTAAAGAGCTGTATCACATGACAATCCCTTGTCTTCATGATGCTAGAAACCATTATCTTTGAAACTACCACTTAATATTATTCATTTTGATAGAGTAGTCAGTGCAGTACCTAGATTCTCTAGGGGATACCAAAATAGATTCAGAGCTTTGGTTTAGAGATTTATTTATTTATTTTTGAAAGGTTTCCAGCCATGAGGCCATCATTTGATTGCTTCCCTCTTAGGACGATGAACGAGGTGCATATGCACATGTGGGGATAGATGATTCCCAAGAGGTTCCAATCCAAGCTCTCAGGTAGGATCACATCAGAGGTGATGGATATGCTAGACATTAAGGAGGACCATAAATTGGACCTTTCACCATATCTATAAGTAGGGTTGGATTGGAGAGCACATCACAACATATTTTTCACCCAGGATGATCCACCGGATGATAGAGGTAATATTAGGTTATGTTAAATTAATCTAGTTGCATTTTCTTGTCTTACCTAATGCAAATGAAATATATTCTAACATTTTCTTTAAATTGTTTAATGAAATTGTCTAATTATTGTTGTGTACTATATATTTTGTAGACATTGGCATGTTCAATGGGGAGGGGCCTCCACTTGTTCAGGTTGATGAGGATATGGAGGAGCTTGAGTTTCCTACATTTCCTAGACCCGACCAATGATGTAGGCTAGATGATAGGATTCGACATGATGCATCGGATAGGTTGTCCACATTGTTGGCTCATCAGGGAGTCCATCCAGTACGAGCACATGAGATCATGCAAGACCCTAATCTTGTAGAGTTATGGCGGATGTTTCCTCATGATATGAGGTTTTCGATGCAACATATTTTCGATACACCCATCCTTCTAGATGCTTGGAGGATGTGGGATGATTCTACATGTGTTGAGGGTGGTGATCCTCATCGTCCTCCACCACCACCTCCTCCTCCGCACCATGATGATAGATCCTCAAAATACCATGATCCATCACCTCTTCCTTCTACTCACCATGATGACTAGCCAATATCTACTCCTCCACACCCATCCAACCCACCACCACATCCGACTCATGATCCATAAGTCGATCGACCTAACTCTCCTCCTCACCGACCCGACCATCCACCATATCCTACTCCACCATATCAACTATGCTTTTGTCCATGCTGATTTGTTTCCTGATGGAGGTATTGACACCCATGGCTCTGTAGGTGGAGGTTTCGATTCCTCTGGCTCTATTAGCGGAGGTAGTGATGCCTTTAGTTCCAAAGGTGGACTAGATATCTCATAGCATTTATTGGACTGGAGATGCATATTTGGCATGTATCATGGGTTTGATATTATTGTTCATATACACACACACACATTGTATTTTTTATGTTAATATTGATGGTGATGTGACATATGTTAGGTTAGTTTATATATGTTTTATAGGTGTGCTTGATAGATGTGTGCATGATGGTTATGTTAGATAATACATCTTTTGTTTTGTTAGATGTTATTATTAGATTTTTGGTTAGATGTTATTTAAATATGTTAAATGTATATGTTATATGATGATAGGTAATGTCTACATTTGTATGTTAGGTGATTGTTTATGTGTATGTTATATTATGTTAGTTATTTTTTATGTGTAGGTAAGATGGTGCTTATGTTTGAGAGGTAGTGATATATTTGATGTTAGATGATGTTTGTCATACGTGTTTGATGGTTATCTTAGATTATGTTTATTTTAGTAGGGGGTCATGATGATGATGGTATGTTGCATCACATTAGGTGATGGTGGTGGTGGCCATTGATTTGATGATCACATTGTAATATTTTTTATTGTTATGTATGTATAGACTTTTTTTATAAACTCAATGGGATGCCAAATTTTTTATAATATTTATTTTCATGTGTATCAAGTGTACAATCACACAATACTCTTACAATCACAATTTTGCAATAACAAGATACAGAGGGAAATAAGAAATGGAAATATGAAGTTCATTGTGCTTTTGGTAAGTAGAAAGAAAAACTAATATATAAATCTAAGTAAAGTTTCTAGTTACATTATTAAATGTGGGCCATTTGAAAACGAAACTGTGTTCTTTCCTCGCCTCCTATTTATCACAAATTTTACAAAATCAATTAACCCAGTCTATTGTTTTTGGTTAGATTGTTGAGTAGTTTCATTATGGAGGTTATGAGTTCCATTGGTCCTAATTTTGACAATATTAATTTTGTTATTTATGCACATAAAATTGGAAAAAGTAGTTTTGATCATTAAATTTAGGATTTATAAAATATTTGTAGTATCCAAGTTCCTTTTATTAATACTTTAACTATTGTCCTTCTATTTTAAACAAAAATTTAAATTGATGCCTATGTAGGGTGTTACCACCATAGAAAATAAGATGACATTTTTTTCTCTTAGATTTAATTGTTATAATCTTGATTTTATCCATCTTAATGTTAAGTATATAAAAATTGTAAAATGATTGAGAAGGTTGAGTTTCTTATTCATGGATGGATTTAAAAGTTTAAATATAAAAATAATAATGTAATCTATGAAGGATTACAATAAGTCTAGCCATGTTAATTTCAACGTAGCCATTCTCTTTTAAACAATTCTCGATTTTATTAGCACAAGTATAAAAAAATGATGCTATAAATAGGGTACCTTTGCTTAATGCATTAAATATTACAATGACTGTGCACTTGGCCACTGATTATTAGATTTAAAATTTAAATGAGTATTTAAGAAGTATATCATTAGTTCAAGAAAATAGTGATGTCATTATGGACAAAGGTTGTTGTCAAAAGTATATGATGACTCCATTAATTTATAACCAGAATGAAGAGATAACCTAGCCATTACAAGTATGTGTACTCTTCTTGGGTACAAGTTTATTATGCATCAGATTGTCAGAAAGGAATAGTATGGAGAGTGCATGTGTTCTTGTGGGGGTAATTCCAGACATGAATTAAGGTTTACTAGACTAATGAATTTGCCTATATTTTCCATTTAGAAACCCAATAAAGAGTTTGGCTAGGATAGACTATGATATGGGTGTAGATTAGGGTGAAGACTCTAGGTAGACACTTCCCTTCAATGTGCAAGGAGATTGGTCATGAATATCCCTCATGTCATGCTAAATAATTAACCATGCTCATGACGATGAGTTGGTGAACTGTTATAAATAACTTCATTTAGCAAAACCTTAATGTGATTGCATTGTTAGAGTTTGAAAGTGGTTTTGTGATTAGTGAAGGAATTAATATTATGTAAATTAATAGAATGAAATCTAATTATAGAGTGTGTTAGTGTTACTTAACAAATAAATGAAATGCATTCACACATTATTGATGTCATTTTTAAGTGTAATTAATTTGTAATAGAACAATACATTTTGAATTAATATTAAAATTTGTTTATTACTTACTAGCTAGTATTAACATAATTAGTATAAAATGACTATTTCCATGTTGTTATAAATTCATATTAAATATTGATAGACATGATACACACTGGCCTATATTTTTTCAATATCGACATGCCGTAATAATGGTGCCATAATAATTTTAATATTTTTTACTAAATATGCAAAGAGATATAAATACCTTAAAGTAAAATAAAATTTTCTCTTAATGAATCATTCCATACAATCACAAAATACTTGATAGGAAAACACATTTTGCATCAAATTGATTGTTAACCAACTAAAACTATTTAAAATCATATGGCAATCAACTTTCCATTTCCACTATCATAACATGAAAAATAAACAATACAATTAGAGAATTAAATATAACAATAATAAAATGATATATCAACACTGTAAATGATGAAATGAAACATGTACATATCACTCTTTGTTGCCATCACCCTAATTATCTTCCTTGCTTGGCATGATAGCACTGTTTTTCTCAAAAATATGTCTAGTTCTAGGGTTTTGTCTTGATATGAACTACAAATACCTATCCAAAAAATTGAGGTAAAAAAAAATTTGGTTACAGTGTTTTGGGAAAACATAAGGCTCGTTAGTTTTATCCAACATATTACTAGAGTTGATACATATCATTCCACCATCACTATCTTCCTTTACATTATCCATGTCGACTGTCCCACCACTTTCACCTAAAAATAACACATTGGAAATATGATAATTCCACTTGAATGATCTCTTGTATATTTCTGACATTACACAACTTCCCCCTATTGGGTTTTAATCTTGATTGATAGCATGACTACATCGGTCAAAATTTACTTCCACTCCACAGTCTTATGTAAGATGTCCATCATCAACATCCTTGGTGTGAAAATCATTTCTGTATGCCCACATAGATAGGAACAAATGCACTTGTAAAAATGTGAACATATGGCAATGTCATGTGTTTAATAACCCGACCATTAATATATAAAATATAGATTTTATAATTGAAAGGTGTATTATAAAGCTTAAAATGTACATAAAGATATTATTACTGAGTTGTTGCACCCTATCTCTATGTTTAGTGCTTCCTCCTCAGCATGTGGGTAACAACTAGTTGCACCTTATTTATCTCTAATTTGGTCAATAACCCAACTATTGGGACAACTATTTGTCATATTAACTTATAAATGATCAGGATAAGGCATGCTTCTACCATTCAACCGTATGAATTCTTTCCTGTCAATGTCCCATTTCCTCCTCTTCTCTTCATACAATGCGACTCCATGACTGTTTTGACTCCACATTGCAAATAATGAATTTATTGATGGCATCAATTTCTGAATTTGTTGTTGTATTGATGAAATCAAATCGACATATAGTACCTATGAGATCAAATATATATTATCAATTTCATTGTGAATAGTTACTATGTAGAAATGTGATGAAATATAAGTGACTTACACTTCATCATGTTTGTTTTTCCACTCATTTGGAGTAGTTCTTCTTCCCTTATGTCCTCATTCCGTTCATCATCCCAAATCACTGTGCTTGGTGTGCGGTCAATTTCTTTGATGTAGTCACTGGAATAATATAAGAACATCAAATGCCATGAGATCATCAAACACCATGAGACCACCTTGACTAATTCAACCTCATCAACTAGGTGAATTAGAAGATCAACCTAAAAGTCCATTAAACCCACTGACTATTCCTTCTCAAACATACAAACAATCTCAACTATCTCTTGATGAAACCATGGAATTCTAGCAATGTGAATCTCCTTTGATGTGATCCATTGTACAAACATATAGTTTAGATATGGTACTCTGTAGGTCCTCAAGAAACTATTGGTTCGCACACCCACACATGAGCAAAGGATAATGACACTACAAAGTGAACACAAAAATTTAATTGTGTTTTAACTTGTGGGGTAAAAAAAATAAAAATTGAAATATGTACCCTTAGAAGGTTCAGATGGTCATGTCATTTTAAACTCGATAAATGTTCATCTACAGTGAAGCAGATCCATAGAGTAGACCCGTATAAAAGGGCACTTTCACACCCAATGTAACTTCCTTTTCCAAATAAAGATCATCTTTCTTCAAAACCTATGGGACATCACCTTCTTTAAACAACCAAGAGGAGCCATCCTCTCCTCTATTTTGTTGTCTTGGCCATTAATTCTTTTTAGTATTTGAAGAAATAAGATCTCTCCTTACAAGCAATGTGTGTCACTTTTTTTCGATGATATGTGCCTTCAAAAAGAAGATGAATTTTTTTTAAATATATACATGGGATCTAGTAAGTGGACAATCTAATTAAGATGCTCCTAGTCCTAATATGGGATCTCATAAAATATTGATTTCCTTATCATCTAGATGGGAATTTTCTCAACATAGATGTTGAAGAATTCAAGATCATCGAACATAGGTTCCGCATTTGAACCGAACAATTCTACAGTTTCCTTCTCCTTCTCTCTATCATATGCCCTGTGACAATGAGATGGTGTCATTATTTCAAGCCTTTGGGTTCTCTTTGCTTTACCATTGAAAGCAGATGATGCTCTTCTGTAAGGGTGGTTTTCTGTGAGGAACACCCTCAAGCAATAGTACATTGGATTTCATAGGTGGTTGGAACACCTAACATTCATAGAAGGTCCACAACATTTACATTCCTGATACCCTTTTGTTACAATACCTGAGGTGTTATGGTATATAGAGCACATTAGTGTTAAAGATCAATACATTCGCACCGAATTAAATATGCCAAAAAATATTGCTACAAATATAAGCAAATCAAACAACATGTTTACTAGAGAAAACTCCTAATCCTAGATAATCATATGTTTTGTATGCACATATGCCATACACCATAAATATGCTCTTTGTTGGGATGGGTCTTGATACATTGTATACTCGTATACCTTCCCCTAATTCCTTCAATTCATCGATCAATGATTGCATGTAAACATTCATATTATTCACTTGTCTTCTACCGGGGACTATAAGAGCCAGCATAATATGTTCATTCTTCATGTACAAACATGGGGGATATTTTTATTGATCACTACTACAGGCCAAATAGAATAGTTGGTGTTTTGGATGGAATATGGGTTGACGCCATCCATGGTTATACTCAATTGAAGGACATGTACTTCATCCTTGAATTTATTGGGCCATGTATCCTCTATATGATTCATGGTTATTGAATTTATTGGGATTCAAATAACTCCTGACTCACTTCAATGCAAGGCATGCCATCCCTGCAACATAGATAATTCTTTGCAATGAAAGATCCTTTGAATCCTTGGGATTATAGGAACGTGCCTCAATATATAATGAGGAGTTGCATGTGCTTTATCCTTGTTTCTTTATTTATGGTACTTGTCATGCCCACATTTTGGACATATCTCTTTTTCTGCATATTCGCCTCTATATAGAATACAATCATTTAGACACACATGATATGATATGTATTCAAAACCCAACATTTTCAACATTTGTTTTTCCTCTTCGCAACTACCAACAAAGACATTATCACATGGAAGTTGTTGGCTCTCCTTTCTTTACTCCCTTCCTTGGGGTTGACCCGGGTTCTACGAGGTTCTTTCTAGTCTTTGGTCCAACAAAATCCCCTTCACTGGCCCTTTTGGCATCAACCTGTGAGCAGGATGAAGTCTCACCCGAAGCGAATATGGGTGGTTATAGAATCAGGTTTCTGTAACCTGGTGACGTGTGGTTTTGTTATGTGAACTGATATGTGCGGCTACTCAACATCTACTTCACAGATCGTTACCAACATGTATCTGTGCACTTCGCAGATATCAACAACCTACAGAATCCGTTGAATCGTTGTACTGTGTGTTTTCTATGACTATGCATTTACCATACTTAACACAATTTCGCAATGTTCATACATGCATGTTCCACTACTTAACATATCATTCTCATTCACATTCATATGAAAACACATATATAAGCATAAACATTCATTAAAATTCAATATAACAGAGATCCAAACACATAACACAAGTATTTACGTGGTTCACCCCCCCAGATGGGAGCTACGTCCACGGGAACTATTCTTATATTTCTTGGAAGGGGGTTAATAGTTCCAGTCTGCACACTGAGCTGCATAATTTTCTCTACAATAGATCTCTGTGCACACAGATGCATATTATTTTTCCTCTCTTAGATATCTCTCAGCATAGATCTAACATAATTCTAACAAACTCTCACATAATCTAACCCTTCCTTATAGAAAATTTCCCTTTTCATAGATTGTGCCCGAAGGTCAGATATTTACAATAACTATGGGCCAACCCCCACAGTACCCTTAAACCCAAAATGGCATGGTTCTCCTATTGACCATGCTTTATCTTTACTTTGTTGGAGCTCTATTGTCCTTTTGTGTCACTTCATCTAGATCTTACGCTTCTCTGATAGTCATAGTTATGACCGCGCGGCTCTGACGCTATAGTGGCGCGTCCTTTGCACCATTCCGCTTCTTTACTCTTTGATTATGTAGCTGATAGTCTACCACTTCATTCATAACTGCTCCAACTACTTCGATGGTCCTTATTACTTCGCATTTACTAAGGGGAAAAATCCTTTTCTACCACTTCGCTTCGCTCCATACCCTACTCCCGGGAATTGCAAAGTTGTTTCTCCCAAAATTGGTCGGTATTAGGCCTCACCTAACTTGTACCTTCATCATCAAAACTTCTTCTACTTGGGCTGCGCCCAACAAAAGTACCTTATATTTGAATAACCTACAGTTGGTGGACAATATAAATGTGCAATGTCATTTAACATTCATACAATTGACCATTTTGAATGTTGATTGTGTGACAAGATTCCTTAAAATATAAGGGATTTGATAGTCAATTACCTCAAAACTTCTGAAAAGTACACGTCTTACATGCTATACATTTCTTTCAATTTGTATAGTAACATTGTTGTCTCTGGATGGTGTTAGTCCCTAAGTAGTACTAGACTGATAAAATACTATCCAAGGCATGACATGGGCCCAAACTTTAACGATATTAGATCTAAATCAAGTGAAATTGATGTATATTACTTGTTTCTTGAATATATTTATTACTAAAAAGTTCATGAACCAATTTATAAACAAATAATTCCATATGGGAGTAATTTTATAGAGTGAAGCAGTGCTTTAAAATATGAATGGATATGACTAGTAGTTGGGAAAACAAATTGAGAATACCATAGGTGTCTACAAGACAAATATCTCGTGTTCAATGGAAGAAAACGTACTTAGCTTTAATTAAAAGAATTCATCAGTTGTAAAAATAGTAAACATTTCATGAATGGATACTAAATATGGTAGCATGACACACATATGAGCAAAAGATAATGAAAAATTGAACGCAATTGTTCACACGTGGATCTGGAAATTGGACTAGATGTCAAAGTAAATTGAAATCTATGCAACAATATCTTATTCAACTCGATCTGTATTAACAACACACATAGGCCAAATAAATGCTCAAATATTTATTTCATCTCATGAAATATTTACATGGACATGAGTAGATATGGAATACATGTAGAAAAAAAAGCAAGTTATAGAGGAAGAACTCTCTGCAACATCTCTACAATCTTAATCTCACAAAATCATATTACATGCAAAAAGAAAGTCCACCAACTCAAAAATCCCAGTGTATCTTTGAATATTGCCATCCCTTTACAAATGAATCTGAGTTACATTATAAGACCTTTGGAGTAACTGAATTCAATTTGACTCTAACTGATTTGTAACAAACTTTTAATTTGGCACTTTTACGCTTTTCTTTTGACAACCTCAGGACTTTTAACTCTGCTTCTTAACTAGACCTTTCTTCTTATATTTATTTGGTGAGGCTTGTCCCCTCATGTAGACTTGAGGCTATTGGTTGTGGAGCCTGATATTCCAATATCATAGATGATGATTTAGCCGTGTTTGTACCCCAGGTTTGGTTATGATCCCGGCACGCACAATAGGGGGTCCGGGGGAGTGGTGCACTCCCCCGGCTGGGGGGTGCGGGGGCCAGCGGACCCTCGAAAGAAAATTTTGTTATGGGTTGGTTTTTCGCCAACAGATTATGGGCCCATGGTTTTGGGTAACCCGTGGTATTTTCCCATTGTATTCCCTTTTATAAGAAAGACATTCTAATACGTCTAGGGTTGATGTATTAGGTATTATGCATTGTAAATATCTCTGAGATCGTTAAAGAGAGACTGTGAGACAGTGAAGAGGAAGTGCAGCGGATGTGTTGTACGTTGTATCCCTTCATTTGCTGGATGGTATAATAATAAGGACTGGAAATTTTAGTGTGGACGTATCCCATCTTGGGTGAACCACGATATATTGGTGTCTCTCTTGTAATGTGTTTGTGTGATTATATTTGCATCTTGTTTATTGTTATTGCTCTGCGATCTTGGTTTTCTAACAAAGGCTACACATTTGGATGACTTGGGGATATACCTACCTGATTCATCATTTGGTGCATCATCTTCACATTTATTTTCCCTCCAAGTGGCATAAAGGCCAAAGGGGTTGGTTGAACTGGTACTTGTGGAACTAGCTGACCAGTTGAATTCCCCTATACTAAGTTGGAAGTTTGCCCCGTGCTCTGGATTTGAGGTTGCAGTGCTATCTTATGATATTCGATCACCAATTTCCATTATTTTCCCATAGGAATGAGATGTGCCTTTAAATATTCTAGTGTTATTTCTGCTTCTGAATGCTTTTCATATGACAATGGCTCCAAATCCTTAAAAAAAATTCTCAGCCTAATCCAAATTTGATTAGGCCTTAACCTATCTACGATTTGATCTC
Organism: Larix kaempferi; assembly: GCA_027924585.1. Taxonomy (NCBI): domain Eukaryota; kingdom Viridiplantae; phylum Streptophyta; class Pinopsida; order Pinales; family Pinaceae; genus Larix; species Larix kaempferi. Next base: position 4,061,893 of record BSBM01000125.1, on the reverse strand, counting down.
CACTTATTATTCCTTCTAATGTGATAGCTTGATGAAACTCATTTCTTTTTTATTTTATTTTGTCTAGTACTATTCCTTGGAATACAAGTCTCCATTTCCATCCCAAAGAGGTGGTAGTCCCAATTTCATGTCCCCATTGAACATGCTTTTGAAGGAAGAGATATCATCTGCCAAATAATCTATGTTTTTCTGTTTCCTTTTCAGCAGGATTTTTTTTAACACCATATGTATGGCTATCTTAATAATATGGGTTCTATTTGTAAGTTTCATATCTTCTAGTTGTTTCCTACTACTGCTATTCAAATAATCAATGGTTTCCTGATCCTTCCCTGGAATTTCACCCAATGTGATTGATACCTATTTGGCTTCCTCCTAGGACGATTTGTAGGTCTCCAGCTCATCTTGAAATAGTTCACAAAATTCCCACTTGCTCGGGACTAAGCAGGATATCATATCCCACGAAAATTTATTTGTTCTTTTGATTAATGTTTCTCCTCCAGTATCTATATTCATCTTGGTAATATGGATTTTAAGCTCAAGAATTTCCATTTCTAAGTTTGAGATGTCATCTTCTTTCTTACTAACATCACCTTCAAGATCAACAATCCTTTCATTCTTTTGTGAGATTTAATCTTCTAGCTCCTTAATTGTGTTGTATTTATCCTCCTCTATTTGAGTTGGCTGATGATCCACACTGTATTCTTTTGTTATGTCCACATCCATCACTTCTTCTATGATGGATGCTTCTCAATTTATTTAGCACTATGCTCCATTTCTGAAGTAAGTTGTCATTGTCCTTGTGCTTGTAGAGCTAATGTCTAAACAGGAGGGGTAGGGATCATAGTTGTGCCTTTCAATTTGAGAGATGAGATTTGTATTAACAAATAATTTATCTTCTTCTCCCTTTTATCTCTTCTAGATTCTTATATTGGACCATGAAGGCATATATTTGCTCCTTTTCCTTCTCAATTTGCTTAAGCTCTACAATTTGAACTGGATGGGTAGTAGGAATCTTGAACTACTTATTCCAATTGGCTATATTATCATTGTCCTTTTCAGCAATCAAATATCTGACTTGAGATACATCTGATGGATTTGGTCCCAAGTCTATGATTTTCTCCTCAATCTCCTTTATTCTGACTTGTTTAGCTCCTGTAGTCCATTTTTCAATATTCCATAACTCTTCAAACTTACTCAAGGAAACCCTTAATTTCCTCTCTGTTTTGGTTGATTTTACTACTCGTGCAGATATCATATCACTTGCCTATTTATACAAAACCATTTTATATAAGATTCCAAACCGACTGAATCCTATGGTATGCTCTTATGTTTTCTAATGGTTGAATTTAGCAGGCATGGGAACCTTAGGTTCAACCACATAAAATCAAAAAGTGTTCTATACATGATCTTCTACTGTAATTAGCCTCTTCTCAGGACTTGGTATTTGTAGTCTATCCTCATTAACCACTTGGGTTCCCATATTCATTATTCCTTTATATATTGTTCGCAGATCAATCTAAGCTAGTATAAGACTTGCTATAGTTGATGATCTTAAACCTTGAGGCTTTGTGAATTACAAAGATGAATATTGGGTAAAACTGGTTGGTGGTCCTCTTGGAGATGATGACCACGGACTTAGCTCTACTATCTCTCTTGGGACCTCTACTTCTGCATATTTTCCAACCATAGTCTGATCTGGCTCCCGATCCTCTATCCCGACCTTCTAAGGTTGAGGACCTTGCTCAGGTTGATCTATATCCATGTTCTCTGCCCCTCTTTTTTGACCATATAGATTTTTTGATGCAACATGTTCTTTTAAGGCACTCTGGACCTCTTGAACTTCTTCCCAACTCTCTTTATTTGCTATGCTTTCCCAATCTTGTCTAGGTACCTAGTAATATGTTAAATTCTTGTTGGCCACCTTTTGTTCCACCCTTTGGTTTGATATAAACTTATCGGGATCATAGGGTACTGCTTCAACTTTCTCCGAGTTCAATTTGTTCTAAAATTATTCTATGTACTGCAAAGAATTCAAAGCTCTCAATTGGAATCGCCCCATTTCCTTGGGTATATGAAATGTTCTATGCTGCCTAAAATGTCAGAAATGAAGCTCATCAGATAAAAACATCTGCCTAATGTACTCCATTTCCAACATTCTCATTGTGAGGAAGGTGGGAATGTTGTATGGTTCTCCCTCAAAGCCATATATTCTAATCAATATGTCCTCTTTAAATAACAACCAATCTCCTACTCTGGTATCGGGTTTGAATTGTAGTAACTCTTTACCTTCTTTGAGCATTATGGGAGGGTCAATACCATGTATCAACATGTATGCTACCTTCATTACCCTATCCATAAATTCTATACATTTTGAATCATCGGGCCTCCTAAGGAAGAGGTTGTTCCACTCATAGGCAGGGAGTTGATTTCCCCCCTCATCTATCATCCTTAGTCCTAGACTTTCAAAATGATGATAAATTTTATGAATGAACAAGAAAAACAAACATGATGTATATATAAACATATATAGAGTGGTGAATTCCTATAACTGTTCATTCATGGCCTGGGCTATGAAATTGCAAGTATCACATTTAAGGAAACCATTAGGCGTAGGGTTCAAATAGATTAGGGAACCTAAAAAGGTATCATAAACTTCTTTCTCATCTTTGTACACCAAAATGGTACAGAATGGGGAAATAACCTTCCTAGAATTTTTAGAGAAAACAACAATACTATACAGAGGATATGAATGAGGGATAACCATCCCTATCTCCAAATGTTTTGATAGAACAATGGATTTTTTTTATGGATTCAAATACTGATAGGAAAGGGCCAGCTTCTTCTCATCCATGACTTGTAAATATACAAAATCTTGGATGCGGAACATTCTTTATAGGGAACTAGATTCAATGCTGCACAAAAATCTTAAAAGATTGAAGGATAAAAATGATTTTTTACTGGGTGAGTATTGGGAAGAACACCATCTAACAAATTCAGGGAAATAGACTATATGAAGGCAAATAGATCTGGCTAGGTTAGAGTCCCATAAGTGATAGGGATCTTGGTCTGCAAATGATAGGGCTCAATCTTCTTTGATGGTTACACTCAGGTCTAATTTGACTACCACTATGTGAAATATGTTTGCATGGTGATCATACACATTTTCATTTCCTGAGAATATGGTTTTAGGGAGTCTGTATTTACCTTTTTGGGACAAGGTGACTAAGACAGATTAATTGGTAGGGGTAAAATCCCTTTTTTTTCTGGTCAAGTTACGGTAAATTTTGTTGATGTATATGTAACTTCGGAATGTATTTCACATATATGTATATTGTATTCCTATAGAGATGTTATTATTCCTCTATACGGAAGTGTCGTCATTTATATTGCAAGTGTCGTAACTTATACTTGATGGGTTATTAGACCACCTTGTTGGGGTCGGCCCTGTATAAGTCATGTGGGTCAAAGGGTTATTAGACCACCCTATTGGGGGTCAGCCATGTGGGTCAAAGGGTTATTAGACCACCCTAGTGGGGGTCGGCCCAGTCAGCATTATTTTAAGTGGTTAAGTTGAGGCCGACCTAGTTGAGTAAAGGTCAAGTCAAGTTAGTGTATAAATAGAGAGTGTGTCTCTCTCATTTTACACATTCTATTTCTCTCACTCACACTTTGGAGAGTGCCGCACTTGTGGAGGAGGAGGCTCTGCTGCTAGGAGAAGACTATCTCTTGTATTCTAGTTATATCTGTTCGGATATCCACATCATCTTTTTCAGGATCTTGCATGCAATTAGGGTTCGCATGCAATATCTAGGGTTTGCATGCACTTGCATGCACTTTGCATGCATCCCAGTCACCAGTTTGATGCCTCCAGCACCTTAGCCATCTTATTCTAGCACCCGGGAGCCACTTCCTTCAGATTTTTAGCCCTCCTAGGCTGAAAGGCGCCCACTTCTCACCTACTGCCAGAGAAGGGTGCACTTGTTCACCTACCACTGCAGTTCCATTTCAGTTACATTCAGTTAGCTCCGATTCTCTCTGATTTGAGGCTAGTTTCACTCCCGACTAACTGTTTCACTTCCGTTGGACCTCCAGTTTGACTAGATGACTTGTTTTGACTTCAGTTAGTCTCCCATGCGCCCCCCACTGAACCTCCTTCCCTTAATCAGTGCTACACACTTCAGTTACACATGACACACTCAGTTAGACTCAGATTGACACCTGGATGACTGGTTCTTGTGCATTGATGACCACCACCGATTGATGATGAGGACTCCTAGTTGGAGTCAAGCAACTCCATTCAGTGATTCGAATGGCCTACTTAGTCAATTCGAATTGCTCATGGTCAGATTGTATGGTAATTATTCACCCTTATTGGGATATTGAGCACTGTTGCATGTTTTGCACAGTTTTACACCATATTTTCTATGTTCATCTGTAGTGATTGATTTACTTGTTCATTAGATCTGCTGTGACTAATTTTACATGGTATCAGAGCCATTGCAGGGACAAGATCTCTTTTCTACAGGTGTTTCTACAAGAAGATTTGACTGAATTGCTCAAAAATTGCAAAAAGTTTTGGCATGAGATATCTCAAGGGCATTCACTCCTGTGCATGCAAAGCTTGAAAATACATCCAATACCACTCTAGAAGCTTGAGTTTCCACATAATTCCTGGATCTGATACATTGGACCCATTCAACATTGTTTGATCTCCAATCCCAGGTGTGATGCAACTCTAAAAGGGTGGATTGTTTGACCTTATTGTTCTTGGTTTGATTGTGATTTGCAGGTTATCAAGCTCCTCCTTTGCATTCGCTACACTATGCATGCAAACTCCTCTTTTGCATTCGCTACACTCTGCATGCAAGCTCATCTACATCAGTTTGACTCGCTCCTAGCAATGGAATACTCTTCTTCAAAGCCTATCCTCACCCCATTCAATTATTTTGATTGGAAAGATGATATGGAGATCATATTACGTTCAAAAGGTTACTACCGAGTCACTCTTGGTCTTGAATTGGAACCAAACAATGTGTCAGATTGAACCAAACACTACAACAAGCTTGATGAAGCTTATGGTCTTCTTTGTCTCTCCATCTCCAAAGATCTTCACTTCCATCTCAGCGGATTGAAGACTCCAAAAGCTATATGGAAGCAACTTGAAACACTATTTGGCAAGCAGGATGAGCTTAGGGATTTTCAATTAGAGAATGAATTGATTGCCCTTAGTCCTGAGAATTTCGAGACCATCAATGAATTCTTCACAAAATTCAAGAACTTGAACTTGCAGTTGAAGAACAGTGGAGTTATCAAAGAGGACAAACAATTGATCCTCTCCATTCTAAGCAAGCTTGGTAAAGATTATTCGGTATTTGTCTCTACTTTCAATTCCGGTCGGCTAACTACCCCGAATTGGAAGATGCCTACCTTGAATGCCTTCATTGAGTCCTTCACAAAGGAGCATGACAAGTTGATTCAAATGGGGTCCATAAGCTCCAAAGATTCAGCCCTATATGTTCAAGGACCCAAGATCCCGAATGGTAAAGGAAAGCAAAAGAAGGAGAAGCCCAAATTCGAGCCTCACAAGCAAAAAGATAAAGGCAAACAAACGGATGCACCATCTAGTTCGAAGTTCAAGCAAAAGGGCAAAGAAGGTAACCAAAAATCTAAATGTACTTATTGCAATCGTGGCTTTCATCCTGAAAGTTCATGTATGAAGAAGACTATAGATCAAATGGACCTCCTTTTGGAAAAGAACAACATAACTCTTCCCGATGGTGCAAGGAAGAAGGATAGGAATGATGATCATGAAAGAGGACAACCACTCATGGCAACGGTTTCGAAGCCCACTACTCTCTTGATAGATTCGGGTGCATCAAATCATATGGCTGCAAATATTGATTATGTTTCCTCATTCGATCCAAACAGCTCCATCCCCATCCATTTGGGAGATGACTCAAAAAAAATTTCAAAGGGCAAAGGTACGATTCATGTAGATCATGGAAGCTTTAAGAATGTTCTCTATGTGCCTTCCTTGGCTTCAAATCTTCTTTCTGTGTATCAAATGACACACACTGGTGAACCGAAGCAAGTTACATTCAGCCCTAATACAGTTGAAATTTTTGATATCAAAAGTGGAAGACTTGTTGCAGTCGGAAAGGCAAACCACACTGCAAAATGCTATGAGTTTTCACACTTTATTCCGCTTACAAATCCCACTGCTCTTCGCACACATGGTAATGAGGTTAGTAGGCTTTGGCATGAAAGATTTGGACATCTTAATTATAAGTATTTACTGCTGTTATCAAACAAATCCATGGTAGATGGTCTTCCACAACTCCGTTCCTCGAAGGGAATATGCACTGGTTGCATCATTGGGAAGCACCCTGAGCACAGATTCGACCGCGACAAAGCTAGCAGAGCTTCTACTATTTTGGGGTTGATCCATTCTGATATCAGTGGTCTGCTGCCCCACATGTCATTAAATGGTTCAAGGTATGTTTTGACATTTATTGATGATTTTTCCCGTTTTACATGGGTATTCTTTCTCAAAAACAAGTCAGAAGTGCTTGGAAAATTCAAGGATTTTAAGGCTTCTGTTGAGACCGCCACTGAGAGCAAGATCAAAGCTCTTAGATCTGATAATGGTGGAGAATATATTAAGTCCGAGTTGCTACAACTTTGTGCCCAAAGTGGAATTCAGATCCAACATACAGTTCCCTACACACCCCAGCAGAACGGTGTAGCGGAAAGGAAAAACCGGTCACTGAAAGAGATGGCTACATGCATGATTGAATCAAAAGGTTTGGCTACAAATCTTTGGGATGAAGCAATCAATGTTGCTGCATACATACAGAACCGATTTCCACATTCATCCGTGAAAGGTATGACTCCTTTCGAAGCATTCTTTGGTCACAAACCGGATGTGTCAAATTTGAGAGTTTTTGGTTCTACTGCATGGGCTAGAATTCCTTCTGAGAAGAGACGAGCCTTGGATCACAAAGTACCAAGTGCATACTGATAGGATATGGGGAAGAATCAAAAGCATATAAACTCATGGATATCAGATCTCAAAAGATATTCATAGAGCGCAGTGTGCAATTTGAAGAACCACTTCAAGAATTGCAACTAGTTGAGGAAAAGACTGCCGATTCACCACCTTCACCAGAAGAAGATCAGTGCAGCGATAATGAAGGTATGAGTTCTGATATTTCTGATATTTCAGCAGCATATGATGATCATGACATATCAGGTTCGGAATCTGACCATTATGATACTCCTCAGTTACCAAAGTGGGCCCAAAACACTCTCCAATCTGGTGGTTCGAACCTTGGAAATCCTGCTGATCCGAGACGAACAAGAGCAGACTTTCAAAGAGCAGGTATGGCACTATCTATTGCTGATCCATTAATTCCTGAGATTTTTTATTTGATGGCTGGTTCAGATCCCACATCATACTATTCTTCCCACCGAGATCCGAGATGGCAAAGTGCCATGGATGAAGAGTACAGTTCTCTTCAAAAGAACAACACATGGGAGCTTGTTTCTCTTCCACCTGGAAGAAATTTAGTGAAGTGTAAATGGGTCTACCATACTAAAGTTGCTGCTGATGGCACTATCAGCAAATACAAAGAAAGGTTACTGGAAAAGGTTTCTCCCAAGTCCAAGGAGTGGACTACACTGATACTTTTGCACCGGTTGCAAAGATGGATTCCATCCGCCTTGTTTTAGCCATTGCCACATCCAAGCACTGGGAAGTGCACCACATGGATGTGAAGAGTGCATTTTTACATGGAGACCTTGCTGAAGAGGTATATATGCAGCATCCAGAGGGTTATACATCAGATCCATCATTGGTTTGCAGATTGAAGAAATCTTTGTACGGGTTAAAACAGGCCCCAAGAGCTTGGTACGCAAAGATGGACTCCTTCCTTCTTTCTCAGAATTTCCAAAGATGCAAATCTGATCCGAATGTGTATCTTCAGCGAGTTAAAGGTAATTTGTTGGTTATTGTACTTTATGTTGATGATCTTCTCATTACTGGTAGCACTCTTACTCCAATAAACAAGCTAAAAACTGCCTTAAATCTAGCTTTTGACATGAGCGATTTGGGCTTGCTGAGTCACTTTTTGGGCTTGGAGATAGCTCAAAATTTTGATGGGATCACCATATCTCAGCAAAAATATGCTTCTGACCTGTTATTGAAGTTTAATATGGCTGAATGTAAGGCAGCCCCATTCCCATTCCTCTCAGGAATCAGTCTTGAGGAGGGAGATTCTACACCGCTTGCAGATTGCAGTATGTATCGATAGTTGATTGGTTCACTACTTTATTTGACACACTCAAGGCATGATATATCATATACCGTGAGTGCCGTGTCAAGATATATGCAGCAGCCACATGAGCTTCATTCGCGAGCAGCCAAGCGGATCTTGCAGTATGTGCAAGGTACGAGACATTTTGGCATACATTATGCTGCAGATTCTGAGCTTGATTTCATTGGTTTTACTGATTCAGATTGGGCAGGTGATAGCATTGATCGGAAGTCCACTTCCAGTTATGTTTTCATGATTGGTCATGGTGCTATTTGCTGGTCCAGCAAAAAGCAAGCAGCCATTACACTTTCTTCAGCAGAGGCAGAGTATCGAGGGGCAGTCAATGCCTGCATTCAGGCAGTTTGGTTGCAGGGTATTCTTTCCGAGTTTGGTTTTGGTGGCACTACTTCGACTGTCCTATTTTGTGACAATCAAAGTGCTATCAAGATCTCCATAGATCCAGTTCAGCGGAAGAGGACCAAACACATTGAGATTCATATGCATTACATTCGATAGTTGGTGCATGACCGCACCATCATTCTGCAATATTGCCCTACTGATGAGCAAATTGCAGACATCTTCACCAAGAGCTTCACTGAGAAGAAGTTCTCTTACCTCCGTTCACTGTTGGGGGTAAGTTCCATCATGGTGGAGACAGATTGATTCATTATTATGCTTTAGCTTGAGGGGGGGCTTTCTTCCCACTGGGTTTTCCCTCTTTCCTCACTTAGTTTATTTTCAGCATTTTTTTGGATTATTGTATTGGGGTGACCTTTGGTCTTAGTTACCAGGGCCCCACATTATTTTTTGCACATCATAGTCTAGCTTGAGGGGGGTGTTCAGATATCCACATCATCTTTTTCAGGATCTTCCATGTTATTAGGGTTTGCATGCAAATTCTAGGGTTTGCATGCACTTGCATGCACTTTGCATGCATCCCAGTCACCAGTTTGATGCCTCCAGCACCTTAGCCACCTTATTCTAGCACCCGGGAGCCACTTCCTTCAGAGTTTTAGCCCTCCTAGGCTGAAAGGCGCCCACTTATCACCTACTGCCAGAGAAGGGCGCACTTGTTCACCTACCACTGCAGTTCCACTTCAGTTACATTCAGTTAGCTATGATTCTCCCTGATTTGAGGCTAGTTTCACTCCCGACTGACTGTTTCACTTCCGTTGGACCTCCAGTTTGACTAGATGACTTGTTCTGACTTCAGTTAGTCTCCCATGCACCCCCCACTGAGCCTCCTTCCCTTAATCAGTGCTACACACTTCAGTTACACATGACACACTCAGTTAGACTCAGATTGACACCTGGATGACTGGTTCTTGTGCATTGATGACCACCACCGATTGATGATGAGGACTCCTAGTTGGAGTCAAGCTACTCCATTCAGTGATTCGAATGGCCTACTTAGTCAATTCGAATTGCTCATGGTCATATTGTATTGTAATTATTCACCCTTATTGGGATATTGAGCACTGCTGCATGTTTTGCACAGTTTTACACCATATTTTCTATGTTCATTTGTTGTGATTGATTTACTTGTTCATTAGATCTACTGTGACTAATTTTACAGTATCATTGCTCTATCTATCTCTGAGGAAGTTATTGGGGTTTTTCACCTTTATGGTTTTCCCCAAGTAAACTCTGTGTCTCTTCTGTGCTTGCATTATTGTGTCCATGAATGATATGTTGTAGATTTGCTGTACATGTTGTTCTCTCAGTTAAGATCCTAGATCAGATTGAAGTAAATTCTGAAAATTTAACAAATTTGATGTTTTCACACATGTAAAACAATTAGAGGATTACAGATGGAAATCATGAAATTCCTTAAGTGCTAATGTGGATACATGTTGATGTGGAGGAAAGATGGACCTCTGGATTGGAGCTCACTAGTCAAGTACAAAAAAAATAAGGATACTGGGATCTCTACTTCAAATGGAAACAAAATGATTTTCAAAAGGTTAATTTTCCCTTATTAACAATTGAACTAATTTGACTTTGGATGGATGGCGGGTTTCATTCACACGGGATGGATGGTGCCATAGAAAGACGATGAGACCCACCAGACAAATGTACTTGGACCAGGGTATTTTTTAAGGATTATAAAAGTATACCTAAGTATAGTATTCTAGGCGATTATTTTGAATTGAAAAAAACATATTTATAGATTGGTAGGCGAATATTAAATATGAAACATATGATTTACTACTGAAACTTGTAAGTTTTGGCAAATATTATGCTAAAAAAAATATTTTATGTAAATATAGGCGATAATAGAGGCTAAAAATGACCAAATAGCGAATTTATTTTTTGAAAAAAAGTCCAAAAAATAGCTAATTGGCTAAATTTCACCCCTAAAAATTTCCCTGACTTGGACGATAGATTGACATGGATTCCAATTGCTCCACATTTCTTTATAAGTTTTGGGCAGAAACCACGACGGTTTCCCAAGGTGGTAACACTTGAGGTGCTTGGAGGTATTGAAAAAGTGTCTCAAAGAGGCACTGCAAATTAGGAATTAGAATGTGTGCTAGGCAATTTCATGGACAACACATGCTTGAGAAAAAGTTATCATTGTGCACTTTGTTGATGCGCTGTCAATGTAAGCTGTTGATCTAGATCTTTCACTTTTTGATTAGTTCACTGATGGATTAGATTAATCGTTTTTCATCTTTGTCGGGTGTTACTAATATTAGTTATCGATATGCTTCCCGATACAAAAATAGTACGCTCATACCTTTAGCACGCGATACTTTTAGCCTTTGGTAATCTTCCCATGTTCTTCTACCATGCTCTTTTGATGCTTTTTCTATCTTTGCTCCCAAGGGCGTAAAAATATTTCTTCACTTTGACAATTCTCCATGGATAAGGGCCCTTGGAAAAGCTTAGAAAAATATGAGTACTAACATTGTTTCCATGGGGGATAGTTTTTTTCTCTGCATACTAATGAGGACTGCAGATTAGTGCCTTCTATTGTTGGGTTATGGAGTCTTCTTCAACAGATATTTTAACACATTGCGAAAATACTTAGCTTTACAAAAATATTTACAAACTGTAAATGAAAAATTGGAAATTGAAATTTTGGAAAGAATGGAAAGGAAACAAAAATTTCAAATGCCTCTATTTTACTATGTACATCATTGGGAACTGACTTCAGTATAAGAAGAAACAATTGAGAAGTTTGGAATTGACATGAAGCTCTAGAATTTCTCCATTTAACTAAAAAAGAATGAATGTATTGTTCCTTTGAACTTCTGAGATGGTATAGGGCCCTATCCATAGGTTATCAAATTTGCTATGTTTTCCCCTATCTGATCTTCTGGAATCCCACTTCAGGACTAAATCTCCTTGCTAGAAGTCTCTTGCTATATCCTTTTTGTCAAAGGTATTTTTCATCTTTTTATGATGTTCTTGCAACTTGATGTTAACCTACTTCATTTCCTGCTGTAACTCAATCAATTCATACATCCTTCTTACCATATCATTTTTCTCCTCTGCTTCATGTTGGATTAGCTCGAGGGTAGGAAATCCTAACTAAATAGGTATCAGTGAATCATTTCCATAGAATAGTTGAAAAGGAGATGTTCCAATTGATCTTTTGACACTTATTATATGAGCCCAAATAGAATACCTAAGATTAACATCCCATGCCTTTTTGTTTTCTTCCATCATTTTCTTAAATATCCTCGGCATGATTTTCTTGGATGATTCAGCTAATCCATTTCCCTATGGATAGTACGGTGTGGAATGAACCAACTCCATATTGTACTATTGATAAAAACCTATCATTTTAGCTAATTTGAAGGCTTGGGCATTATTAGTGATGATCTTTCTTTGGCATCGAAATCTTGAAAAAATATTTTCCTTAAGAAATTTGATGATCACTATATCATTTGATGCCATGGTTGGGATTGATTCAACCCACTTAGTGAAATATTCAGTAGCTATCAGAATACACCTATGTTGACCACTCGAATGAGGATTTATTTCTCCAATAAATTCAAGGCCCCATTGTTGGAAAGGGGTTGATGTCTTGATGGGATTTAATGGTAGAGGTCTCAAATTTTTTTTGCCTACAAATAATTGACATTCAACACACATTCTTACCAAAATATTAGTGTCATCAAATAATTTTGGCCAATAGTATCATTCTCTTAGGACCTTATATGATGGGTCTCTCCAAGCACGATGTCCTCCACAAATGCCTTTAGGGATCTCTGTAATTATCCCTTTTATCTCATCCTCTACTGCACAATTGAGAAAAATACCTTGGGGATATTTCCAATAAATATATTCATCAAGGATATAATATTTCACTGCATGCAACTTCAGGGATCTAGCATGTGATCTTTGTAAGGATATTTTAATACTCCGTACTTGTCCTACCTAGCATTATTTATTTTTCCTAGTTGTTGATGATGTCATTTCCCCCCTAGTGGTGTGCACATGTCATCCAGGATCCATATACCACCTTATGAGCCCTGCATGCATCATTTTAGGACCACTTCAGTCAGTTCCCTATTTTATAAGAACCTATTGAGTGTCCGGTGCAGTCCACATGAGTTATCTGATTCTTGTGGGGGGTTAGAGCTTCATATGCCACTGATTGTGGCCTAATGTCACTTTTTCTGACTGGAATGCATGAAATACTCACTTTTGCACCCTCCTTAGTCAGTTAGCTGATTGCAACTTCAGTTAGCTGAGTTTAGGTTCAGTTCAGTCGACTTTGAGTCTTCCGGAGCACTCTAGTGGTGATAATCCCTATGCTAGACCAACTGAGGTTCGAATTCTCCTGCATGATTTGAATTCTCTCCATTGTATTATCATTGTTCATTATACTGATAATTGAGTAGTGTGACATTATTCTACTTATATCTGAGTTATGCTGCATAGTTATTCTTCTGCTCTTTTTTACTGCAGTTTTCACTCTTATTCAACTTTTCTGCTCATTCTTTGTTTGTGAGGTATCCTCCACTCTTAGATCTTCTGTGACATATAATTTCACATGGTATCATAGCCTTTTGAGAGAATAGGTTGAGAAGATTCTTTCAGTAGTGCACCAGAAGCCTCTGGATTTCCACAGCAAATCCTGATGCTATTGCATTGAATTCATTGGAGAAATCCAATAAGGTCTATCTAGGTTTGAAGGATCTGAATAAGAGTTCCTATTTTCCTAAAGAAGTGATCAGTAGTATTCTACCTCCATTATTGAGAGTTTTTTGCAGGTCATTTAAGTTTTTGAGTGCAACAGCAGTTGCAACATTTTTTTCTGCAGTAGCAGCAGTTTCACCTTGTATTCGCTCCAGCAGTTGTAATGGACAATTCGAACTCTCCTCTATCTCCTATAATACTGACACCCTTCAATTATATTGATTGGAGGGATGATATGCAGATGGTGTTGCGAAAAAATCACTGTACAGGGTGACAATGGGGAAGGATCCCGAACCAAAATTAGTTGTGGACAAAACCAAGTATCTGAATAGATTGGATGAAGCATTTGGTTTCATGTTTATTCATATTTACCGAGATATACTCTTCCACATCGAAGGATTGAAGACTCCAAGAGAGTTATGGTTGAAGTAAGAGACCCTCTTCGGAAAACAAGATGAGCTAAGAGGCCATATTCTGTAAAATGAGTTGATTGCTCTACAACCGAGCAATTTTGAGACCATTCAACAGTTCTTTTAATAATTCAAATCTCTGGTTATGCAATGTAAGCATTGTGGCATTGAGAAGAAGGATGAGCAGCTGGTGTTATCCATTCTTAGCAATCTAGGTTCAGAGTTCTCCATCTTCGTCTCTAACTTCCATTCTGGGTGAATGCCAATCCCTAGTTGGAAGATGCCCTACTTATATGTTTTCATTGAATCTCTCATCCAAGAACAAGACAAGTTGATCCAGATGGGTTCCTTGAAGGAATCCAAAGATCAAGCTCTTATGGTTGGAGAAGCAAAAAGTGTGAATGGGAAAGGGAGGCATGAAGGCAAGGAAAAGAGGCCATTTGAACCCAAGTTGAATGCCAAGTCAAGTCCATCAGAAGGAGCCTCCAGCTCTAAGAAGGAAAAATAGAATGGATTTGATAAATCCAAGTGTTCCTATTGCAAGAAAGGAAACCACCCAGAGAGATATTGCGTGCAAAAGAAGATAGATCAGTTGACCAAGCTTCTTGAACAACACAACATTTCCCTCCCAAAATGTGCAAGAGAGACTGATTATGGAAGTGAGTTTGATGGTCATGAGAGATGCCATGCACTGAAGGATGTATTTTCGAAATCAAAATCCTTCCTCATACATTCAAGATCCTCCAACCACATGGTTTTCTCTAGATCTCAAAGATGGTTCGATTATTCACATGGGAGACAACTCTCAGATCTCTTTTGAAGGGAAGGGAACAATACATATGGAGCATGGAAAGTTCAATAATGTTCTATTTGTTCCTTCTTTGTCAACAAATTTGTTGTTTGTATATCAGATGACTCACACAGGTTCACCGAAGAAAGTGGTATTTTGTCCTAACACAGTTGAGATTGTAGAGATCTCCACAGGGAATATTTTAGTAAAAGGGTTTTCAAACCATGCCTCCAAGGCATATGAATTCTCACATTTTTTTCCATACTCTCTCCCTACTCGATTGGAATATGATGAAGATCAGAGTGATACCTCTTCTAATGAAGATGAGGATTGATATCTTGATGTTGAGAATAAATTTCAAGGAGATTCAGATTCAGATCCAGATCCAACACATGCTCCCAATCCATGGCCAAGGCCAATATGGGATCACAGAGTCCTTGTAGCTGCTGGGAACACAGTTGGGGATTCATTTGACCATAGAACCACTAGATGCCAGTATCATGCAAAACTTGCACTATGCCATGCAGATCCACTTCTCTCAAAGAGGTGCTGTATGATGGTGGGGATTGATCCACAATCTCTTGGAGAGACGTTCCATGGGGGATCTACAACCATGAAACAATCTTGGTTGTCTGAAAAAAGGTACTCAAAGGTTCATGATTTGGACCACAATGATCCATTCTCTCCAGTGGGAGGCACATCAGAGGAGCAGATCCAGATCTAGCACCTGCATTCCTATCCTACAAAGGAGCAGCTTGTCAATATTTTTGCAAAGGATTTCACTGAGGAAATAGTTTTCCTTCTCTGCTTAGTATGAAGGTTCTTTGAGTTTCCTACTGTTGTTCTTTTCAAGGGAGGGTATTTTTCCCATGAGGTTTTCCCCCATTTCCTTGGTTCATGGACAGTTCTTTTTATCATTTATTTGATTGTATGGGTGACCTTTGGTCTTAGTAACCAGGGCCCAGGATGCAAAGTATGGATTAAGGGGGGGTGTTAGGATATTTTAATACTCCATACTTGTCCTACCTAGCATTATTTATTTTTCCTAGTTGTTGATGATGTCATTTTCTCCTAGTGGTGTGCATATGTCATCCAGGATCCATCTACCGCCTTCTGATCCCTGTGTGCATCATTTTAGGACCACTTCAGTTAGTTCCCTATTTTATAGGAACCTACTGAGTGTTCTGGTGTAGTCCACTTGAGTTATCTGACTCATGTGGGGGGTTAGAGCTTCAGATGCCACTAATTGTGGCCTCATGCTCCCTTTTTTGACTAGAATGCATGAAAGACTCACTATTTCTCCCTCCTTAGTCAGTTAACTGATTGTGGCTTCAGTTAGCTGAGTTTAGGTTCAATTCAGTTGGCTTTGAGTCTTTCGGAGCACTCCAGTGGTGATAATCCCTATGCTAGACCAACTAAGGTTCAAATTTTCTTGCATGATTTGAATTATATCCATTGTATTATCATTGTTCATTATACTGATAATTGAGTAGTGTGACATTATTATACTTCTATCTGAGTTATGTTGCATAGTTATTCTTTTGCTCCTTTTTAATGCAGTTTTTACTCTTATTCAACTTTTCTTCTCATTCTTTCTTTGTGAGGTATCCTCCGCTCTTAGATCTGCTGTGACATAGGATTTCACAATCTTGACATATATTGTGGACATTCAGATTTAGCTAATAAAAAATAATATCTCTGTACGAATCAGATTCTTGGAATTTTGGGTTTACCTTTGCTCTATTATTATGAAAATATTCCATATCTTTCATCTTTTCCTCCTTTTTGTTATCAACTACTAGATTTAAGTCTAATGATTCGCAATTTTATTGGGATAATAAATTTGCTAACCCTTTTCCTTTCACTAGCTTTGTGGGATGAATTTCTAGATCATACTCTTGGATATTTTCAATCCACTTTCCCCTTCTCCCTTCACTATCTGTTTGGCCGAGCATATTTTCACAATGATGTGTGGGATAGATGCAATTACTTGTGAGTATAGTACATAAAACCTTAGTGAATTCAACTCCTTTACCATGGAATATACTTGTTTCTACATGAAGATGTATTTTAATTCAACATCTCTTAAGGCTTTGCTGGAAAATGCAATGGGTTGCTCATGTCCTTTTGGATTTTTTTATAAAAGTATAGTTTCTATGGTATGAGAGGATGCAAAAGAAAATATTAGAAATGGCTTAGCATAATCAGGGTTGATCAATACTGGAGCTTCTCCTATAGATCTCTTCAAAGTTTCAAAGGCCTCTTTTGAATCCTTATTCCATTTCACCTCATTACCCGTTTTTAGCATGTTGGTAATGGATTTAATTAACTCAACCAGATTTGGGATGAATCGCTTTAGAAAGTTTACTCTTCCTATAAATGATTGTACTTACTTTTTTTATGGGACTATCAATTGACTGTATGGTACCCACCATCTCTTGATCTACTTTCACTCCATCTTTTTAAACAATATTCCCTAATTACTTTCCTTCTTGAAAAGAAAAACTTGATTTGTTTGGGTTTAAAGAGAGCCCATACGATCTGCACTTATTCAATATTTTCTTCGAATGAGACAAGTGGTCATCATCAAACTTGGAAAAAATAGTCATTTCATCGAGATCGGTCACTATGAACTTGTCTCTCTCTCCAACAAATGTTATGTCCATGCCTCGCTAGAATGTGTCCCCTACATTCATAAGACCAAAAGAAATTTTTTCATACATAAAGGTACCCCATGGTATTGTAAAAGTAGTATTTTCCTTCCCTTCTTTACTCATGGCTACTTGATTGTAACCTAAAAATCCATCCATCATTGATATTATGTTTGCTCCTACTACTTTCTGTAAAATCTAATCCATTTTTGGCAATGGGAAATTATCTTTTAAAGAGCATCCGTTTAAGTTTATAAAATCAACACATAGCATTATTTGTCCAGTCTTTTTTCTCACTAGCACTAGATTGTCTACCCATTCCGAATATCTCAAGGGAATTATTATTTTTGCATCTAATATCGTCCTCACCTCTTTTTCTATGATGGTAAGTAGTATGGGATTTTTTTGTCTCATCTTCTGCTTAAAAGGTTTTACTCCAGGTTTTAAAGGGATCTTATGCTCAATGATGGATGTATCATAAGTCCCGAGGTCTTTGTACTTCCAGGAAAAAACATCTATGTACTTCTTAAATATTTTAAGGTGTCTATTCTTTACCTCATCTGGTAGTATCTTGGACAACTTGATATTTTTTGGCTTTTTTGTTGTTCCAATGTTTATGTCCTCTACCTCACTTTCTTTGGGATGATTTTTTTTCTTAGTAGGAATATCATTCTTATAAAAAATCATTTCCAATGGAACCAGTGCCTTGGGAATAAAAGTGATTTTTAGCTGCACTATCTTATGGTTTTCCACCTTGTTGTTGAACTTTATATCTATGATCTCCTCCTCATGACAGTCTGCATTCTCATTTACATCTTGGTCCTAATCGATGTAAATGGTTGAAAATTCGTCAATCATTTCCAAAAATCTCTTGATCTACTGATCATACTCAAAAAAATTCCATTGCTTTTGATTATCAGGGATAAAGGGTCTATAAATAATTTCTACCTCATGCTTTATTTTTATTTCAATGGAAGGTTTGAATTTTTTTGTTGCTAAAACCAATGAATTTCCTTTTGATTCATCTCCCTAGGAATAGAAGTAATATTTAATGCATGGAAAAAATTATCTATTAGATCCCATACTTGGTTTCTGTAGGATCTTAGCCTGGGATGTTTAGTTTTATAAATATTTCTGGTTTGTTGTACTATAAGTTATGAGTATCCATAGACTGAAATCTGTGTGATTCCCATTCTTGTTGTAGCCTCTAACCCTAGTATGAGTACTTCATACTCAGCCCTCGATTTGGATCTTTCACTTTTTGATTAGCTCACTAATGGAATAGATTAATCAGTTTACATCTTTGTCAGGCATTAATGATCTTAACCGTCGATCTGCTTTCAAATCCAATGGTGGCCTGCTAGTATCTTTAGTGCCCAATCCTTTTATCCTTTGTTCATCCACCCATGGTTTTCTACCACACTCTCTTGATACTTTTTCTATCTTCTCTCCCAATGTAATAAAAATATTTCTTCACTTTGACGATTCTCTAGGGCTAAGGAACGTTGGAAAAGCTTAGAAACATATAAGTACTAACATTCCATGTGTGGGCCAAGGCATGAGATATTTCTTATAAGATGAAGAATCCAAACCACTTGAGATAAATATTCAGATCAAGGGAGTATAAGGTGGATCAAGGGAGATTCATGCTACCATGAATGGAAATGGAAATATATTTGAGATATAATATTATCCACCTAATATCATACTCGAATCTTGGCACAAAAATCAAGGTGGAGAGGATATAAAATGATTTTATCTCCCTTAACACTAATCAAGGAGTGAAAATGTTGTGATTTTCGCTCCTCTAAAGGCATGCAAGGAGCATTAGGATTGTAATTGTTTCCCTCTAGACCACTTGGAGGGAGTGGTAGTCTCAACAAAGGCTCAAGGTAGGGTTTGTTAAGATGGTTATTCGACCTCCAAATGTCAAGGGACCTTCCCAATTTTTTCTAGGGACTAGGTAAACCATAACAAAATGGGACTTAACACACCTAGGGAGAATCACAACCTTTAATTCTCATGGTGATGAAGCATGTTAGGTCAAAAGTGCACATTTGAGGTACAACAACATGTTGACAAAGGTAGTAACTAGAGAGAAACTGAGTTCCTACTCAGTTTCAATTGGCCTTCGAGCATGAAGGTGAAAATGAGAAATTTGATAGGTCTAAGGTTTGAAGCATAGTATAGTAGATGCAATAGAAACGAAGTTGTTGTGATAAGTCTCCAAGTGGGAGATTGTTGGTTGTGGAGCCTGGTATTCCTGATTTAGAAGTCGTTGTTTAGCCGTGTTTGTATCCCATCCCATGATGGGGGGTCATGGGGGGGATTTCTACCCCACACTAGTTGTCATGGGGGGTACAGGGTGGGGGTGACTACTTTTGGGAGCCACCCCCCCACTGGTAGGGGTTCAGAAGCAGTGCTCCCATAGCGAAAATTTAAAAAAAAAAATGCCTTTTAAAATGTTGTAATTTCATAGTCATGATTTGGTCAATAATGGGTAATTTACAGGCCCATGGTATCAAGAGTATCCCAAGATATTTTCCCATTGTAATCCACCTTTACAAGGAATACATTGTAATACAGTTGTGTATTGTATTGTAGTATTGTAAATATCTACGTGATTGTGTAAGAGAGACTCTGAGAGAGTGAAGAGGAAGTTGCAGGGAATGTGTTGCGGGTTGTATCCCTTCATTTGTTGGATGGTGTTAAAAGGACTGACAATTTCTCTGTGTGTAGCCCATATTTGGTGAACCACTTTATATTGGTGCCTCTTTTGTATTGTGTTTAAATGTGTTTTATTTAGGTTTCTTATTTTATGCTATTGTGAATCTGCGATCCTGTTTTCTAACAATACTAAGGAAGCATATCCCTTTAGTATGTTCCCTTTGGCATATGTGTGTACCAATTTGCACATAACATATTTTGGTGACCATAACCGAGAGGAGTTATAATCCCCCTCCGGTTGTATCATATCTAGTTTTCTAGCCATTGTTTGAGTGATTTCTTGCTTGATCTAGCCTTACTTACTATTTATCTACTGCTATTTGAGACGGTAGTAGGTTCCTTGGCTAAAACCCCACTTTTTAAACCATAGTCGAAAGCTGATTTTCCATTTTTTGAAGTCTCGAGTATGAGTCACACTTTTTTGTCCCAAACCCATGACCTTGGTTGCACCTTTTCCCCTTGTAAGTGCAAACTATTATGAAAACCCAAAATTTCAAAGGTTTGCAACTTGTTTTTCTTTTTTATTTTCCCAATATATTTTGATTTTTCATTTCAAGTATGATTTTAGTGTTGTTCTTACTATTTTCATCCTCATTTATTATTGTAGTGGCCATTTACTTCTCCTTTTAGATGGTATAGGAAAAGAATAGATCCTTAGATATTAGTACTTGTCAACTTTAAGTTTATTTTTGGATTTGTTTGAAGCTACATTTTTCTTCATTTTCAATAAGTTTGATTACTAGATCTACTTGAAAGTTCATCGTTGGATTTGTTTAAAGTAGTTTGATTTTCTATTTTGGACCCTTTTGTCTTTTCTTTACAGATCCACACCTTTAATTAGCTATCTTTTTTGCATTCATCCTTAGACTTGTGAGTGGCTTGATTATGATCATTTATATTGAGATATAATGGGTTTATTTGAAGAAAAGATTATTTGGTTTAGTATTGAAATTATGTTGTTTCTCTTTCCATTATACAAGCATTTACATTTTCCTATCATTTATAGTTGATAGATGTACACAACACTTGTGCACACACTTTCATACCTTAAATAAAAACATCACATGGTTCATGACCCCAAGTGCAGGCTAAAAAATAAACTGTAATCTAACCACATTAAAATCTTCCCTTGAGGGCCAAAGAGAATTTTGTATCTAGGTTAGGACTTTGGGGATAGGCATCCAAACAATTCCCCGTAGTCACTATACATCTAAGACATAGTGGTTGAATTTCTAGGGAACCAAAATCTTCTAGTACTATTGGACATGGTTTAGGCCAATTTGTGGGTGGGGCCATCCTTTCAAGGTGTACATGGAAAGACTGGAATTGGATGGCTAAGTGGTGCACTTTCCCGATTCAGTATCGAAGATCATCGATATTGATGTCTTCGAGTTGAAGCTACATGTAGCTCATCTACATGTCCATGAATGAGGTATCCTAGTAGCCATTCTATTTAGGTATATTACCCAAAGATGATATTCTTAGGTGGGAGGATTTTTGGAGTAGATAGAAGTCGGCTTAGGCCTACTCTATAACTATTCCATTTAATATTTACTCATTTGTACTAGATAATATTGATTCCCTTATTTTTTGTTTGGTTATTAGAAGACCTGACTCATATTTCTACTTCTTTTTTTTATGGTATTGATGTCACCATTGGACAAAATATTCGAGAAAGATTTATTTTGTGCTTTTACTTTGTTTTTGTATATTTCTTGTAGGACTAGTGGGTATTTCCTTTTTTCTAGGATGTTATTTTACCTTTTTCTTCTCATTACTAGATTAGCACGTTACGCTCGTTATTTGACTTGGTACCATTAATAGAGTTGATATTACATGATTGAAACATTGTCGACATTAGCTTTGTGTTAGACCTACATTGTTGAATTATTCATCTTAGATATCATCATTATATCTCGTTCGAGGTACTCCCATAGAATTTAGGTCCAACCCCTTTGTACAATTTCTTAGGCTGCATTATCGACTCCGTGATCTGCATTCCAGTTCAACACCTTGCATGATCACCAAATAAATATTCCAATTCACCCAATTCCAAATCCTTACAAGTTGGATCACCTTAAGCTCCTCAAACTACCGCCACCATGGATGATAATACTCACACTTACACTAGTATCCATGTTACTAGAAATCCCACTTATGGTGGCATAATCATCCCTCTTTCCAATGGAGAAATGACTGGAAGTGGTTCCACCAATGGAGATATGACCAACAACACTATTGTTTCCTATACCTCATATACTATTGTGAATATTCCATTCATGCACAGTCTCAACCTTCTAGATTTAGCAATACTAACTAATGATCCCATCTGTCATGATCCTGCATGGCCTCCCATGCCTACCAAAATCCCTTGGACATATGTAACTTTGAAGGGAAGGAATCAAATGAACCATATCATGTCCTTCCACTTGTGGTTCTCCTCCAATATAATCATAGATTATTCTATTCAATTACATTTGTTTTAGAGACCTTGACTAGCAGCACTTCCAAGTGGTATATTGACCAATCCTATGGGACACATCCCAACTTTGTGTCCTTCGCTTCCAATTTCCTAATGTTCTTCCAATTACCAATTTGTTATGATGAGGGAGTTGATGTCATGTTATAATGTATCCAAACTTGTTCTACTCATATAATAGATCATATCCATGAGTGGATTCGATGTTGAAGTCTTTGTAAGATTAATCTCGATGATCGTATCTTCTTAGACTAGTAGTTAAATATACTCTCCCTGCTATAGGAAAAGACATGACCTCTTAGAACCCACAAATTGATCTGGACTTATGTGAGAATTAAATGAAAGAGTATATATATATTCACATACACAAATATATGTATGGCAAGAAACACAGTAAAATAAAAGTAGCTAGAATGGTGGTAGCTATATCTCCGAGAAAAGATGTGGAGGCTATGCTCATTTGTCACAAGGTGAATACAAGAAGATGCATAGATATCCCATTTATAATAAGCACAAGGGAAATAACTCTAGACATCCAAAAACCTAACTCTAGAAGATGAACTATCATAAATTTTGCGGCCCCAAGGTGGTTAGTTGAACAATCAACTTTCCGGGGTCATAACTTTTGCATACGATATTCGTTTGGGGTGCTCGATAGCCCATTGGAAAGGTCTATTTGAGCATTACAAATTTCAACTTGGAAATTATGTATGTTACTGGAAGCCATCCCCCCCCCCTTCCCCGAATTTCCAAAAAACATCGTTTAGGGACTCAAAATGGCCCCAGAAGTTTGGGACCCGAAAAACTATAGAAAAATTACTAGAAAAATGCCGAAATGGAAAACTGTTTTGAGTGAGTGGAATATGTAGGTGGCCACCTATGTCCATCTAGATTAGTCCTCCCCCCTTAGGAAGAAATGGTATCCATTACGTTGAGTGCCACCATAAAATGGGGCAAATTCTGCTGAACTTGACTCCTGATGAGCCACTTGCCTTTGTGGAGTAGTTTCCCTGCTTTGAAAACCTAATATAGTTGGATATTCTGCTTGTGGGTGCCATTAACCTATGTATCCAGGATTTTATCAGTAGTTTCTTGTTCCATGCAGTCGGGATTAAACTCTGTAGGTGTTAATTTATTTGCCACCTCCGAGGTGTCCACCAATGGTGGAAAATATGGGCAAAGGAGCTCCACATTGAATACTGGGTGTAGGCCAAGGAATGGAGGAATGCTTAATTTGAAAGCATTGTCACCAAATACCTTGGTGATGGTGTATTACCCATATCTAAGTGGAAAAAGATTTCGATGGGGTCTTGTGAGCCTCTATTTCTGAAAATTCAACCAAACCTTATCACCCACCTGGAACTTGTGTGGAACCTGATGTTGGTCACGTCATTGCTTGTACTTAGTGTTGGAGGATGTGCTAGAATCGTTCAACAAATATTGTGGCCTTATCAACCTCAGTCTGAGCATGGGAATATTCCTCCCGTGTGGATGCAATGGGAAGAGCTACATCAATTGGGGCCAGTGGTTGGAACCCCATGCACACTTGACAAGGGTTGTATCCAGTAGAGCTATGAAGGGATCTGTTATAACTATGATGAACATAAGGAAGGCTCTCATCCCATGTATGGGGATATTTATAATTGTGCATTCTCATAATATTCAAAAACATCCTATTGACTACATATGTTTGTTCATCGGTTTGGGGGTGGAAGGCAGTCGATTTAGTGAGATTGGTATACATCAATGACCATAGGCTGGACTAGAATGTTCTTAGGAAACTTCTATCCCAATCGAAAATGATAGTCTATGGAATCCTGAAATGAACCCATACATGCTCAAAGAATATCTTAGCAATGGCTTCAACAGATATGTTCTTCTTGCAAGCTATCGGAATGGCCATCTTAGAGAAGCAATCCACGACCAAAAACATTTAGTCATTACCATTGTTGAAACAATTATTGTTTGGTTTAGTTGAAAGAATTTGAATGATGTGAGAAAATTAATGATACCTTATCTTTATAAGTTGTTTCTACATGACCAAGAGTTAATGAAAAAGATGCTAAAGGAGGTAGGCTCCAAGTCCCAAGAGGATACATCCCATATAATCGTGATGCTAAAGAAAAATTGGATGAAAATAAGAGAATAAGGGGTTCCACAGAGGTTTCATAAAATGAACAGACCATATTGGACTAGAGACAAGATCTACGGTTGACAAGAAGTCCGCTCAGCAGAGGTGCAAAATATATAACATTGATTGTGATTAGTGAAATGACTGGTGGATTGTGATAAAGTGAGGAAAGAATCGGCACTCGACGATCAATAGATGAGGTTGATTTCGCGCCATGAACAAGCACTGACGATGAAAGTGATGAGCAGTAGAAATTTTTTTACCTCCTACCACATGTCAAGACATGATCATTTCGTTGGATGAAAAGTGGTAAAGAAAAATGACCACTCACATCTATGAAACCACTTATGTTGGGTGTTATAAAAGGGAAAAGGCACGTGAAATACAAGCCATTTGTCATTTCACACATAAGGAATGAGACGTCTCGCGCATGGTTGGAAGACAAGGAAGGATTCTTTTCCAAGTTACATACTACTAGGTAGGCCCCGATTTCCTGGAAAAGACTAACTGTCTTCTAGAAAATGGAAGAACAAAGTGAATTGGAGTTTCAAAGTAAAGAATTTGACAAACTAGAAGAAAATTTTGAAGGCAGAGACATAAATATTTTTGACAGAATTTTGTCCATTGGTTCGGTTAGCTAAATTAAGAGCAAGATGAAGAATTTGGAAAACCAAGGTATAGATTTACATAATGTCCACAAGTCCTGCTTTTATTATTTATGTCCTGAGAAAACCGTAAACTTCCCAATTTTTTTTCCCTAGTGTGCAATGAATTATTCCCAATCTGAGAGGATCATTATGGAGTCTACTAGGTCAAAAATCCTTTTTCAAGTAAATTCTTCAATCATTAGAGAGTCGTTAGAGGTCCCACCATCGTTTTCTCATAACCTTGAAAATTTTGCGCAAGAAAACCTAATTAATCTCTACAAACATTCTACAACTGAAATTAAATAGACCTTTTTGTCAAAAAAACCTTAAACCTAGTACTTCAATTGATAATTTACCTTTCCCATTGGATATTACCTTGTTTAATGAAGATTCCCAGTATGTCCTTTCATTATTGAGTTAGTTTTTAGGGTTAGATAATGACAAGGTCATCCCCAAAATCATGTTGAGTTTGTTGTTTAGATTGATTTTGCACCTATTTGAGTATGAATCCCATCAGTATCCTTGCTTTAAGTTTGATGAATTCTTAGCTAAAAATATCCATGTTCAGCTAGTGAATTTCCACACAACAAAACATTTCAAATTTTAGTATTACCTGATGAATATGTTTTTATAGTTTCCTGAGGCAGTATTCACATATGACATAAAAAAAATATGTTTAATTATATGAATCTCATAATGTCAGAAGTATATAGAATTATTTTTTAGGAAAATCTACCCATAGTTTTTCCTGAAATGAAAGATATGCTGCAATTCATTCTAGAGAAGAAAGTCGATGATTGGTTCCTTTTGAAAGAACATATTTTTATCAAAATCTACGGTTTTGTCCATGAACCTTATATCTTACTTGATTTCTTGAACCCAAGGGTCTTTTCTTTGGAATTTATCAGACAAAAGCTTATTGTGGAAAATGAGCATTTCTTAATTTTTAGAAAAGAGTATGATATCAAGTTTCCTTTGAAGGTTGGTCCATTCATCATAAAAAATAAATTTGCTCTTCCAGTCGTAGACGGAATTCTACAGGTAATGAATTTTAAAAAGGATTCATGTATTAATTATGATCCACGTCATATAATATCAAAATGAAGGAAACATAATAAGAGAAAAGCTTTTGACCACCAGGAAGTTGAGGGATTGGCTGAGAAAGCTAATATTTTAGAATATGAGTTAGATGCAGGATTTTCTGAGAATTTACAATCAAATACTTCTGCATCAACAAAACTTTCATCTATGTTAGTGCCCATCCCAACAAAGTTGATATTGTTAGTAAAAGGAGCCTTTCTCAAACTATATATATGGAAGTATAAGAACAAGGTACAACAAAAATACTTAAGCTAGATCAAGTAAAAGAAATGGCTGAAATGGAAAGTAAGAAGCCAAAGAAAAAGGAAGAAATTCAAAATTTAACTATCTAGGTACAGGAGTACAGTTTTGATGAAGCAAAAGAGGTTGTTTTTAGTGACAAATACCAATCAAGAACTGATTTATATATCAAATATGGCCACGACAAAAAATCTTCTTCTGAAAAAGTTAATAATATTTTTCCTAAAGTCATCAATATATCAAATAAAGGGGTTTCATTGAAAACTATCAAGGACCATGCAAAGAATACTTTGAATTTGGTAGTGGCCTTCAATGAGAAGGTCACATAAATGAAAATTAATTTGCATCAAATACCAGTTCGAGATAAGATTCATCTACATAGGAAATTTGGAGAAGTGATTTACACTGATTTAATGAAGGCCACTATGAAAATTTCAAAGTTGCAATCTAGAGTGGGTAGATTGAAAACCCAATTAAAACACGAAAAAACTGAAAATAAGGCCCACCAAAAGCAAATAAAGAAGTTACAGATTGATATGGTGGAAATGGATAGTAAGCCTAATAAAGGAAAGGCCACTAAAAATGTTTTGGCTGAAAAGGAGAATACAATTCAATTGCTCAAGAAGAAATTAAAAATCCCAGCTACTCAGTTAATTCAAGCATCTAAATTAACAATTTTGGAATAGGAAAGAGAAATTCTCTTAGGAATTGGATGATATTAAAGAAAAATTACTTAAATTTATAGAGCAACAGATTAATTGGGAGAAATAAAGAGCTAACTTTAGAACTTAGATTGATAGTTTGAAGGAAAATAAAACATGTACATAAAAAGAAAGGAAAGAGAAACAATTTGAGATGAAAGAGAGAAACCAGGAAAATATGGAAACAAGTACATAGAGCTTAATTCAAGCTATGTTCGAGGTTAGTCTTAAAGAAGAAGAAGTTAATGGATTGAAAGTGGAAAATAAAAAACGAAGTGAAGAGATTGAGAAAAAGGAAGAAGAAAAGAAATAATTTGAAAACAAAAATAAATAATTGTTGGAAAAAAATGAGAAACTAATTTCATAGGGGACAGGACATCTCCCATTACAAGGTGCTAGACATTTTATTTGGGATTTGATAATAACTGAAGCTAAAAAATTCATACCATATCTGAATTTTCTGAGGAGCAAGGAAACAATGTTAAATGAAACAATACAAAGTTGTACAGTCATGAAAGAAACTTTGGACAAAAAAACAAAAGAAACAGCCAAGAACACTATTAATTTTCTCAATACTTTATCAGGGGAGGAATTGAATAAATTGATGATTAAGAACCTAATTGCAGTTATAACTTGGGCTAGGAGGATTATTGGAAAACATCACAATGTTGAAAGTGTCCAAGAAAAGGAAAATCAGATGTTGCAACAAGTTAACTCTTTCAAAGGATTATTTATAGATTTGTTTCAGAAAGGAATCCCTTCCTTTTGGGATGGAGAGAAAAAATTAATCTTTCAAATAGATTATAAATCTTTTCTATTCCAAAATCGAATGGATCATCATAAATTTGAGAACCTAACCCAACATTTAATAGGGAAAGTAAGAATGGATAAGGTTAAAGTGGAATTTGAGATATTAAATCAATTAACAATGATAGGAACAAAATTATCTCCTACATCTTATGTGGATCACGTGAAGATGAAATTCCTAGTTAAAGAAATGACAATTTATGAAATTCCTTCCACGGAGCAGTGGAAGACAGTCAAGAAATTTGGGAAAATGAAGTACAGTTTACATCAATGTTGACTCAAACCCAGTCGACAGGGGTTCCCATCACTGTCGACACCAACCCACTACGATCTCCCTAAGCACTGGCCCAGACAGGTTTTACCCTATCTAGCAACCCCTGCAGAGTAGATGAGGTGTGTCGCCCGAGGCAATCAAGGGAGAGTGGACAGAACCATGTTTCTGCCGAATGAAGGAGGATGATTGCGGCAAAAATTACTTAACTTATGCAGCATTCAAAATAGATCTATGCATTCAAGATCAACATCATTCGTATTCATAGCATCATTCAACAGAAACATTCATCACGAAAAATATAACATTAAAGTATTAACTGCAGCAAGAAATTATCGCAACATGCATTAACGTAAAAGGTACAAAGGGAATTTCACCAAACGGTTCCATCATGTCATATTACTTCAGAAAACCCTAATACAACATCTCCGCAAAACCAGATTTTAGCAATATCTCTTGATCTCACACACAGACTCAAAGATGCACAAACAACATTCATAAATCGTATCCCGATCAACTTATCTGACACTTACAACTCATGTCTATATATAGGCTTCCGCGTTTACAATGCTTGTCCACTTACTAACAACTTCTTAACCGACAGTTGGACAAATGACCCAAAATCTAACTGATGTGGTCCAAATGACCCAAAAACCCACCTACTGCAGTACAATTAACCCAAAATTACATATCATATGGTCCAATGACCCAAAAACCCGCATTTTGTGGTACAATCGACTCAAAAATACATAAAATAATTCAGCCTTCTTCCTTCCGTGACCTCTATTGACATGTCCCAGCATCGTTGATGCTGCGATTATTCCTTACCAAACCGCCTACCAACAAGCCCCTAACACAATCTTGTGGCTCGCCCTCGGCCATGTCAACTGGACATGGTGTATTCTGTGGTCTTCACTTTGAAGTCCTCGTACTGCTGCGCGACTGTTGTCACCATTTCCTTGACTTTGATAGCCACCACCTGACTGTCGACCACATCTTCGGTAGATGGATGCGTAGTGAGCTTCGCCGTCACCTGTTGATGACCATTCTGTATGGCTTGAAGCGCTTCACCAGCCTTTGTCATGAACTATCCCCCAACCTCCTGAAACTGCTCCAACTGCACATCATGCTTCTTTTGGTGCTCATCAGCCTTGGTCACTCATTGTTGTAATTCCTTTAAGTCATGAGACTTGGAGACCTGTTCCATAGGTGGAATTATGCGCATGGCTGCCTTGAGTGTCACCAACTGTCCTTCTGCGTCCTGCCGATACTTGATCAACTGGTCAACCTGCTCATCCAAGATAATTTGGCTACAGAACTGTACGGTATCGGCTATGAGGTTCGTCGCGGCCTTTTCCAGCTCCTCCATCTGAGTTGCGACCTCCTCAATCGCCCTTTTTCTATCGTCGATTTCAACTTGAGGCATACTAGGATTCACCTGATCCTTCAGCTCTTGATTCTCCTACCGCAACTAGACAATGGCATTCCCCAGTCGCTGCACCCATTGGAGCACATATGAATCTTCAATCGGCTCTTTCACATGCTGACATGCCTGAACAATAGACGCCTCGACTCGCATGCTTTGATCCCACAGATGGGCCTTCTCCGCAATCAGGAAATCGTGTTCCTTCTTTAGTCCTTCGATTTTGTGAGCCTTCTCTGCCTATTCTTTCTTAATGTCTTCTTCGAGCTCATCCACAACCTGCCGTGCTGAGGCAGCCTTGCCGTTCAATTCTGCAATGGTACACTCTGCGTCAGCCTCGATCTCCTGCAATCGTACACACATACCACTAATCTCCCACAGTCGGTCTGTTGTCTGGTAGTTGTCTGCATAGTGGTCAATCCTTTCGCTGGCAATGCGTTCACATTGATGATCACCTTCTCCAACTACTGCATCAAGGCATTCACCGCCTCATCTTCAGTCACAATCAAAATCGGGGGAATCTCTACATTCATGACCTGTGGCTTGGTGTTGATTGTGCTAACTTGTGGTGCCACTGCATCGTTTGGTGCCCTTCGCGAAACCATGTCTTACAAAGAGTTCACACGAGCCGTGAGTGCATGGAAGACTTCATTTGTCGCCCTCGTCATCTTCTAAGCTGCTATGGTGGATGCATCAGTGATTACTTTCATAAGTCGACCCAAGTGCGCCTCCATCAGCAAGGGAAACCCACTAATTGTTGTCGGGTCCTGGTTCCCTTTCGTTCTGTTCTCTTCCAAGGCATGGTCACTATCATCATCTGTCGGTGTTTTGATGGACTCTTGATCAAAATCATGATGACTGTGTGGGTCCTGTGCCGATATATGATCTTCTGGACCCTTTTCCATCCCTCAAGCCTCAATCTCGGCCAACACCATAGGTTCACGCCATTCCGCTGGCTAGTTGTTCATGATAGCCTCCAATGCTTCAGTCGTTACCTTGTAAGGGGTTAGCAACCACTGTTGACCGTGGTCACGCCTTGCCTGCACGTAAATAGCATGCGGCCGAACTGTAAACTCCATGATTGGATTAAAATTTTCCGTAGTGTCTTCGGATATCCACAGTACCTTTGTTACTGCATTGCAAAGCATCTCCCAGTAGAGCTAGAATAGCAATTGGCAATCCTGGAGTCGCTCAGGTTCCCGTACATACCATAAGTTCTCATAGCGCGCACCCCACTACTCTTTTGCAGCCACAACTTCCATGCCCTAGTACACATTGGGATCCTTCCAAGCCACAAATGCAATCAAGAGTAGCAGCCAGCTATATTTAAGTGAGCCCTTGCCAGCTTGAACTACTGTAGCATCATCTGCCAACTGAATTAATAGAAACAAGGACCAGTTCATTTGAATTCCCTCCACACATTGTACTGCATATGCAACAATCCCCGAGTTGCACTGGTTAGGTCGACCGCCCCTAACCACCTTGCAAGATAAAATCTTGGTGTCGGTGAGTACCACCTGATCATTTATACTACTGGTGTGATACCCACGACCATCTGTTTCCAAGCCATATTTCTTTACCAGCTATCCTGCCCGCTTTTTATCGTTCACCTTCCCTTGGAAGTACTGTGATGGGTCGACTCCATCTTTAGGAAACCCAGTAATGTGGGAGATCAAATCAACAGTAACCATAATTTCTCTATCCAACCACAACGAACCACCATGGAAGCAAGCAAGCAACTGCTTTACACATGCATTAACTTCCACCATCTGCTTGAAGTGCGGCATGTTTATTTGCCCTAACAAGTCGGCCTGCTTCAATCCTTGTGCCCAGTCCTATGGAATCAGCGTGGAAGTAAGTTGTGACCGAGGCACATATGGGGCCGATGCAATTTCTGGGTAGGCCACCATATCATGATCATCGTACCATAGGATCATCAATGCCGGCACAATATCAATAGAGCACTCCATTCCAGTAGGGAGTGCTGGCATCTTCACGCCATACTTCTACTTCAGGTTCAGCTTGCGTGGGGTTACATCTAGCTGACTCGAAGGGAGATACCCAGGGATTTCAATAGCCGATAGTCCCTCCCATGGGGCAGACTCATCAACGCGGTGACTGGATTTCCCTACCTGCCCCTGAACTTCTCCTACCACTGCGGTAGATGATCTAAGTTTCCTCTTGCTCTGTGGGGACTCAAAATGCTGACCCCCCGATGCTTTTTGACAATGACTGATGCTCCCACCGGCATGTTTTCAACTTCTGCCTCTAGATTGACATCTCCCGCAAATGCAACTTCTTCCTCAATTACAATCCCAGTGAAAGGAGACTCAACCTCACTGCTAATCTCAACTGCTTCTAGCTTTCATGGAATACCTTACGCAGTGCTCTCAACTGATAGCTTCTTTGTCCTAACAACACTCTGCAAGTTCAAATGAACCTTGCCCAACATACAACTACACTCACCCAGCTATAACAATACTCTTTAGATCTGCACAGACACTTAACAACTAAAATCTCGGTGCCTTTCGACCAACTTCTACCTATTTTTATAGCCTCCAGTCGAATCCTCCATAATCATCACTAAATCCTGCATTAATGCAACCAAAATCCTGTATTAATGACACAAATCTATCGTCGATCCTGTCAGCCGATCAGTCGGATCCGCCATTAATGCCCATTATTTGAACAAGCGCCATTAATTAACTGTTTTTACTTTTGGCATTTATTACTAATTTGACCTGGTCATGACCCTGCTACTTGTCACGGACCGCTCCTAACTTGTGGCACGAGCCTCCTTGATTTCGCATTCTGTTCCTGTCGGTGCGCCAACCTGTCACTGATCTACTTGCATTTTTTTTCCCCGATGCGAATCAGGCATCACGATGTTCCAAGCCTGACTGATAGGGATTCAACCTGCTACCATTAATCAACTTAGGGAGCATCGCTCCATCCAACTGCTGTAACTATATCGCTCTTCCTGAAGTTATGCTACTGATGCGATACGGACCAAGCCAATTTTCCAGGATGTTTCATAAACTTGTTGTCATACAACAACACCAAATCTCCCTTTTGAAACTGTTTGTTTTTTATGTGGTGATCATGACAAGCCTTCTAATGATCCTTCTCCACAACCTGATGGAAATCGGTGATAAAGCGATCTTCCTCCGGCTGCACTAACTGCGCAAGACATTCCTCCAATGCTGCCACAGAATCCAATCCTATCATTGCTGCAATGCGTAGACTTGGAGCAATGTACTCCATTGGCATGATTGCTTCTTGGTCATACACCAGCTTAAATGGTGTCTGACCCATTAACCTTTTACATGTGGTGCAATAGACCCACAATACTGTTGGGATTTGAGATCCCAGTCATCATGGTTCACATTGCACACCTTTGTCAGCGCATGTTCTAATATCTTATTGAAAGCTTCCACCGTGCCATTTTCCTGTGGATGATATGACATACTTTTCTTATGCTATATCTGCAGCTCCTCCATCAATGCACTGATAGTGTGATTGAGAAAGTGGCTTCCTTGATCACTCAACAATATCTTG
This sequence comes from Larix kaempferi, assembly GCA_027924585.1. Classification (NCBI taxonomy): domain Eukaryota; kingdom Viridiplantae; phylum Streptophyta; class Pinopsida; order Pinales; family Pinaceae; genus Larix; species Larix kaempferi. The sequence continues at coordinate 4,028,488 of BSBM01000125.1, read as the reverse complement.
GGGCAGCTGAAGCGAGTGATAATGTTAAACAAAAACTATGCAGCCGTGGTTGCAGAACAATCAACGACTGGTGCAGCCTCCACCCATCTTGTCAAGTAATCTGTCGCCGTGATGATATACCTAGCACTAGTGCGCTTACCCGGTGGATTGATTGGTCCCACAAAATCCACTGCCCATTTGTCAAACGGCTGTAGTGTTAACTGAGGCATCAGTGGCATCTCATCCCTCCTTGATGGCTTCCCAGTCCTTTGATAGGCATCGCAGGACCGTGCATATTCTGTCGCATCATTATGCACCGTGAGCCACCCTATCCCCACATGAAGCACCTTCCTAGCTATTTCCCAACCGCCATAGTGTCCTCCAGCTACTCCTCCATGTGCTTTTGCCAATATCTGCGCTTGCTGATGTGGCAAGACACATCTCCGCAATATCTCGTCGGCACCCATCTTATATAACTCTCCTGCAATAAGCTGGAAGTCAATAGCTTTAATGACCAACTGCTTCTTTTGACTAGTGGTGAACTCTTCTGGTGCAATACCTGTTTCTAGAAACTGAATGATTTCTTCAAAATAGCCATCGTCTACTTCAACTCAAAACAGTTGCACATCAGGAAACCCATCTTCAATGTTAGTTGGCTCCTCTCCTGTTTCAATCTGTGATAGATGATCAGGGCCGGAATTCAACCACCCTGGATTCACAATTACTTCAAAGTCAAACTCTTGAAAGAGAAGTAACCATTGGCATATCTTTCCCCCCAACACAGGTTTATTGACCAGGTACTTTAATGCAGAGTGGTCTGTGAACATCTTAAAATGTCCGCCCAATAAGTAGTGTCGGAACTTCTACAGTGCATAGACCATCGCCAATCGTTCCCACTCAGTAGTGGTGTAGTTCTTTTCTGCGGATGACAACTTCCAACTGGAGAAAGCAATAGGGTGATCAAGATCCCCCTCTCCTAGTTGCGCTAGCACCACACCGAGTGGAATTGAGGATGCATCAACATGAACATGGAATTCCTTACTCCAGTCCAGGAATACTAATATCCGTGCCGAAGCCATCTTAGCCTTGAGCTGCTCGAAACTATCCTTACATTCAGGGCTCCATTGAAATATGACATCTTTCTTTAATAGCTTCTCCATAGGGGCGGTGATTGGTGCATATCCCCTGATGAACTTTCGGTAATACCCAGTATGCCCCAATGTTTCCCTCAACTGCTTGACTGTGGTCAGCAATGTCAAACTCAAAATAAGCGCAATCTTCACTGGGTCTACTAACAACCCTTGCTTGCACACAATATGACCTAGCAATATCCCAAACGGGGAGCAAAAAATGCACTTCTTCAAATTCAGTGATATCTGGTGCTGTCGACAGCGCTCCAACATCAATCGTAGATTGGCCAGATGATCACGGATCAAACCATAGACTGTCCAATCATCCATGTATACCTACAAGAACTTCTGGATGAAATCCTTGAATGTAACAACAACAACCCGCAAAAATATCGCAGGTGCATTCTTCAACCCAAACGGCATGACAATATACTGGAAACATCCCCATTCTGTCACGAAAGTTGTCTTGTGGCAATCTTCTTTTGCAATACAGATCTGATGATAGCCTAAGAACCCATCCGTGAAAGAGTACATCTCCTGGCCACCTACTCCCTCAAGTACTTCATCAGTGAACAGGGTCGGAAAGGGATCATGCAAACAAGCATCGTTCAACTTCCACAAATCAACACAAATGCGCACCTCACCGGTCTTCTTGTCCTGCACCACCATAGGACTAATCCATTCTGACTCTTTGACCAGTTCAATGATACCAGCATCCAACATGCGATCAAGTTTTGCTTTGACCTTCTCCTCATGTCGCGGATTGAGCCGATAAGGTCGCTGCCTGATCGGTTTAGCATCTGGTTTCAAGGGAATCTTCATCTCGCCTAGATCACCCAAAATACCTTTCATTTCAGAAAAATTCGTAGGAAAAAGGTCTTGAAACTCATGCGACAAATCAGTGACCTTGCCCATCATCTCATTGTCCCAATAATGTCCAACATTCGCAAACTTGGGAGTGGCCTCCATCCCAATATTGATCTTGTGAAGCTTCAAGGGCTGACTGAATGAATCACTTGGTGCACCAGGTGGTACCACATCATGGCTTCCTTTAGACTCCGGAATATTAACATTCCATGGATCATCACCATTGTCAGGCCCACTAGTGATATTGTAGCATTCCATGATGGATTGCATCTAGCAGTGCGTATGCGGATCCGCCGAGTACGCCATAGGAACAACCTTTAAAACCACGTCGCGAATGATCTACAGACCGTTATGGACATCCGGATTGGGATCAGCAAAACTGAATGTATGAGTAAAACATATGGTCAATTCCAACCAAGTAGTGATATCTCCCCGTAACTCAGCTACAGTATACCATGACCGCGACATTTCACCCAAGGTATGGTTAAATGCATGGACCCACTCATCTCTTGGTCATGATGCCCATAATGTCTGACACTCCATCAAATGGCCTCCAAGATCGTTCTAACCATGATACTTCCCTACATGGTAGACCTCGGTATCGTCGAAGCGTACCATCATCAATATTCTTCATTTTGACCATCCATCAATTGATGCCTTGTGTGTCGCCCACCAGTGTGCTGGAGCACCTGTAGTGCTTCATCCAATGCCAGCAATCGACATGGTTCTCAAAACTCTTTCCTCGAACTCCGCCAGAAAATCAGACAAGCCAGGCAATCCTTCATTTACTTGTAATGTGACTGTTTCGGTCGTGACCCGGCATAGCGACTGCATGATCAACCCACATTTACGAAATGACACCTCATGTAAGCGGTTCTGCCAATGATCTAGCGCATCATCAGAGTCAGAAGATGCAAAACTGTCACTACGCCATCCAAGCTCACCATTGTCAGTCGGATGAATGTAATCTTTGGAAATGTTGAATGCATGGTCCCATCCACTGGGATCTTCATCTCTCACTGGTTCAAGGTATCTGCGTCCTTCAGCCGGATCCAATGGGGCTTTGACTTTGAGATCACGATTTTCAAAAGTCATCATCTGCCGCTTGAACTTGATTACCGCTCCGCTGTTGTTAGCCCAAACAATCCACAACAATGTGGGAGAAGAACTACCTCCTTCAACCACTTCGATGACATCAAAGTCAACATAGGTATTCATTCCCTTAATGTCCACCACCAAATGGGGGACTCTCCCCATCGGTGTCACTTTAGCATGATTAGCTAACCAGAGCTGTATAAGAGACCAGCTCAATGGGGGGCTTCCCATTTTCTACCATGCCTGCTTGGTTAAGATGTTGACATCCGAACCAAGATCCAGAATGACTGAGTCGACATCGTAATCTCCAATTTGAATATTCATCTACATCTCCTTGCCAGTCTTCCTCCATTGTAAATAATTCACCGCGGATTCCTAGCGTCCCCTTGGCAATCGCTGCAACAACCCCTCTATCTCGGCAAGTGCAGTAGGATCCCTTGCCAACAATAAATAGCTCTCCAGGAATTTCTGCAAAGTTCTATACTGCGCCGACGGACCAACTTCTGATGTCTCGTCAAAGATAGGGGGCATGTCACAGACGATAGCCTTGCCTTTATCCAACGCCCTTCATGCATGGTGGAATGTATCGCGCTATGAATTGATGTCAAATGACACCTTCTTCTGCCCGACCAACCAGATCAGCGGATGTGAGGTATCTTCTCCTGTTTTTGCACCTCCCCGAGTGATCACCGCAATGGCTGCATCATGTGGCATGGGCTCTGCTGAGATTGTTGAAACATTCACACCCTGATTTTGGTTCAACGGTGGATTCCCTGACTGATTCATAGTTTGATTACAATTCTGAATTGGGCGTTGGTTCTGGTTCTGAGTTGGTTGCTGCACTGAATTTTGTACTGGTGGCTATACCGGGTTCTGATTTTGCAACTGTGGAACATTCCCTGCCTGCCATCGTGCAATCAACTACGGGCAGTTCTCTACTGTATGGTCGGCAATGAAGCAAAATGTACACTACATTTGCAACAATGTGCAATCGCACTGATAGTGTCCCCATACCGCACAGTGATAGCATTGCACAGCTCCACAACCTCCTCGTCCTCCTCCACGTCCACCCCGATATCCCCCATGGAATCTGCCCTGCTGCTGGTATTGTTGTTGGTTGTACTGTTGCTGCGTCGGAGCTGATTGCATGCCTTGCCCTTGTTGCACATACTGCGGTTGCTGAACGTACTCTGGCTATTGTGGAGCCATTTGCATCAGATCATATTAGGGCACAAACTCCTGTGGTTGTTGCTGCGGTACAAACTGCACCTGTGGTTGAGGTAGCAGCTGGGCTACCTGCGGCTACAGTGGCGGTTGTTGTACAACACACTGGTCATCGTTTACATAGAATGCATCGTACATTCTCTCGTGGAGTAACCCATATGCCTGACAATCCTTGTCATCATGTCCCACTGATTTACAGAAAATGCAATACAGATTCATCGGCTTGGTGACCATTTTCTGCATATATGGACATTCTTCGTGGCAGTGACCAAAGACCTGACAAACATGACACCATGGCATGCCAACACCATTTAACGGGTTTGGCGTTCCTGAAAAAAAATAGTTGCGAAAGTCGAGGAAATTATCCTTCATATGCCCTTCCCCCCGACATCGTTTGCACCATACTTCTTCATGCTACTCCTTGCCCTTCTTCAAATCTTGCAGCTGTATGTTCAAGTTAGCCAGCTATGTCTGTATCATAAACCAATATAAGGCACGACCTCGCAGGGTCATCGCCAGCTGTCCTTTCTTGGCATCATCATCAATGATCTGTTTTATGGGCCAAACTGCTTCACATAAAAACCAATACTGTTCTGGGTTATCTGTCCCACTCCCATGGAACAACGGTAACTTAGCATCATTGCCCGCCATCCTGAGCTTCCTTCATGCAGGTATTGAACTACTTGCGATCAAGTTTTGTTGAATCGGTGGGGTCGAAGTGGTGTTTCTCACTGGTTGATAGATAGTGAGCGGAGGTGTGGGTACGTAGCTACTGGGATTAGGTCCTACGTCTATCCTGGGCGTAGCCTGTGCGTCCTTTTTCAGGCTGTGAGGCCACTTCGTCTCGTGTGGTCTTCCTTTGTGAACTTGTGGTTCGATTGCAGTAGGACCTTCTCCTATCCTCTGCCTCTTTTCCTGTCGAAACCTCACTCCTCCCCTTGTAATACCACTCTCTTCCTCGGCTTCACTCATAGTCTCATTGTGACCTGTACCCATCTACCCCTGATCATTCCATGCACCGCCCCCCGTTGTCGCGATACCCACGGCCTCCGCCCACCAGGTTGCTCACTGATCTATATGCATCTTCAATATACCCTTTTCCCAAATAAGCATCTTAATGGATAGTTGGAGCGATGGCAAAAACCTTCCTCGGGGTTCACGGAAGAAATATCTTTCAGCTTCACTATAAGACTTCTGTGTGTCAACCGCAAATTCAGTGATATACCCTTCCAAGATGCTATCAAGCCACACTTTGACAACCCACAACGCTTTATTGTCGACCTCCTGTAGTTCTTGGATCAACTTTGGGGTTCAGGTCGTTAGCTCACCACCCTGTAAGTTCCTCTTCTAAAAGGTCAACTTCGCCAAACACTAGAACAAAAGGACTATGAATTCACAGAAGAACCATTCGGGTGGACCATCGTGAATATATCTATCCACCCATTGATCTACCGTCAGTCGAGTGTTCTGACTTTCTTCTTCAGCAAATTCTTGTAGCTTCCGATCAAACCATTCCTGGATCTCGGGTTTCGTCGGGTGCCACAAGATATCCTCCTTTCACTTCGCACACGGTCTTGGTAATGGAACCATTTGTTGACTCAAACCCAGTCGACAGGGGTTTCCATCACTTTCGACACCAACCCACCGCAATCTCCCTGAGCACCGGCCCAGACAGGTTTTACCCTATCCAGCAACACCTGTAAAGCAGATGAGGTCTCACCCGAGGCGATCAAGGGAGAGTGGATAGAACCATGTTTCTATCGAGTGAAGGAGGATGATTGCGGAAACAATTACTTAACTTATCGCAGCATTCAAAACAGATGTATGCATTCAAGATCAACATCATTCGTATTCATAGCATCATTCAACAGAAACATTCATTGCGACAAATATAACATTAAAGTATTAACTGCAGCAAGAAATTATCGCAACATGCATTAAGGTAAAAGGTACACAGGAAATTTCACCAAACGGTTCCATCTTGTCATATTACTTCAGAAAAACCCTGATACAACATCTCCACAAAACTAGATTTCAGCAATATCTCTTGATCTCACATACATACTCAAAGATGCACAAACAACATTCATAAATCGTATCCCGATCAACTTATCCAACAATTACAACTCCTGTCTATATATAGGATTCCGCCTTTACAATGCTTGCCCACTTACTAACAATTTCCTAATCGACAATTGGACAAATGATCCAAAATCTAACTGACGTGGTCCAAATGACCCAAAAACCCGCCTACTGTGGTACAATTAACCGAAAATTACATATCATATGGTCCAATGACCCAAAAACCTGTATTCTGCAGTACAATCGACTCAAAAATACATAAAATAATTCAGCCTTCTTCCTTCCATGACCTCTTTTGACGTGTCGCAACATCGTTGATGCTGCGATTCTTCCTTACCAAACCACCTTCCAACAATCAATGAAGACACCTATCGAAGATAATCAAGTGAAGATTTATGCCAAATTTTGATGCGACAAAGAAAAACAGAAAAATGTTCCAGCATTTTGAATAATGTGAAGACTCAATTTTTGACAAATACAATCTAAAGATGTAATAAGCAGTTATAGATTTCTGATTTTAGAAAGCAAGAAGTTAGGTTTATCTCAATGAGATTCTTATGTATAAATACATGCTTTTGCAATGAAATTGGGGTTGAAACCTATGAGAATGAGACTTATTTTTTATTGAGCATTTTCAAGATTAATATAAATATTGCAAAGCCTAGCAGAAATTTCCTGAGCAGATATTCTCGTTTTATTATTTGCAATCTGTATTTCCTTTTCTCGTGTGAAATTTATTCATGTTATCTATTTCCATTATGTTAGATTTCCATGCTTGAATGAGATTGTATTGAGTCAGAATTCATACTCTTATGCTTTGATTCATGGGATTCAAGTATTCCCAAAACTTTCCTCAAAATTTGATATTGGATTCATCTTTATTTGGTGCCCACTGTTGATGGATTGTTCATTTTTCTTCTATTATCACCTAAAAGCAAGAACTTGACTATAAAAGAATAACTATCCCGCCTTTGTGAAAAAAGTATATTGCTAAGACTCTGTGTATATTTAAAATATTCATGATTTTTAATCCATGCCAAATGATATCCTCTTGTTTCATTCATTTACATTATTGATTTATCTTATTTAAATATTTATTTCCATTGCATTTATTCATTGAGAGATCCCTCTCTAGTAGGAAAGAAGACAACTTCCCTCCTAAATATTGGTTTGAAAAGGTTACCTTGGAACTATCCTTCCACAACCAAAGGATAAATTCTGAGTGATAACAACCATGCTTGGTTAAAGGTAGTCCAGACATCTAATACATGGAGATGGATTCCCATGGCCCATTAGGAGTGGGTAGAGGGGTGTAGAGCCCCTTCTTTTTGATGGAAGGTTTCACAATGGCATAGGAAGTGCATGATCTGAGGTATCGACCAACATCTTGTAGGAGCTTGGGACAATAAAAATGCTTCTGAAATATTTCCACTATGTTTTCGGTGTCGAAGTGCCCTACCACCTGACTGTAATGGGATTCCCAAATAATCTTCGCATGCTCACTTGAAGGAAACATAGATAGCCCAGGTTGCATAGAAATACTTCCTGGAGATGAAATTTTTCCATGGATGTGCCTACACAAAGGGATTGATAGATGGGAGAAAACTCAAGATCTCTTCTATATAGTTCGGGCCACCTAGAGGTCTCATGGCCACAAGAGTTGAGCACCATGGTTAGTGCTGCTACTAGAGGTGGAATTGTTTCAAGTAAGTGGACAAATTCTGTGGCATTCATTCTGTAACTTCCCTTCGGTTTGCATGAACTACAGAGGCTTGTGATCAATGTGGATGATCGTTTCTTTTCCAAGGATGTAATTCTTCCAATGGTGGAAAGAATGGACAATGGAATACATTTCCTTGCGTTATACCTCCATATTTCATAGTGTCGCATCTTCACCACAAAAATAGTTGACGACACTTCCCCTACTGCTTAAAACACCCAGAAGAGAAAAATGATGAATGATCCTTGAATACATACCTATCCTGTCAAGAATCAACCCAGCTGATACTTCATATACCTACACTACCGCGCCTTGCTCAAGCTTAGGTGTGCGGTAGTCCACACTACTGCGCTATGCTCTTTCTCTGCCACGCGGTACTACCACGTTATGCTCTGTTTGAAAGGCACGGTACACCTATTTTAGCCGTTTTGCCATGGCTTGTGGGATCTTGATTTTCGAGAGATTTTTGAGGATTGGTGTCCCTGATTCGATCCTAAATCACTTTCTGTGATTAGTAGGCCTGATCCACTAAACTCTCCCAAGATCCACCCTTCTCTCTTGTTGGTTAACCCTACCTCACACTATAAGAGAGAGAAATTCCATGAGCAAAGGGGAGGACTCTTGGAGACACCAAACTTATGATCTTGAATCTTTGTGGAGATAGCTAGAGGAGGAAGCACTTGGAGCTCGGAGTTGACTTGGATATCAAACAACCATTGTAAGTGACTTCAAGTTGGTAATAGATCATAACTTGTCTTGTTTCCCAAATCACATGTGTTGATTTTGTTTCAATGATATGATTTGTATCTATTGTAGATTTAGATCCTAACTCATATTTCAAGTTGCTAGAGAATCGTATATGATTGTATCTTGGTTTCATTTTGACAGGTTCATTCGCAAGGACTTGGAAATCGGAGCAACCATTAAGACAAGAAATTGGATCGAAGGTCAGTTAGATCTCTTCTGTACAATTTAATCTTGAAATGTCTGTTTAGATCTAGGAATTCAAGGTAGCATTTGCTTAGTTTTGTCTTAGTTTAGAGTCAGTTAAAGTCTACTTTAATCTAAGATAATTTCTACCTATCCATAGGGAGAAAATTCTACATACAAGAATGGCAACTCCACTGGTTTGAACCCCATTTGATTGAAGTATCTAACTTTCAGTCATTTTTTATTGTGATTCTTCTTCTCTTCAAACCAGTATTGATTTTTGGTCTCCTTGACCTTTATTCTTCCCTCCTCTCTATATTTTTCCTCCTTGTGTGATCAGTGAGTCCTCTTGGTCTGCAGCAACCCTGAAAAATTCATTTTTCTTTTGAAAAGTTGTGTTTTTCCATACTCTGCAATAGTACCGCACCCCCACCACTGCATACAGTGCGGTAGTACCGCGTATCCAGAACTCTTACCAGAGTGGTAGTGTAGCAGTACCCTGTTCTAGTCTTCTTCTGCCATGCGGTAGCGTCTGCATATTTCCAATTTTTTCTTTCCTGCTTGGTTTACTGAGTCATTTTTTATTTCCTCTTCTTTAGTTGGTGTTTTCTGTTGCCTGTTACTATCCTGTTCATTACACAGTCTTTGTGGTGTGTTTATTTCTTTTGTGAGCTTGATTATTTTGTGAGTTACTGGCACTATTTGCACATTGGGTCACCCCTTCAGTCTGATTGCATTGGCTTGATCTTCTCATCACAACCAGACCATTACTACTGTTCTTTTTAACTGGATCATGTATCTTTCATAATCACATTGTCTCCATTATTTTCATTAAAATATATATTGAAAATTATCATGAGAGAACAATTGTGTTGTTTGGATTGAAATGATCTAGCAGCATTATTGTGCATTAGGAAGTGAACCATTGAAAATTTGCCACAGAAATTCTCATTTTTTGAAGCATCCTAGTTGCAAGATCAGTGAATTGGAAAGAAGTGTTTATTTCAATTTGGCTCTATTTACAAAAAGAAAACAATTTTTTTTTTGTTTTTGGTTTCTAATTGCTTATGAAAGTTTCATGCATTTATGATCGAAGAACTCTCTCTCTTCCATAGCTAGTTTTCATCGAATAAAAGGCTTATTTCGATTCATTCTCACTTGCATGGTTTGCGTCGTCACAACACCACCAATTTTCACATCCATTTTCCCAATTGAGTAATACAACCACTAAAATTAATCTCCCTAACTAAACCACCATTAACCTCACTTGAGGAAATCAAAAGAATTTGGTAGTTAGGCAGGACACCGGGGATAGGCATCAAAATAATTCCCCCTTGTCATTTTCATTTGAAACATAGTTATTGTCCTCTAGGGAACTAAAATCCTCTAGTATTTATTGACACAGTCATAGCCAATTTATGGAGGGGCCTCCTGACTATTTTTAACTTCCAGGGGTTAAACCACCGCGAGATTAAGAACCAGATGGACTCTGTGGAATGCCGCACTCCACTTAGACCTAAGGCAACATCGATCATTGTATTCCTTGTAATTCATAGTAATGCAAGGGTGATAAGGTAGAAGCACTGAAAACATTTTCCAATGTGTCATGAACGAGGTAGCTTAGTAACTTTTCTACTAGGGATTTTTTACCCAGGATCCCTTTCGGTAGAGGGATATCCTTCTCATATTGGTCTCTCACGTTGTATTGTTCGACTTGGATTTCATCACCTTGTGCAGGATACAACTTGTTGAGGTTTCCAGCTCTTAGTTAGGAATTTGCTTGTTATCTCATCTTTAAAGAGGTTCATTTTTCTCTTTAGTGACTGCTTGTTGGCATTTTAGCCATTATTTTTCTCAGCTCGCTTGCTGAGACACCGGTCTATGTATAGATTTTAGATCTTGCTTTTTTGGCCTGCGAGCCTTGCTTTTTCTAGCTCCTCTTTTGCACACTCGGCTGCATTAGAGTTTTTGAGTTCTTTGTTACGAGACTACCCCCGGATTTCATATTCCTGCCATCATGTCAGAACCACCACAGAGATCACGATGACTACAGGGAAAAAGCCCTCCACCACCACCACCGCCATGAACCTCTGGTCTACCTGCATCAGATATTCCCACTCCCCCTGGCCGTGGTGCCAATCGAGGGAACATTCCACCGCCGATACATACTACATCTTCAGTCCCGTCTATAACCATTACTCACAGCACAGTCTCAGAACCTCTTGCAGTTTATGCAACCACTAGTATTTCTGAGATTCCCACTGTCACTTCAACCACTGTTATTCCAGATATATCTGCCACAGTGGACAACATTACAATGGCTAAATATAGTACAACCAAAAATACTAGACCAGAGGCCATCCTCCTACCCGATGTCAACACCTCCCTTCCACTAGAAACTTTCCACGATGACACAGATGGATCTGTTGGCACCACCGAAGGATCCGACCAGGATATACCTGGCTTGATTTCAGTCCCGGGTGGGTACATCAAAATTATTGAAGACACTCAACTTCATGATACACCTTTTGAACTTGACTATGGCTTTATCACTTCCCAGGCGGAGCTTCCTCCTGTTATCACCGCGCCATCCAGTGTTCACCCACAGGAATCCAGTTCTTTCAGCAACGTACCTCGTACCATATCTCTCCCCAACCTCCCTCTAGGGCATGAGATCATGGCCTCCATTCAGTCTAGTATGGTTAGTCTAGCAAATTCCCCATTAGCGTCGGCATAGTTTAAACGCAACACAGAGAAAATGCTCTCGACAGCTTCCGGATATCCCGCTGTTACCCGTCCTCCTGACTATCAGGATCCCAACATCCCATCTAGCATAGAGTTTCATCACTCCTATGGAGACGGCTCCAGACCTTCAGACATTACTATACCTATGTTCCCTCTGGACCCCGAAAACCCTTTTCAGGACATGAACCCGGACCCAGTCTTCGATGGTCCTCCTATCGTTGAACACACTATGGATGATACCCCCGATACCCCTCGGTTAAATTCCCCACATTTTCTGCCATCACCCATGTTTGGCGCACATTCTATGAGGGATAACCCAGTTTTTTCTCCGTCCTCGCCTGTCAGATATGGAAGACCCCCTCCACAAATCGGCACTTTTGGTGCCATTGGCCAATCGACACTATCATATTTGGCTAGTGGTAGAAGAACACCAAGTCATATAGCTGGATCTTCCATTTTGATCGGAGGTTCACCTTCGGCCACTATCTACACTATCTCAGGAGGTGGACAACGGACTGCCGTGATCCCCAACTCCAACAACCAAACTCCTCCTGGTGGGCCATCAACCCAACTAGCTGGAGGACAATCCTTTGTTGGGAACCCCGATCCTAGTCAACAACCTCCTCATACAGGACCATCCAACCCATCTGCTGGAGGGAAACCCATCGGCACTATCCAACAACCCTCCCAACCAGCAGCATCTGCTCAGTACGGTATGTACAACACACCTTGCAGTGGACAACCTTATACTGGTTTTCCAACCGGGCCTCATCCTCAACATCCCCCATCAGGTACGCTTCCTTCTTGGGAACCTCAAATCCCACAGAGTGGGGGGTACTCATTATTTGGAAACTGGAACCTAGCTAGGGGGCAATCTCAGATTCTCCCCAACTTGAACTCTGGCTTCCCTTATCCTTCGGCTACTACAACACCATCGAACCCCTCCCTTAAATTTCCACACGTTCCTCAAGGAGGAACGAACCATCCATGGAAACCACTGTCGCAGCCACTCCCCAACCCTGCTATGGGAAACACTCCACTTACTCAATATAGTGGTAACATTCCTGGAACACATCAACTCCAAGGAACTTTTCCCCAACCAGGAGAAACAACCATTCCTGGGTTTCAGCAACCCCAGGGTACCATACCTACCATCCTCACTCAACAGAACATCCACCAACCGGTTACCAACACTCAACCGGTTAACCAGATGGCCTACTACACGCAGAACTTCCAGCAGTACCCCGCGGGTAACACATATGGGTATAACACGCAACAGTATGCTATGCAGGGCCCCCTAGGTTTCTCTGCACCCTAAGGTTATTACTCATACCCCCAAACTAATCATCAACTTCCCTTTTTGGCCACGCTAGACTTACCTGATTTGTCAAGTCTCATTAACGATCCCATATGGCATGAACCTCACTGGCCACCCATTCCAGCCAAACTTCCATCGGACATTCCTAACTTCGATGCTAAGCCTTGGGAAGACCCCAAGAACCACGTAATGACCTTCCATCTTTGGTGTTCATCCAACTACTTGATGGATGATTCCATTCGACTACAGCTCTTTCAGCGTATGCTTACCGGCACGGAAACAAAATGGTACATCGAGCTGCCACAACACTCTTTCCATGATTTCAACACCTTGGATATGCAGTTTCTGACCCATTTCCAGCTCCCCATCTAGTATGAGACTGGAACAAAACTATTAACCTTGCTGCGTCAAACCACTTATATGCACATTTTGGATCACATCCATGAGTGGCGTCGACGTCGTAGGCTAATCAAGGCACCCATTCCAGATCAGCTACTTGCTGATTGGTTCACGAAGTCCTTTTTGCCTCCCATAGCTAGGGATATCGCTATGCGCGGGCCGGTCACAGAAGAACAAGCCATCTTGGAAGCTCAGTATATGGGTTTGGTATATACCCAATTTGGCACTTTACACAAACTTCTTCCCCATGCCGCCCGCGTTACCACTGATCCAATGAAACCCACCACTGATCCCCCCATTAATGGAATTGTCAATTCAGTCAAGGCCTAGCCTACTACCAACTCGACGGGGCAACAAGCTTCTACTTCCCCCGCTCTATCACAGGTTGCTCCAAAAGCTACTAATTCTCCTGCTATCTCCTTCGAAGTGAACACAGCTCAATCTACGTCACAACCATCCGGAGGAAAGAAGAAGAACAATCGTGGTAAATCCAAGAAGAACCAGCAGGAGAATCCCAAGCCACAACCCACCCACAACGACCCGAAACCACGTCGAAATGCTAAGTTTCCCTGCCTAATTTGTCAAGACGATCACTACATGCGTGACTGTCCCTACAAGGATGAAGTCAACAAATTCATTAAAGGATCCTCTCACCCGGCAGTGTTAACGGACCCTTTCCCTCAGCAGCAACAACATATGGTTGCCCAAGAAACCCTACAGGGGGGCAACTCGAGCAACCCAACTCGTGGAGAGATGTCCGCAAATCGCGAAATCCTGATGATGAGTAATGAGGAAATTCATATAACCACTCGTTCAAAGACATATGAGAACCCTCCAAGTTCAAACAAATAATTAGAGATAGCCAAAGGCAAATCTCTTGTTGAAGATTCGACTCCTACCCCTCCCCCTACCGACCATATCCATATCGAGAGACCGCTTACGGACACAATGCTATGCCCACCCAAGGGCACCATACGAAAGGCGACATTTAATCACAATGCATGAGCTACCCAAAATTACAACATTGTTGAGGATTTAGCTCAAGCACCTTGCACCATGTCGACTCTCGAGGTTCTTCAACACTGCCCCACGCAGTGTAGAACCTTACTTTCAACACTGGGGGCAATGGACCCAGATACTTCAAACACTATTATGTTTAACTTGGAGCATACCAAACCTCGGCTTTCTCACCAATTAGCCTTCCAAGTTCATACAAAAATCCGTGGACATAGCATCCATCGCACTGTTTTAGATGAAGGTGCCTCCACGTCGATCATGTCTTTGAATTGCTGAAGAGTCTTAGGCTCACCCGAAGTCACGACGTCTCCCACTACTCTCAAGGCATTTGATGGACACGATTTTCAACCTTATGGAATCATTCCCTCAATTGGTGTTGAACTGGGGGGAAAAACATTATCCATACACATTGAAGTCGTGGATGCACCATTAGATTACAATCTTCTACTTGGTCGGAACTGGTTTTACACCATGACCGCCATAGCATCCATTGTCTTCCAGATTGTGCAATTTCCTCATGAAGGGAAAATTGTCACCATAGATCAACTTGATTACTGTATCCCAGACTCTCATCTGAACTTCGCCAAAACCATCCCGTTATTGGATCAAGCTCGGTACCAGTTCCAAGACGTTGGCGTTGGTCTTATGAAGTTTTCTTCCCTTATTGGATTTTTTCCAGAGCTGGGGCCCCATGTTCAACTAGTCAACATGATTTCATCAAATGTCACCCCTTCCAATGATTCATGGGTGATTCCGAGTCCCGTTGAGATTGAAAACTATGGCAACTCCATGCCTTTGAATAGAAACCTCGCAGCGTACGAAGCGATCCAATTAGCCACCGATTGGGTCGACTGTTCTACCCATCACAGCGTGGAACAACTCTCGTCTGAGACTCATTCATCCCCACCACTTATCGATCCTCTCAATTTGATTTTTCCCACTAACGAATCAATAATGGAGGTTATGTGCGGTGATGAGCCACCATGGGGAAATTTTCACCATCGATCTTCATTCCCTACCATTTAGACGCTTGAGCCCGAGACAAAACCCAGTATTTCACTTGGAATGGTTCAAACCAAGTTTCCCACTTCCCTCAACGAAGTATTTTCTAAAGGAAACTTGGCTAACCTTATGGCAACTACTCCCATAGATATTTCAGTGAAGCCTGGTCTCGTGGAAAACATTCATATTGGAAAAACATGTACTCCCCTCGAAATGGAGTTCTACACTATCTACTTCAAAACCTTCCACGATATTTTTGCTTGGAGTTATGAAGAAATGCCAGGAATAGATCCCTCGATTGTGGTCCATGAAATTCCAAGCTTCCCTGGTACCCGACCTGTTCGGCAGAAACTTCGACCCGTCCATCCTCGTAAGGCAGCTGCTATTAAAGAAGAAGTTGAAAAACTTTTGCGTTCTGGTTTTATCTATCCTATCCCATTGACAGAATGGGTATCTAATATCGTTCTCGTAGCCAAGAAACAGGGAACGATTAGAGTCTGTGTCGATTACCGTGACTTGAACAAAGCTTGTCCAAAGGACAACTACCCAACTCCGTTCATCGACAAGATCATCAATAACTGTGCCGGGAGTGTTATGTTTTCATTTATGGATGGCTTTTCTGGCTATAATTAGATCGATATCCTCCCAGCCAACCATCATAAAATAGCCTTTATCTTCCCTTGGGGGATTTTCACATATCGAAAGTTACCTTTTGGCCTTAAAAATGTTGGGGCAACTTTCCAACGGGTGATGTCATACGCATTCCACGATATCAAAGATATTGTAGAACCATATCTTGATGATCTTCCCACTCATTCTCAGACCCAGGATGACCATCCCGATCACTTAGGTGCCATTTTCGAAAGATGTCGTCGCTACAATATTCATTTGAATCCACATAAGTGCGTCTTTTGCGTAGAAGCTGAAAAACATTTGGGATTCATAATCTCCAAAAGCGGGATACGCTTAGATCCTGCGAAGGTAGAAGCCATATTAGCCCTTCCTTCCCCTACAAACATTCCAGAACTTCAAAGTTTGCAAGTGCATGCAAACTTTCTATGCCATTTCATCTGTAATATTTCCGAGATAAAAAAGGCTATATGAGGCTTCTCAAGAAGAACATTCCCTTCATCTGGGATGACGAAGCCCAACGTTCCTTTGATAATCTAAAGGCGGCCTTAACTAAAGATCCTATGATCCAACCCCCGATTACACACGGGATTACATTCTTTATCTCGCAGCTTCGACTTCCACCATTGGTATGGTGCTATTCCAGGAAGACCACAATGGCATAGAACATGTGGTATACTATCTTAGTAAGAGACTTCTCGACTCCGAAACTCGTTATTCCCATGTTGAAAAACTGGCTCTGGCAACAGTTTTCGCTATCCAGAGGTTTCGTCATTACATTCTACTTCGTCGGACCACTGTTATAGCCGATTTCAATCCAATGTATTATATCCTCACGCGTCAAGTGCTCGGGGGAAAATATTCTCGTTGGATCGTCATCCTTCAAGAGTTTGACTTGGAATTTGTCAAATCCAAGTCTAAGAAGTCTTTGGTCTTTACTGAGTTGATTTGTAACTTGCCCCGTGCTACCGATCAATCCAAGCCCATCGATTCTCTTCTTGATGAATCGTTGTTCCTCATTAGCACGTCTGATCCATGGTACGAGGTATTTTATTATATCTCCAAACCCAACATTTCCACCCCGATCTCACTTGCGACGAACATCGACGCATCCAACATCACGCCAAGTACTACCTCATAGTCAACGATACTCTCTATCGACGTGGTGTCGACACTATTATGCGACACTGTTTGACTCTAGATGAGGCGGAACGCGTTCTTAATGACTTCCATGCTGGATCATGTGGTGGTCATCTCTCTGGGATGGCTACAGCCCAAAAAATACTGCGAGCAGGATATTTCTGGCCCTCGATTTTCAAAGACTACATTGAAACGGTCAAGAAATTTCCACCATGTCAATTCTTTCATAGTAAAACACACTCGCACCCTGCTCCACTCCATCCTGTTATTGTCGTCGGCCCCTTTTCCAAATGGGTCGTAGATTTCATACACTGTAAGCCCACTTCAGTCGGGGGGCATAGCTATGTCATAGTAGCTGTTGACTACTTCACAATATGGGCTGAAGCGATGCCTACTTATGCTGAGGACGACAAAACAACAACACAATTCTTATTCAATCACATTATAGCTAGATTTGGTGTCCCACAATCCATTGTGACCGATCATGGCTCCCACTTTAGGAACCATATGATTGAGGAACTAAGTGCCAAGTTGGGTTTTTACCATGAAAACTCAACCCCATACTACCCACAAGCCAATGGCCAAGTTGAAGCCATTAACAAAGTTTTGAAACGAATGATTCAGCGTATTGTGGGTACTCATAAATCCAACTGGCACTCAGCTCTATTTTCAGCACTATGGGCATACCGAACCTAAGTAAAAAGTGCTACTAGGTTTACACCATTCCAACTGGTGTATGGCCTGGAAGCCATTTTACCGATTGAATGTGAAATTCCATCACTTAAGATAGCCATAGAGCTACTTCCCGACACCACTTCCGAAGAGGAACGATTTCTATACCTAGCCAAGCTAGATGAAACCCGTCGCGAAGGTGCTTTAGCCAACAAAGCTCATAAAAAATGCGTCAAAGCTCAGTATCACAAATCCATTCAACCTCATATTTTCAATGAAGGTGACCTCGTACTCACATATGATCAAATGCACGATAAACTCGGAAAAGGAAAACTAGAATCTATGTGGTATGGCCCCTTTGTTGTAAAACATGTCTTGGAGAAAGGAGCCTATGAACTCGTCGATTGTGATGGCACACCATTGGCATGGCCCCGCAATGGGCTATACCTCAAACGCTTCTACGCGTAAGGTTATCCTATGCGGAATACTTTTTGTACATAATGTACTTAGCTTGTTTTCACTCATCTTTTTGGTGTGCGCACGAACCTAATGTATCCATTCTTACTTTGACTTGTGATTTTATGCGCGGATGTCTTCCTACTTCGGATTCTTCTACGGTGCAAGCCGGCATACCCGGAACCTTGCTTCCGCAGCATGGGTAATCTGTTCTCTCACTGGCAAGTTGATATCTTCCGGATCCAATTGTTTGGGTCCCGCAACCAACAATATCGCAGAGTACCATGCAATCATTGGACTCTTGATGGAGGTTGCTTCCCTTGGAATTGACTCCCTATCAGTCTTTTTAGACTCCCAACTCGTGGTTTCTCATCTGAATCGTGTTTACACATTTCACGATCCTATCCTACTTCATTTATTTCGGAGGGTACGCCTCTTGGAACGATCTTTTAATTTCATTTCATATCAACACGTACCAAGGGAATTCAATTGTATAGCTAATTCATTAGCTAATTACATTTTGGATTGGCATCTTGCCCATACATAAAAACAAATCACAAAATAAACACACAAGTCATTGTAAATAAATAAGTCATAAAAGTAGGTCAATATATATATCACTGTATATAAAAGTGTTTTTTCAAATACATAAAGTTTGTGTTTTAAAGACAAAATTTGGGACCTAATCCCATACAAAAATTTGGATCTCAAAGCCTACATATCGTATACATGCCGCAAAAAGATAAAAGCTACCATCTAAGGAGATCTGGGGGATCTATCACGTTCCTCATCAGATTCCTCACGCTGTTGGTGATAACACACTATAGCCCGAACCACCCTACGAAGGAGTCGGCCAATACGCCTAGGCACACCTACAGTATGCCGCTGGAGATGCAAAGGGATGTCGTCCACCCTCATAGCGGGGATACTGTGGGTTAAACCCTACAAATTCCTCTCTATTTCTTGGACCCCTCCCGCTTCATCTTCGTCTTCTTCCTCGTCTGGAGCGGCTTGGTGATCAACACCACCTCAGCGTAATGGCGAGTACCCTGCCGGTCTTTGTGGTCCACGATCTGTGACATGCACACATACATATATTAAAGTCGTTTACACATTCTAAAATGCAATAAAAATTATATATTCAAAAAAGAAAAAAAATATATCCATGAAGGTCATACCTGAGTTGTCCCAATCCTCATCTTCCGGCAGTGCCAAGTCCATGTCATCGTGGAAGTCCACCCCTGCATAGGGGTAGTCATCGATCATCACAATCTGTTCCTCGAGCCACGAGAAGAAATCCTCATCGAAAGCCAAATGTTGTGGCCATCCATGGATCAGTGGGTGGACGAGGGGGCATGGCTCTCTGTGGGCGCAACAACGACATCCTTGCCAAGAAGAAGGTGACTAAGATGCTCCCATACCCAAATTGAGAATTCTCTCCAAGCCTACACTTGTTCACTTGCTCTTTGAGGTTGGTCAATCTTACCTCACACTAGTTGAATACTGTTCCTGCCATGCAATCCACTGCAAGATTCATCTATGTACAGGACGCCTGATGGGGACCCATGCTCCCTGCTGTACGTGTGATGGTGAACAACACGGTTTTTACAGGAAGTTCTACAATGTCTTTGATGACCACCTTGCCGCTTTTCTTCCCCGAACCTTGACGACAATAATGAGCAATTAAAGCATCCGTGCTCGCCTCCGAGTCTGTGAACCCAATAAAACTCACCTGGGCTCCTCTTTTTTAGAGGCCCCTTGAGGAAATAAATATCCTCGAGTTCAATCTCAAGGGAGTGTTCTCCCACTCGGAAAGCTTGAATGTCGGGGTCCCACATTTGAATAATGTGGGTGAGAATTTTTTCCTGCTTACGAATGCCTTTTGTCTTGAAGAATTTTAACAAACCACATTCCCGTAGTGCAGTGACAGTCCTTTGTTCTTTTTCGGCCAACAAATCATCAGCCTCATGCTCTCTTTCTTTCCAATTGACCATTTTTCTCCAAACAAGTTACAAACACCTGCAAAAGGTCATAGGAAAAATTCAGTAATCGTTTAGCAACTTGATCTAAGCTAAAAATTTGAGAAAAAATGATTTTTTCATCTTGAAATTCGCCACTATCACGCTTGGAGAAAATTTTTACTGCACGGTACTGTGCAGTACAGCGCCCAGGTTTAATCTTACAGCGTGGTACTGTTGCACAGTACCGCGCTTCCTGATATAGCGCCCGCGCGGTACTGTGAAGGGCGAAAATTGCCTAATAGGGCTTGCCAAAAAAATTATTTTTCCCTACCGAAAACAAGTTATTCATACATGAAATGAAAGAAGGGCTTGAAAGCTCTTACATGGCACAGACGGTTGTTGAAACGGTGCCCCGAATCTCCAGATATGAACTCTTGAAGTTTTTGCTCCTCAAATGGGTAAAATCTCCTGTTTTAGTAAATGCACAAGTGAAATGGTAACTTTCCATATTTACCCATCCTTTATATAGCTTTTTCACTTATTTTTTACTCATTATTTTATCTGGTTAAAATAAAACCTATTTAACATTACTAATATCTGGTTTCATGAGCATTTGTTGACAGGATCTCCTTTAAAAAATATTCACTTTGGAATTCATTTATTGTTTGACCTTCATTTTGAGCCCACTTTATCTTTTTCGTGCTCTGGATTAAAACTTGAAAAACATTCCAAGCGCTTTTACACCCGTGTCGTTCTTGTCAAACTCAAGTAAATGGTGTCGAGTTTGGTCAGCTTTGCTCATGCTCGTTAAACGACGAGGAAAGTATTATCCTAGTTGTATTTTATTCTTTTTTCGGACCAGAATAATTAAAAATTACGAAAAAGACCATTGGAGTCCATAGTTAAGCTCTTTTAAGACTCCCTAAAATTGAAAAGATTGCCAAGTTATCTTGACTCTTTTACACTTGTAAAAGTATTTGAAAGGTTGTCTATTCGGTGATAGGTTACCCCTTTTTCGGCCCGTCTAGACTATTTACGAGAAAGGTATACCTCGGTCGATTTTTGGCTGGGAGAATTCTCTCGGGAATTGTTTTACACTTTTTCGGGATCGAGGGACTAAATTTACAAAAAAGTACACTTTGGAGCCTCCTTTAAGTTTTTCAGGCTCTCTAAATGTGAAAAACTACCGAGTTTTCCTTCCTTGGACTCGTTAAAATTTAACATCGAAGGACCCACTTTGGGACGAACCCCTCCTTTCTTAGGTTCGTAAAACATGTGAGATTGGACTCATCTATGAGATGAGCTATACCGAGCATCATTTATCCTCTTCAAGCTCAAAAAACAACAAAGAGGTACTCGTCTATCATGTCGGGGGAATATGGGAAACAAGTCAAGTTTGTTTTGGCAGCTTGTCAGTCGTTACCTTTGAACATGGCATGCGTCTGTCCCTTGTCTATTTTGGGTATCTATTTTCACTGAGTTATGGTAATCATCTTGAGTCGTCTCTTTGGCCATGAGCCTACTCATTCGGTGTCTATCCTCTACTATCAGTAACCCCTGCTTCGAAGTCCTGTTACATGCCGTTACATGTTCAAAGGGTTGCATTGTTCAGAGTAGTACACACTACCGCGCCTTGCTCAAGCTTAGGTGCGCGGTAGTACACACTACCGTGCTATGCTCTTTGTCTGCCACGCGGTACTACCGCGTTATGCTCAGTTTGAGAGGTGCGGTACACCTTTTTTAGCCTTTTTTCCATGGCTTGTGGGATCTTGATTTTTGAGAGATTTTTGAGCATTGGTGTCCCTGATTCGATCCTAAATCACTTTCTGTGATTAGTAGGCCTGATCCACTAAACTCTCCCAAGATCCACCCTTCTCTCTTGTTGGTTAACCCTACCTCACACTATAAGAGAGAGACATTCCATGAGCAAAGGGGAGGACTCTTGGAGACATCAAACTTATGATCTTGAATATTTGTGGAGATAGCTAGAGGAGGAAGCACTTGGAGCTGGGAGTTGACTTGGATATCAAACAACCATTGTAAGTGACTTCAAGTTGGTAATAGAACATAACTTGTCTTGTTTCCCAAATCACGTGTGTTGATTTTGTTTCAATGATATGATTTGTATCTATTGTAGATTTAGATCCTAACTCATATTTCAAGTTGCTAGAGAATCGTATATGCTTGTATCTTGGTTTCATTTTTATAGGTTCATTCGCGACGACTTGGAAATCAAAGCAACCATTAAGACAAGCAATTGGATCGAAGGTCAGTTAGATCTCTTCTGTTTCTTCCAGCAGTTTAATCTTGAAATGTCTGTTTAGATCTAGGAATTCAAGGTAGCATTTGCTTAGTTTTGTCTTAGTTTGGAGTCAGTTAAAGTCTACTTTAATCTAAGAGAATTTCTACCTATCTGTAGGGAGAAAATTCTACATACAAGAATGGTGACTTTGCTGGTTTGAACCCCATTGGATTGAGTGATCTCACTTTCAGTCATTTTTTATTGTGATTCCTCTTCCCTTCAAACCAGTATTGATTTTTGGTCTACTTGACCTTTATTCTTCCCTCCTCTCTATATTTTTCCTCCCTGTGTGATCAATGAGTCCTCTGGGTCTGCAGCAACCTTGAAAAATTCATTTTTCTTTTCAAAAGTTGTGTTTTTCCATACTTTGCAACAGTACCACACCCCCACCACTGCATACAGCGCGGTAGTACCGCGTATCCATAACTCTTACCAGAGCGGTAGTGTACCAGTACTGTGCTCTAGTCTTCCTCTTCCACGTGGTAGTGTCTATATATTTCCAATTTTTTCTTGCCTGCTTGGTTTACTGAGTCATTTTTTATTTCCTCTGCTTTAGTTGGTGTTTTTTGTTGCCTGTTACTATCCTGTTCATTACACAATCTTTGTGGTGTGTTTATTTCTTTTGTGAGCTTGATTATTTTGTGAGTTAGTGGCATTATTTGCACATCAGGTCACCCCTTCAGTCTGATTGCATTGGCTTGATCTTCTCATCACAACCAGACCATTACTACTGTTCTTTTTTACTGGATCGTGTATCTTTCATAATAACATTTTCTCCATTATTTTCACTAAAATCTATATTGAAAATTATCATGAGAGAACAGTTGTGTTGTTTGGATTGAAATGATCTAGCAGTATTATTGTGCAATAGGAAGTGAACCATTTAAAATTTGCCACAGAAATTCTCATTTTTGAAGCATCCTAGTTGCAAGATCAGTGAATTGGAAAGAAGTGTTTATTTCAGTTTGGCTCTATTTACAAAAAGAAAACAATTTTTTTTTTGTTTTTGGTTTTTATTGCTTATGAAAGTTTCATGCATTTTTGATCGAAGAACTCTCTCTCTTCCATAGCTAGTTTTCATCGAATACAAGGCTTATTTCGATTCATTCTCAATTGCATGGTTTGGGTCGTCACAACACCACCAAGTTTCACATCCATTTACCCGATTGAGTAATACAAACACTAAAATTAATCTCCCTAACTAAACCACCATTAACCTCACTTGAGGAAATCAAAAGAATTTGGTAGTTAGGTAGGACACCGGGGATAGGCATCAAAATAATTCCCCCTTGTCATTTTCATCTGAAACATAGTTGTTGTCCTCTAGGGAACTAAAATCCTCTAGTATCTATTGACACGTTCATAACCAGCTTATGGACGGGCCTCCTGACTGTTTTTAACTTTCAGGGGTTAAACCACCGCGAGATTGAGAACCCGACGGACTCTGTGGAATGCCACACTCCACTTAGCCCTAAGGAAACATCGATCATTGTCTTCCTTGTAATTCATATTAATGCAATGGTGATAAGGAAGAAGCGCCGAAAACCTTTTCCAACGTGTCATGAACAAGGTAGCTTAGTAACTTTTCTACTAGGGCTCTTTTACCCAGGATCCCTTTCGGTAGAGGGATATCCTTCTCATATTGGTCTCTCACGTTGTATTGTTCGACTTGGATTTCATCACCTTGCGAAGGATACAACTTTTTGAGGTCTCCAGCTCTTAGTTAGGAGTTTGTTTGTTATCTCATCTTTATAGAGGGTCATTTTTATTTTTAGTGACTGCTTGTTGGCATTCTGGCCATTATTTTTCTCAGCTCGCTTACTGAGACACCGGTCTCAGTATAGATTTTAGAGCTTGCTTTTTTGGCCTGCGAGCCTTGCGTTTTCTAGCTCCTCTTTTGCACACTCGGCTGCATTAGATTTTTTGAGTTCTTTGTTACGAGACTACCCCCGGATTTCATATTCCTGCCATCATGTCAGAGCCACCATGGAGATCACGACGAGTATAGGGCAAAATCCCTCAACCACCACCACCACCACGGACCTACGGTCTACCTACATCACGTATTCTCGCTCATCCTGGCCGTGGTGCCGGTCGAGGGAACATTCCACCGCCGATACATACTACATCTTCAGTCCCATCTGTAACCGTTACTCACAGCACACTCTCAGAACCTCTTGCAGTTTCTGCAACCACTTGTATATCTGAGATTCCCACTGTCACTTCACCCACTGTTATTCCAGATATATCTGCCACAGTGGACAACATTACAGCGGCAGAATCTAGTACAGCCCAAAATACTAGACCAGAGGCCATCCTCCTACCTGATGTCAACACCTCCCTTCCACTAGAAACTTTCCACGATGACACAGATGGATCTGTTGGCACCACCAAAGGATCCGACCAGGATATACCTGGCTTGATTTCAGTCTTAGGCGGGTACGTCAAAATTATTGAAGACATTCAACTTCCTGATACACCTTTTGAACCTGACTATGGCTTTATCACTTCCTAGGCGGAGCTTCTTCCTGTTATCACCGCGCCATCCAGTGTTCACCCACAGGAAACCAGTTCTTCCAGCAACGTACCTCGTACCATATCTCTCCCCAACCTCCCTCTAGGGCATGAGATCATGGCCTCCATTCAGTCTAGTATGGTTAGTCTAGCAAATTCCCCGTTAGCGTTGGCACAGTTTAAACGCGACACTAAAAATTTGAGAAAAAATGATTTTTTCATCTTGAAATTCGCCACTATCGCGCTTGGAGAAAATTTTTACTGCACGGTACTGTGCAGTACAGCGCCCAGGTTTAATCTTACAGCGTGGTACTGTTGCACAGTACCGCGCTTCCTGATATATCGCCCGCGCGGTACTGTGAAGGACGAAAATTGCCTAATAGGGCTTGCCCAAAAAATTATTTTTCCCTACCGAAAACAAGTTATTCATACATGAAATGAAAGAAGGGCTTGAAAGGTCTTACATGGCATAGACGGCTGTTGAAACGGTGCCCTGAATCTCCAGATATGAACTCTTGAAGTTTTTGCTCCTCAAATGGGTAAAATCTCCTGTTTTAGTAAATGCACAAGTGAAATGGTAACTTTCCATATTTACCCATCCTTTATATAGCTTTTTCACTTATTTTTTACTCATTATTTTATCTGGTTAAAATAAAACCTATTTAACATTACTAATATCTGGTTTCATGAGCATTTGTTGACATGATCTCCTTTAAAAAATATTCACTTTGGAATTCATTTATTGTTTGACCTTCATTTTGAGCCCACTTTATCTTTTTCGTGCTCTGGATTAAAACTTGAAAAACATTCCAAGTGCTTTTACACCCGTGTCGTTCTTGTCAAACTCAAGTAAATGGTGTCGAGTTTGGTCAGCTTTACTCATGCTTGTTAAACGACGAGGAAAGTATTATCCTAGTTGTATTTTATTCTTTTTTCGGACCAGAATAATTAAAAATTACGAAAAAGACCATTGGAATCCATAGTTAAGCTCTTTTCAGACTCCCTAAAATTGAAAAGATTGCCAAGTTATCTTGACTCTTTTACACTTGTAAAAGTATTTGAAAGGTTGTCTATTCGGTGATAGGTTACCCCTTTTTCGGCCCCTCTAGTCTATTTACGAGAAAGGTATACCTCGGTCGATTTTTGGCTGGGGGAGTTCTCTCGGGAATTGTTTTACAGTTTTTCGGGATCGAGGGACTAAATTTACAAAAAAGTACACTTTGGAGCCTCCTTTAAGTTTTTCAGGCTCTCTAAATGTGAAAAACTACCGAGTTTTTCTTCCTTGGACTCGTTAAAATTTAACATCGAAGGACCCACTTTGGGATGAACCCCTCCTTTCTTAAGTTCGTAAAACATGTGAGATTGGACTCATCTATGAGATGAGCTATACCGAGCATCATTTATCCTCTTCAAGCTCGAAAAACAACAAAGAGGTACTCGTCTATCATGTCGGGGGAATATTGGAAACAAGTCAAGTTTTTTTTGGCAGCTTGTCAGTCATTACCTTTGAACATGGCATGCGTCTGTCCCTTGTCTATTTTGGGTATCTATTTTCACTGAGTTATGGTAATCATCTTGAGTCGTCTCTTTGGCCATGAGCCTACTCATTCAGTGTCTATCCTCTACTATCAGTAACCCCTGCTTCCAAGTCCTGTTACATGCCGTTACATGTTCAAACGGTTGCATTGTTCAGAGTAGCACACACTACCGCGCCTTGCTCAAGCTTAGGTGCGCGGTAGTACACACTACCGCGCTATGCTCTTTGTCTGCCACGCGGTACTACCGCGTTATGCTCTGTTTGAGAGGTGCGGTACACCTGTTTTAGCCTTTTTTCCATGGCTTGTGGGATCTTGATTTTTGAGAGATTTTTGAGGATTGGTGTCCCTGATTCGATCCTAAATCACTTTCTGTGATTAGTAGTCCTGATCCACTAAACTCTCCCAAGATCCACCCTTCTCTCTTGTTGGTTAACCCTACCTCACACTATAAGAGAGAGACATTCCATGAGCAAAGGGGAGGACTCTTGGAGACATCAAACTTATGATCTTGAATATTTGTGGAGATAGCTAGAGGAGGAAGCACTTGGAGCTGGGAGTTGACTTGGATATCAAACAACCATTGTAAGTGACTTCAAGTTGGTAATAGAACATAACTTGTCTTGTTTCCCAAATCACGTGTGTTGATTTTGTTTCAATGATATGATTTGTATCTATTGTAGATTTAGATCCTAACTCATATTTCAAGTTGCTAGAGAATCGTATATGCTTGTATCTTGGTTTCATTTTGATAGGTTCATTCGCGACGACTTGGAAATCAAAGTAACCATTAAGACAAGCAATTGGATCGAAGGTCAGTTAGATCTCTTCTGTTTCTTCCAGCAGTTTAATCTTGAAATGTCTGTTTAGATCTAGGAATTCAAGGTAGCATTTGCTTAGTTTTGTCTTAGTTTGGAGTCAGTTAAAGTCTACTTTAATCTAAGAGACATTCTACCTATCCGTAGGGAGAAAATTCTACATACAAGAATGGTGACTTTGCTGGTTTGAACCCCATTGGATTGAGTGATCTCACTTTCAGTCATTTTTTATTGTGATTCCTCTTCTCTTCAAACCAGTATTGATTTTTGGTCTCCTTGACCTTTATTCTTCCCTCCTCTCTATATTTTTCCTCCCTGTGTGATCAATGAGTCCTCTGGGTCTGCAGCAACCTTGAAAAATTCATTTTTCTTTTCAAAAGTTGTGTTTTTCCATACTTTGCCACAGTACCACACCCCCACCACTGCATACAGCACGGTAGTACCGCGTATCCAGAACTCTTACCAGAGCGGTAGTGTACCAGTACTGCGCTCTAGTCTTCTTCTTCCACGTGGCAGTGTCTATATATTTCCAATTTTTCTTGCCTGCTTGGTTTACTTAGTCATTTTTTATTTCCTCTGCTTTAGTTGGTGTTTTTTGTTGCCTGTTACTATCCTGTTCATTACACAATCTTTGTGGTGTGTTTATTTCTTTTGTGAGCTTGATTATTTTGTGAGTTAGTGGCATTATTTGCACATCAGGTCACCCCTTCAGTCTGATTGCATTGTCTTGATCTTCTCATCACAACCAGACCATTACTACTGTTCTTTTTTACTGGATCGTGTATCTTTCATAATAACATTTTCTCCATTATTTTCACTAAAATCTATATTGAAAATTATCATGAGAGAACAGTTGTGTTGTTTGGATTGAAATGATCTAGTAGTATTATTGTGCATTAGGAAGTGAACCATTTAAAATTTGCCACATAAATTCTCATTTTTTGAAGCATCCTAGTTGCAAGATCAGTGAATTGGAAAGAAGTGTTTATTTCAGTTTGGCTCTATTTACAAAAAGAAAACAATTTTTTTTTTGTTTTTGGTTTTTAATTGCTTATGAAAGTTTCATGCATTTTTGACCGAAGAACTCTCTCTCTTCCATAGCTAGTTTTCATCGAATACAAGGCTTATTTCGATTCATTCTCACTTGCATGGTTTGGGTCGTCACAACACCACCAAGTTTCATGTCCATTTACCCAATTGAGTAATACAAACACTAAAATTAATCTCCCTAACTAAACCACCATTAACCTCACTTGAGGAAATCAAAAGAATTTGGTAGTTAGGTAGGACACCGGGGATAGGCATCAAATTAATTCCCCCTTGTCATTTTCATCTGAAACATAGTTGTTGTCCTCTAGGGAACTAAAATCCTCTAGTATCTATTGACACGGTCATAACCAGTTTATGGACAGGCCTCCTGACTGTTTTTAACTTTCAGGGGTTAAACCACCACGAGATTGAGAACCCGACGGACTCTGTGGAATGCCACACTCCACTTAGCCCTAAGGCAACATCGATCATTGTCTTCCTTGTAATTCATATTAATGCAATGGTGATAAGGAAGAAGCACCGAAAACCTTTTCCAACGTGTCATGAACAAGGTAGCTTAGTAACTTTTCTACTAGGGCTCTTTTACCCAGGATCCCTTTCGGTAGAGGGATATCCTTCTCATATTGGTCTCTCACGTTGTATTGTTCGACTTGGATTTCATCACCTTGTGAAGGATACAACTTGTTGAGGTCTCCAGCTCTTAGTTAGGAGTTTGTTTGTTATCTCATCTTTATAGAGGGTCATTTTTCTTTTTAGTGACTGCTTGTTGGCATTCTGGCCATTATTTTTCTCAGCTCGCTTACTAAGACACCAGTCTCAGTATAGATTTTAGAGCTTGCTTTTTTGGCCTGCGAGCCTTGCTTTTTCTAGCTCCTCTTTTGCACACTCGGCTGCATTAGAGTTTTTGAGTTCTTTGTTACGAGACTGCCCCCGGATTTCATATTCCTGCCATCATGTCAGAGCCACCATGGAGATCACGACGAGTATAGGGAAAAATCCCTCAACCACCACCACCACCACGGACCTACGGCCTACCTGCATCACGTATTCCCGCTCATCCTGGCCGTGGTGCCGGTCGAGGGAAGATTCCACCGCCGATACATACTATATCTTCAGTCCCATCTGTAACCGTTACTCACAGCACAGTCTCAGAACCTCTTGCAGTTTCTGCAACCACTAGTATATCTGAGATTCCCACTGTCACTTCACCCACTGTTATTCCAGATATATCTACCACAGTGCACAACATTACAGCGGCAGAATCTAGTACAGCCCAAAATACTAGACTAGAGGCCATCCTCCTACCTAATGTCAACACCTCCCTTCCACTAGAAACTTTCCACGATGACACAGATGGATCTATTGGCACCACCGAAGGATCCGACCAGGATATACCTGGCTTGATTTCAGTCTTAGGCGAGTACGTCAAAATTATTGAAGACACTCAACTTCCTGATACACCTTTTGAACCTGACTATGGCTTTATCACTTCCTAGGCAGAGCTTCTGCCTGTTATCACCGCGCCATCCAGTGTTCACCCATAGGAAACCAGTTCTTCCAGCAATGTACCTCGTACCATATCCCTCCCCAACCTCCCTCTAGGGCATGAGATCATGGCCTCCATTCAGTCTAGTATGGTTAGTCTAGAAAATTCCCCGTTAGCGTTGGCACAGTTTAAACGCGACACAGAGCAAATTCTCTCTATAGCTTCCAGATATCCCCCTGTTACCCATCGTCCTGACTATCAGGATCCCAACATCCCGTCTAGCACAGAGTTTCATCACTCCTATGCAGATGACTCCGGACCTTCAAATGTTACTATACCTATGTTCCCGCCGGACCCCGAAAACCCTTTTCAGGACATGAACCCGGACCCAGTCTTCGATGGTCCTCCTATTGTTGAACACGCTATGGATGATACCCCCGATATCCCTCGGTTAAATTCCCCACATTTGCTGCCATCACCCATGTTTGGCGCACATTCTATGAGGGATAACCCAGTTTTTTCTCCATCCTCGCCTCTTAGATATGGAAGACCCCCTCCACAAATCGGCACTTTTGGTGTCGTTGGCCAATCGACACTATCATATTTGGCTAGTGGCGGAAGAACACCAAGTAATACTGCTGGATCTTCCATTTTGACCAGAGGTTCACCTTCGGCCACTATCTACATTATCTCAGGAGGTGGACAACCGACTGCCGCGATCCCCAACTCCAACAACCAAACTCCTCCTAATGGGCCATCAACCCAACCAGCTGGAGGACAATCCTTTGTTGGGAACCCCGATCCTAGTCAACAACCTCCTCCTATAGGACCAACCAACCCATCTGTTGGAGGGAAACCCATTGGCACTATCTAACAACCCTCCCAACCAGCAGCATATGCTCAGTACGGTATGTACAACACACCTGGCAGCGGACAACCTTATACCGGTTTTCCAACCGGGCCTCATCCTCAACATCCCCTGTCATATATGCTTCCTTCTTGGGAACCTCAAATCCCACAGAGTGGGGGGTACTCATTATTTGGAAACTGGAACCCAGCTGGGGGGCAATCTCGTATTCCCCCCAACTTGAACTTCGGCTTCCATTATCCTTCAGCTTTTACAACTCCATGGAACCCCTCCCTTCAATTTCCACACGTTCCTCAAGGAGGAACGGACTTTCCATGGACACCACTGTCGCAGCCACCCCCCAAACCTGCTATGGGAAACCCTCCACTTACTCAATATAGTGGTAACATTCCTGGAACACATCAAATCCAAGGAACTTTTCCCCAACCAAGAGCAGCAACCATTCCTAGGTTTCAACAACCCCATGGTACCATACCTACCATCCCCACTCAGCAGAACATCCACCAACCGGTTACCAACACTCAACCGGTTAACCAGATGGCCTACTACACGTAGAACTTCCAGCAGTACCCCGCAGGTAACACATATGGGTATAACACGCAACAGTATGCTATGCAGGGACCCCAGGTTTCTCTACACCCTATGGTTATTACTCATACCCGCAGACTAATCGTCAAATTCCCTTTTTGGCCACACTAGACTTACCTGATTTGTCGAGGCTCATTAACGATCCCATATGGCATGAACCTCACTAGCCACCCATGTTGATGTATATGTAACTTCGGAATGTATTTCACATATATGTATATTGTATTCCTATAGAGATGTTATTATTCCTCTATACGGAAGTGTCGTTATTTATATTGTAAGTGTCGTAACTTATACTTGATGGGTTATTAGACCACCTTGTTTGGGGTCGGCCCTATATAAGTCATGTGGGTCAAAGGGTTATTAGACCACCCTATTGGGGGTCGGCCATGTGGGTCGAAGGGTTATTAGACCACCCTATTGGGTGTCGGCCCAGTCAGCATTATGTTATGTGGTTAAGTTCGAGCCTACATGAGTTAGGTAAAAAGGCAAGTCAATTCAAGTATAAATAGAGTGCGGGAGGCACTCTATTTGCTCACTCACTTCTCACTCATGCACTCAAGGAGGAGTGGCACACTTATGGAGGAGGAGGATCTGCTTCTAGGTTGTGTCTATCTCTTATGGTTGGTTGTATCATTTCTCTATCTATCTTTGAGGAAGTTATTGGGGTTTTTCACCTTTATGGTTTTCCCCAAGTAAATCTTTGTGTCTCTTTTGTGCTTGCATTATTGTCTCCATGATTGATATGCTGTACATGTTGTTCTCTAAGTTAAGATCCTAGATCGGATTGAAGTAAATTCTTAAAATTTAACATGGTATCAGAGCTAGCCTGAAAGAAGGCATGATATGGCATGTATGACACTTGTTGCACTTACGATGCTAGGGCTTGATATAGCAAAAACCAGTCATCGTAGAACTTTCGCTATAAATCCATGTTTGCAAATTTTTCAGATCTAAAATTGTTACAGGACGAAGCTAATATCTCCATGTACCTTGTGTCCAAAGGACAACCTCTAATTCGTTGTATTTTGTGATTTATGATCTATACAATATAGGGTTTCTGCCTCTTCTAGATCCGAGTCAAAATCAGGTGACCTTGGGAAAAAGGTCATAACCTGAGCTAGGAAGCTCCAAATGAAATTTCGTAAAAAGTGACAGGTAGCACACAGACTCTAATATCTCAAAACACGTTTTTAGAGGCCGAAGTTGAACCAGTGACACGTGGCACGCCGTACAAGTTCTCTCTCCTGTATTATCCCATAAATAGGTCACTTTGCAACACTTGGAATAAATCTCTCTCAGAGATTCCAATTGAGGTCATACCTATCAGGATGGAAAGAAAACAGGGCGAGCTATCTCAGGAAAAGTTTTCAGAGGTCGAAATTCAAACAGTGACACGTGGCACGCCATACAAGTTCGCACTCCTGTATTATCCCAAAACAGGTCACGTTGCGACATTTGGCATAAATCTCTCTTAGAGAATCCAATTGAGGTCAGACCTGTCAGGATGGAAAGAAAACAGGTCAGGCTATCTCAAAAAACTTTTTCAAACCCTGTGGATCGAAACGTTCAGAGTTACACCAAAAACAATCAGGTACATATTTATGTCAAAACAGAATTATTTTTGAGTACCTTCATTCATGGCTTCCAGAATTTAGGGCTTCGAAGAAAGTTGGAATTTTTGTAATCGGAGACCACGGCTGGATGCTACTCATCAAAATAGAAATTTAGAGACCAAGATCAGAATTTTTGGTTGGGCAGAAGGCCGGGCTTGATCAGACCCTAGTTCGGGACTTTGATCAGAAAAGTGGAAAATTAGGGCTTTTGTAAAAATGGAAATTTTTGAAATCTGTGACCACAGCTGGAAGCTCCTCAGAAAAATAGAAGCTTAGAGATTTGAATCAAACCTTTTGATTGGGAAGAAGAGAGGGATTCATCAAACCCCAATTCAGGGTCACGTCCAGTGAATCCAGATGTTTCAAAGGCAAAATTGAGGAGTGAAACTTTGTAGTTTTCAAATTCTGAATATACCAGCTTGATCAGCTCATCAAGGCGCATATTTCTATCCTTTCGGAAGTTTGAATTTTTGAGGTTTCTCTGACAAACCCATATCCAGCTCCAGGTCCAGTTCTTGCAAATCAAGTGGATTGGGTTAATCCTAGAAGAAGATGGATTGATCATCTGCATGAGTGAAGAAGTTCCTGTTTCAGAAGGGAGATGAGGCTAAGGCCTTACATAAGAATAGTACAAGCGATCTCGATAGGTATGACTCATCGAGGTATGTTTTGAGATTTGTTCATGATTAAGTTTATTGTATGTTTGTCTTCATGTTATTACGGTTAGTACAATCTTGATTTTAGACTTGTCGTATCACCTTAATAAAATTATGAATGCATGATAGAAGATATTCATTGATTAAGGTTTTGACACTTATGATTGTACTAATGCATTGTGATGGTGTATGAGGTTTATGTTGTCTACTAACATGAAGGTACACCAAGAAAGACAAATCATGTTCTGGTTCAAAGAACATATGATCATGATGACATGAGGACAAAGACTCATCCATTGTCATGGATCTCATAAAAGATCCATTTACGAGGTATGTATAATTTGGTTTTATAATGGTTAACCTATGAGATTTACAGGTTACTAGCACAAGTCATTGAAGAAGAACAAGAATACATCATGTGAGTATGTTAGACATAACTAGCTAGCATGCTGATCCAGGTATGTTTTCCCTATATCAAGCTAGAATCCTACCTTGTGTTAGGATCTTATACTGTTGTTGATAATGATTATTCATGAAGGTATAGGTTTGAATAATCACAGGTTTTATGCATATTATATCTCTTATCTTGTTTGATGATTCAACTAACCCGAAGAGTCATAGGTTTGAGTAATTATAGGTTTAGACATGTTATGCTTCTTATGATTTGACTAACCATAAGAATCCTACATAAACCTTGAATGCTAATGCTTATTATTTCTGTTTGAGATGATCATGAGTATACATGCTTGAGATTATTGTGTTTTAATAGTATACTAATGAATGTGTGATTTTATATGAGTTCACAAGGATAACACAATCATGATACTAATAAGCATGCATAGGGACCAAGGATGAATATGAGCTCAAGAACAGGTAATTCAGGAAGCAAAGATTAAGAGGGAGCACACTCTAGTTGTTCCTGCAAGAAAGCAAAGGAGCACACTTCAGTAGTTTCTGCAAGGATGCATATATTTAGAGGGAGTTTACCATCTCTCTACACTTCACAACAGAAAAGGTGTAGAAGAAGCTACTTCAGATTAGGACTCCAGCAGCTCCTGCAAGGAAGCGAAGACTCAGAGGGAGTCCACCCAACGAACAAAGAAAGATAAGTATTTTAATCATCATTTCTTGCATATTTGTTTGTTTAAATAAAATTGTTCAATGATGTATATGCTCATGTTCCTAGACTTAGGATATGTATTGTGCATAGTAGAATAGTTGCATTAATGATAGTATACTACTAATATACATGGGTAAGTGGCCTATGGCAATGTACAACATTCCATTGCTAGTTATCTAGAATGAAACCTCTTTGATGACATGTTGGGAGTTGTGCACACTCTTAACAATGTTATGGTAGAGATTGGAAGGCATCTAGAAAGTTACGGGATATGCATAAATGTTGTATTGAAGCATTGGCTAAGACAATTGCATGACTGTATGACATATTTCTTTATGTGTAAGAATTTGTTTTGAAAACTATGAGATATTTCTAATCATGCAATTTAACTTGTTTTGTAGGAAAGACCGCATATCTTCACCTACAAAAAGGACTACAACATTTGTTCCAGCAACAAAGACATTTATTAAAGATATTGAAGATATTGAAGTTCCCAGGATCTGGGATGAAGAAATGGAATGCCATGATCCGTCGATCATGAAGAATATTGTTTGGGATGTAGTCCCAAGATGTGAAGGGAAGTTTGTTATGACTTCCAAATGGATCTATCAGATCAAGCATGTTGCAGATGGCAGCATTGAGAAATATAAAAGTGATGAAATAGAAGATGCACCAGATGGATTTCAAGACAGCATGGTGTAATCATATATGTGTGCAGAACTTGGTATGGTAGGATAGACAGCTTTCTATCCAGTTTGGGCTTTACCAAGAGTAAAGTGAATTCCAACCTTGACTACAAGGTTGAAGAAGGGAATCCTGTGATTCTACTTCTGTATGTGGATGACTTATTTGTAACAGGAGATGACAGACTGATTGCAGATACTAAGAGGAAGCTTGCTGCTGAATTCGATATGAAAGATTTGGGAATGATGCACTATTTCCTAGGTATGGAGGTGTGGCAGAGTGCAGGTGGGATCTTCCTTGGTCAAGGGAGGTACACAGTTGATATCCTGAAGAGATTTGGGATGATGGATTGCAAGGCCATGGCCACACCTATGGCATCAAATCTGAAGCTTCTATGTGATGCTTCATCTGAGCCGGTTGATGTCTCTTTGTATCGTCAGATGATTGGGTCCTTGATGTACCTGACGAACACGAGACTAGACATTTGCTTTGTTGTGAACACATTGAGCCAGTTCCTGACGGATTCGAGTGTTCACCTGGTTGCTGTAAAGCATGTTCTGAGGTACCTAAAGGGTACAATGGATTATGGACTCAGGTATGAGGCGGATTAAAAGTTTAATCTACAGGGTTATGTTGATTCAGATTGGGCTGGCAGTGCTGTAGATAGGAAGAGCACATCTGGGTGCTGATTCAGTATGGTATCAGGTGTGATCTCTTGGTTTAGCAGGAAGCAGTCCTGCCTAGCACTGAGTACAGCTGAGGAAGAGTATGTTGCAGCCTGTTCAGCTAGTTGTGAGGCTGTATGGCTATGGAAGCTACTGTCTGAGTTATTTGATCTCCCGTTGGAGGCTACTGGTATCTTCTGTGATAACCAGAGTTGTGTGAAGTTGTCCGAGAACCCAGTGTTTCATGACAGGTCGAAACACATAGAGATCAAATATCACTATATTAGGGATATGGTGCAGAGAGGAGCTGTGAAGCTTCTGTATGTTGCGATGGACGAGCAGATTGCAGATGTGATAACAAAGCCACTAGCCAGAGTGAAGTTCGAGTACTTCAGAGAGAGTCTTGGCGTTCTTCAGATCGAGGACACTTCGAGGAAGAAGTGATGGACACATTTGCTGAAGCCATTCCAAGCATGTTGGAAGGAGGATCCTTCACATGGCTGTGGATGTAATCACTGGATGATGAGAATCAGGATGATGTTCTGGTTTCTGCTTGGATATGATCAGTTGGATCATTTTATGTATGTATGTACGCATCATGTTGGATGCTGGATATGATCAGTTCGATCATTTTATGTATGTATGTATGCATCATGTTGGATGCTTGGACCATGTATCTGTATATGTATCAGGTGGATACATTGTATGATCAGGTGGATCATGTATGGTGATATGTATCATGTATTTGTATTTGTATCAGGTGGATACATTGATGATCAGGAGGATCATGTATGATGATATGTATCAGGTAGATACTTGGTATGCATCAGGTAAATGCATTGATGATCACGATGATCATAGATGACGAGCTTCAGGATGTTGCTCCAGATGACATGCAGCAGGATGTTGCAGTGATGATCAAGATGATCATAGATGACGAGCTTCAGGATGTTGCTCCAGATGACATGTAGCAGGATGTTACATTGATTATCAGGATGATCATAGATGACGAGCTTCAGGATGTTGCTCCAGATGACATGCAACAAGATGTTGCAGTGATGATCAGGATGATCATAGATGATGAGCTTTAGGATGTTGCTCCAGATGACATGCAGCAAGATGTTGCAGTGATGATCAGGATGATCATGGATACATCAGGATGATGTATGGTGAGTATCAGGTTGATACTCTATGGCCGTGGACCAGGTTGTGCAGATGAGCATGTAATCCGGTGCCCTGGGAGATTTGCAGATGGTCTTTTGAGGTTTTGCCTATGGCATGTAATTCGGTGCCCTGGGACATCTGGCAAATGCTCTTTCGAGGTTTTGCTCTGGGAGGACATATAATTCAGTGCCCTGGGAGATCTGCAGATAGTCTTTCAAGGTTTTTCCTATGGCATGTAATAGCGCCCTGGGATATCTGGCAGATTCTCTTGCGAGGTTTTCTCCTATGGCATGTAATAGCACCCTGGGAGATCCGATAGGTTGGGCTGTGTTCCCGTAATCAGTCCTAGGATGCTGTTGCGAGGTTTTGCCATGACCACATATAATAGCTCCCTGGGAGATCCTACAGGTCGGAGTTGTGTACCCGTAACATCCTGGGATGCTCTTTCGAGGTTTTGTGGTGGGGTCACATGTAATAGAGCCCTGGGAGATCCTATAGGTAGAGTTGTGTGCTCGTAACAGCCTGGGATGCTCTTTCGAGGTTTTGTGACGCATGTAATAAGTCCTGAGGATTCCACAGTATGGCCAGTGATGATGAAGACCTGCAAGTGGTGGGCCTACATCCAGTATGAAAAAGGACTAGCTCTGTATAACTTCCTATGACGAGTAGATTCATAGATTGATTGAGATAGCAAAAGCAGTGACGATGATGATGACTCGATGACGATTATCCAGTGACGATGATCCAGAGAAGATGACTTGTGCTAGAAGAACTGTGCTGAGAAATACCTTCCTAGTTAAGAGGGAGTGTTGATGTATATGTAACTTCGGAATGTATTTCACATATATGTATATTGTATTCCTATAGAGATGTTTTTATTCCTCTATACGGAAGTGTCTTTATTTATATTGTAAGTGTCGTAACTTATACTTGATGGGTTATCAGACCACCTTGTTTGGGGTCGGCCCTGTATAAGTCATGTGGGTCAAAGGGTTATTAGACCACCCTATTGGGGGTCGGCCATGTGGTTCGAAGGGTTATTAGACCACCCTATTGGGGGTCGGCCCAGTCAGCATTATGTCATGTGGTTAAGTTCGAGCCTACATGAGTTAAGTAAAAAGGCAAGTCAAGTCAAGTATAAATAGAGTGGGCGAGGCACTCTATTTGCTCACTCACTTCTCACTCATGCACTCAAGGAGGAGTGGTGCACTTATGGAGGAGGAGGATCTGCTTCTAGGTTGTGTCTATCTCTTATGGTTGGTTGTATCATTTCTCTATCTAACTCTGAGGAAGTTATTGGGGTTTTTCACCTTTATGGTTTTCCCCAAGTAAATCTTTGTGTCTCTTGTGTGCTTGCATTATTGTCTCCATGATTGATATGCTGTACATGTTGTTCTCTCAGTTAAGATCCTAGATCAGATTGAAGTAAATTCTGAAAATTTAACAACCCATTCCAGCCAAACTTCCATCGGACATTCCTAACTTCGATGCTAAGCCTGGGGAAGACCCCAAGAACCACTTAATGACCTTCCATCTTTGGTGTTCATCCAACTCCTTGATGGAAGATTCCATTCGACTACGGCTCTTCCAGCGTACGCTTACTGGCACGACAGCAAAATGGTACATCGAGCTGCCACAACACTCTTTCCACGATTTCAACACCTTGTCTATGCAATTTCTGACCCATTTCCAGCTCCCCATCCGGTATGAGACTGGAACAGAACTATTAACCTCGCTGCATCAAACCACTTCTACGCACATTTCGAATCACATCCGTGAGTGGCATCGATGCCGTAGGCTAATCAAGGCACCCATTCCAGATCAGCTACTTGCTGATTGGTTCACGAAGTCCTTTTTTCCTCCCATAGCTAGGGATATCGCTATGCGCGGGCCAGTGACAGAAGAACAAGCCATCTCGGCAGCTTAGTATATGGATTTGGTATATACCCAATCCGACACTTTACTCGAACTTCTTCCCCATGCCGCCCGCGTTACCACTGATCCAACGAAACCCGCCATTGAACCCCCCATTGATGGAATTGTCGGTTCAATCAAGGACCAACCTACTACAAACGCGATGGGGCAACAAGCTTATGCTTCCCCCGCTCTATCACAGGCTGCTCCAAAAGGTACTACTTCTCCTGCTATCTCCTCCGAACTGAACGCAGTTCAATCTACGTCACAGCCATCCAGAGGAAAGAAGAAGAACAATTGTGGTAAATCCAAGAAGAACCAGCAGGAGAATTCCAAGCCACAACCCACCCACAATAACCCAAAACCACATCGAAAGGCTAAGTTTCCCAGCCTAAGTTGTCAAGACGATCACTACACGCGTGACTGTCCCTATAAGGATGAAGTCAGCAAATTCGTTAAAGGATCCTCTCGCCCGACAGTGTTAACCGACCCTTTCCCTCAGCAACAACAACAGATGGTTGCCCAAGAAACCCCACAGGGGGGCAACTCGAGCAACCCAACTCGCGGAGAGACGTCAGTAAATCGCGAAATCCCGATGACGAGTAATGAGGAAATTAATATAACTACTCGTTCAAAGACATATGAGAACCCTCCAAGTTGAAACAAATAATCAAAGATAGCCAAAGGCAAATCTCCTGTTGAAGATCCGACTCCTACCCCTCCCCCTACCGGCCATCTCCATATCAAGAGACCGCCTACGGACACAGTGCTACGCCCATAAAAGGGCACCATACGAAAGGAGACATTTACTCCCAATGCACGAGTTGCCCAAAATTACAATATTGTTGAGGATTTAGCTCAAGCACCTTGCGCCATGTCGACTCTCGAGGTTCTTCAACACTGCCCCACGCAGCATAGAACCTTACTTTCAGCAGTGGGGGCAATGGACCCAGATACTTCAAACACTATTATGTTTAACTTGGAGCATACCAAACCTCGGCTTTCTCACCAGTTAGCCTTCCAGGTTCATACAAAAATCCATGGAAATAGCATCCATCGCATTGTTTTAGATGAAGGTGCCTCCACGTCGATCATGTCTTTGAATTGCTAGAAAGCCTTAGGCTCACCCGAAGTCACGATGTCTCCCACTACTCTCAGGGCATTTGATGGACACAGTTTTCAACCTTATGGACTCATTCCCTCAATTGGTGTTGAACTGGGGGGCAAAACAGTATCCATACACATTGAAGTTATGGATGCACCATTATATTACAATCTTCTACTTGGTCGGAACTGGTTTTACGCCATGACCGCCATAGCATCCACTGTCTTCCGGATTGTGCAATTTCCTCATGAAGGGAAAATTGTCACCATAGATCAACTTGATTACTGTATCCTATACTCTCATCTGAACTCCGCCAACACCGTCCCATTATTGGATCAACCTCGGTACCAGTTCCAAGACGTTGGCGTTGGTCTTATGAAGGATTCTTCCCTTATTGGATTTTTTCCAGAGCTGGGGCCCCATGTTCAACCAATCAACATGATTTCATCAAATGTCACCCCTTCCAATGATTCATGGGTGATTTCGAGTCCCGCTGAGATTGAAAACTACGGCAACTCCATGCCTTTGAATAGAAACCTTGCAGCGTACGAAGCGATCCAATCAGCCACCAATTGGGTCGACTGTTCTACCCATCACACCATGGCACAACTATCGTCTGAGACTCATTCATCCCCACCACTTATCGATCCTCTCAATTTGATTTTTCCCACTGAAAAATCAATAATGGAGGTTATGTGCGGTGATGAGCCACCATGGGGAAATTTTCACCATTGATCTTCATTCCCCACCATTTAGATGCTTGAGCCCGACAAAAAGACCAGTACTTCACTTGGAATGGTTCAAACCAAGTTTCCCACTTCCCTCAACGAAGTATTTTCCGAAGGAAACTTGGCTAACCTTATGGCAACCACTCCCATAGATATTTCAGTGAAGCCTGGTATAGTGGAAAACATACATATTGGCAAAACATGTACTCCCCTCGAAATGGAGTTCTACACTGCCTACTTCAAAACCTTCCACGATATTTTTGCTTGGAGTTATGAAGAAATGCCAGGAATGGATCCCTCAATTGTGGTCCATGAAATTCCAACCTTCCCTGGCACCCGACCTGTTCGGCAAAAACTTCGACCCGTCCATCCTCGTAAGGCAGCCGCTATTAAAGCAAAAGTTGAAAAACTTTTGCGTGCTGGTTTTATCTATCTTGTCCCATTGACAGAATGGGTATCTAATATCATTCCCGTAGCCAAGAAACAGGGAATGATTAGAGTCTGTGTCGATTGCCATGACTTGAGAAAATCTTGTCCAAAGGACAACTACCCAACTCCATTCATCGACCAGATCATCGATAACTATGCCGGGAGTGTCATCTTTTCATTTATGGATGGCTTTTCTGGCTATAATCAGATCGATATCCTCCAAGCTGACCAGCATATAACAGCCTTTATCTGCCCTTGGGGGATTTTCGCATATCGAGAGTTACCTTTCGGCCTTAAAAATGTCGGGGAAACTTTCCAACGGCGATGTCGTACGCATTCCACGATATCAAACATATTGTAGAACCATATCTTGATGATCTTCCCGCTCATTTTCAGACCCGGGATGACCATCTTGATCACTTAGGTGCCATTTTCAAAAGATGTCGTCGCTACAATATTCATTTGAATCCACATAAGTGCGTCTTTTGCGTAGAAGCCGAATTTTTTTTGGGATTCATAATCTCCAAAAGCAGGATACGCTTAGATCCTGCGAAGGTAGAAGCCATCTTAGCCCTGCCTTCCCCTACAAATATTCCAGAACTTCAAAGTTTGCAAGGGCATGCAAACTTTCTATGCCGTTTCATCTGTAATCTTTCCGAGATAACAAAAGGCTATATGAGGCTTCTCAAGAATAACGTTCCCTTCATCTGGGATGACGAAGCCCAACGTTCCTTTGATAATCTAAAGGCGGCCTTAACTAAAGATCCTGTGATCCAACCCCCTGATTACACACGGGATTACATTCTTTATCTCGCAGCTTCGACTTCCACTATCGGTATGGTGCTAGTCCAGGAAGACCACAACAGCATAGAGCATGTGGTATACTATCTTAGTAAGAGTCTTCTCGACTCTGAAACTCGTTATTCACATGTTGAAAAATTGGCTCTGGAAATAGTTTTCGCTGTCCAGAGGTTCCGTCATTACATTCTACTTCGTCGGGCCACTGTTATACCCGATTTCAATCCAATGTATTATATCCTCATGCGTCAAGTGCTTGGGGGGAAATATTCTCGTTGGATCGTCATCCTTCAAGAGTTTGACTTGGAATTTTTCAAAGCCAAGTCCAAGAAGTCTTTGGTCTTTGCTGAGTTGATTTGTAACTTGCCTCGTGCTACCAAGCAATCCGAGATCATCAATTCTCTTCCTGATGAATCGTTGTTCCTCATTATCACGTCTGATCCATGGTATGGGGATATTTTATTATATCTCCAAACCCAACGTTTCCACCCTGATATCACTCACAACGAACTTTGACGCATCCGACATCACACCAAGTACTACCTCATAGTCAATGATACTCTCTATCGACATGGTGTCGACACTGTTCTACGATGTTGTTTGACTCTAGATGAGGCGAAACGCGTTCTTAATGACTGCCATGCTGGATCATGTGGTGGTCATCTCTCTGGGATGGCTACGGCCCAAAAAATACTCTGAGCAGGATATTTTTGGCCCTCGATTTTCAAAGACTGCATTGAAACGGTCAAGAAATGTCCACCATGTCAATTATTTCATAGTAAAACATGCTCGCACCCTACTCCACTCCATCCTGTTATTTTCATCGATCCTTTTTCCAAATGGGGCATAGATTTCATGCACTGTAAGCTCACTTCAGCCGGGGGGCATAGCTATGTCATAGTAGTTGTTGACTACTTCACAAAAT
The DNA here is from genome assembly GCA_027924585.1 of Larix kaempferi. NCBI lineage: Eukaryota > Viridiplantae > Streptophyta > Pinopsida > Pinales > Pinaceae > Larix > Larix kaempferi. The sequence goes on along the minus strand of BSBM01000125.1, from coordinate 3,985,156 downwards.
GGGCTGAAGTGATGCCTACTTATGCTGAGGACGGAAAAACAACAACACAATTCATATTCAATCACATTATAGCTAGATTTGGTGTCCCATAATCCATTGTGACCAATCATGGCTCCCACTTTAGTAACCATATGATTGAGGAACTAAGTGCCAATTTGGGTTTTCGCCATGAAAACTCAACCCCATACTACCCACAAGCCAATGGCCAAGTTGAAGCCATTAACAAAGTTTTGAAACAAATGATTCAGCGTATTGTGGGTACTCATAAATCCAACTGGCACTCAGCTCTATTTTCAGCACTATGGGCATACCGAACCTCAGTAAAAATTGCTACTGGGTTTACACCATTCCAACTGGTGTATGGCATGGAAGCCATTTTACCGATTGAATGTGAAATTCCATCACTTAATATAGCCATAGAGCTACTTCGCCACAACACTTCTAAAGATGAACGGTTTCTATACCTAGCCAAGTTAGATGAAACCCGCCACGACACTGCTTTAGGCAACGAAGCTCATAAAAAATGCGTCAAAGCTCAGTATGACAAATCCGTTCAACCTCAGATTTTCAATAAAGGTGACCTCGTACTCACATATGATCAAATGCACGATAAACTCAGAAAAGGAAAACTAGAATCTATGTGGTACGGCCCCTTTGTTGTAAAACATGTCTTGGAGAAAGGAGCCTAGGAACTCGTCGATTGTGATGGCACACCATTGGCACGGCGCCGCAATGGGCTATACCTCAAACGCTTCTACGCGTAAGGTTATCCTACATGGGATACTTTTTGTACATAATGTACTTAGCTTGTTTTCACTCATCTTTTTGGTGTGCGCACAGACCTCATGTATCCATTCTTACTCTGACTTGTGATTTTATGCATAGATGTCTTCCTACTTTGGATTCGCCGACGGTGCAAGCCGGCATACCCGGAACCTTGCTTCCACAGCATGGGTAATCTATTCTCCCACTGGCGAGTTGATATCTTCCGGAGCCAATTGTTTGGGTCCTGCAACCGACAATATTGCAGAGTACCATGCAGTCATCGGACCCTTGGCGGAGGTTGCTTCCCTTGGAATTGACTCCCTATCAGTCTTTTTAGACTCCCAACTCGTGGTTTCTCATCTGAATCGTGTTTACACAGTTCGTGATCCTATCCTACTTCGTTTATTTCGGAGGGTATGCCTCTTGGAACGATATTTTAATTTCATTTCATATCAACACGTACCAAGGGAATTCAATTGTATAGTTGATTCATTAGCTAATTACATTTTGGATTGGCATCTTTCCCATACATAAAAACACATCACAAAATAAACACACAAGTCATTGTAAATAAATAAGTCATAAAAGTAGGTCCGTATATATATCACTGTATATAAAAGTGTTTTTCCAAATACATAAAGTTTGTGTTTTAAAGACAAAATTTGGGACCTAATCCCATACAAAAATTTGGCTCTCAAAGCCTACATATCGTATACATGCCGCAAAAAGATAAAAGCTACCATCTAAGGAGATCTGGGGGATCTATCACGTTCCTCATCAGATTCCTCACGCTGCTGGTGACAACACACTATAGCCCGAACCACCCTACAAAGGAGTCGGCCAATACGCCTAGCCACACCTATAGTATGCTGCTGGAGATGCAAAGGGATGTCGTCCACCCTCATAGCGGGGATACCGTGGGTTAAACCCTACAAATTCCTTTCTATTTCCTGGACCCCTCCTGCTTCATCTTCGTCTTCTTCCTTGTCTGGAGCGGCTTGGTGATCAACACCACCTTGACGTAATTTAGAGTACCCTGCCGGTCTCTGTGGTCCACGATCTGCGACATGCAAACATACATATATTAAAGTCTTTTACACATTCTAAAATGCAATAAAAATTATATATGCAAAAAAGAAAAAAAAATATCCATGAAGGTCATACCTGAGTTTTCCCAATCCTCATCTTCCGGCAGTGCCAAGTCTATGTCCTTGCGTAAGTCCACCCCTGCATAAGGGTAGTCATCGATCATCACAACCTGTTCCTCGAGCCACGAGAAGAAATCCTCACCGAAAGCCAAATGTTGTGGCCCCCTCAGTCGTCCTGCGTATTCACTCCATCGAGCCATCCATGGCTCGGTGGATGGACGAGGGGGCATGGCTATCTGTGGGTGCAACAATGACACCCTCGCCAAGAAGAAGGTGACTAAGATGCTCCCATACCCAAATTGAGAATTCTCTCCAAGCCTACACTTGTTCACTTGCTCTTTGAGGTTGGTCAATACTGCCTCACTCCAGTTGAATACTGTTCCTGCCATGCAATCCACTGCAAGATTCATCTGTGTACGGGATGCTTGATGGGGACCCGTGCTCCCTACTGCACGTGTGATGGTGAACAACATGGTTTTTACAGGAAGTTCTACAATGTCTTTGATGACCACCTTGCCGCTTTTCTTCCCTGAACCTTGACGGCAATAATGAGCAATTAAAGCACTTATGCTCGCCTCTGAGGCTGTGAACCCAATAAAACTCACCCTGGCTCCTCTTTTTTAGAGGCCCGTGAGGAAATAAATATCCTCGATTTCAATCTCAAGGGTGTGTTCTCCCACTCAGAAAGCTTGAATGTCGGGGTCCCACATTTGAATAATGTGGGTGAGAAGTTTTGCCTGCTTACGAATGCCTATGGTCTTGAAGAATTTTAACAAACCACATTCCCGCAGTGCAGTGACAGTCCTTTGGTCATTTTCAGCCAACAAATCATCCACCTCATGCTCTCTTTCTTTCCAGTGGACCATTTTGATCCAAACAAGTTACAAACACTTGCAAAAGGTCATAGGAAACATTCAGTAATCATTTAACAACTTGATCTCAGCTAAAAATTTGAGAAAAAATGATTTTTTCATCTTGAAATTCGCCACTATCGCGCATGGTGAAAATTTGACTGCATGGTACTGTGCAGTACCGTGCCTAGGTTTAACCTTACAGTGCGGTACTGTTGCACAATACTGCACTTCCTGATATAGCGCCCGCGCGGTACTGTGAAGGGCAAAAATTGCCTAATAGGGCTTGCCCTAAAAAATATTTTTCCCTACTAAAAACAAGTTATTCATACATGAAATGAAAGAAGGGCTTCAGAGCTCTTACCTGGCGCAGACGGCTGTTGAAACGGTGCCCCGAATCTCTAGATATGAACTCTTGAAGTTTTTGCTCCTCAAATGGGTAAAATCTCCTCTTTTAGTAAATGCACAAGTGAAATGGTAACTTTCCATATTTACCCATCCTTTATATAGTTTTTTCACTTATTTTTTACTCATTATTTTATCTGGTTAAAATAAAACCCATTTCACATTACTAATATCTGGTTTCATGAGCATTTGTTGACAGGATCTCCTTTAAAAAATATTCACATTGGCGTTCATTTATTGTTTGACCTTCATTTTGAGCCCACTTTATCTTTTTCGTGCTCTGGATTAAAACTTGGAAAAGATTCCAAATGCTTTTACACCCGTGTCGTGCTTATCAAACTCAAGTAAATGGTGTCGAGTTTGGTTAGTTTTACTCATGCTCGTTAAACGATGAGGAAAGTATTATCCTGGTTGTATTTTATTCTTTTTTCGGACCAGAATAATTAAAAATTATGAAAAAGACCATTGGAGTCCATAGTTAAGCTCTTTTCGGACTCCCTAAAATTGAAAAGATTGCCAAGTGATCTTGACTCTTTCACACTTGTAAAAGCATTTGAAAGGTCGTCTATTCGGTGATAGGTTACCCCTTTTTCAGCCCGTTAAGACTATTTACGAGAAAGGTATACCTCGGCCGATTTTTGGATGGGAGAGTTCTCTCGGGAATTGTTTTACACTTTTTCGTGATCGAGGGACTAAATTTATGAAAAAGTACACTTTGGAGCCTCCTTTAAGTTTTTCAGGCTCTCTAAATGTGAAAAACTACCGAGTTTTCCTTCCTTGGACTTGTTAAAATTTAACATCGAAGGACCCACTTTGGGACGAACCCCTCCTTTCTCAGGTTCGTAAAACATGTGAGATTGGACTCATCTATGAGGTGAGCTATATCGAGCATCTGTTATCCTCTTCAAGCTCGAAAAACAATAAAGAGGTACTTGTCTATCATGTCGGAGGAATATGGGAAACAAGTCAAGTTTGTTTTGGCAGCTTGTCTGTCGTTACCTTTGAACATGGCATGCGTCTGTCCCTTGTCTATTTTGGGTATCTATTTTCGCTGAGTTATGGTCATCATCTTGAGTTGTCTCTCTGGCCACGAGCCTACTCATTTGGTGTCTATCCTCTGCTATCAATAACCCCTACTGCCAAGTCCTGTTACATGTCGTTACAAGTTGAAAGGGTTGCATTGTTCAGTGTCATTTGTTATGTCAGACCTCCGCTGTGTCAGTACATGCTCCATTGTTTCATCACCTTATACTATCTTTCGTTCCGATTTCGTCTCGATGATGTGGGAATCATTATGGCCCACGTTCGACGAGTCTATTCCCATCGACGCCAAATCACTATCCAGGAATTGCACTTAGGGATTAACCATTAGTACCTTGGTACCTGCATGCCTCAATGGCAGGTTTCCTCATGTTCGACAGTAGGTTTACATCATTGACCTCTGATCGAACGATCTCTCGAATGCTCGACATCAACTCATCTATTCGCATTTCATTGAGATGTACTTCTGATACCTTGGGGATCATCGTCATCATTGGTGATTTCCCTCGCATTTGTTAATGGTTCACATCATTGATCGGTAATCAAATGGTTTCTACCATGTTCGACTTCAACACTTTGTAATCACATGGCTAGATTCGTATTGTTTGCGATTGGGTAGAAGACCCTAGGCACACCTTTGTATCTTGATTGCGTCCAGGTTGCGGTGGAGATGTCCTTTGTATTGTCACACAGATCCACTAGTTGTATTGGTCGTGGCTGTGTCATTACTGTCTCAGGGATCTACGATTGTTCATAGTAGCCATGGTTTGTCTATAGTCTATATCATCTCAGTACTCATGGATCTGAAATGTAATTGTCGGCAGCCATGCTTTGAGTCATTTGTTCCCGAGCATGGGGATGCCCGCGTCGGTGGTATATCTAACATTTTGTTTCTGTTTCAGCTCCTTGTTGCTCTCCTCAATGCTATCTCCACACAGTATTTGTAAATTCTTTCGGCCATCAGTCCCTTCTGACCTCACACTTTAGGGGGCATCTGTTATACCTACATATTTCACAGTGTCGCATCTTCACCACAAAAATAGTTAACGACACTTCCCCTACTGCTTAAAACACCCAGAAGAGAAAAATGATAAATGATCCTTGAAGACAAACCTATCCTATCAAGAATCAAACCAGCCGAGACTTCATATACCTACACTACTGCGCCTTGCTCAAGCTTAGGTGTGCGGTAGTCCACACTACCGCGCTATGCTACCACACGGTACTATCACGTTATGCTCTGTTTGAGAGGCGCGGTACACCTTTTTTAGCCTTTTTGCCATGGCTTATGGGATCTTGATTTTCAAGAGATTTTTGAGGATTGGTGTCCCTGATTCGATCCTAACTCACTTTCTGTGATTAGTAAGCCTGATCCACTAAAATCTCCCGAGATCCACCCTTCTCTCTTGTTGGTTAACCCTACCTCACACTATAAGAGAGACACATTCCATGAGCAAAGGGGAGGACTCTTGGAGACATCAAACTTATGATCTTGAATCTTTGTGGAGATAGCTAGAGGAGGAAGCACTTGGAGCTGGGAGTTGACTTGGATATAAAACAACCATTGTAAGTGACTTCAAGTTGGTAATAGAACATAACTTGTCTTGTTTCCCAAATCACATGTGTTGATTTTGTTTCAATGATATGATTTGTATATATTGTAGATTTAGATCCTAACTCATATTTCAAGTTGCTAGAGAATCGTATATGCTTGTATCTTGGTTTCATTTTGACAGGTTCATTCACGAGGACTTGGAAATCGGAGCAACCATTAAGACAAGCAATTGGATCGAAGGTCAGTTAGATCTCTTCTGTTTCTTCCAGTAGTTTAATCTTGAAATGTCTGTTTAGATCTAGGAATTCAAGGTAGCATTTGTTTAGTTTTGTCTTAGTTTAGAGTCAGTTAAAGTCTACTTTAATCTAAGAGAATTTCTACCTATCCGTAGGGAGAAAATTCTACATACACCTTGTCATAGGTGGGGTACTTGCAGACTGTATCTAAAAGTGTCTCACTGTGATATGCCTTGGATGGCCATGCTGAGTGAGGACTGTACCAACAACATAGTCTGAAGCATCTGTCTCAATATTAAAGGGTTTTTGTAGATCTGGTAAGGAAAGTACATGAGTCAAACATAAGCGTTGATTCATCTTCTCAAATTCTTGTTGTTGTGGTTTGAACAAGATTAAATTGGACTTAGATCCCCCTTTGGTCACCTGGATAAGGGACCAAGCAATATTAGAGAATCCCAACACAAATCTGCGATAGAAGTTGGAAAGGCCTAGGAAGCAGCGAAGCTCTATGAGAGTTGTTGGTGTTTTCCAATGTAACGTCCCCATTTTGACCCCCTTAGCATTTAAATCGTAAATGATGTAAATATTGTTATTTAATCATGGTGAGGAGCTCAAGGCCAAGTCCCCACCATTGATTTAGCATTTTATGTATTGGCAATTAAAACTAGATGCCTATGGTTCTTGTGCTAGATAGGCACAAAGTAAATTAAGACATCATGTAAATACGAATTTTAATGAAAAATCGACAACTAGCTATGCAATGCAACAAAGAGATGGGGGCATGATTATACAAGGAATAGGGAGGGAAATTATTCAAATCCTTGAGCCAATGGTGTTAATCCATGTGTTAATGAGAAAACCCATAAACCACCAACTACCCATTTTGGGTTATGGACCCAATCATTTAATTCTTCCAGAAATTGGTTGAGGTAGTTAATGCCTTGGGAATGAAGAGGTATGGTAGCCAATTTCGTGCATGGGCAAGCCATCAACCTGGGAATTCGTATTTTTTCTTCTGCGGCAAGAAAACACCCACGAAATGGTGCCCAAAGCCATTCAGAACATATAGTTTTCCTCTCTCACGCAGATGGAGATTGCTAGAAGTTACATTCACGTTTTTCATAAAAACACACAGGGTTTTCCTTGCTTAGAAACTCGTTTTTGGTTTTGGATAGTAGCTGGGAAGAAGGGGCTGCAATTTGGGACTGCATGGAGGTCGTTTTGTCCCAGAATTGCCATGGGCATTTTTCCTAAAAACGATTTCTTATTCCTGGGGTTTTCCCAAACCTCCATTGTTCATTTTTAGCCTTCCCACATTTTTCTGAAGCTCAGGGAATCATTTTCATGCTTATCACTGTACAAACGTTTTTCTCCTGTCCAGCCATTGTAGTTAGCTGATTATCTACATCCCTGTTTGATTTGGAGACTGTAAGCAAGATATTGGAGTGGTAGTGGACAGAGAGGGCTTGATAAACCTAGTGGGGGAGATAACTTCTCAAGAAGATCAAGAGGGCTTTGGCTACTCTTCTATGCACACCCTGAGAGAACTAGATGGAGAAGGTATGGCTTGAGGGACTATACAGCAGTGAAAAGAATACTTCCTTGTGCTAGGTGTGTAGGTATTGTGGGTGCCAAGCTAGATAGATCTTGTAAGGTTACCCCTGGCTCTGTGCTTGAGCTCACTAGCTTAGCCACTCTTCCTTTCCCTTTCCTAGCAACCTGATAAACCCAATTGTAGATTGGCTTGGCTCATCTTGGTGTATGCTTGGCTATGTGTGAGTCTATTGTTCCATGATTCCTTGTAGAGATCATGCCCAACTCGGGGGTGGTCGTGTGTTGAAATATTGATGATCACAACTGGACTATGGTTGGGTGGAATGTTGCAGTTGCATAGCCAGTTGCTTGGGACTACTTTTTTATAAGATAAGTACTCTCTTGTGTTAACTTTGTATTTATTTATTTGATAAATATCTTGAATGTATGATGGATGTGTTACCGAAATTGTTTCCGCTGTGTTTTTCTTATAATTATACATTTCATATGTTCTTTTATATTATGTGAATGCTTATTTAAAATCTCATGGGGCTAGATGCCCAGTTTTAGCATCACGATCCTCTCCATCGCACTGGTATGATGGGAGAGGACATGACATCCAATATCCAATGGCTTGGATATTGGATATATCCACATGAAAACCATGTTCATCCACGATGTATTCTAGATACTAAACCCTCTCCATTCCAAATGAGAACTGTTGATTAAGTTGTCATTGATGCCAACAGTGCCTGGTCATTGATGCCAACAGTTGAGTCTTGGTGCCCCTTGTGGAGACCCTAAGGGTTAGTGTTTGTTTTGTGGTTGTCTGTGTCAAGAGGAGACCTTTTGACTTTGTCCAAGCCCAAGTCTGAAGCCCTTGGAGGCCTTGGGACATTGCCAAAAGCCCTATAGAGTGTTCAAGTAATCCTAAGTGGGTCGAAAAAGTTGCTAGTGTCCAAATAACCTCTTTAGTGGTCTTTTGTGTGCTATTAAGTTCTTGGTACCCTAGGAGTCCCTAAACCCATAATCTTTTAACCATTTTAAAATCTTTTAAAGACTTAAACATGAATACTTTAATAGTTTCAAAAGGTTTAATAAATAAAATGGTTTAATAAATAATTATTTTTAACCAATTAAATATTTTTTATTATTAATTTTTTTTTTTTAAAAGATAATAATAATAACTTATTTAAACATGGAAAGATGACATTTTTAAACAATAAAAGTTTAAATTCAAATATTAAAAAGTGTTTAAACAATTAAAACATTTTAATAAATAAATTTTTTAATATATTAATAACTTTTTATAACTCATTAACTTTAGGAAAAGTTTCATTCAAATTCAAAGCAATGGAAAACATATTCATTAATTTAAGGAATAAAATTAATGTTATTAAAATTAAAGCTGGGAAGTCGGCCCCATAACTTAATAAATTAAAAATTTAAATTTAAATTTAAATAGTGTATAATAGTGTAAGGTCGGCTCCATACTTTTTTATGATAAACTAATATTTAAAAATTAAATAGTGCAAGGTCGGCTCCATACTTTTAGCTTGGAAAAACTAGTATAAATAACCCCTCCACGATTTCACTTTTGGAGTGGTGTTTCGCTGTTTTAAGAGCTCAGATTTTTATTTTGGTGAAGGCACAATTTCATAGCACGATTTTTTTGGTGAAAGCTCAACTGGGTTTTAAGAGCTCAGATTTTGATTTTGGTGAAAGCACAGTTTCATAGCACGATTTTTTGGTGAAAGCTCAGCTGGGTTTAAAAGCTCAGATTTTGATAAAGACAAATCTGGTTATGAAGCTCTAATTTTTGGTGAAGACAAATCTGAAATTTTTTTTGGGTATGTGAATTTATGTGGTGAAAATTCGATTGAGCTCTGAACATTTTCGGACCTGATCTCTAAGGTAATTTTCGATTAAAAGAAGGAGTGCACTGATTTTTTTTGGGTTTACATCAATGATGAAGTGCTGAAGGTGACAATACCTCTGATCTAAACTCGTGGGGACTGATTTATTTGGTTTACATCAGTGCTGAAGCAACATCAGGTTATTGGAATTCTTCTGAGACTGTCCTACCCTAGCCGCAGGCTGTTACAGCAATATAGGGGCAGCCCGAACCTTGCTCCAGGTCTGTCCTCATCATTTTTGGGTCTACTTTCAGATTGGGGTTTGTTGCACTCAGATCAGCCCAGTTAGGGCTTATAAAGATAGCAACTCTCAGTACTGAGTTCGTGTGAATAAGTGAGGTAATTGTGAAGTTGAAGGTCTGATCTTTATCAAGCATAAACAGTCCATAGAACACTTCAAGTTTTGGTTAAAGGCAATCTTTCCAAGATCTGAAAGAAGACTGATTTTTGGCAGCAGTTAATATTAGGTCTTGACAAGGTCTGAAATTCAGTTTGCTTGATCTTCTTCGAAGCATCCAAAAGTGCAGCAATAAGTGTCTGAAGCACATCTAAGATCGGGTTTGTCCATGGAGCAGCAGTAACCACAGAAGTTTTGATGGCCAACTGAGGAGGAGCAGACCCAATCTTTTGATAGCTATCAAGTTCTTCTCATGTCTTTTTGGTGTTTTATTGTGGCCCTAATTTGTTACAGTTGTTTCAATGTGTAAGAAGATCTGGTGTAAGTAGCAGCTCAAAGGATCATTTTGCAAGCAGTGATATGGTGACACAAATGCATGCACAGCATGAGAAGATGACTTTCAAAGTCTGAGAACGATGATGAAGTGTTGAAGGCCTTGTCAAACTACTCAGTAGCAGCAAATATTGAGGTAAGTATAAAATGATGATGGTATATAAACTGTGAAGGATAGAGCAGTAATGCATGCACTATGATACTATGCTTACCCTAGGTTAACAATACTCCTAGATATGATGATTGAATGATGTTTGGTATCATATGATGATGATACAAACATGATGATGTTAATGCACGATCGCTTGAGAGGATAACTATATGACAGTGAGGAAGAGAAATTGACCTACAGTAATGAATGACCAAGTGGATTAAGCCAGCAGTACTCATGACAGCGGCAGTATAATGATAAGCAGTGGTATATTGGCATGATAGCATAGAAACATACAGGATGATGAAATAGTTTAATGGTTGATATGCAGTGGTATTTTGGCATGACAGCATAGACACATACAGGATGATGAAACAGTTTAATGGTTGATATGCATTGGTATTTTGGCATGACAGTATAGACACATATAGGTTGATGAAACAAATTGATGGTGGATCAACAGTGGTATTTTGGCAGTGATCAGAGGGCAGAAATTATTAGCAGCAGGTTTAGTGATTGGTTTATCAGGTCCACAGGTACAATCATATTTTTTCTACAGGGTGGTAGGGTGGTGCTAGGGCTCACAATCTTGTGAGCTGAGCTGTTGTAGCAGCTTGTCAGTTGTGGCTAACGAAGCCTATGGGTTGTAGCCCCTTCCAGTTGTAGCTGGAGAAGTTGTATTAAATTTGTAACCCCAGTTGTTGCTGGGTCAAATTTTATTATAAAAGGCTTCTGTGGTTTTACCCCCAGGACTTGGGTTTCCACGTAAAAAAATTTGTGTACTGTGCTTCTTGTTTTTTATTGTTGATGATATACTGATATGATTGGTGATTAACAACTTTCTCTCGGTTAATAATTTCATAATTGTAAAATACTGATTCACCCCCCTCTCAGTATTTCAACAATTGGTATCAGAGCGGGTTCCTTCAAGAACAGTCTAATCACTGGAAGGAAATTATGGGCAAGTTTGCCATGCACAGTAAAAATGGAATACCCATGTTTGATGGGACTGGCTATACCTTTTGGAGTATACGAATGAAATCTTTTCTGCTAGCTCAAGGAGTACAGGTATGGCAAATAGTTGAAAATGGATATAAAGTACCAACACCCCCACCAACAGATCCAGATGACTTAGTTCGTTATGATACAAATTCAAAAGCCACAAATCATATTTCAAGTGCATTGGATGAATCGGTCTTCATCAAAGTCATGCATTGTACATCTGCTAAGGAAATGTGGGACAAACTCAAGACCATCTATGAAGGGGACAAAAAGGTCAAAGAAGCCAAACTCCAAACCTACAGAGGACAATTCGAACATCTAAAGATGAAGGATGACGAGAATATTGCAACCTATTTTCTTCGAATTGATGAACTTGTAAATACTATCAGAGGCCTGGGTGAAAGGGTTGAAGAATCAGTTGTTGTTCAAAAGATACTAAGAACGCTTCCCAACAGATTCAATCCTAAAATCTCATCCTTGGAAGAAAGGACTGACTTGGATACTATGACAGTAGACCAGCTACATGGGACACTTGTGGCTTATGAAATGAGATTAGAAGATGAAGACTCACCAAGAAAAGAAGCAGCCTTTAAAGTTTCCTCCAAGCAAGCAATGAAAGACAAGCAAGCCAAGAAGGACAATTCAGAAATAAAATCCAAATCAAAGACAGCATACCACTTCAACTGCAGTGACGATTCAGATGATGAGGAGATAGCAAACTTCGTAAGAAAGCTCAAAAGAGGCACAGGTAAGTACAAAGGTAAGTTACCTCTTAAGTGTTTTTCATGTGGTAAAATAGGTCACTTTGCTTCAAAATGTCCCTATGCGAAAGACTCTGATAGTGATGGCAGTTTCAAGAAACACAAGAAATACAGGAACTTCAAAGGAAAGAAAAATGGAAGGTTTGCAAAGAAGAAAAGTCTCTACTCTAAAAGAAACCCCAGCTCATCAGATGAAGATTCTGACAATGACTCAGATAGTGATAGTGATTCAGAAAGCGACAGTGATAATGAATCAAAAAGGGTACTCTTCATGGCCGTTGATTCAAAAGACTCAGATGAGATCACCGAAAACAAAGAAGAATCCGATTCAGAAGGTGAAGTAGACCTGGAGGAAGAATTGATAAGTGCTTTGAAAGAGCTGAGAAGAGAAAGGAAAAAGAATAAACTATTTAAAGAGGAGATACAGGAGTTACGGGAAAGACCTCAGATATCTGAAGAAGCACATCAACTCATTCAAAGTCTAACTATTCAATTAGAAGAAGCCAAAAGAATTCAAGACAATCTCAGAAAACAACTAGAAGAAAGTATGAATGAAGGTGAGAGACTAATGGGGGAGATAGTGACTCTAAGATCTCAACTACAAAAGAAAAATGTGAGTCAAGGCTATGACAATAGTTCCAAGATACTTGATCAGATCATCAATAATCAAAAGCCATATCTCAACAGAACAGGTCTTGGTTATAAGAAGCACAATGATGAAGGTTCAAGCTCCAAGACAACTGAGGATAAACCAGAAGATATCAAAGACTCCATCATCTAGGAAGTACCCATATATCAGCCAAAACAACAACCAGAACATGCTCCAGTTGAAAATCAACAGGTTAATTCGACAGCACCTCTAAGAAGACCATTTCAACCTAGACAACCAACCTCAGAATGGACTCCAGTTGAAAATCGAAGGTTCAGATGGGCAGCACCTCCAAGAAGACCATTTGTTCCCAGGTATGAATATTCATTTTATGGTTATTGTTTTTCTTGCGGAATATTTGGGCATAAAGCAATGAATTGTATAAAAGGAAGATATGCAGAAAATAGAAACAGGTATGAAAACTCTAGATGGCAACGAAATAACAAAAACAGTTTTTCTCCTTTGGATTCTAAAGTCGAATGTCAGAAATGCAACAACTTTGGGCATACAGCCAAGAATTGCAGAATTACAATCCCTCCTACAGGAATTAAACAAGTATCAACCAATCAACCAAGTGACCAGCAAAAGGTATGGATCAGACAGAAGAACAATCTGAATATTCACGAATGTGGGATAGCTCTTCAAGCTCAAGCTCAAACTGGTAGAAACAAATGGTATGTTGACAGTGGTTGTTCTAGGCATATGACAGGTAACAAAGATGCTTTCATGTTTCTTGAAAAAGATAAAGGATTTGTCTCTTTTGGAAACAAAAAATTTGCAAAAGTTGTTGGATAAGGTACAGTAAATCTTGGTGGCAAAGATACAGTAGCATAAAATGTGTTGTTTGTCGATAGTATGAAGCATAATCTGTTAAGTGTCAGCCAGATGTGTGATCAAGGACATGAACTTACATTCAACTCAAAGTATTGCAAAATAAGAAAAGAAAGATCAGGAAAGTTAGCGGCTACTGCTACCAGGACTCCAAACAACATATATGTTCTGGACGAAATCAAGGAAGAGAAATGTCACCTAGCAAAAGAAGATGAAAATTGGTTATGGCATAGAAGAATGGGACATGTAAATTTTGATAATCTGGTCAAGATCAGCAAGAAGCTAGCCGTAAGGAACATGCCGCAGATTACCAAGCCTACTGATACTATCTGCAAGCACTGTCAACATGGGAAACTTACGAAAGCCAGTTTCAAGACAAAAGAATACTCTTCTACGAAACCCTTAGAGCTTGTTCACACTGATCTATGTGGGCCAACCAAGAATAAAGGATTGGATGGTGAAGAATACTTCATGCTGCTCATTGATGACTACTCTAGGATGACATGGGTATGCCTTCTTAATAGGAAATCAGAAGCCTTTGAATGCTTCAAGCTCTTTAAAGAACAGGTTGAAAATGAAACAGGTAAACGAATCAAGTGTCTCAGATCCGATAATGGCGGAGAATTCACATCAAATGAATTCTATCAGTATTGTGAAGAAAATGGTATAAAAAGACAATTTTCAGTTGCCAGAACACCTCAGCAGAATGGAGTAGCAGAAAGGAAGAATAGATCAGTGTTAGAAATGGCTAGAACTATGTTGAATGAAGCCAAACTAAGCAAAAAATTTTGGGCTCAAGCAGTACATACAACAGTCCACATTATGAATAGAGGATTGCTCAGAAGCAACACTGATAAAACCCCTTACGAGCTATGGATAGGAAGAACAGCTAATGTTCAACACTTCAGAGTGTTCGGAAGCAGGTGCTACATCAGAAGAGATGATAAAAAGATTAGAAAATTCGAATCTCGTGCAGACGAAGGAATATTTGTTGGGTACTCCTCCACAAGAAAGGCCTACAAGTGTTACAACCTGAGATTAGGTAAGATAGTGGAAAGAATCAATGTAAAGATTGATGAATCGAGCTTTCCAAAATTTCAGGAAGACTCAGAAGACCATGAAGAAGAAGATGATGATGATGAAGTAGAAGAAGAAGAAGAAGAAGAAGAAGAACAGAGAAAAATTCATCCAACAGTTACACAGGATCAACAAGTACAGGATCAACAACAAGAACAACAAAAATCTCCTAAGAATTGGTATCAAAAGAATCATCCACAGGAATTGATTATTGGTGACAAAAATGCCGGCATAGAAACCAGAAAAGATCGAAGACAAGTCCGAAGACCAGAACAAGTATATTTCTCACTACTATCTACAGTTGAGCCGAGTAACTTTGCGGAAGCCAGTGCAGATGAACTTTGGGTCAAATCCATGGGAGAAGAACTTGATCAAATCGAGAAAAATGAAACATGGGAACTAGTTCCTAGACCCAAGGACAAAAATGTGATTGGCACAAAATGGATTTTCAAAAATAAGCTGAATGAAGATGGACAGGTAATCAGAAACAAGGCAAGATTGGTTTGCAAAGGATATGCTCAAATCGAAGGGATAGATTTTGAAGAAACATTTGCTCCAGTAGCCAGAATGGAAGCTATAAGAATGATATTGGCCCATGCTTGTGCTAAAAACATCAAAGTGTATCAAATGGATGTCAAATCAGCCTTTTTGAATGGAAAACTAGAAGAAGAAGTCTACATTGAACAACCAGAAGGATTCCAACTATCAACAAACAAGGACTATGTGTGTAGATTAAAAAGAGCCCTATATGGGTTAAAGCAAGCTCCTAGAGCTTGGTACTCCAGATTGGATAGTTACTTGTAGAAACAAGGTTTCAAAAGGGGAACTGTAGACAGCAATATGTATATCAAGACTGATCGTGACAGCATAATTATTGTTGAAGTGTATGTTGATGACATTATCTTTAGTAGTGATGATGATACTCTGAGCCAACAATTTGCCAAGGTTATGCAAAACGAATTTGAGATGTCACTACTTGGTGAACTGACCTTCTTCTTGGGACTTCAAATATCACAATGTGAAGACGGCATCTTCATCTCTCAGACCAAGTACATTAAAGAAATGTTGAAGAGGTTCAAGATGGAAGATTGTAAGCCTGCGAGCACTCCTATGACTACTAGCTGCAAGTTAAGCAAAGATGATGAATAAAATACAGTGGATCAAAAACATTACAGGTCAATGATTGGTAGCCTACTGTATGTGACAGCTTCAAGACCAGATGTGATGCAAGCTGTTGGACAGGTTGCAATATTTCAAGCAGCTCCGAAGGAAACTCATGTTATTGCAGTCAAAAGAATCTTCAGATATCTTAAAGGAACTATGGACTTTGGATTATGGTATTCAAAAGGAAATGAGTTGGACTTATTAGCTTACTAAGACGCGGATTGGGCAGGATGTGTGGATGACAGAAGAAGCACAAGTGGTGCAACATTTTTCTTAGGAAACTGTCTGGTATCATGGTCTAGCAAAAAGCAATCCTCAATATCCTTGTCAACAGCAGAAGCAGAATATATAGCAGCAGCAGCATGTTGTACTCAAATCCTTTGGATGAAACAGAACCTGCAAGACCTACAAGTAACATATGATGAGCCGATTCCAATTCTATGTGACAACACAAGTGCCATCAGCATCTCCAAGAATCCAATCATGCACTCGAAGACAAAGCACATCCCTATCAAATATCACTTTCTTCGTGAACAGGTCACAGAAAAGCACATCAAGTTGGAATATATTGAGACAAAGGAGCAGATAGCAGATATATTCACCAATCCACTTCCTAAAGGGACATTTGAGTACCTCCGAGATAAATTGGGGGTCATTCCTTCTTCCTACTAAATTGATTCTTCACACAGAAGTGCTGTAATGTCCCTTGTTAGGAATTTTATTAAAATTGCAATTTTGCACTTTTTTCCTTGGTTCGACCTTGGACTAGTTTCGATCTCTAGGTCCCAAATTTGCCCCAAATGATCCCAAATCTTCTGAGAAGGTATATGAATGATATTAGAACATAAATATGTGTTTCAGGGATGCCTTTGTACCTTTAAAACACTTCTGCAAATACTCTTTCAATTCTGGTCAATGTAGGTAACTTTACTAGTGATTTCCCTTTGACTAGTATTGGTCTCTACGTCTCAAATTGACTCCAAATGCCTTCAAATCTTCAAGGAAGGTTTATGAATGATATTAGGAATTGAATATGATGTTCAGGGATAACATATGGCCACCAAAAGACCTCTGCAAACTCTCTTAATATTCTGGACCAAGTATGCAATTTTACTAGTAATTTGGGGTTCAAATCCCCCTGAGGTAAGTACTGAAAATGGCTTCCCAAATGCCTCCAAACCCACTCAAATTTATGAAAAGAGGTATGTAATGTGTTAAGTATGTTATTAAGGTCTCATATGCACCATTAATGGTTTATTACAACTGTTCTCACCCTCTCCCATTCAACTGCAAAAATCCCCAATTCGACCCTTGGGGAAATGGCACTATTTCACCTCTCAATACAACTAA
Organism: Larix kaempferi; assembly: GCA_027924585.1. NCBI lineage: Eukaryota > Viridiplantae > Streptophyta > Pinopsida > Pinales > Pinaceae > Larix > Larix kaempferi. The sequence goes on along the minus strand of BSBM01000125.1, from coordinate 3,967,991 downwards.
ACTGAGTAAAAATGCTTCAAATGCTCAAGTACAGTACATGAAACTTGTATAAGACATCCATGGAAGTATATTTATCACAAATATATTAGAGAATCATCCATTCATTCGAAATCATCATCAATACATTGGTTCACAACAAGGTAGTGGGGAAATGGCATTGTTCTTCCATTAAAAATGAGATTTATACATTTCTACTTGGAATTTCGACCTGAAAATTTCTGGAGATGAAGAAAAGAGTATTTAATTCATATTACAAAATAAATGGGGCATTATAATCTCCCCCAAAGAGTACAATAGCTCACCAAAAACGCCCTCCCTCAAGGATCAAGAATATGCCATCAAAACTGGAAATGGTTGAAGGAGCGAGCTACAATAGAAGAAACCGTGAGCTTCCCTGTAGCTTACACCTGCAAATAAAGACTCCATTAAAGATCCAAATGAAAGGTCTGAATGGCCTTTCCAATTTCCAACTTGGATGGGAATCTTTCACCCTCGAAATTGGCTAAGGCAAGAAACTAGTCATCCACTAGCTCTCCCTCTTCACAAATGCAATTGCAAATTCTACAAATGATCAAAATCTATTCTCATACTTCATTTCTACATTTTGTAACCAACATTATCCTTCTAAGGGTCGAAATCCTCTCAATAGATTCAATAGATTTCCATTTAGGAAATATTCCACATTTGCCACTTGTCTCCTAGTTCCAACCTTCCATCTTCTCCCAAATTCGATTTTGAGTCTCTTTGGATTCTCCAACTCCCAAATTCGACTTCCTTGAGCCTATTTTTAGGGCTGACATGTCATAGTGGTCAGATGTCAGAGGTCAGGTCTGCAATTTGTCATAGTTGTCATAAATGCTCCATCATTGGTGTCATAGGGGCTAGGGAATCTAGCCCAAGTGTCCACAAACTTCCACTTTGACTCTTTATCTTCCATGGAGGTTACCAATCCTTCCCAATTCGACCTAAGATTCTCAATGACATGTGTTATGACTTACCAACTCACCCAAGAGTGTTCACATTCCCATTAATTCGAATTTGCAAAAGAGAGATACCATGTATTATGAAAAATCAAGCTAGTGTGGGTCCCACATCCTCCATATGTCTCCAAAACCATTTGTCACCTAGGATTTCTCTTGAATTTCTTTATTCACTCTATTTATTAAATACTTGAACCCTTCTAATGTCTAAACATCATTTATTATCCCCCTTATTCCAAATCCCAAAGCTTCCACCCCAAACCTAGGAAACTAGTAATTTTCCTCCTTGGCAAGTATTTGACCCTTAACATCAATTTTACAAACTCTAATGAATATGGCTAATGTGATTAGGCCATTGTGACCCAATTCCAAATTTGGGACATGACAAGTGCCTGGTGTTTGGGAGAGCATGTTCTGAGGGGGAGTGTTACTTCAAGGTAGTACCCTTTTCCATTGATGCCAAAGGGGGAGAGAAGTTGTGGTTAGGGGCAACCTATTCTCAGGGGCAGCCTGAGTGTTGTCATCAATGACAAAGGGGGAGATTGTTGATTAAGTTGTCATTGATGCCAACAGTGTCTGGTCATTGATGCCAACAGTTGAGTCTTGGTGCCCCTTGTGGAGACCCTAAGGGTTAGTGTTTGTTTTGTGGTTGTCTGTGTCAAGAGGAGACCTTTTGACTTTGTCCAAGCCTAAGTCTGAAGCCCTTGGAGGCCTTGGGACATTGCCAAAATCCCTATAGAGTGTTCAAGTAATCCTACATGGGTCGAAAAAGTTGCTAGTGTCCAAATAACCTCTTCAGTGGTCTTTTGTGTGCTATTAAGTTCTTGGTACACTAGGAGTCCCTAAACCCATAATCTTTTATCCACTTTAAAATCTTTTAAAGACTTACACTTGAATACTTTAATAATCTCAAAAGGTTTAATAAATAAAATGGTTTAATAAATAATTATTTTTAACCAATTAAATATTTTTTATTATTAATTTAAAAAATAATAATAATAATAATAATAACTTATTTAAACATGGAAAGATGACATTTTTAAACAAGAAAAGTTTAAATTCAAATATTAAAAAGTTTTCAAACAATTAAAACATTTTAATAAATAAATTTTTTAATATATTAATAACTTTTTATAACTCATTAACTTTAGGAAAAGTTTCATTCAAATTAAAAACAATGGCAAACATATTCATTAATTTAAGGAATAAAATTAATGTTATTAAAATTAAAGCTGGGAAGTCAGCCCCATAACTTAATAAATTAAAAATTTAAATTTAAATTTAAATAGTATATAATAGTGTAAGGTCGGCTCCATACTTTTTTATGATAAACTAATATTTAAAAATTAAATAGTGCAAGGTCGGCTCCATAATTTTAGCTTGGAAAAACTAGTATAAATAACCCCTCCACGATTTCACTTTTGGAGTGGTGTTTCGCTATTTTAAGAGCTCATATTTTGATTTTGGTGAAGGCACAGTTTCATAGCACGATTTTTTGGTGAAAGCTCAACTGGGTTTTAAGAGCTCAGATTTTGATTTTGGTGAAAGCACAGTTTCATAGCACGATTTTTTGGTGAAAGCTCAGTTGGGTTTAAAAGCTCAGATTTTGATAAAGACAAATCTGGTTATGAAGCTCTAATTTTTGGTGAAGACAAATATGAAATTTTTTTTGGGTATGTGAATTTATGTGGTGAAAATTCGATTGAGCTCTGAACATTTTCGGACCTGATCTCTGAGGTAATTTTCGATTAAAAGAAGGAGTGCACTGATTTTTTTTGGGTTTACATCAATGATGAAGTGCTGAAGGTGACAAGACCTCCGATCTAAACTCGAGGGGACCGATTTATTTGGTTTACATCAGTGCTGAAGCAGCATCAGGTTATTGGAATTCTTCTGAGAATGTCCTACCCTAGCCGCAGGCTGTTACAGCAGTATAGGGGCAGCCCAAACCTTGCTCTAGTTCTGTCCTCATCATTTTTGGGTCTACTCTCTGATTGGGGTTTGTTGCACTCAGATCAGCCCAGTTAGGGCTTATAAAGATAGCAACTCTCAGTACTGAGTTCGTGTGAATAAGTGAGGTAATTGTGAAGTTGAAGGTCTGATCTTTATCAAGCATAAACAGTCCACAGAACACTTCAAGTTTTGGTTAAAGGCAGTCTTTCCAAGATTTGAAAGAAGACTGATTTTTGGCAGCAGTTAATATTAGGTCTTGACAAGGTCTGAAATTCAGTTTGCTTGATCTCCTTTGAAGCATCCAAAAGTGCAGCAATAAGTGTCTGAAGCACATCTAAGCTCGGGTTTGTCCATGGAGCAGCAGTAACCACAGAATTTTTGATGGCCAACTGAGGAGGAGCAGACCCAATCTATCGACAGCTATCAAGTTCTTCTCATGCCTTTTTGGTGTTTTATTGTGGCCCTAATTTGTTACAACTGTTTCAATGTGTAAGAAGATCTGGTGTAAGTAGCAGCTCAAAGGATCATTTTGCAAGTAGTGATATGGTGACACAAATGCATGCATAGCATGAGAAGATGACTTTCAAAGTCTAAGAACGATGATGAAGTGTTGAAGGCCTTGTCAAACTACTGAGCAGCAGCAAAGATTGAGGTAAGTATAAAATGATGATGGTATATAAACTGTGAAGGATAGAGAAGTAATGCATGCACTATGATACTATGCTTACCCTAGGTTAACAATACTCCTAGATATGATGATTGAATGATGTTTGGTATCATATGATGATGATACATACATGATGATGTTAATGCACGATTGCTTGAGAGGATAACTATATGACATTGAGGAAGAGAAATTGACCTACAGTAATGAATGACCAAGTGAATTAAGCCAGTAGTACTCATGATAGCGGCAGTATAATGATAAGCAGTGGTATATTGGCATGATGGCATAGACACATACAGGATGATGAAACAGTTTAATGGTTGATATGCAGTGGTATTTTGGCATGACAACATAGACACATACAGGATGATGAAACAGTTTAATGGTTGATATGCAGTGGTATTTTGGCATGACAGTATAGACACATACAGGTTGATGAAACAAATTGATGTTGGATCAGCAGTGGTATTTTGGCAGTGATCAGAGGGAAGAAATTATTAGCAGCAGGTTCAGTTATTGGTTTATCAGGTCCACAGGTACAATCATATTTTTTCTACAGGGTGGTAGGGTGGTGCTAGGGCTCACAATCTTGTGAGCTGAGCTGTTGTAGCAGCTTGTCAGTTGTGGCTGACGAAGCCTAGGGGTTGTAGCCCCTTCCAGTTGTAGCTGGATAAGTTGTATTAAATTTGTAACCCCAGTTGTTTCTAGTTCAAATTTTATTATAAAAGGCTTCCATGGTTTTACCCCCAGGACTTGGGTTTCCACGTAAAAAAATTTGTGTACTGTGCTTCTTGTTTTTTATTGTTGATGATATACTGCTATGATTGGTGAGTAGCAACTTGCTCTCGGTTAAGAATTTCATAATTGGCAAATACTGATTCACCCCCCTCTCAGTATTTCAACAAGAATTTCTCTAGATTGGCGTATAACTTGTGTTGTCACAGGGTGCTGACACCTGGTGGATATGTTGCAAATGTTCGACCCATGTTCTATTGTAGATGAGGATATCATCTAGATATACGACCACAAAAGAATTGATAAATGGCCGTAGGATATCATCCATCATCCTCATGAAGTTTGTTGGAGCATTAGTCAAGCTGAAAGGCATGACCAACCACTGAAAGAATACTTTGTGGGATTTGAAGGCATTCTTCCAAAAATCAGTCTGCTTAATTTGCACTTGATGATATCAAGACTTCAGATCAATCTTGCTAAAATATTTGGCACCCTTGAGCTGGTCAATAAGGTCATCGATCCGGGGAATGAGATACCAATTATGGAATGTGATCTTATTTAGAGCTCGGTAGTCAATACAGAGTCACCATGTCCCATCTTCCTTCTTTACCAACACAACTGGGCTCCCACAAGGTGAGTATCTAGGTCGAATGTGCCCCTTTTGGATTAAATCTTGAATCTTGCATTTGATTTCTTCATTTTCCATGAGGGAACATATGTATACTAATCAGTTAGGTAAAGGCGCACCAGGTATCAAATCAATGGAATGCTTGACCTAACACTGTACTAGCACCCTGGTAGGTGTGGTGAATATGTCTTTGTATGATTCCACGATCTTGTCCACCTATTTTTGATGCATAGAGGGGTTTTGTGCGGAGGTGGTGGATGTTGATGCGATCTTTCGTTCACCTTTAGAATGAACCATGAAGAGGATGAATTTCCCTATTTGGGAGATTAGCTATCTGCACTACTTAGCTGTGATGAGGGACACGATAGTAGTGGTAAGTGTCGTTGGTATCCTGTAGAGTTTATTTCCCAAATTAATAATGAAACTATGAGTTCTAGACTCATACACAATATGACATTTCCACATATATGGTTGTCCTAAAATAACATCACAAACTTCAAGTAGGGAAACATCACACATTACCTCATCTTCGAAGGGCTTGATTCCGTAGGAAAGGCGACACTATTGAATGACAAATGTCTCGTCCTTGGTTTAGCAAACCGATGTTGTATGGTTGGGGATGCAGAATATTCAACCTTTGGATGACCTCGGCCGAGATGAGGTTATTCTTGCTACCACTATCAACAATGAATTGTAGTGGAGTCCCCTACACCCACAGTTGTGAATGGAAGAGACAATCCCCTTCCTATGGATTCTCTGACTCTTCTCGTTGGATCTTTGCAGTTACAATGGTGGCACTAGGTTCTGCTTCAATGATCTACTTTCCCTTTTATGTCTCTGCATCAGAGTTTGAGCCAAAGTCTAGATCCTGGGATTTAGTCTCGACTAACAAGGATTGTTTTGAGCGACATTCATCAATGTTGTGCCAAGGGATCTTGTGGAATTCACACTACTTTCCAGAGTCCTTCTTCGATTTTCCATTACCCTTCCTTGCCTACATCTTAGGGTGGTTTTTGGGGCTTTGGCCATCCTTTCTTTATCCTTCAATTTATGAATTAGAGCCACCTTTTCCAAGATTCTACTGCTGATTTGTAGACCCAACATCACGCTTATTAATTTTCTTAAACTTCTGCTCGATCTTGACGGCATATCGATAAGATTATCCTAGTGAGGATATGTCCATTAAATCCATCTCCATCTAAATGTACCTATTCATGTCACTACGGTAATTTATCAGTAAGTGTCGTTCAGAGTATCTCATACCTAGTTTGGAGTGCAAGGTATGGAACATGCTAGTAAACTCTGGCAATGTTTGGTCTCTCTCCTAGCCTAAAGTTGTCCATCATAGTTTCCGACTGGGAGGAACTCCTCCTTGATGGCATCAAAAAAATTTGTTCAAGTGGGGGTCTGTATTGAATAGTTCATACTCATCTCTTGCACTCCTCTCACAGTACCTGTCCCACCAATCTTTGATATGGGGAAGGGACTTATGGAGCGCGGATGTGATATTTTCGATATCCGAAAATTTTTGAACAAAGAATTAACCCTCTAACATATTTAACCATTTCTCCAAAGCATATACATCTATATTTCCTTCAAATAAGGGAATTTCAAAGTTAAATTGTACCTTGAATAGATTCACACCCCCAAAATGGCTTCTCGTTGAAGGTGCATCCACCGTCGTCAGCATTCTTTGAAGGATCTGGGAGAAGTTATCCATCATCTCATTCCCATGTCATGCGAGCGATTACTTGAGAAACATATTAATAAGATCTCCTGCTCCATCATCTCTTTTTTCTTCCCCCACCATGTGATCATGCTTAAGCCGACAAGAGGGGTTTTCCCTAATCTCAACTAGTTCGAGACCCAACTCTCGATATTCAGATCTCGTCGAGGACATGCACTGAGAAACCACAAGAGTAGAAGGCTCTTATACCACTAATCCAGATTTATGCGAGAACGAAATGAAAGAGTATATATATGTTCACATACACAGATATATGGCAAGAAACACAATAATACAGTAAACTCAGATACTATTAAAATGAATGAAATAGAACAAACTGTAAAATAAAAGCATCTATAATGGTGGTAGCTATATCTCCGAGAAGAGATGTGGAAGCTACGCTCATTTGTGACAAGATGAATACAAGAAAAGGATGAAAAAGTATATTTATCATAATCATGAGGGAAAGAACACTAAATATCCAAAAACCTAACCCTAGAAGATGAACCGTCATAAAGTTTGCGACACCAGGGTGGTTAGTTGAACAATCAACTTCCCAGGGTCATAACTTTTGCATACGATCTCCATTTAGGGCACTCAATATCCAATTGGAAAGGTCTATCCGAGCATTACAAATTTCAATTGGGGGCTAATGCATGCCATTTTAAACCATTGCTCCCCCCCTCCCCCAAATTTCCAAAAACCATCGTTTAGGGCCTCAAAACAGCCCCAAAAGTTCGGGACTTGAAAACCTGTAGAAAAATTACTAGAAAACTGCCAAAATAGAAAACTATTTTGGGTTGGTGGAATAGGTGGGTGGCCACCTACGTCCATTTGGATCACAAACCAAAGAATCCATTCTTAAGCCTAGGTAGTATGACCTTCTTTACACATAATCCAGTTAGCTATATATGATCATTCCTTATGACCCTTGAGGTGACTCTTCCCAAGAGTATCCTTAGGGGACATCCTGTGTTGTTGATGGAGTTATTAGCCTTGTTACATCCCATAAAAATCCATACTTTCCTTACCCTCCCCCTTCTAGTAGTTATGCATATGGTTTTTCCTCGAGTGTTGAGCGATATCATTAGGGCCTTGCACCTAAACCATGCTACCCCCTGATCCTTCTCGTTCCTCCTCACATATATGAATGATTACATCATATTCTTCTCCTACTTATTCCCCCCATATTCATTAACCCTCATGTAGTGGCACCATGAATGATAGTGCTTCTACCAACTACGTGCCTTGTCCAACCATTAACCCATATTATCCTTTTCCTAGCCTTATGCAAGCCCCTCTAGTGTAGACACACCCTGAAGGTCCACCTTTTTATCATGGGAAAGTGTATGATTAACAAAATATTCCTACCCAACCTACACCCAATAAACAACAAACAAAACCCAAAAAATCTGAAACGAAGAACAAGGAAAAGAATAAAGGAAATTACCAACCACAAGAAGGTGGGAGCCAACCCCATAATCCTCCTAGTGACACTGGATTCAAGGAAAATCCCACAAATCGGGATCTTAATAAACCTCCAAAGTAAGGTAAGAATCCTTAGTTATGGATTAAGCATCGATGATCCTTTTGTGGTGTCTATGGAAAGTACACTCACAATTTCCCCCATCTGGCTAAGGCTTTCCAATTGTGGAATGAGGATAACCAACAGGGAGTGACTAATGTTCGAAAAAGGAAAACTAGTCCGCCTCCATCTCATTTGATCCAATCACAACCGATGGTCTTGCAAAACCCCTTCCCAACAAAAGGGTGGTCATAGCACAACCTATGGAACCTTATCCACTTCCATCATTGTCTTCTATTCAACCTCATGATAATTCTATCCAACACCTCCTTTGATGTCCACCGACATCAACCTCTAGACTAGACATAGCCAATATGGTTTGGCTATTGATACCTATAACAATGATAAATGGAACAAATCCACAAAAGTCAAAGAGCCTTTGCAACTACCTCATCCAACTACAGATGGTGTTTCTAAAGTCCCCAAGACTCCTTTGTGTCACATAGAAAATAACCCCAATTCTTGAGCCACTCCTAATTATAGCATTGTGGACAATTTGGCACAATATATTGCTACCATATCTATGTTATAGGTTCTACAGAACTGTCCTATGCAACATAAAGCATGGCTATCCTCTTTAGGTTCATTTGATCCTTTCAATACTCTCTTGATGACATTTGATATTAATCAAGAAGAACCTTAGATTCCCTCTTCATTAGCCTTTTAGATTCTCAAAACCATCAAGAAATTGGTTATTCATTGATGCATAATCAATGAAGGTGCCTACACCTTTGGCATGTCTACCCATGTCTTGTATAAGTATGGTTCCCTTGAACTTGTGTCATCCCTTATGAAATTGTGTTCCGATGATGGTCATGCTGCTCAACCACAAGGTCTTCTCTAGAACATCCATATCCAATTAGTTGATAAAATAGTGTTTATTGACATTGATGTTGTCAATGCCTAATTAGATTACAACCTCCTCCTTGGGAGTAGATATATGTATTCTATGAAATAAGTCACCTGTACGGTGTTCAATCTTACGATGTTCCCCCATTAAGGGAAGATTATAAAACTAGATCAACTAACCTATTATGATCCGAAGGGGCCAACGTTTTTGGATCATGTCCTACCTACAATTGACAATAGCTTTGGTAGCTCATCCATCCCATCATTCATGAGTGTTGATCTAGGAATATTTCACTAATCTCTTATGGTAAGGTATTTTTAGGGCATACCTCCCCCACCTTTGAAGGTAGAGATATCAAACTTGGGCACTATCTCCTTGGGGAACTCTACCCCCAAACCTCGACTTACAGGCCTTCCCAACCAATTACCTGGGAAAATGTAGGGAGATACACCTATTCATCAAATCCAATTTCTATTTCCACCTTCTGAAATAGTGAGCTCATCTATGATGGCTACACTTGACCTTCCCGGTTTGATTTTAGGCCTTTCTATTTGGTACCTTAATCCACCAAATCCACCCGCCACACCATGTTTCATTGTAAGTCCTCTGTAACTAGTTGGTACTTGCAATGTCCCACCTCTTGGAGTCGCAAAGGAATATCCACCCACCACCCAACCTCCTACCATGATGAAGGATGGCGTAAAATCCATGAATTCAATGACACAAGCTACTTTGAACCAAGTCATGAATCCCCCTCCCACTACCACAACTCAAGCACCGAAACCTTGTGTTGTTTGTAAAGTCTTGGGTCACTCTACCCAGTAGTACTTGAATTTTCCCATCTTATGCACTCATTTAGAAATGATAGAAGAGAAAACTGGTGAGAAAAATCTAGTTGTCTATCTCCTTAGTCCTCCCAAATAGCGCAATAAATCCTTGTTCACCAACCATCCATATGCATTGTGTGGCCTTTATGGCCATTATTCACATCATTTTATTGATCTCGCCCAATATCGATCCATCTAGGCTGTTTGGTGTCGAATTTATCTAGAGTCCCAAGTCACCACCATTGAAGAGGTGAAATCTCTTGCACCCTCTTGAAATCGGGTCGCCAACGTTTTTTACATTTCATCCTCCGATGAGCCTTCCTCACCATTTTATAATGTTGCAATTGTGTCAATAGAAATAGGCCCCTTCAACCTATCTGTTTGTTGGGGGTTTATTATGTGTTAAATAATTCCAATATTTAAATTGTCAACCCGAGGAGGGAGCTTATGAGATACAATCACTATATGTGCGGGATTGAAGGCTTGAACTAACCTAAGCTGACTTAAGATGCAAATGTGCTAACATGCAACTATATGATTTTAAACTACATGCATGACTTTCATAACTCAAATGCAAGAATTTTTTCTATCTATGAAAACAGGAAACTGATTAACGAACGAAGCAATTTGGAAACTTAATAAAGATGTTAAACTGAACTATAGTTGATTATGGAAACAAGTAGAAAACTTGATAAAGATATTTAATTATGGAAACAAGTAGAAAACTTGATAAAGATATTTAATATTAATCCAAATCTTAAAACATGAACATCTTTATTAAATAGAAACTATCAAGCTAAAACAACTTGGAAAATGGAATTATTAAACTATTACTGGAAAAACAAACTATCTAGAAACAAGATTAATAAGTTCAAAACAGTAACTAATTAGCAAAATAGAACTACATATCTGAACTTTGGAATAAGGTTAAAGAAAGTAGGAGAAAGGAGGAAATAATAACAAGACTTAATTAAGAACTTTAAGTAACATGAAATAAACTTTAAATTACATCTAAAGATGTTAAGGAGGAGTAAGAAGAATTATGATTGAAGGGTAGAAGAAATTGGATTTTGAATAAGGCCTAAAACAATGTAGAAAACACACAGGTCTGAATGACGATCCAAACACCTGTCTGAATGGCATTCCGAATGACAGTCCGAATGGAGGAAAATGTTTTAAAGTGAGAAAAAGGAAGAATTTTGGATGATTTAAGTACCAGCTGGCTTTATGCAAATGATCCTACAGTGCAAAGGAAGCAAATAGAGATATTATGTAGAAGCTAAACTAACAAGAAGCTATCTATTCCAATCATTACCTAGGAGGAAGAATAATTTTATGAGAAGTAGGAAGAAGGTTGAGAAGGAAGAAGGGAGAGTTAACCTACAACAAATAGGAAGAAAAAAATAACAGAGAAGAAGGGAGAGAACTAACACTATAGAGAAAGTTGGAAAGCAGTTTCTAACTACGATGATGGAAGGAGAAAACTGAAAACAAATTACAAAACTAATAAACTATTGGCCGACCATTTCCTAATTCAGAAGAAGACAGATTATATTAACAAAAAAATATTAATTACAGAGGAATGAAGAAAACGACATATATAGGAAAAATGAAGTTAATTACACACATAGGAAAATAAACTAGTGAATTGCAGAAAAGAAATGCAAAAAAAGATAAATAAAACCTCGAGATGATGAGGGGCCCTTCCCAGCAATCAGAGGTGAGACTTAAATCAGCTTAAACGACTATCAGCAGAACAATTACGAAACTGGAACTTCCATTAATAAATAAAAATTTACTGGTTACAATCTAGATGGTACTCTGCGCTATCTCTGTATATATCTGGATATGGATCTGCGTTTCTCCATAGGAGACGCCTTTATATAAGTTTACAATAGGAGAGAGGGTCGATGAAGTCGGCCTCTCTAAAAATAGCATCTTTAATGACTGTCAGCCAACTGCGTGGTAGTTTACAATAGCGCACAGGTCGGTTGCCTACTTCCATGGCGTCGACCCTACCCAACACAAACAGCTGAGCATTCGTTTCCTTCAAACATGGGCAGAAGCATGTACTGGAGTGTCGATGTGGGCAGGGAGTTATGTTGGCAGGCTGAGCGTGGATGGGCTGGACTTCTTCCAGAACAACGGCGTGAGCAGTCATGAACATGCTTGCGTAATCCTCGGCTGAATGCATAGACAAATCGGAGCTTGGAGTGTTGATGTGGATGTGGAATGCGTTGTCGAGCTTGGCGGGCATAGGAGCAGATCTTCTAGAGCCATATCAAATTAACCATCAGCATCATGTGGCTAACAGAAGCCACGTGCCCTCCTCTTCATTCAACGGTCTGAGATGTGTCAACCTTGGATTTTGCAGGCTGAACGAAGGGTTGAACGATGAGCTGAACGCGTTTTAACTTAACACATAAGCACGTGGTCTGAATGAAGGGTTATTTGAGAAACGCAGCCTGCAAATTAAAACATAAATACCAATTATGCCCATAAAATGTCACTTTAACATAAATAAACCATAATATAACGAAATGTGAACAAGATTTGTGTAATAGGTAAATATATGCATACCTGGACTGTTTGATGGGATGAATGGCAAATAAAACAACTTACTATAGCAAAAACATGATAGAAACAATGTCATACCAAGTAGATTGTTGATAAAAAATGGTGACAAAAATGGACATCAACACTCCCCCAAACCGAAGATATGCCATGTCCCACTGAGCAAAGAGAAAAAGAAATAAGGAAGAAGTGGATGTGGTTGGATGGACTCGGAAAGGATGAGAGCGAGCAGAGTGATGGTGAGGATCAAGCAGGGGCTAGTTTTTAAAAAGGGTCTAATTGAATTTTGAAAAATCATGAGATGGAAATTTGGCATGTTTAAACGATCATGCCATTATTCAGAATTTTTGAAATGTGTACCATAATAAAGATGTGTGGGTTTAACGAATTCATATGGTTTTTGAAATATTCAACCATGTCCAAAGTAAAATTTTGACAGGTTGAAAGAAAATTTTCATTATAGGATTATAACATAGTGCATTAAAAATCATGATGATCTTTATAAAATGTGGGTTCACATGTTGATTCTTTGCATATAACTTTAATGATAACCAAATAATAATTCTGAAAATCGCAATAATGCATGATTAATCGATTCATTGGGTGAGGTCGAGATGAATTAAAGGAATGAGATCATGTGCAGAGATGATATTTGATTAATCCCTGATATGGTTAGTCAATTAGATTCATTAATAAAATTTCAAAAATTAACTACCTTAGCACACTCAATCATGATTTTATAAGCTATGGTTTCATTTGGATCATCATTCATTTGATTCATTTGACCCTTCATATAGACCATTTGTCTGTACAAGATGTGCTTGCTGCTGATTATGCAGAAAATTTCTGAGGCTGCCAGCACATAAAAGGATGATGTAAACCTGCTTTTATGAAATCTTCAGACGCTCTTCTTTGTTCAACATGGATCAGAATAGTTTTTTTTTTTCTTCTGTTACTTGCATTATTCCTTAAACAACAGATCATTGTATAAGGACGTTAATTCTATTATAAGTAAACCGAAAAATAGAAGCAATTCTGAATCCTAGTAAACAGATAAAATAGAAATAATTTTGAATCCTCCCCCAAACCGAAGGAATGTCATGTCCTCGGGCCATTAATACTGAGTTGTATGCTTCTTATGTAAACATTCTAGATCAACATCAATTAGCAGGAAATCCTAAAAACATCATTATTCTAAAAACTATAAATTTCTGAGAAAAAGATGTATTCATGATATGACCAAAACAATATCATACTAAGTCAGATTCTTCAATACATGCAAATTCATCAGTTTATGCTCATGAAGACCACATAAAGAAAAAAAGTGTGAGATGCGAAAAATGCCATAGGAAAAACTAGTCATCCATGACTCATTGTAAAGATCTCTTGTCATCCAAAGAATATAGATAAGGTTCACCGTAAAGTTTGTGATATCTACTATAGTTATGGGTCCCATTTATAGGATAATCATATCCTAGGTATTGTTTGAATTAGATGACAGGGTCCAAGTCCAACTTACAGCCGTTATCTAATGAGCTATAAGTTGGCCAATAAACAAAGGTTTGTATACTCAGGTTTTTTATGAGCTATGTGAATAACAATGCATTAACCAAACCTCTTTTACCCGATATTGACCCGCTGCCAGCAGGCCTGTTCAGTACTCTGGCGGGTTTATCTTGGTACCATGCAAGCATAGCCCCGCTACCAGCGAGCCTGTTCAGTACCCCGACGGGTTTACTTGCACTTACCGAGCTTCCTTGTTTAAGATTTTACTTAGCATGGACTCGCTTCCACCGAGCCTGTTCAATACCCCGGCGGGTTTGCTTCGTATAATGATATATATATATTGTAAGGAATCCGATTGGAACTAGAGTGTACTAAGCTTGCTAAACACATAATTCAATATTTTAGCATGAACCTTATGAGCAACTTTATTTATAATGGCCTAAATTATAGAATATGTCAAAAGATAATAACTTAAAGCTGTTCTTTGACTTCATAGTCTATCTTCTTCATAAAAGGTCAGTAATGTTCCCCACAAAATAGAAAATATCACCCACTTTTAGGATACCTTTTAAAGGTGCTTTAGAGACAAGTTTTGATAATGAATCCAGGATGAACTAGGAGTCCATAGGTGTAAGATTGAGTTTTGTGGAGATCATAATAATTAAAGTAGGTATTTGAGTAATTGGTATGATAAGAAAAATGCTTGTATGATGTAAGATTTCTTTGGTTTAGTTATTTACATGATATTATTCTTAGTTCTTTTATTTTAAATAAAAACAGAAAGTGAAGTTGTATGAATATCTAAAGCTAACTAACCACATACAACTTTTTATTTATATACATACTATCCCATGCTATCTAAAACAAAGAAAAACCCTTTATTCAAGTGTAAGAACTTTTCCAATGTAACCATGTGCAAAGCAAAATGAAAAACATACCTATATCCACATATGATAAATTTAAAGCAGTGATTACCTGGATGTGGAGAATCAACCGACTTACTTGATTTTGCAACAGAAGGTGTCGAATGAAGGAATGGTATTGTGGCCTCATTACCTCTTGGAACCATCTTTCGATGTAATCCTAATACTCATCTTCCTTCCTCATGCTATGCAGATCTTCTTCTTCTGAATGTTCAATTGCTTGAGGACATGAAAGATCTGTCGGTAGATATGTGGAGAACTCTTCAACATCAGGTCTCTTTCCATCAAATGTAGTCCCCAAGTTTTTGGTTTCCTTAGCAGATTGGAAAGGAGATTCGGTTTGTAGCTTATGGAACTGTGGTTCTTCTATTATTTCTGGAGAAGTAGATAAATTCTTGACTTCTGTCAAGATATGTTCTTCTTGAGAAGAAGATATTGAGATCCTAGCTGCTGCTAGGATTTGAGAGAGTTTTCTCATACTGAGGGTCACCTCTGAATCCATCTTGTCAGTTGATAGATCCTACTTTACACATGGATTAGTCCCTGGGTTCTTACAACACCCAAATTTTTATGTGTTTTTAAAATAATTTATATTACAAAAACAAATTTGCGAACTAAAACACACCACACTTACTGAAAGAATAACATTGCTGAAAAGAAGGAAGACAAACTTTACAAAATAAATTGCGGAAAATTAAATACACAAATGTATAGAAAGGAAATCATACTTGTGTGGAAAGGAACAACAAGGATTTGGGGAAACCCACTAAAGTGGATGCGTTGGGCTATTACACTATGGAAAACCGTAGTGAGGTCGTCTTTGCGTCTTACAATTTCCCCTCCCCCTTGTTGTGTAATGTAAAAGCAGCCTATATACCTAGACTCCAATCCCTTTAGAACCTCCCCGACAATGACGCCAAAATGTTGGGGGTTTATTATGTGTTAAATAATTACAATATTTAAATTGTCAACCCGAGGAGGGAGCTTGCGAGATGCAATCACTATATGTGCAGGATTGAAGGCTTGAACTAACCTAAGCTGACTAAAGATACAAATGTGCTAACATGTAACGATATGATTTTAAACTACTTGCATGACTTTCATAACTCAAATGCAAGAATTTGTTCTATCTATGAAAACATGAAACTGATTAACGAACGAAGCAAGTAGGAAACTTAATAAAGATGTTAAACTGAACTATAGTTGATTATGGAAACAAGTAGAAAACTTGATAAAGATATTTAATATTAATCCAAATATTAAAACATGAACATCTTTATTAAATAGAAACTATCAAGCTAAAACAACTTGGAAAATGGAATTATCAAACTATTACTAGAAAAACAAACTATCTAGAAACAAGATTAATAAGTTCAAAACAGTAACTAAATAGCAAAACAGAACTATAGATCTGAACTTTGAAAGAAGGTTGGAAGAAAGTTTCAAGAAGAAAGTAGGAGAAAGGAGGAAATAATAACAAGACTTAATTAAGAACTTTAAGTAACATGAAATAAACTTTAAATTACATGCAAAACTATCAAGGAGGAGTAAGAAGAATTATGATTGAAGGGCAAAAGAAATTGGATTTTGAAGAAGGCCTAAAACAATGCAAAAAACACACAGGTCCGAATGACGATCCGAATGCCTGTCTAAATGGCGGTCCGAATGACAGTCCGAATGGAGAAAATGTTTTAAAGTGAGAAAAAGGAATAATTATGGATGATTTAAGTACTAGTTGGCTTTATGCAAATGATCCTACAGTGCAAAGGAAGCAAATAAAGAGATTATGTAGAAGATAAACTAACAAGAAGCTATCTATCCCAATCATTACCTAGGAGGAAGAATAATTTTATGAGAAGTAGGAAGAAGGTTGAGAAGGAAGAAGGGAGAGTTAACCTACAACAAATAGGAAGAAAAAACTAACAGAGAAGAAGGGAGAGAACTAACACTATAGAGGAAGTTGGAAAGCAATTTTTAACTACGATGATGGAAGGAGAAAACTGAAAACAAATTACAAAACTAATAAACTATTGGTCGACCATTTCCTAATTCAGAAGAAGAGAGATTATATTAATATCAGAATATTAATTAAAGAGGAATGAAGAAAACGACATATACAGAAAAAAACGAAGTTAATTACACACACAGGAAAATAAACTAGTGAATTGCAGAAAAGAAATGCAGAAAAAGATATATAAAACCTCTAGTTGATGAGGGGCCCTTCCCAACAATCAGAGGTGAGACTTAAATCCGCTTAAATGACTATCAGCAAAACAATTATGAAACCGGAACTTCCATTAATAAATAAAAAGTTAGTGCTACAGTCTAGATGGTACTCTATGCTATCTCTGTATATATTTGGATATGGATTTGTGTTTCTCCATAGGAGATGCCTTTAAATAAGTTTACAATGGGAGAGAGGGTCGACGAAGTCGACCTCTCTAAAAATAGCATCTTTAATGACTGTCAACCAACTATGTGGTAGTTTACAACAGCGCAAAGGTGTTATAGGTCAAACTTGCACCTCTCCGTCCGTGATCACCTTGAGTTGTTGATCACACAAAAGGACAACTTGGATGGAGGAGCATGTTGACCTTAGATGATACTTTGACTTACTCCATTTCTTGACATTACTGGAAAAACCTAAAAATATCATTCTGAGATATGAGCGATACTCTACTTAAATAGACTAGCGCCTGTACGCTACTCCAGTGTATAATAGTAGCGCTCAAAGCCTTATAAGCGCTACTCCTTCTCAGCATAGTAGCGCTCAACATTTAAAAATCGATGAGTGCTAGTTGACAAGCACCATAGTAGCGCCCTAAACACTACTTCACTGAAAAATAGTAGCATACATCTCAAAAGATGATTAAAAAATAATTAATTTCACGAGGAGGATTAGTTGCTGGTAGTTTCCCAACTTCCCCAACTTCCTCCATAACCATATCTCGACCTGAACTACTTCTCTGATCCTATAAATACAGAGAAGACTAAAGAGAAAGGTTAGATGGATAGATGGAGAAACTTAGAGACCTAGAGATATAAAAGAGAAGCTTGCATTGGAGGAGTTGATGCTGAAGATATCCAAGCCAGAGAAGAGCAAGAGCCCAGAATCAAGTTGCAGGAGCATGTAACAAAGTCAGGTATACTTGTACATCAATTTGCATTTGACAATAAAGGTTGAAGTGTCTTTCTTGTTCCAACTTAAATGTTTTCTAAAATAATATCTAAATTTGGATCTGTTTTGGTTAATATTGAATGTTTAACATTGCTTTTGTTTCTTTCAAACATTATATATTATCCAAGATACGCTGAGAAAGGTGTTTGTTTTGCAGGTTTACTAAATAGAAGGTGAATTTGAGGACTAAGTGCAAGATCAAATAAAAGCTAGGATCGAACGATGGTTAAAAGGTATGTCCTCAAGGTCTATGACTCATTTATTTTCATAAATATTTCTGCAATACAGTTAATACACTTACTTGTCACCCCATCCCAGTTGATAGCATTAGTTTCCTTGCTATAGGGTATTTTTTCCCGCCAACAGACTGGCGACCATACTGGGGACAGCCTAATTGCTTAGGGGTATCCAAGGTCATTTCTTCAGTCTTGTTTGATGGTCTTTGTTCATTTTATTGATTAGGATCCGTTAGTAGGCTCTATTTGACCCTCCTTGGCACTTACAGACCCTTCCCAGCCCTTGCAAACCCTTATGGACCCAGGTGTGGGGGTTTTAAGCCCATTTTTCAAACTTTTTCTACCTGTACGCTACTGTTTGTATAAAACAGTAGCGCCCATACGCTACTTTTCTTCTACACAGTAGCACCCATCCTACTATGGGCGCTAGTCTTCTTCATACATAGTAGCGCTCAAAATCTAGTTTTGAAATTTTTGAGTTTTTGGGTTGTGGACCCAAATCTGGGGGTTGTGGCTACTTTTTTTGGGGTCCCTGATGACCCTAGGTCTGTGTTAAACCACTTTAAGTGGTATCCCATCCTTGTATTGATCCTACATTCATGATTTGAACCTCTTTTGATCATTTTGGGCTTGTTTGGAAAGTTTTGGGGCTTGTTGACCCAAGTTGGGGGGTTATGGACCCATTTGGTGTTTTGTACCCTAATTTGAGTCTGAGTGAACCTACTTGCCCCATTTCCACTGGATTTGAAACCTTTTGAGTCTTCTTGACCCTGTTTGTATCTATTTGAGTGAAATTTCTCTTTTAGATTGGTTTTTCATCCTCCCTTATGATTTCAAGTTTTCTTTTGTAGTGAAAGCTCAAGTGTTTTGGCTGTTGTTCAAGACCTTGTTTGCATTGTTTATGTGCAGACCTGACTCTACCAAACCATACTTCTTCATAGGTCATTTGCTTCGTTTGGGTCTAAAAGTAGTTTTCGTACTCTTTTCCCAATGTTTGGCATGCTTACAACAATAAGAATTTGAAAGTCATATTTGGTAGCTTTTACTGTTTCATAAAGAGAACCTGAAAGTTTCTTTGGTTTGCTTTGATAGTAGGTTAGTTTCAGTTTTGTTTCTTACCTTTGGAAAGCATAAAGAATTTTGATTCATTTTCTGAATAGAGTACCTTGCAAGTGGCTTAAAATATTTTAGAGTGCTTTGCATAAAAAAGAACAAGTTTTCTTTTGCATACCTATTTTCTTGAGTAGCTGCATTCTTAGGTTTTGAGTTTAATTTTGTACATTTAGACTTTATTTTACCTTTTTTGCATTCGAAAGATTAAAAAATTGCATTTGCATATGCATTCTAGATCAGAATTTTAAGACTTGCATTGAAAATAAAAGATTTGTTTGGTGGTAAATATTTCATTTTCAGTACTCTATCTCTATTATAACCATTCTCACACACCCACTACCTTTTTGAGTAAGCAAGTAACCTTTAAAATGAACCCTAATAAAATGTACTAGCAACATTTTCTTTTCTAGGTTACACTACACCAACTAGTCTTGGTTAGGATCTTGGCTTTAAAACACCTTAAACCACCCACGATCACACATTACGCAAAAATCGTAGTTTGACTATCACAGATAAACCCACTTCATTCAAAGTTTGCCTGGGATCTATGCAGTAGGTCTTGTGAGATCAGATTGTTGGGAATACTCCTCCTACTTTCTGTTTCGAGCATATACTAGGATTGGATCGTGTTTGGGGACTCTTTTGAGTTTCGGGCTCAATTACCCTACCCACACCTTCTGATTCGACCAGCGACTGTTCCCCCAGGAGTTTTTGGTGTTGTGGTATCCTTAGTATCTGACCATAGGTTCATACACAGGTGACAATGGAGGGTATATCTGCTGTACCTAGGACAGACATGGGAGGAAATCCCTTGCAGGTCTTTGGGAGGGCGGTTGGTTGATTCCAGCGCTTGCACCCTTAGTCATTGTATTGTGGACCCTGGGTAACTATTCTTCATCCTTCGTTGATCTGTTCTGGGCCCTAA
This sequence comes from Larix kaempferi, assembly GCA_027924585.1. Lineage (NCBI taxonomy): Eukaryota > Viridiplantae > Streptophyta > Pinopsida > Pinales > Pinaceae > Larix > Larix kaempferi. Next base: position 3,947,585 of record BSBM01000125.1, on the reverse strand, counting down.
TCATCCCAGACTCTTCTCCGGAAGGCATCTGTTTGCCTGGTTTGATTTACCTAGGACCTTTTTTAGTGGTGTGCTCTTTGTGCTACTTGTTTTAGTTTGCCTTAGAGAACTTCTTGTTCATTTGAGCAGGAAACTATGTCTACCATTCCAGCGAGTGCCAATCAAGGTACCCCTATTCCAGGGGATCCTTGTGCTATTCCATTCATAGGAAACATTGGTGCTCCCTTAATGGCTACTCTGAATATTCCTGGATTCACTATTGGGCTGCCGGTTTCGTTGTTTTCCACTCTGAATGCCTTGCATGCTCCTGACACTTCTTTTGTGAGCACCTCAAAGCAAGAGCATCAGAACCCTGTGCCTCCTTTGCCAGTACCATCTTCTCCTCCTCCTTCTACCTCATGTGGCGAAAGTATCAATACTAGTAGCCAGCAGTCTAAAAGGAATAGACAGAGGAAGAATAGGAAGAAGATGCCAAAACAAGGGGGAAGCAACCCAGCCTCTGCAATTCATGCTGGGGGAAAGCACCCTTCCTCTGCAAGTCATGCAGGGGGCACCTACCCAGCCTCTGGAGGTCATGCTGGGAGAAAACTTTTAGTCACTGAAAATCATACTGAAAGTTTGTCTTCAACCACTGTCAGTCATGTTGAGGACACGTCATTGATCACTGCTAGTCATATTAATGACAAGTCACCAGTTCCTGTGAGTCATACTGGAGACACCAGATCAGCCACTGCAAGTCATGCTGAGGGAGTTGGCATTGTCAACAAACCGAAAAAAATAGAAGCTTAAGTTCCCTTGTAAGTTTTGCGAGGGAGATCACCTTACTTACTTGTGCCCTGTACTTCCAGAAGTGAAAAAAGTGTGGTCCTTAGTTCAAAAGTCTGATGCTTCTGAGCAACCAGCCTCTGTGAGTCATGTTGTGGGCAAGCTGTCAGCCAATGCTAGTTGTTGGTTGTGGAGCCAGATCTTCTAGTCTCATAGATGATATTGTATTAGCCGTGTTTGTACCCCAGTTCTATATGATGTGTAGGTGGACTGTACACTCGCCCCAGCGGGGGGGGTGTGGGGGGGCATCGCCCCCCCACGGGGTTCCAGGGGGGCCCATCCCCCCTGGCTGGGGGGTCCGGGGGCCAGCGGTCCCCCGAGAAATGGGGGTTCGGGGGCAACGCCCCCGAAGAAAATTTTTAGGGCTGTTTTCGCCAGCTGTTTTGCGGGCCCATGGTTTTGGGTATCCCGTGGTATTTTCCCATTGTATTTCCCTTATAAAAGAAAGACATTGTAATACGGCTAGGGTTGATGTATTAGGTTTTATGCATTATAAAGATCTTTGAGATCTGGAGAGAGACTGTAAAACAGAGAAGAGGAAGTGCAGCGGTTGTGCTGCAGGTTGTATCCCTTCGACTTGCTGGACGGTAATAATAATAAGGACTGGCAAATTCAGTGTGGACGTAGCCCAAGTTGGGTGAACCACGATATATCTGTGTCTCTCTTGTAATGTGTATGTGTGATTATATTTGCATTTCTGTTTATTGTTATTGCTCTGCGATCCTGTTTTTCTAACAATTGGTATCAGAGCCAAAGGTCTATTTGGCAGTTAAACTCGCAGGAAGCTAGGGTTTCTGGTTCGAGTGGGAGCAATGGCAGAAGAAGGAAAGTTTAAGGTCGAAAAGTTTAACGGCCAAAACTTCGGGTTATGGAAGATGCAAATGGAGGACTATCTGTACCAGAAGGATCTATACCTACCGTTGGGAGGAAAAGCAAAGCAGCCGATGACTATGAAGGACGAAGAATGGGTGGTTCTTGACAGAAAGGCTCTGGGAACAATACGGTTGAGCCTGGCTTCGTCGGTGGCTTTCAATATCTCAAAAGAAACGACAACAGAGGGTTTGATGAAAGAATTGGGTAAGCTGTATGAAAAACCCTCGGCTTCCAACAAGGTATTTCTAATGAAGCGTTTATTTAATATGAAGATGTCTGAAGGTGGATCTGTTACTGATCATTTAAATGAGTTTAATACGGTTACAAATCAGCTAAGTTCTGTAAGTGTGACCTTTGATGATGAGGTTAGGGCTCTTCTAATCTTGTGTTCATTGCCAGAAAGCTGGAATAGCTTGGTCATGGCTGTAAGTAACTCTGTCTCTGGTTCAAACACCTTGAAATTTGATGATGTTATTGGTGTTATTCTTAGCGAGGAAATGCGAAGAAAAAGCACAGGTGAGACATCAGGTAATGCGTTGACCATGGAGAGCAGAGGAAGACAAAAGGAGAGAGGAAAGAGCCAAGGTAATCGTGGAAAGTCTAAAACGGGCAGATCTAAGTCCAGACTGGGAAAGATAGAGTGCTGGAACTGTGGAAAGAAAGGACATCTGAAGAAAGACTGCAAATCTCTAAAGAAGAAAGGAGATGCACAGAAGGAAACTACCCAGGAAGCAAATGTAGCAGGTGATGTGTTACAAGATGCTTTGATTCTTGCATTAGATAATACTAGTGATTATTGGGTAGTAGATTCAGGAGCTTCATGTCATGCTACACCCCATAGGAAATACTTTCATGAGTATGTTCCTGGCGATTTTGGACATGTTTTATTGGGTGATGATGAGCCATGTAAAATTGTTGGAATGGGTAAGGTATGGATAAAAGTTAAGAATGGAACTGATTGGTTGTTGAAAGATGTTAGGCATATTCCTGCTATGAAAAGAAATCTGATCTCAACAGGGCAGTTGGGAGACGGCGGCTGTCTATCTACGTTCGGAGAAAAGTGGTGGAAGATCACTAAAGGATCAATGGTGATAGAAAAAGGAGACAGAGTAGGTACGTTGTATTTATGTCCTCATAATACTGACCATTCTATCTCTTTAGCTTCCACAGGAACAGATACAGAATTGTGGCATCATAGGCTTGGCCACATGAGTGAGAAAGGGATGCAGATTCTCCACTCAAGAAAGTTGCTGCCGGATTTGAAGCAGGTAAGTTTGGAATTCTGTGAAAACTGTGTTTATGGAAAACAGAAGAGAGTTAGATTTCTCAGGGTTGGGAAACAGAAGAAGAATGAAAAATTAGAGCTTGTGCATACAGATGTATGGGGACCGGCTCAGGTACAATCTCTTGGTGGCTCTCATTATTATGTTACATTTATTGATGATGCAACTAGAAAAACTTGGGTTTATTGCATTAGACAGAAATCTGATGTGTTTGCTACTTTTAAGAAGTGGAAAGCTTTGGTTGAGAATGAGACAGGAAAAAGGTTGAAGTGTCTCAGATCTGATAATGGAGGTGAGTACTGCGGCAAGGAGTTTGATAGTTACTGTTCATACCATGGGATTCGTAGAGAGAAGACAGTCCCAGGAACACCACAGGAAAATGGTGTGTCAGAAAGGATGAACAGAACGATCATGGAGCGTGCAAGGTGTATGCGACTGCATGAAGGGTTGCCCTTACAGTTTTGGGCGGATGCTGTAAATACTGCTGTTTATTTAATAAACAGAGGACCTTCAAGTGCTTTGGATGGTGGTATTCCAGAGGAAGCATGGACAGATAAAAAGGTAAACTACTCATTTCTGAGAACGTTTGGTTGTGAAGCATTTGTCCATATTGATAAAGAAAATAGAACAAAGCTTGAAGCTAAATCCAAGAAATGTACCTTTATTGGATATGGGGTTGATGAATTTGGTTATCGTTTATGGGATTATGAAAATAACAAAATCATCAGGAGTAGAGATGTGATATTCAATGAAAAGGTCATGTATAAAGATCAGTTGCAGGGAAAGAAACAGGAAAAGGAAAGCACAGAGTACATAGTGCTTGATGAAGTTAAAGAAAATGAAGTTCCAAAGGTGCCAGAAAATCAAGAGCAGCAGCAAGTACCTGAAACTCCTGCAACTGTAAGAAGATCTACCAGGTTAAGTAGACTCCCTGAACGATACTCTCCTTCAATGTATTATTTATTGATGACTGATTCTGGTGAACCAGAATGTTATGAAGAAGCAATGCAGGTGGAAACTAGAAAGAAGTGGGAGCAAGGCAGGAATGAGGAGATGGACTCATTGGTAGGAAACCAGACTTGGGATTTGGTTAAGTTGCCTGCTGGTAAAAGAGCATTGCAAAACAAATGGATTTACAGGTTGAAGGAAGAAGAAGGAGGTAAGAAGCGGTACAAGGCCAGACTTGTTGTAAAGGGGTTTGCACAGAAGAAAGGTATAGATTTTGATGAAATATTTTCTCCTGTTGTAAAGATGACTTCAATTAGGACTATCTTAAGTCTAGTGGCGGTAGAAGATTTGCATCTTGAACAATTAGATGTAAAAACAGCTTTCCTCCATGGGGATTTGGAGGAAGAAATATATATGCAGCAGCCACAAGGGTATGAAGTCAAAGGTAAGGAGGATCTGGTATGCAGGTTGAAAAAGAGCTTGTACGGCTTGAAGCAAGCTCCAAGGCAGTGGTATCTAAAGTTTGACAGGTTTATGACAGAACAAGGTTATAGTAGATGTCATTCTGACCACTGTGTTTATTTCAAGAAGCTAGACAATGGAAGATATATTATCTTGTTATTGTATGTGGATGACATGCTTGTTGCAGGGTCTGACATGCAGGATATAAATGTACTCAAAAGGAAGCTAGCTAATTCATTTGCGATGAAGGATTTGGGTGCTGCAAAGCAAATCCTTGGTATGAGAATAACAAGAGACAGGAAAAATCGCAAATTGACATTGTCTCAAAGTGAGTACATACAAAAGGTGTTGGAGAGGTTCAGAATGCAGAATGCAAAACCTGTAGGTACACCTTTGGCTAGCCATTTCAGTCTAAGTAAGGAAATGTGTCCCAAGACACAAGAAGAGATAGATTACATGTCCAAGGTTCCCTATCAATCAGCAGTTGGAAGCTTGATGTATGCCATGGTGTGCACAAGACCAGATATTGCACATGCAGTGGGAGTTGTGAGCAGATATATGAACAATCCAGGTAAAGAACATTGGAAGGCAGTACAGTGGATTCTCAGGTATTTGAGAGGCACTACCACTGAGGCATTATGTTTTGGAGGTTCAGACACTGTTCTACAGGGATATGTTGATGCAGATATGGCAGGTGACAAGGATAGCAGGAGGAGTACCACAGGGTATGTGTTTACTGTAGGTGGAACAGCAGTAAGCTGGATTTCGAAACTACAGAAGGTTGTTGCACTTTCAACAACAGAAGCAGAGTATGTTGCCATTACAGAGGCTAGTAAAGAGATGATTTGGTTGCAGAGGTTTATGGAGGAAGTGGGTAAGAAGCAGAAGGATAGCAGATTGTATAGTGACAGCCAGAGTGCCATTCACCTTGCAAAGAACTCAGCATTCCATTCCAGGACGAAACATATACAGCTCAAGTACCATTTCATACGCTATGTTTTGGAAGATGAACTGTTAAAGTTGGAAAAGATACATACTAGCCAGAATCCTGCAGACATGTTCACAAAGGCAGTGACCAGAGAGAAACTGAGTTCGTGCTCGGTTTCAGTTGGCCTTCTAGCATGAAGGTGAAGAGGAGAAATTTGCCAAGTCCAAGTCTAGCAAGTGCAGCAGCGGTGGAGTTGCTGTGATCAGTCTCCAAGTGGGAGATTGTTGGTTGTGGAGCCAGATCTTCTAGTCTCATAGATGATATTGTATTAGCCGTGTTTGTACCCCAGTTCTATATGATGTGTAGGTGGACTGTACACTTGCCCCAGCGGGGGGGTGTGGGGGGGCATCGCCCCCCCACGGGGTTCCAGGGGGGCCCATCCCCCCTGGCTGGGGGGTCCGGGGGCCAGCGGTCCCCCGAGAAATGGGGGTTCGGGGGCAACGCCCCCGAAGAAAATTTTTAGGGCTGTTTTCGCCAGCTGTTTTGCGGGCCCATGGTTTTGGGTATCCCGTGGTATTTTCCCATTGTATTTCCCTTATAAAAGAAAGACATTGTAATACGGCTAGGGTTGATGTATTAGGTTTTATGCATTGTAAAGATCTTTGAGATCTGGAGAGAGACTGTAAAACAGAGAAGAGGAAGTGCAGCGGTTGTGCTGCAGGTTGTATCCCTTCGACTTGCTGGACGGTAATAATAATAAGGACTGGCAAATTCAGTGTGGACGTAGCCCAAGTTGGGTGAACCACGATATATCTGTGTCTCTCTTGTAATGTGTATGTGTGATTATATTTGCATTTCTGTTTATTGTTATTGCTCTGCGATCCTGTTTTTCTAACACTAGTCATGCTGAGAGTACTGACGTTGTAAAGGAGTCTAAACCTATAGGACGGAAACCAAAGTTCCCTTGTAAATTTTGTAAGGGAGATCACCTTACTCACCGATGCCCTGCCATTCTAGAGGCACGAAGAGTGTGGTCCATGTCTGAAGGAACCTCTGTTCCTGAGTTGTCTATAGATTCCCTACAGTTAAATCAACCTTGGTTGATAAAGTGGTTGAACCAATGCAATATTTGGTCGACCCCACTCTTCCTTCGGAGAGTGAAGTGATCGAATCGATGCAATCTTCGACCGATCCCATCAATCCTTCGGAGATTGATGCACCTACTGCTAAAGTCTTCTACATTACCAATTTGGATATTCCTGGAAAAGGGGGCACTTCATCTGTGCCATGTGAACCCCTACTAAGCCCTAGGATTGTTTCCTTTGATTGGAATAGTCTAGCCGAGCCTCGTCTTCCTTCCTCGACACCTTTCTAGATAAAGGTTGATATCGGGAACCATACGGTTGATCGATGCATTATTGATGAAGGTGCTTCTGTTAGTATCTTATCCGCTTATGCTTGGAGAGATTTGGGTTTCCCTAATGTTATTCCAGCTGCTAATTGGTCGTTGACCTTTGATAGAAGACCTAGTGAACCGATCGGATTCCTCCGTCAAGCACCTATTACCTTGGGTGGAAAAACAGTCTTATTTGATTTTATGGTCTTAAAGGACCCTATGGACTTTGATATGATCCTTGGGCGTGATTACGTTTATGCTATGCATGTTGTGGTGTCTACGCTTTTTCGTGTGATGAATTTCCCTCATAACGAAAGCATCGTCACTATCGACCAGCTTGCATTCGTTGATCCTCCTTATTACCCAACTGTAGACCAGTCAGATCCCTCATCATTAGGCACTACTATGTCACATGGGACTTATGTGGCATATTGTTCCTTGAGTTCAACTACTACTGAGAAGAAGTCTCTGAGTTCATGCTTAACTTCTTGGGATTTGGTCCCAGCTTTTAACCAAGTGACACCTCCATCTGAATGTTTAAATATGTGTTCTATCTGGGATGATATACTTCCTTCCGATCAAGTTTTCCTAGAGTCCATAGTATAGTTTTCCATTAATTTGGATGTTGATCCAGTCATAGTTATGTCCAGCCCCGGTTTGACCTTAAAGTCTGATCTTCCTACTGTTGAGTCTTTGGACTCTCCTATAGATCCGCAAATCGGTGTTCCTGCTGAGTTTGATTATGCTTCTAGAATTTTCAACTCCCGTGATGATGAATTTGTTCCTGCAGATTCCATCATGTCCTTCAACTTTGATCTTCATCGTGAATCTGATCTTGTTGATTGTAAGTCCATGGGCTTGGGTACCATAGAGTCTTCATTTGAAAACTTTGCCTCGTTTATGCCTATTGTTGATGACAGTGAAGTTGAAAGTATTTCTACCACAGTGACTTGTATCAGGTCTTTCTTTACATATGTTTTAGATATGATCCTAGTACTAATGTTTCTTGGAGACAGGATTCTTAGTTGGATGTATACTTGCTTACTGGTTATTTTCGACACCTTCTGCGACCATGTCAGGTATATTCGGAACCTTGCATATAGGTTTAGGCTTCCCCGTTGTTATGTTGCATTTGAACCTTTTGCCATCCGAATTCGCCATAGGGTCGAACCTGTTGGATATTGGTGTGTTAGCCATCTCTTTATGCATTGTGCACCAGTACAGTAGCAGAGCCTACCTAACATTGGTCACCCTAGTCAGCACCCTTATTCCATCATGGTGCCCATGCTGATTTTTTCTCATAGGCTCAGGAGCCTTTTTAGATTTACCATGACTTTGAGAAGAAGCCTCATATCTTTCTTCCTCATCTATTTCTATCCATCCCCGATAAGGCTCCCATCTTTATGTTCAAGTTGTATGTGCATCTGTTATGATCTCGCTTGCGTTAATGAGCCTGAAGCTGGCTTCCACACTTTTAGCTCGTTATATAAGCCTCCATCTCTGATCTCATTTCCGCTAAGCCCTGTATCATTTTTCCTTTGCAATTTGACACCTTTTACCTGGAGGAGACACACCCTGAGTGTCCTTATCTTGCTCATGTTCCTTGCATTAGGCATAGCTTTGTTCCATGCGCTTGGAGCTAGTTTTGCATGTCCCTGACACTCGTCTCCTCCCATTTCGAGCATTCTTCTTTTACTTTGAGCTCGTTAAAAACAGTAAGTATGTTGCGAGCATTCTTCTTTTACTTCGAGCTCGTTAAAAATAGTAAGTAGGTTTCGAGCATTCTTCTACCTTTTCGAGCTCGTTAAAAACAATAAGTAGGTTACGAGCATTTCTTCCACCTTTCCTTTGAGCTCGTTAAAAACAGTAAGGAGGCTATGAGCATTTCTTTCATCTTCACTTCGAGCTCATTAAAAACAGTAAGGAAGTTGTGAGCATTTTCTGTATCTCCTTTGAGCTCGTTAAAAATAGTAAGGAGGTCATGAGTTTACTTTTTCGGACTCGTTAAACCTTTACGGAAAAGATCCCTATGGAGTTCTTTTAAGCCCTTTTCAGACTCCTTAAATAGGAAAAGGTTGCCCCAATCTTTTCCCTACAAAACAATTTGGAAATTGATTTTTAAAATGAAATTATATATATGAATTGGAGTTTGATTTTTACCCACCATTGTTTAATTTTCTATAGTTTCAAATTTTTTCAAAAATACCTAATTAATAATTTGGAACACACATATGGTGCAGTACTAATCCAAGCTCAATTTTCATTTAATTTTTGTAGGATCAATCTCCTAAGTTTAAAAACTCTTGATGTTAGACCTTGTCAACTAGTTAATAGTTCAAATTCATATATCATTCAAGATTTTTTGCCGCATCAACTAATATTTTGTTGAAGACATAGTTTTGGCAGAGTATGAAGCTATGATCCTAGAAGTTGACCTTTAAGTCATTTTAAGCTCTTGTTTGGACTATTTAAACCTAAACAAGACTGTCGAGCAAGCTTGTCCTCTTCGAGCTCGTTAAAGTAATCGAAGGCGCATCCACTTAGGTATAGAATTACCCCTTTTCTGGGCCTAGGTGGATTAACTACGGAAAAGGCATACTCTAGGTATACTTCTGTATGCGCTAGAAGAGTTCTTATTCCATTGTTTTATACTTTTTCGGGGGAGGGGACTAACTGCACGAAAAAGGACCTTTTGGAGCCTTTCTTTAGGGTTTTCAGGCTCTCTAAACATGAAAATACCAAGCGAGCATTCACGTACTCGGGCTCGATGTGAAATCCACGAGAGGGTAAGTAGAGGATTGTTTAAGTTTTTCCCACCAACAACAGGCCGGTTTCCTACTTCCACGGCGTCGACCCTACCCAACACGAACACCTGAGCATTCTTTTCCTTCAAACATGGGCAGAAGCATGTGCTAGAGCGTCGATGTGGGCAGGGAGTTAAGTTGGCATGCTGAGCATGGACGAGATGGAATTCTTCCAGAACAACGACATGAGCAGTCATGAACAGGCGTGCGTAATCCTCGGCTGAATGCACAGACAAACCGGGGCTTGGAGTGTTGATGTGGATGTGGAATGCGTTGTCGAGCTTGGCGAACATAGGAGCGGATCTTCTAGAGCCATAGCACATTAACCATCAGCATCATGTGGCTAACAGAAGCCACATGCCCTCCTCTTCATTCAACAGTATGAGATGTGTCAACCATGGATTTCGTAGGCTGAACAAAGGGCTGAAGGATGAGCTGAATGCGTTTTAACTTAACACATAAGCACGCAGTCTGAATGAAGGGTTATTTGAGAAACACAGCCTGCAAATTAAAACAAAAATACCAATTATGCCCATAAAATGTCACTTTAACATAAATAAACCATAATATAACGAAATGTGAACAAGATTTGTGTAATAGGTAAATATATGCATACCTGGACTGTTTGATGGGATGAATGGCAAATAAAACAACTTACTATAGCAAAAACATGATAGAAACAATGTCATTCCAAGTAGATTGTTGATAAAAAATGGTGACAAAAATGGATGTCACCACTGTTCCATCCTTTCAAAGTGATTAAGAGATTCTGAAATCCCTTATGGAGGGAAAATTCCCTTGGAATGATATGCATCACCATGCATATTCCATTCCCAAAGAATCCATTCTCCCGTGTCCATCCTCGGATTAGTTATCCATTGAGTCAAACGACTTTATCCCTCTTGGAAATGTTGAGTAGTTCAAAAGTATGATCTCGTCCTTGGATTCCTTTGAAGAAGGTAATATGGCCAATATCTCTTCGACCATCCAAGTAGACATTTCGATTAAAACAGTTGTCACCAAAACATTCTTTTAGGAACTTCTTGTACCCCTAAAGATATTGCTTCCTATAAAGTGCTTTTTCAAAAATTTTGTGACGTTTTCACTTGGTTTTATAGAAAAATTCCTAGACTCAAACCCACCATTTTGAAGCACCATATCAATACATGTCTATAGGTTGCATCAATGTGCCAAAAGTAGAGACCTATTCACCCTTTAAAAGTGACAATGGTTAAAGTCGAGATCGACAAGTTGTGTAAAGCTAGATTCGTTTATCCAATTGTGTATACCACATGGGTATCCAACCCTATTATAGTCAATAAAAAACAAGGAACCATATGCATTTTCACTGACTTCCATGATTTGAATATGGCATGTTCCAAAGACAATTATCCTACCCCCTTTATCAACTACGTTATCAATGCTTGTGTTGGGAATGAGTTTATTTCCTTCATGGATGGATTTTCAAGGTTTAACCAAATTCAAATCTTCCAACACGGTTAGTATAAAACCATCTTCACCACCCATGGGGAACCTTCATTTTCCAAGTCATGCCATTTGGCCTCAAAACTGTTGGAGCCACTTTTTATCATTCCATGTCATATTGTTTTCATGATATGGTTCACATTATCCTTGCATACTTGGATGACCTCACGGCTCATTCCAAGAAATGCTTGCAACATTTCAAGGAACATTCAACAATGTTGCTTATATGTTGTAAATATAACATCCTCTTAAACCCTCTCAAGTGTTCCTTTTTCATTCTTGTCATTCGATTTCCAAGATTCACCATTTCTCAAAAAGGGATCACCATTGAGCCTTTAAAGTTTCAAGCTATTGTTGAAATTAACCCTCCGAGGAGATTGCTCTAATTGCAAGATCTTCAAAGTAAGGAGAATGCCTTATGCCAATTCATACTGTATTATGTTACGACAGTTAATAGATTATTGCATTTTCATCATTCCAATGTCCCCTTCATTTGAGACAATAAAACAAAAGCATATTTTGACATATTGAAATACGCCTTATTTCCACCCTCTTGGTTTTCCCTTAAAACTTTACAAAGGATTTCATCCTTTATATTTCAATATATGATTATGTCATTGTTGGATAACTTGTCCAAGAAGATTCCACTCATCAATATCACGCCATATCTTATGTGAGTTAGAACTTGTTTTCTCCACACCTATCCTACCCCCATGAAGAGAAGTTATCTGTAGCCATCATTTTTATTTATTTAGAAGCTTCACCATCACATACTCCTGAATTGAACTAAATTCATTTAAAACTCATACCTTGTGTTATATCTCTTGAATTGTCACCTTATCCAATGTAGAGTTTCCAAATGGATCGTTATCCTACAAGAATGTGATCTCGAATTTGTAACCCCCGAGACTACCAAGGATTTGGCTTTGGAAAATCTTATCATTGATTTACCATCTACTTTCACATCATATCCTATCAATGATCACCTTCTTGATGAACACTTTTTCACCATATCTTCTAATGATCCGTGGTATGAGTACATCCTTGTGTATCTCTGCACCCAGAAGGTTGGTCCTCACTTCAACCATGATTATTGTCGTTGTATTTGTCACCAATTCCTATGATACCTTCTTATCGATGATGTTCTATATTGGAAAGGAATTGACACCATCTTATGATGATCTCTCACACATGATGAGGCTGAGCGAGTCTTGAATGACTGCCATAGTGGAGCATGTGATAGCCACATATTAGGAATGGCCACTTCCTAAAAAGTTACCCATGATGGTATTTTCTAGCCTACCCTTTTTTTATTGAATTATGATAGTTACAAATTGTTGTAATTGGAAAATTTTCGCCCCAAAGGAGAAAACCCCTCCTATTCCATTACATTTAGTAATCACTGTTGGTCCTTTTTGCAAGTGGTCCATTGATTTTATGGAGTGCAATCCTATGTTTTCCAATGGCTATAAGTACATCATTGTTGCTATCGATTATTTCACTAAATGGGACAAATCCATGCCAACCTTTAACTATACTGGGAAAGTATGACACATTTATTTTTCAACCACTTTATTACCTGTTTTGGCATCCCCCTCCAATCAGTGTCTGATCACATGTCTCACTTTGAGAAAACTGTCTGGAAAGAATTTGCACATTTGTTTAAATTTGAACAACAATTTCCCTATGCCTATTACCCTCAAGGAAATGGCCAAGTTGAGGCCATTAACAAAATCCTCAAAACCATGCTCCAACGAATGGTGGATAAGCGTAATTCCAATTGGAATCATATGCTTGTTTTGGCCTGGGACATCAAACAAAAAACGTGATAATATTTACCCCATTCCACCATGTACATGGCATGGAATATATTCTCCCTATAGAGTGTCAAATCCCTTCCCTGCACTTTGCAATTGAACTTTTAACAAAGACCACCGCTTTGGAAAAATGCTTGATCACCCTAGAACAAGTGGATTAGGATCATCATGTGGCACTCCAAACGATTGAAGCTACCATGCAGTGATTTAAATCACATTATGACACCCATGTACACCCACTCACATTCCAGGAGTGTGATCTTGTCCTTTCCTATGACCAAGCCCATTATAAAATTGCAAAGGAAAGTTTGAGTCTATGTGTTAGGGACCCTATGTTGTGAGACATCGCCTTGGAAAGGAGGCATAATTCCTTGTCAGTCCACATGGTAAACTATTGAAGAACCATCATAATTGGTTGTACCTCAAGATATTCTATGGGTAATCTTACCAAACCATTATTTTGTGTATCATGTTTTTTCTTTCCTTATCTTTCCCCTTTTTTGAAAAAAGTTCCTCATGGTTTGTTTCCTTGGTCTTATAAAATCGATCATCATCCTTCCATCTATGTCGGCTATGTAGATGACACGAGTAAGTACTATCTGAATATCAATTCAAATGTATGGGTACTCTATTCCTAGTCAAACAACTTGATCCATATTTGTGGCATGTCAATTTGTGCACCCACCAATAACTAGGAAGAATACAAGGATGTGATTTGCCTCCTAGTTGATTCCCTACATATGTGCATGTGTCACCTTTCGTGTTTATTTATATTCCCATTTTCTTGTCGTATAGTTGAACAATTCATATTGGGTAACTATCCTTTCCTTTTTAGAAAATTCATGTGCACTAAACAATTGGTTAGACAAATTGAATCCATTACGTTCATCCATGTTCCCAAGAGTTTCAATAGTGTAGCAAACTAACTAGATAGTGACATTCTATATTGGCATATCAATCATAAATAACAAGGAAGTAAACCATTCACATGCATTCATATATACATTATATGCATAAAATAATCACATAAACATCATCATCATAATAAAAGGAGCATATAAAATAAAATTTTGCATCCACATGAATATGTATATATAATCATATGCCCAAAATATAGTAGTTTTTACAGTAAGGATTCCCAACAACTCCATAAAAAGTAATGCATAGGTCAACAAACCCAATGCTCACAGCCTGGGTTTCATATTTAGAAGCTTTCAACTAGTCATCATAACCCTCGTAGGATTCCTTCATCTCTGCATCATCACTATCAAGTCTTATGTTGCGCAGGTCTCCCCACATCAGGTTATGAATCCCTTGGTCAGACACTACAATATGGAATATAGTCATGCACTACTCAAGGGGTTTCTAGTAGCACAATGCAATAAGCTCATCATCCATATTGTTATAGAGTTTTCTCTCTTGTGGAAAAATGAGCACTCTCTTGGACCCTTTACCTTGATCCAAGACAAACTCTAGGGTAGACTAATATGTATTATTCCACTAGACCTAATTACCCATGCAATAGATCCAATCATTCATTACAAGCAAGATATGAGGAGAGATATAAGAGAAGGATGGGCATACCTCAACTTATGTGAGGTCCTTTGATCAAGATCACTTGCATCTGTTGTAGACTTGATGTAATTGGCTTCAGTTCCACTTAGCTAGTATCCTGCACACAAAGAAACAAACAAACCTTCCTCAAAACCTCCTAACATATCAAAAATGACATGCGAATGAACATAAAACCATAGATATAAGAAATATATAATCAGATCTAATTTGATATAATCAAGCAAGATCAGATCCAACACATACATAACATGAATCATATAGATTTGAAACATAAAAATTCATAAGCATACACAACCATCATGTTATGAAAGGGGGGGAATAACATATATATATATATATATATAATACCAAACCAAGAGACATACATCATATGATACCTTGAGTTTGATGATGAGGATCTCTTCCAAATTCCTAATCCAGACCTTCCCTGATTCAAAAAAATAGGCTAATCACAATGGATGCGGGATTCAAGAGAAATCCAACTAGCATAACAATACTATCCAAGACTCTCTCCTTTATCATGAAAATGGCCTCAATAAAGAAATAGGTGAATGGAGAATGAATCTAGACTCCTGAGGGTATATAGACTCAAGCAGATGTGTGATTTCCTATGAGAGATGAGTTGGAGCCAAGTCATGCACATGATCCATTCGAAATTTTTCCCAAAAACCAATTATAGGTGGATCATCTCCCCCTCTAATGCATGCAAGGAGTGATGGTGTCACCTCCCTGCATGCTTGCAGGGAGGGGTGGCAGAATGACCATCACCCCCCCAAAGGAGTATAGAGGGATATGGTGGAAAAAACATGGGAAAACAATCTTTATAATAGGCCAAAGAAAGATACAAGATAAGTGTCTCAACTAGCCAATGTGGTGATGTCTCCAATGAGTCTCTAAGGTGGAAAATAAGGGTATAACAAATTCCCCATGATGTGTGAAGTCAGAAGAGAATATCATGGACAAAACGCTTTACAAATAAAAATATTTCAAGGTAAGGTCTAGGAAACAAGAAATAGAGAGAACCTATAATCATAAATAAACCAGGCATATATTTACCATCCCTGGCGTGGCCATAACCATTCTCGGTAAAAGAGAAGTACAAAGCATGGCCACCCAAAATAGTACATTATAAATCCATGTGATAACAAAAATACCATAGCCATGAAAAATTCAAAGTGGATCCATGTCGCAATATATAATATACATGTCAGGAGGACAAATAGAAACACCAATAGTGAATAGATGGTCCTCATACAATGTCATGACTGGTGATATAAACTCCAACAGAACTTGGGAGGGGAAACAAGGATGAGTGATGCAACCCCTAAACCCTGAATGGTGTGATTATACACATGTGATCAGAGGTGTTGATGTCAAACATGCAAGAAATCGTCTAATTACCGGTAAATGATGGTTACCGTTAATAGACATGAGGGGAACCACTGATGATGATAATGGAATCCAAGGCACATCGTACAAACTAACGAGTGTGAATAGATGAGTTCTCATCGAAAACTAATGGAATCGCTCGGTTAGGAGTCAATAATGTATACTCGTTCTTGAATGGAATGAATCCTACACTAATGATTACAAGGTCTAGGGTACTAATGTTTCTAGATCCATTTTCTATATAGAGAGTTGGCGTCAATAGGAAGGACTCATTCGAAGGAGGGCCTTAATGTATCCCCCATCAATTGACATGAAACTGACATAGAGAGATGTGATAAAGATATAACATCACCAAGTACAACTGACTGACACAAGGATGTCCAACACACAAGGCTGATGGGACAAAACAATGGTAGACTCAAGGTAACTTCCCTAGAATGTCATATGGCACGACAATTGAGTGACTAGGAAGCAAAGAATCAATAACACCATATAGACCATAGTGCGTCGACATGTGAGGCATCGAGGAACCTTCCATAGTGATTGGAAGAGTAACCAATCAGAGAAGTACTATGACGCAGGGAAATGGTATGGTTTTGAAGCAAGGATATAACCCAATTGTAAGACAAAGACACAAACAAGTGCCATGTTCAAGTGTGACATACAACATGATGCCACTTGAATGAGATAGACAATGAAACCCCCCCTTTATCTTTTTGAATTTATTTTTTCATTTTTTAAATGAGCTCGAACAAGAGATAGAATTATGATTGATATGATATTTTTCGTAATAGTTTAACGAGCCTGAAAAACTAAACTCAAAACTTTCTTCCTTTTCTAATGATCTAGAAGAAGAGATAGAAATATGCTCGATAAGATACTATCCCATGGATTTTAGTCAAGCATGGGGTAGTTAATTCTCCTTGGTGTTTTCATATTTAGAATGTTTGAAAAAATTTAAAGAAGACTCTAGGGTGCTCTTTTTCATAGATTTAGTCCCCAACATCTGAAAAAGCATAAAATGATACGAGGGATAACTCTTCTAGCCAAAGTTGACTAGAGTATTATTTTTTTTAAATTAATCCATGCAGCCTAGAAAAGGTTTAAAATTATACAGGATGGATTTTCTTTCAAATATTTTAACGAGTGTGAAAGGAACAATCTTAATCGGCAATATTTTCATTTCTGAGTAAAAAAAGAGCTTAAGGAGCACTCCATAGGTACGTTTTCCATGAAAATTTAACGAGCCTAGAAAAGTAAACTCAAAGCCATGTTTATTTTGTAAATATATCAAAGAAAAGAGAAAAATTATCCATAATGGAAAGAGAGAACAATGTGGCTCAAATGCCACAGGGTCTAGGGTAACAGAGGGACCCCAGTCCTACCATAAAGCGATGTCGCCATAGAAAATGTCCAAAAAGATGTCTAACTTGCATTAAAATTGTCAAAAACCCATTAAAATGTAATAAATGTTTCAAATAACCATAATGAATTCCCATAAAATATATAAAATGAGAAAAATACTAGCCTCCATTATGAAAAGGGATATTTTCAAACCCACTTACATTTAGTGAAAAAGTATGGCTAAAGGCCAAAAATAGAGAAATTACTTCATTTTCACCTTGGTAATTTTGTGGATCTTGGTGGAGTCCATTTATTCTCAAATATTCAAGGGGACATTATGGGATATACAGGGAACCATTTGCAATTCCATCACTTCCAGGTAATAGATCATGCCCTCCTCGTCATTTTCCATTCATTTTAAGCTCATATTTGTTGATTTTTGAGTTGTGGGAGCTTTTTCTATGATCATGAATTCAACCATCACCCCCCAAGAAGGTAGTACATAGTGATAGAAGGGGACCATCACCCCATAATAAGGATTAATGGGGATATGGCCATCACCCTGGTTGAAGCTGACAGAGATGGATGGGGGCATTCATGGAAAGAAAATAGATATAGCACAAATGACTCAAGTTTTCACAAATCTAATGACATGGGTCTCTTTGTATGTAGGAAACCATGTTCAAATGGATGGAGAAGAAGCATGAATCTCATGATGCTAATTCACTTCAATATGATGAGACCATAAAGGTGTTGAAAATTTTTGGGATTTTGAAATTCTTCATGATCCAAGGAATGAGGTAGCAGGTGCCATTATTTGAGAAGCTAGTTTCAAAGTGGGATAATGATGGTCAATACTTCAAAGTGGGAGATGAGATATTAACCATTGAGGTGGAGGATATTTACTTTCTAATGGGACTCTCTAGGAGAGGATAAACTATATCATTAGTAGGGACACAATCTAGCGGTGAGACTACAGATGATTTTATCATGAGGTGCTTCCACCAAGGTAAATAAATACAAGTAGCAAAATCCCCATAAAGGATGTTATGAGTATCCCACTCTAAACGACGTTATTCACTATCACACGAGTTGCAAGTTTCAATGGAGTGCATTTGGAATCTAAAATAAAAATGCAATATGCAATTTAATGTACCAAATTTACCATCTTCAATTGGTGTGAAGGGATATTGACAAAACTTAAGGATCGACTGACAAAGTGCAAAGAAGGAAGACATAAGAAGTTCAAATATGGATCCATTTTGGTATTGTTATTCCTAGAGAGGATCCCCATGATGATACCTTGAGAGGATATTCTACGCATAGGACCATCCGATACACGAATGAAGTAGCAGATAGATTTGATGTCACAGTTGGGTGGAGTCCCTCAAGTATTCTCATATGGTCTTGGGTTATTAAAATGGTGGGATCAACGGATCATGGTGATCGATGACTACCCGTATGCGGGTATGGATTTATAGGAGGATGAGGACATAGTTCTTCCCGAGGGAGAGATGTGGGGAGATATTGGTAAGAAAAATGAATCATTTATTTTTAAGTTTTTGAATATTTCAATTTTTGTGTATTTGAAATATTATAATGTCTTTGTTGGAGGAAAAATCACTAACAACTTGGTGTTTCAATGACATGGATGTGGGACCAGTCCGGATAGTAGGGATGTCACATTGATTAGGCGTGGAGGAGACATAAGAGCCTCATCTAGTGACATGGGAGACAACGAGCGATGGCTCCAGATGGTTCAAAGGAATTTAGAGGGGCTGACCATGGTGGTGCGCCCGATGCGCATAGATGAAATTACAGAGAATATCCAACATCATACTATTGGATTTAGTTCATTTGGTTCTCTACTGCATTGTGTGGCATGAGCTATAGTGTGTTATCATGAGAATCACACTCCTAAAGATAAGGACATGGCGTGCAACCAAATTTTGTATTATGGATAAATGTATCCATCTATTATATTGTCATGCATAGGCTCATGAATCCCATTTTGGATGCTTGCATGTATTTTGGATGTAACTGCACTCTTTGATATATGTGTGTGTGTGTGTGTGTATCTTTCTTGGTTTCATGTGTGAACTCAAATGTGATGAATGCTCCTAATGTAATTAATTACATGAATGTTTAAAATGCTTAATCAGATAGATGCCAATCTAACACATAATTAGCTAACAAATCATCCAACGTGTTAAACTCTCTTGGAATATGTTGATAGATAATGTAATCAAATGATCGTTCCAAAAGACGCACCCGTAATTATTTTTGAAAAAGGATAGGATTGTGAATGGCATAATGACCATTTAACCGCGCCACAACTATGTGTGTCTGATTTGACCACTAGGCTGCAAATACCCAAGAGAGAGGCATGGGATAAGAGTTCAATGATGATTCTATAGTAAAAAAATTGTTGGTGGTGGGGGGAAAATAAATGCCCCCAAAACTTAGAAGTTCGACAGTGGTTGAAAACATGACCCAAGCGACAAAAGCTATGTGTTGTGTACTACGGCTGGCATCATCAACAAATCCTATATAAGGACAGGAATAGGTTAACATATACAAATGAAGCATATAGCAGGATCAAAATAGAAACTGATACACTCAAAGAAAGAAAAATATTCTACACCAAAACTATAATACATTATGTACAAAGTGTCACAAAAGAGAGATACTTATGCATAGTACTTCTTAAGGTAGACCACATTGCGAGGCTCCGCCAATGGGTTTCCTTAAAAATTGACTAACTCATAAGAACCGTTTTTTAGAGCACGTGTAACTATGTATTGAATGTGCCACATGGGGTCAAAATTTTCTACCCCAAGCTTATCATTGTCCTGATCATAGACCAAGACTAAGTTTCCTTTAGAAAAAATACAAGGTCAAATGGCTTTGTCATATTAGGATTTAAATCATTTCTTATGGGACTCATTAACCAAAGAAACATCCCAATAATTCTCATTGATACGTTGTAAGTACAAAATTATTTCTTCCTGTGCAGAGGTATCGGGAAATAGTTCGACGACTAGTTTCAAAGAAGGAATCTCACACTCAATGGGGAGAATTGCTTCTAAACTATAGACCAATTGAAAAGGAGTGAATCTAGTTACAATCTTAACTGAAGTATGATAATTCCATAGTGCAGAAAAAAAAACATATGGTTCCATTCATATTTATGTTCCCCCATCATTCATTGGATCGTGGTTTTCAAGACATGATTGATGACCTCGACTTGATCATTTGATTGGGGGTAGTAGGGTCTTGAGTTATAAAGGAAAAAACAAAAAAGAGAACTTAATTGAGTCATCATAATGTTACAGAAATGAGACCCATGATCAGTTACAATGGTTCATGGCACCCCGTATGTAATGTGAAAAACAAGGATTAATGATACACTAACTCTCTCTCCTACAAGATTCAAGGAAAAATAATGAACTCTGGTGACTAGTTTGACTGTAGGAAGGTAAAATCAAAGAACTATGGAGTGGATGAGCACTATGATAGATGATAGAAACTTTTCACAATGCATTGGGACCATTAATGTTTTGAACATAATCCAGGATGAGTTCTAATCCAATGCTCCTGGGAACCCCAACATATGCAAACTAGAACATCAACTAAGCATGGAATAAGAACCAAAGGTGAAGGATTATGAATTAGGAAGTATAAATAACATCAAATAATAGTCAATGGAAATCCTAGGTTCACTCCAGCAATTTTGGGAAGGTTCTGAGGAATTCTGACAAACATGCAAGAAAATTTACCTTCTAGGATTGCACAACTAGGCCAAATTTAGGACTTCCAAAACAATCTGAGAGGCTCACTAATTTCTTAAATTAATCTTGGAATGATTCATATGGATTCTTAATTATCATAATAAATATAAATCACTTCATTTTTAACACTAATAATTCATTTATCACACAAGTTATGGAAACTAGCTTAATTTCATTGAAATCTAGACTAGGTGCATTAAGAAGAGGTACTTGAATCGGAATTTTATTCAGTATAAATTAAAAAATTTAAATTATAGGTTCATTATTACAGTCATATAATCCATCATTATCTGATTCATACATCGGATAATTCTCAAGAATAAGATACATCAAGAAGAAGCTCTTTCATCAAGAAAGACTAAGAAATCACTCATAGATTTTCAAGGAGAGCTATCAAATATTTTTTATAGGATCGTAATCCTCTAGTGAAGAACTAAATACCTGAAATAAACTAAATTATAATGGCTTAATACCATCATCCTCTCACAGAAAGAAGGGGCACATCTCCCAAGTCACTGAGGCACAATTGCACTCACTCCAATTCTAAAACTATCAAATATATGAAGGTGGTGCACTCTCCTTCTTTTATATATGGATTATGAATTGAGTATCAAGTATCCTAGGATAATGTGGCCTCATGGATGGATAAGGAAATCTTTCTTTCATTTTTTTTCCTTTTCTTCTTTGCTTTCTGCTTTTACCTTTTTATGCTTTAGATTTTCTATCATGCTTTGATTTTTACTGCTTTTTCTTGCTTTTCTTCCTTATCCTGCTTTTATACCTTATCCTTATTTCCTAATTTTATCTTGCTTTTTTTGTGTTGCTTTCTGATTTATGCTGCTTTTCCTTATTTTTTGATACATTCTGCTTTGTACCATCTTTCTTTATGTTTTCCTGATTTTCTATCTTTGGATGCTTTCTCCTAACTTCTCTTGAAAGCCATCTCTATGTTAAAAATTATCCACTAAGGCGCACTTGTGGAGCATTATCCACTCTTTTTCAAAATAAAAATACTTATTTTATGAAAATTAATTATTCTCAAGTGCATAACAAACTTAGGAAAATTAAATCACACTTCCTAATTAATTAAATGCCCGAACTTTCAAAATTAACCCCAAGTAAATGAAGTTGTCTCGTCAACCCAAGGGATTGGTTGGGTTAGGAACTTAATCTATTAATCACCATTGAGGGGACATGACACCAAACCTTGCAATAATGTGATTGAACATAAAAAATGTCGCAGTTGCACCATCGTTAAATAGGTTAGCATGGCTTCTACGCATTTCATGAAATAGTCCACTACCACTATGATATACTCATGCACATTGGAAGAAGTAGGCTTTCATGTCATAAAATCAATGCCCCGTTTGGAAAAGGGGATAACAGTAATAAATGGGTGTAATGGAGCGAGATGAGCGCACATTTTCTGAGTAAATATTTGACAAGGGTGGCATTTTTGGACTGCAGTAATGCAATCTTTGAATATAAAGGGACAAAAATACCCTGCACACAAAATTTTCTATGAAGTGGATCTGTGCAGAAGATGACCGCCACATGCCCCCACATGAAAATAATTTAGAACACATTCAGATTCGTCATGGGTGAGGCATTGTTGTAGAACTGAATCAACCCCTCGACGACACAAAGTGTCAACAAGGATCAACTACATCTTAGCATAGTGATGGATGTTATGATTTTTGTTGTGGGAAATCTAAGGGTGGAATTTTTGAGTTTGGAGATACAAAATGATGTCTCCATATCAAGGATTAGATGAGTAAAAGAGGAATATAGATTCTTGTGAAATATAATCGTGGGCCACAAATCCCTCACTAACTTCGGGAAGGTCAGACAATAGTTCCACAAAGACCAAATATTTCTTGGATTCATCCATCAAAAACTCCAAATCAAACTCTTGAAGAATAACAATTCACTTGGAGTACTTTCCCCAATGATTTGATGTGACAAAATGTATCAGATGGGGTTGGAGTGAGAAACTACAGTGATCTTATGTAGGAGTACATAATTTCAAAGATGTTGGACAAAATGGACAACTGCCAAATCAAGTTTCTCCACATGTTAATAATGAAGTTCTTCACCAACAAAGCCTTTACTACGATAGGAAATCACATGCTCTTGGTGTAAATCATCCTCTTGTACCAAAACCATGCCAATGGTGGACTGATATGTAGCGAGGTAAAGCACAAAATCATGTTCCTAGTCAAAAGGCCTCAAAAGAGTGGCAGATGTAAGAGCCTTTTTCAAATCATCGAAAGAATGTTGAGCTTGATCCTCCCATACAAATGGGACCCCTTTCTTAACTAAACTTGTGAAACCTTTGGTGATATTGAGATAATTGAAATGAAACACTGCAAGAATTTTTCCTTCCATTGAAAAATTTGGATTTGGGTAACATTTCGAGGAGCAGGTAAATTAAGAATAGACTCAACCTTCAGGGTATCAACTGAAATTCCTTGCTTAGAAATGATGAAACTTATAAAACGCCCAGATTCGACACAAAAAATGGACTTATGCATTTTCAAGTGAATATTGTAATGACAACAACGTAAGAATATCTCATGCAAGTGAGATGGATGTTCAATCCATCGTCGAGACTGAGTAGGAAGGTCACCGAGATAAGCTTGAAAAATATGTTTGATGTTATGGAAAGCATAGGCTATGGATCACTGGAAGGTGGCTCTAGCATTCTTAATTAAAAAAGGTAACTTGTGATAAGTGAAGGTGCGCCAAGGACAAATGAAGGTTGTTTTATGCTGGTCAGAGAGTTTAATCTCTATTTGATTATAGATGGAGAAACCATCCATGAAGGGAATATTTCATAGTAAACACAATCATTGATAAGCTAATAAATAGGGGGCTTGGATAGTTCTATTTTGGACAATATGCATTCAAGTCCCTATAATTGATGTACACATGAATGGTTCCCTACTTCTTAGTGAACGGAATGGGATTGGAAACCCACTCATTCAAAGGAACATGATAAATAAATCTAGCATTAAGCAACTTTTCAACCTCTACCTTGATATCCGCATCTTTCCGAGGGTGGGTTGGTCAAAGATTTTGTCAAACATGCTTAGCTCTAGGGTAAGTATTAATATAATGTTTGACAATATGAGGGTTGATGATGAGCATTTATTTGTAATACTAAGAAAAAACATAGTAGAAATATTTGAATAGGGTCATATATAAAGAAGCCTCTTCAGGGAAACATTTGACACATAAATGGGTATTTTCCATGATACCTAGTTTCACTAATATAGCTATAAGAATAGTCTACTAAATGTCCCCTAAATTACCTTCGTATAAAAAATCATGAGGAAAATGAGTCGAAGGGGAACAAAAAACATCTACAGTGGAAACAAGGTTTTCAAGAACTTCCACCATCTTTTTTGAATTGGGAAGGAAAGAGGCATGATGGTGCATATCCTTCAAAGGATTGTAATACGAAGACATGACATTCATAATTTCCTCATTAGAAGGTAAAACATCTAATAGAAATTCATGTGAAGCATATGGGGAAGTGTCCTAAGAGGGAATAACATATGGATCAAAATCAACAATTGGGTGAAGATGACGATCACGGTTAATGGGATTGGATTGAATAACTTGGTAAGTAGTTTCTACCACTGACAATGGCATATAACTATTGGGTGTTTTATTGTCTTAATGAATTTACCAAATATTTAATTATGGACCAGGGTTGGTAATCTTAGAGTTGTGGAAAAGTATATGCTGAGGTAGAAGGGTACCTAAGACATCGGCTCGCCCGACCTTAGAAATGTTTAATAATGAAAATATCGAAAGATCTTTCAAAATGAAAAACTGAGTCAAACTTCAGAAATACAAACTATTAAACTGATTAGTCCTAACCAATAGATCAGAATAGTATCAATCTATACTACTCTACTCCATGAACACTAATTGAAACTACAAAAGAAAATACTACTCTAAGAAACAAGACTTGATAAAAAACAAACTACTTTTATGAAAATGGAAACTACTAATCAATTATTCAAACCCTAATCTAGGAATTAGAAAGACCAGCTACCATGTAATAACTATGAACAAGTTCAGAAACCTATCTATGAAATGATTCAGTTTACAACTAACTATGTAAATACAAGAAAACTATACTATCTTGAGAAAGACTTAGCTAAACAATCTATGAAATTCAACTTAACTGTAAGACAAGATGAAATATTGATCTAAGATTTAAGCATGCATTAACAACACAAGCATATCTATCTAGTTCCAAACATCTTGAGCAACTACTGCATCTAAATGACTTACAAAGGCTAAAGAAATACAAAAGGGAAATAAATCTAACTTGACTTCTGCAAAAATGTGAAAACTAAAGATAGACCAATTACAAGAAATATTAAACATTGTAACCTACTGTTCATCCATAAGCAAATGACAAACTAGCTATAATACTTGAAATGGAACACTTATTTTGACAATCTAACTTCACTTGAGAAGTGCAATGTCTAAGTTATCTGATCTCTAATGACTTCTTTGAAATGCTTATCTAACTCATGCACATGCCTATCAACATCAAATGATATCTATCAATACTTCAAACTAGTTTATAAAACACTAACTACAAGAAAAGAAAACTAAACTAAGTACAAGACAAGAGTTTAGATGATTGGAATCAATATTAACTTGTAATCAAAACCTATAGCAGAAACAAAGTATTCTTATGCTAGCCCTACTGAAAATCAAACTATCTTCTAAGACAACTATGATCTATAACTGATCTGATCTATAACATGGAAAGTGAACCTATATTAAACTATGTTACGATTGAAAACTAATGCATCTATATTAAACACACGTGAACTTATTAAACTTGGATTGAGACTAGTTCCTAGTCTATTCTACCTACAGAAATGAAAGAACTTGAAACAATGAAATTAAACCAAGTTTGAACAACAAAACACTATGTAAATAAAAGTGAAAGACTAATTAGAAACTTGAATGAAAACTGGGAATGAAATATTGAACTGATTCAGAAATAAGACAAACTGAGATTTAACAAAGTCTATGATAACATTGTAATAACTTTAAGCTAATCTAGGTCCTAGGCATGAAGAAAGTAACTCATAAACTACCTAAATCATAAGCAAAAGACATTTATACTGCTTCTACTTGAACCAAAACTATTTCTCATTTGAACAGTAAAACATATGCCGAATGTAAATGGATTTCATCATTAATAAAACTTGAAATAATTAAATCTCTATGTGAATACAAAACTGAATATAAAGTGATGAAAGTGTTAAAGATACATTTGAATCTCAAACTAGCTACAGAACATGTCAAAGTACTGAAAAATCAACCTAGACTCCAACTAACTATCTCTGCATAAAATGAAATACTAGCAATTCTGGAAATGATTGCAAATTCTGGAAAATTCTATCTAAATGTGAATGAAAGGCTGAAAGAAGGTCTGAAAGGCAGTCTAAACGGATGGTGCGAATGTCCGACCGAATGGATTCTGAAGGCATAAATTGCATAAAAACAGAGGAAAATTATATGTTATAAACAAGTGTCACCTACAAGAAAACGAACTACTTGCTTGCAAAAACGAAATGACTTGCAGGAAAACGTAATGGATACATGCAAAAAAGAAATGACTTAGATGGAAATATAAAAATAACTGCTCGATATACACAAATGGAACCTCTGATTGTTGAGGGGCCCTTCCCAGCAATAGGGGTTTATCTCCTAAGCTACTTAGTCACCAGTCATTAACAAAAAATGAAAATGATCATCAACAGCTGAAAATAGAGTCTTTTTATTAAACTGAAGCAGAGTTTGTACAACACTTTCCTCTTCTATCTCTATGTCTATGTATGCGTTTCTCAACCTAAGACATTTTTATATAGTTTTACAAAGAGAGAGAAGGTCGACCCTTTCAGTGGTCGACCTCTCTAAAAATAGGTCTTTTACTGCTGTAAAAATGGTCCATTAAAACACACAGGTCATCTTCTTGATTCCATGCATGTTGGTTCCATTCATGTGAGAAGTTGGTGTGTTGGCAGGCTGGGAAAGTGGAAACATGAATATTCTTGAACAAGAGCTCACGAACCATAAGGGACACGTTGCCAACAGAACCCACGTCGTGGTTTTTGTCTTTAAAGCCTCGGAATATGCTAACCAACGAATCTGAGGGTGCAAACGGAGGTCTGAATGCAAATGAGCATTTTGAACATGAATGCACGTTCGGATGAGAGTCCGTTTGAAAACCATAACCTGCAAAATGAAGTCTATGTGCCACGCAGGTCGAGAAATGTTAAATTAAGATTAATAAATCATAAAAAGATGATAATCAATCAAGATTCATGTCATATGAAAATAAGTTCATACCTGAGTTCGAATAGTGGTATGAATGGCAAGAAATATGACTTATCATATAAAAAATGGGAAAAATAGTGTCAACAGTGCACATTTAATGATCAAAAGTGATGACAAAATTGGACATCAACAATAATCTCCCATCAAATATACTTCTCTAACATTGGGTATAACCCAGGGATAAGAAGAACCAAGGGCGTGGTTAATAATGGAAGAGATCATGCAAATAGGAGCTTCTTGTTTTGAGGGATTAGGTGATGAAAAGGGAAAGTACCCATTAATGAGGAATCCTTAAACAAGACAGAACTCACACTCTCATAATTGCTCATGGAATCGTTGCAAAAATTAACACTACCACCAACTCTTCCCCAATAACATATTGTAATATAGGGGTACATCGACGACTTCAACATCTACCGTAGCAGTTTTTCTCCCAAGCTCAATATGTAAGGAACTAAGGATTCCATGGGGTGTAAAATTTATACCATCGAATGCATTCAAAGAAGTGGAGGATTGTACAATATTAGGAGAGACTATCACATGCCAACATGAAATGGACATAATACATGTTAAGGCTCCTTCGTCAATAAAAGTACAGAAGATATTTTTCACATGTACAACTACTTGTATTTGAAAATCAATATGGTGGGAGAGCCTCAATTGGATACATTCCATATAAAAAACAACCAAACTTGATTCTATGGGATCAATCCACCAATGACCGACAATAGTGATTTTCATTACATGAGACAACTTTGCTACGGTTGGAGACCAGACATGGCACAAGGGGCCTCAGCTAGATATTGAACAACATTGTAATTGTGAGTATCTCTAGATTTAGGATTATGCATTGCTCGAGGAAGTACCCCTTAGTGGATAATGACCATGTCAAGAATAGGATTCTCTATTTAGAGAGG
This sequence comes from Larix kaempferi, assembly GCA_027924585.1. NCBI lineage: Eukaryota > Viridiplantae > Streptophyta > Pinopsida > Pinales > Pinaceae > Larix > Larix kaempferi. The sequence goes on along the minus strand of BSBM01000125.1, from coordinate 3,919,370 downwards.
GACATTTGGCTCGGATGGAGAAATTGGGCCCTTCTCATGAGAGTTGGTCTCAGGTTTCTCATAACTACGATTCCAAGTGGTAACGACGATAGTTTCCTCACATAGAAAAAAAATGGAATTAGGCAGTCCATCCATGATAGGAGTATGATATCCATTTACCCCTTGTGGAGGATGAGGATTTGCAGTAATCATCTATTAGTTTTGTTGATGAGGGAAAGTATGAGTTAACATAGGACAATGGGGGGTAGAGTCTTTATGAGCAATGAACTCACTAACTTCTTTTAAGTGCAGACATAAATGGTTCATATGATTGGCCCACAAATATTTCATGGGAATTTAGGTTTCCTTTCCTTTTTGTTGCCCCCATCATTAGGGGGGAGTGCTTGTTGCGTTCCAGACTCATCAGGAGTATTTTTAGCTTTGTTTTTCTTCTTTTTCCCTCCACCTTGTTGAGGTTTATTCATTTGGGATTGTACCATGTTCACCTAGGAGATTTGAGTTGGAATATTAGGTGTTTTGGCAGTAGTTATAGTTGAAGTAGGTGGATTGGAAATGGAAATTTGGTTAAGCTTCCCAATTAACTTGTTTACTGAAACAACGGAGATAGAACCAATGACACCATCGACATCTCATCCGATTTTCTGTCTATATGGATCAGTTGAAAATCAAGGAGCATGCGGTATACTATCATATAAAGTTCCCTATTGTGAATATACCAAATCCAAATGTTGGGCACGACGTATGGCTTGTTCCTTATTTATAGCCCTATCCATAGCAACATCACAAGAAATGGGAGCTAGCAGTGACTTCATGAACTATTTGGATAAAAATTGATTAAGAATGGTGGATTTTACAAGCCTTTGCCTCTGTCTCAATTCATGAATGTGGTCAGAAATATGGGTGGCAGTTTTTTGATGCAATGAATTCAAAAGGTTCGTTCCCATTTTGTATCAGATAGGTAATTGGAAGTGCATTAAGAAATCCATCACTAAAACATTGAAGCTTGTATAAGAGGAACTTGGTAATTCGATGTACCATTAGGATGCACTCCTGGTTAGGGTGTCAGGGAAAAGATGTAATTTGACAATGTCATCCAACATGGAGTTGGAGACACATCACAAATGATATGTGATAATATGCGTGGATGGGTCTTCCCTCGTCTTACAATCAAACTTTGGGATATCCGTAGGGATATTGTGTAGGATAGTTGGCCATAAGGGGTTATGAAAAATGGGATCATTTTTTAACCTTGGCAAATCCAATAGATCAAGAGTAGCTAAGAAGAATAGCTTTATGTTTGAAAATGTATTTTCTGTCAAAGGTAGTTTGGAATTATCAGGTATAACTCCTGAATTAATGATATCCATTAACCAAATTGTTTAATTATGCAATGGCCAAGTGTCTCTTGGGATTCATATTCCAAGAGATCCATTGGAGTCTCTATGAATCCTCATATTATATTTATTTTAACTGACTAAATATTTACAACATGGTCGAAATCATAATCCTAAAGGATTAGATTTCCAACATTCCCCCACTTAATCCGAAGGGGTTTTTGTAAGTCCGAGCATGGTTCTAAACTTTTGAAACTCTTCTCATCCAAGTGCTTTGGTGAATATGTCTACAATTTGCGCATTCATGGAACAATGACGTAAATGAGCTGTCTTTTCCTATACATGATGTTGAAGCAAATGATAATTTGTGTTGATGTGATTGGTTCGATCATGGAATCTAGGGTTCTTGGCCAACTTGATTGCAGAAGTGTTGTCAATCAAAAGTGGAGTGGAGTTTTCTTTTTTATCCTGCAAATATGCAAGTATCTTCTTGAGCCACATAATCTCTTTTGTTGCTTCTACAACAACCACATATTTTTCCTCTATTGTAGAATATGTTGGAACTAACTATTTGCATGATATCCAGTTGACAATTGTTGATCCAAGACTCATCGTGTATCCAGAAGTGGATACTCCTATTTCTTTGTTGCCATCAAAGTCCAAATCAAAGTACCAAATGAGTTTGAATTCTTCCACCTTATATTACTTAAGTCCAAAGTCTTGAGTCCCTTTCAAGTATCTTAGAACTCGTTTGTGGCAAACTAGTGTCCTTCACAAGGTTTGTGCATGAACCATGAAAGGATTCCAACAACATAAGAAATATTTGGTTTGGTGTTTGTAAGATAGATAAGGATTCCTATAAGCTGTCAGTACTTAGTTGCATCCTCAAATTATTTTCCTTCACTTGATGTGAGCTTCAACTTTTGTTCCATTGGAGTTGCGTGAGGGTTGCATTATGTCATGCCAAATCTGTTTAGTAATTCTACGATATACTTGTTTTGAGAGATGAATATGTACTTAGGATGTTAACTCACTTCACTTCCTAGGTAGTAGTGAAGATGTCATAGATGAACCATTTCAAATACTTTCTTCAAATCTTTCTTTATGGATGTTATATAACTTTGATTGTTCCCTATCATCAAAAGGTCATCTACATACACTACAAGAAACACAATAGATATTCCAAATTTCTTTACAAGCAATGTTGTGTCATCAAGATTATAATGTTTGAAATTCAACTTTAGAAGATGCTCGGTTATCTTTTCATACCATGCTCGATGTGCTTGTTTTAGGCCATACAAGGACTTGACAAGTTTGCATACCATGTGTTATTGTCCCTTCACAACAAATCCTTTTGGTTGAGACATGAAAACATTTTCTTTCAAGTATCCATTCAAAAATGTTGTTTTTACATCCATTTGATGAAATTTCCATCCATTTTGTGTAGCCAAGGAGATTAAAGTGTAGACGGTATCCCATTTTGCTATGGGGGAGAACATTTTTTCATAGTCAATTCCTTATTTCTATGCATATCATTTTTCCACAAGCCTTTCTTTGTTCTTGTCAAGTGAGACATCTAATTTGTATTTGTTCTTGTATACCCACTTACTTCCAATTGGTTTGGTTTCAATTGGAGGGTCAACCAACTTCCAGGTTCCATTCTTCATGAGTGCATCATACTCATTCTACATGGATTCTTTGCACTCATCACTAGTGGCCTCTTCAAAGGAAGTTGGTTCAAAGTTAGAATAAAAATTCAATTCACAATCAAATGAGACATCCATGTCATCACCTGATTTATCTACATTTCCTCCATCTTCTTGTCTGGTTGAGATTCTCGTTCACGTATTTCCAACTTCATATGAATGAAAAATTTCAAGTTTCTTTGTGGCCCATTTCAAAATATTCATTTATGGCCCAAGTTGATCAGTTGGTGGTGCTTCATTCTCTTAAAGGTTCAATATTTCAATCCTCCCAATAACATCATCCAGTTGAGTCTCATGTTTAGGTGAAGTGACATGAACTTCTTCTTCATGGGTTACTTCATGAGAGGGTGTCGGTGTTGCTTCAAAAGAAAATTCCATAGATTGATCCAAGATAGGAATCCCCCCTTCAAGATGTGGAATTTCATCATCAATTTCATAATATGTCTTTAGAAGGGAAAAAATCTCTAGATGATCAAGTTGTCTTTCAATAGACTGGTCATTTTTATTAGTTTAAAAAAATGACATTATGGAAACAACAAACTTCTTTTATATCTCATGATAAAGATGATATGCCTTGGAGGTTTCTGAGTACCCTAAGAAAATGCATCTTTGACTTGTATCCCTAAGCTTGTTTCTTTACTCCTTTGGTATCAAAGCATATCAGGTGGAACAAAAAAACCTTAGATTCCTAACTAAAGGAAGGTGGCCAAACCACATTTCATTTGGAGTCTTATCTTCAAGAGCATGAGATGGACTTCTATTTCTCAAATATGTTGCACATAATACTGCATCACCCCAAAAAATGAGTTTTCCATTCTTGAAAAACATCATTGAGCATGCCATATTCATTATGGTTCTATTCATCCTTTTTGCCACACCATTTTGTTGAGGATTGTAGGCAACCGAATTTTTATGTGTAATCCCATGTTTACAAAGATAGTCTTCAAAATAATTAGAGGTGTATTATTCACCATTATCATAATGAAATGTACCAATATGAGCTTGTGCTTGATTTTCTATCCATGCATGAAAATTATTGAATGTTTGAAATGCTTCAAACTATGTGTTCAACAAGTATACCCAACACACTCTACTATAGTCAAAACAAAGGTCATGAGGTATTTATTACCATTTGTAGAAGGAATTGGCATGGGGCCACATAAGTTAGAGTGAACTAGATCAACTTTCTATTTGCTCTGAATTTAGATCCTTGAAATGGTTGCTTTGTTTTCCTAGTATGCATGCATCACATTTGTTCTTTTTATTGGGAATGGTGGGAAAACCAAATACACCATTCTTTCTTTAAAAATGAAGACTGTTATAATTCAAATGATGAAATCTAGTATGCCATAACAAACTGGATGACATATTTACCTTCTTCATGCTCGGAGATATAGGAAAAGTTTTGAACTCTTGCAGAAGAGCCCCTCAACTTTAACAACTTTCCATATTCATATCCAGTCATGATTACCTTGTTGTCGGAGGACTTACTTATCTATACAATTCCATCAAACTTGTGGATGGAATGGAATTACCGTCGAATATACACTAAGGACTACACGCATCTCTGCAACTCTGGAAGATAAAGAACATTCTTTAACACAAAATCAGGGAATTCGAGCAACTTAAGATTGATTGGGCCAATTCCCTATGGTTTGAGGCTAGATTTGTCTACAATGTACACTATGCCATCTACAATGTCATTCAGTTCTTCAAAACAATATTTCCTAAAAGTGATATGAGATGTTGCACTGGTATCAAGCAACGAACAATATTTGTAGGATGAAAGATAATTTATTTCATTAATTCCAAGATTGCAATGTGCAACGATATAATGAACAGAATAAGGGGCTTTACCAGCCTCTTGGATCTTATTTTTTTCTTCTTTATTATGGTTATGTATTGCTTTTATGGATTCCCAAGAATCCCAACACTGATCTGCTTCATGTCCAGTCTTCCCATAGCACTTGCATTTCAGATATGATATTTTGCTTGAGTTGTTTCTACCTCCTCTGCCTCTGAAGTTTCTTCTTCCTATTCCTCTTTTGTTGCTTTCTACCTTGGAAGGTTCTTTGGACTTGTTATTTTCTTTCTAAGAAAATAAAAGAGATTCTCCAGGATGCTCACTTGTATTCTTTCCAAATGCTTTCTCTCTATATACAATATTCTCCATGAGGGTGTCAAAGGTGAGGTCTTTGAACTTGTCACTTGCTTCCAGAGACTCAAGATAGTTGGAGTGAGTAGGATAGAGGGAATTGACAAATGCTACAAATGGAAGTTCTAGTTTCATACCAGAGGCTTGAATCGTGTACATGATTGGTCTGATATCAGATGCAACCAACATAGGATCATTATCCTTTACATCCAAACTAAATAACTTTAACATTAACTAAATCACCTCCATTTCAGAATGTGAGTCATACAAGTCTTTTAATGTCTTTAATTCTTAAAAAAAAATTGTAGCCAGTATATGTTGGCTCACCTCTTCACTGATAGTAGAAGAGACCATAGCTAAATCTTTCTTGTCTCTAATATACCATCTATCAAGTTCTTTCTCTGACGTTGGAGGTTTTGGATCAAAACTCATGATTGTGACTTCATCTATGTGAATGGTTTTTACTTTACAAATATTGTCCCATATGTTGTTGTAGATGAACGTAGCTTTTAATATTCCTTGACCATTCTTGATAGGTGTCCTTTCTAGTAAGGACAACACCAACTATTGATTTCAGTGAGTGCATATTTTGCAGCTTGTTACCTCTATCTCCTACAAATAAGACATGTTTTGGGAAGAAAATGAAAGATGCAAGTCTAATTCTCTGCTAACTTTTCTTTACAATATGACAGTACAATAAAAAATGTAGAGAATTATGCATTACGATAGGTTTCAGTGAAGTTTGTGGAGGCACACCAGAAATAGGTCTAGGTCTAGGTCTCTGTTACCTCTTACAATTTATATAAAGTATTCTTTGTATAATAATTTTTTCTTATGAATACAATGAAACTGTGACAACTCCTCACATCATAATTCTTATACAAAGTATAGAAATGCAGCTCAATACTATGTTGTTCAACACAACCAACTCCTCAAAGAAAATTCAATAAATCCACCTCACCAAGTCTTCGAGTCTTAAAGAAAATTGAGAATCCTAAAAAAATTTGATATGCGCAGATGTAATTTACTTATCTCACCAGGTTATACCCAACCAACTTTTCAAGGTGATCCTTTATGCGGATTGCAATCTTCACAATGGTGGAGATTGATCCTCCCCCACATGAAATCGCAGCTCCACTTGGTCTTAGAAATCATAGACATACTTATTCAAAATCCCACGTAGATTCTTCTTCTTCACGAGCAATATGCGGGCTCACATAAAACATGGATGCAACAATAAGGGAAATGCTACAACTGGAGAGACTCCACGGATCTAGTAGGAGAGAAATGCAACATATTTTATAATTAGAGAGAATGGTATCTCATTTCACAAATTAGGGTTTTGTATCATTAATGTGGGAATTCGTAGCTTTAATGGAGGCTTACTTCTCCAAAACAAATCCCAAATCAATGACCACAGAGATCGCGTAGCCTCTCAAAATGTGGATATAGCTTAAAAAATCAAAAGGAAGCTAAAAATGATAACATGACCAGATTAGTGCCACGGTATGGACATTAATGAGATGTCTCCCAAGCTTGGAAAGTTCCCACAAACTAGAGAGGAGAATGCTTAGACTCCTTGGGCTTAACACAGATCTAAACAAGCTCTCAACGTAATGAGATGATGTTGGAACGAGCATAACTTAGGGTAACCACCAGGTGCAGCAATGAATTGGAGGAGGAGGGAAATAGAATATTCGTAGAAACAATATGTGATACGCAGGTCTTCCTTCGTGTTCCCAATGCATCAATATTCAAGATCCAACATGGTTTTCCAGCACTCATAAACAATACTACAATGTCGTTCAAATCAACAACCAATCAGTGCAGCAAACTAGTCACAGCAGCTCAAAGGAGGAGCGTGTAGCTCCAAGATGAAGTATCACCATAAAAATCATCTCGTCATGCAAAGAATGCAATATCACCGTCATCAAACACAGTATCAACAGAGAATGAAGTTATACAAAAACAAGGTATCACATAAAAACTTAAGAGTTTTGGGAAAACACAATAGTTTAGGGTTTACGCAGTCTATGGTTCAAAAACAATGCACTCATCATTCAATGGAAGAGGAGGGTTAGGGTTACGAGCTATTGTTAGCAAAAGAAACACCTATGGTAGAGAGAAAAGGACAGGAAATAACAGCGCCAGGACTGAGCAACATCATGCAGGATTTATGGCGGCAACCTACTCTGATACCACTATCAGCTATAACTCTTGAATTGACGATCTTCATTAACCAAATTGTTTATTTATACAATGGACAAGTGTATCTTGGGATTCGTATTCCAAGAGATCCATTGGATTATGTATGATTCCTCGTCTTCTATTTATTTTAATTGACTAAATATTTATAATATTTACAATATGGTTGAAATCATTATCCTAGGGGATTATGTTTCCAATAGGAATTAAGGCCCATTGGACCATAGGATCCCCCATATATTGGATTCCAAAGGCATAAGGGCTTGGGAAAGAATGAATTCCCCTAAGAAATTGATTTCCCCCATAAGATGGATTGCCTTAGTAAACTGATTACCCTCGGAAGGTTGATTTCCCCCAATGAAGGGATTGTTCCCATACATAGAACTACCCCAAGGTGTGTAACTACCACTAGTATAGCGAACTCCTCCAACATAGGTGTTGCACCCAAGAAAGGTATTAAGCCCTCAATGATGGCACATTACCCCCTATAGAGTGGAATATTACCCCCTATATTTTGGTGAATTACATAGTATTGATGTCCGCTAGGGTCTATTAGTTGTTATTGTACTCCTTTGTCGCCTATATATATAGGAATGAGATATCTTCATTTTAGTCATCACTGTATCTTGTCTTGTCTTATGTCCTTAATATAGTGTGTAAGGAGGTTTCCCCCTCAAAGAAGATTGCTATTCATCTCTAATATTCCTTATTAAGGCATGAATTACTTTCTTTAGATCTATTTCTGCTCTTTTTATGCTATTTCTGGGACTTGGTTGCATAACATTTGGTTTCAGAGCTCTTTCCTCGAGACTGGTTTCCTCAAAATGCGTCATCTTGGAATTTTTGCTATAATTCTTTTATAGAAGGATTCTCAAAGCGATATTATAAATCCATCTCTATACAATACTGATATATCTGTCCTCCAAATTTCAGATCCTAATACATTACACGTTCGGAGAAATTCGCCTTCGAAGATATAGTTTTTTACTAGTCCAAAAACTAGTCTAAAACAAGTCTTTTGGGAACAATGGTCATATTTGGGGAATGCGAGATCCAAATTGAGTGATACCTGTTGCAATAACTTCTTACGGGAGTGTACAAATTAGGTAAGACCCATGGAATAAAAAATAGGGCACATCAGGTTACAATAGTCCAAATTTTCAAACCCAGAGGAGCCAAATTTTCAAATTTACCTCAGTTCCAAGTCATCCCTAAAACAGTCTTCCAATCAAGGTTAAAAAAGTGTTGACGCCTCAAAAATCATACCATCAATCAGCAAGGGATTCTCCCCAGTAAGCGAGCCCAATTAGATCTCTCACCGTTTGGTGTAGGGAATCCGTCCAGTTAACGGTTCCGGCTATCGTAAGATTTAAAGATTCTTGTTCTTTGCACTGGTTGCGGCCTGATCCACCATTTATGTATTTTATTTTAAAGATGATATGCAAGTGCTCTAAACTAAATGCAGCTAATTGAGAATAATTAATCTAAACTAACGTAAGCAAATCTAATCTATCCTCGCAAGGAGCAAACTTCAAAGATGAGTAATAAACTGAAAGAAACATCTAAAGATCAGATAGATAGCTATTTAATCATAAAGATGCATCTACAGCAGAATATAAAAGATATTAAAGATAACTTTAATTCAGTTAATCCATTCCATTACTCACTTGAGATAAACATCTTTGCACAGAAAATAGGAGAATATTCATCACATAGAAGTAATTCATAACAGTAAGGAAAGATCTCACAGCAATGTATAGATGATACAGGAGTAATCCAACAAACATTTAACACATTCTTCAGGCAAAAATGTAGTCTCCCAGGCTTTCTTTAGGTAAATTCGAATTTCATATACATGCACTAAAATAGTTCACATACAAGACAGAAAATATCTTTCACCTACCAAAAGTCCTTGTACTATTCTCTAAACAACTATATATAGCTTTACAAAATGCCTTTAGGGCTTCCACCTATCTCCTGCCTAAATATTTTAATTTTCTTTTAAAAATATCTTACAAAAATAGAGTAATTCGTGCCCCCCTTTATACATAAGCCAAAAAAGGACAGCTGTCCCAAATACTTCACGACTTAATAATAGAAAGAGAAAAACTCAGCGTATTATGGTTGCCACATCAGCTCTAGGGCAGTGCCTCTGTTTTAGTTGGAGCTTTCATCTCAGAGGGCGCTTCTGTGTCAGCTTGTGCCTCTGCTCCAGATGGTGTGCCTTTGTCGCTGCTTTCTTATCTTTTTCTGCTATATAACTGAGCCAAACACCTGTGTCCCTTATAACAAAATTGGCAGGGGCAGGGAGCATGATTTTCTTATAAGTCACATGCTTGTCAAGTTCTGCCTCAATGTCTTGCATTTCTGCTACTGCAGTCTGGAGGATTTGGTGCAACATTTGAGCGTGTACTGAAGGCAGCACGATGCATTGATGGAGATCATCTGTGGTTAGCGCATCAATTCTCCTCACATATTCGATTTGGACGCTCAGTTCAACTTTTAAATCGGATAGGCGCTATTCTTTACTTGGAAACTCTTCAAGAGTCTAGGGAAATGCAACTTTGCACCTTACATGAACTTCTTGAATATTTTGATAGAGGCCATTGCATTTTCGCATCGTTACCTGGATCACAGTGATTAATTTTGCACCGCAGTCCTTACAAAATTCCATGAAGCTTATGTCTTCCTTAAAATAAACTACAAATTTGAACAGGAGGTGGTTGGGAAAATCCACTTTCCCTTCTCTCCATTTCATTTGTCTTATCATATCCTCTTTTACCCGTGTGTACTTATTTCTTAGCCTAATAGCTTCAGAGTTGAGCTCCTTCATTCTGTCCACCATGGCCTTTAGCCTGCAAATCTCTTTAGTAAGCAGTTCTTGTTTCTCATGCATTTGCTTAAGCATGTCACATGATTGCTCGTGAAAGGGAGTCATGTCCATTGCTTTGCTATTTGCTTGTTCTAGCCACTCAGCGATCAACTGCTTATCCTCTTCTAATTGAACAACTTTAGCTTCAGAATCATTCTTTTCTGCTTCAAGTACCATCATTTGGAATGCCAAGTGTTCCTTTTCCTCCTCCAGGTGTTGATATTTATCTGACAACTCCTTATGATCGAACAAAAGGCGATTGTATTTATTTACCACGAGATCCCTATAGGCCTGCTCATTAGCCACGGTGTGTTGCAGCATATGAACCCTTTTCTTGGTTGACTCAAACTCCTTAACCATTCTGATAACGTTGTCTTCACTTGCTTTAGCTGCTGCTACAATAGCAGATGCTATAGCCACAGAAGATGCTTGCATGTTTTGCATAACAGTAGTTTCCCACCGGGTAACGATGTCTGGATGAAAAGGTCTTTTCAACCTTGTCTCTGACTTTAGCACAATGGACTTCCTATTCTTTTTGTACACAAATCTATCCCACTTGGACATAGTATGATCCTTTGATGGGGTGAAAGGGATCAATGGACGATTTTCTATGGGGATTTTCTCTACCGTGGGTGGGGTGTGGACCACTTGGGATGAGTCTACATCCATATCCTATGTGTTAGAACTACTAGCTTGTGCGTCTTCATTGGCTTTATTTTCTTCCTCGGCTTTAAGCCGTCTTTCTTCTCCTTCAGCCCTTAGATGGTTCTCAACTGCCTCCCTTTCTTCCTTCTGTTTAGCAACTTGCTGTAATCTTGTTTCCTCTAATTCTTGATCTCGAATCCTATGGGCTTCTTCTTCTTGCAGCCTAAGAGTTTCTTCCTATTGAGGCTTAAGAGCTTCTTTCTGTTGAAGCTTGTCCTCCTGCTCCTTTCGCATCTTGTCAGTAGCTTCTTTTTGGATCCTCTTATCTTCCTCCTTTAGCATTTGCTCTTCATTGGCTAGAGCTTCGGCTGCATCCTTCTCTTTCCGTAGTTTAGCCTCTTCGGAATCTTGGACAGCGGTAGAGCTAGAACTAGCTCCACCCTAGTGACGGCAGATTTGCAATTCAGTCATGTTACCGATTCCCATATATACCTCCTCATCTTCATCATAGTAATGAGCATAATCAAAGTGAGCATGTAACTCTCTGCAATGATCTGCAGCTTTGTTCTGCCTGTCATTCATATGGAAGACCACTTCCCCGAAGTGAAATCCTTTTAACTCCATGATAAAATATTCGGCCAATGCAACCCATGAGAACTTGTAGTCTCCAATATAGAAAGGCAAAGGAGGAAATGATGCCTTCTTTAACCTATTCATAAATCCACCAACTCCATCAAGAAAAACTTGCCTAACCGCTTCTTTCAATACTATGTAATCAGTGGTATACCTTGGCAAGATATAAGGTGGCTTGGAGCCTCCATACATTCTGGCATAAGTACCATTCTCTGAAAAGTAGAAATCACTGTAATTGTCCATAACTTCCATGGCATTCTCTGATAAGCAATTTGGTTCTTCATTAAACATTAGTTCATACAAAGGTATGATGAATTCTTCACAAATGAGCTTGTAGTATGTTCTGTAATTCTGGGCCCAAAGTATTTTATAAGCTGTGTACACTGGGGTATTGGCTTGATCCCAAATGCAACCTAACTTAGGGAAAGGAAGCTTTGCCAAAATGCAATATATAAGATAGGATGACATATAAAATTATGACTTCTTTAGGATCAAACCTTCTTTGGCAACGGTTATGGCAGACGATAGACTATCAGAGAGAATAGTTGCCCAATTAAAGATCATTCCCTTGAATGCCACATAATGAATTATGCGAACCCATTGTATCTGTAAATGGTTCCATCAGCCATGCCAAAAATTATGCTTAACATAAGAGCAATCATCCGAAAAGGGGCCCTCAGGTTTTGGACCTCATACTCATCACTATCTCTTTTCCTTAGCTATTTTCCTATGATTAACAACTTCCTATCCATTTGAAAATTGTCCATCTTGATCTGCTCCAGCCATTCGTTGTTTAGTGGCTATTGAGCGTGTGGTAAATTGTAAGCTATTGCAATGTAAGCTGGATGAATTGAAGCAAAGGATTCTCCATTGCTATTAGACAATACTCTTGATTTAGGGTTTGCATGTCCCAGGATCCAACCGATCACTTCTGAGCAAGGAAAGAGCTCAGGGCGTGTGGAAGCTTTAGATATACTAGAGCTTCTGATGTTTTGGTAGATATGCTCTTCCTCCAAGACTGCCCCAGGGATATCTTGATCTCTGATCATACGGTATACATTTCCCCACTTGGCTTCGGGAGGGATGCCTGTGATGGACTTCGTGTCTTCGAACAAAGTTTCAACTCTTGCCTCTACTAATTCTAGCTCAGTCATCTTAGCTTTCTTTCTGCTACCCTTCGACATCATGGCTTAATATTGTCGAGCAACGACGCATAAGTAGACATAGAATATAGCGAAACACAAGAGCGGAAATATTGGATTAGCATAACAACATGGCTGAAATATGTAACATTGTCAAATAACAATGTGTTGTAAAAATAATGACAGGAATTAAGAATTTTGCTAAAACAGAACCATGCTCCTCCCTAGGATGATAAGCGGTTTTGGGGAAGACGCTAAATGAGATTCAAAAGACACCAGGTTCAGTATGTCCTTAATGAAGGCGCGAGTGATGTGGTAGGTCAGTGCTGCCTAGGAAATCTAAGTTTTGCAGGTTCAAGGGACTAGGAGAAAGTTGTAAGGGCCTATGGCTATGAGCTTTATGCTTGGAAATGGCCAAAGACAACAACAAAACAGAACGTCCACAGGCCATGCAACTCATGCAATGATAGTGATACCAAGACTAGCTTGATAGTAATCGAAACAGTAAAACAAACACAACGTTAGAACCACCTACATGACAAGAAATGGTTGGTTTGACGGTGGTTGACTGGGATGCAAATGGGCTGAGCTGGAGTAGCTTAACACAGTCTTCAAACAGAGTCGCACAGCATAAAATTCTACCAATGAAAACACTAAAACCGCCCAAACCCTTTATATAAAGGCTGACATGTGTGGGAATTCAATGGTTTGGTGGGGTTTTAAAATGGCGTTAAAGGTATGTATGGTAGGGTTCACCTCGGCACACTTGGAATTTAACATAACCATCGAAATCGAAAGGAAATGGTGAGTTCGCCCGACGTTGCGGCGAGAACTCGTAAGTCCTAAGCGATGTTTCAGCGAAAGTTGTTGAGTTTTCTTGTTGTTGCGGAAAAACTTCCCAAGTCCACCCGCCTGTTGTGGCAAAAACATGGAATGAATTTTCGTTTTAATAAAGCGCTCGCCCGTCACGGAAAACTTATAAGAGTCGTTGCGGCGGAACTCGGTGAGTTCGCCCAAAGTTGCTGCGGAACTTGTTGAGTTCGCCCGAAAAAGTGCCTCCGTGCCTTAGTAAGAAATTAAAAAACTTCCGCCCATTGCGGCAAAACCTTTTGAGTTGTTCCACCGTTGCATCGAGACTCATTGAGTTCGCCCGTTATTTCGAGTGAACTTGGTGAGTTTTCCCGAAAGTTACAAGGTCAAAAGACTTGACAAAAAAAAGGTGCCCGTTGCGGCAGAACTTTGTGATTTATTCCGCCATTGCAGGTGAAAAGGCTGAGTTTGGCTGCAGTTTCAAATGAAAAAGTTGAGTTTTGACTTAGAAGAAAAAGACCAACAAACTCAAAAAATAACTTCTCTAGAAGAACTAAGTATAAAATACCTTCTAGGGAATGCTTTAGCTCCTAAGTAAACTTTCTACAGAAAAATAATAAGGAGAGACCCCAATATTTACAAAATTTTGGGGGGATGTTGCAGCAACAACAATTAGCGATTCTCTGCCGAACACAGATCTCTGAAAAAGAAGTATCCTTAGGGGTAGAAAACTTACAAACTGCTGATTTATATGGCCGACAACATGTCTTCATAGTTCATCTTCTGTGAATATAGTGATCACTCTCATCATCATCGTCATTTTGGAAGAGGGCAACTTAGAATCATACTTCTTCTCAACTCTCTCAGGGCCTAAGCATGGAGTTCATTTTGGAATTCTGCCTCTTAGAGATCAACTTAAAAAGACTCCACAGGATCGTAACAGTATCTCACAGTCATATTCGTTTGTTCCTCATTCCCATGCTATTTTCATCCTTTTGGATATTTCTTGATGACTTTCGTCATTTGAGTCTTCCAAAAATGATTTTCTTCAACTTGCATATTTGATTTTGGTTCTTCAATCCATAATGTAATTTTGTGTGAGTGATAAGTTTGTTTGATTATCATGCTTCATGGATGGAGAAGAACCTTATTGGGATGATTTATTTGAACAGCTTTCTTGATTGAATGTGCTTTGCATTTCTCTGTCATGCTTTGATTGAGGCGAGAATTTCTGGAAATCAAACTCTTTAGTACAAGCCCTTTTGGCTTTCATTTGTAGCATGGGATCATTTTAACTGCCATACATCTATGAGACATGCTTCCTTTCCATGGGTCTAATTGTAGTGAACTCCTCAAGACATATAATTGTGTTAAAGTGAATGAAGCCCCAAGATAGTAGGAAAGAACTGCCGAATATTAGTTATTAAAACAGGGCTATTTTGACCAATCAGAGAAAGGATCTCTAAATTCCTGAAAATTCAACATTGAAAACAAAGTCACCAAAAAATTTCTTTGTAAGTAGGTTTCAACCTTACAGGATTTTGAGTTCTTCTTGAAGATATATCTTATACCTTTACAAAAAGCTAAGCTGGGTTTTGTCAAAGAATAAAGAAAATTTTGAACATAAAGAAAGGTAGAAAACAAAACAAGTTGACTGAGGAAAAAGATAAAAGACAAAACCAAACAAGCAAGCAACCAGAAACAAAAGAGTTTATTTATGTACAAAAGGAGTCCTCAAAGGACTAAGAGAAGTATTGTTTCAAAGCGAGGCCATTGAGAGGTAGGGTTACTTCCTCTCCTTGTAAATCCTTTAGCTTGTAGGTAGTCGGGCTAAGATTTTCAGAAATTTGGTAAGGGCCTACCCATAGGTGTTGGAATTTTGTATGCATTCCCTTACCTTCATGTGGATGGTCACATTTTAGAACTAAGTCACCTACTTCAAAACTTCTTTTTCTAGACTTCCTTTTATCGAACCACCTTTTGACTATGTCTTGGTGTTGGTGGAATCGGTCTTTGGCTTTCTGCCTGGCTTCTTCAAGTTTCAGCAAGGTGTCAATTATAGATTTTAAAACCTGACTACTGGAACCTCGGGAGGCTTGGGCCAATTGAAATGATGGAAGTAAGATGTTGGGAGGGAGGATGGATTCTTTAACATAGACAAGGGTATAATGGGAAATCCCTAAATAATTCTTTGGAGTAACCCTATCTGCCCATAAGGCATTGGGGAGAGCTATGTGCCAGCTTCTCTGATTTTCAATTACATTTTTCTTGAGAATCCGGATGAGAATTTTGTTTGAAGATTCAACTAATCTGTTTCCTTGGGGATAATAATTGGCTGAATAATGTAACTTAATTCCTCTCTCATAAACAAATTCATTTATATTAAAGGACAAAAAATAAGTTCCATTATCAAAGACTAGGTAAATTGGAACCCCAAACCTGGTTATGATGTTTTCCTTTAAGAAACTGATAACTGCATCTTCGTTAATTTTGCGCAACGGGACAGCTTCTGTCCATCTTGTAAAATAGTCCGTGGCTGTCAGGATATACCGGTGTTGTAGGGAAGAATTTGGTTTTATTTCTCCAATGACATCTATGATCCATTGTTCGAAAGGTTCTAAGATAAGAACTAGCTGCAATGGTCCTGCTTCTTTGGGTAATTTCCCAACACTCTTTTGGCATACATCACAGTTCCTTGCATAGGTATGAGCGTCTCTGAACAAGGTGGGCCAATAATATCTAGCGCTCAATATTTTGTGAGCTGTTGTATCTCCGAAATAATGTCCCCCAGCAGAGCCATCATGTAATTCTTTGACTACTTTACTTGCATCATCCTTCTCTAAACATCTAAGAAAGATTCCATCATAATGTTTTCTAAAGAGTACTCCCTCAATGATTTGATAAGCTGTTGATTTCAAACGAAGTGCCTTTCTCTACTTAGAACTCCAGTGCTCTGGTAAGTATCCCTGTTGCAAATAGTGCACTAAGTCTCTATACCAAGATTCAAGAGATGTGAAAATAAGACATACCTCAACCATGTTCAATTCAACTTCATTTTCCCAGTTTTTCTCTTCATTAACTAGATGTTCAATGAGCAATTTACATAGGCCCTGACCTTTAATGATAGTAGCGGGTTTAAATTCTAAATCATATTCTTGAAGGGATGTGACCCAATTTCCTCTTCTTTCTCCTAATTCCTTTTGAACGAAAAGAGATCTGACAGCCGGATGAGGAACTACAACTTTAGTTTCGTTCTTAAGAATATATGGCCTGAATTGCTTTACTGCTTTGAATACGGCGTATGCTTGTTTGTCAACAACATGATGTTTCAGTTTAGCGCCTTGAAGACCAGTGCTCATGAAGGAAATAGGGTATTCATCTCTTGATTCTACCTTTTGTGTAAGCACAGCTGCGAGAGAGTTATCTGAAGAAAAGGTATACAAAATAAAATCTTTGTCAAAATATGGACTTCTTAGAGAAGGAGCGTTAGCTATGGCCGCTTTGATATCCTTAAATGCATCATTTTCCAAGTCTGTCCATTTGAACTATACGCTTTGCTTCACCATTTGTTTCAAAGGTTTAACGCACTACTACATATGGCTCAAAAGTCCCACGAAAGTTTGCCACGAAATAGTTAAAATTGATTGTTTCGTGGAAAAATAGTTTAAATTTTTGTAAAAGATTGAAAATCCCCCCGACGTTCGTGGCTATAGTGAGGAATGTACTTTTCGTTGCTATAGCCATGAACTTTCGTCTCTATAGCAATGAAAATTACGTTCGTCGCTATAGCCACGAAATTTTGTCGCTATAGCAATGAAAATTACGTTCATCACTATAGCCACGAAAGTTCGTCGCTATAGTAATGAAATGCCGAAAAAAAATTGTATTTGTTTTTCTTTTGTAACGGTCATTGACTTTTTTTTTTTTGAAATATGACTGTTGTGCATTTTCTCCGAAACTGCGACCCTCATTGATCTATAAATACATGTTCTTAAGTCATATTTTCAGAATCATTTGTTACAGTTGCAACGATCTTTCTATTGGTTTTTCATTCTGCGATTTCAAGAGTCTGGTACTGGGTTAACACATTGAATTTTTTATCTCATTCGTTTTCTAGGTTACTTTAACTGCAATGCACTAGTCTTTTTTTTTTTTTGTGCCCTTTATGTTCCAACTAGGGCTTCAATGCAGATCTCATTTTTCTCTTTCTTTGCCTATTTATCCATGTATCCTCCATTTATAATCCATGTGGGTGGCAAGGTTAATGCTATGAATGCATGCATGTCACACAAATGTTGTCCATGCATGATATTTCCTCGTGCATTTTTGCTTTCACATGTTTAATTTAATCCCTAATTTAATGATTTTGAGATGTGGTTTTGGTTCTTGTTTATAACTTTAGTATTTATCCATGGTCCCTCTTTAAAATAATCATGAGGCTTATACTTTTCTTCAAGGAAAAGTGTAGCCATGTATGTAAAAGCTGCATGCATAACAGTAATTTGGATCTAGTTGGCTTCTCATGTTCCATTAATTCTAACTAGGAGTACATTTTCACATGTTCCATTAATTTTAACTAGGAGTACCTAGTATTCATCTTCTTTACATCAATGGTGTAAAATATCCATATAAAATACCTAACAAAATATTTGACTTCTTAGGTTTCCATTTTGCCTTCCAAACCTCTCTTATGGAAAAATGGGAAGTAATGGTGTATAGGGTTGATAAGAACATATATAAGTGGATCACTAAACTCATGGTATTAGAAATCAAAGAATATAAAATTGAAACCAAAGTTCTGGTAGTCAACCATGTTTATGATTCTTCACGTTGGGTCCCAACAAAGCGAGCCTATGCACACCTAGAAAAGGATATTCACATATTTTTATGGGTTTAATCTAATCAAAATACATGATTTCATTAGTCTAAGTAGTAGTTATGTTATACCCAAAACAATTTAGGGTGTTAGGTACCATTAGAACTAGGGTTCAAGGAGGGTCATTGGGAAAAAATGTACAATAAGGATTTCCTCTTGATATTATATTAGTAACCCCCTACAAGCTCGTAAAAATCAAGGAACTTTTGTTGCACAGAGTGTGTAGAAGCCAAAATAAGTTCTCAAGCCCTTCCTAACATCAAAAGAACCATGTCTTGGAAATTACTTCTCTATTAATACTCATTTATTATGGTGGTATAATTTGATTCTTCATGTAGGGAAGGAAATGGTTGAAATGTTGTGATTCTTTCACCAAGTCTCTTTCAAGAAGGAATTTATTTGGCTAATGATTCTTTGATACACCATCCTAGGTTTTGATGTCTTGGGCCTATTGATTTGTTGTTAAATCTTGGACTTACAAGACCTAATGCCTCATTGAGAGAATGGAAATTGGGATCAACCACTACTTTTCCAAAAGAAAATTAAACCATGGGATAAAAATTCCTTTACACCAAGATTCTTCTTGACGTGTGATTGAAGAAAGCTTGGACATTGAAATCCAAGAAAAATACTTTGTTTTTTTTCTTAAATAGTGTTCAAAATCCTATCTTTAGAATTAATATATAAAAACACTTTTTATTTAGATATTTTTGCTTGGAGGTATCCATGTGGATAAACTATTGACAATATTGGGAGAAAAAAAACCATGCTTTCTACAATCTCGGTGAAAAAATATTGAGCATATTGTCGAGATATGTCCTCTTTCTAGGAATGTATAGACGTAATCATAGTTTGCATGTCAATAATATTTTCTTGCTTCCTCAACATGGTGAGATACTATTATAGGAAAGTTATTATCATTGGCCATTAGTCACTTAATGGACCTTCATTATACAAATTTCATCTAGAATCATATATTTCACCCCATTCACATGATATATATAAACTGAACCAGGATTCTCCTCGTTTTTCCTAACCATACATAAAATTTGTAAAATTTATCTATACCATTTGATGGGAATATCCATTTTTTTAATCTTTTGCAATATATGTAACAAATTGTATTTAAAATCAGAGGACAAATACATAATTTTAAACATAGACACCATCATTCTCTAATTCATAGTCTTGTTTTTTAAAATTGCTTGTGATTCAATTCATGGTCTTGTTTTTTAAGTTTGAATATCTTGGGGTATATGAAGATTCAAATTAGACGTACGTTATATATTGATTAATGATTTTTGTTGTTGTTGTTGTAGCTTATCAGAATGTCAAATAAATATACCTGGGAAGAAAACAATAGGAGGTATGATGAGGCTAAGGCAGCATTGGAGGCAAAGGGTGATGGAAAGTGTTATTTCCCTTGCAATGATTGTAGAGGTTTGCAAGCTAGAAGAATTTTAAGAACATTAGCTGAAAAACATTATAAGGAGAAGGGGCATGCTGAAGGGGGGTATGAATATCATCCGTTGGTAAGACGTTATTCATTACATATTGTACTTCTTTTAATAGTATTGATAATGTATTCACATTTTTTTTATCATTTTAAATATATGTGTTGTATATTATACACTAATGTTATTGCATTGTTTGTAAATATAAAGATAATGCCCCCAAGATGTTGACCGCCAGAGAGCCATTTGCCACATAATAGTAGAAATACTACTTTACAAGATGACGAGCATGGAGATCATGCTATTGAAGATTGAGTTCTTAATGATCCTATGGACGAAGATGACGTTATTGATACTAATGGTGAATATGAGATAAATAGATTGCTGCAAGACACATTTGCTCCATTGGATTAGGACAACCTCCATGATTTTCATGATGTTCCTCTTCTCGAGAAGTCCCAAGAACCTCTTTATGAAGGCTCAACAACCAATATTCTATCTGCTATATTGTTGTTGGTGAACTTGAAGGTTTTGAATGGTTTATCAAACACTTGTTTCACACAGCTCCTAAGGTATGTAAAGTTGATTATTTTCCTATTTTTTTAGTGTTATTCAGTTCGTAAATTAGGGATATGAAATATTTATGACATATATTGTTTACATTACACTTTTTATCAACGTTGCAGATTGTTGGGTGATTTTCTATTACCACCATCAAACAATTTACCATGCACAAGTCGAGAGGTATTCTTGATTATGAAAGAAATTGGAGTGGAGTATCAATCTATTCATGCATGTCCTAATGATCATATTATATATTATGGGCAGTATGAATCAGAAAACAAATGCCCACAATGTGAAATTAGTAGATATCAAACTAATCAATTAAAAAAAGAGGTCCCTCGCAAAGTTCTCCGTTATATTCCCATAATTCCACGTTTCCAACGACTATTCAGGTGCCAAAGTATAGCACAGTTTATGGATTACCATGCGAAGAACATAAGTGAAGATGGTGTTCTTCGAATGCCTGCAGATGGTTCTGCATTGAAGAACATCGAAGAAAAATGGCCAATTTTTAAAGACGAACCTCATAATGTTATACTTTCATTGGCATCTGATGGTTTCAATCCATTTGGTGAGCTTCGTTCTACTTACTCAATGTGGCATGTTTTCATCATAAACAATAACCTACCTCCTTGGATGACGATTAAGAGAGAGCACACAGTGTTGGCAATGATTATTCCAGGTATTTTTTTGAAAGGTGTAATTATATTATTCCATAAAGTTATTTGTTTAATTGTTGCATGAGAACACCTTTTATATATTTGGATGGATAACTAAATAGCAATATTGTATGTTTATTGATCAATCAGGTAAATACCAAGTTAAAGATATGAATGTATATATTGAGCCTCTTATCGATGAGCTATTGAAGTTATGGGCTGGAATCACTATGCATGACATATATAGACCAATAGGGCAGAAACAATTTCAATTCCATGGAATTCTTGCACGGACAATTCATGACGCTCCCGGGTTAACACATTTTTGTGGTATGTAACTTTATGTTGCAGTTTGTTAAAATTATATGTTTTTAAGGTAAAAACATGCATTTTTTGTTTGAATTAACAATCTTTTGATGCTATAACATTAATACATATATCTCGCAGGTCTTCAAACAAAGGGAAAATTTGCATGTCCAGTATGTGGTCCTAGGATAAAATCTCGTCGTTCAAAAAGTTTAGCAAAGGAGGTGTTCGATGAGTACAGTCACTTCCTCCCTAAGAACCATAGGTACCGAACTATCGAAAAAGAAAAATTCAATGGTAAAGAAGAGAATGCAAACAAAACCACGAAGAATGACACCTCACCTATGGAAGTTGGAATATAATAGAAATCATCGAGGTATGCAAATTGTATATGGAACATACAATATGTTCACGTTATAATATTATGATTTTTATATTTTTACTAAATTTTCTCTACCATGGGTGTCATGAATTTTTGTTAATGTGTTTTCGTTTATGTTTAATGATTGTATTTAAGGAATGAATGGGATTCCACGAGGAATGAAGAGTTATCCCATACAATTCAGTAGGTTGCCTTACTACGAGCACCTACAAATAGCTCATTTGTTTGATACAATGCATATCGGGAAGAATGTAACATAAATGGTATGGTAGACATTAGATGGAAGATCAGACAAAGATAAAATTGGAAAAATTTGTAAGAAGCCAATCACGCATTACAAAGTGTAATTATTTCCAATGCCAGAAATGGGAACCAGAATATTAGTCTTCCATGGTTATTGACAGAGCAACAAAGCAATGCTATAAAAGAGGTCATTCAGAAAATAAGGTTTCCGACGGGGTTTGCGTCGAACATACAAAATATATTAACCAAAAAAGGTGATTTTGGCGGTGTTAAAACTCATGAATGGCATACATTCATTAAGGTAATTATTTACGTATTTAATATCCATTAAGTAAATATTTTTAGTAATAGTTCTCTCCTATTTGGAAACATGAGATAATGATTTGCTTTTTGCTACAGTACGTTCTACCTCTGGCTCTCCCAGATAGCTTTGACGAAAACATAAAACAAGTTATATATGATCTTGGTAAATACATGAGGTAAGTAACAATTTTTATGCATGAAAAATGTTCATTCTTTTGGTTGTATTGCTTATTGACATGATATTGTGTTTTACAGGTTGGAACTTTATTATATATTATATGCCTCAATCCGGTTGATCATTCATGTTATTTTATTGCATCTTTTGTAGGTGGCTTTCATCTAAATAAATCCATAAAGAATATATTAGGTATTGGAAGAGAGAAATTCCTCGTCTAATGTGTGAAATGCAGAAGTATTTACCTCCGGAATTTTTCAATGCACAAGAACACTATCTCATACACCAAGTTGAGGAGATTGAATTGTGTGGACCTGCAAACTCAAGGTCAATGTGGATGGTGGAAAGGAATTTGAAGGCATTGAAGGCTTTTGTTAGACAAAGAGCACGCCCTGAGGGTTCTATGGTGCAGGGCTATATGCTATATCAATCCATGGTGTACATCAGTCAGTATCTTCCAAATGTATCAAAAAATATCAATCTGCCTCACATTTGGCATGTCGACTCCATCAACAAATTTGAATGGGAGGTCCTGTTGGGGAAAGGTAGAAAGAGGAAAGTGAAAGGTAATTGAATGGGCATGTACATTTTATTTATTATACAATTAAATTTTCAATTTATGTAATTTTTATTATTCCAACAGTATTTTAATTAAAGGTAAACTTAATTTCCTTTAATGATAGCTAACTTACAATTCTTAATTGTTATTTTTTCATATAGTTGGCTGGGTGTGGGATTCAATACATTTATACATTGAAAACAATCATGATTGGATGGAGGAATGGATTGAATGATATACAGAATACTATGGTACCTTGTCATGGGAAGGGGTTAGTAAAATGATTAAAACAATGCATCGTCACCGAGAAGAATATCCTAATCTTACGCAAAGTGAAATTGATTTAGCATGCGGTTTAAAAGATACAAAGGAAAGTATATTTTTCCTGCTCATTTTTTCGTTGTTTCACATTGTATCAAAATATTTATCTCGCTTACGTCTTCTTATATATTTATTTACCGAGTCGTGAATGATGCAGCTGATACATCACAATGCTATGTGGTGCAATGGTCGTAAATTTCGCATCAAAAAGTTGGATGACAAGAGGAAAACATTTGATTGTGGGATAAATACAGTTTTTCAAGTCACTAATGTTTCCTCTAGAAGTGATAGGCATCCAGAAGTATCTCATAATAAGTACTATGGCTATTTGGAAGATATACTTGAGTGTGACTTTAATTCCTTTAAAGTAGTCCCGTTTGGTCAAATGGTACAGGCTACGAATGAATGAACATGATCCCGAAAGAACTGTTATTGAGCATGCCAATGGATTTACCATGGTTAATACAAGGGCACTCAAACCAAGTATAGAGCCTTATGTTCTTCCAAGTCAATGTGAGCAGGTATTTTACTCAGAGGTTCCAGGTAAAGCAGGTTGGTCATACGTTGTTAGATACGATCCAAGAGGAAGATCGATCAAGTATAATGCAGTAGAGGAAGAAGAAAATGTTGAAGAAGAAGGTGATGCAGATCAGGAGCAGTTGGTCGTCGACGTAGTTGTGCTAGATGAAGAATCTGATCAAGAAGTTGATCATCCAAATGATGTAGCAGACAATGTTGAAATTGACATTGATGATGAATATCTAACTGAAAATGACATTGATCATGATCCTGATATGAGCGATATTTTCAATGATAACGATTCAGAATGAGATGATGATACAGATGTTGCATTAGACGAAGAAGAATCCGAATGACATTGTAGCAATGTTGGAATCTAGGAGGTATGCTTTTATTGTTATTTACATTTTCTTGTATGTTTAGATAGATGTTTTTTTAGATAGATTTTTTCAGGTTATGGGGAATTGAGAGTGATGTGAGGGGGGGGAGGGGCCATACGAAATTCCACCTTCACATGGTTGGCCTTGTTTAGTAGAGAATATTAAATTATTCTCGAAACAGACAGAAGCTTAGTAAGGAAATGCACATTTATAAAGCATCCCATAAATCATCCCTTAAAAAATATATAAACTATTATGTAATATTATAAAGCATCCCACAAAATTGACTTAGACTATTATGTAATATTACAACGACTCATAGTAGCATCCAGTTGGATTTGAAATTTGGTCTCACCTAGGTAATCTTGGCTAGTTACAAATTCCCCTAGATTTAAAAATAAATAAAAAATATTACAGTGACCCATGAATCCCTACCCTTGCACACGTGTAAATGAATAACAAATAGAAGCTTATCACTTTCTCATAAGAAGGTGATAATGGGACAATAACATTATAAACATTGTAGAAAGACCTTACATTCTTGATGCTCATGTTAATGGACTTATCTTGGCAATGATAAGTAAGAAGGATCCTATATGCAAATATATGTATAAATTATAAAATTAATGGTGGCTTGTGGGTTGGTCCAAATAGAATGTTTTTAAAGACCCACGAAAGTTTGCCACGAAACAGTTAAAATCGATGGTTTCGTGGAAAAAAAATTTAAGCCATATGAGAAGTGATTTAGTTACACTAGAACTGGAGAAGTGGAAGACATGTAGTTATTAAAAGTGCATAAAATGACAAATGTGAATGAAAAAAGGAGGTAACATGCAAACTTCATAGTTCAGTGAAAATTCATTGATGTTTGTACCGAGATCTTGCTTTATGATGAGGCCAACAAGTCAATCCATTTGGCTTTTCATGAGCTTTTATTTTATTTTACATTACACCCTACTTTTTCTTGTCTCAAATAAATTTACACCCTCATTTCTTTGGGTCTGAAATAAATTTGCAATCCATATATTACACCCTCCTTTTTTAGTTTTCAAATAAATTTGTGATAGATCTCATGGTTCATAATTTATAAATATAGGTTCATAATTAATAAATATATGAATGTGAACTAGTGGTATATATAATATAAAGGGAGATTGACCAATAATTTTTGGTTTTGGTGCACTACTATTTATGTTGTAAATATTTAATAAATAATTATTCAACGTTCTCCTTTTTAATTTTTGTTTCTTTGTAAAAAAAAATTCAAAATCTCAAATCTCAATTATTTATTTTTATTTATTTTTTATCATAAACTATTTCCAAATCTCAACTCTTATTACTGCAATTCTTAATTCTTATTATTATTTTATCATAAACTATTTCCAAATCTCAACTCTTATTATTATTTTAATGTAAACTTTTTCCAAATCTCAACTCCATTGTTTCTTTGTAAAATCTTCTTTCAAAATCTCAATCCATTGTTTCTTTGTAAAATATTTTTTCAAAATCTCAACTTTTATTAAATAAGCCTAAAAATTCTTGATTTATATTTTAGTGCCTAACTGTATATGCCACAAATATTTAGTGTTTTCCTAATTTTGTCCCACTTCCCAATGAAAAGAGATAAAAATATTAAAATATAACAACATGAACATAAGCAAAATAATAATATGGAATGAAATGAAATTTTATGTTAAGATAAAATAATAAATAAAATGAGGTTAGTGGTCAAACTTATGTTCACATTTCTTAAAGGGAATTTGGTCCTTTGATGTTAATTGCATTGTAGTTTTTGAAACATATCCTTACACTCACCATGACAACCTACAACCTTGTTAGGATCACAATTTTTTTGAATATGTCATGGTTTAATGGTAAATCAATAAAAATCAACCATTAATAACCTAAATTTTATTCCCAAAAGAGGGTGCTCTAACATCTTACCTAGGTGTCCTAGTAATGATGTATTTAGGACTCACGCTCATTATTAAAGTGTTTCAACCTTATGACAAGCATAGTTAAAGTGTTTCAACCTTGTTGGCCTGCTTGTCCGACAAAGTTTGATTAAATTTTCCAAGTCTTTCTTTCTAAATAAACTGAGGTTGGTTGAGTATTTTCCACCATGATAAAAACAAAACCCATGTTTTTTTAACAATTTAAAAAGATACTTGTTAAACAATGTGTCTATATTTTTTTAATGATATAACACCACCACACTTGTAATAGGATATTAATGCTTATGGCTATGCCTCGAGGAACAATTTCTAGTTTCATGTTCTTGGAGAGAGGCAGTTCTCATAGAAGCTTGTAAAACAAAATATTAAAAAATATAAAACAAAATATTTTCCTACACAACCGCTCCTTGTTGATCCCTTGTCACATTGTCAAACACGCCTGATCGAGTAGAGCAGAGGAGAGAGTTGAGTGCTTCGACCATAGAGAAGAGGAGACAGTTGAGAGGGTGCATTTCGACAACACTGTGACGCGATTCAAGACCACCCTGAGGAATTTCAAGACCATCGTGAGGCCTTTCAATAACACCCTCAGACATTTCAAGCAGCATACCCTACAGAAATTGAAGGAAAATACCCTATGCGTTTCAGGACCGCCGTGAGGCATTTCAAGGAGCATACGGCTGTGAGGCAATACCACCCTC
The DNA here is from genome assembly GCA_027924585.1 of Larix kaempferi. Classification (NCBI taxonomy): domain Eukaryota; kingdom Viridiplantae; phylum Streptophyta; class Pinopsida; order Pinales; family Pinaceae; genus Larix; species Larix kaempferi. The sequence goes on along the minus strand of BSBM01000125.1, from coordinate 3,892,471 downwards.
AGACATTTCAAGCAGCATACCCTAAGGGATTTTGATACCAAAGTACGAGGAGCAGAGGAGCAGAGGAGACAATTCGAGACAAAAAATAGGCACAATGTCTTCAGTAATCGCTGCCCTCTTTTGTAAAACTCTGAACATGTCACACAAAACTCCAAAATGAAGAATATTGAATGTCACCTTGTGTTGGTCATGCCTGACCTTATACTTCTCTCGTATTTCTTCTTCTTCCCACACCCCATGAAGAATATGGATTCCCTCCTTCCGCCCACACCCCACAACACCATTCTTGATACATGAAGTTGGCATCTTCAATTGCTTATGCAGGTTTAACCTAGATAGATAAGCCCCCATCACCATTCCTTCAACCAATGATGGAGCAACAAAAGAGGGAGGGGATCTACTCATGGTTTAGATGCTTTAAGACCCAATAATAGGAGTAGTTATAGTAGAATCACCATCGGTACAGACATAGGCGGTTTAAGAAGCATCGTTCACAATTCAAGTACCAACAACTAAATAAACCTTAATGAAATTGACAAAAATGGAGGTGGGTCATATGTATTTTTGGGGATAGTATTTTTGGCCTAGCGGATCGTATGAAATTATTTTCCTTTGAAAACTGCAATGAGGTGGGTTTTGATGTCTTGAAATTCATTTTTGAGTTTGTCAAACTTACACTTGAACTTAACATTGAGGTTGGAAACCTTGATGTTCAAGCCATCAAGATTTTTCACATTTGCAGTCAGTTGCTTGACTATGGCATCTAGAGTGTTGATCCTTCTATCCATAGTAGAGTTCCTAGTGGATGGCACTGTCCTTATGGTTCACCATAAGGGTTATTTGAGAATTATACAAATGGGAACAACTCTTTGCAAGGAGTCTATTGAGATAGGTTGTTGGCAATAGTATGGAAGGGTTTAAAAAAAGGGTTATTAGGTTACTGGAGAGTTATACAAATGTGATTAGCATCATGTAAGAATTATTTTTAGATATGTCACCCACATTGGTGTTAGAACGTGACTTCCCAAATTCTTGATGTTCTAGCAAAATTGTTGTTTTAGTTGCCCATTCTACAAAGGCTTGGTTTTGCAAGGTATTAAGAACATAGGAGTATTAGTTGCTATAGTTTTCTAATATGCTTTGAATATTTCCAATAATAGTAATCAGTTGAATCATTCATCTCACTAACTAAAGAAAATAGATCATACCCTTACTTGTTCTACTTGATTGTTTGGTATGTGAGATTGATATCCTCAAGTATTGTTATTGGATTACCATAGTGACAAGAGGGTCAAGAGGCTTATATAAGGCTACTTTCAGGTGTGCCTAGATGGCCTCTAATATACCTAAGAGTACATGGAAGAGCGAATATGTTATATTCAATCATGTTATATTATTCTTTATGTTTTCTAGGTAGTTTAGGGCATATGTATGTACCCTCCATATTGGTATCACCGATTGTCTTTTTAATTCCATTGAACATTCTTTTGGTCGCTTGTTGAACATTAATAAAATTATCTATCTTATACAGATTGGTATCACTGATTCCTTTTAATCCCATTGAACTTTCATTTGGTCATTTGCTAGGACCTTAATAAAATTATCTATCTTATACACAACTAAGAAATCAAAATGGTACATTAATGTCATTTTTGGGGTCTTTTTCTGCCCATCGGCGTTTGAAGAAAGTCATTAAATTTAAAATGAAAAATACTACAAAAACGTAATACCTAAATTATGTAAATTCTCATATGTGCATAATATGCATACTGCAGACCGTTTCTTATCCATAACCTTTGAAGACCCTATTTTTCATTCCATTGTTTCCTATTTTGTTAAACATTTCTTGTTCCTAGCAACTTAGACCAGCACATACCTACCACACACCCCTTGTTTGGTGACTTTGACAACCACATACCAAGCATGCCTCCAAACCTATCAACTCTTTCCTTACCAAAGGTTTAATGAAGATGTCTACCATACCTATTTTGTGTTGATCCAAAATTAGTGCTAAAAATGCTTCATTACACTAACTCAAATTTATAAACAAAGCTTCTCAATTTTCCTGCAATTTGGTTAAAAATTGGGTTAATGAATAAAAAATCAGCATTTTAAAGAACTACAATTGAGAATAGAACAAAAATAATCATAGGCAATACTTAGGAAATTGATAATGGAGTTCACCCATATAGATTACATGTTTAGGACCGCTTCAAAAGATGAAGCAAACTATTAAAAAGGATGCAAGATACATCATTACACCTCTTTACATCAAATAATGGCATTAAATATGCAAAAGCAATTGCCACTGTTTAGGAAGAAAATAGCACAGGTCTCCCAACTTTCAAAAGCTTCTTATCACAATATATGAACACAAACTTGCCTATAGGTGTAGTTGTGAGTGAAATTGCATTGAAATTGTAGGTGTGAGGTTGCTTAGAGTTGCACAATATGAGAGGTGCGAATTTGAGAGATATGCCATTTGGGCGTGGTACTTGAGTTCTCTAGATAAACATAGGGTCATGTTTATATGGTACGATTGTAGCTTTTTGTTGCTTTCAAATTTCATTTCTATGAACTCCAATTAAAAATAAATCTTGAAACAAACTAACAGTTTAGTGCAATGTTATAAACTTTAAATTAGCCATTATTGCTTAGAGGGAGGAGGATATATTTGTAATTGTGAAGGTGTACAAAGAGACACCAATGCATTGAATTCAATTATGCAAACTAGGTGGGTAGAAGGGGTAGGTACAAAGAATATTATGATCCTCAATTCGCCAATACTTTAAATTAAAACAAATATAGACATAGATAGGGACAAGAAGGGATCCCACGAGTTTTGGTTGCGTAGAAGGGAACCATTTCCATGAAAAAATATTATTAATTTTGGTCACGTAGTGCCCTCTAGTTTGTGTGGTTGTGAAGTTTTCTATTGGCAATTGTCCTTGTACATATCTATAGCTTCAAGATATTAGTTTCTATGGCTTTGTACCATCTCTCAGAGCCTTGAGATTCTCGACTCTAGGATCCACTGCATCTACCTAGTTACCTAAGTTTCATTTTGAGAAGTTGGGCTTGTACATTAATTGACTAACTCCAAAGTGCCCTAGAGTAGGGATGTTAGGGTAGGAATCTAATAAGGAATTTGTATGCCTCACCACAACCCACCTGAGGATCAAATCCAATCCTTACATTTTTCCATTCCCAATTTTCCATACTAGTGAATTCCCTATCAAAGGAAAATCTAATACAATAGCCTTCCATACTAGTGAATTCCCTATCAAAGGAAAAGCTAATACAATGGCCTTCCATACTCTTGATACATTGTGAATGTTCTTAGATGGATTCTTGGTCTACTCAACTATAGCAAATTCAATAAATTTATGGGTTATAACTAACTCCATACCCTCTTATTAAATATAAGCTTCCATAAGCCATTGAACACTAGGGCCTTTCCATAGTGATGAATGCTCTCAAGGCCCCAACCACCTCAGTCTTTGGGCTTTGCAATGGTATACCATTCAACTATAGGAATACCCTCATTCTCTTTTTTCTCAGGCCATAGGAAGTTAAAATTGACTTTCCTAATTTTCTCCAAAACCCCTTTGGGAATAAAGGCCAAAGCATGCCAATAAATTAGAATGGCCTCCAACATAGATTTGACCAATATGAGTCTCCCACCCCTTCATAACAATATATTGTACCATAGATTCATTCTGTTCTATACTCTAGATGTTAACCATTTCCAATCACTAATACCATACTCATTGGGCTTAAGATATAAAACTAGATACTTAAAACTTATTTGAATGTCAATCTACTGAAACGGAAAAACTGTAGCATTACCCTTACTTGATCCTCGTCCATCCCATTCAAGGAGATAGAACAATTATGAACATTGACCCTCGTCCTACAAGTAATCTAATAGAGATCTAGTATTTCTTTCAATTTATATGCATCTCTCCTTGATCCATCACAAAATAAAAGCACAGCATCAACAAAAAGCAAATGAGAAAAAAACAATGATCTACCCAACTCTATACCTTTGAGTGTTCTTGATCTTGCCTCTATTAGATCCCTACTGAGTTTTAGCTACAATTATAAAAAAGGAGAGCTAACAAGGGGCATCCTTGTTTGAGACCACTTGAGGGTCTGAAAAAATTGGAAGTTGAGCCATTGATTAAAACTACAAAGGAACCAAGGACAAATAGTTAATTATCCAATTTAAAAAGTGAACACTAAACCCATTGTGAATCAACATGAGCCTCAAATACATCTGACTTGCTTGATCATAATCTTTTGAAAGGTCCAAGTTGAACGCCATGGTTGTTAGCTTCTCAAATTTAATAGTATGCATACCTTCTTGAGATACTACTATTGCATTGTGGATTTTGCTACCATCGCCTTTAGATAGCCATAAAACTTCTCCAGTATGTTGACCCGATTGCTAAAAGATAAATGATTTTAAAATACAAATAACCAAATCCTAAATGCAACCATAATTCGAACAATAAATGTGGTCCTATACTAATCACTTAGCTAGGCCCCATTCCAAAATTGTATGACCTAGTTATAGCCATCTGAAAGATCTATATGCATTACCGGGGAAAGAAAGTTGCATGATTGCATTTCAAGTATTGAAACCATGCTTGCTAGAAACCATGAGCCATGAATGATGTTTTCGGTATTGAAAATTCAATCACAACACGTTGTATCATTTCAATGATTGTAGGTACCACCAAATAGGTACTTGTTAGATCTATCTGCATCAAGTGAGGAAGATAGACTAGAAGAGGTTGAAAGCGAGACATCTAATACAACAACTAACAGGTCAAGATCAACTAGAGGTGAAAAGGTAAGGAGAAAATTTCATAGACGCATGGAAATTTTTGTTTCTGAAGGAGGATCATGTGGTTATGATAACGAGTGCATAGGTGACATTGAGTTGCCCCTGAGGTATAGACATCTTGTCAAATGATGCCTACCCAAGGAACAACCCCAAGTGGACACTGATTTCTTCCGCAATGGGAGGACTTATCGCATTGCTCCATCCTCTTTACATGGACTGGGGCTATTTTCCATGGATGGCATAAAGGTATCATATGGCAGTGAAACTGAATTGATGGAGTATGTTGGTCCATGCTACAAATACAATGACTAGTTGTTGTTGGTCTGATATACAAGAAGTATGCGGACATATGGAGTGGCAGCCAATTATTGTCAACTACTAGACAATAGTTTGCACAAAGGAGCAACTATGTATATTGATGGAAGGCCAAAAGCTTCAGGGAATATCGCAGGGTTTATAAATAGCACACAACCAGGGTCAACACATAAGCTACCCAATTGCTTATTTGAGGGGCGTGAAGGAAATTGTGTATTCATATGTGCAACAAAGTCAATAGCTACAGGTGAAGAGTTGTTGATCGATTACGGTTTGAACTGAATAGATGCGGGGGTTTCTATTATGGGGGTAAGTTTCTGATACAACATTTAACCCAACCTTTGATTGATGACTTGTTATTTTTTTCTTGCATCAAGTTTATTTATGTCATGCTTTTTATAATATACACATGGTTAATTATATGTCATGCTTTTTATAATATACACATGGTTAATTATATGTCATGCTTTTCATTAATCACGTTTAACATAGATTTTTATATATGTAATTTTCATTTTTAATATGTCTTAATTCTTATATTGTGGCAGGGTGATCGTGGCCATATGCCAGAAGCTGGCCGTGGAAATTCACCAATGGTGACAGATGAGGTAAATGTTAGTTTAATAGTACCTAATAACATCAATGTAATAGTAACACAACTCATGATTATATTACATTTGTTAACATTTGACATTTTTTTTTATATTGAGCTCAAAATTTCAATATGATATCATTCGTATTGTATTGTGGCAGGGGGTCGGTACTATGACCACACCTAGAGCTTTAGGATAGGTAAAGTTGACTCTCATAGTAACAATAAAGTTTTTTTTATATTAAAAATGTTTATTATACATGGTTCAATTTTTAGATATCGATATTAATATGTCTTGCTTATTGTATTGTGGCAGGGTGACCGTGGGAAGGCACCAATGTCGTCACATTAGGTAAATGATAGCATAATAATACTTTTTTTGTTATTATATGCATTATATATTTTTTACGTGATTTTTTTATTGACGTTCGCAGAGCACACCACATCAAGGTGATGAAGTAGGGATACGTTATTCAACCGACCCAATGCTTACTCTGAAAATGGATTTGAATAAATGCAATGATGAACTTCTTGAACTAATTTTAATCAATCCAATGACTGAAGAAATACAAGCAAAAATTGATGAATTGGAGAGAAAGATAAAAAAATACGCGGTAAGTGGCATCTTTGAAAGTTTTTACGAACTACATATATTCATTTATGATATTTTAGTTCTCTTTTTTTGATATGTTCTAATCAATTGAAGTTGGATTCCTTAGAGTTATTTGGAGCCAAAAAAGTGTGTGAAAAACATACTACAGAGGGCGGTATAGTTAGTAGCGAAGTTTCAACGCTTCGTAGATCTACCGTACCAACGAGGTTGTTTTCCACTCCTATAGAAGAGCGCACTTTAGATGCCATGCCATCAACGGATGTTGTAGGTGAAGATGGCCCTTCAAACACCACTACTCCACATGATGATAGAGAAGACCGTATCACCGATTGTGATAGTTGCTATCCTGGCTCAATGTGTGTGGTTAGCAAGGGATCATTGCCAGTTAGCTTCTTGGTGGACGGCAAGTGTATTCCAATCAAGATACCAAAGATTGCAGGTATTAGTTAATTTATTATGTGTTTTTTATTCATGTAATTCTAAGCCACATTACTCAGCCTAGTTTTAATTAATTATCATATTTTTTTGCAGGAAATAATGTCTTTTATAAGAACCTACATGAAAAGGCCTTAGAGATTTTTGGGCCCACCATTCGTACACGGTGGAATGCCCAAAATGAAAAATTGAAAGATGATTTGTTGAACCACATGGTCAGCTTGTTTGGTGAAACCTTCAACAAAAAAGGTGTCACCGCAGCAGCTGGCTTAAATTTGAAATATGTCAGGGCAGATTATAGGGACAACCTGCAAACTAACCACAAGTATGAGCTTCCTCCGATGGTTCCAGAAAAGGAGTGGAAGGTGCTCATGGAGGATGCAAAGGAGAAGGAAGCAAGAAAACAAGGAAAGACTAATCCAATCAGTTCAAGAAGGTATGGCACATATCATATTTTTTTTAAACTTCCAAATATATTTAAGTTGCAATATCTAACGTATTTGCAACCTTTCATAGGATCCCCGACACATCTAAAGAAACAAAGGCAAGAATGGAAAAACATGGGCAGCACAAATTGGGCCAGGGTGGATATCAAACGCTAAGGGCACGAATTGTAAGAATCATTTGATCATTATATGTAGCAATTAATTGAACAATTAATTGATTTTTCTAACCAACACTTTACATGGTGTTATGCATTGCAGGGAAATTCTTTTTTTGATGAAGCCACTGAGGAAGACTTGAAGTTCGGCTTCAAGTACGGTTATCAACATGTGTTGGAATGTCGAAAAAGCATGGGGCAAACCCCAATTTCCCCATCGATTGACTCTCAGGTAAATAAAATCAATAAGGACATCATTAGAATGAACTTGCGTAATCTATCCATGAATGATTACATCGAAAAATGAGTGTCTTTTTTTGTTTTCAGTGTGAGACCAACAAAAGCAGCGAGGCTAGCGGTACCGAACTGGTACCACAAGATGGTGGTGAGCTGCCTAGCCATTTAGGTATGTATGCTATAGAACAATTGTATTCAATATGATTTTAAATACATAATTGATGACGTTTACTAATTAAAATTTTTCTATGAATGGCAGAGCATGTACCTTCTCATGCTCATTCAGGAGAGGAACAAATGGGAGAGGCAATGAACACTCCAATTGACTCGGCTAGTCATCCAGCAGGTAAAGATAATTGTAATAAAATTGAAAATAATGAAAAATGTATATCAATAATAACTACGCACTTATATCTATATAACTGTAATGGTTTTTGCAGATGATGCCCCTGTCCATCCACCTCCACCCCCTACTAATCGACGTACCAGGAGTATGGTGCGGGAGTGCTTATCCACACAATCAATGGAAAAAGAGGGCACAACAACTACAATAGGGCAAGACCCATAAGATGAAGCCACCCTCTTACAATTTATGAGAAAAAAAAAATGTAGTTGTAAACTCTTAAGGTTTTTATTTAACTGAGTGAAGCCATGAACTCTTTTCAGTTTTGTAACAAGTTTTTTGATCTAGTCAAGGCCACTCAGTTTTTGATCCGTTTTGTACCTTCTGAAGAGCGAATTCGTGTATATAGAGACTGATACCTCTCCAAATTCAGCACTGATTTTGTTATAAGGCCAATAGATTTGGCTATTTGAATTTTAATAAATATGGTCCTAAATTTCCTCCCAGTTCTCTGCAGTTTGCTTTTGTTTTTTTATTTGAAGATATGAAGTTATAATGTAATTCACTTAGTTGTCTTTATTGAACTTAATGGTTAAATTTTATCATATCTTTTTGCATGAGTGAACTTTTTTAGCATTTCAGTGTCCCTAATTTGAACAAGAACAAGAACCAAGTGATTTAGATTACAACATTACAAGTTATGCATGGTTCTGATTAGAGTTCCTTAGGCCAACAGTCATAGAAGCTGGAAGGCCAAATGCCATGTTTAAATGGCTTCTTCTCCTGCACTTGTTACCCTGGTTTTTTTATACTCTATCATGTAGTCTTATGGCCTTCATATTGTCATGGTACTTTAGTTTCTGCAAATGTGCATTGTAGCTTCTATGCCCTCGCAATGTTGAGTTGTCAGTCTTATAATTCTGTAGTATGAATATTCATCTTTCCAACTTAGGTTGTTGGTCTGTGGGTTTCTCTTTTTGCTTGTGCATTAAGTGTGTCAACTTTGCAACCTTGGATTGCAGTCCCAAACAACACTGGAACTTGACTCTTCATCTCTTCAATAACCTTGGGGTTCTTGGTGTTGCATTCTTCATCTAATCTGCAACTTCATCTTGTGATGCTTCACACACCCTGTTGCCTGGGGTGGTGGATTTTCAGCTTCTGCACACTTGTGTGATTCTTTGGTCAGATTTGATTATCTGACTCAGACCATCATAGCAACATGATATTCCATGAAGAGTCATATTTGGTTGAGCATGTATAAATTTATAATGGATGGATATCTATGGTAGTAAATTAGTAATAGCTACCACCTTTTCTTTTGTGTTGTTTTTTTCCTTTTATAATGGAGGTATCCATTGATAACTATGGATTTTTATTAGACTTTTCAACTCCTGCACACTTCTGTGATTCTTTGGTCAGATTTGATTATCCGACTCAGACCATTATAGCAACATGATATTCCCAGAAGAGTTGTATTTGGTCGAGCATGTATAATGGGAGGATATCTATGGTAGTCATAGCAACCATATTTTTTTTGTATTGTTTTTTTCCTTTTATAATGGCAGTATCCATTGATGACTGGATTTTTTATTAGACTGATAGAACCAAGAAAGAATATTGTTTTCTCCTCTTTTCTCTAGTGCAGTCTAGGTCCTTCCCTAGTTCTTCCAGTTGGCATTCTATAGACTCTATACTGAGTTTTCTCCATTTGGCCTTGGACATTATGAGAGATGGATCTAGCGGTCCTTGACTTACATCATTATTTATATTCCAGTTCCTAGATCCATCCCCACTGCTCTTCTCCAGGAGCAGTGGCTTGCTATCGTAGTTTAGGTTTTTTCAGACTTAAACTTAGATTGATACTCACTTTATGTATCTTGTTTGTTTTTTATAGGAACCGTTTTGAGGCTTCTGCTTTGGAGTGACATCATTGTATCTGGTAGTTGATAAAGATTAAAATACACCTAAAAATTGGATGATTCTAAGCAGCATACGTTTGAATACATGTTTCAAGTTTGCTGAAGTGCTTTTATCTTTTCACTGCTTCCTGATGAACCATTTTGTGGGCATTAATGATAAGATGGGCATAAGGAAAAACAATGTGGATATGGACCTGGACCCACAATTTCCAAATTGGGAAGCGGGATCAGTGGAAGGTTTCCAAGCCTGCATGTCTAAATGTTGGCTAGCATCTTCCTTTAGGGATCAGGAATCCTCATACTGTCTTGCTGAGTTAATGCAGAAAGTGCACCCTGCTTCTGGCTGTAGGTTTTGCAGTGGAGCAGTAAAGTATGTGGCTAGACTGTTGTGGAATGGAAAACTCCACAACAATCCAAGGGGATCTTCATTGGGGATATCAAGCTTGGATACAGTTTGGACGACTGTGTTGACTTCTTCCTATTATGTAGGCAGTAAGTGGAAAGAATACAGCTTCCGCAGAAAACTTGTACATTCAATAAAATAGAGTTGTAGATGATACAAGAGGAAAACTCTTAACCCGTGGAAGAGATGAAGATCAGGGTCAAAATAAAATGGTGTAATGAGTTAGAAATTATGGGCAAAGGATCCAACATATTTTGGTGTATTTGCAGATTCTAGGCAGAGTCTAATGTTATCATAGCAATGAAGTGTGAAGAGTCCTTCATTATCCTACCTCGTTGGAAATCATTCTCTCATTTTCATTCTCATTCTTACCATTCTTGTGTTGATTCTCTCCACAAAACTCCATGCTACATTCTCCATTGGTTACTCAATGATCCAAATCTGAAAATGACCAAAATGAGCACTATGATGAGTAATTTGCAAAGCTTGGATGAAAGATAAGTAGGCTGTAGATGAGCATGGAGGCTGGGAAGTTAGGAAGCTTTACCCCACTACATATTACTACTCATTGGCTGCTTGAGAGCGCAATGCTGCACATACATTTAGACCACCTCTTTTCTATTACAAGTTCCTTAGTCACCACGTATGGTGATTTTTTTTTCAAAAATAATCGAATTTGATCCAATCTCAAGCACTGGTTTATTGATTAGTGAATCTCATTGGCCATGCATAATTTTGTAAAGTTTCAAAAATAAATGTTAAGATTTGTTTTTTTGTATATATTTATATAATTGAGTTTTGACATTAATTTGACAATTTTTTGGGTCAAATTTGAAGTTATAACTTAAAAGATATTTGTATTTGTTTTTTATTTGAAGATATGAAGTTATAATGTAATTCACTTAGTTGTCTTTATTGAACTTAATGGTTACATTTTATCATATCTTTTTGCATGAGTGAACTTTTTTAGCATTTCAGTGTCCCTAATTTGAACATGAACAGGAACCAAGCGATTTAGATTACAACATTACAAGTTATACATGGTTCTGATTGGAGTTCCTAGGGCCAATAGTCATAGAAGCTGGAAGGCCAAATGCCATGTTTACTTGGTTTCTTCTCCTGCACTTGTGCCCCTGGTTTTTTTATACTCTATCATGTAGTCTTATGGCCTTCATATTGTCATGGTACTCCAGTTTCCGCAAATGTGCATTGCAGCTTCTATGCCCTCACAATGTTGAGTTGTGAGTCTTATAATTTTGTAGTATGAATATTCATCTTTCCAACTTGGGTTGTTGGTCTGTGGGTTTCTCTCTTTGCTTGTGCATTAAGTGTGTCAACTTTGCAACCTTGGATTGCAGTCCCAAACAACACTGGAACTTGACTCTTCATCTCTTCAATAACCTTGGAGTTCTTGGTGTTGCATTATTCATCTGATCTGCAACTTCATCTTGTGATGCTTCACACACCCTGCTGCCTGGGGTGGTGGATTTTCAGCTTCTGCACACTTGTGTGATTCTTTGGTCAGATTTGATTATCTGACTCAGACCATCATAGCAACATGATATTCCCAAAATAGTCGTATTTGGTTGAGCATCATAGCAACGTTCCTTTTGAGCTCGTGCTATGCAATGGAGAAAACCACAATGAGACTGTCATCTGGTGGATAGTTTAGTATTTGTTGACATTTGTTGAAGTAAAAGATCAGTTTTTTTATAATTACATAACTAGAAAGGAGTATAATTGGGTTCCAATTTCTTTCATCATCGAAAGCCCCCTTACAACTCGATTATGAAGTTGTACAATTCGAATTGTTTAAAGCCTGTCCAGCATCCATAAAGGGGTTACAACCTTGTCCAAATGGTGCTTGGATAGTGACAACAACTGCATCCAATGGGTTTTAATCCTTGGCCACTTAGAATATCCTTCTATCAAACACTTGGTTGATCATACCAATCACCTCCTAGGATCAGGAGTTCATTGATGGCACACCCATCAATGTGTTTATGGTGACCTGTTGGCAGGCTATCTGGCATATCTGTCACATATAATATACCATAAATGAAATGATCAAATGTTCTTACATTTATAGATATATAAAAATTATGGAGGTTCTGCTGTCCACACAATAATGAAGGAAGTAGGTAAAATACGGAGTGGAAGGATTCACTGGAAGATAGAACTCTGAAGCCGAGTGACAAACAGACTATAGATATGGATGATAATAGTGATGGGGAAATGGGAAGTAGCAGTAATGCTGGCCATAAGGCAAGGTGGAGGAGATACAATGGATAGAGGATTGGAAGCTCAAAATTTTCTATTGGTGTGCATTGGGAGTGCATTTTCACTGAGCATTATTGGTCATAATACAAGATTGTGGAGATAAGAAAGATAGAGAGATTAGAAGTTCACAATGTGATAACAATGCACATTTGGGAATGCATTTTTCACTATGCATTGTTGATGTAGTGGATGGAGAGGAGGATCTTGATTATCTTCAGCACCTTGTTTATTCAATGTATGCACACGTAGAAGTGTGTTACCGTCAACTATTTAAGTAAACAACCATTTGGTTTATAGGTTGTTTTATGTTGTGAATCCCTTGGTTATGAGAGAGCTTGTAATATAAAGAGAAGCGATGTGTAAGGCTTTGAAATCAAACTTCTGTGGCTAGTGTAATTTATCAATTCTTATTATTTTCCGCTATATTTTAGCACAATGTACTCTTGCAAGCAAATACATTTTCTTTAATCTGAGATTTGTTCAAGCTACAAGAGGAATACTCTGCATAGTCCTATGGTAATCTCAAATGGTTGCAGATCTGTAATAACTTAGAGAAGAGGCATTTAACCAAATTGCTTATGACTTATTTTTGGAGTGTAAATTAAAGCTTTTGTATGAATTTAGCATTGCCTGAGAAATAACTCAATGCAACGGCCACCTCGATTCTTGATATTAAGCTTCAATGCCCCACACTTATACTATTTTCTTCACTTATGTCATTAAATTACAAGAAGTAATGAAATGCATGGCCATTCTAGATTTGTGAAGCTCTATTGTGCACTTCTCTTATATGTAGGAGTGAAACCCACTCTCAAATATCTGGTAAGTTCATAATTCAGTCTAGCATACTTTGCTGAGTGCAGTCTGGCATGAAACAAGGTGCTTTGAGAGAGTTGATAACTTGGTTTAGGATTTTGAGAATATGAAGCAGGTCAGATACATGGTCAAAGTTGCTATTGATGTAGAGGGATAAACTCGATTTGGGTGATGAAATTGGGAGTGTACTTTTCGAGGAATGCAAAATCAATCTATCATAGAGAGAACTATCAGTTTGCTCGTTGTATTTGCCAATCATTTCATTTGAGCCACTTCAGTCATTCTAATGTCAATGGAATCAATTTTAGAAGCAACCATTTCTAAGTTTATGCCACACAATAGCATTCTCAGGTGGTGCAACTCCATTGTAGATTGACCATTTCACAGTAGAAACACAAAGAAGCCCTTATAATTTGATAAATTACTCCAGCTTTTCAACTGAGTTTACAGAACATGGATTCATTAATGTCCATGAACAAAATGGTAAAAAAGAAAACAATTTAGAGGTAGCAGAAGATGGAAGTGGGGTAGAAAAAGTTATCACTTCAATTTTATTATTTTTGATATAGAGCTGACAATGCTCAGGGCTTAGACGTAATTCCATACTTATTAGGTATCCAAATTTTCATTGTGGCTTGTGAAGTCCACACTAGCCACTTGGGAGTGAAAAACCTTTTGTTTTGGTGGTTAGTGTCTAAATCACATTGCTTGGCATTGGGATATAGTGTGCTCCCTTGCAAACTGATCTTTTATCCTCGGGACATTCTTGTAAAAATGTCAAAGGATTTTAATTATGATAGTATTATTTATTCTCGGTAGGGAGGTGACAGTGCATTTTCCATTACTGTCTACATTCAAATAAACATGGTGGATATTTCAGAGCAATTAAATATTGTGGAACAAAAGACACTAGATTTGTTTCCACATGCTGGTCTGACAAGATACTAGTTGTACTAAATCTCTTTCACGCAAAATTATTTCAAGATCTAGTTGAATCCTGTACTATTATTTTCACTTGAGAATGCGTGGATGTAATATTGGTTAGAAGGAAGCAATGTTCTCCAGCTGTATGTCTTATAGCGGGATGAAGACAAAGAGCTAGCTGGAGTGAAGAACAAAAAGTTTGCAATGCAGACTCTGTCCAGTGGGTCTAAATTGTCTTTAAATGGGTCCATAAATGGTCCAACTCCATTAAAAAATTCAATATAATTTCCATGAGGGGCAAATACCTAGTAGGATCATTAGTTTAATTTGCCAAATTGTGGAGTTTCATCTTGAAGTATAATGGACCACCTTTTGAAAAGGCCGGTGTTGTAATCAGTTCATCGTTATATCTCAAGGGCAGAAAATGAAGTTTTTATTAGATGACAGTTTTATCAGTTGGGTTGTGGCCTGGTGTTTGATTGTAATAGGTTGATCATTGTCCTTAGTAGATACAAAGTGAATGTTGAATAAGACTCATTGTTTTATCAATTGTTACTTGGCCTGGTGTCAATTTTTCTAGGAGTGCTTTAAGAAACATGCCCAGAGGGCTGCGACCAAATAGGGTGAGTGAGCTTCCTTGAGCTTGGATCTTAGTTTTTATTCTGCCAAACTCACCTGACTTGAACTTGGCCTCGTTCCTTTTGAGCTCGGGCTATGCAGTGGAGCAAACCACAATGAGACTGTCATCTGGTGGATAGTTTAGTATTTGTTGACATTTTTTGAAGTAAAAGATCAGTTTTTTTATAATTACATAACTAGAAAGGAGCATAATTGGGTTCCAATTTTTTTCATCATCGAAAGCCCCCTTACAACTCTGTTATGAAGTTGTACAATACGAATTATTTAAAACCTGTCCACCATCCATAAAAGGGTTACAACCTTGTCCAAATGGTGCTTGGATAGTGACAACAACTGCATCCCATGGGTTTTCAGCCTAGCCACTTAGAATATCCTTCTGTCAAACACTTGGTTGATCATACCAATCACCTTCTAGGATCAGGAGTTCATTGATGGCACACCTGTCAATGGGAAAGAAAGAATGACAGGAAAGAGTGAGGTTGAGTGTTATTACTGTAGAAAAATAGGTCATACAACAATTAATTGCAACACCTCGTGCTAGTGACCTTATCAAAGGAAAGTTTAAAGAGTCAACAAATGTAGCCATTGTTGGAGATTCATCGGATATTGATAACAATTATGACTTCATTGAAGAATTGGCATTGCTTTCATTTTAAGAGGCCCAAACTTTGAAGACAGGGAGTGATGGAAAGGAAGATAGATGGTTGTTCAATGGTTTGGGGTGCTTGTAGATTGGAGAAACTATATTTCATTGGGGTTATGAGACATGCATGTGGGGATTGTTGATCTATAGTTTAGTGGAGATCCAAGATCTAGAAGTTTGGTATCATACCTTTATGAGGGCTATGAGACATTTCATGTGCAAAATGGTGTCCAATGATGTTGTGAACATGGATTACAACTAGGAGACTACACCTTTTGGAGGAATAGATAGCAACCTGAAGACTCTTATTGGTTCACTGTTTTCAAATAAGAAGCATTTGAAGAATGCTTGATTTTGTTGTTTTAGTTGTTAGTGAATTTGTTTGCAGTAAGTGTGTTTTGCTTTTAGCGAGTTTTGTTTTTAGTATTATAAGCATTAATAGAGGGTGTTAGAATATAAGGCTTACATGTGTAATAAAACCACCTTAGTGATTTAGGCTAAAATAGTCTTTTTTGTTATTGTTAGCTTTTAGGGTTTGGACAAATATCACCTCTCATACTCTATATAAGAGAGGTGAATCTCATTGTAACCATATGAAGTATTTTCATGATATGATATCGTGTGTGGTTATGTCACATGTGCCTCAACCCTATTTAGGGTTTTTTCATTAAGTGGGGTCTAGTTCATTTTATAATAGAAGGCACTCTTAACGTCCATTTGATAAATAATCTAGCGAAAATTGAGTAGCAAGAGATAGAACTAACCTGATCATTACCAACTTGACAGTGGGAGCGAATGTCTCCTTAGTCTATTATGAGAAAAGCCCTTTGCTACAAGTGTTGCTTTGTGCTTGTTATGTATACCATCTGTCTTGTACCGATCTTATATACACATTTGCAAACAATGTCTTTTTAAAGTGGGAACATCCTCAACACCCAAATCTCATTTTTCATCAAGGTATCATATCGACTTTGGTCATCCTTTGGGTTCTTCATAACTCTGATTTGTATGGCTCTGCGTCTACCAGATTCGTATGGCTCTGCTTCTACCAGATTCGTATGGCTCTGCTTCTACCAGATTCATACAATGGTTATCCCAAGGATTATCCTATTCCCTCTGCTCAACTCGTATTGCAGTTCTTTGGCCTGTCATTGGACAAACCAGTCATTAGACCTTGACTTACTTTCAGCCTTGGTTTCTTCTCACTGTGGCTCTGATACCATATCAGAGTATACAGAGATTTAATAGAGAGGATACCATACTCATGAGATGGGAACCATCAAGTTATATTTTCATTCAAAATCATAATGTCTTCACATATATACAAATGAAGAGGAGAAAGATATTATGTAACCTCTCCCTGTTTATTTATTATTAACTCTAAAGTACTAAATGTACTATGTATTTATGTAAAGTAAATGCTAATTACTAATAAATTGCCATTACACTAACAATAACTGTGATCAAATTTTCATATTTTTTCTTCTTTATGCGAATGTTCAGACAGATATGGACAACCATAGGAAGTTGCAGGTTTGGTGGAGTTCTTGGCTCTTAATCTAGCTGCCAACTACATCACAGGCTAGGTATTAGAAACTTGTTTTAAATTATCAGAATAAATTTCTTTGAAGTATATTGGTAAGGAGAGAATATGTTGAGATTTTTCCTTAAGAGTATTGCACACTGATTCTTGCAGGTTTTCAATATTGATGGAGGAATGGTTATGTAAAGACAAGCTGATGGCCTAGTGCCTATGAATTTGCAAAGAGCATGGATACTGGCTAAAAATAACTGTTGTTTTTAGATTATAAATAATTTCTTATTCAATTTCAGAGCTCCTAGCCTATTGAATAATATGTTTCAAGTGAACAAAAGCATGTGCTAAAATTTACAAGTTTTACATGGGACCATTTTAGTTTGGTTTTAGAGTTGAAAAGCGTTGTTGACCACAAGGCAGTTTTGAGAGTAATGCCTTTAAGGTCTAAGTGTATACTGAAAATGTGTTACAGTGTTATGCTCCCATTGTCTTTAATAGTAGTATAATATGTTATATGAATAATATGCTTTCCTTCTTATAAAAGAAAAAGTCAAGTCTCTTATAATGAGATGATGTTGAATCTTACCAGAATGTCTTCCTTTTTCACTTCTAAGTTTTTCACCCAATCAACAAAGGAAGTAGAGTTCTTTATGGAGGATGAAGTGTTTCCTGCAAATGGGAGAAGCTTCTTTGCCAAGAATTTTGTAAGGACAAACGTAAGTGAACCTATGGTTTTCACAACAGGTTTTAGTGGGATCCTGTTGTTATGGATTTTTAGAAAACCATATATTCGATGCATGATAGCATTTTTTGGAATCAACTTCTTTTTTATGGAGTCGTCTAACAATGAATTTTTAATAGTCTGTCACTTTTCTCATAATCTCGTCACTTGGGTTTTTCTCAATCAATCAGTAGCTGCCGCAAGCAAAGTGCTCCACCATTTTATCATGATAATCACTCTCATCCAAGACTACCGTAGTGTTTCCTTTATCATTTCTTTGGTTCTTCCCATGGCTCCACTCACATTGACTGCTACTTCTTTGGTTCTTCTCAGCAGCATTACCACGCCTTTGTTCCTTGTCAACCTTGCTCATTCTCGCCTTTCCCCTTCTACTCAGTATCCACATTTTGTTCACTTAGTTTCCTTTGTCCTTTCATGGCCATTGCTTTGTATCTCTTACTTATACATTATTCTTTTGTTTTCTCACTTGTATATTATTCTTTTGTTTTTCACAGCCACCACCATTTGTATATTATTCTTTTGTTCTTTTCCCAACTCATTGTTTCTGGCCAATTCTTGTGCCATTTTTTCTTGTTCCATCCCTATATCCTTACATTATATTATTGGTCTCATGATAATCCTTTCCTTTGTTTGTTTGTTCTTGCTTGTTAAAAAAATTGTGTAACTAAACCAATAAATTAGCACAAACAAATATCTACTTGAAGCAATATGATAAGATCAATTTGATGGCACAATGGCAACTTGAACATTCAATGGTTCCATAAACTTTACTTGCAGAAGTGCTACTGAGACATTGTAAACCTAGACTGGCCTTGGAGAATTGTCTAAGAATGCAAACCATTGTATAAGGTGGAATGATTGTTCTGGCCATCATCATTTGATCCAGAGAATTGTGACTAAACTATCGTTCTCCCTTTATAGCCCAGATTGAAGTTGTGATGCTCTGTATTTGCATTTATAAACTGAAATTATTAAATGGTGACAAGAACAAAATAATTTAGTGAACACAAGAAAGTTGATATAAACATATAGGGTACATTAGCCAAGTAATGAACAAGGTCTAGTGGTGGATACACTGGTCATATAGTAATGGTGCAACTTTACCCTCTAGTATTTCACATTGGCTGCAATTTTCCTTGAATACAAATCAATAACTAAAATGGAAATAAACTTATAAATAATAAAAAACCCGGGTTATTAAATGTATATTATGTGCCCCTACAAGGTAAGTGGTAGCCCGCCATTGACTCCAATGACATACAAAATGTTCCAAACAAAATCTACATGAGCAAACACATCACTAAATAGATCAAAAGAAAACCCAAACTAGAAGCACCAACATGAAACACTCATCCCAAACTAGACAACTAGATGTGACACCATGCTACTTGGGAAAACACATGTTATACCATGCTCGACAACCAATACCATCATGCACTAAAGTAGTATCAACTAACATCTATTTGATTCCTACTTGAAAAAAATGTTAATTGTTTTCCATCGATGTTAGATGAGATGGAATTTCAAGGGAGTGGCCACTACCAATACTAGCAAAAGATGAGATGGAATTTCATTTATTATTATTTTTTTAAAATAGAATGGTCGTCGCTATAGCAACAGATGGCCTAGAAAATGGCGACGAATTTGCTATACTAGCGATGGAGATGCTCTGTCGCTAGTATAGCAAATTCGTCGCCATTTGCTAGGCCATCTGTCGCTATAGCGACACCGCATTGTAAGGTTGTGTGTCGCTATAGAGACCCTTCCTTAGCAACACAATGAAACAAGCAACTGTATGTTCGTGGCTATAGAGACACTTACTCGTTGCTATAGAGACATATATTCGTGGCTATAGCGACACACACCTTAGCAATACCACGGAACATGTTGAAACAAGCAATTGTCTTTTCGTGGCTATAGGGACACTTGGTCGTGGCTATAGCGACACATTTTCGTGGCTATAGCGATGCTTTTTTGTGGCTATAGCGACACCTACCTTAGCAATATCATGGAAAAGCAGAAGTATGTTCGTCGCTAGAGCGATAGGAACACGTCGCAAGAGCGACAGATTTGAGTCTTATGAAAGCACATCTGCAACTAACATGTGTCCTCCATATTCCGTGGCTATAGCGACGGATGTTTTGAAGTGTCGCTGTAGCCACGAAATTAGTGCGACAAAAAATGGGAGTCCTGTTCGTTGCTATAGAGACGAAAATGTGTTGCAATAGAAACGAAGTTGTGTGGCCATGTACTAGTGATGGTTTGTGCAAAATCGGGAACAAACCTTCGAAAAAAATTAATAGTGCCCATAAACGATTGCATAGATTTTTTGTTGTGAGGCATGGGAATTTTGTTGATGACTTGCACTCTTTCTTGATCTATAAAAATTCCTTTCTTTGAAATAATGTGACCCAAGAGTTTACCCTCAAGAACAACAAAAACACTTTTCTTAGGGTTTAAAGAGATACAATACTTTTGGCAGTGATCAAAAATCTGTTTTAACTGGAAAACTTGGTCTTCTCTCTTCTTTGAGAAAACTGTCACATCATCTAGATAGACTACAACACAATGACCGCCCAATCCTCAGAAGGCAATGTCCATTGCTCGCTAGAAAGTAGCTCCTACATTTATCAAGCCGAATGACATTCTTCGGTATGAAAATGCTCCCCACTTAGTGCGGTAAGTAATCTTAAGACGGTCCTATTCAGCTACTAATACTTGATTGTAACCAGAAAAACCATCTAGGAGAGAAAAAAGCTTTGATCCTGATACCATCTAGAGAATTTGTTCCATTGAAGGGATAGGACAGTTATCTTTATCAGAGGCTCTATTCAGATTTTGCAAGTCAACACATAATATTATTTCTCCAGAATTCTTTCTTACGGGAACTAGATTAGCAACCCTTTTCGAGTGCCGGACTTTAAACATGATCTTAGCATCTAATAACTTCTTCAACTCCTTTTGAAATAAAGGTTTGAGATTAGGATGCATTCTTCTTAACTGCTGTTGAAATGACTTAATGCCTACCTTCATTGGTATGACATGCTGAATAATACAGGTGTCATATGTTTTCAAATTTTCATAAGTCCATGCAAAAATGCCCTTATATTGCCGAAAAAGCTTAATCAACTTATCTCTTTCACCCAGTGAACAACATTTACCATGATTAACATACTTTGGTTCAGCCTCTGTGCCCAGATTTACTAATTCATGCTGCATAGAAGGACTGTGAGTTTTGACATTCATTGGATTCTTGAATTTGCTCTGCAGATCGAACAAAATTTCAAGTGATCTCACCCCTTTGGGCATGAAATTCCCTTTGACTGCATCCTTGTTTTGCAAATCAGAATCACGTTTTCATTCATCTATAACAGCTTCTTGGGACATGTTTTCATTTGTGAGGAAACAAATGATTTGATCATCATCATCGAACACTCTAAGATTTGTGATATTATTTGGAACAGAAGGCCTAAACACCAATTCAATAGAACATTTATTATTAGTAGGCACTAACCTGGAAGCAGAACTAGCTAATAAATCAACCGCAGCATTCTGCAATCTAGGAACAGATTTTATATTAAAAGCTTCAAAGTGTGTAATTAAATCCCATACCTTAGCCTGATAACCTTTCAAATGTGGTGAAAGACAGTGAATCGTATCTCTCACCTGTTTGACAACTATTTACGAGTTTCCAAAGACTTGCATTTAACATTCAAACCGATGGCTTTCTTTAATCCGTGAATCAAAGCTTCATATTCAGCAGTATTGTTAGTACAATTGAATTATAATCTACAAGACAAGAAGTGTTTGTTGTTTTCAGGGTCAACTAGAACACAACCAGCTCCGAATCCTTCCTGAGTTTTGGAACCATCAAAGTATAGAACCCAAAAAAATTTTTTGGATCTAACTAAGTTAGTATCTTTATCATCTAAGTCAGTAACTAAGCTAACTATGTTACAATCAATATCGTCAGTCCGAGAAAATTGAAGGAGTTCGGATTGTTCATCTGATTCATGGCTAACATTTTCCGATTGATAATTACCCGGATCGATTTCTAAGAAATAATTCCCCAAAACTGAAGATGAAAAAGCTATAGCTTCGTTCTTTTCCTCTAGCCGAGTTACATTCTGTTTCATGTGCGGTTCTCTCAGTACTTTAATCTGATTTTGCCTATTCTGATATGGTAACCATAAATGGGACTAGTCAGTTGCGAAATAACCATTTAGTTTTGTAGACCAGTCTCTGCTCAAGATCAAACCATAAGCTTCAGGAATGCCAACTACCATTATATCCATAAACTGACACACTCTAGGATCAGCTGACAACCTAATGAGTACATCTTTCATTTCCCCAATGCCTTTAACAACAGTTCTATCTAGTTGGATAATCTGAGATGGGATGGAATTGGATGCCCATTTATCTTTTTGCAGATTGAGAGTCGCATGACATTCAAGAAAGATCTGGAATCTACCAAACATTTATGCACATTGTGATTGAAAATTTCAAAAGTTAAAAGGAAAGGCAATGTTTGAGATTTGGATTTCCCGCCAATACTAGCTTCATTTATTTCAGGATCTTCCTGAGTATTTGCTAACAGAGGGCTAGATTAGGGTTCAAGAGCTTGTAACAACTTCTTTCGTTGCTTAGGAAAACTACACATGTCAAATATGGAAACATTTGCTTTTACTTTCTTTATGTCTTCAATTATATCATATCCCATATCACATTCCTTTACAAATTTTGGTTGATTATCTGTCTTGCTTGAAGTAGATTTTGGTTGCTGAGTTGTTGTCTCAACGTTTGGTTGTTTGGTAGGTATCTGGCTAGCTTTGGGCTATGGTGGAATAATCGTGATGTGCTTTTTAGGTGTTTCTTTGGAGAATTTAGGCTTGGGCGTAGTCAAGATTCGAATCGGATCAACGATTGGACCTCTACTGTGAGTATTGATGTTTATAGCTAAGACTTGGCTGTCCTCGGGATCATCTTCAATTAACTCAGTTAAAGGAACCTAGTCCCATAACACCATAGTGGTGTTTGGAGTGGGTTCCTCTAATTCGAGAGTCTATTCTTCTGGATGATTGTCTTGATCTGGAATTTTTGAGTCCAACATTTGGTTCATTACAAAGCTCATTGAATTTATCCATTGCGGACAGCTCTTTTCAGAGTGTGGTTCTTGATGAAAGGTATAGAAATGTTCCATTCCTACTTCATTTAAATTCAAAACAGGAGAGTTGTTCGCAGATGGATGAGGCTGATCATTTTCTTCTCTTTTCTTGTAGAAAGGTTTGAAAGGCTTCCTAGATGTGCTAGCTACCTTATCCTTTTCAAGATCTACAATTTTATTGGACAATTTTTGCATCATTTTGACTACATTTTCCATATCTGCTGATGGCTCTTCTTTATTCCTAGTAAGCAGCAAGGTTTTATTAGTAGTTGTTGGTTTTGCTTCCACATCTACAGAATGTTTAGCAATGTTGTCTGCTTCTTCCTCTACCTTCCTAGCTTCTTTGAAATTCTCTATTAAGGTAGTTTTCTTGGTTCTTTTGACAAACATTGCTATTGGAGGATCAAGTGCTGTAGTATAGTACTCAACTAAGGATTCTTCAGCTGGTCTAGTTGCTACACTAAAGTTATTTAATAATGTGGTGAATCTTTGGTTGAATTCTTGAACCTTTTCTTTCTTTTCCATTTTCATGGACAGCAACTCTTTCATGAGTGTAGCTACAGTTTTCTAGTTCCCATATTTTTTCAAAAAGAACTTTTCAAATTCTTCCCAATTCGATATTGAGCTATCTTGTAAACTAAAATACCAGGAAGAAACTTTAGGCTCGAAATTATATGGAAAAATCCTACAGATGACATCCTCATGCTACACATTTAAAAGGCTTAGAGCTAAATAAAATCTCTTAAGTTGATCTTCAACAGAGATACCTTTCCCAGGATCATACTTAGGAAAAAATTTCTCAGGATTCTTAGGCAAATTGTGAAATGGTCCAGCTAAATTCAGTGCTCCCCTTGCTCTCCATGCATGTACAACCATGGCTCCTCATGGAGAATTAGCCGGAGAATCGTGTGGAATATGAGGTGGAGAACTCTTTGGAGTGTGAAATTCTTCAAAATCTAGAGGATCTTCAAGCTCGACTTCTGCAAGGGGTTCTGTGATTTCTTCCAAAGATAAGTCTACTAATTCTTCAAAGTTCTGAACAAGAACTGAATCACGTGTGTATTGACTTTCTCTTCTAGGTGTTTTTCTTCTAGGGAGAAAAGGAATCGCGTTTAAACCGCTAAGATGCTTAACATAAGCACGGGTATGCCTTCTTAAGTCTGCTACTTCAGCAAAAGGTACAGCATAAAGCATTTCTTGCTGTTCAAATTCAGAGTTAGGATCTTCTTGATTTGTTACTTCAAGCTCTAAAGTGTCTGGAACTACTGTTTCATGTGGGTTTCCAGTAATATCTCCTCTAAAGGAAGAGTCTCCTCTACTAGCCATGCACTGGTGGCCCTCCTTCTAGTGCCAAAAACTGTTGATGCCTCGAAAATCATAGCAGCAATCAGCAAGGGATCCCCCCCGGTAAGCTAGCCCAATTAGATAGCTCACCGTTTGGTGTAGGGAATCCGTCCGGTTAACGGTTACAACTACCGTAAGATTTAAAGATTCTTGTTCTTTGCACCAATTGCAGCCTGATCCACTGTTTATGTATTTTATTTTAAAGATGATATGTAAGTGCTATCAACTAAATGCAGCTAATTGAGAAGAATTAATCTAAACTAACGTAAGCAAATATAATCTATCCTTGCAAGGAGCAAACTTTAAAGATGAGTAATAAACTGAAAGAAACATCTAAATATCATACAGATATCTATTTAATCATAAAGATGCATCTACAACAAAATATAAAAGATATTAAAGATAGCTTTAATTCAATTAATACATTCCATTACTCACTTGAGATAAACATCCTTGCATAGAAAATAGGAGAATATTCATCACATAGAAGTAATTCATAACAGTAAGGAAATATCTCACAACAATGTATAAATGATACAGGAGTAATCCAACAAACATTTAACACATCCTTCAGGAAAAAATGCAGTCTCCCAGGATTTCCTTAGGTAAATTCGAATTTCATATACATGCAGTTAAATAGTTCATGTACAAGACATAAAATGTATTTCACCTGCCAAAAGTCCTTGTACTATTCTCTAAACAGCTAAATATAGCTTTACAAAATGCCTCTAGGGATGCCACCTGTCTCCTCCCTAAATCTTTTAATTTTCTTTTAAAAATATCTTACAAAAATAGAGTAATTCGTGGCCCCCTTTATACAAAAGCCAAAAAAGGACAGCTATCCCAAATACTTCACGACTTAATAATAGAAAGAGAAAAACTCAGCGTATTATGGATGCCACGTCAGCTCTGGGGTGGTGCCTCTGTTTTAGATGGAGCTTTCATCTCAGAGGGCGCTTCTATCTCAGCTTGTGCCTCTACTCCAGATGGTCTGCCTTTGTCGAATGATGCCTTTGCTATTGATTTCTTATCTTCTTTTGCCATACAACTGAACCAAACACCTGTGTCCCTTATAAAAACATTGGCAAGGGCAGGGAGTAGGATTTTCTTAGAAGTCACATGTTTGTCAAGTTCTACCTCAATGTCTTTCATTTCTGCTACTGCAGTCTGGAGGATTTCGTGCAACATCTGAGCGTGTACTGAAGGAAGCACAATGCATTGATGGAGATCATCTATGGTTAGCACATCAATTCTCCTCACATAATCCATTTGGACGCTCAGTTAATCTTTTAAATCGGATAGGCGTTGTTCTTTACTTGGAAAATCTTCAAGAGTCTGGGGAAATGCAACTTTGCACCTTACATGAACTTATTGAATCTTTTGACAGAGGGCATTGCATTTTCCCATCATTACCTGGATCACAGTGATTAATTTTGCACCGCAGTTCCTACAAAATTACATGAATCTTATGTCTTCCTTAAAATCAGCTACAGATTTGAACGGGAGGTGCTTGGGGAAATCCACTTTCCCTTCTCTCCATTCCATTTGTCTTATCATATCCGCTTTTTACCCATGTGTACTTATTTCTTAGCCTAATAGCTTCATAGTTGATCTCCTTCATTCTGTCCACCATGGCCTTTAACCTGCAAATCTCTTTAGTAAGCAATTCTTGTTTCTCATGCATTTGCTTAAGCATGTCACATGATTGATCGTGAAAGGGAGTCATGTCCATTGCTCTGTTGTTTGCTTGTTCTAGCCACTCGGTGATCAACTGCTTATCCTCTTCTAATTGAACAAATTTAGCTTCAGAATCATTCTTTTCTGCTTCAAGTACCATCATTTGGAATGCCAAGTGTTCCTTTTCCTCCTCCAGGTGTTGATATTTATCTGACAACTCCTTATGATGAGACAAAAGGTGATTGTATTTCTTTACCACGAGATCCCTATAGGCCTTCTCATTAGCCACAGTGTGTTGCAACATATGAGCCCTTTTCTTGGTTGACTCAAACTCCTTAACCATTCCGACCACGTTGTCTTCACTTGCTTTAGCTGTTTCTATAGTAGCAGATGCCATAGCCATAGGAGTTGCTTGCATGTTTTGCATAACAGTAGTTTCCCACTGGGTAACGATGTCTATATGAAAAGGTCTTTTCAACCTTGTCTCTAACTTTAGCACAATGGAATTCCTATTCTTGTTGTACACAAATCTATCCCACTTGGACACATTATGATCCTTTGATGGGGTGAAAGGGATTAGTGGAAGATTTTCTATGGGCATGTTCTCTTCCGCGGGTGGGTTCTTGACCACTTGGGACGAGTCTACATCCATATCCTGTGTGTTAGAACCACCAGCTTGTGTGTCTTCATTGGATTTATTTTCTTCCTCGGCTTTAAGCCGTCTTTCTTCTCCTTCGGCCCTTAGCTAGTTCTCAATCGCCTCCCTTTCTTCCTGCTCTTTAGCAGCTTACTGTAATCTTGTTTCCTCTAATTCTTGATCTCAAAGCCTCTGGGCTTCTTCTTCCTGCATCCTAAGAGTTTTTGCTTACTAAATCTTAAGAGCTTCTTCCTGTTGAACCTTGTCCTCCTGCTCCTTTCGCATCTTGTCAGCAACTTCTTTTTGGATCCTCTCAACTTCCGCATTTACCCTTTGCTCTTCATTGGCTAGAGCTTCGGTAGCTTCCTTCTCTTTCCATAGTTTGGCCTCTTCGGCATCTTGGACAACGGTAGAGCTAGAACTAGCTCCACCCTTGTGACGACAAGTTTTCAATTCAATCATGTTACCCCTATATACCTCCTCATCTTCATTGTAGTAATGACCATAATTAAAGTGAGCATGTAACTCTCTACAATGATATGCAGCTTTGTTCCGCTTGTCATTCCTATGGAAGACCACTTCCCTGAAGTGAAATCCTTTTAACTCCAGGATAAAATATTCCACCGATGCAACCCCTGAGAACTTGTAGGCTCCAATATAGAAAGGCAAAGGAGGAAATGAAGCCTTCTTTAACCTATTTAGAAATCCGCGAACTCCATCAAGAAAAACTTGCCTAACTGCTTCTTTCAATACTATGTAAGTGGCATACCTAGGAAAGATATAAGGTGGCTTGGAGCCTCCATACATTCTGATATAAGTAGCATTCTCTGAAAAGTAGAAATCACCGTAATTCTCCATAACTTCCATGGCATTCTCTGATAAGCAATTTGGTTCTTCATTAAACATTAGCTCATACAAAGGTATGATGGATTCTTCACAAATGAGATTGTAGTATGTCCTGTAATTATGGGCCCAAAGTATTTTATAAGTTATGTACACTGGGGTATTGGCCTGATCCCAAATGAAACCTAACTTAGGGAAAGGAAGCTTTGCCAAAATGCAATCTATAAGATATGATGACATATAAAATTCGGACTTCTTTAGGATCATACCTTCTTGGGCAGCGGTTATGGCGAACGATAAAATATCAGAGAGAATAGTTCCCCAATTAAAGATCATTCCCTTGAATGCCAAAAAATGAATTATGGGAACCCATTGTATCTTGTAAATTGTTCCGTCAGCCATGCCAAACATTCTGCTTAACATAAGGGAAATCATCCGGAAAGGGGCCCTCAGGTTTTGGACCTCATACTCATCACGGTCTCTTTTCCTTAGCTATTTTCCTGTGATTGATAGCTTCTTAGCCATTTCAAAATTGTCCATCTTGATCTTCTACATCCATTCATCGTTCAGTGGTTGGTGAGCGCGCAGTAACTTGTAAGCTCCTGCAATGTAAGTTGGATGAAATAAAGCAAAGGCTTCTCCATTGGTATCAGACAACACTCTTGTTTCAGGGTTTGCATGTCCCAGGTTCCAATCGATCACTTCTGAGCAAGGAAAGAGCTCAGGGTGTGTGGAAGCTTTAGATATACCAGAGCTTCTGATGTTTTGGTAGATATGCTCTTCCTCCAAGAGTTCCCCAGGGATATCTTGGTCTCTGATCATACGGTATACATCTCCCCACTTGGCTTCGGGAGGGACGCATGTGATGGACTTGGTGTCTTCGAACAAAGTTTCAACTCTTGTCTCTACTAATTCTGGCTCAATCATCTTAGCTTTCTTTTTGCTACCCTTGGGCATCGTGGGTTAATCCTGTCTAGCAACCACGCATAAGTAGACATAGAATATAGCGAAATGCAACAGCGGAAATATTGGATTAGCATAACAACATGGCTGAAATATGTAACAATGTTAAATAACAATGTGTTGTAAAAATAAAGATAGGAATTAAGAATTTTGCTAAAACAGAACCATGCTCCTCCTTAGGATGATAAGTGGTTTTGGGGAATATGCTAAATGAGCTTCAAAAGAGACTAGGTTCAGTATGTCCTTAATGAAAGTGCGAGTGAAGTCGTAGGTCAGTGCTGCCAAGGAAGGATGAGTTTTGCGTGTTCAAGGGACTAGGAGAAAGTTGTAAGGGCCTACAACTATGAGCTTTATGCTTGGAAATGGCCAAAAACAACAACAAAAATAGAACGTCCACGGGCCATGCAACTCATGCGATGATAGTGATATCGAGACTAGCTTGATAGTAATCAAAACAGTAAAACAAACACAACGTTAGAACCACCTACCTGGCAAGAAATGGTTGGTCTCACGGCGGTTGAATGGGATGCAAACGGGCTGAGTTGGAGCAGCTTAACACAGTATTCAAACGGAGTTCGCACAACATAAATTTCTACCAATGAAAACACTAAAACTGCACAAACCCTTTATACAAAGGCTAACACGTGTGGGCATTCAATGGGTTGGTGGGGTTTTAAAATGGCATTAAAGTTATGTACGGTAGGGGTCACCTCGGCACACTTTGCATTTAACGTAACCGCCGAAATCGGAAGGAAATGGTGAGTTCGCCCGACGTTGCGACGTGAACTCGTAAGTCCTAAGCGTTGTTTCAGCGAAAGTCGCCAAGTTTTCTCGTTGTTGCGGAAAAACTTCCCAAGTCCACTCGTCCGTTGTGGAAAAAACATGGAATGACTTTGCGTTTTAATAAAGCACCCTCCCTATTGCTTGGTTTTGCAACCAAGCATGTGCTAAAGAGCACCTGCTAACTAGTAGCAGCAGTCTCAATGTAAAAGTAAAAACTAATGTAAATAAAAGTAAAAATGATCTAACATGTGCAAAGAAATAAAAACTAGATTTAAGAAGAATAAACAATGAGATCCATAATAAAACAAGAAATAAAAAAAATTGATCTTTTGTATTACCTCAAATGGTGAGGATGGTGAGTTTGAGCAGCTCCAAGGTTGAGGTGCCCAATGTCGAATGGTCTCTTCTTCTCCAATGCTTCAATGGGGATCTTCAAACTCAAAAGGGAGGCAATGGCTCTCAAAGGGAATTTGGCAGCATAAGGATAGGATGAAATGTGGATGAATAGTGAGGAGCCCCTATCACCTTTTTATAGGTTTTTGGTGATGGGGAATTCCATTATGGTTTGAGGAAACCAATGGTATTGACCAAAATGGTTTAGGTTTCTTTTTCCCTCTTTTTCCTTTTTTTTTTAATATGTTTTGAATATTATTCCCTTTTAATTGATTTTTGGGAATTTTGGACCCTTTTTTAGGGTTTTTTGAGGAAAAATACAAATTTTGAGGGGAAAAAGGTGTATTATGGTCTTTTTGGTGACCTTTTGAAGGTTTTAGAGGCTCAAGTGGTGGAAAAAATGGACAAATGCGTCATGTGAATAGGGGAATGAGCTAGTAAGCACTTTTTGGGTGTTAACAGATTGCCCCCTGATGTGTGAGGGAAGGAGCTCATCGTACGACCGATAGACATCATATTTATTTTGTTTTTTTTCCTGGGGTTTGGAGGAGAGAAGAGACCAATTGTAGACTGGAACACCGGACCCTGGTAAACTGCAAAAACTAAAAAATACATGGCCTCAAAAATGAATGAGGAATAATCTCTGATAATGGACGAGGCGAGCATACCCATGCTCATATCAAGACATATACATAACAATTAGTCCCAAGAAGGGGGACCTGAATAATACATAAAAATTTGCCGGTACATCATGATGGTCCAAAGGGGACACAATGCTGGTACATACTCATGGTCATGCCATGATTGATCTGAAGGACTGATACACTAGAAAATAGCAACAACCATTTTGAATAAGGTGTCAAAAGGGTTGATGAACTGCTGAATCTGAAGGTATCCAACATATGTAGGGACTCAATGACTGTGAGTCAACTTCTTAGGAGTATATGTAACTGTATACTCGAGGGAGTATAAAACTGGGGTACATCTTAATATTGTCTCCAAGCGCAACCTAGATATCCATAGGAATATGTAACTGGTTGTCTCCTCAATTAGACTCTCAAATGTGGTAGAGTTAGTTGATATCCGGGGTCTTCAACAAATAACTGAAAGGGGCGATACCCTGTACGATTCTCAATGATGAGATCAAGGTGTTGACATCGAGCATGTGAGAAACAATCATTTAGAGAGGCACTGAGGACTCCTTTCAAAATGATCCGTAGGCACTCATCACTAATGGTGATGAGTCCAAGGCACGGGGACCTCTAGGTCTATCCTCTGGAATAGATTTGGTTGGCGGCGACATAGAGAAATCTACAACTAGAGCACGAGGTGTACAACTGAAGTGTGATAGTACTGATGGTATGACTGACATACTGTGGGGATGTGGAATAACTGGGGTCATAGAGTGGTTGGACTCAAAATTCCTTTGTTCAGAGCATGATGACATGGTTGACCTGGAAACATATGAAACTGTTTGTTAGGTGTGGGGATTATAGCTTAAGGGATCAGGGGTATGTATTTCAAAATGGAGTGACTCTGGGGGACAAGCTGATGGATTCTATTGGGAGAATCTCAGGGTGACATACTGCAAAATACTCTGAACAAAGGTGACCATAATGGGGAAGCTGCCATATGAGTAGACATGATCTGTTGTGGCGCCGAAAAAGCACCGTTGGGTCCTTCTTCATGGTTGAAATGAGCTCCAAGAAGGGATAAAAGTGTGCTATGAAATGGTACTGTCCTGTGGATTTTTGCGAGCCTAGGACTGTTCATGCTCGTGAGTGCTTTCATTTTTAAGGAGTCTAAAAACGATAAGAAGACTCTGAATTGGTGGAGGAGTACCGTCCTGTGGAATTGTACGTGCCCAAGATGGTGATTGCTCATGGTTTCTTTCATTTTTAGAGGGTCTGAAAGCGGAAGTAGACTCTATTGGTGTTCTTTTTTGTATGTTGGTCTCCAAGGCCTGAAAAAGCATAAAATGATGCAAATGGAGAACTCTTCTAGCCGATGTGACTAGAGTATTCATTTTTCGTAATTAGTCTACAAGGTCTAGAAAAGAGGTAATCTTATACCAGGTAAACGTCCTTTCAGATACTTTTAGCAAGCATGAAGGGAAGCAATATTCCTTGGCGATCTTTTCATTGTTTTAGGAGTCATAAAAGAGCTTAACAGAAACTCCCTAAGTGCCTTTTGCGTAAAAGAGTTGTTCGGCCCGAAAAAGGGATAAAATTATATTAAACAAGAAGATATTGGTGAGAGCGAGAAGTGATCTCAAGCATCATCACGAGTGCGGAAAACTGAATCCAACGATATGAAAAATGTTTTAAAACGGGTAATGGCCGATGTGGCACGCAAACTGAGGCAATGAGGGGCATGGAAAAAATGCCTTCAGAATATGGTGTTGAGAGCAAGCAATGATCTCAAGCATCATCATGAGCATGGAAAACTGAATCCAATGATATAAAAATCGTCAAAAATGGACAACGGCCGATGTGGCACGCAAACCGAGGTGACGAGTGTGTGTGAAAAAATGTCCAAAAAAATCTAGTGGTGAAAGCGAGAAATGGTCTAAAGAATCATCACAAGCATGGAAAACTGAATTTGGCGATATAAAACTTGTCAAAAATGGACAACAGTCGATGTGGCACACAAAACGAAGAAATGAGGGGCATGTGAAAAAATGCCCAAAACGGGGCCTGGTGGAATCGAGAAAAGGAGTGGACTATCGTGAAGTTCTCACCGCACTGATCCCAATGGTACCAACGGTTTGAAAAATGGACGTCGTATGATGCCGAAATGGTTGATTGAAAATTTGTCGAATTTCTATAAATAGCAAGTGGACCCAATGTGACATGTGTCATTTTCACGGTTGAGTTTTACAGAGTAATTTGATTTGGTCAGAGCTCTTTCTTCATTTGTGGGATATTCGACTGTCGGTTTTTCATTTCGTGAGTTTCAGGTAAGCCCATTCGTCTTAGCCTTTCAATTTATTTGCTTTTAGGGGGTCTCGGGGTCTCAGAGGTGGCGAATATTCCATGTTGGCTTGCCAACGTGGAATATCGCGGGTTTTGATTCTTTCCACACAATTCACATCGCGGCTATGGGATTCACAACTGCGATGTGCATCGCAGCTATGGGTTTTACAGCCGCGATGTGCATCGCGACTGTGGTTGTTTACAGCCACGATAGGCATCGCGGCTGTGGGTGTTTACAGCCGCGATGCACATCGCGGCTGTGGGTGCTTATATCCGCGATGTGGATCACTGGCTTTCGAAAAAAAATTATTTGTATTTTTCTAAAAATTTTCATGTTTGTTTTGGCAGGATGCTCAAGCGGCTGCAAGCATCATGGAGGGAAAGAGAGATCTATGAGGAGGTGATGGAGACTATTCGAGTGAGTCCCCATGTGCGGGTGGCGTTAGCTTTGGGCGGACTACTAAATTTCGTGCGAATTCCTCTTATGCGTTCAATCAGGGACTTGCTAAACAAGTTGATTGACTTCTGGGACCCAGAGGATCTAGATTTTATGGTGCAAGATGAGTGACTGGATCTCACCTTGACTGATGTGTATTTCCTTACTGGCTTGCCCCATTTGGGTGAGATAGGGGACACCCAGCCCAGGATTCCTGCTGGTATGGATATAGAGGATCTCCTTGAGATATTTTGCGTTCGAGGGGCCCATGTGCAGAATAGTGCACTGAGTGTCTCGAATCTGTGAGAGATGCAGATGCAAGCAGTGGCGGCTTGTGTTTTGCGGGTGCTTGGTGCACAGGTGCCCCATCATTTCTCGAGGGGGCAGATGATGATGGTTCATCGAGTCATGACTGGGACTTATTTTGCTTGGGGTTAGATGTTCTTAGCTTGTGTTTGAAAAGAGTTGAACAAGGTGAGGTGTGAGGGAGGAGAGTTCAGTTATGCCTCTTTCCTATGTTGATTCTTTTTTGAGCGGGTGCCTATCTTGCGGCCACATGTGCCGGTTCAGGATGGACTGAGGAGTGAGCCGCGGATGGTGCGGTGGGGGGAGATGATGCCACAGGGTGGTGGTGGTAGTCAACGGTTCTTCATGACGGACATGTACGAGCAGTGGGAGCAGATGTCAGTCATGATTGATGACTATCCATACCAGGGTATGGACTTCCGGGAAGACATCGAGATGCCTCGAGCTTAGGGATAGGCTTGGGGGTTGGATGGTATGTTTTGCTTTTGCTGTTCTGTCGTATCATGTTTGTGTGGTTTGAATATTTATGATAGTGAGAGATGCTTATATGATGTTGACGTATTTCAGTGTGGGTTATTGCAGATGTGGATCCACTTTCGCCACCGGATCATCAGGGCCATAGGGGATGGATGGTGGTGGTGGTACCTCCACCGGTAGTGGCACCTCTTCCTTGTGCATGAGGCATTGGGCATCACCGGGATGATGCCATAGAGTACGATGTTCATGATACCTTATAGGCACTATTGGATGATGTACCAGATGATGGTTGGAGAGACCTAGATCAACACGTATTAGACCATTGTTACGATGCTCCGCGTGAGTGGAGATTGATTCTGCAGAGGGTATTTGTATTGATAGTTGAGAGGAGAGCTCGATATCAGTATGATCTGGAGGAGGAGGAGCTGGAGGAGGTGGCTGACTGTGATGATGAGGACTAGGTTATCTTGTACCTGCCCCCAAATGCTGATGAGAATATGGGGACGTTTTTGTTGATACACATTTTGTATGGATGGTGTACTTTTTGTATATTTGGGTGTTGAGGGCACTCTTGACATTGTGACTCTATGATATATATATATATATATATATATATATGCATATGTATGTGTTTTTTATTACATAGTCATGTATGCACGTGGATGCACATCTTGGCTTTGCTTTTATGTCTTGTTGCATGTGGATGCAATTGTGTGTGTTTTGTTTGCCCATGGAGGCACCTTCTATGCACGTGGATGCAATACTTTTTGTCTTTTGTATGCCCATGGAGGCACATGTTATGCACGTGTATGCAATACTATGATGGTTCATTTAGTTTGTTTATTTGATTTTTTGATGCCTATGTGATGCATGTTTTGATGTCCTACATATTTTGGTTGACGTGCCAATCTAGAATGTTGTTAGCCATTTGGTTTGCTACATTATTTAGATTTCTTGGGACATGAGTGAATGAAATGGATTCAAAGTGTCGAATCATTTGTTTAGTGCATAGGAATTTTCTAAATAGACAGGGATCGCGTACTTGGTAACAGTTGTTGAGATGGGAAACAAGGAGCTGGGAGTCCAGGAACACGCTAAGGTGACTTATGCCCATCTGGAGAGCAGCGGCCAGTAGACTGGTCACAGTGTCGTACTCAGCTTGATTATTTGTGGCGGCACCTATGCACACTCCGTCGAGGTGGATCAACTCGTGTGAAGGGGAATAAAGTACCCAAGTTGTAGAGGCTAGATTTGGAGACCAATGACTTGCACCGTCGGCAAAGCCGATATGGTAGAGTGGAACAGGATCCATCTGTGTTCATGCAAGAAAAATGAAAATGTAAGGTTTTGAAAGTTTACAGTGAAAAAATGAATTAAAAAATGTACAATATGGACTGTGGTGTCCAAAATATTTTTATGGATAGAATCGTTTGAGGTACAACCCGTTACGGGGGTTGTGCATGGGATTGCCTTCTAATTCGGTCAAAATATATGCCCCATGTCCAAGGCAAGTGTGTATGATGTATGGGCCCTGCCACATGGATTCGAATTTTCCTTTTCCCGTTTTACCATGGGCTTGATCGTAAAAAAGTACTAGGTATCCTTCACTAAATGATCATGGGTGAACATGTTTATCATAACTCACTTTGGATCGGATCTTTGTGGCTTCAATTGTTTGGAGAGCTGCACGGTGATCTTCATCAGCTTGCTCGAAAAGAAGTAGGCGTTGTTCAATTGGTGAAGTATCCGAGAGGAGTTCGATGGCGATGTGCAATGTCGGGATCTGACACTCGATTAGGAGGACAGATTCTATGCCATGAACTAAATGGAAAGGGGTGAAACCGATGATGGTTTTAGTGGACGTGCGGTAAGCCCATAATGCGGGGAAAAGCATGTGATGCCAATTGGACTTATGTCGGTCGATAGTGCACTGGAGGATGGTCTTCAAAATTTTGTTAACAGCTTCAACTTGGTCATTCCCTTGGGGATAGTAGGCGGAAGAGAAATGATGTTCAAACTTAAGGAGTGTTGACAATTCTCGCCAAATAGAGTCCTCAAAGTGATAACCATGGTCTGAGATGAGTTGTTTTGGTACTCCAAAACGAGCAATAACATGGTTGAGGAAAAAACGAGCGGTAGTGTCGGCTTTGCAGTTGTAAGTAGGCATGGCTTCGGCC
Source organism: Larix kaempferi (assembly GCA_027924585.1). NCBI lineage: Eukaryota > Viridiplantae > Streptophyta > Pinopsida > Pinales > Pinaceae > Larix > Larix kaempferi. The sequence goes on along the minus strand of BSBM01000125.1, from coordinate 3,856,402 downwards.
CATTTGGTAAAGTAATAAACGGCCACAATAATGTGTTTATGGCCGCCAGCTGATGCAGGATTACAATCCATGAAGTCAATGGCCCATTTGCAAAATGGTCCAACGGTGACGACTGGATGAAGGGGGGCAGGGGGGTTCTTGCCTTGGGGGCAAAGAGCTGGCAGTTTTGGCAATGTTTGACTGCTATGATGCAATTAGTGAATAATTATGGCCAAAAGTAACCTACGTGGATTACCTTTTGGGCAGTGGCCATTCTGCTTCTTCCCAAGAAATGCAACGTTGTAGGATGGTGTCAACACCGCGTCGATAGAGGACATCAGTTATGAGGAGATAACGGGGAGGCATGATGGTGGATGTGACGGCGTCCATCACGGTCGATGTTGGGTCAAAAATTCTGTGTGCGGAGGTAAACCAAAATGTCGACATACCAAGGGTCATCGGACGAGATGATGAAAAAATGGTCATCAATTAGATCAGTTTTGATAGCTGGTGATGACGATGAGGGTGGTAAGTCCGTAATGAGTTGAGAAAGTGCTAAAGCTTTGGTGCTCTTCGAGGTTTTGAAAGTCAGGTCATATTCTTGTACGATAATCACCCATTTGGCAACAAGGCCTTGCAGAAGGCAACGATTGAAGAGATAGACCATTGGGTTGGAATTTGCAACAACCGTGGTATGGGTGAGGAGAATGTAATGGCGCAATTTCTGTACTGAAAAGATGATGGCGAGGGCCATTTTCTCTTCATGTGGGTAGCGCAGTGGTGGGCCTGATAAGGTTTGGCTTACATAGTAAATGACATACTCTTGACGAGTGGAGTATTCTTGGACGAGTACTCCAGAAATGGCATAATCGGATGCTGAAACGTAAAGGATGAAGTCTCTTGTGAAATCCAGAGGAGAAATCAAGGGGGCAATTGTGAGTGCTTTCTTCAGGTCTGTGAAAGCTCTTTCTGATTGGTCATCCCATACAAAACGGGTATGAAGGCGAAGCAAACGAAGGAAACCATGTACTCTCGTAGCGTAATCGGGGACAAAGCGGTGGAGGAAGTTGGACCTCCCCTAAAGGCATTGTAGCTATCTGAGTGTATGAGTTGATGGTAGGTCCATGATGGCTTGGAATTTTAAAGTGTCTACAGTGATCCCTTTTTATGAAATGATGAAACCCAACAGACGGCCTACTAGAATGTAAAAGGCACACTTGAGTGGGTTCAAGCGGATTTGGTATTTGCGACAACGTAGGAAGACTTGTCGAAGGTCGTCTAGATGGTCGGATCATTTCTTAGATCGAGCTGTGAGGTCATCCAAATAAACCAATATGATGTTAATCAGGTCATGGAAGCAATAAGTCATGGCCTACTGGAAAGTGGCTACAACGTTTTTTAGACCGAAAGGCATGACGCGATAGGAAAAAGTGCCCCATGGGGTGGTGAAAGCAGTTTTGTATTGATATTCCTTGCGGATATGGATTTGGTTATACCCTGAGAAACTGTCCATGAAAGACAATATCTCGTTCCCCGCACATGCATCAATTAGCTGATCGATAAATGGTGTAGGGAAGTTGTCTTTGGGAAAAGCTAGATTGAGGTCATGGAAATCAGTACAGACGTGAATGGTGCCCATTTTCTTGTTAACTGGAACTGGGTTGGAAACCCAGGTGGTATAAGCAATAGGGTATATGAACCCTGCTGCTTGAAGCTTCTCAATCTCGGCCTCAATGGATAGAAGTTTGGATAGGTGAATGGGGCGTTGTTTCTAGTGGACAGGAGGTATGTTAGGCCAAGTGTCTATGTGATGTTTTATAATTGTAGGATCGAGACCAGGCATATCAGTGTAAGACCAGGGAAAGACATTGCGAAATTCTTGGAAGAGTTTCTTATAGGCTTGAACTTCCTCTTCAGTGCATGATGCTCCTAAGGAGATAAGTTCAGGTTTTCCAGGTGTGGTGGAGATGTCAATTTTTATGATAGGCGAAATGTTGGCCATGTTACCTTCTTCAAAGGCATCTAGTGTTGGGATTGGATTTTTGAACGAATCTACCTTAGTTGGTAAGATGTCTTTGGATTCAACAGACAGTTGGTTCATTGTGGTGGAGGTAGATGTCTCAGGGATGAAGTATGATCGATGGTGCATATCATCCTAGGGGTAGTCCGGTGTTGTAAGCATTTCTAGGATTTCCTCATCGCTGCGGAAGTAGTGTGTCATGAAATTAATTGGTTTAGGCTTATAGGTAGTTGAAATCATATAAATGGTATTGATTTCTTCTGAATGGGAAGATTCTGAGGGAAATATTTCCTCAATGAGTGGGGGGGATATCTCTAGGTCGACATTATTCAGTTCGTATAGTGCTGCTCTATAATCAGGGAGATCGGGGTAGCAATGTGAATAATGGTCGTAGATGCCACAGATCGCGAGGATGAGGGGGTAGCTGAAGTTTAACAACTGGAATGTTTGTGTCGTCATCCAACATATTCATGTGTTCTTGAAGTGTCGATAATTGTGGACATAGATGGGTAGCATGGCCTGTATCGTCGCACAAGGAGCACTTGGGGGGTAACGGATTGTTAAGAGATTCTTCGCTAATTTGGGAGTCACTGGGGGGGTGCGAGTTGTGGGTCCAGTGGTGTAGGTTTGTGGACCTCTTCCCCTAGTGTAGCGGGATTGAGGGGGGACATAACTAGATGTTGATGTAGTGGCCCCTGTTGGAGTCGGCTGGTTTTGGGGGTTCGATACACCAAGTGGTGGATGTTTTTGGGGGTTCGATATGCTAGGTGGTGGACGGTTCGATGTATTGATGGGTTGTACAGGTTGCAAAACAATGGTCGGTGTTGGCAGAGGGGTTGGGGTAGGTGGGTACCATATAGGTAATCCTAACGTTAGCCCTGGAAGGTTAAGTGTAGCCATTACTGGCGTGCTGACAACTCCTGAAAATGGAAACAAGAATGGGATAGTGTGAATCGGTGTTGCTCCGATATGACTAGGCACTATGGGTGGTTGTGGTAATGGTTGAGGTTGTTGAGTATGTTGTTGTGTATTGTACGAGAGGGTGCACAAATCAAATATTTCAGTTATTCGTAGAGGGGGTGGGATAGATGGGAAAGTGGAGGTCATGGGATTATTCGAATATATCCCGGGTCCGACTGAGGAGACGAACGATGTGGGTGCACTCTGAACGGGTTGTTCGATCATAGGGAGAACATTTTTCAGGTGCTGCGGAGACATTAGGATCATAGTATGTTATCTGGTCATATTTGACTACGCATCCTTCGTTGGGAAATATCATGAGGCGGAAAACTGAAGAAGCGACAACTTTCATTTTATACATGTAGCTTCGTCCCAAAAGGAGATTATAATCAAGTTGGGCGTTGATGACCTCTATATCTATGAGAACCAATTTTCCCCCAAATTGTATGGGTACGTTAACTAACAAACCCTACGGTTGAGCTGAACAACCATCGTAAGCTCACAATGAGGTAGTGGATGGTTGTAGTGTTAGGGATCCAAGTTTCTACCAGACAAAAGTCGACAAAACATAAGTCGAGGCACCTTCATCAATAATGCATTGATGAACAACAAGGCTTCGAATGGATACAGAAACCTAAAAAGCTAGTGATGAAGGCAGGCGAGGTTCGGCTTGGTCTAAATAAAAATCCATCATATTGGAGTCATTAGGGTCTATGGCGCCAATGGTGGACAACAAAATTTTTGTCTGCGTAGGACAATTTTTTAGGACTTCTAGAGCGGACATAGCAACGAGAGACTGGGCTAAGTCTTCTACAATGTTATAGTTCCAAGCTGCACGAGCATTAGGATTGTTGTTGATCAATTTTAAAGGGAAATGAGGGGCTTTTGGACCCCCATCCATGGGCATATTAGGTATGCGTAGTGGCCAATCAGTTGGGAGGGTACTCGAAGATGGATCAGTGGGCGTGGTTTCAAGGGACGAGCCGTATTGTTTTCAGCGAGTTTGAAGGTTGACATCATTTTATGACATCATTAGAAAATGGCGAGTTTTGGACTCTGTATGCTGGTAATCGGTTTCCACATAGGTAATTTGCTGTTGTGGTGTAGCAGATCCTTGTGGGGGATCCATTGGACAGGTGTTTACTACTCTTGGTTGGGTAGAGGATTTTGCAATATCATGGGTTGCGACTGAGGAGGTGGTGCTGCCTGTGCAGCATTTCCTTGTCGTTGGGCATCATCGGTCCAAAGTTGACGTCCTTGGTCCAAATGGGGGCAATTATGCATGTAATGGCCGTATACCCTGCATATGGAACACGAGTGGTTTGTTCTCAAGTTAGGATTTTTGCCTTATTTTGGTGGACGATCAGGGTCTTGATTTGCAGGAGTAGCGTTATTGTTATTGGGAGGATTAGGTGGTTGTCCTCCTTGGTTTTTTTGTTGGTTATTTCCACGGTTGTGTCCTCTTCTGCGATTCTATTGACCTCCTTGATTACGCTGGTTGTTCTGGTTTTGAGGTTGGTTTTGCTGAGTGTATACATGCCCTTGGGAAGTAGGGGGGTTTTGAGGTCATGCAGGCACTGGAGAAGGTTGCGGTGGATAGTAAGCATGAGGGTTCTGAGGTGAACCTGGTGCTTGTTGTGGTTGTTGGTAACCTTGAGCTATTGGAAGTGTTGGAGCAGGAGGTGCTGCTTGCTAAGGGTAATAAGCCGATTGGGCTTGTGGGTGAACCGGAGTTTGATTGGCCTACTGGTTATAATATGGAGGTGGTGCATAAGATAATGGTGCTTTCCCATAACATTGCGGTGGACATGAGGGTCCACGAGTGTGGTGGGTGTGCATCACTAGAGCATATGAAGTTGTAGATCCAGAATGAGATGTAGCCCTAGAAAGGTCTGGGGCGTTGTTTGTACTCATCATGGTAAAAGGTTTGTTTTGTGCCATAACCTGGCCAATGATACTATTGGTGGCATGGGATTCCCCTGGTGCATCATTCCGGGATGTATCGCCACGCGGGACGTTAAGTAATATTATGTATAGATATCTAGAGTAGGCATATATCAAGTCGAACTGCTGAGATTTTAAAATGGCTTCCTCTTTCGACTGGGGTCGTTCAGAAGCTACATCCTTGGCTATGAGAGGAAGGAGTGATTTCAGGAACCAATCCAGGAAGATACGGTCATCTAGCTTGATCTTACAGAGACTACCACGTTTGCACCACTCATGTATATGATCTGTGATATGGGTGGCCGTATTCTGTCTACAAGACAATAGGATTTCTACTCCTACATCATAGTGTACGGGTAGTTGAAAGAACTATAGGAAATTTGAGGCGAGGGATGTAAACATGGTGTGTGTCCCATGTGGTTGCTCAATATACCATTTGGATGTCGAGCCAGTGAAAGTTCTTTGTAAAAGTTAGAGTCGAATAGAATCATCGACTATGGAGTTTGAGGAACACCATAGGTGAAACATCATGATATGGTTTTGGGGGTCTTCCCCAGCCTTCCCTTCAAACTTTGGGATGTCTGAGGGGAGCTTTGTGGGCAAGGGGGGCCAAGTAGGGTCATGTCTAATGGGATCATCTGTTAGCCTTTCCAAGTCTGGTAGGTTAAGGCTAGCCAAAAATGGCAAACTGGCAAAGGGGTATGACATTGTCATGGGGGCATAAGTGCTAGTGGTAGCGTTATGTATTGGGTTGCTTCCCCCTAGGGGAATATTATTTATGGAAGGTATGTTCCCTCCACCCAAAGGTGTGTGGGAGGGGCCTGCATCGCCAAGTGCAACTTGAGTTACAGATGGGTTGGGAAGATGTCCAATCGGTGTTGGGATCTGAGTGGTAGCGGGGATGGTAGGTATAGCTCCTATTGTGGGCATGCCTAATGTAGGTGTGGGTCCCATGTTGGGAATCCCTAAGGAAGGTGTGGTAGTAGTGGCCATTGTGGTGGCAGGGGTGGTGGATATTCCACCAACAGTCCCTGTGAAGAAGGAGTCAAAATGCAAACCAGCCATGGGGCTAGTGGGTGTTGTGTATGTAGGACGTTCGGATTCTTCCTCAAAGTTAGATGTGAAACGAGGTGCATCAGAATCGGATGACGAGGCTCTACGTCGATGACATGTAGATTCAAGTGACAGTGCTCTTCGTTTATGACGAGTGGTGTCAAGTGAACCGTATTGTGGGGGTTCACCCCAGAAATGTCGAGAACGTCTCGGGGACTCAATGGTGATAGTTGTCAATTAAAACTACTAGGTGGTGGTGAGTGGAAAGCTCGAAATCCCTAATGCAACCACGTGTGCAAGAGGGGAGCGTAAAAAATAATGGCACTCAGGCCAACAACCAACCTCAAAACACTTACTATAACAGCCGTGCTATAGTAAGTGGAGTAATAAAAAATGTGGTAAAAAAACCAACATGCAAACGGCTCCTAAAAATAGAAAAAGGTGTACTCACTAACCAAAGGGAGGTAATAGAGCATGAAAACACCTAACTAAAAAGTATCATGACTCGACAAGACATATCCTCTGCAAAGTGATGAAATCCAAGTTAGATAATATAAATTGTAGAATCAAAGGCTAGATATCCCCCTACCGGGAGGGATACAGGGTAGTCAATCCTATAAAATGGGCCACTGAGATACCTCGTTCATGACACGTCCAGTTGGGTGAATCTGCAGCTCTTGTTCTATCACCGTTGTACTCCCACAAGGGTGGTACAACGAGAACAATGAGTAGGTATCCTTCGGTGACTAATTGGATTGCGGTATTCCACTCAGGCCTCCGGAAACAGTATGGCTACTTCAACCCTCCTAAGGGAGAGGCCTTCCCGACGAATTGGTTTTAAACCGTGCCAACAAATAATAAGGGATTTTGGTACCCTAAATGTCAACCACTATGTCTCAACATGTAAGTGAGTGAGGGGTGTTATTTGGATACTTATCCCCTCAGTCCTACCTAATTACAATATTCTTTTTTGTGTTCCCCAGACAGGGTTAGAATGTTGGTTGAGTTAAGAGAATTTTAAGGCTCACTTGGATTTATTGTGACAGATTGTGTGATGGTGTGGTTATGTACTTAAAACAAAGATGCCTCGCTTGGGCAAAAAATGTACAAATTAAAATAAGGATTTTAACTTGCAAAATAGACGGCAATGTAAATATGGAAAACGATTTAAATGTAAATGCTTTTAAAAACTTTTCAAAAAATATGAGGAATTCTTTAAAAAATTATGGTAAAGCAAATAGCATAAAAATAAACTCACTTGGGAAAAATATAAAACAAATTAAAATTATGGTTCTAAATTGTAAAATATGAAATTTCTAACTACAAAATGCTTCACTCTTTTTCTTTCACTAAACTGAAAATTTTTAAAAAATAATGTAGCAAAGCATAAAATACGAAATAAATATGAGTTTTAAATGCTGCAAAAATAAAACAGTGGGTTGTCCAAAAAATTCAGGAAAGATAGCAGGAAGAAAAACTTAGAAAAATGGGCCATACGAAACAGACGATATCACGACTGTCGGCGGAGAAACCACGATGTGGATCGTGGCTTTCGGGCTAAAAGCTGCAATGTGAAATCACGGCGATGTAGGCAAAACCTGTGCGGCAGATCGCGGTTATCAGTCTAAAATGTGCGATGCGCCCCATGGGAATGAGGCTAATAGCCGCAATGTGTAGTGCGGAAAATGGGCTGAAAGACGCGATGTGAATCGCGAATGTCGGGCCAAAAGTCGCGATGCGACGAATGGAAGACGTCGCCAAAAAATGAACCCAAAAATTGAAATTTTTGGTCGTTTTAAGCTGTAGAACAGGCCAATGGCTAGGACAACAATGAAGAGGCTGACTAGTATGGCAGATCTACAACTTTAGAGGGAAAAAACAACTAAAATATAGATCTAAATCAAAGATTCAAAGTTAAAAAACCAACGGAGTCGCCAAAAACTGTTGCTTGGTTTTGCAACCAAGCATGTGCTAAAGAGCACCTGCTAACTAGTAGCAGCAATCTCAATGTAAAAATAAAAACTAATGTAAATAACAGTAAATCTGATCTAACATGTGCAAAGAAATAAAAACTAGATTTAAGAAGAATAAACAATGAGATCCATAATAAAACAAGAAATAAAAAAAATTGATCTTTTGTATTACCTCAAATGGTGAGGATGGTGAGTTTGAGCAGCTCCAAGGTTGAGGTGCTCCAATGTCGAATGGTCTCTTCTTCTCCAATGCTTTAATGGGGATCTTCAAACTCAAAAAGGAGGCAATGGCTCTCAAAGGGAATTTGGAAGCATAAGGATAGGATGAAATATGGATGAATAGTGAGGAGCCCCTATTACCTTTTTATAGTTCTTTGGTGATGGGGAATACCATTATGGTTTGAGGAAACCAATGGTATTGACCAAAATGGTTTAGGTTTCTTTTTTCCTCTTTTTCCTTTTTTTTTAATATTTTTTGAATATTATTCCCTTTTAATTGATTTTTGGGAATTTTGGACCCTTTTTAAGGGTTTTTTGTGTTTTTTGAGGAAAAATACATATTTTGAGGGGGGAAAGGTGTATTATGGTCTTTTTGGTGACCTTTTGAAGGTTTTAGAGGCTCAAGTGATGGAAAAAGTGTACAAATGGATCATGTGAATAGGGAAATGACCTAGTGAGCACTTTTTGTCACGTCCCCTTCCAACACATCTGATCCTTGAAAGGAAACGTGACCAACCTACCGGGCTTATTGGCAATCTCAACCCCGTTCATTACTAAGAAATTCATACAATTAAAAACTTATGTGTGCAAATACATAATCAATATATACACAACGAAAATAAACACAATTGCACACACAAACTGAAATGCATCAGCATATTTATCTCAAGCAAATGATAAATCAATAGGCAGATAATCCATCCCATTCTCATGCTATGCACAAACTTCATATCAATTCCATTAACATGAACAATTATCATCCTGAATTAACACATTGCAAGAAATAGAATGCATATAATTGAAATCACAGAAAACACTTATCTGGAAGATGAAGCTGTCCAAACGACTAGCTATGTGAGAGCAACGTTCCACCCAACCATAGATCTCTATCCAGCCTATATTCTTTCAGCCGAGAGATCACCCCTGAGCTAGGTTGTGTATCCACTAAGGAGGAACTAGATGTAATGTACCCATTTTGACCCCCTTTGTATTAAATCGTAAATGATGTAAATATTGTAATTTAATCATGGTGAGGAGCTCAAGGCCAAGGCCCCACCATTGATTTAGCGTTGATGTATCGGCAATTAAAGGAATAGATGCCTATGGTTCTTGTGCTAGATAGTCACAATGTAAATAAGACATCATGTAAATACGAATTTTAATGAAAAACCCACAACTGGCTATGCTATGCAACAAAGAGATGGGGGCATGATTCTACAAGGAATAGGGATGGGAATTATTCAAACCCTTGAGCCAATGGTGTTGATCCATGTGTCAATGAGAAAACCCATAAACCACCAACTACCTATTTTGGGTTATGGACCCAATCATTTAATTCTTCCAAGAGTTGGTTGAGGCAGTTAATGCCTTGGGAATGAAGAGGTATGGAAGCCAATTTCGTGCATGGGAAAGCCATCAACCTGGAAAATTGTGCTTTGTCTCCTTAGGTAAGAAAACACCCACGAAATGGTGCCCAAAGCTATTATGAACCCACAGTCTTTCCTCTCTCACGCATTTTGAGCTAGCTGGGTCTTTCCCTACACATTTTCATCCAGTTTTTTTGCAATTTCCATGCCTGGGAGCTCGTTTTTGCATTATACAACAGCTGGGAGAGAAGGGCCACGATTTGGGACTGTTATGGAGGCCGTTTTTGCCCCAGAATGTCCATGAACGTTTTTCTAAAAATGGATTTGGATTTCCAGGGTTGTTCCCCATCTTCCAGTTCCATTTTTGGGTTTCCCACATTTTTCTGAAGCTAATGAAAACCCCATCTTTGGGCATCTCACTGTAAAAACGTTTTATCATGACCAATAAGTGTAGTTCTGCTGTTATGTGCATCCCAGTTTTGTTTTGAACCTGTGAGCAAAAAACTTGGAGTGGTAGTGGAAAGAATTGGCTTGATAAACCTAGTGAAGGGAGTAACCTCTCAAGAAGATCAAGAGGGCTTTGGCTACTTTTCTATGCACACCCTGAGAGCACTAGAAAGGAAGGTTTGGCTTGAGGGACTGTGTGGCAGTGAAGAGAATTCTTCCTTGTGTTGGGTGTGTAGGCATTGTGGGTGCTAAGCTGAATAGACCTGGGAGGGGTATCCATAGATCTGTGGTTGAGCTCACTAGCTTAGCAATTCTTCCTTTCCATTTCCTAGCAGCCTGATAAACCCAATTGTAGATTGGCTTGGCTCATCTTGGTGTATGCTTGGCTATGTGTGAGTCTGCGGTTCCCTGATTCCTTGTAGAGATCATGCCCAGATCGGGGGTGGCAGTGTGTTAAGATATTGATGAGCACAACTAGCCTATGGTTGGGTGGAACGTTGCAGTTGCATAGCCAGTTGCTTGGGACTATTTTGTTATAAGATAAGTATTCTCCTGTGTTAATCTTGCAATTGTTATTTGATGAATATTTGAATGAATGATGGATGTGTTAAATGAATTTACTTCCGCTGTGTTTTCAAATGTTTATGCATTTCCATATGTTCTTTCAATTACTTGAATGCTTAGTTAAAAGCTCCATTTTAACTTGAATGTTTGTTTACTAAGTATGGGATTAGATGTCCGCATTTAGGGTCACGTCCTCTCTATCATACTGTATGATAGGAGGGGGACGTTACACTAGATGGGCTCACTCACAACCATGGTTTCACTCAACAACTATGCTAAGCCAACACACAGTTGGGTTTATCAAGCATACAAAAGACAAATGAGGAGGATGCTAAGTCAGTGAGCTCAACCACAGAGCTACAGACATCTCAAGCTAAATTCAAGCAATCCAACCCTCTGTTCGAACATCCACACTTGGATTTCTCACCATTCTGTCAATGAATAACTCAATCTCGTCACTAGTTTTTTGGGCTATCAAAACTGGGTTTTCCAATGGATTTCAGGGTAGCTAATGCTCCCAAATTCGCCCCAAGGTTCATACCTATGGATCCCCCATTGGATTTCATTGTCAAATACCAAATCTGGGCATTTTTGGCTCTTCAAAACGTGGGTTCTTTCACAGTTGTGATTTGTGGTTTTTCTCCCTGCTGGGAATTCATTTTTTTTTTGATGAAAATTGATGCTGGTAACTTCCACAATGGAATGGGAATGAGGAAGAATCAACTCCCCTGAGGTAGAGTGACTTGTGGCACAAGAAAATAGATCCCATACTCTGCCATATGAATTTCTGGGCTACCCATGCTCCATTGAAGCCATGGAATGAATTCCTCAACCACTTCCTTACAACAGAATTAAATGTCAACAAGGAAAGTCAAATGGGTTCTCAAGGTGACATATGGTAGCCTATGGTTCAATACCATAGCCCCCTCACCACTCCCTAGTGGATACACATGGCCCCTTCTCATTCGTTGCCTCCATAGCCAGTTTTGGTATTTTATTGCATGATGTTTATTTACATCATTTTTACAATGTTCCATGGCTAAATAGCACATGGGTAACATGATGTCTAATAATTGCCTTTAAATAAAGTTCGAGCTTCCACTAGCGGGGCCTTGGCCTTGAGATCCACGATAGGAAAACATACATCACATGTATACAATATTTACATTAAAAGCTAATATATCCTAAGGGTCAAAATGGGGTATTACACTTTTTGGATGTTAACACGCCCGTCGCGGCAAACTTATAAGAGTTGTTCCGATGTTGCGGTGGAACTCAGTGAGTTCGCTCGACTTTGTGGCGGAACCTGCCGAGTTCGCCCAAAAAAGTGGCTTCGTGCCTTAGTAAGAAATTAAAAATCTTCCGCTCGTTGTGGCAAAACCTTTTGAGTTGTTCGACCATTGCGGCGAGACTCATCGAGTTCTCCCATCGTTTTGGGTGAACTTGGTGAGTTTGCCCGAAAGTTACAAGGTCAAAAGACTTGACAAAAAAAAAGGCACCTGTTGCAGCAGAACTTTGTGAGTTCTTCCGCCATTGCAAGTGAAAAGGCTGAGTTTGGCTGCAGTTTCGGATGAAAAAGTTGAGTTTTGACTTAGAATAAAAAGAGGAACAAACTCAAAAAATAACTTCTCTAGAAAAACTAAGTATAAAAGACCTTCTAGGGAATGCTTTAGCTCCTAAGTAAACTTTCTACAAAAAAATAATAATGAGGGACCCCAATATTTACAAAATTTTGGGGGGATGTTGCAACAACAACAAAAAGGTATGCCATTTTAAATTTGAATAAATTTGAGTAGAAGGATCTATTTGTCGGAATCCCAGGGTGTGATATATTTATATTGTTCAAAATTCCACCAAAAGGAAGTGTAAAAATTCATACTCCAAGCAAACCACCCAAGGATTGATTCCCAACATATGGAGAAAATGAAGAATTAAGACATGACTTGACCCAATTAAGTGAAAAGTTTGAACAATGGATTAAAAGGGTGGTGAAATCTACTCAATTGTTAAATAAAAAAAGTGATACATGACACATCTTTTCATCACTCACTTGAAGTTCACCCTAGTGTTGTCGATTGGATATTCACTCGACCTCCAAATGACCCGATAATAACTTCTTTTGGTCTAAATGCTTCATTTTGGGGGACCTCCTTAGGACACATTATTTATGATTTTGGTTCACCACTGCCTCCGTGCCCTACTAGAATTGGCCTGAACGTGGATTTTTTTGGACCACTTCAAGATATCGTGGCTCACTTATTAACACTTGGAGACCGGGTAAGGTGCCAAAGTTTCCCTTCCCAATCCAATTCGGAAGTAGTGAATTCCGAACACCATTCCCCTATGAATTATTTTACTCTTCCTTCACCAGGAATGTATGTTCATAATATGACCCCCTACGAATCAGGCCAACCATCTTTTCCACCTATTTCACATTTGGTCGGTTCTAGACCTCTTTTTACCCCAATGACTAGGGGGCAACCTTCAACCACTGTTAACTTCGTGACCGGAACACAACATTCACAACAAAGTATTGTAGTAAGTCACGCCCTAGTTTGTGGTCAAAATATGAGGTAAACCTATGTTCAGTGGACAAAACATAATCACGTGGAAAACCTTGGTTAGTGGACAAAATTTAACTAGAGGGAAACCATTAGTTAGTGGAAAAAATATAACTGGGGTAAAAATTTAGTTAGTGGACAAAATGTAGGTGGAGGGCCACCTTCATTTATGACTTATAATATGAATTGGAGTTCGCCCCAGCCATGGGACAACCCTCATGATCACATCATGCAGTAGGACCATCTGTATGGTACCAATCCCCATGGTGTTATACATATCTAGGTAATCATAATATAGCAATGGGTCAAATCCATCAAACTAATCCAGGAAACCTTTATCCAGGAGTACCTCACCTTGGAAACAAAAACACCCCATGGGGGCATCATCATTTTCTAGTGACTAGACCCCTAGCCAATAGACCACCCCCTCCCCCACCATCACTGCCACCATCTATCCCACCTCCATCTCCACCACCTATCCCACCTCCACTCCCACCACCCGTCCAGCACCCTCACTGAAGGACCCCCTCAATCAGGTGGAGGACACCCATCGGTCCCACCTCTCAACATAGGAGGAACCCCACCATATGGCCAACCCTATATGGGAGTACCTTACAATTAATTGATATATGGTCCTACTAGTACTCAAATACCACACCAATAATACCAGTACCCATAGCCAAACCGACAGTTACAATTTCTGACTATGTTACACCAAAATATTGTGATCATGAGTTATGTGTCCTCTATATGCCTTTTTTCCTAAAGCACTTGGGATAAAATACCAAATGAAGAGTTGATGTCTATCCCTTTGAATTTTGTTGTCACCTCGACACGCCTTGCTCACTGGAAAGGTGCATCAGACCTTAGGTGACGGGCTCTGCACATTGACGGAGCATCAGTGATGCAGGTTTCCCTTGCACAAGGGGAATCACCATTCCACTGATGCGATTTTCCTTTGTGCAAGGTGCATCAGTGTTGGTTGAAGTGGATAAAGAGAAGCTTTGAGAAACTTCTCAAACCTTGGGTTTCATGGAGGATTATCCCTACATACATGGAAATGTGGCATTCGATGCCCTTACCTAGTGGGATGATCCCTTAATCTTCTGCCCTAAATCCTCAACCTCTCCTATCTCTTTTTTCCTATAAATATGAACCCACTCTCCATTTCTAAGAGAGGAAAGATAGAGTACCCACATGCTGGTGAAATTATGCTAGGAGATCCTCTTCATCCATAGGAGGAAAATATTTGATATTTGAGGCTAGGATTGTTCGAAAGTAGTTACGACGTTAAAGCATTGGTTGTAACACCTCTCTCTTTGTATTTTCTATGATTACATTTAATAAAAGTTCTTTCCATAAACTTATTTTCTTTATAATGTTTAGGATTAGATTCTTTGATTGCCTATCTAGATTGATTCATAATCATATGCTTTCACGATTTGTTAGTTTCAACTTGTTTTCTCTTGTTTTGGAGCTGAAAATCTAAGGAGTAAGGAGCTTGAGCAAACGAGAAGAAAGGATTTTCATTCATAAGATAAGTTATTTCTTGATTTACTTTGCATCTCAATCAATCTAGGAAAGTTATTTTTGTTGTGTACTTGTTTTATTCTAGATCTGAACCATTCATACTAGGGAGATCCATTTGTGTCTGCCCTCACAAATTTTTTGTAAAAAAAATTGGCACTCATGTTGTGTCCCCTAACTGGATGGTGCCCTCCAGTTAGATTTGGTCCACTAACTAGGGGTTTCCCCCCAGTTGAAAATTGTCCACCTATTAGAGTATGTCTAGTAAGAATATGTTGACCACTTATCGTAGGTTGACTCAGAATCATTTGTTGACTACTAACTAGAGGATAAATTCCACTCAAAGTTTGAGGTGGAGTTTGTGTTCCAGTTATGAATTTAATAGTAGATGAAGGTTTCCCTCCAGTTTTCAGGGTCAAGTAAGGTGTTGAACTGGTCGAATGAATCTAAGGTGTACTAGATAGGAAAGAGGGTTGACATGGTTCATAAGTGGTCATGTGGGATGTAGATATTCCTTGTGAAGAAAAAGAAAAAGAATGGATAGGGGAATGATGTTCAAAAATTGGTACTTCCGGATTGGTCCTAGGAGGTAACTCTGGCGTATAAGCTGGTTACCGAACGTTCGTAACTTTTCGATAGTCTCATAAACTGGCTCTAGGAATACATCCTACAAAATCAAAGGAGGAAGTCGAAGTTGTGGAGTTCCCACCATTGGAATTGAACCAATATCGGAGACATTCTAACCTAAAGAAGTGTCCCAAAATGATGTAGTTGGACCAAAATCCATCGATATCGCATCGTCCCGGGGCCAACTGAAAATCCAATCTGTGGCTCTGGGATTTCCTTCAAGGGAATTATAAAGGTTGTGTCATGTGGAGGAGGTTGTTCCACCAACAAAGATTCCATAAGATCAGTGATGGGTGGGTTTTCAGGAGGAGAGTAGTTCACTCCTGATTCTAAGGTAGAAGTTCCTTCTTTGTGTGACACAGATGTTGTGGGTTGATTCATGGTTTCTCCTAAGTTCTCCTCCTGGTTAAGGGGATATTCAGGTGGAAAAATTAAAATTCTATGGGATCTTCTTAAAGGTCGGTTAGCTAGGTTGGGTGAAATAAAACTTCTCCTAAAAGTCTCTTCAAAAAGAAAAACACACTTCAAGACCTACTCAAGCTAAATCCGCAAGCAAAATTGTGTGATAAATGGGATTCAAAATTCTGGAACCTCATGGAATTATCAAGGTGTCGCAACTCGCGATATACTACATGGTCTAACATTTATGCTCTACCCAATATTTCAGAGCACTAACTAGGGAGGATTAGCATCGTTCCCCTGATCATATAACCCGACTACCTAGTAGTACGTGTGTAGTAGCTCCCCGAGTGTTGTTCTCGGTGTATTTCCACTCCAAGACATCCAAATGGTTAACTCACATGGTTTCAGGAATCCTACTGGGTTCTACTGATATACTCGAGGTACGTGGAATCTCCAATCCATGGTGGCATTGTCTAATGCACAACCATACGACGAGAGCCTTCCGATATACTGTCGAGTCTGTGAAGTACCTTTCTATATGCCCAACGGTACGTGAAAGGTCGTTCGATATACCGACTAGTACATGGAAGAACTATAATCCCCTGTGATGCAGTGCGGGAAAATAATGACAGTTTCCACGTTTTAAGACGTTGGAACATGTTTCTAACCTAACACACAAGTTTCTATAAAATTTTAATCTAGGCTAACGCTTGATTTTAAGTTGTATGGTTAAGTGAATCCATGAAGTGTAGACTTGGAATTTAAAAAGATGAAAAACTAATATGTATGCAAATGAAAGTCTTTATTTTCTTTTCAATGAAATCTAATTAATGTAAGGAGAAATATGTTTGTTTTTTGATAATAAAAATGAACAAAGTACCCCTACGTTCTTTAACCAAAAGACTAAAAAGAAATACTCTTTTAACAATCCAACAAAACACACCAAATAAAAAATGTTTTTCTTTTTTTTTTCAACTTAAGCAAACCTATGAGTGAAAAAATGAAAATACGAATTTCTTTTCTGAATGCAATAACTCTTATCCTGAAATAAGAATTAAAAGAGGTAGAGAGAAAATAAAAAATTATCAGAATTTTCACGAGCTTCCAAATACTTTGACTGGTCTAAGTATGCTTGAATTTTCAAGGAAATGAACAATAAATTTTCAAAACCAAGAAAATATAAGCAAATAACATTGTTTTATCTCTTTCAAAGGTATTTTAAACAATCATTCCAAAGCATAAAAACTCTTGACACCAATTCCAAATAATGCTGTTGATCTCTTTTTCACTCTCTGGACAGACCCGGGCTTGCGGTAATCTTTTAGACCAACAGAACCCTTAGCTCACTGGCCCTTTCGGCAACAGGTCGCAGAAGCAACCTGAAGTCTCACCCGAAGTGATTCTAATGGGAGGCAGAAGACTCAAGTGTCCTCATCCAAGTTCTGAGGCATCCAGGGTGCTTAAACCCACCTTAACCCTTTCCTCGTGAGCTGACTCACCTCATTCTATTACTCCGGCTACACCTCTGTCTTATCGCATTACACAGGGAATGCGATAAGTCTTCCCCTTATGTGAGCCCGTCTAGCGATACCTAAGATATCGTAGGTGCGATATCTTCCCCTTCTTGTCCCTGCGGTACGCGACTCTTGACCGCTCCCTGGGTTAATATGTGGTCTCAGCCATCCTTATCCTATTACTGCAGTTAGTAATAGCATTTAATCCCCAAGCATAACCCTTGCTAATGAACTTGACCCTTGATATCTCGCAACAATGTGACTGAATAGAGTATTACTTTGAGCACTGTCTAAGTGAACCATTCATGCATTATATTCAGTCCATACTCGCACATTATCCTCTGCTTAACAATTCTCTAGTTCGCTAGAATTTTAGCTATGACTATCACAATTGTTATACATCAATCAGAACTTAACTGATGACCATATACATTACTTATAACAGAATGAAGCATTCGCATATAATAAAGGCAAGTGAATGAAAGCAACAGCTACACAAATACAATAGTGCTACTTAGATAAGCATGTTGTTACTCCCAGGGCGGGAACTACGTCCAAGGGAACTGTGGTTCTTGTTACAATTCCGAAGAATAAACACAGTTCCTTTCCAACTCTTTACAATAGGGATCTTCTGGGAAACTCCACCTCAGTGGGAGCCCTTCTCTATAGACCTCTTTTCTCTTCCTGCCCTTTACAATGCACTCTCTTTCTCTCTCAATCCCTGCGGATTGCACAATCTCTCAACAGGTTGGCCCTTGTTCTCTAAGGGATGTTCAGACTCCGCATCAACAAAGACTTGACTACCCTCTACCTAATGGCTCTATCACTATATGGCCAACCCCTTATCATATAAAAAGACTCCTATATATAGATGGCCCGAAGGTCTCATCGCAGTTACAAAACTGTGGGCCTTATCCCAACAGTGACTCAACCCTAACCACTTACAGTCAACTGGCTGTACTTCAATAGCTGCCTCCTGTCTCGTCGCCGCTTCCTGCAGTCCTTTGTCTTTAATGCATCGGCCCGTCGCTTCTTCTTGGTTCAAGCAACGCTGACTGTAGTCCTTCTTCTTTAATGAGGGTAGCTGAACCCTCTCTTCATCTTCGGTGCCTTTATTACGGTGGTTGAGCTCTCCCTTCAGCCTCTTCTTTGTACCACATGCCTTGACTTTTCTGTACCTATCGCCGTGATTCCCGTCGGAATTTGCGCTACGGCGATATCTTTGTCTTACCGCCAAAATTGGTACTTTCTCTCCAAAATTAGTTATCCTTCCCAAAATTAGCATCTTCCTAAATGCTGCGGAAGTTCTCTCCAACAACTCCCCTAACACTTACTTGTGGCTCGTCCCCGAGCCACTCGCAACACCAGCCTGCGTCATCTGCCTAAGCTTATCCTTTGCAGCTCGTGAGATTGTTGCGAATTGTGCCTTAAGTGCTTTAATACTTTCATCCATGTGTGTTACTTCTTCCTGCGCTGCGCTGAGCAGCTCAGCGGTTACCAAGGAGTCCTCTGTGCCCTCGATGACTTCTTTACTTGAGGTGAAGCTTTTCACCTTTTGCTCCAGTTCATCAACCAGATGTGCGACTTTGCTTTCATGCGGGCTAACTTCGTTAGCCAGGTTGATCTGCTGTTCTCTGTACTTCTGCACCTGCTGTTGAAATTGTGTGATTTCTCCTTTCTTTCTTATCTTCGCAAGAGCACTCAAGCCCTTGTACTCGTCTTCAGCTCTTGCTATCGCATCTTCACAGTGCTTAATGTGCTGATCGAGCTCGGCTTTCTGTGGGAGCTCCTCTAGCTCCAGCCATGTTTTTGATGCATCTTCCAGGATAGCCTCTGCTGCTTCCACCCGACAGTGCATCTGTGTCTGTACAATTCTGAAAGCTTGCACTCGTGCTTCCTGGATTTCCTCTGGAGTAGGCGGCTTATTCACTTCCAGTGCAGCAATCCTTGCTTCGTATTCTTCCTCCATCTTCTTCTTCTCTTCATCTAGAGCCTTTGCTCTTTCCGCTATTTTTCTGATCTTTTGAGTTATTTCTAACTCAGGCCTGATATCGCACTGCGGAAGTTCTGCTGCGATATTCTTTAAAACAAGAGAGACATCCTGCTCTCGCTGAACATATTGCGTCAACTGGGCATTCTCTGCCTCATGCTGCGCGATGAGCTGCACGTTGTCGTTAGACAGCAAAACATTTTGCTCATACGTGACTTGTTCTCTGTGCCTCAGCTCCGTGCCTATCTGCTGGAAAATTTCATACAACTGATCCACAGGTACTTCTGGTAGGTTCACCTCAAGAGGATGAACCATCTGTACTTCCATTGGTACAGGGAACTTAATGCTTCCCGGCGGTATACGAACAATGTTCGTGCGGTCCCTTGCAATACTTTCTTCCCTGGTCTGTGAAGGGGGCTGCGAACTTTCTGCGACTGTAGTTGGAGCTGGCTGAATCTGCATGGAAGCAGTCTTCTCAGTTATGGCCTTCAACTCTCGCAATTTCTTGTCAAGGCTGATGCGCATAAGATCCTGCGATGACTGAATCGCAGCGAATTTATCCCGCATCTTCTCCTGTATTCGGCTGGCGATGAGATCATACTCATCCTCTGTCATGATTGGTGCCTGCGGTTCGTCGAAAGTAACCGCCTTTGTTCTCTTCTTCTTTGCTCGCAGTGGAGAAGGGCCTTCAGTAGCCTTTCTCTTAGAACCTATTGGTTCGTTCACCTTACCTTTAGGATCTACCTCCAGAACATCTTCTGGATCCTCAGCTGGGGGATCAACTGGAACTAGGCCAGAGGATAGATCATCATACATCTGTTTCATGTCTTCATCAAAACAATTCTTAATGGTATCTTCAACCTGCTGGATTTCCATGCGATATGGGCCGGGGGCCCATTCCTTATGTTTCCTGAATCCTTTGGGTCTGATGTAGGTTTTATCCCTGTCGACTTTAAATTCCAGCTTGGACTGATAAAGATCAACGACCGGCGAGTCGACACGCGGAATCGTTGCGACGGATTCAAGTAACAGCGTATAGTAGTCATGGAATACCATTGCGTTATTCTTGTGCTTCTCTGGGTGACTACTCGCCCAAAGATTTGAGTACCTCGAGCCTCTGCACGCCCCTGGTGCCAGTTGTGGAAACTGCGAATTGGGCGGCTCTTTCCATCCAATGAAAGCCATAAGGATCAGCAGCCACGAGAAGTGGAAGCTGTGAAGTGGATCCTGCTGCGCCTGCGCACAGTCTTGAAAGAAACTATTCAGCAAAAATAAACTCCAGTTGTAAGGTTTACCTTTTATGACTTCAATCGCGAGGCGGATAACTGAGCCTGTGACCTCCTTCGGCCTCACCTTGAGGAGGAGTTTTCCGGCCAACAGACTAACAGTAAACCGCAAGGCGTCATCCTGTATTGAGTTGACATCGTAAGCGCGACCTCCTCTTTGCAGCTTATACTCCGCAACCTGCTTGGTTGAGAGCCTGGTATCCTTTGTGGCGCCATCAATATTTATCTGCGGGTCGAAGCCAGTCTTCGACAGACCGGTAATGCGGTGAATAAGGTCAACATTAACATCTATCCGGTTACCCAACCATAAGTAACCACCATGCACACATGAAAGTAGCATCCGCACCACAGCATTGACCTCCGGGCCCCGTCCAAAGTGTGGAATCTCCAGGAGATTGAGCAGTCCCGACGGTGCTAAATGGCTTACATGGTCCATGGGGACGAACTCATCGCGCTCTGTCCTTGGGTTCCTCTGAATCGTCATATAACGATCGCGGCGGAATTGTGGGTACAGCTTATAATCTCTCAGATTATAATCAGCAAACTTAACAGCATGCATATTCCCCCACAGGTTACCTTCTTCCTTCACTCGGTTATCCAGCGGTGGGAGTACGAGTTCATATTTAAAGTCTCTTGGAAGAACAATTGCTGGTGCATTTTCTATTCTTGGTGGGAAGTATATGGTAGCGACTGTAACTTCTTCCGGAAGTTCCTGCTCCGGTTCTTCTGACTCTGTGCTACTCGGGGTCTCGCTACGCTCCATATTAGCTAAGGTTCTCGGGGACTGGCGTGTGGATGGAGAACCAGCAGCAATTTTCTTTCCTTTCTTCGCCACAACCGAAGTCATAGCACACTCAATTCCACCCCTTTGGAATCTCTGCAACACGTCTTCGAGAGGCTCGTCTGGCGCGAGGAACCTTCCCCTGTGGTACTCTGGACTTCCTATGATTGCTAATCTTAATGCAAATCAGAGTCTACAACTGTTTTTGGTTTCCCTGCTCGGAACTCTGCTAAGAATACGCTTAGCTCGGCTCAACTGCGCTCAACTCTTTTGGTGAAAATGACCAAGTAGTCCCGTGCTTTGAATAAAACGTGTATTTATCATAAGGCGGAATTTCAAAGGGCAACGGACCAGTAAACTGGACCCGTTGGCGGCATTTAATGCATAGACAAGACAGCACCCCGCGCCCATTTATTGAAAACGTCGTTTGAAATTTCGCTGGGAAACTGTGCGCCGGAGTGGTGTCGCATCGGATTTTCCAAATCTAGCAGAATCGCCGTACTGCTGCCAAATCTTAGTACAACATATACTTGTCAGCCGTGCAGTTAATGCTTGTCAGAAGGCGAAGTGACTAGCCCTCTGATCAATTCAAAATTTGGTATCGCATCAATCTGTTTTCTGTCCTCTGCGATACAATATCGCATCGTCTGGAAATGGAAAGTGCCAAAAACTCGCCTCATATCAAAAGTTATCGCAACAACCAGGAAAGCTGGCTGCGAATTCTTACCTCAAGTAGTTCCCGGTGTAGACTCCTTAGGGTGCGATGCTTCATTTCAACTACACTGAACATCTGCACCATTTGCTTCCTTTCTGGGCTAGGGCTAGGAGGTGGCATGGCCTTCGCGATACAGCTTAAGCCGACTGCCATTGATCAAGGTAGGAAGAAACTCCCCACTCATAGTACGAAGCTGGATAGCACCTCCATCTGTTATTTGCTGGATTTGATATGGTCCTAACCAATGAGTTTTGAATTTTCCAGGGAAGTTTATAAACTTACTATCATAAAGGAGTACCAAGTCTCCAAGCTGAAAGGTTTTGTTCTTGATATGCCTATCATGCCAAGCTTTTTCTCGTGCTTTCTGCACTTTCTGATGGAATCCTGCGATAAATCTGTCTTCCTCCAGATTGAGCAGCTGTGCCAATCTCTCCTCTAAAGTATCAGAATCAGCCATCTCTGTAAGCTGAGCAATCCTTAGACTGGGTAAGATGTATTCCATAGGCATAACAGCCTCTTGTCCATATACCAGGCTGAAAGGTGTGTGCCCTGTTAGTTTCTTGCACGTGGTCCTGTAAGCCCATAATACAGCATTAACTCTAAGGTCCCAATCATCCCTTTGACTGTTACAAATCTTTGTAAGAGCATGTTCTAATATCTTATTGAAAGCCTCCACCGTACCATTTGCTTGAGGGTGGTAAGGTGTACTCTTATGGTGCTGTATTTCAAATTCCTCTGTCAAGGCTTCTATGGTGCTATTCAAAAAATGTGTGCCTTGATCACTCATCAAAGTCACTGGGCATCCAAATCTAGTGATGATGTTTTCAAAAATAAATTGTGCTGCTGTAGCAGCATCACAATTCCCGACTGGTTTTGCCTCAGCCCACCTGGTGAGGTATTCTGTTGCTGTAATAATATATCTCGCACCAGTTCGTTTTCCTGGGGGGTTAATAGGACCCACGAAGTCTATAGCCCACTTATCGAATGCGCGTAGCGTTATCTGTGGTCGCAACGGCATTTCATCTCTTCTGGAGGGCTTTCCTGTCCTCTGGCAGATATCGCATGATCTGCAAAACTCTTTACTGTCTTTATGTAATGTAGGCCACCATAGTCCGGCTGTTAGGATCTTCTGAGCGGTAGGCTTCCCTGCGAAATGGCCTCCTGCGATGCCCGAATGTGCTTCCTTAAGAATGGTCTGTTTCTCGTGGGGCATAACGCATCTGCGCAAGATTTCATCTGGTCCCAACTTATAGAGGTGTCCTGCAATCAAGGTGAAGTCTGCTGCTTTCACCACCAATTGTTTCTTTTGTTGCTTGGTAAACTCAGGCGGTGCCCACCCTGTAGTGAGAAATTGAATTATGTCTCCATAATATTCATCTGCGACCTGAATGGAGAACAATTGCGCATCAGGCAAGTTGTCCTCTAAGTTAATTGGTTCTTCGCCTGAGTCTATCCTTGACAGGTGATCAGGTCCTGCGTTTAGTCTTCCTGGCTTAACAATGATTTCGAAATCATATTCCTGGAACAACAATAACCATCTGCATATTCTTCCCCCTAACACTGGCTTATTGACCAAGTACTTTAATGCAGAATGGTCGGTGAACATCTTGAATGGGGCACCCAACAGGTAGTGCCGAAATTTCTGTAAAGCATACACCATTGCTAACCCTTCTCTCTCGGTGGTGGTGTAATTCTTCTCAGCTATCGATAATCTCCTGCTCGAATATGCAATAGGGTGGTCAATACCCCCTTCGCCTGGTTGCGTGAGAATAATGCCCAGTGCGATGCCAGATGCATCCACATGAACATGAAAAGGCTTGTTCCAATCTGGAAATACCAGAATAGGTGCTGTAACCATTTTTTCTTTTAGAGCGTCAAGACTCTTCTGACATTCCTCATTCCACTGAAATCTGATATCCTTTTTCAATAATTTCTCCATTGGTGCGGTAATCTTGGCATAACCTTTGATAAACTTTCTGTAATACCCGGTATGACCAAGTGTAGTTCTCAGCTGCTTTACTGAGTTAGGTGCTGGTAAATTGACAATGATGGCGATCTTCGCAGGATCTACCATCAAGCCTTGTCTGCACACAATGTGACCCAACAACATACCAAAAGGCGCACAAAATATACATTTTTTTAAGTTAAGGGAAATCTGGTGCTGTCTACATTTTTCAAACATTAATCTCAGATTTCCTATGTGCTTCTTGACTAGTCCAAATACAGTCCAATCATCAAAATAAACTTCTAGAAATTGATGGATGTATTCCTTAAAGACAGCAACAACTACTCTAGAAAAAATTGCTGGGGCATTCTTAAGACCAAAGGGCATTACCGTATACTGAAAGGAGCCCCATTCTGTCGCAAATGTGGTCTTGTGCCTGTCGTCTGGATGGATTCTTATCTGGTGATAGCCTGAAAAGCCATCAATAAATGAATAGATTTCTTGTCCTCCAACATTGTCTAAGACTTCATCAGTGAATGGTGTCGGAAATGGGTCATGCAGCGATGCATCATTCAGTTTGCGCAAGTCGACACAGATCCTGATGTCTCCTTTTGTTTTCTTTTCTTGTACTACCATGGGACTAACCCACTCACTTTCTTCAACAGGCTCAATGATGCCTGCTGCTAGCATCTTATCTATTTCATCTTTTACTTTTGCTTTATACCGCGGGTTCAACCTGTATGGACGTTGCTTAACTGGCCTAGCATCCTTCTTAAGCGGTATTCTCATGACTCCTAAGTCACCCACTATTCCCTTCATTTCTGTAAAGTTGGTAGGAAATAGGTCCTGATACTCATGTAATAGGTCTGTGATTTGGCCAATTGTCTCATCATCCCAATAATCTCCAATAGAGGCAAACTTAGGGTCTGTTTCTGTGCCAATGTTGCTCTTTCTCATCTTGATTGGTTCTGTTACAGCTGGGATTTCTAAGTGTGGACCTTCAACTTCACGCGTACCTTCTGTTTCTGCGATATTGATACTGCGAGGATCTTCATCCTCATCGCTTGAATCTTGTGCGCAGTTGTAACATTCCAGAGCATGTTCCATCTGAATAGCCCACTTGGGTTGCGAATCCGCTGGTAATGGGCAATCCTCAAATATTTTAGTCTTTATGATCTTCAAGGCCCGATCAATGCTTGGATGCTCAGATTCAAAACTGAACGTGAGTAAAAAGTTTTCAATCATAATAGGCCATGAGATAGTTCCTTTTCTTAGCTCTGTTTCTGTATACCAGTTCCGTGGAACTGTATCTAGTGTGTGGATAAACAAATGAACCCATTCTTCTGCTGGAATTTTTAGCCAACTCTGTTCACAGATCAAAATGTGTGTTCTGGGATCACTCTCCCCTGTGTATTTCCGCTGTGTACAGTCTCTTTCTTTAGAGAATCTAATGCGCATCAGTCTCTTACAATCATACCATGATGCGATATGTTCCTTGTGTGTGTACCACCATCTTGCAGGTGTGGCTCGAACTGCAAGGTCAAAAACCTCCATCCTCTGTTCTTGAGGAATCTCTTGTTCAAACTGCTGCAAAAAATCATTGACGTCCGCTAATCCATCAAAAGTTGGAATATACCTATTTTCTGCCCCAATCCATCACAGTGACTTAGTCATGAATGCGCATCTGCGAGTAGAAACTTCGTGGAGCCTATTTTTCCAATTCTCTAAGCCAACATCTGAATCTGATGTGCATGAGCTATCACATCTCCAGCTAATATGTCCATCAGCTGTAGGATCAATGTAATCTGTCTGATTAGAAGTCATTTGGTACAAATTTTCCATGTTATGCACCTCCTCTTCAGCTTTGATTGGCTCAATGTAGCGAGGACCCTGTAAGGGGTCTAATGGTGCGATAACCCAGACTTGAGCATCTTCAAATGTCATCTGCCTTTTCTTTTGGTTGATAACAGCCATGTTATCAAAAGCCCAATCAATACCTAATAGAGCTGGATAGGGTTTGGTGTCACCAATAATTTCTATAATCTCAAAATCGGCATATGTGTGAACTCCGTCGATGTCCACTGGGACATGCGATAGACGACCCATCGGTGATATTCTCTGCTGATTAGCTAGTCTAAGATGGATAGGGGATCTGCTTAGTTTTGGACTTCCCATCTGTTCCCATGTCTGCTTAGTCAAGACATTTACTTCTGATCCTAAGTCTAGGATAACCTCATCCATTTCAAATAGTCTGATCTGCGCTGTGAGCCTCATCTCTCTTCCTGTCCTTGTATGGCCCATTATATGGTGAATGGTGCGCTGTGTATTGCTCAAGGGAGGGCTCTGTTGACATTGATCAATAAATTTCTGTAGTTCCTCTACAGCTTTCCCATTTCTTAGAAGTTTCAAACAACTCTGCAAGAAGGACTGTACACTCCCGGTCAATTCCTCTTCGTCGCATCTTCCAGATGTGCTAGCCTGTGGTAGCTGCGCAGTACTAACATCATGTGGTGGTTTCCGCGGTATACCCTGAGATGGTAATAATAGTGATCTGGACTGTGTCTGTTCAGCAAAGGAAGTCTTAGTTTGCTGAAATGCCTCCTTATTCTTCTGTAGATCGAGTGGGATAGGTTTTCCTGGAGCCTTGCGCACCCACTGCGTTCCTGTCGTTTTTTCCGCATCCTGCGATATGTTACTTGTGGAGAGACCACTGCGAGTTACAATATTGACTCGTGGTTCTGCTTCGTTCTGCTCAGCAGCGATAAACTGGATAGTCTAATTGGTTGCTGGCTTGGCGTCCTTGATCTTAGCTATCAATATGGGACACTCCTCTATTGTGTGATCATAAGATTTACAATACTTGCACGTTGTAGTAGGGTTCTGACAGTCTCTAGCGTAATGTCCTGTGCCTCCACAGTTATAACAGGTGATAGTTCCACGGCCACGGCCAGATTCATAGCCTCCTCCGCGTCCTCGGCCTCTGAAATTTCCTCCACGGCCTCCCTGAGTCGGATCAGTTTGTGGACGTACTGCTGGTCCCGATGCTTCTAACTGAACTCTGTAAAGGTCATGCTTTCTTTCTATCATTAACTCATAAGCTCTACAGTTGTTTTCGTCATGTCCCACAGATTTACAGAAATTGCAGTATAGGTTCTTTGGTGTCTGTACATATTTCTGAAGGAGAGGGCATTCCTGAGGACTGTGTCCTCTGGTTCTACAAATCTCACACCATGGCCCCTGGTTCTGCATCAACGGGTTAGGATCTCCACTAGCGATATAGTCAACAAAGACAAGACAGTTGTCCTTACTGTGTCCCTGCGCTTTACACTTAGTACACCAAATTTCATGCGCAACCTCCTTTCCTTTCTTAATTTCATGCAGCTGTAAAGTGAGGTTAGCTAGCTGATTTTGCAGATTAGTGATACCGGTGCTAGTTTCTGCTAGAGGTGAAGCCTCTAGTTTCATTGCCATTTCTAATGCTTCATCTTGTGTATTTAATTTCTGTTGCATTAGCGGAAGTCTGATGTGTGGTAATATTGCTGCGATAAACCATTCTTTATGCTGTTGAGGCGCAAGCTCAAAGCTTACCTGATCAATGAGGGTTTTGAATCTCTGGTCAAAATCCCAAACCGTCTCCGTAGGAAATTGTTTAATATCTTTAAGTTCTGCTATGCACTGTGACTCGGATTTAGGTTTTTTAAACTCTTTAATCATAGCAGTTCTAACCTGTGCAAGCGTTCTGTTATGGCCATTGGTATACTTCATATACCAAGTTAATGCTCTTTCTCTAAATGTGGTGGCCAGCTGGACAAGCTTGACATTATCGTCTTGTATTTGCTTAATGGTCCATATGGCTTCGCATAAGAACCAGTGTTGATCAGGGTCCTCCGACCCTGTACCCTTGAATGTTGGTAGCTTCATATCATCTCCCATTCTGTTTCTAGATGGTGGGTTCTGGTTTGCTGTATTACTACCACTCGGCGGTGTAGATGTGGAGGGTGTAGCAGTAGTATTCGCTGTGTAAGAGCTACCGGACGGGGTTCCTGCAGGATTATTCTGAGTTCCGACTGGCTTTTGGGGAGTCCTAGGGTTCTGAATCTGCTGTCTCGAGTGATCTGAGCTGTTTTCTTCAGAAGAGGATGAATCGTTGACTCTATATCTTTTACCACTACGTGTATGTCCAAGATACTCGTAATCACTTTCAGAGTCTACTGACATTACAATATCATGCTACTATTCATCTGAGAGTATATCCAGTACTCCTTTTTCATATAGTAATTGCTTAATGGACAGATCTAAAGAGTTTAGGTACTTACCGCGATAACACTTGAAGAAGTACCGTTCTGCTGCGCTGAAACTTTTTCTCTGATCAACCGCGAACTCTGTGATGAAGCCTTCCAGCAAACTCGCAAGCCAGAAGTCTACTGCGCGTGAGATGGGTTTATCGACACCTTTCAATGTCTGAATCAGCTCTGCTGTCCAGACAACTTCTCGATTCTTCTTGACACCGCTGTTGTCAGCAAGCTTTGATAACCAACCATATAACTCAATAGCATAGGTTACGAAGAATATCTCATGGAGATCTGTAAAAATGTGCTTCTGTAGCCAAGCGTCAGTGCTCAGTCTAGGATTCTTGTTTTCTTTTACAGCAAACTCTCTTTCTTTTAACTCAACCCACTGGTTAAGTTCTTGCTTGGTAGGATCCCAGCAGAACATCAGCTCAATGTGTTCAAACCGGCAACGGAACCATTTGTTGATCTCTTTTTCACTCTCTGGACAGACCCGGGCTTGCGGTAATCTTTTAGACCAATAGAACCCTTAGCTCACTGGCCCTTTCGGCAACAGGTCGCAGAAGCAACCTGAAGTCTCACCCGAAGTGATTCTAATGGGAGGCAGAAGACTCAAGTGTCCTCAGCCAAGTTCTGAGGCATCCAGGGTGCTTAAACCCACCTTAACCCTTTCCTCGTGAGTTGACTCACCTCATTCTATTACTCCGGCTACACCTCTGTCTTATCGCATTACACAGGGAATGCGATAAGTCTTCCCCTTATGTGAGCCCGTCTAGCGATACCTAAGATATCGTAGGTGCGATATCTTCCCCTTCTTGTCCCTGCGGTACGCGACTCTTGACCGCTCCCTGGGTTAATATGTGGTCTCAGCCATCCTTATCCTATTACTGCAGTTAGTAATAGCATTTAATCCCCAAGCATAACCCTTGCTAATGAACTTGACCCTTGATATCTCGCAACAATGTGACTGAATAGAGTATTACTTTGAGCACTGTCTAAGTGAACCATTCATGCATTATATTCAGTCCATACTCGCACATTATCCTCTGCTTAACAATTCTCTAGTTCGCTAGAATTTTAGCTATGACTATCACAATTGTTATACATCAATCAGAACTTAACTGATGACCATATACATTACTTATAACAGAATGAAGCATTCGCATATAATAAAGGCAAGTGAATGAAAGCAACAGCTACACAAATACAATAGTGCTACTTAGATAAGCATGTTGTTACTCCCAGGGCGGGAACTACGTCCAAGGGAACTGTGGTTCTTGTTACAATTCCGAAGAATAAACACAGTTCCTTTCCAACTCTTTACAACAGGGATCTTCTGGGAAACTCCACCTCAGTGGGAGACCTTCTCTATAGACCTCTTTTCTCTTCCTGCCCTTTACAATGCACTCTCTTTCTCTCTCAATCCCTGCGGATTGCACAATCTCTCAACAGGTTGGCCCTTGTTCTCTAAGGGATGTTCAGACTCCGCATCAACAAAGACTTGACTACCCTCTACCTAATGGCTCTATCACTATATGGCCAACCCCTTATCATATAAAAAGACTCCTATATATAGATGGCCCGAAGGTCTCATCGCAGTTACAAAACTGTGGGCCTTATCCCAACAGTGACTCAACCCTAACCACTTACAGTCAACTGGCTGTACTTCCATAGCCGCCTCCTGTCTCGTCGCCGCTTCCTGCAGTCCTTTGTCTTTAATGCATCGGCCCGTCGCTTCTTCTTGGTTCAAGCAACGCTGACTGTAGTCCTTCTTCTTTAATGAGGGTAGCTGAACCCTCTCTTCATCTTCGGCGCCTTTATTACGGTGGTTGAGCTCTCCCTTCGGCCTCTTCTTTGTACCACATGCCTTGACTTTTCTGTACCTATCGCCGTGATTCCCGTCGGAATTTGCGCTACGGCGATATCTTTGTCTTACCGCCAAAATTGGTACTTTCTCTCCAAAATTAGTTATCCTTCCCAAAATTAGCAGCTTCCTAAATGCTGCAGAAGTTCTCTCCAACAAATGCACTCGAAATGGAGAGAATAAGAAATTTTTATTTCCTAACTAATACACTCAATGAATCTGAGAATTATGCCACTCTTTCAACCTATTTTTAGATAACTAGAGAATGTATGCTAGTGCAATATTAAATCAATTGGATATTCTTGAAAACCTTAATCACCCAAGAACTCAAAATCACATACAAAACCACACAAAATTTTACAAAAATCACACCAACTAACTATTGGAAGGCTTAGAAGTTAGATTGAACAGATCAGATAAACTGATAGGGAGTCACAAGACTGAATGTGCTCATGAGGGATTGAAATTTCCAGCTACGAGAGATACACTCACTTGACTAATTAAGACCCAAATCAAACTCAAACTTCAAAAACAAGCCAAAGACAAAGTATGTTGTGTCTAGGAGGTTTTGTGACTATCAAAGACAACACACAGAACTCGAGAAATCAAGCCAAAAATCAAAATGAGAGATTTTTTAACTAATGTACCAAGGTATGAAGGGAAATGCAGCCTACAAGGGTACACCATAGCGTTGGATGCCACAACGACGCTCTTTTCACACATAAGGAGTAAGTCAACGATGCAAGCTGCAAACTAGTTGAAAGCATCAACGACGTAGGTTGCTTTAAGGAAATGTGCGTCACTATAAATCTAAAGCATGAAATGAACTGCCTAGGTGAGTCGGGCGAGATCCAAGTAAGAAAAATAAAATTACTCTCAAAGAATAAAATACAAATGGCTCAATAAAAATCCCAATTCGAGTCTGGATGACCCAGAAGCTCTCTGATAATCAAATCCAAAGAAAAAGAAGCAACTTAGAGGCTAATTGGAAAGAAATCAAACAACCAAATAAAAAATATGGGCTACTTATCCCCAGTATGGTCTCCAATTTTTTTTATGGACAATCTGTGAGGGAGGACACAAATGGATCTCCCTAGTCTGAATGGTTCAGATCTAGAACAAAACAAGTACATAACACAAATAACTTTCCTAGATTGATTGAGATGCAAAGTAATCGAGAAACAACTTACCTTATGAATGCAAATCCTTTCTTCTCATTTGATCCATCTCTTAAAACTCATATCTTCGGTTGCAAAATAAGAGAAAACAAGTGGAAACAAACAAATCGTGAAAGCATATGATGATGAATCAATATATATCAGCAGTCAAAGAAACTAATCCTCAACATTATAAAGACAATAAGTTTATAGAAATAACTTGTATTAAATGTAATTATAGAAACTACAAAGAGAGAGGTGTTACAACCTAAGCTTTAACGTCATAACTCCCTTCCAACAATCCTAGCCTGAATGATCAAATATTTGCCTCTTATGGATGAAAAGGATATCCTAGCATAATTTCACTAGCAGATGGGTACTATATCCTTCCTCCCTTAACAATGGAGAGGGGGTTCATATTTATAGTCCAAAAGGGATAGGAGAGGTTGAGGATTTAGGGGAGAAGCTTAAGGGATCATACCACTAGGTAAGGGGATCGAATGCCACCTTTCCAGGTATGTAGGGATAAGCCTCCACGACACCCAAGGTTAGAGAATTCGATCGAAGCTTCTCTTTATCAAATTTAACCAAAAAAGACACACCTTGCACAAAGTAACTCACGTCAATGGAAGGATGACACCCCTTGTGCAAGGAAAAATCGTGTCACCGACGCGCTCTGTCAATGTGCAGAGCGCATCGCCTAAGGTCTGAAGCAACTTGCCAGTGAGAAAGACACGTAGAGGTGACAACAAAAGTCAAAGGGATAAACATCAACTCTTCTTTTGGTATTTTAGCCCAAGTGCTTTAGGAATAAAGGAATATAGAGGACACATAACTCATGATGACGAGATTTTTGTGTGACAAAATTCCCCTCAAAGCATGAAACTGGAAAAATAAGGAAGTTGAAATGATTTTCAATATGAGGGGTTGAGGCAAGGACCATCGATTAGAGTGATGAACAAAGACTCCTGCAATACAAAAAAATGAGATATATGTTTCAAATGAATCCTAACATGGCTACCAACCAATACAATGCAGATCCATGATAGTAAAGACCAACTGAACACAATCATGGCTACTAAACACAAGCGTAGATCCATGATGAGATGATAACACAACCACGACCAATACAATAGTGGATCCATGTGAAATGAATCCAAAAATATCCATCGCAACCTATGTACGATATCTGAGTTAACCCAAGGTATTCAAGTTGAACCCACAATGATACAAATCTAACCATGTGATTACAATGTTTCGAAGTCAAACATGGTAGAAACCACTTCATTATCGGTCATTAATGAATACCATTAACAAGATCTAGGGAAATCACCATTGATGTCAATGATCCCCAAGGTATCATAGTACATACCACGAAATGTGAATCAATGAGTTGAGGTCGAACACTCAGTGGAATCTTTCAATCAAAATTCAATGATGTGAACTTACTATTGAAAGCGAGGTAACCTGTCGTTGAGGCAAACAGGCCCAAGGTACTTGATTGGTTACTAGGTTTAATCCTCGAATGATGTGTTGAATTCGACAAGGATAAACCGATTGAAGGAGGGCAATGATGTTTCCCCATTATCGACACGAAACAAGATCAAATATTTATTGGAGTAGATCAGACGGTAGAGAAATATTTGAGACTAACTCAGGAGTGACCGACATAATAGAAGGTGAAATGAATGCAGATATTGACTCAATTAACAAACCTCTCTTGAACATGGGATGGCTTGACTTAACAGCATTGACATGACGAGAATGAAACCGATACCTAATGCAAATGATAATGGAATAATTATTTGAATGAATCAAAGGAGTAAAAATACTCATGGAATTGGTGGGACTTGAATATAAGCATATTATCCAAGTAGATCGAATGAATATGTAGACGAAAACCATGTTCAAGAGTGACTAATTATTTGCATATTTACAAGTAAATACAAACTCTTTCCGTAACCCCATCATGACCACTTACAAACTAGGCCAACCCTCTTTCCTGTCTAGTACACCTTAGAGTCATTCAACAGGTTCAACACCTTAATTGACTTCGAAAACTAGAGGGAAACCTTCAGCTACTATTAACTTCATAACTGGAACACAACCTACAACTCAAACTTTGAGTGGAATTTATCCTCTAGTTAGTAGTCAACAAATGATTCAAAGTCAACCTACGATAAGTGGTCAACATATGCTTATTGGGCATACTCCAAAAGGTGGACAATTTTCAACTGGGGGGAAACCCCTAGTCAGTGAACCAAATCTAACTTGAGGGCACCAACCAGTTAGGGGACACAATGTGAGCAAATGAAATTATTCACACATGAACTATAGCATGGTTGAAAGTTCACTCCCAGCCACCGGACAACCTACATGGACACACCAAATGGGGGGGGCATCTAGTTAGAACCAACCCCATGGGTGCATACATATCTAGGAAATCATAATGTTTCTATAGGACAACACTATCGAGGAAATATTTTTCCTAGTTTAATCTATCCCAAAAACATGAAAACCCCGTGGGGTCATCATCAAGCTCCACCAACTGGACCTCCAGCCAGCAGACCACCCCCACCACCTATCACGCATCCTCCCCCACTACCTGTCCCGCCTCGACTTGGAGGACCCTCATATTCTGGCGTTCTACCACCTTATTCTAGAGGAGGACCCCCTTCAGGTCCACCTCCCAATCCAGGAGGCCCACCTCCTAATGGCCAATGCCGTATGGGAGGATGCTATGATCAGTCGATTCATGGTCCTACTGGTACTCAGATGCCTTATCAGTATTACTAGTATCTGCAGCCAAACCGAAAGTGACCATTTATGGCTACGTTAGATCTATCGGATCTATCTTGTTTGACCAATGATCCCATCCACCATGTTATAAATTGGCCACCTATTCTTGTGAAGTTACCATCAGAAATACCAAAGTTCGACGGAAAACCCGGTGAGAAACCTAATAACCATGTAATGACTTATCATTTGTGGTGCTCCTCCAAATCCTTAATGGATGATTTCATCCATCTGAGGTTGTTTCAATGAACCCTTACCGGTACTTCCGCACAGTGGTACATCGAGTTACCACCACATTCTTTTGTCGATTTTCGATCTTTATCTATGGCCTTTTTGACTCATTTTCAACTACTGATCCACTATGAAACTGGCACAGATATTTTTACTTCTCTCCATCAATCGAATTCCACCCACATTTGTGATCATATCCATGAGTGGAGAAGGAGACGAAGTCTCATTAAATCTCCCATTCCATATCAACTACTTGTTGATTGGTTCATTAATTCATTACTACCCATCATCACTAAAGACTTTCCTATGGGAGGGGTCATTACAGAAGAACAAGACATTTCACGTGCTCAGTAATTAGACTTAGTCTATGCTCAATCTGACACCTTATATGACATTATTCCTAATTCCCCCCACCCTACACATGATCCAACAAAACCACCCATGGGATCACATAACGATGGAATAATTGGTTTTGTTCATGTCCAGCCTGCTACACAATCAGGTGGATCATAAAACTACCATAGTTCAACTCCATCCTTTCCATGGGATGGAAATAACACCAATCGATCACCCAACCCTGCTTCCACTGAGGAATTGAATTCAGTTCAAACTGCTTCACCTAAAAAATATAGTGGCAAAAAGAAGAACATAGGAAAATCCAAGAAGTCTTCTAACCAGCAGGATCCCAAAAATAATCTCGATGACACCAAGCAAAAACAGAAGGTTCAATATCCTTGTTTATTGTGTGGTGACGATCACTTCATGAAAAAGTGTCCACATTGTGAAGAAGTGAAAAAATTTCTCAAGGGAAACCCCACACCTGCAGTCTTAACCGATCCCTTCCCCACACAACAACAACAAATGATTTCACAACAACCACCTCTGTCTCAAGGAGAACCATCCACGACCGCTCATGTTCTCATGATGCACAACAAAACAATCAACTTGTCCACCAGGTAATGCACATACGACTCCATTCCTGATAAGGAATCTAACAGAGGTAATACTGAAAAATATGTTGCATCTATATCTAGTATCTCTTTACCTCAAGGTCCTCTCTTCATAGAGAAACTTTCACCATATTCAGTATTGAGTCCACCCAATAGTACGATTTGAAAAGTAGTTTCAATCCGAACGCCCGGGCCACTCAAAACTACAACATTGTATAATATCTAGCCCAGGCCCCTTGTGCTATGTTGACATTAGAAGTCTTACAAAACTGCCCCAACTAGCGTAAGACCCTGTTATCTTCCATAGGATCTGTAGACCCCAATTCCTCCAATACCACCATGTTCAAGTTAGAGTACTTCAAGTCGAGGCTTTCCCACCAACTAGTGCTTCAGATTGTTACCAATGTTTCTAGGAAAAGTATCCATTGTACTGTCTTAGACGAAGGAACCTCTACATCTGTTATGTTGTTATCCTGTTGGAGAGCAATTGGCTCCCCCGAGTTGAACCGTTTTGACACTACATTGAAATCATTTGATGGACATGGATTTCAACCCCACGGGATGTTACAATCCTTATTCATAGAGTTGGGAGGCAAGAGTGTTTCCATTCATTAGAGGAAATTTGGATGAAAAATGGGCCTTTTAACCCTAAAGTACAATTTCTTGTGATCACATATTAGCCAATCAAAATGCTTTAAAATTCAAACAAGGTGCATGTAAAAAAATTGGAGGGAAAAAATAAAAACTATTTTTTTGGATCGTATTTTCAACTAATCTCCTTATAGGTTTACTCAAATTTCAAAAGAGAGGACTCATTGGATGGAAAATGAAATTATGCATCCAACTAGTACCCATGTTGCATACTTTTAACAACATCAACACCATGAAAAATCGAAAATACATTAAAAAACGTGTTTTCTCTCACTAGAAACACATTTTTTTAATGTATTTTAAATATTTCATGGTATGGATGTTGCTAAAAGTATGCAACATGGGTACTTGTTGGATGCATAATTTAATTATGCATCCAACGAGTCCTGCTTGAAATTTGAGTAAACTTACAAGGAGATAAGTTGAAAATATGATCCAAAAAAACAGTTTTTTTACTCTCTCTCTACTATTATTTTATTATTTTCCTTAGAAGGCCCATTTTTTACCCAAATTTCCTCTAATGAATGTGGAAGTTGTCACCACCCCATTGGATTATAACTTATTACTTGTTGGAAACTAGTTCTATATCATGACCGCGGTCGCATCATTTGTCTTCTACATAGTGCAGTTTCCCCACCATGGAAAAATCATCACTATCGACCAGTTATATTTTTCTACACCTGACACCACTACTCATCCCGCGGATAATGTCCCTCTTTTAGAACACTCTTTGAAGATATATGAGAGTGTTGGGGTAGGAATTCTTAAATATTCATCCCTCATGGGAGTCTTTCCAACACCAGATCTCCCAAACCATGTTTCCATAGTGAACATGATCTCATCTATGATCCCAACTTCTTCCAACT
The DNA here is from genome assembly GCA_027924585.1 of Larix kaempferi. Taxonomy (NCBI): domain Eukaryota; kingdom Viridiplantae; phylum Streptophyta; class Pinopsida; order Pinales; family Pinaceae; genus Larix; species Larix kaempferi. Next base: position 3,819,724 of record BSBM01000125.1, on the reverse strand, counting down.
CAACCGAACAATGGGTTGTTCCTGATGCTCGCCATTTGGATTTTATTGGATATTTGATGCCTTTTAGCCCAACTGAAGCCACTTATGAGGCCATCCAATCAACACAAGATCTACCAAATGCCCACTCTTCAATGGAATATTCCCTAGGATCTCCGCCATTAAATCGGACCTCATCCCTACCTGATCCTCTACTTCGGAATTTTCATTCTGATGAGTCAATCACGGAGATTATGAGCATGGATGAACCCCCATGGGAATACCTTCATCATCTAAAGTCCTTCATTCTTCCTTTAGATATAGAAGAGAACGCCATTGAAACTATTGTTTCACCGGATGTCTTTCCTTACCCTCAATCTCCTATTCTTACTTATGATAAGGTAACTGAGGGAAACTTGGAAAACATCAAGCCTACTTTTCTGATAGACATTTCGGTCAAATCAGGATTAGTGGAACATATTCACATAGGCCAAACTTGTTCTCCTGGAGAAATCAACACTTTTACGGCCTTGTTCAAACACTTATGTGAAGTATTTGCATGGATCTATGAGGAAATTCCTAGGATTGATCCTTCTATTCTCATGCACGAGATTCAAACATATCCTAATGCAAAACATGTCCGGAAAAAACTATGTCCCGTGCACCCTAGAAAGAATACGACTATTAAAGAAAAGATATAAAATTTGTTGAAAGATGGGTTTATTTATCTTGTCCCCTTAATAGATTGGGTATCTAATGTCGTCCTCTTTACCAAAAAATAGGGAACCATCAGAGTTTGTTTCAATTACAGAGATATGAATAAGACTTGTCCTAAAGAAAATTACCCTACCCCGTTCATTGACCAAATTATCGACAACTATGCCAGAAGTGTCATCTTCTCATTCATGGATGGATTTTCTAGCTATAAATAGATTGAGATCCACCCAGCTGGCCAACATAAGACTACGTTCATATTACCATGAGGTACTTTTGCATATCGTAAACTCCCTTTTGTCCTTAAAAATGCAGGTGCTACATTCCAGCAGGGCATGTGGTATGCTTTCCATGATGTGAAGGATTCGGTGGAACCTTATCTTGACTATCTACCTGCTCATTCACGTCGTCGTGACTTCCACATTGACCATCTGATGGTCGTAATTCTCATATGTCGACGATATAACATCTGTTTAAATAGTCATAAGTGCATTTTATGTGTGGATTCAGGACGCCTCCCAGGATTCATAATTTCCAAGGATGGGATCCAGATCTATCCCCTCAAAGTGGATGCCATTGTCTCCCTACCACCACCCAAGGATATTACCAAACTTCAAAGTTTGCAAGGGAAGGAAAACTACCTGTGTCGTTTCGTGTGTAATTTATCCAAGAAAACAAAGGGATATATTTGGTTGTTAAAGAAATACGTCTCGTTCACTTGGGATGACTACACCCAAAACTCCTTTGACAACCTCAAATATGCAATTACTCATGCACCTGTGTTACAGCCACCAGATTACACCAAGGATTACATCCTTATTCTTGTTCCTTCTACTTCAACTATCGTTATGGTTTTAGTACAGGAATATAGTCACACGCAAGAACATGTGATCTACTACCTTAGTAAGGGTCTCATTGAATCAGAAACCAGGTATTCACATGTAGAGAAGTTAGCTCTGGAAGCAGTCAATGATCTTTAGAAGTTCTGTCATTTTATCCTACTCCGCACTACTACCATTATTTCCGAATCAAACCCCATGTACCACGTTCTCACGCGTCAGTTACTAGGGAGAAAATATTCATGTTGGATCATGATTCTTCAAGAATTTGATCTCCAATTTGAGAATGCCAAATAAAAGAAGTATTTGGTATTTGCGGTCTTATTTGCGATCTTCCTCGTACTGATCAAGAATCTGATCCCATTGACTCTATCCTCGATGAGTCCTTATTTATGATTAGTACTTATGACCCTTGGTACAGAGACATTACATTATATCTCCAAACCCAATGCTTCAGTCCTCATTTATTCCGTGATGAACGTCATCATGTCCGTCACCACGTAAAATATTACCTAATTGTTGGTGATACATTATATCGTCGTGGGATTGATTCCATTCTCCGATGTTGTTTAACTCATGAGGAGGCCGATCATGTTTTGAATGATTGTCACTCGAGGGCATGTGGTGGTCATCTTTATGGGATGGCTATATCCCCAAAAATATTACACGTTGGAAACCATTGGCCTTCCATTTTCAAATATTGTATCGAGGGGATCAATAAGTGTTATCCTTGCCATATTTTTCATTATAAAAAGCGCTCACATCCATCCCCATTAAATCCAATTATCGTTGTTGGTACCTTTTCCAAATGGGGCATCAATTTCATGCATTGTAATCCTACCTCAGTCGGGGAGCATGTTACGTTATCATTGTAGTTGACTACTTTACAAAATGGGATGATGCTATGCCTACATACAAGGAATACGAAAAAATTGTTGCACTCTTTATGTTTAACCATATCATTTTGAGATTCTGAGTCCCTCAAGCCATTGTCACGTATCAAAAAACACATTTTCAGAACAAGATGGTGGATGAACTAAGTGCCAAATTGGGTTTTCAGCATCAAAACTCAACTCCCTACTATTCTCAATCAAATGGACAAGTAGAGGCCATAAACAAGGTCTTGAAAACCATGATTCAGCACATGGTGGGAGAACACAAGTCTAATTAGAATGTGATGCTTTTTAAAACCCTTTGGGCATACATGATGTCCGTCAAAACTGCCATTGGTTTCACACCCTTCCAGTTGGTGTATGGACTAGAGGCAGTATTTCCTATTGAGTGTGAGATTTTGTCGCTAAAAATCGTTGTTGAACTTTTACCGAACACAGTTACCAAGGAAGAATGATTTCTATACTTGGAAAAACTCGATGAAACACGTCGTGATGTCGATCTAGATAATGGACCGCATAAGAAACACATGAAGACCTAGTATGTTAAATCCGTAAAAACCTCGTATCTTCAATTAGGGTGATTTGGTCCTTAGTTATGACAAAAAAACCACAATAAGCTGGGGGCAGGAAAACTTGAGTCCTTGTGGCATGGTCCATATGTAGTGAAACTTGTTTTGGAAAAGGGATCCTATCAATTAGTCGATTATGACGGGATATCTTTGGGGGATCCTCGCAATGGGATCTACCTAAAATGGTACTATGCTTAATTCATTTTGCATTAGTACTTTGTATATACTATATATGACGTGTGTTTTTGTTTGGTGTGACACTTTCATTTAGTTTGTTAGGATCTTATCGTTACACTTGAACCATGTGTTAACACCTAGTTTTCAAAACACAAGTGATGATGTATAGTAGAGAGTTGTTTTGAAAATTTCTTGAGAAATCCTAAAATATGATTGTTTTCATGATTATGGGCTAAAGTGTGATCAAAGGTTGTAAATAGAAGCACTAAATAGATAAGCAAAAGATAATTATAAGAAAAAATGCAAAAAATTGATCATAAGGAGCAAAAGAAATTCCAAAAACCATAATCTGAAAACAAATGTTATAAGCGCTAACTATCGTGCAAGATGCACCATTGATTGGGAGCAAGCAGGAGATCAACAGTCTTCGTGTGTTGTCGCATTGCCAAACTATGCAGGAGTTAGAAAATAAAGCCGGCTGCAAAAACCAAAACAACCCACCATGTGTCTCCTTTGAAATATGTCATAGGGAAGAAAGGTAGTATTGCAAACCCGCTTAAGTGTTGGGCGATGAGTGTTATGTTAAAACACGTGGATGGCTTAGATCAGCGTTGAGGGAATCCAGCTGTTAAAGGGAAATTTTTAAAGAGCGCTAGTACAATATAAAGAGGAATGGCCTAGATTTCTTTATAGTTGATCAACAGTTCCTAATGATCGACGTGTTATGAAGAAGCACTGATGATAAAGAGGAAAAGCAGTTGCGAAAAACAAAACATCCTGCCAGGTGTCAACACTACAATCTATTGCAAGAGGTGGAAGTGGTAATGGAAACCATTTTGGGAAGTCACGAAACTAATGTGATAAAGGTAAACGCTGAAAAATGAATGGCGGAGATCAAAGGATGAAGGAAATCAGATGGTTGATAGGGAAATATTGTCAAAGCATTAAAAGAACATCAAATCCAATGGCTAGGATTGCCGCATGAAGGATCTACGGATGAGAAAATTGACCACCGATAGAGAAGACCTAAAGATAGTGAAGGAAGGTTATATATAGCAGTGAGCACATAAAGTTGACATTTGTTATTGGAATTTGTCAGAGTCAGAAGCTTCCAGACGTGTGTAGGACGAAGAAGGTGACAGGGCAGGTCATTCTCAAAGAATTTCGGTGACAGATAAGGTCTTATAACCGGTGTTGTCAGTAATTTATACTTGTTTATAATAATAAATGGAAGAAGATCCAATTCTTAGTAGTGTTAGGGTTAAGAACGATCTGGAGGATAGATATTTTAATGTATTTGATACAGAAATTCGATTGTCGATTCATGAAATTAAGAGAATATTAAAGAATTTGCATACGGAGGGCATAGATGTACATAGAGTGTTTCAATCATCCCTTATCCTTTTATTCCCTGAACAAATTATGCCTTTCCCTGAATTTGTATCATGGTGTGAGTCTAATTACTTTGAAACCCAGCAAGTCATTATGAATGTTCAGAAGACTAGGATTGTTTGTTCCATAAAGCCGCTAGTTTTCAATAATTATTTTGGAATCCCTATGTCCCAAGAATTTGAGTCTGAAATTTTTTCCGAAGAGTCTATTGTTTCCCTATATCATCAGAGTTCTCCTGAGAATCGACAAAAAAAATTGACTGCCTGTCTTAAATCCAACTTGGAAATTGAAAATACCCCGTACCCTTTGGATGTTAATTTTTTCAATGATAATACTCAATTGGTCCTTTACTTGATAGCCCAGTTTTTAGGTCTAGACACTGATACCCTAGTAACTGAGTTATAGTTGAGTTTGTTGTTCAGAATAAGTGTTGGTTCTCCTAGAATTGAGTACGATTCGGTGCCGCGTCTCAAGTTTGAAGAGATTTTAACAGAAAGTAGTCACTCACATTTGACAAGTTTCTCCAACACACGATATTTTAGGTTTCAATCACAGTTGATGAAAATGGTCATGTTTAGTAGTCAGTAAGAGTTACATTGTTCACAAGTACTTTACATAGGTACTTTTCATAAGGGTTTTGCCTGAAATGAAATCCCTGATGCAGTTGAAGGAGGAGGTAGTAGTAGGATATTGGTTTTTATTAATGGAGTACACGGTGATTAGATTGTACGATTTTGTACATGAACCTTATGTGCTGCCTGCTTTCTTAACTTTAAGATTTTTCACTCTGGAATTTGTTAGACAAAAATTGATTTTAGAAGATGAAAAATTTTTGAAGTTCAAGAAAGCCTCTGATTTGAAATATCTATGGAAAATAGGCCCGTTTATTGTAAAAAGTAAAGATGCTCTTTCAGATGTGAAAAAATTATTGGAAAGTATGGAGTTCAACAAAGATGTAGTAGTTGAATATGATCCTCTTCATATCATTTTTGAGAGGAGAAAGAAAAATAACACTAAGGCTTTTGAACACAAATAAATAGAGGGATTGTTAAAAGGAAGAAACTTGTTGCAGTATGAATATGATGACGAATTAATTACAAGTTCATAGGTGGAAGCCCTAATTCTAACATACTCAACAATAGAGGTAGAACCTATACCAAATACTGTAGAAGTTGGAGAAAAAAGAAGTTTGTAGGAAATAATGGATGTAGATGATGAAGAAAGAGATGGAGAAAAGAGACTTAAAATTGAGGCACCGCAAGAATTGGTTATTTCAACAGACAATGAATATTATGAAAAAGAGGAGTTTTCAGTCCTAGAGGTCCAAGTACAGGAATATAACTTTCAGGAAATTAAGGAGAGTGGAGATATAAGTAGATTCAAATCCAGACTTGAAATGTATAATCAATATGGGAAAAATAAACAATCTTCTTCTCAAATGGTTTATAGTTTGCTACCAAAAGTTAGAGATTTGTCAAGTTCAGATGTTACTTTAGTAGCAAGCAAAGATATCAAAGAAAATACTTTAAACCTGGCAGTATCGACTGAAGAAAAAATGACCGAGATAAAGGTTAATTTGAAGAAAATAATGGTGCCTGATAAGATCCAATTACACAAGCAGATAGGAGAGGTAATATATGAAGATTTTTTGCAAGCAACCTTGAAAGTTGTTAAACTGGAAAATATTGTAAATAAAATGGAGAGTCAATTAAAGCAAGAAAGATTGGAAAATAAATCTCACCAACAACAAGTCAAAAAGTTACAAATTGACTTGATTACGAGTGAAATATCAAATCGAGGATCTGAAAGAAAAGCTAACAGTTTTAGCTCAACAAAAATCAAATACCATCCAGGTGAGCGAAGAAGCTAATACATCTAACCTCGTGCAATCCATGTCCCAAGTGAGTCTTAAAGAGGTAGAAATTAAAGAATTGAAAGAAGAGAAGCGGAATTTAGAAGAACAAAATCAGAATAAAGATGAAGAGATAAAGGGATTGTAGAACAAAAATACAGAATTATCAGATACGAATCAAAGGTTCACTTCCCAGGTGATTGGGCAAGTCCCAATGCAAGGATGTAAACATATGATTTGGGATATTATCATTGAGGAAGTTACCAATCTCAGACCTTGTTTAAATTTTGTAAAAACAAAGGAGAAAACAATAGAAGCTGCCTTAAAGAATTGTACAACAGTAAGAGAAAATTTAAATAAAAAACTGAAAGAGACTGCTCGGAATGCCATAGATTTGTTGAGAATTTTATCAAAGGATGAATCGAAGACATTAAGTATAAAAAATAGAATTTCAGTGATCGCTTGGGAAAGAAGGATATTAGGAAAATATACCCATCTGGAAAGGGTCGAAGCTCAGTGTGCAGGAATGAAAAGACAAGTTGCTGATTTCAAGAAAAAGTTCGAAAAAGTCTTCCAAAAAGGATTGCCTACTTTTTGGAATGAAAATGATGAATTGATTTCCCAGAATGATTACAAAAATTTGTTATTTACAATAAGAATGAATCATGATAAATTCTAGAAATTGACTCATGTTCTTACAGGTAAAATCTTATTAGAAAAGCTTGCAGAAGATTTTGAAATCATGAATATGTTGAAGAACTTGAGTGAGGAAATCCCTCCTATGTCAAATGAAGAAAGTGTGGAGCTGAAAGTATTAGCAAAAGAAATGATACTGTACGAGACTATTACTACTAACCAGTGGAGCTATGTGGAAAAGTTTGGAAAAATGATGTATACTCTTCATCCTTGAAGATGCTCATCGAGCAAATTATCAACAAAATGAAGACTTTTGAAGAATTTTATTTGTAATAATTTTGTATAAATTTTGACTTAATTGACATTTGGCAAATTAGTTAAATTTATTTCAATTTTAGTTAAAAGAAGCAGTTAGGTTTTGCTTCGAAGAAGTTTTGTATAAAAAACAATGTGAGTTATTTTTGAAAAGGTTGGAAACCTTTTGAAGACAAGAGTTTTTGTATCGGATTGATGTATTTTTTATAAAAGAACCACACAGGAAATAACATATCTTTACAGTATCAGAGATTCATGTGTTGATCAGAATTACAGTCTGTACTTTTCTTTTCTTATATGTGTATGCTTACTTTTCTTCGTTATAATTTACTTTGTGTCATATCTTCTATGCTCAGATGAGAGTTTATTGTAAATCGAGATTCATATGTTTTATGCCTTGATTTATCGGGTCTGAGTATCCATTATTTCTCTAAAATTGATAGTGGATTCATCTAAAAATTGGTGCCCATTATTGATGGGCTGCCTATGTTTCTTTCTAAATCACCTACAAAAAGATTTGACTGTAATGTGACAACTATCTTTCCTCTGTGAAAATCTTTATTGTTGTTTATGTGTTGGTCTATAGATTTCATAGTTTCGACTCCATGCCCAATGATTCTTGTGTGAATTTGAACCACATACTTATTTTGAAAAACCCAGTTATTATCTCTAGCCATTTACATATTTATGAGAAAGCCCTCTCTGGTAGAGAAAAGGCTAATTCCCTCCTAAAGATTGGTTTGAAATAGTTACCTTAGGTTTATCCTTCCACAACCAAAGGGTAAAATCTGAGTGCTAACACCATGTTCTTCCTGGATGTGCAGATGGCATGTTGTTATGAATTTGTAGACGACGCTATCCGGCACACCCGCAACCTCGCCTCGGAAGCATTGGTACTCTATTCCCCTGTCGGTGAGCTGATAATATTAGGAGGATCCTACCTAGTTTTTTATACCAATAACGTTGATGAGTATCACGCGGTGATTGCATTATTGACCAACGCTTTATCCCTGGGTTTGGACCACATTGTTATCTACCTTTATTCACAGTTATTGGTATCTCATATGAACCGATTCTACGTTATCTGTGACCTCATATTACTTAACTTATTTCGGCGAGTACGTCTCTTAGAGAGGTCATTTGAGTCCATTCAATACCTACATATTCCAAGAAGCATGAATGCAATTTCTATCTCCCTGGCTAATTTCATATTAGACTAGTATATTTCACATTCATAAATTTTTTTATGAAAGATTTACAAATTGACATAACATGTAAAACTAATCATAGTGTATAGGCCAACACCCATAAGATCCCAAATTCATCATAGAAAACACAGTATATAAAACTGCCAGATAGCATTTTTTTATATATATCACCATGTCCAATAAAATACAAAAATTGGTACTGATACAAAAATCTAAAGCTCATAATATTTCAGTAGATCATATATACAAGATCTGAATCCTATGGATTTCAGTACATCATACATAGATCCTATCTCTGGGGATGCTCGTGATAACATATAATGGCTAGATCCACTCGACGGAGTAGCCGACCAAACCATCCAGAAACCCTAATTGTCTTGCATTGCTAGTGTCATGGGAGGTCATCAATGGATATGACATGGATATCAACAGTTAATATCTGAAGGTTCTCCTCCAGCTCATCCAACTCCTCCACCGCCTCCTCTTGGGCCACTACCATCTCTCGCACGACTCCCCTCCTCTTGATCGGAGAGGAACCAACTAGTCGGGACAGGCGAACATATGTATAAAACATGTATGAACCATCATGACTACACAAAAACATTAAAAACTATAAAATACATAAAAACAACAAGAGTTTCTTTCTTACCAATGTCTCCCCATTTCTCTCCCTTAGGAAGATATAGATCTGGATCCCCTTTGAAATTGGTACTCGCATATACATAATTCTTGACCATGAGTATTTGTCCACAGATACACCTGAAGAAGGTTATCCCATAGGTAATCATGGGTCCCCTTCCTCAATGGAGGGCCATCACCTCGGACCACTGAACCATGTGTAGATCTCGTGGATCGAGATCATCTAACTAGACTACCCGTGGCCGCAGTAGTGGAACTCTTTCTAAGAATAAAGAACTTACGATGGAACCGTAACTAAACTGTTTCAACTCACCCCTTAGGCACTTGGTGAGTTGATCCTTCAAGTTCACAAGGATTCCCTTGCACCAGTTGAATATTGTCGGTGCCATACACTCAATGGCATATTACATGTGAGCCTTGGTGGCCTAATGAGCAACCATGCTTCCCGCCACCCGCTAAATGGTAAATAACATGGTCCTGAGAGGTCGATATTGTATGTTCTTGATTGAAATTTTCCCAGCAAGCATATGTGTACCTAGAATGAAGAACTAGGCCACAAGACTTATAGTAGACTGGTCACCACCCTGAGGCCCGGATAGTGATATAGGGGCCCCACGTTTCGATAACCCCATCAAAAAATAGATATATTCCACATCCAATGTGAGGATGTGGGAACCTACCCTGATGAATTGTTGATCTAGGTCCCACAACCTGATCAGGTAGTCAAGCAGATGTACTTGGGCCCTCGTCCCTTGTACATGGAAGAATTTCAGCAGTCCACACCCCTGCAAAGCATTCATGGAGTGTGGGACATTTTCTGCTTGAACGTCTTCGAGTTTGTGTTGCCTCTCCTTCCACTGGACCATTTTGAAAGCCAAATTCTACATAAACATCAATAGAAATATTATTAGACCCTTTTCAGGGCTTTAGAATTGATTTTTTGGGCCCCATTTTTTATTTTGGGTATTAAACTGCGCCAACGCACCCCGCTTTTGCGGACAGTTTGTCGGTGACGCACTTTTCCCATGGGAGAGGTGCGTCACACCCCTTGTGATGCACTTCCCACAAGGGGAAAGCGCATCGCCTAGGATGTGCGCAATACCCTCCAATATGAGCCCAAAAAAACCTAAAAAATCATACTAAAATCAAATTTTTAGCCATTGAAAATATTAAGCATGAGATTGAGGCCTACATGAAACTGATGAGGGCTTGATTGGATAACCAAAGAGTCTGTAATCATCATCAGAAAATCGAACTCCAAAGAGGTTTTTTCAACTATTCCAACTTGGTAAAATCAATTGGTATATAAGTTTTTACTATTCACCTTTTTATATGAAAACATGGAATATTCCTTTATTAATTTTTCTTTTAATGGGTTATTTGTTATTGTTGGTGTTCTTTTTATGTTTTAAAACCTCGCGATGGACTCTCAATTAATTCCTGGAGCTTGCAAATAGAGAAAAGTGGTGTTTTGACCATGAATGGTGACCATCGTAGACTTTTAGCTCTTTTCATCGGGTGTGAACAAGTCTTTGAGAGTTTTTTATACCATCATCATGCTCTTTAAAATTAAGTATTAACAGTATCAAGCACACTTTTTGTTCCTTCTTTTGCTCATAAAACCATGAGAATAAGTTACCGAGTTGTATTTTATCTCTTTTTTGGGCTCGTAAAGCTCCCACGAAAAAGGAACCCCCTCGGAGTCCTTCTTTGAGCTCTTTTCAGAATCCCTAAATAAGAAAAAAGTGCCAATAGAACTTGATTCTTTCACACTTGTAAAATTATTTGAAGGGTCGTCTTTCTGGTGATAGTTTACCCCTTTTTCGGACCAACGAGACTATTTACAAAAAAGGAGCAGTCTAGTTAATCATGACTAGAAGAGTTCTCTCTCATATTGTTTTATACTTTTTCAGATGAGGAGACTAACTTTTATGTAAAGGAACCATTTGGAGTCTTCTTAAGTTATTTCAAATTCTCTAAACATGAAATGACGTCGATTTTACCTTCTCTGGACTCGTTAAAATATGACATTGAGGGGCCCTTTCCGGAACGAAACCCTCCTATCTCAGGTTCATTAAACATGTGAGATTGGACTTGTATAAAGGATAATCTATACCGAGCATCTGTTACCCTCCTCAAGCTCGTTAAAAAATAAATAGGTACTCATCAATAATGATGGGGATAAAGAAATATTTTGTATTTATTTGTAAATATGGAAGTACTTAGTCACTCTTGGACATGGTTCTCATCTGCATATTCATTCGAACTACTTGGATACTATGCTTGTTTTCGAGTCCCACCAATTCCATGAGACTTTTTACTCCTTTGAGTCATGCAAATAATTATTCCATTATCAGGTTTATTAGGTATCAATGTCATTCTCTTCATGTCAATGCTTCAAATTCATTCCATCCCATGTTCAAGAGAGGTCTATTGACCGAGCCAATCTTTGTAGTCATTTTACCTTTTGTCATGTCGGTCACTCCCAAATCAATCTCAAATATTTCTCTACTATCTTATCTACTCCAAAAAATATTTGATCTTATTTCATATCGATGATGGGGTAAATATCATGGCCTTTCTTCGACCGGTTTATCCTTGTCGGCTTCAACACATCATCCGAGGATTAAACCTAGAAACCAATCAAGTACCTTGGGTCGGCATGCCTTAATGGCAGGTTACCTCGCTTTCAACAACAAGTTCACATCATTGACTTCTGATTGAAATATTCCACTGAGTGTTCGAACTCAACTCATCAATTCACATTCAGTGGTATGTACTATGATACCTTGGGAATCATTAACATCAATGGTGATTTACCTTGCGCTTGTTAATGGTATTCATTAATGACTGGTAATCAAGTGGTTTATACGATGTTTGACTTCAAAACATTGTAATCACATGGTTAGATTCATATCATTGCGGGTTCGTCTTGAAGGTCCTGGGTTAACTCATATATATTATCCAGGTTGCAGTGGATATTTTTCGAGTCATGTCACACAGATCCACTATTGTATTGGTAGTGGTTGTGTTATCATCTCATCATGGATCTATGCTTGTGTCTAGTAGCCATGATTGTGTTCAGTTGGTCTTTACTACCATGGATCTGCATTGTATTGGTCGACAACCATGTTATGAGTCATTTGAGACATGTATCTCACATTTATTTGTACTACAAGAGTCTTTGTTCATCACTCCAATTGATGATACTTGCCTCGATCCCTCATATTGCAAAGCATTTCAACTTCCTTATTTTATCATTTTCATGCTTTGAGGGGCATTCTATTACACCAACATAACATCAACATGAGTTATGTGTCCTCTATATGCCTTGTTTCCTAAATCACTTGGGATAAAATACCAAAATAAGAGTTGTTGTCTATCCCTTTTAATTTTGTTGTCACCTCAACGCATCTTGTTAAATTTTGAGCATTAATTCACAAAACTCTAGGATGTTCACTGAGAGATTAACATATGCAGTATATCAATGCATAACAATCACAATAAGCATGACAAGCATCACAAGAATCAAAATCATGAGAGACAAGAGACACAGAGTTTCTGTGGGGAAAACCCTAAGGTGAAAAACCACACAACTTCCTCAGAGATAGAGAGAGCAATGGCTCAACCAAAGTACAACCAAAATACACTTGAGATAGTCTCCTAAAAGCAGATGATCCTCCTCCTCACTAGTGCGCCACTCTCTGAGTGAGAGAGAGATGACTTTCCAAATGATCTAAATAGAGATCTCCTGATCTCTATTTATACTAACCTGTTTTCCCAATGACCTTATGGGGCCAACATGTCTAGATAGGTACATCCACAATATAATATATATTTCAGGGTCGACCCCACACATGGTTGTCTAATAACCCATTGGCAAGTACACACACTTGCGACACTTGTCAATCCACATGACGACACTTCCTTATAGAGGAATAACACATCTCTAATAAGGGATAAATAAATATATATGAAATACATAGATGAAATACATTCCGAAGTTACATATACATCAACACTCCCTCTTAACTAGGAAGGTATTTCTCGACACAGATATGCTAGACAAGTCTTCTTCTCGGGATCATCATCATCGATGCATCGTCATCATCATCGTCACTGCTACTGCTATCTCAACCAATCTCTGACTCTACTCATCATAGGAATTTCTACAGGGCCAGTCCTTTTTCATACTGGATGTAGGCCCACCACCTGCAGGTCTTCATCATCACTGGCCATACTGTGGAAATCTCAGGACTTATTACGTGCGTCACAAAACCTTAAAAGAGTCTCTTGACTAGCAATAACCCTAAAGAGCATCTGAGGCCTTTTTCATCCTATCCAGATCTCCAGGACTTATTACATGTGACCCCACCACAAAACCTCGAAAGAGAATCCCAGGACTGATTACGAGCACAAGGCTCAACCTATCGGATCTCCCAGGGCACAAATTACATGGGGTCACCACAAAACCTCGAAAGAGCATCCTAGGACTGATTACGAGCACAAGGCTCAACATATCTGATCTCCCAGGGCACAAATTACATGTGGTCATGGAAAAACCTCGAAAGAGCATCCTAGGACTGATTACGAGCAGACGGCTCAACCTATCGGATCTCCCAGGGCACAAATTACATGCCATAGGACAAAACCTCGAAAGAGCATCTGCCAGATATCCCAGTGCACAAATTACATGCCATAGGAAAAACCTCAAAAGACTATCTACAGATCTCCCAGGGCACAAATTATATGTCCTCCCAAGCAAAACCTCGAAAGAGCATTTGCCAGATATCCCAGGGTACAAATTACATGCCGTAGGAAAAACCTCGAAAGACTATCTGCAAATCTCCCAGGGCACAAATTACATGTTTATCTGCACAACTTGTTCCACGGCCACAGAGTATCAAACTGATACTCACCATACATCATCCTAATGTACACATGATCATCATCACTACAACATTCTGCTGCATGTCATCTGGAGCAACATCCTAAAGCTCGTCATCCATGATCATCCTGATCATACAATGCATCTACCTAATGCATACCAAGTATCTACCTAATACATATCATCATACATGATCCACCTGATACAAATACAAATACATGATACATATCAGCATACATGATCTACCTGATCATACAATGTATCCACCTGATACATATACAAATACATGGTCCAAGCATCCAACATGATGCTTATACAAAATACATACACATGATCCAATCGATCATATCCAACATCCAACATTATGCGTACATACATATACATATAAATGATCCAACTGATCAAATCCAACATCCAACATGATGCGTACATACATATACATATAAATGATCCAGCTAATCATATCCAACATCCAACATGATGCATACATACATACATATAAAAATGATCCAACTGATCAGAGAAGGAAGAAACCAGAACATTATCCTGATTCTCATCATCCAGCGCTTACATCCACAGCCATGTGAAGGATCCTCCTTCCAACATGCTTGGAATGGCTTCAGCAAATGTGTCCATCACTTCTTCCTCAAAGTGTAATCAATCCGAAGAACACCAAGCCTCTCTCTGAAGTACTCGAACTTCACCCTGGCTAGTGGCTTCGTTAGCACATTTGCAATCTGCTCATCCATCGCAACATACAGGAGATTCACAGCTCCTCTCTGCACCATATCCCTGATATAGTGATATTTGATCTCTATGTGTTTTGACTTGTCATGAAACACTGGGTTTTCGGATAGCTTCACACAACTCTGGTTATCACAGAAGATACCAGTACCATCCAACGGGAGATCAAATAATCCAGACAGTAGCTTCCATAGCCACTGCCTCACAACTAGGTAAACAGGCTGCAACATACTCTGCCTCAGCTATACTCAGTGCTACACAGGACTGCTTCTTGCTAAACCAAGAGATCACACATGATCCCATACTGAAGCAGCACCCAGATGTGCTCTTCCTATCTGCAGCACTGCCAGCCCAATCTGAATCAACATAACCCTGCAGGCTAAACTTTTGATTCACCTCATACTTGAGCCCATAATCCACTATACCCTTCAGGTACCTCAGAACATGCTTTGCAGAAACCAGATGAACACTCCTCGGATCTATCAGGAACTGACTCAATGTGTTCACCGCAAAGCAAATATCTGGTCTCATGTTCGTCAGGTACATCACCCAATCATCTGACGATACATAGAGACATCAACCGGCTCCGATGAAGCATCACATAGAAGCTTCAGATTCGATGCCGTAGGTGTGGCCATGGCCTTGCAATCCATCATCCTAAATCTCTTCAGGATATCTACTATGTACTTCCCTTGACCAAGGAAGATCCCACCTGTACTCTGCCACACCTCCATACCTAGGAAATAATGCATCATTCCCAGATCTTTCATATCAAACTCGGTAGCAAGCTTTCTCTTAGTATCTGCAATCAATCTGTCATCTCCTGTTACAAATAAGTCATCCACATACAGGAGTAGAATCATAGGATTCCCTTCCTCAACCTTGTAATAAAGGTTGGAATCTGCTTTACTCTTGGTAAAGCCCAAACTAGATAGGAAACTGTCCATCCTACCATACCAAGTTATGGGAGCTTGTTTCAAGCCATACAAGTCTTTCTTCAATCTGCACACATATGACTCCCTATCATGTATTTCGAAACCAAGTGGCTGCTCCACATATACTTCCTCTTCAACTACACCATTCAAGAAAGTAGTCTTGATATCCATCTGGTGTATTTTCCATTTCATCGCTGCAGCCAGGGAAAGTACTGTTCTGATGGAAGTATACCTGGCTACAGGTGCAAAATTTTCTTCATAATCTATTCCCTCTTTCTGAGAGAAGCCACAAGCTACGAATCTTGCTTTGTATTTCTCTACATTGCCATCTGCAGCATGCTTGATTTTGTAGATCCATTTAGAAGTCACAACAGACTTCTCTTTAGGTCTTGGTACAACTTCCCAAACATCATTCTTCATTATTGATTGGTATTCCTCAACCATGGAATCCTTCCATTCTTTCTTTTCCGCTGCTTCTTCATAATTGGAAGGCTCTTTGTTCATAATGTCACAGAGTAAAGCAACATAGCTGGTATGTGATCTGGTTCTCTTCTTTGCTTTGTGTTCTTCTTCTGGAATGCCAAATATTTATGCTTCTTGAATGAGCTCTCTAGCCCATGCAGGTTTCCTCTTGTGAGAGTTATCCTCACGGGGTGGATCTACAGGTTCTTACGGATCTTCAAACTCACGAACAACTTCTGGAACTGCTTCAGTCATGGTAGTGTCTTGAAATCTAGTTTCCTTAGGTTCTTCATAATTTTCGATAGGTGCCTTCCTTGATTTGATGAATGCTGAGTTTTCATCAAATGTTACATCCCTGCTGACATCAATCTTCTTGAACCCTGGAAAGTATATTCTGTAATCCTTCGAGATTTCACTGTAACCCACAAAGATACCCTTCTTTCCTGAAGGATCTAGTTTAGTCCTCTTTTCCTTCGGGACATGAGTGTTGTTGGCTGCTTTTCTGGGCAGACCCGGGTTTTAATGAAGCGCAGCAACAAAACCCCTTGGCGCACTGGCACTCTCGGCAACGAGCTGTGCGGCAGTTCGAGGTCTCACCCGAAGTGGCTATGGGGGGGTTAAGGAATCAGGTTTCCTTAACCGTGGTGACGCGGAGATTGTTCTCTCTATCTTCTTCTCCCTCAAATATCGGCGGTCGGACTTTCCCGAAGGCCTCGCGACGCAACTGCGCGGATGCCTTCCTTCCTGCAGACCCACTGCGCAGTTTCGTCCTCCGGGCGCAGAAGGCGCCTACTCCTTGCGTCGACGCACTCAAATACCTTCTCGCCCTGCGCACTTGTCGCAGTCGCGCGAAACCCGGTCGCTGCAGCGACAGCGTTCCACTATTCCTTCTATACTTGGCGATTATAACAATAAAGGATTATAACAATAAAGGACCTTCCTACTCTCACTTAAACAGTCGCAAAGATGATGCAAAAGACGTACACACAGATAGTGATCTTAAACAGTTATCATTCACGCAAACATTACAACAAGAAGATATATGCGAAGCTCTTCTCCTCGAGGAAAACCACGTCCACGGGAGTGTTATATTAACCAGAAAATGATAGAGTTATACAATATGCTGCGCACACAGCTGCAGCCTCAGATCTTTCCAGGAAACTCCACGCACACAGCTGGGAGCCCTTCTCTCAAGCTTGTCTCCTCTCTATGGAGATTACAAAGGCACAGACGTCGACTCAGACTGTCTGGCAACTCAGGGATTAGCTCCTCGGCTATCCGATTTCCTCTCTAGTTCTACACTCTAGGTAGAAAATACAGAAGGATAATCAACACATGATCTATCCTTTAGACGGGCTATCTAACAGTCTAACATCTAGCTTTCTCTAACTCTCTAACCCAACATCTATCCATTACAATTATTCATATATATAGGTGGCCATGACGGTCACACCTTTACAAAACTGTGGGCCTTTCCCAACAGTGATTCCCAAAAACCCTAACCACGCACATGGCTAGGTGTACTGTAGGCGCCGCTTGCAGTCACGTCGCCGCTTCCTGCAGGCTCCATGAATTCCGGCGCAGATTGTGGGTATGGGCGATCGTCCTTCGCCTTCAATGCTCTGGTCCATTGCTCCTCCTTGATCCGAGCAACCATAACTTCTGGACTGATCCTTTAAATGAGGGTAGCTGAACCCTCTACTCCATCGCCTTATTTATTATGGTAGCTGAGCCACCTTCATTCTTCGATGACGTGCGCGCGAGCTCCGCAATTTCCGGTCCGTGATCTGCGCTGAGATCATCCATCTGGCACCGTACTGCGCACCGTCTCCTTCTTATCCAAAGCTTAGTGCTTGTCCCAAAATTAGCACTTTCCTTCCATACTCGTGCTTTTTCCCAAAATTCGCAGCTTTTACTATAGCTGCGACCTTGGCCCCAACAGGCCCCCAACACTCACTTGTGGCTCGCCCTCGAGCCACTCGCACTAGCGCGTGGTCGTTTGATTTGCGCATCTGCTTTTGCTTGAATCTCCGCAAATGTTTTCTGCCACTTCGCAATAGCGGAGTCCAATTCCTCAATACACTCATCAGCTGTTTGCACTATTTCTGCGGTCGCTTCGTCTTTAGTGAGTGTATCAATGATCTCCTGAGACTCGGCAATCTCTTTGATTTTTGTCTCAACCTGGCCAACGATTTCAGCATACTCATCCATGAATGGCTGAATGCTGTTGGTGAGCTTCTCATCTTCAGTTCTGAGCTTGTGCAGTTGCTGCTGCATTTTGCGCACTTCGCCCATTTTCTTCATTTTTGGAAGGCCTGTTAGGGCCTTAGCTTCTTCATTGAGAACAGTGAGAGACTGTTCTGCAGCTTGCACCTGTTCTGACAGTCCCACTTTAAAAGGGAGGTTCACAAGCTCTGACCAAGCTTCCATATCCTGGTCCATCAGGTTCTTGGCTTCCTGTAGTCGATCTTTCATCCGTGTGGAAGCTCTGCTCAGTGCTTCAAATTGTATCTGCGCATCATCCGTAAGATGCGCAGCAACGCGAGCTTCTAGCTCAGCAATCTGGGTTCTATGGCCTTCTGCCATAGCAATTATTTCTTGCTCCAGGGTTTTCGCCCTTTCGCCAATAATTTGAACTTTTGCAACCAGAGGGAGGTCTGGTTGAATCTCGCAAGCCGGCAATTCCTGGGCAATCTCTTCTATTGCGTTTCTGATGCCGGTGTCTTGCGCCTCATAGAGTGCAAGCTTCGCAGAGATATTCTTATTACTTTCTTTCAGCTCTATCTCCTGCGATTGCAGTCGTTGGTTTGCTTGGAAAGTAGAGAGCTCTCTAGCTCTCAATTCAAGAGAAACTTTCTCCTGTACAAGCTGTAGAGTCTCTATAGGAATTATAGACAAATTAATTTCTACAGGTCCAACTGTGCTTACCTGTAGTTCAGCTAGAGGATCTGGGAGTGTCATGCTGGTAGGCGGAATATGTACGATAGTGTGCCTTTCTGTGAGTTCTTCAACTCGCTCATCAGTTGGAATTTCTTGTGGCGCCTGCGAAGTAGATGCTGGCGCATGGGTCTGCACAATCCTTCCTGCGAGACCTTTCAATTCTACAAATTGTAAGTCTAGAGCACTTCAGATGTGAGCATGCATGTTCCTCATCTCACGAAATTGCTCTTTCAAGTATTTGTCGACCTCCGAGGGAATGGCCTCAGTGGGATGCGACACTTTCTGCTTCTTGGTGGCTGGTTCTGTTGAGCCTTCATCGCTTCTTTGCTCAGGGGCTTGCTTGCCCTTATCCTTCTCTTGCGCAGCGGCGGGTGGCATCGCAGGTGCGATGTCAGCTGCTGCTCTCCATTCGTCCGACCACGACTTAATGGTTTCTTCGACATCTTCTGTGGTCATCCTGTAAAGACCTAGGGCCCAGTCACCTGGAATGTCGCAAGTCCGAAGGTAGAGTTGATGGATGTCGGTAGTAAAAGCCAACTTCCCTTCATACAATGTGGCTGTCTCCTCGCTCAGCCTTGGCATATCTTGTATGGTATCTCGGAGGAGATAGTAGTACTCACAAAAGACAGCGCGATTCATCTTGCGCTTCGCGGGATTAGGGGAATCCCAGAGGTTGATGTAGCGCATGCCGGCAACCTCTCCTGCGCGGCGCGGAAGGAACTGAGTATTCGGGGGCTCCTTCCACCCGACGAGAGCGCATAAAATTAAAAGCCACGAAAAATGGAATGATTGGGCTGCATTGTCCTGCACATTCAGGCAATCAGCCAAAAAAGAATTCAGCAGGAAGAGAGACCAGTTGTACTGTTCTCCCTCCGCAACTGCGATAGCGAGCTCCACGACAGCTCCAGTAACTTCTTTTGGTCGGCACTTTGTGAGAAGTCTTCCTGCAAGCAGACTTCCTGTGAAGCGAAGTGCCTCATCTTCTATGGTCGTGAGGTCATAAGCCCGACCTCCTCTTGTCAAGTTATATTTCTGGACCAGCTTTGCAGCCAATTTTCGGTCCTTCTCCTTTCCCACAAAATGGATATTGGGATCCTTACCAACCTTAGATAGACCGGTGATACGGTGTATCAAATCAACATTTAGATCAATTGGCCTCCCGAGCCAAAGGTAACCTCCATGAACGCAGGATAGCAGTGTTTTAACGACTGCGTTCACTTCATTGCTACGCCCAAAGTGCGGTAGCTTCAACAAATTCAAGAGTCCAGGGCGCTCAAGATTTGCTGCAAATCCCTTGGGGATAAACTCGTCAATTTTTCTGGTGGGATTATGGACGATATCCAGATATCGGTCCAACTGGAACTGAGGATATGTCTTATAGTCTCCAAGGTTAAAATCAGAGAATTTAACCAATGGAATGTTTCCCAATAGTTGGCCTTCTACCCGCTCACTAGCCGGTAGTGGCGGTAGCGGAATTGGATACTTTGCATTCTTCGGAATCTGTACATCCGACGCATCATCTGGACGCGGAGGAATATAGTTCACCATAGACGCGAGCGGCTCTGGAACAGGTTCCTCCGGCTGCTGCTGAGATGCTCTTGTGCCTGGAGATGTTCTGGGATCAGTAGCACCGGGGTGTACATAGGTCGAAGCCGTCACCGGAGTGGCCATGCCGAAATCTAAGCCTCGGCGCAGAAATTGACGAACAACTTCTTCAGTTGATAACTTCTCCGTTGTGAACCAATGTAAATAACAAAACTCTGGATAGCAAATGGCGGACCTGCGTAGGGTATGGATGCTGAAAACAAGGGGAAATACTCTGCACACTCGGCTCTGAAAACAATAATTTGGATCTTCAAACACAACTATGCAACTCGAGACAGTAACCCGAAAATGATACAAGTGTGAGGTATTTATAGCCAGCGGGGATAGTAAATGCGACCAAGTGGGGTAACGTAGCTATAGGCGGCTACAGATGAGTTGACAACACGCTATCCTCCTTGCCGTAGCGGTGCATTTAGTGTGATTGACGGGTTCTGACAGCCTTCCGGGAGAAGCTAATGCTTTCGGTGCCTGAATTAAATGCAAATCTTTCGGAGATTAAGCCGAATCCGTCAGAACGGCTAGACTTAAATAGCGGCCTTATCCTTCATTTATTCAAACGCGGCTACATAACTGCTTGAATTCAAAATTTCCGGTGGGTCATTTCAACTTAGGAAACTGTGCCTCTATGGGTTCACAACAGAACTTTTTCAAGCGGCAAATTATCAAAGTGAACTCCGCAAGAGCGATAGTTCAATGGTCCAAAAACAAAACTTCGCCAGAGCGCACCGATAAGCGCTCTTCAAGCAATTTTTATTCAGGATGCGCGGATATTTCAAGGAACTGCGCAGGAAGCTGGAAACTGAGGGTGTGTCGCAGCTTCCGTGTAGACTGAATGCGATGTCTTTTTCAACTACACCGGACATCTGCACTTCTGAGCAATATATTATGTCGACAGGGCGGAGTGGCCGTCGCAATAAAGCTTAAGCCGACTCCCGTTTATCATTGTAGGTAGTAGTTCTCCATTCAGCTTTGCAAGCTGAACTGCGCCTCCGTCTGTTATTTTTATTACCTGAAAAGGGCCTAACCAATGCACGCGAAACTTGCCTGGAAATTTGATGAATTTACTATCATAAAGGAGTACCAAGTCTCCTTCTTCAAAGTGCTTATGCTTGATGTGCCTGTCATGCCAAGCTTTCTGTCTTGCCTTCTGTACCTGTTGATGAAATCCGGCCAAAAGTCTGTCTTCTTCTAAGGAAAGCAGTTGCGAAAGTCTTTCCTTCATAGTATCAGGATCTGCCATTTCTGTAATTTGCGCAATTCGGAGACTGGGAACAATGTATTCCATGGGCATAATTGCTTCTTTTCCATACACCAAGCTGAAAGGTGTGTGACCTGTTAGTTTCTTGCAAGTGGTTCTGTAAGCCCATAATACAGCTGTGACTCTAAGGTCCCAATCATCTCTTTGTTGATTACAGATTTTTGTCAGGGCATTCTCAAGAATCTTATTGAATGCTTCCACCGTACCATTAGCTTGAGGATGGTAGGGTGTACTCTTATGGTGATTAATTTGAAATTCTTCAGTAAGGGCCTCTATAGTCTCATTGAGGAAATGTGTACCTTGATCACTCATGAGGATCACTGGGCATCCAAACCTAGTGATAATGTTCTCGAAAATGAACTGCGCGGCAGTAGCAGCGTCGCAGTTCTTAACTGGCTTCGCCTCAGCCCATCTGGTGAGGTATTCAGTAGCTGTAATGATATATCTTGCGCCAGTTCTTTTTCCTGGTGGGTTAATAGGTCCTACAAAGTCAATGGCCCATTTATCAAAAGCACGCAGTGTGATCTGGGGTCTTAGCGGCATTTCATCTCTCCTTAAGGGTTTTCCTGTTCGCTGGCACACATCGCAACATTTACAGAATTCCTTAGTATCCTTGTGCAATGTCGGCCACCAAAGACCTGCGGCTAATATCTTTTGCGCAGTCGGCTTTCCTGCGAAATGGCCTCCTGCGGTACCTGAATGCGCTTCTGCGATGATAGAGCTCTTTTCATGTGGTAAGATACATCTGCGCAAAATTTCATCAGGGCCCAACTTATAAAGCTGGCCTGCTATCAAAGTGAAGTCTGCGGCTCTAACAACAAGTTGCTTTTTCTGCTGGATTGTAAACTCAGCCGGCGCTTGTCCGGTAGTGAGAAACTCAAGAATATCAGAATAATATTCGTCTGCTGCTTGGATAGAAAACAACTGTGCGTCAGGCAGATTGTCCTCCAGACTCGTAGGTTCCTCTCCTGACTCTATCCTAGATAGATGGTCAGGCCCTGCATTCAATCTGCCTGGTTTTACAATAACCTCAAAATCATATTCCTGAAAGAGCAGTAGCCATCTGCAAATTCTTCCTCCTAAAACTGGTTTATTGACCAAATATTTCAAAGCAGAATGGTCAGTATACATTTTAAAGTGAGCTCCTAACAGGTAGTGTCTGAATTTCTGTAGGGCATACACCATAGCTAATCCTTCCCTTTCTGTAGTGGTGTAATTCTTCTCAGCTGTAGATAGCTTTCTACTGGAGTAAGCAATTGGGTGGTCAATACTTCCTTCTCCAGACTGTGTAAGCACGATTCCTAATGCTATGGAAGAAGCATCAACATGAACATGAAAAGGTTTTCTCCAATCCGGGAAAACTAGAATAGGTGTTGTGATCATCTTTTCTTTAAGTGTGTCCAAGCTCTGTTGGCAATCAACCAATCATTACAACCATGGGAGATAGTACCTGTGAGAGCAGAAATTAGAACATATTCTTCTTCACTTGATGAGTCATCATCACTATCACTTTCTGCCCTAGCCTTCTTCTTTGGGGGTTCATCATCTTTGGCAGCATGAGCATGATATCTTCTTTTGTTATTCTTCTTCTTCTTATTGAAGTTGTTGTTGTTGTCTTTCTTCTTCTTGGGACAATCTGAAGCAAAGTGTCCCTTCTCATTGCAATTGAAGCATCTGAGATCTTTCTTATCTTTATGATAATGGTGGTGTGAGAATCTTCTATTATGAGATGATTCCTTCTTGGAGTTGCCTTTCCTGGCATGTGCTGTGGGAGCTTGATCTTCATTTCCCACCTTTTCTTCTCAAGCCACAAGCCTACCTTCTTCTTGAGAGCATTCTTCCCGCAATCTGTTGAAGGAGATCAACTTCTTCCTTGCACAAATTCCTTGAATAAAGGAATCCCATGACCTGGGTAGGCCATTTAGAGAGGCCATCACCACTTCACCATTCTCTACCATTTCATCCACTGCTTCTAGTTGTTCCTTGATCTGGGAGACCCTTGAAAAATAAGATTGAATGGTTTCTCCATTCTGAAACATTACTCTTTTCAATTGGTTCCGCAGGGTCATCTTCTGATTTATGTTCTTCCCTTCAAATAGCTTGGTCAAAGAGTCAAACATCTCCTTGGGTGTCTTTAGAGAAGACACATGGGGTATGATATGGTCTTTGATAGAATCAGCAATGATTCTCTTTGCCTTGACCAAGTTTTTCTTATGCAATACCTTAGCCTCTTCATCCTCTGGGACAGGGATGTCTTCTTTTACATATGAGTCCAACTCATTCTCTTCCAGGATTAACCCAATCCTATGCATCCAAGCTCGAAAGTTATCAGCTCCTTCAAGCTTATCCTCAAGCTTGGTGTGGTGAGACATCTTAAAGAGTACTTCAAATGGAAATAGAAAAGATTTAGGTCTTACCACATGAAATGCTGAAAACTGGATCTGGTCTCGAATTAGGGTTTGTCGAAAAAACCCTAAAAATTCAAAATGTGAATTTCAATTTTCTGAAAGGATAGAAAGATGCGCCTTGATGAGTTGATCAGCCTGGTGTATTTCGAATTTGAGATCAGCAAAGCTTTACCCTTCAGATTTTCCTTTTTGTCCTCCCGGGTTCACTAGGGAGAGCCCTGAATTAGGGTTTGAGTTTCCCGGAGATCTACCCACCCAAAAACCTCGATCCAAAGCTCTAAACTTTGATTTTTGCAAGGAGCTTCCAGCTATGTCTTCAGATTTCAGAAATTCCTATTTTTGTGGAAACCCTAAGTTTTAGGGTCAAATCTGAAAATGCTCAGATTGAATTCTGATTGGATAGATAGATTCTCCTTGATGAGTAGAGTCAATCTACTATACTGTTTTTCCAAAATTTGTGGAGAGAAACCCAATAAACAAGAAACTCAAGTTTTTGTCACTGCAAAATGTCTTCTTCTCAGGTTAGCTCTGATACCATGTTAAATTTTGAGCATTAATTCATAATACTCTAGGATCTTCATTGAGAGAATAACATATACAGTATATCAATGCATAACAATCACAATAAGCATCACAAGAATCAAAATCATGAGACAAGAGACACAGAGTTTCCGTGGGGAAAACCCTAAACTGAAAAACCCCACAGCTTCCTCAGAGATAGAGAGAGCAATGGCTCAACCAAAGTACAACCAAAATACACTTGAGATAGTCTCCTAAAAGCAGATGATCCTCCTCCTCACTAGTGCGCCACTTTCTGAGTGAGAGAGAGATGACTTTCCGAATGATCTAAATAGAGATCTCCTGATCTCTATTTATACTAACCTGTTTGCCCAGTGACCTTATGGGGCCGACTTGTCTAGCTAGGTACATCCACAATATAATATATATTTTAGGGCCGACCCCACACATGGTGGTGTAATAACCCATCGGCAAGTACACACACTTGCGACACTTGTCAATCCACATGACGACACTTCCTTATAGAGGAATAACAAATCTCTAATAAGGGTACCATAAATATATATGAAATACATAGATGAAATACATTCCAAAGTTACATATACATCAACACATCTTTCTCATTTTCAAGGTGCATCAAACCTTACATGACGCGCTCTACACATGGATGGAACACGTCGGTGACGTGAGTTTCCCTTCTACAAGGGCGTCACCATTCCACTGACGTGATTTTCCTTTGTGTAATGTGCGTCGATGTTGATTAAAGTGGATAAAGAGAATCTTTGAGTGACTTCTTGAACCTTGGGTGTCATGAAGGTTATCCCTACATACCTGTAAAGGTGGCATGCGATCCCCTTACCTAGTGGGATGATCCATTAAGCTTCTCCCCTAAATCTGTAACCTCTCCTATCCCTTTTGTCCCATAAATATGAACCCCCTCTCCATTGTTAAGAGAGGAAGAATAGAGTCGACATATGCTGGTGAAATTCTGCTAGGAGATCCTCTTCATCCATAAGAGGAAAAGCTTTGATATTTGGGGCTAGGATTGTTGGAAAGGAGTTACAACGTCAAATAATTGGTTGTAACACCTCCACTCATATTTCTAATCATATTCCTGAATGGAAGAGAAGACGTCAGCACATTAAGGATCCCATTCTAGATCAATTATTGGTTGATTGGTTTACCAAATCATTGGTTCCTATCATAGTCAAAGACATCACTATGGGTGGGGCAATTATAGAAGAACACGCTATTGCACATGCCCAATACTTAGACTTAGTTTATGCACAATTTGGAAATTTATACGACATAATTCCCAATGCCCCTTGCCCAACACATGACCCAATGAAACCCCCTACGGGATCACATGATGATGGAATCACTGGTTTTGTTCATACCCATCCTGCTACTTAATCAGTTGGATCACAAAGCCACATGGTTTCAACCCTAACCCCGTCACATGCTGGTAATAACACCAACCATTCACCCAGTCTTGCTTCCATTACGGAGGTGAATTCATTCCAATCTTCTTCATCTCATAAATCCAGTGGTAAGAATAAAAAAAAAGGTAAATCCAATAAATCTGCTAACCAACAGGAACATGAGAACAATCCAGAACCTCCTGACACCAAACCAAGACGGAAGGCTAAGTATCCATGCTTACTGTTCGATGATGACCACTTCACGAAATAATGCCCACATCATGAAGAAGTCCAAAAGTTCCTCAAAGGAAACCCTCAACACGTATTTTTAACGGACCCCTTCCCCACACAACAACAACAGTTGACCGTGCAAGAATCCACTCCTCCTCAAGGAGAATCATACACGACCACTCATGTTCTCATGATGCGTAGTGAAACCATTAACTTATCCACCAAGGAATGTACATACGATTTTGTTCCCGATAAGGAATCTAATGGAGGTAATACTGAAAAAATACTCCACATCTGCATCCACTATCCCTTTGTCACACGGTCCTTTGACCATATACAAACCTATACCAAATGCATTTTTGCATCCACCCAAAAGCATAATCAAAAAAGGGATTTTCAACCCCAATGCCCAGGCCGCTCAAAACTACAACATTGTGGAAGATCTAGCCAAGGAACCATGTGCTATCCTGACCCTTGAAGTGTTACAAAACTTCCCTAATCAACGTAAGACTCTGCTATCTTCTATTGGAGCAGTGGATCCAAAATCATCCAACACCATCATGTTTAGATTGGACAACTTTAAGTTGAGGATTTCCCACCAATTCACATTTCAAATCATTACCAATGTCACTAGGAAAAACATCCATTGTATAGTCTTAGATGAAGGAGCCTCTACTTCTTTAATGTCCTTGTCTTGCTGGAAAGCCATTGCCTCTCCTAAATTGAACATTTCCCCTACCACCCTGAAATAATTCCACGGACATGGATTCCAACCACACAAACGTCTGCAATATTTAGCCACTGAGTTGGGAGAAAATACTCTTTCCATTAACGTGGAAGTAGTCACAACGCAATTGGATTACAACTTATTGCTTGGTCAAAATTAGTTTTATGCTATGACTGTGGTCACCTCTTCCGTCTTCCGCATTGTGCAATTCTCCCATCAAGGGAAAATTGTCACTATCGACCAACTAGATTTTTGTATACTGGATATCACAACTCATCTTGCAGATAATATCCATCTTTAAGGAGACTCTTCACAAATATATGAGAGTGTGGGGGTAGGACTCCTTAAAAACTCATCTCTGATGGGAGTCTTTCCAAAACTTGATCACCTATCACACGTTTCCAAGGTGAACATGATCTCTTCCATGACCCTATCTTCTTGCATCTCAAGAGATCCTTGCATTGTTCCTAATCTTAATGATATCGATTCAATTAGAGCTTCAATTCCTCTCATCCCAACTGAGGCTACCTATGAGGCTATCCAATCGGCGTCTAAATCACCTGGTGGCATCAAACACAAGTTCTCTTCCATCTTGGTTGAACTCATCCTAACCATCGTTTTATCATCTCCTCCAGAATTTTCACTCTCATGAATCAATCATGGAGATTATGAGCTTGGATGAGCCTCATGGGAATACAATCACCATCGATCATCCTTCCTCCTGCCTTTAGACACGGTAGAGAATGCGATTCAAACTATTATTTCACAGGATGTCATTTCCAACTCTCGACCTCCTATTCTTACCCAGCATATGGTAACCGAAGGAAATTTGGAAAACATTACACCTACTACTACCATCAACATCTCGGTGAAACACGATGTCATGGAGAATATCCATATTGGCCAAACTTGTTCTTATGAAGAAATCAAAACCTATACGGCTGTTATAGCTTGAAATGACACCTCTCCGTCCGTGACGACACTTGCTTCCCTTGGTCGCATGACGACACTTCTTGAGATCAAGTTCAGTCACACAACGGGACATTTGTGGATGGAGGAGTCATTTGGGACACTAAAAATGGTTGAAATTACCTCATTCTTGACCCATTTGATGTATATGACCCTTAGGAACATTTTTCCAGACCAAACCATCTCCTGAAAATGAGCAGAAAAGCCTTTTTTTGGCCATTTTTCACTATGAGCGCGACTCTACTGTTATAATAGTAGCGTGTGTACGCGACTTTACCTCATTCAAATTAGCGCCCATTGCCTTATGTACGCGACTTTGTCTACTATAGAGTAGAGTACACACTTGTTTTGGTCAAAAAATCTCGAAATTCGAGTAAGTTAAGTTGGTTGGGAAACCTCTTGAGTGGTTATAACTTCTTTTCCTCTTCCTCATTGATTATATAAGGAGGGTAGAAGGGTCATGTGAAGGAGACCAAGCCCAATTGCAAAGTTATGCTGGAGGAATGGAGACCCTCATCCCCTTCTCTTGTGCTTCAGTTTTGGTAAACCCTAGTACAATTGCTTAGAGGCTGGGATCCTTGGAGAAAGGAAGCAGGAGATCTTGAATCTAGGTTTCGTGAAGTGCCAAGCTTGAAGGAAGGTATAATTGTATGTACTTGCTTTCATTCATCAATAAAGATCAGACGTTCTTCTCTTTCCAAATATGACCTATTAATGTGTCTTAAGATTTGATCACTGTTTGTTTATAATCTGATGTCTCTTTCTATTAAGAATATCAGTATTATATATGTAGTCAAATGTATTTGAGAAAGGTATCAAGTTGTTTTGCAGGTCTGGGCATAGCGACACTGGATAAGCATTGAAGAGCGAGGGAGGAAAAGCTAGGATCAACCTTCTGAATAAGGTGCCTACATCTCTAAACCCTAATCTCTTCATTTATTGGTTATACTTGCAGAATGCTTGTAAGTCTATCTTTATCACCGTAAGTTGGTAGTTTCTCCCCTGAACTATAGGTGCATTTTCCCCACAACAGAATGGCGACTCCGCTGGGGAAAGCCTAACTACTTAGGGGTATCCAAGGTCATTTCTTCAGTCTTTTTTGATGGTCTTTGTTCATTTTCTTGATTAGGATCAGTTAGTAGGCTCTGTTTGACCCTCCTGGGCTTTTTACAGACCCTTCCCAGCCCTTGCAAACCTTTGTGGACCCAGTTTGGGGGTTTTAACCCCGTTTTTTAGACTTCTTTTTTGTACGCTACTGTTTGTACCACACAGTAGCGCCCATACTGCTATGAGCGCTATTTTCCTTCATACACAGTAGCGCCCATATTGCTATGAGCGCTAGTTTCCTTCATACACAGTAGCGCTCAAAATCTGGGTTTGATTTTTTGAGTTTTTGGGTTGTGGACCCAAATATGGGGGCTGTGGCTGCATTTTTTGGGGTCCCTGATGACCTTAGGTCTGTGTTAAACCCCTGTAAGTGGTCTCCCATCCTTGTACTGATCCTACATTCATGATTTGAACCTATTTTGATCATTTTGGGCTTGTTTGGAAAGTTTTGGGGTTTGTTGACTTAAGTTGGGGGGTTGTGGACCTGTTTGGTGTTTTGTACCCTAATTTGAGTCTGATTGAACTTGCTTGCCCCATTTCCACTGGATTTGAAACCTCTTGAGTCTTTTTGACCCTGTTTGTATCTATTTGAGTGAAATTTCTCTTTTAGGTTGGTTTCTTGTCCTCCCTTATGCTTTTAGTTTTTCTTTTGTAGTGAAAGCTCAAGTGTTTTGGCTGTTGTTCAAGACCTTGTTTGCATTGTTTATGTGCAGACCTGAATTTACCAAACCATACTTCTTCGTAGGTCATTTGCTTCGTTTGGGTCTAAAAGTAGTTTTTGTACTCTTTTCCCAATGTTTGGCATGCTTACATCAATAAGAATTTGAAAGTCATTTTGGTAGCTTTTACTGTTTCATAAAGAGAACCTGACAGTTTCTTTGCTTTGCTTTGATAGTAGGTTAGTTTCAGTTTTTGTTTCTTACCTTTTGAAAAGCATAAAGAATTTTGGTTTATCTTCTGAATAGAGTACCTTGCAAGTGGCTTAAAAGATTTTAGAGTGCTTTGCATCAAAAAGAACAAGTTTTCTTTTGCATACTTATTGGTTTGAGTAGCTGCATTTTTAGGTTTTGAGTTTATTTTTGTACATTTAGACTTTATTTTTACCTTTTTTGCATTCAAAAGATTAAAAAATTGCATTTGCACATGCATTCTAGATCAGAATTTTAAGACTTGCATTGAAAAGAAAAAGATTTGTTTGGTGGTAAATATTTCATTTTCAGTACTCTATTTCTATTATAACCACTCTCACACACCCACTACCTTTTTGAGTAATCAAGTAACCTTTAAAATGAACTCTAATAAAATGAACTAGCAACATTTTCTTTTCTAGGTTACACTACACCAACTAGTTTTGGTTAGGATCTTGGGTTTAAAACACCTTAAACCACCCAAGATCACACATTGCGCAAAAATCGTAGTGAGACTATCATTAGGCAAACCCACCTCACTCAAAATTTGCCTGGGAGCATATGCAGTAGGTCAATGTGAGATCAGTTTGTGGGAATATCCCTCCTACTTTCTGTTCGAGCATACGCCAGGATCGGATTGCGTATTGGGGACTCTTTCGAGTTTCGGGCTTAGCTACCCTGCCCACGCTTTCTGATTCGACCGGTGACTGTTCCCCCAGGAGTTTTTGGTGTTGTGGTATCCTTAGTATCAGACTTTAGGTTCATACACAGGTGACAGCGGAGGGTATATCTGCTGTACCTAGGACAGACGTGGGAGGAAATCCCTTGCAGGTCTTTGGGAGGGCGGTTGGGTGATTCCAGCGCTTGCACCCTTAGTCATTGTATTGTGGACCCCGGGTAACTGTCCTTCATCCTTCGTTGATCTGTTCTGGGCCCTCATCATCCCAGACTCTTCTCCGGAAGGCATCTGTTTGCCTGGTTTGATTTACCTAGGACCTTTTTTAGTGGTGTGCTCTTTGTGCTACTTTTTTTTTTAGTTTGCCTTAGAGAACTTCTTGTTCATTTGAGCGAGAAACTATGTCTAGCATTCCGGCGAGTGCCAATCAAGGTACCCCTGTTCCGGGGGATCCTTGTGCTGTTCCATTCATTGGAAACATTGGTGCTCCCTTAATGGCTACTCTGAATCTTCCTGGATTCACTATTGGGCTGCCGGTTTGGTTGTTTTCCACTCCGAATGCCTTGCATGCTCCTGACGCTTCTTTTGTGAGCACCTCAAATCAAGAGCATCAGAACCCTGTGCCTCCTTTGCCAGTAACATCTTCTCCTCCTCCTTCTACCTCATGTGGCGAAAGTAGCAATACTAGTAACCAGCAGTCTAAAAGGAATAGACGGGGGAAGAATAGGAAGAAGATGCCAAAACAAGGGGGCAAGCACCCTGCCTCTGCAAATCATGCAGGGGGCACTCACCCAGCCTCTGGAGGTCATGCTGGGGGAAAACTTTTAGTCACTGAAAATCATACTGAAAGTTTGTCTTCAACCACTGTCAGTCATGTTGAGGACACGTCATTGATCACTGCTAGTCATATTAATGACAAGTCACCAGTTCCTGTGAGTCATACTGGAGACACCAGATCAGCCACTGCAAGTCATGCTGAGGGAGTTGACATTGTCGACAAACCCAACAAACAGAAGCTTAAGTTCCCTTGTAAGTTTTGCGAGGGAGATCACCTTACTTACTTGTGCCCTGTACTTCCAGAAGTGCAAAAAGTGTGGTCCTTAGTTCAAAAGTCTTCTGCTTCTGAGCAACCAGCCTCTGTGAGTCATGCTGGGGGCAAGCTGTCAGCCAATGCTAGTCAAGCTGAGAGTACTGACGTTGTAAAGGAGTCTAAACCTATAGGACGGAAACCAAAGTTCCCTTGTAAACTTTGTAAGGGAGATCACCTTACTCACCGATGCCCTGCCATTCCAGAGGTACGAAGAGTGTGGTCCATGTCTGAAGGAACCTCTGTTCTTGAGTTGTCTATAGATTCCCTGCAGCCAGATCAACTTTTGGTTGATGAAGTGGTTGAACCAATGCAATCTTTGGTCGACCCCACTCTTCCTTCGGAGAGTGAAGTGATTGAATCGATGCAATCTTCGACCGATCCCATCAGTCCTTCAGAGATTGATGCACCTACTACTGAAGTCTTCTGCATTTCCAGTTTGGATGTTCCTGAAAAAGGGGGCACTTCATTTGTGCCATGTGAACCCCTACCAAGCCCTAGGATTGTTTCCTTTGATTGGAATAGTCTAGCCGAGCCTCGCCTTCCTTCTTCGACACCTTTCCAGATAAAGGTTGATATCGGGAACCATACGGTTGATCGATGCATTGTTGATGAAGGTGCTTCTGTTAGTATCTTATCCGCTTATGCTTGGAGAGATTTGGGTTTCCCTAATGTTATTCCAGCTGTTAATTGGCCGTTGACCTTCAATAGAAGACCTAGTGAACCGATCGGATTCCTCCGTCAGGCACCTGTTACCTTGGGTGGAAAAACAGTCTTAGTTGATTTTATGGTTCTAAAGGACCCTGTGGACTTTGATATGATCCTTGGGCGTGATTACATTTATGCTATGCATGCTGTGGTGTCTACGTTTTTTCGTGTGATGCATTTCCCTCATAACGAAAACATTGTCACCATCGACCAGCTTGCATTCGTTGATCCTCCTTATTACCCAATTGAAGACCAGTCTGGTCCCTCGTCATTAGGCACTACTATGTCACATGAGCCTTATGTGGCATATTGTTACTTGAGTTCAACTGCTACTGAGAAGAAGTCTCTGAGTTCATACTTACCTTCTCGGGACTTGGTCCCAGCTTTTGACCAAGTGACACCTCCATCTGAATGTTTAGATATGTGTTCTATCTGGGATGATATACTTCCTTCCGATGAAGTTTTCCTAGAGTCTATAGTACAGTCTGCCATTCATTTGGATGTTGATCCAGTCGCAGTTATGTCCAACCCCGGTTTGACCTTAAAGTCTGATCTTCCTACTGTTGAGTCTTTGGCCTCTCCTATAGATCCGCAAATCGGTGTTCCTGCTGAGTTTGATTCTGCTTCTAGAATGTTCAACTCCCATGATGATGAATTTGTTTCTGCAGATTCCATCATGTCCTTCAACTTTGATCTTCATCCTGAAGTTGATCTTGTTGATTGTAAGTCCTCGGGCTTGGGTACCATAGAGTCTTCATTTGAAAACTCTGCCTTGTTTATGCCTGCTGTTGATGATAGTGACGTTGAAAGTATTTCTACCACAGTGACTTGTATCGGGTTTTCCTTTACATATGTTTTAGATATGATCCTGGTACTAATGTTTCTTGGAGACAGGATTCTTAGCTGGATGTATACTTGCTTACTGGTCCTTTTCGACACCTTGTGCGACCATGTCAGGTATATTCGGAACCTTGCATATAGGTTTAGGCTTCCCCGCTGTTATGTTGCATTTGAACCTTTTGCCATCCGAATTCGCCATAGGGTCGAACCTGTTGGATATTGGTGTGTTAGCCATTTCTTTATGCATTTTGCACCAGTCCAACAGCAGAGCCTACCTAACATGGGTCACCCTAGTCAGCACCCTTATGCCATTCTGGTGCCCATGCTGAGTTTTTCTCATAGGTTCGGGAGCCTATTTAGATTTACCATGAATTTGAGAAGAAGCCTCATATCTTTCTTCCTCATATATTTCTGGCCATCCCTGATAAGGCTCCCATCTTTGTGTTCAAATTGCATATGCATCTATTATGATCCCGCTTGCGCTAATGAGCCTGAAGCCGGCTTCCACGCTTTTAGCTCATTGTATAAGCCTCCATCTCCAATCTCATTTCCGCTAAGCCATGTATCATTTTGCCTACGCAGTTTGACACCTTTTACCTGGAGGAGACACACCCTGAGTGTCCTTATCTTGCTCATGTTCCTTGCATTAGGCATTGCTTTGTTCCATGCGCTTGGAGCTAGTTTTGCATGTCCCTGACACTCGTTTCCTCCCATTTCGAGCATTCTTCTTTTACTTCGAGCTCGTTAAAAACAGTAAGTAGGTTACGAGCAGTCTTCCACCTTTCCTTCGAGCTCGTTAAAAACAGTAAGGAGGCTACGAGCATTCTTCTACCTTCACTTCGAGCTCGTTAAAAACAGTAAGGAGGCTACGAGCATTTCTTCCACCTTTCCTTCGAGCTCATTAAAAACAGTAAGGAGGCTACGAGCATTTCTTCCACCTTTCCTTCGAGCTCGTTAAAAACAGTAAGGAAGTTATGAGCATTTTCCTATCTCCTTTGAGCTCGTTAAAAACAGTAAGGAGGTCATGAGTTTACTTTTCCAGACTCGTTAAACCTTTATGGAAAAGATCCCTATGGAGTTCTTTTAAGCACTTTTCAGACTCCTTAAATAGGAAAAGTTTGCCGAGCATAGTTGTCTTTTCGGGCTCGTTAAAATAACTGAATCGACATCCACTTAGGTATAGAATTACCCCTTTTCCGGGCCTTGGTGGATAAGTTACGGAAAAGGTATACTCTAGGTATACTCTTGTATGCGCTAGAAGAGTTCTTCTTCTATCATTTTACACTTTTTCGGGGAAGGAGACTAACTTTACGAAAAAGGACCTTTGGAGTCTCTCTTTAGGGTTTTCAGACTCTCTAAATATGAAAATACCAAGCGAGCACATATCAATCCGGGCTCGATATAAAATCCACGGATAAGTGTATAGAGGACTGTTTAAGTTTTTCAACTCTATAAGCAAGAAAACACCGCCGAGCACAGACCAATCCGGGCTCGATATAAAATCCACGGATAGGTGTATGGAGTTTTCTTCTAGGTTTTTCAAACTCCTTAAATATGAAAATATCGTCGAGCATGCTTTAGTTCTTTGTCGAGCTCGTTAAAAAATGAAAAAGGAAAGGGAAGGGAAGAATGTTAAAATATCTTTCAATATGATGGCAGCAAGTCAACTATCTCCTTGAACAAAGCACCTGTTTTGAGTCTATCAAACAAGTTGGGTTCTAGCGTTGGCCTTAGGGTAAACTTGATCTCAGAGTTCCTACTCCTCCGTTTGGTTAGTCTTTCAATCATTTGGAGAATCTGTTAATGTCTCCTACATTGCAGATATGTATCCTGGTCTCTTTGTGTTCAAAGCTTCCTAAGTCACTCTTGTGTCGTGCTCACTATTCAAGGATATAACCTGTGTCGGCCATTCTGCAGTTGCCTTGACCTCATGTGTTGGCCATTCCTTGGTGTCAGTATGTTTCATCATGTGTTCCGTCCTACTCCAAATCAGCTCATACCTTTTGAGTGTCCCTCGTGTTGGATGATGGAGGATGCATTAAGGCCTCCCTTCCAACGAACTTCTTCCCATCGACTTCAACTCATTGTGCTCTGGGAATGAAGTTTAGAGTTTCAGTTAGTACCTTGGGGATTGCAGTCATTAGTGGCAGTTTCCCTCGCTATTGGATAGATGGGAATACATCAATGTCTCCTATCCGATGGATTCTTCAAGTGTTCGACGGCAAGACCACTTATTTGCACTTGCTTGAATGTACTAGGTACCTTGGGCTCCATTTTCATTATTGGTGGACACCCTCGCGTTTGTTAACGGTATACATCAATGACCGGTAATCAAACGATACCTCCCATGTTCGACATCAACTCATTTATTCGCATGGATAGGTTTGTACCTTGGGTTGTTTTTGGATGAAGACCTTGGGATCCTCGATAGCATCACCTCATTTATGTTATTGCCCAAGTTGCGCAAGACTGAGCCCCACTCCTTTTGGCTCTTGATGAGACATAGATCCAGCTTGTTCTCTATGGCTATGTTCTCCAGTTTTGACATAGATCCACCTTGTATTTATGTGGCTATGTTTCGACTTATGTTCCTCATGGATCCACGCTTGTATTTTAGTGGCCACGATATATGCATCAGTATTTTGGATCATTATTGTATCCTCTTGGAGATCATGTTCCATCATTTGAACATGGACAGTTACCCCATGGATAAGTTTGTTTGACTTTGCCTTTGCTTTCAGGTACTTCATTTGAGCCTATGATTCTTGGTTTCTCCGTTCCTCCACGATTCAACTCTTTTTTATTTATAATGTATTTCGGCCATCGTTTCCTGTACTCCCTCTGACCTCATACATTAGGGGGCATCTGTTATAGCTTGAAATGACACCTCTCCGTCCGTGACGACACTTGCTTCCCTTGGTCGCATGACGACACTTCTTGAGATCAAGTTCAGTCACACAACGGGACATTTGTGGATGGAGGAGTCATTTGGGACACTAAAAATGGTTGAAATTACCTCATTCTTGACCCATTTGATGTATATGACCCTTAGGAACATTTTTCCAGACCAAACCATCTCCTGAAAATGAGCAGAAAAGCCTGTTTTTGGCCATTTTTCACTATGAGCGCGACTCTACTGTTATAATAGTAGCGTGTGTACGCGACTTTACCTCATTCAAAGTAGCGCCCATTGCCTTATGTACGCGACTTTGTCTACTATAGAGTAGAGTACACACTTGTTTTGGTCAAAAAATCTCGAAATTCGAGTAAGTTAAGTTGGTTGGGAAACCTCTTGAGTGGTTATAACTTCTTTTCCTCTTCCTCATTGATTATATAAGGAGGGTAGAAGGGTCATGTGAAGGAGACCAAGCCCAATTGCAAAGTTATGCTGGAGGAATGGAGACCCTCATCCCCTTCTCTTGTGCTTCAGTTTTGGTAAACCCTAGTACAATTGCTTAGAGGCTGGGATCCTTGGAGAAAGGAAGCAGGAGATCTTGAATCTAGGTTTCGTGAAGTGCCAAGCTTGAAGGAAGGTATAATTGTATGTACTTGCTTTCATTCATCAATAAAGATCAGACGTTCTTCTCTTTCCAAATATGACCTATTAATGTGTCTTAAGATTTGATCACTGTTTGTTTATAATCTGATGTCTCTTTCTATTAAGAATATCAGTATTATATATGTAGTCAAATGTATTTGAGAAAGGTATCAAGTTGTTTTGCAGGTCTGGGCATAGCGACACTGGATAAGCATTGAAGAGCGAGGGAGGAAAAGCTAGGATCAACCTTCTGAATAAGGTGCCTACATCTCTAAACCCTAATCTCTTCATTTATTAGTTATACTTGCAGAATGCTTGTAAGTCTATCTTTATCACCGTAAGTTGGTAGTTTCTCCCCTGAACTATAGGTGCATTTTCCCCACAACAACGGCCTTGTTCAAAGAATTTTGTGACATATTCGCATAGAGATATGAAGAAATGCATGGGATTGATCTTGTGATTGTGGTCCATGAGATCAAAACTTATCCCAATGAAAAACCTATCCACCAAAACATATGTCCAATGAACCCTCGAAATATTGCAGCTATCAAAGAAGAAATTGAAAATATGTTAAAATTTGGTTTCATTTATCTTGTCCCCTTGACATATCGGGTCTCTAATATCGTTCTGGTTACAAAAAAACAAGGAACCATCAAATTCTGTATTGATTACCAGGATCTAAATAATGCTTGTCCTATGGACAATTACCCCACCTCGTTTATGGACCAAATCATTGACAACTGTGCCGGTAGTGTAATATTTTCATTTATGGATATATTTTCTGGATACAATCAAATTGAGATCCACCCAGCAGACCAACACAATACTGTGTTCATCTTCCCATGGGGTACATTTGCATACCGCAAACTACCTTTTGGCCTTAAAAATGTTGGTCCCACATTCTAATGGGCCATGTTGTATGCCTTTCATGATACTAAGGATTTCATGGAACCCTACCTCGATGATTTTCCAGCTCAATCAAATCATCATGAGTTTCACATCGATCATCTGACAACCATTTTCATCAAATGTCAAAGCTATAGCATCCGCTTAAATATCCACAAGTGCATATTCTATGTATATTATGGATGTCTTCTTGGCTTAATCATCTCAAAATATGGGATCCTCAGTGATCCCCTCAAGGTAGAGGCTATTCTAGCACTACCCCCACCCACTGACATCACCGAAGTTCAAATTTTGTAGAGGAAGGAAAACTACTTGCATCGTTTCATGTGTAATTATGCGAAAAATATATGGGGTTATACGCGATTATTAAAAAAGGATGCCCTTTTTGTTTGGGATGACTATGCCCAAAGTGCCTTTGACAATCTCAAGCATGAAATTACTCACGCACCCGTGTTACAGTCACCTGATTACACCAAGGATTATATTGTTTATCTTGCTACCTCTACCTCGACTATTGGTATGGTTTTAATGTAGGAGGATAGAAACATGCAAGAACATGTGATTTACTACCTTATCAAGGGTATTATCGACTTTGAAACTCGTTATTCACATGTTGAAAAGTTTGTTATGGAAACTGTCATCATTATCCAGAAGTTCCGTCATTACATTTTTCTCAGTACTACTACTATAATTGTTGATTCCAACCCTATGTAACACGTATGAACTCGTCAAGTACTATGGGAAAAATATTCGCGCAGATCATGATTCTTCAAGAATTCAATCCACATTTTGGAAAGAAAAAATCAAAAAATTCATTAGTGTTCGTGGAGATAATTTGTGAAATTCCCCGTATTGATCAAGAGTCTGAGCCCATTGACTCTCTTCCCGATGAGTCATTTTTCCTAATTAGTACTTATGATCCATGGTACAAATATATTACCTTGTATCTCCAAACACAATGATTTGAGCCTCACCTATCAACGATGAACGTCATCGTATCCTCCATCAAAACAAATATTATCTAATCATCGGTGACACTGTATATCGCCATGGAATTGATTCATTATTATGACGATGTTTGACTCAGGAGGAGGCCGAGTATGTCCTGATGACTCCCACTTGGGGGAATTTGGCGGTCACCTCTCTAGGATGGATACAACCCATAATATTTTAGATGTTGGATACTACTGGTCATCCATATTCAAAGATTGCATGGAAGTTGTTAAGAAGTGTCCTCCCTGCTAGTTTTTTCATTCCAAAAAGTGCACTCACCCTGCCCCTTTATATCCAGTTATTGTCACCTGTCCCTTTGAAAAATGGTACATATATTTAATTCACTGTAAGCCTACCTCATTCGGGGGGCATGGCTATGCGATTGTAGCTGTTGACTATTTCACTAAATGGGCCGAGGCAATGCCTACATATAATGAATATGGAAAAACCACCGCACTCTTCATGTTCAATCATGTTATTGATAGGTTTGGGATTCCATGAGCCATTGTCACAGACCATGGATCACATTTCCTGAACCAAATGGTAACTGAATTGAGCACCAAATTGGTATTTCTCCATGAACACTCAACCCCCTACTATCCCCAAGCGAATGGTCAAGTAGAGGCCATCAATAAGGTCTTTAAAACCATGATACAATGCATGGTACGGACCCATAGATAAAATTGACACTTAATTCTCTTTTCATCCCTTCTCGAATATAGAACCTCCATCAATATGTCTATTGGTTTCACGCCATTTCAATTGGTATATGGAATGGAGGCAATATTTCCTATTGAGTGCAATATTCTGCCCTTGAAGCTAGCCGTCAAAATCCTACCAAACACTACTGCTAAGGAAGAGAGATTCTTATACTTATCCAGACTCGATGAAACTCGTCGTGATGCTGCTCTGGCCAATGAAACGCACAAGAAACACATCAAATCCCGGTATGATAAATCTATAAAACCCTGCATCTTTAACGAGGGTGATTTGGTTTTGACATATACCAAAAACATGATAAACTAGGGGAAGGTAAACTTGAGTCCATGTGGCATGGGCCATACATTGTAAAGCATGTTTTGGAAAAATGAGCTTATGATTTGGTCGATTATGATGGAATACCCTTAGGAGAGCCTCAAAATGGGATCTACCTAAAATGGTACTATGCTTAGGTCATCCTACATCAGTACTCAATATATATTTTATATAACGTGTGTTTGATTTGGTGTGACACTTTCCTTTTAGTGTGTTAGGGTCTCATTCCAATTATAATTGCTTATACCATGTTCTGCCTGGCTATGCAGATGGAAACCTGTTATGGATTCGAGGACGGCACTAGCTGGCACACCCAAAACCTCGCTTTGGAATCTTGGATACTTTTTCCCCTGTTTATGAGTTGATAAGTTCAGGTGGACTTTTCTTAGGTTATGAAACTAATAATATTTCTGAATACCATGCAGTAATTGGATTATTAACCAACGCTTCCTCCCATAAAGTGAGCCGTATTGTCGTTCACCTAGACTCCCAGCTTATAGTCTTTTGCTTGAACTGAATCTATGCCATCCATGACCCTACATTACTTCGTTTGTTTCGTCGAGTACATCTCCTTGAAATATCTTTTGAGTTTGTTCAATACCAAAATATCCTGAGGAATATGAACACGGTTGCAGATTCATTAACTAACTTTATATTAAATTGGCACATAGCACATTTTTAAGACATTTCATTAAAAATGTATAGTTAGCACAACATGCAAATTATCCATCAGTACATAAGAAACTTACACTGAGAACCACATTCATCATAAAGACACATTGTATAAATCGATAGATAATGTTTTATATTAATTATGATAAAATTCTTACAAAAAGTACTGACACAAAAAAATATGAATCCCATAGCTTTCAGTCTATCATGTCTACAAAAAATCTGAAGCTCATGGATTTCAAGTACGTCGCTACATATAGATCCTGTTGCTACTGGTTCTCATGATAGCACATGACATCCCTCGCCACCCGATGTGGTAGTCGACCAAAATAACCAGATACCCCAACTGTATGACGTTGATAGCGTCGTGACAAGTCATCTATGGATATATCTGGGATATCTACAGTCAGTCTCTGGAGGTTCTCCTAGATCTCCTAGAGTTCCTCTACTACCTCTTGGTCGGTTTTTGTTGCTCTGACTCATACTCTCCTTTAAATAGGAGAAGATCCAGCCAGTATCGAAGGCCCAAAATATGTGTAGCAAAGTATAAAATATCAATACTACAAAAAAATGAAAAATCATAAAAAATTAAAAAATTAAAAAATTAAAAAATTAAAAAACAAAAGAGTTTTATTCTTACCTAGTTCACCCCAGTGCGCTCCCGTTGGAAGCGCTAAGGCCAGATCCCCTCGAAAATCCAATCCTGCATATGCATAGTCTTCTCCCGTAAGTAGCTGACTACGTAACCATCTAAAGATAATAGGCCCATAAGTGATTATAGGCACACCACCACCATTTCGAGCCACCGACCCACCACCTCAACCCATCTTAGCATGCGTGGATATCGTGGATCGAGATCACTAATCTCTACCTGTGGGAAAAGAAGGGGTACCCTCTCTAGGAAGAAGGAGACCACAATCGACCAATAGCCAAGATGTTTGAGTTCCCCTGTTAGTCCCAGAGATGTTCTAAGGCTATCTTTAGAACTGTGCTTGGGCATCAATAATGTCTTCTGAAATTTTACTAAATTGAATCACAGTTGACAGAAAATAATGTAGAATTCCGATCTTGAAATATAAATGGGCAGTATTTCAATGTGACAGAGATCAAACTTTGAGTAGAAAATGGAACATGAAATGGCATAAGATAAAGGTATGGTAGAAAGTAAATCTTTATCCTACGATTTAAGAATGATGTGTTGAGCCTGGGAGAGGAATTCAACATCCTTAACAAAATGAACATAGAACCGCCACTGGGTAATACAAGGATATTACCTCCACATAAATTAGCATGAATAATTCAATTACTAACATCATATAAGAAATAACATTAAGCAACTGCACTCATATTAAACTCAGAACTGATCTACGAATCATACATACATGGAAGAGATGAATAACAGGAGAAGGAACAAACTAAACACATTAAAACTTTGAATCCATGAAAGCTCCAAGATATGGCAAAAATATTTTTCTTTCTATATTGATCAAACTATCAAATATATGACGTGATACTTCTTACAAAAGAGAGATGACCCTTTGGCTACTGCCTATTTAGCTATATATAGCCTTCCTACTTTCTACAACAGAAATTGTTACAATCAGTTACAGCTCAACAACTTTAAGTTT
The DNA here is from genome assembly GCA_027924585.1 of Larix kaempferi. Taxonomy (NCBI): domain Eukaryota; kingdom Viridiplantae; phylum Streptophyta; class Pinopsida; order Pinales; family Pinaceae; genus Larix; species Larix kaempferi. The sequence goes on along the minus strand of BSBM01000125.1, from coordinate 3,777,309 downwards.
TTATGTTTATAATCCCTAACAGAGTCTGTTACAATATCAGACATATGGAGCATTACTGGTCATCCTATGACTGTGACCCGGGACCACTTTGCTAGCAAAGTAGTACGTCGGTTTTGACGAAGTTTGCATCACCATAAATTATAAGGTATTAATGATGTAACGTCTTTCAGAGCTATCAGGAACCTTTTAGACACTTGTTGGACCACCTACGACCCCATGAAGATGTAGCTGAGACCATACCGCTGAAGAATGTTGTTTTGCAGACCTCTACTACCTATTTCTTCCACCCCGTCCAAGCCCTTTTCTCTCGGACCATACTTTCGACGGGGAAAAAGTTCACCTATGATGTCGAGCTATGGACCAGAACCTGATTCTGTCATTGCTTCGCTGAAACTACTCAGGTTCTACCACTTCACCATTTGATCGTCTTTGGTTGGGACCAGCATATCCCCTCCTTCTGTGATCCTACATCTAGAAGGCCCATCTCCCTTTTAACCGTTGTAATAGTTGAACTCTCCTTAGACATCTCAGGTGAGACCTAGGGCTTCTCCCATATGAGTTTCTGTGAATGCGCATCTGCAGGCTATTCATGGACGCTGGTCATCTGAATCCTCAGTGCTCCTAGAGATCCTCCTCTTGAGATGAAATGCACCATTGGGAACCCTTTTCTTTCAGCTCGAACTAATCCCCTCTAAACAATCTGCGTGTCTTCGGCTTCGCGCTCTAGACCAGTGAAGTTTAGGAGCTTTGAAATACAAAATAGGCCAGCTCGTGGAGTATTTAAAGAGCTTCTTGAATGATCCTCGGTGAGCGCACATGTACTATCATAATAATTACACAATTACCCTTCCGGGCTTTGCGTGTTGAGAGCATCTTACAGCTCATACGGAGATGGCGGTGGTAATGAGTACTGAGAGGCACTACTTCCAAGTGATGGCAGACGTTGACAAGACATAAACCATAAGTGGTTTTCAGGACCCCCAAAGAGTGGTTTAGGAAACCCACTTTAATCCCCCTGAGTAATCCTGGAACTACGATGTGGACGGGTTGGTTTTACCTCACGGGATGGCCAGAAGTGATAAACTTCATGCAGTTGGCCAACCCTGACACTCTAATGGCCATCGATCTTCTGCCAGGGTGCCTCGAGATAAATTCATTAAAGGATAAAACTTTTAAGGATGGGGCCCGCTCCATGTCCAACCTCCTCACTTGATGCTAGATGCTTCATAAAACCGTCATGGTGGTTCTGGTGGTTTCAAGATCCCTTTAAAGCGGTCTGGGAAAACTGCCTTGGGGGCCCTGAATGAATGAGAGGCAGACATACATCCACGATGGTTTTTTGTTCATGGCGGCTTGGTCCATGTCAAATGCGAAGTGCTCATGGGTTCTGAATGCGAGCATATAAGACTTGTCTCCACAAACTGATATTTTGGGCTTCTGCTGCGCCATCCGGCCGCTACCGCACACCACTCTTCCACTTTTCGTACACCAGATCACAGCTCTGAATTCAATTTCTATGATATTTCTGGAGTCTAGTGACGAGCTTTCCCATTCTGAATCTTCCTCTTGGGAGAGGTTGAGAATAGTAGACTAGTTCCTTTAGTTCATTGGGTTGTGGAGTCATATATGCTTGCTGACAATAGAGCTATAGAGAAATAATCAGAAAAAATAGGTAACAGAGCTGATTATGATTTTGAAAAATAAAAACAAAGAGGAAACGAGAAATGTTACAAATATGGTACATCGGATCCAATTACAAAGTGGGAGAAAGGAATTAGTAGTGAAAGAACTGCTTTAGGAATCTCCCATTCATAGGCTTCCCAAAGATTTCACCATTAAGCTGGGCCAACTCATATGTGTTGTTGTCGTAGATTGTGATAATTTTAAAAGTACCCAGCCGTAAATTGTCGAACTTCCCATGCTTAGACCTTGGCTCTCTTCTAGCATCCCATTTTAGTACAAGATCTCCGTGTTGAAAATCTCGAGCAACAACCCTTCTGTCAAAGGTCGCTTTCATATTGTCCTTGTAGATTTTAGTAGAGTCGTCCAGCTGTTCTCTGACCTGTTGAATCTCTATCAACTGATGAATTCTTCTTTCCATATCATACGGCTCCTCACTTTTTGGTTGTAGTATTTTCATTACCGGGAGACCCAATTGAATCATGAGGATAGCTTCCTTTCTGTACACCAACTGAAATGGCGAAGTGCCTATGGCCCATTTGACACTGATTCTATCTTCCCATAATGCGAATTTTAATTGAGAGTCCCAATCTTTTTTGTTTGCATTGAGAATCTTCTTAATAATATTCACCAGGATCTTATTAGAAGACTCGGCCAAGCCATTTCCCCGCGGGTAGTATGCGGTTGAATAAACGAACTCGATATTATAATTTTGGAAAAAGTTCATCATCTTATATGACTTGAAGGCTGGAGCATTGTCTGTAAGTATTTTCCTTGGACAGCCAAATCTTGCCAAAATATTGTCTTCTAGGAAGCTTATTATAACTGAGTCATTTGCGTTCCTAGTGGGAATAGCTTCCACCCATTTCGTGAAGTAATCAGTGGACATGAGGATCCATCAGTGTTGGCCACTAGATTGAGGATTTATTTCCCGAATAAAATCAAGCCCCCACTGTTGGAAAGGTGCTTCCACCCTAATGGGTTTGAGAGGTAACGGTTGCAACTTTTTCTTTCTGGAGAACATTTTCCATTCCTTACATGCCTTGATGATCTTGCTCGCATCAGTAAATAGAGTAGGCCATAAATAGCCTACTCACAATATTTTATGAGCAGTTTCCCTCCATGCATGATGCCCTCCACACATACCTTTGTGGAACTCGGTAATTATGCCCTATGTCTCCTCTTCTACAATATAATTAATAAGAATGCCAAGTGGGTCTTTCCAGAAAAGGTAACCATCTAAAATACAGTATTTAACTGCTCTGATTTTGAGGAATATTATTTTAGATTTCTCCATTTTAGGAGGATAAGTAAGGTGCCGCAAACAGTAAACTATGTCCCCGTACCACTCCAACACAGTAAATTTTTCAGCCACCTGGTCAGGAAGGTTTTGATGACCTTCTTCGTTTTCTGGACCCAGGGGTTGATCGATCAAATTGATCTCCAGGGCTTGGTAGTTTGACTCAACCAGCAGCTTATCTAATCCCCGTCCTTTCACCAACTTGGTCAGCTTGATTTCCATATCATATTCTTGAATCTTGGAAATCCACTTTCCTTTTCTTCCTTCACTATCAGGCTGAAATAAGATATCTTTAATGGTACTCCCCATGACATGAGTGATGATCTTGGAATGCAAAACGTAGCTCCTGAATGACTTAAGTGATTTAACAAGGGCATAGGACTGCTTCTCCATAGTGCTATATTTTAATTATGCATATCTTAGGGCTCGGCTAAAGAAAGCGATAGGTTGTTTGTGCCCTTCCTGATTTTTTTGCAAAAGGACTGCTGCAACAGTAACCTTAGAGGCAAGAGAAAAAATTAGGAAATCCTTGGTGTAGTCCAGGCTAGTTAAAACAGGCGCCTCTCCCAGAGAGTCCTTTAACTGTTTAAATGAGTTCCTCGTAATTGTAGTCCATTTTATCTTGGCATCTTTTTTCATCATGTCAGTAATTTGTTTCATTATGTCATCAAAGTTAGGAATAAACCTCCGTAAAAAAATTATTTTACTAATGAAAGACTGTACCTCCTTTTTATTTTGTGGGAGCTCAATCAGTTTGATAGCTACCACTCTTTCTGGATCTATCCTCATGCCATCCTTTGCAACAATATGCCCTAGAAGCTTTCCTTTTGTCATGGAAAAAAAGGACTTCTTTGGATTGAGAGAAATGCCATACTTCCTGCACTTCTCAAAGGTTTGCTCCAGATGCTGGAGATGGTCTGTGTCAGATTTGGAGAACACGGTCATATCATCCAGGTATATTACAATGAATTTGTCCTTTTCGCCGATGAATGTTGAGCCCATGGCCCTTTGGAATGTTGCACCAGCATTCATTAGATCGAAAGGCATCTTGTCATACATAAATGTACCCCATGGTGTAGTGAATGTTGTTTTTTCCCTGTCATCCTGATGCATTGCAACTTGGTTGTAACCCAAAAATCCATACATCATAGATAATTGAATTGACCCCACTACCTTTTGCAGAATATGATCCATTTTGGGTAAGGTATAATTGTCTTTCAATGAGCATTTATTCAGATTTCTGAAGTCGACACATAGCCGTATCTCACCGTTTTTCTTTATGACCAGTACTAGGTTAGCCACCCACTTTGAATATCTTAGAGGGATAATGAATTTTGCATCAAGAAGTTTCCTCACTTCCTTTTCGATCACTGGCAATAGGATGGGATTCACCTGTCTCAACTTTTTCTTAAATGGTTTAGCATCGGGCTTTAGGGGAATTCTATGGTGTATTATAGCAGTATCATAAGTCCGGAGGTCTTCTAACTTCCATGCAAAAATGTCTATATAATCTTTGAATAATACTTCATACCTTTGCCTTTGCTCGCTTGTCAGGGCCTGAGAGAATTTAACGAACTTGAGATCTTGCATGGTGCCAATATTTATTTCCTACACGGCCTCAGTTGTTGGCTGTACCACTGGTTTGACTGGGATTTAATTTTTGTCGAACAAATGTTCTAGTGGTACCATTCCTTTTTGGATGAAGTTTTTTTTTAACTGCAAAACCTTGTGGCCAGCGATCTACTGCATAAACCCAAAACTTCCTATATCTTTCATCTATGAATTACCTTCTTCTATTTCTCCAGAATCGCCGTCTATATCAATATTTGAGAATTCACCAACAAGTAGCAAGAAGCGTTTAATTTGTTGGTCATCCTCGAAAACCTTCCAACTTTTAACATTGTCAGGAATGGAGGGTGGGTATCTCATTTCAACCTCGTAATTTAGCTTCGGCTTCTTGGGGGGATGGAAGGAAATTTCCATCATGGCAGATTGTTGATTTTCTTCCAGAGGGACGAAAGTAATATTAAAGGCGTCAAAGAAATTCTCAATGAGGTCCCAAGCTAGACAGGGGTATGCTCTGACTCTTGGATGTTTAGTCTGATATACATTCCTGATTAGATTTACCACGAGCTTAGAGTCTCCAAAGACAGAAAGCTTGTTAACTTTTAAGTCTCTTGCCACTCGGAGGCCAAGGATGAGCGCTTCATATTCGGCGAAATTATTGGTGGTATCAAAATATAGCTTGTAATACAAACTGACTTCATCTCCTAATGGTGATGACAATACTACGTCTGCTCCAGATTCTCCTTTGGCAGACACCCCGTCGAAAAAGAGTTTCCACACATGGTTCCTGTTGTCCTCGATGACTGGTTCTACTTCCTAGATATGTGTGATTTCTCCTCCAGATGGGTCTCCTGATGATAATCTATAACATCCCATGTCCTCATCAGCTGCGTATATAGGGTATTTCATAGGACTGTCTCCGTTGCTTATAACATAGGCAAACATAGCTTCTCTGTATAACCTCCTGGTCTCTCCAGCAAAAATGGGTATGGTAGCAAATTTCATGTCCATTTGCATGGTGCCTCCCAGCTTCTTATCCCAGTTCCTTGACAGGAGCATGCCATATTTAGCTGGGACGTCTACCACTACTACGTCCATCATTACACTTTTGGCCGGTATCTAGGAAAGGGTGACCACCAAGTCTTTTATCATCCCTATGCATTTTACCGTTCTTGAATCAAAGCTGTAGAGATCATGATATGGCCTGGTGATCTCCAATCCCAACTATTCGATGATAACCTTGGGCATTAGATTATGAGATGCTACAGAATCCAACATACAATTATGAATAAACTTTTCATGTACGTTCAGGGTGACATAAAACGAGGCGGTGAGTTCCTCTTTGTTATCAATGTGCGGACCACACTGAAAAGATGGGGCTTCATCGTTTAGATTTATGGAATCCTGTTGATCAAAGCTTTCGGCTCTGTGTAGCATTTTATCAATATGGCCCTGTTACATAGGATTTCTTATCAACTCAGTCAAGGGAACGACTATTTTTAATTTGTTCAGCTCTTATTCTAGATTGAAAGAGGGGTAGCCTTCTCTGGGGGTTGGTTCGACTCTCTTATGGGGGCTTATGCCTAGCTGACTCGGACCATCTGGGATGATGGCTTTGACTTCCTTGTCCTTTGGGGGGATTTTACCTTTGTATACACGAGGTTCTTGAGGAGACTTCACTTGAGCCAGCTTCCTTGGGGACTTCTTAGTAGTAAGTCTGTTCTGTTTATTTTTTACGTCTTGCCTCAGTCTCAAGTCATACTTTCTCTAAGGTTTATCTGGTTGAGCACTATGGAAAATGGGACCATTGTCAAGGAATTGGTCATTATCTTGGGATTCAAGGAGATATAGGTCTATTTATTCATACAAGAGTGAACTCTCATAATCTTCTCTGGTAAGGTGCATGAGGTGGGAGTCTTCTTCCATCCAATTTAATTGTTCATCAAACTCTTCGTAATTTTCCTCTGCTATGATTCCAACTAGATTATTTTCTTTCTCATGAACAGGAGGTCTTAATGGATGCTCCTCATTCCTCTTTTCTCTATATTCCATTTGTGGATTGAAGGGTCTTCTGAATTGATTAGGAGGACAAACAGGTGACTGTCTGTTGGGACTATTACTCTCTAATTCCATCCTGGTAAATTTATTTGACAGGCTCTTGATAATGTGGGTCATCTCATCAAGCTTTTCCTCTTGAGAATCTTTTATTTCTGAAGAGATGCCTTCCTCCTTGGCTTTTCCTTTGTCCTTTAATTCGACGTCGCTGGTCATTTTAATTTTCCCTCCTGCTCTCATATTTCCTTCGACATCTATGGCATTGTCCTGCATGTCACTGAGCGAGACTGGTATTCTTTCCCTTAGTGTTATAGCAAGGTCTAAGGGGAAAGCAGCCACATAAGTTAATCGAGTTGTTGCTTCCGTAGGATGGATGTTCTCAGGAATTTTGAAGTACAATTTATTAAATCTTGTTGTAAAATCGACCACGTTCTCTGAGCTGCTCTTCTTTAAGGCAGAGAATTCCGTTAAATAATAGAGACTGTCATATTTAACTCCCCACTTCTTGACGAACGTGGTTTCTAGGATATCCGTAGTACTGATGGAGGCATTAGGTAAAGATGTGAACCATTTTCTGGCCTATACTTCCAACGACTAAGCAAAAATTCGCATGAATACATCATCGTGCTCAATCTGGATATTGTCCGTGAGATCTTGGAATCGGTCTACATGGTCCTCAGCAGATGTTCCTCTGCTGCCGTAGTACTTTGGTAACAACTTCAGATAATGGGTAGGCATGTCATTCAGGGGCATAGGCAATTGCAGAGGTCCATGATGGCTTGCCACCCATCTTGGTGTTCTGGGTGGTGGTGGGGGTGGTCTTCCACCTCCTCCTCCTGACATGAGGTGGCTGGTGTTTAAATTCTCTGCCTGTGTGGTAACGAAGGACTTGGGTGGATTGGTGTGGGAAAAAATTTATTTTTCCAATGCATGGATTCTTTGAAAACTAGGATAATCATAAGTAGTGTGAGGATCCTTGGAAAACAGTTCTTTCTCAGGGGTTTGGACAATGAATTCAAATGGAGGGAATTGAGGGCCAAATAAAGGGGAAGGGAAACTTCGTTGATAGCTTGCCGAGGTAGACTGAAATCTCCCACGCCTATGTCTCCAAGAGACTGAGTCTTCTAGGGCTACAAATTCTTCGTGGCTTGGGTTCTAGCGAGTGTGTCTTTGTCCAGATGACAGGTTTTCTTACTATGGATTCTCCGGGTGGAAAACATCCTGCAACTCAATTTCATCTACCATGAAACTGAGAGTGTATAATCTTGTCATTATACCCAGGGAAGATTTATCTTCTTGATTGCGTTGCTCGGAAATGGCACCAAAAAAGATGTTAGTCCTAGAGAAGTTCTAAGGCTGTCTTTAGAACTATACCTGGGCATCAATAATGTCTTCTGAAATTTTACTGAATTGAATCATAGTTGACAGAAAATAATGTAGAATTCCGATCTTGAAATATAAATGGGCAGTATTTCAATGTGACAGAGATCAAACTTTGAGTAGAAAATGGAACATGAAATGGCATAAGATAAAGGTGTTGTAGAAAGTAAATCTTTATCCTACGATTTAAGAATGACGGGTTGATCCCGGGAGAAAAATTCAACAGCCTTAACAAAATGAACACATAACTGCCACTCGGTAATACGAGGATATTACCTCCAAATCCATTAGCATGAATACTTCAATTACTAACCATCATAAAAGAAATAACATTAAGCAATTGCACCCATATTAAACTCAGAACTGATCTATGAATCATACATACATGCAAGAGATGAATAACAGGAGAAGGAACAAACTGAACACATTAAAACTTTGAATCCATAAAAGCTCCAAGATATGGAAAACATATTCTTATTTCTATATTGATCAAACTGTCAAATATATGAAGTGATACTTCTTACAAAAGAGAGCCGACCCTTTGGCTACTACCTATTTAGCTATATATAGCCTTCCTTCTTTCTACAACATAAATTGTTACAATCAATTATAGCTCAACAGCTTTAAGTTTTTCTGTTTATACTCCCTAATAGAGTCTGTTACAATATCAGTCATATAGAGCATTATTGGTCATCCTATGACTGTGAATCGGGACCACATTTCTAGCAAAGTAGTACGTCCGATTTGACAAAGTTCGCATCACCTTAAATTATAAGGTATTAACGATGTAACATCTTTCAGAGCTATCAGGAACCTTTTAGACACTTGCTGGACCACCTACGGCCCCATGAAGACGTAGATGAGACCATACCACTAAAAAATGTTGTTTTAAAGACATCTACTACCTATTTCTTCCACCCCATCCAAGCCCTTTGCTCTAGGACCCTGCTTTCGACTGCGAAAAAATTCACCTCTAATGATGAGCTATGGAACAGGACCTGATTCTTTCATTGCTTCGCTCAAACTGCGCAGGTGCTACCGCTTCACCATTTGATCATCTTTGGTTGGGACTGACATATCCCCTCCTTCTGTGCTCTTGCATCCGGAAGGTCCATCTCCCTTTTAACCGCTGTAACAGTTGAACTCTCCTTAGACATCTCCGGTGAGACCTCAGGCTTCTCCCATTTGATTTTCTGTGAATGCGTATTTGCAAGCTGTTCATGGATGCTAGTTGTCTGAATCCTTGGTGCTCCTGGAGATCCTCCTCTTGAGATGAAATGCACCATTGGGAGCCGTTTTCTTTCAGCTCAAACTAATCCCCTCTGAAAAATCTGCGTGTCTTCAGCTTTGTGCTCCGGACCGGTGAAGTCTAGGAGCTTTGAAATACAAAATAGGCCAGCTCGTGGAGTATTTATAGAGATGCTTGAAAGATCCTCGACGAGCGCACTTGTACTATTGTAATAATTACATGATTACCCTTTCATACTTTGCGTGTTGAGAGTAGCTTACAACTCGTATGGAGACAGCGATGGTAATGAGTACTAAGAGGCGCTACTTCCAAGTGACAGCGGACGTTTACTCAAGATAGAAACCATAAGTGATTTTCAGGACCCCCAAAGAGTGGTTTAGGAAACCCGCTTTAAGCCCCCTGAGTAATCCTAGAACTGCGACGTGGAAGGGGTGGTTTTACCTTAGGGGATGGCCAGACGTGATAAACTTCATGCAGCTGTCTAACCTTGACACTCTAATGGTCGTCGATATTCTGCTAGGGTGCCTCGAGATAAGTGCCTTAAAGGATACAACTTTTAAGGATGGGCCCCACTCCATGTCCGACCTCCTCGCTTGACACTAGGTGCTTCATAAAACCGCCGTGGTGGTTCTGGTGGTTTTAGGGTCCCTAAAAAGCGGTCTGGGAAAACCGCCTTGGGGGCCCTAAATGACTAAGAGGCGGACACGCATCCATGATGTTTTTTTGTCAGGGGCGTCTTGGGCCATGCCAAACACGAAGCGCTCATCATTTATGAATGTGCCCGTATAAGACCTGTCTCCGCAAGCTGATATTTTGAGCTTCTGCTATGCCATCCGGCCACTACCGCGCACCACTCTTCCACTTTTCTTGCGCCACTTCACTGCTTTGAATTCCATTTCTGAGATACTTCTGAAGTCTGGTGATGAGATTTCCCTTGGCTGATAATAACACTAACATCCCCTATTCTGCATTTTTTTATTTGTTCTTTCAGTTTTGCTAGGATCCCCTCGCACCAGTTGAATTTTGTGGGAGCCATGCACTCTATGGCATAAAGCATGTGATCTCTTATAGCTTGATGCAGACCCCTAATACCTGCTACTCTCTCAATGGTACATAGAAAAATACTTAAAGGATGATCTTGCACATTTTTTATGAGGATATTCCCACCTAACATCTAAGTCTCGGGTGTGCAAAATTGTGCACTCAAATCCTTAATAGTACTATCACCACCTCTAGGACTAGAAAGTGACAGTGGAGCTCCACATCTTGAAAACCCCATCAGAAATCAAATTTCCTCTATATCCAATGTAAGGATATGAATCACAACTTTAAAGTATTTTTGATCTAGGTCCCACACTCGAATCAAGTAATCCAACAACTGAATTTGAGCTCTCATTCCTTTCACTTGGAAGAATTTTATCAATCCACATTCCCTCAAATTAATGCTCCCTCTACTTCCATTGCACCATTTTAATTAGTGAATTCTACATGTACATTAATTTAAAGGGCATTAAAAACATTTCATGGCAATACAACTTAACTTGTTGCTTGAATTTTAAGTGTTTTGGGTCGCTCTGCCGCCAACGCACCCCATCTTTAGGAACGGAGTATCGACGCACTTCCTCCATTTGGGATGTGCTTCACCTCTATATGATGCACTTCTTGAAAGGGATAAGTTCATCACCCATGGCATGCATTTTCTCCCTATGAAATGACCATTAAAAACACCTAAATTTGCATAAAAACAAAAAATTTAACCATGAAATTGAAGAGTACGAGTGTGATTACCTAGACCTGATGGAATTAAGAATGGATTCCTTATGCTCCTATAGTCTCCACATCAATTTTGAGCTCAAAAGAGCTTTTCACTCACTCCCAACTTGGTAAAAACATAATTGTAAAAAATTTCACTTTTTACCCTTTTTAATATTTGAAATGGAATATTCCAATTTTAATTTTCATTATTCTAACTGGTTTTTTACTAAGTTGGTTATATTTTAATGTTTTAATCCACATAATGGTTCTAAAACTTGTTGTGAAGCTTGCAGGTTGAGGTTAGTAACATTTGTCTATTGGGAAATATGCCACATAAGATCCAAAGAGATGATGTAAACCTCACAATGAAAGAATTTAGGAATAATAGAAGAAGAGACAAGCAATAGAACTTAGATCCAAAGAAACTCTGATTGAGGCAGAATAATTACACATGTTACTATTAACAGAATAATAAACTGGTAAATATTCAATGCTGAGTATGAGGATTCGAACTCACTAGGAGGAATTTGAATTGGCCTTCATGCACAGATCCATAATCAGTGGAGAGTCATCAATGCCTAACTAGGAGTTCACCTGCTCATCAGTGAAGTCATCAATGCACAAGTAATGATCAACTGGGAGTCAAACTGAGTCTAACCTAATGTGGTTGGTGTAACTGGCACATGGAAGCACTAATATAGTGAAGGAGGCTTAGTGGAGGGCACCATAGGAGTTAACTAGAGTCATAATGGTCAATCTAGTCTCACTGGAGGTCCAACAGAGTGATAAACTCAGTAAAGAGTCATTTAATCCTTAAATCAAGGAAATAACTGAAGATAACTCAATATAACTAAATATAACTGAACTGGTAGGTGAAGAAGGTGCCCTTGTCATGCAGTGGAGCAAAGGAGGGCGCATTAGTCACTGGGAGGCCTAGAAATGATTTGAAAGAAGCTCCGGGGGCTAGTTTGCTGAGGACTAGGTGCTGGGACTGATGACCTAGAATGCATGCAAACGCTAATTGCATGCAAACCCTAATTTTGCATGCATTACTGAAAATGAAAATGACTGGAAAGCTAGTAGGACTAGGCTAGAGTATAGGAATATCCTAACACCCCCCCTTAATCTAGCCTGGGCCCTGGTAACTAGGACCAAAGGTCACCCATACAATAAATGAAATGATAATAAAATACATAATTGTCCATAAACTGAGGAAATGGGGAAAACCTCATGGGAAAAATACCCCCCCTCAAAAAGAACAGTAAATAACTCAAAGAACCATCATGCAGAAAAGAAAGAAGCTTTCATCAGGGAAATTTTTTGCAAAAGACTTGGCAAGCTGATCCCATGTAGGAAGGTCTCCCACTGTGTGGAGGATGAAGCAAGTATTTCAAGAAATTTCTCTGTATCTAGAGCGAATGGAACATGAGTAGTCTTCCCAAAAGATGGAAGAGAGAATCCCATCATCATGTTGCATCTCTTATGGAGAGATGGATGGCATAATGCAAGGTTGGCATGCTGCTGAAGTCTAGTAGTTCTGTAAGCAAATAAATCATCAATTGTGTTCTCAGTAGTAGCAAGGACTGTGTGAGAGCATATTTCTCTTGAATATGGACTGAGAATAGGTGTTGGTTCTGAATCTTCTTGAACCATGATCTCAACATCAAAATCTTGATCTTCTTCTTCACTAGAATAGGAGTCACTGGAAGAGAAGTCATTGTGATGTTCATCAGAATCTGAAGGAATAGTTGGAGAGAAGGGCATGAACTATGAGAACTCATATGCCTTTGAGGCATGATTATCAATCCCATTCGCTATAACCTTTCTAGTGGATATTTATGTAATCTCTATTGTGTATGGACCAAAAATTACTTGTTTTGGAGATCCTGTATGAGTCATTTGATATACTGCCAACAAATTAGCTGTAAGAGAAGGAACAAATAAGACATTTTTGAACTTACCATGCTCCATATGAACTGTACCAAAACCTTTGGAAGAAATCTGAGAGTTGTCTCCCGTGTGAATGGTAGGCCCATATTGGAGATCCAAAGAGGAGAAAGATTCTTCTTGTGCCATCATGTGGTTGGAAGCTCCAGAATCTATGAGGAGAGATTTTGTCATTGAAAAACCAGCCATCAATGCATGACAATCATCAGATCCACTTCCAGAATCAGACATCTTTGCTTCTTTTGGAACAACAATTTGGTTTTATTCAAGAAGCTTGGTTAGAAGATCAATCTTCTTATGCATGCAGGCATGCTCAGGATGATTTCATCTCTTGCAGTAGGTACAATTTGGTCTCTTTTGTTTTTCATTCTTGGAGCTTGAAGGTTTCTTTCCTTTTCCTTTTTGTCCCCCTTTTGCATTCACTCCACTTGATTCACCAGCTAAAAGAGCTAGATCTCTGGAGGTTTTGATGGCACCCATTTGAAACAGTTTGTTCTCTTCTTGAGTGAGAGCTTCAATAAAGTCACTTAAGGTGGGAAACTTCCATCCAGGGACGGACATTCGAACAGAATGAAAGGTAGATACAAAGACAGAAAATTGAGATCCAAGTTCGCTCAATATAGAGAGTATCAATTGCTCATCACTTTTAGTGATGCCACATTGCTTGCAATGCAAAACCAAATTCTGAAATTTGGAGAAGAAATCTTGGATGCTCTCGAAATTGCTAGGTTGAAGGGCAACCAATTCATTCTCAAGAATGTAGCCTCTTAGTTCGTCTTGTTTGCCAAAACTACTCCTCAATTTTCTCCATAAATCATTTGGAGACTTCAATCCATCAGTATGAAACAATAGATCATCAGATATATGAAGGCATATGCATCCAAATGCTTCATCCATTTTTTTTAGGTGCTTGATTCTCTTTTCAGCTTGATGTGGTATGGCATCTTTTTCCTCAACTATTCTAGTAAACCCTTTTGACCTCAAGATATTTATCATCTTCACCTTCCATTTGAAATAATTGAAAGAAATGAGAAGTATACAAGAAGGAGCATTCGAATTGCTCATCTTGACTGCTTTAACAAGTGCAAAATAGAAAGCTACTGAATCTACTGCTGCAACTTCTGGAACTTCGAAATACCAACAAAAAACTCTCAAGAATGGAGGTAGAATATACTCTCAAATGGATCTGATACCATGTGAAATATGATACATAATATCCAAAGAGATGATGTAAACCTCACAATGAAATAATTTAGGAATAATAGAATAAGAGACAAGCAATAGAACTTAGATCCAAAGAAACTCTAATTGAGGTAGAATAATTACACATGTTACTATTAACAGAATAATAAATTGGTAAATATCCAATGCTGAGTATGAGGATTCGAATTCACTAGGAGGAATTCGAATTGGCCTTCATGCACAGATCCATAATCAGTGGAGAGTAATCAATGCCTAACTAGGAGTCCACCTGCTCATCAGTGAAGTCATCAATGCACAAGTAATGATCAACTGGGAGTCAAACTGAGTCTAACTGAATGTGGTTGGTGTAACTGGCACATGGAAGCACTAATATAGTGAAGGAGGCTCAGTGGAGGGTGCCATAGGAGTTAACTGGAGTCAGAATGGTCAATCTAGTCTCACTGGAGGTCCAACAGAGTGATAAACTCAGTAAAGAGTCAGTTAATCCTTAAATCAAGGAAATAACTGAAGATAACTCAATATAACTTAATATAACTGGACTGGTAGGTGAAGAAGGTTCCCTTGTCATGAAGTGGGACAAAGGAGGGCGAATTAGTCACTGGGAGGCCTAGAAATAATCTGAAAGAAGCTCTGGGGGCTAGTTTGTTGAGGACTAGGTGCTAGGACTGATGACCTAGAATGCATGCAAACCCTAATTTTGCATGCATGACTGAAAATGAAAATGACAGGAAAGCTAGTAGGACTAGGATGGAGTATAGGAATATCCTAACAGCTATGACATAGATCATTTTTTACTTTTTCATGCTCCTTATCAAATATGAAAAATTGTTCGAGTGCTTTTTGATACCATTATCATGCTCGCTAAAATTAAGTACAAAAGGTGTCGAGCTTAGTCTTTGTTCTTTCTCATGCTCATAAATACATCAGAATAAGTTATCGAGTATACTTTTATCTCTTTTTCGGGCTCATAAAACTGTAACGAAAAAGTAACCCCCTTGGAGTTTCCTTTAAGCTCTTTTTAGACTCCCAAAACATGAAAATATTGCCAAGCGAACTTGTCTCTTTCACGCTTGTAAAAGGATGTGAAAGGTCATCTATACGGTGATAGTTTACCCATTTTTTGGACCATGTCGGCTATTTATGGAAAATGCCTACTCTGGTCAATTTTGACTGGAAGGTTCTCTTAGGTATTGTTTTAGACTTTTTTTGGACCTCTCAGACTAAATTTACAAAAAAGTTCATTTAGGAGTTTCCTTTAGTTTTTTCAGACTCTCTAAATATGAAAAATCGTCAAGTTTTCCTTCTCTAGACTCGTAAAAACAAACATTGAAGATCCCTTTTGGGAACAAACCTCTCCTTCCTAAGGTTCGTAAAACGTATGATGTTGGAATCATCCCAAAGATGAGGTACAACGAGCATTTGTTACCCTCTTCCATCTTGTTAAAAAAATGAAGAGGCACTCATCAATCATGATGGAGAAATTAAATGAAAGAGCATGTTTTTATGTCTGTGTTTGTGGCATCCTATGGTCACCATTAAACGTGGCACTTGTTTTCATTTAATTCAAACAACTTGGGTAATCAGTTTGTCCTCGAGCAATACCACTTCCATGAGTTATTCCACTCCTTTGGTTCATCTGAAGAATGCATTAATCATTTGTTGTATTAGGTATTGGTATCTATCCCATCATGTCAATGCTTCCAAGTTATGTCATTCCATGTTTAAGGGAAGTATTTTTTTGAGTCAAGCTCTGCAGTAGTTTAGCCTTCCTTTGTGTCGATCACCCCTGAGTCATCCTCAAAAGTTACTCCACAGTTTGATCTACTTCAAAAACATCTTTGATCTTGTTTCATGTCGATGATGGGGGAAACATCATGGCCCTCCTTCGACAGGTTTATCCTTGTAGACTTCAACACATCATCCAAGGATTAGACCTGGAAACCAGTCGAGTACCTTGGAACTGCATGCCTTAATGGCAAGTTACCTTTCTTTCAGCAGTAGGTTCACACCATTGACCTCTGACTGGAATATTCCACCGATTGTTTGACCTCAACTCATTAATTCCCATTCAGAGGAATGTACTAGAGTACCTTGGGATTCATTGACATTAATGATGATTTCCCTTGCACTTGTTAACGGTATACCTCAATGACTAGTAATCAAGTGATTTCAACCATGTTCGACGTCAAGACATCTATTCACATGGTTAGAATTGTACTTTTTCAGGTTCGGGATGAAGACCCTGTGATAACTTTCTTATGTATCTTTCCCAAGTTGCAATGGATAACTATTTAGTAGGTTCCCACATAGAAATCATGGTGAAACCATTATTCTGTAACATAGATCCATATTGCATTGATCCATGACTATGTTCAGTTCGTCTCGTAGATCCACTGTGTATTCTCTCATGGCTACAATCTAGTCTTGTCATGGATGTATGGATCCACATTTTTATTCTTAGTGGCCATAATTTTATTCAGTGTTTTCATGGATCTACAGTGTATTGGTCAACAACCATGTATGAGTCATTTGAGACACATATCTTAGAGTTCACAGTACTCCAAAATTCATTGTTCAACATTTTCAACTGATGGTCTTTTCCTTAAATTTGCATACATCAAAGCACTTCACATATCCTATTTTCCTAGCTTCATGCTTTGGGGGGCAATCTGTTACACCAAAATCTCATCATCATGAGATATGTATCCTTGATTTATCCTAATTCATAAAGCACTAGTGCTAAACTGACTGGAGGAAAGGATTTGGCATTTTTTTTCCCTATGTTGTCACAACACGCACCTTGTATATTGAAAAAATGTGTCAGTTCCTTGATGACGCACTCTACACATTGACAAAGTGCATCGCATAAACTATTTTTCTTTGATTAACATGTGTCACCCTTCAATGACGCAGGTTGCTAGTTGACAAAGTGCATCACTGTTAGTTAGGAAGGAAAAAGAAAATCTTCGTGATCCTTCTAGAACAAGTGTCTCGATGGAGGCTTATCCCAATAAATCAATAAAGGTGGCAGTCGATCCCATAACTTTTTGGGATGATCCCTTAGCCTTCCCCATCAAATACTCAACTCCTTCTATCCTCTTTGGGATATATATACAAGCTTCATCTTCATGGTTGAGAGATGATGAATTAGAACACCTAAATGCTAGAGAAATTCTACTAGAGTTGAAATCCCTTCATCCATTAGAGACAAGGTTGGATCTTTGAGGCAAATATTTATTGGAAGAAATTGCAATGTCAAGGAAATGGTTGTAATATCGTCTTCTTTATATTCATTAATACAGCAATATATTCTCTTTCCATAAAGGTTTATTGTGCATAGTATATCTTTAGAGCTTGTTTTCTTGACCACTTGTTTAGGTTAATCAATATTACTTGTTGCTTTTGTTATTTTTTCATCATTTAATTCAATAGATCTAGGATATTAAATTAAAGAACAACATGTACAACATATCAAGCATAAGAGACAAGAGACAAGAGACACAAAACATTTCACCAGGGAAAACCAAGAAGGTGAAAAACCCCTCAACTTCCTCAGAGATAGAATAAGCACCAATACAAAGATCACAAAGATCAAACCCAAGAGATAGAAGACTGCAAAAGCTACTCCTCCTCCACTAGTGCGCACTCCTCTCTCTCACTAATGCGAAGTGAGTGAGTGAGTGAATGTGTCAAATGAGAGAGTTACACTCTCTATTTATACTTTTATTTTCACTTGACCTTTACTCAACTAGGTCGGTCCCAACTTAACCACTTAACATAATGTTGACTAGGCCGACCCCACTAAGGTGGTCTAATAACCATTTAACCCACATGACTCATACACGGCCGACCCCATCAAGGTGGTCTAATAACCCATCAATTATAAGTTACGACACTTACAAAATAACTTGTGACACTTGCAAGTACAACTGACGACACTTCCAATCGAAGCAATAATACATCTTCGTTGGGGATACAATAAAGTACAAATACAATATACAAGTGAATATCTTCCGAAGTTACAAATACATCAACACTCCCTCTTAACTAGGAAGGTATTCTCTTGACACTGGTTATCAATACATATAGGCACAAGTCTTCAATTCTGGAGTTGGATCATCATCACTGGATCACGGAGCATCATAGTCCCTGCTGATGTACTCATCATCTCGATCACTGGGCTATCTCTCAATTCTTCTCATTATAGGAAGTTGTACAGAGCCATCCCTTTTTCATGCTAGATGTAGGCCTAGCCTCTTGCAGGTCTTCATCATCTCTACGAGCGGGCCTTACTATGGAATCCTCGGGACTAATTACGTGCATCAACAAAACCTTGAAAGAGTATCCCAAGATCCCTTATGTACCTAAGCACGACCAACAATATCTCCTAGGGTGTTATTACATGTGACCATCACAAAACCTTAAAAGAGTGTCCCAAGAACGTTTATGTGCATAGCACGATCGGCAAGAACTCTAAAGAGCATCCCAGGATCATTTATATGCCTAAGCATGACCGGAAAGATCTCCAGGACTGATTACATGTGACCACCACCACAAAACCTTAAACGAGTGTCCCAGGAACGTTTATGTGCATAGCACGACCGGAAAGAACTCTAAAGAGCATCTGAGGACTTTTACGTGCCTAGCACAACCTGTCGGGATCTCCAGGAATTATTACATGTGGTCCCCACAAAACTTTAAAAGAGTGTCTTTCCCAGCAAGAACTCTAAAGAGCATCCGAGGACTTTTACATTATTAGCACAACCTGTTCGAATCTCCAGGACGTATTACATGTGGTCTAGCAAAACCTTAAAAGAGTGTCCTGCTCAGCAAGAACTCTAAAGAGCATCCGAGGACTTTTACATTCCTAGCAAAACCTGTTTGGACCTCCAGGATGTATTACATGCTACCCTTGCACAACCTGTCCATGGCCACATAGTACCAACATGATACTCATGATCCACCTGATCATCCTCGCACGAAGAATCATCTTGATGCTCATGATCATACTGATCATCATCATACAGTACATCATCCTGATGCACATCATCATCGCATGATCATCCTGATCATCATCATAGCATCGTCTTGATGCATACCATCATCGCATGATCATCCCGATCATCGTCACAGCATCATCCTGATGCATCTCATCATCGCATGATCATCCTGATCATCATCATAGCATCATCCTGATGCATATCATCATCGCATGATCATCCTGATCATTGTCACAGCATCATCCAAAGCATCGTCCTCTTCAGATCATCTCATTGTCCATGGAGCACAGCCCAAAAGCACATCATACAACACTTACACCACCGACATGGGAGAACACATCTACCACCATTCGGGGAAGGATCCAGCCCTTAATTTTTAACCATGGGAGAACACATCTACCACTATGTGAAAAATATCTCAGCAATTACATCATGACCATGGGAGAACACATCTACAACCATGTCAGAAAATCCCATGTGCATCTACGTCTTCTGGACTCATGACTTCCCCTTGGAGGAACCTCGATCTAAAGTACACCAAGACTCTCTCTGAAGTACTCGAACTTCACTCTGGCTAGTGGTATGGTCAACACATCTACAATCTGCTCATCTGTCGCAACATACTGGAGCTTTATTGCTCCTCTCTGCACCATATCCCTGATATAGTGATATTTGATCTCGATGTGCTTCGACTTGTAATGGAACACCAGGTTCTCTAACAACTTCACACAACTCTGGTTGTCATAATAGATACAAGTAGCATCCAACTGGAGATCAAATAAATCAAATAGTAGCTTCCTTAGCCATACTTCCTTGCAACTGGCTGAACAAGCTGCGACATACTCTGCTTTGGCTATACTCAGTGCTACGCAGGATTGCTTCCTCCTAAACCAAGAGATCACACTTGATCCCATACTGAAGCAGCACCTTGAAGTGCTCTTCCTATCTGCAGCACTGCCTGCCCAATATGAATCAACATGACCCTCTAGGTTAAACTTTTGATTCGCATCATACTTGATCCCATAATCAACCGTACCCTTCAGGTACCTTAGAATATGCTTTACAGCAATCAGTTGAACATGTCTAGGATCTATTAGGAACTGGCTCAAAGTGTTCACCTCAAAGAAAATATCTAGTCTTGTGTTCGTTAGGTACATCAAGGACCCAATCATTTGATGATACATCATGGAATCAACCAACTATGATGAAGCATCACTCAATAGCTTCAGTTTTGATGCCATAAGTGTGGCCATGGCCTTGCAATCCATCATCCCGAACCGCTTCAGGATCTCTACTGCATACTTCCCTTGTCCAAGGAAGATTCCATCTACACTCTGCCACACCTCCATACCTAGAAGGTAATGCATCATACCCAATTCCTTCATCTCGAACTCGGTAGAAAGCTTCCTCTTCGTGTCGGCAATCAATCTATCCTCACCTGTCTCAAACAGGTCATCCACATACAATAGGAGTATCACTTAATTGCCTTCCTCAACCTTGTAGTAATGGTTGGAATCGTCTTTACTCTTGGTAAATCCCAAATTGGACAAGAAGTTGTCTATCCTGTTGTACCATGTCCTAGGTGCTTGATTCGATCCATACAAGGCTTTCTTCAATCTGCACACATATGAATCCCTGTCATGTGTCTCAAAACCAAGTGGATGCTCCACATACACTTCCTCTTCGACTACACCATTCAAGAAAGTTGTCTTGACATCCATCTGGTGTGTCTTCCATTTCATCACTTGCCTACCACCTGCAGCATGCTTGATCTTGTAGATCCACTTGGAAGTCAGAACAGACTTCCCTTCTGGTCTCGGGACCACATCCCAGACATCATTCTTCATGATCGATTGGTACTCCTCGATCATGGCATTCTTCCATTACTACATCACGGATCCTGGGAACTTCAGATTCTTCAATATCTTCAATAGATAGTGAACTTCGTTGCTGGAGCAAATGTTGTTGTCCTTCTTTTGTAGGTGATTGTACATACATGCAAGAGATGAATAACAGGAGAAGGAACAAACTGAACACATTAAAACTTTGAATCCATAAAAGCTCCAAGATATGGAAAACATATTCTTATTTCTATATTGATCAAACTGTCAAATATATGAAGTGATACTTCTTACAAAAGAGAGTCGACCCTTTGGCTACTACCTATTTAGCTATATATAGCCTTCCTTCTTTCTACAACATAAATTGTTACAATCAATTATAGCTCAACAGCTTTAAGTTTTTCTGTTTATACTCCCTAATAGAGTCTGTTACAATATCAGTCATATAGAGCATTATTGGTCATCCTATGACTGTGAATCGGGACCACATTTCTAGCAAAGTAGTACGTCCGATTTGACAAAGTTCGCATCACCTTAAATTATAAGGTATTAACGATGTAACATCTTTCAGAGCTATCAGGAACCTTTTAGACACTTGCTGGACCACCTACGGCCCCATGAAGACGTAGATGAGACCATACCACTAAAAAATGTTGTTTTAAAGACATCTACTACCTATTTCTTCCACCCCATCCAAGCCCTTTGCTCTAGGACCCTGCTTTCGACTGCGAAAAAATTCACCTCTAATGATGAGCTATGGAATAGGACCTGATTCTTTCATTGCTTCGCTCAAACTGCGCAGGTGCTACCACTTCACCATTTGATCATCTTTGGTTGGGACTGACATATCCCCTCCTTCTGTGCTCTTGCATCCGGAAGGTCCATCTCCCTTTTAACCGCTGTAACAGTTGAACTCTCCTTAGACATCTCCGGTGAGACCTCAGGCTTCTCCCATTTGATTTTCTGTGAATGCGTATTTGCAAGCTGTTCATGGATGCTAGTTGTCTGAATCCTTGGTGCTCCTGGAGATCCTCCTCTTGAGATGAAATGCACCATTGGGAGCCGTTTTCTTTCAGCTCAAACTAATCCCCTCTGAAAAATCTGCGTGTCTTCAGCTTTGTGCTCCGGACCGGTGAAGTCTAGGAGCTTTGAAATACAAAATAGGCCAGCTCGTGGAGTATTTATAGAGATGCTTGAAAGATCCTCGACGAGCGCACTTGTACTATTGTAATAATTACATGATTACCCTTTCATACTTTGCGTGTTGAGAGTAGCTTACAACTCGTATGGAGACAGCGATGGTAATGAGTACTAAGAGGCGCTACTTCCAAGTGACAGCGGACGTTTACTCAAGATAGAAACCATAAGTGATTTTCAGGACCCCCAAAGAGTGGTTTAGGAAACCCGCTTTAAGCCCCCTGAGTAATCCTAGAACTGCGACGTGGAAGGGGTGGTTTTACCTTAGGGGATGGCTAGACGTGATAAACTTCATGCAGCTGTCTAACCTTGACACTCTAATGGTCGTCGATATTCTGCTAGGGTGCCTCGAGATAAGTGCCTTAAAGGATACAACTTTTAAGGATGGGCCCCACTCCATGTCCGACCTCCTCGCTTGACACTAGGTGCTTCATAAAACCGCCGTGGTGGTTCTGGTGGTTTTAGGGTCCCTAAAAAGCGGTCTGGGAAAACCGCCTTGGGGGCCCTAAATGACTAAGAGGCGGACACGCATCCATGATGTTTTTTTGTCAGGGGCGTCTTGGGCCATGCCAAACACGAAGCGCTCATCATTTATGAATGTGCCCGTATAAGACCTGTCTCCGCAAGCTGATATTTTGAGCTTCTGCTATGCCATCCGGCCACTACCGCGCACCACTCTTCCACTTTTCTTGCGCCACTTCACTGCTTTGAATTCCATTTCTGAGATACTTCTGAAGTCTGGTGATGAGATTTCCCTTGGCTGATAATAACACTAACATCCCCTATTCTGCATTTTTTTATTTGTTCTTTCAGTTTTGCTAGGATCCCCTCGCACCAGTTGAATTTTGTGGGAGCCATGCACTCTATGGCATAAAGCATGTGATCTCTTATAGCTTGATGCAGACCCCTAATACCTGCTACTCTCTCAATGGTAAATAGAAAAATACTTAAAGGATGATCTTGCACATTTTTTATGAGGATATTCCCACCTAACATCTAAGTCTCGGGTGTGCAAAATTGTGCACTCAAATCCTTAATAGTACTATCACCACCTCTAGGACTAGAAAGTGACAGTGGAGCTCCACATCTTGAAAACCCCATCAGAAATCAAATTTCCTCTATATCCAATGTAAGGATATGAATCACAACTTTAAAGTATTTTTGATCTAGGTCCCACACTCGAATCAAGTAATCCAACAACTGAATTTGAGCTCTCATTCCTTTCACTTGGAAGAATTTTATCAATCCACATTCCCTCAAATTAATGCTCCCTCTACTTCCATTGCACCATTTTAATTAGTGAATTCTACATGTACATTAATTTAAAGGGCATTAAAAACATTTCATGGCAATACAACTTAACTTGTTGCTTGAATTTTAAGTGTTTTGGGTCGCTCTGCCGCCAACGCACCCCATCTTTAGGAACGGAGTATCGACGCACTTCCTCCATTTGGGATGTGCTTCACCTCTATATGATGCACTTCTTGAAAGGGATAAGTTCATCACCCATGGCATGCATTTTCTCCCTATGAAATGACCATTAAAAACACCTAAATTTGCATAAAAACAAAAAATTTAACCATGAAATTGAAGAGTACGAGTGTGATTACCTAGACCTGATGGAATTAAGAATGGATTCCTTATGCTCCTATAGTCTCCACATCAATTTTGAGCTCAAAAGAGCTTTTCACTCACTCCCAACTTGGTAAAAACATAATTGTAAAAAATTTCACTTTTTACCCTTTTTAATATTTGAAATGGAATATTCCAATTTTAATTTTCATTATTCTAACTGGTTTTTTACTAAGTTGGTTATATTTTAATGTTTTAATCCACATAATGGTTCTAAAACTTGTTGTGAAGCTTGCAGGTTGAGGTTAGTAACATTTGTCTATTGGGAAATATGCCACATAAGATCCAAAGAGATGATGTAAACCTCACAATGAAAGAATTTAGGAATAATAGAAGAAGAGACAAGCAATAGAACTTAGATCCAAAGAAACTCTGATTGAGGCAGAATAATTACACATGTTACTATTAACAGAATAATAAACTGGTAAATATTCAATGCTGAGTATGAGGATTCGAACTCACTAGGAGGAATTTGAATTGGCCTTCATGCACAGATCCATAATCAGTGGAGAGTCATCAATGCCTAACTAGGAGTTCACCTGCTCATCAGTGAAGTCATCAATGCACAAGTAATGATCAACTGGGAGTCAAACTGAGTCTAACCTAATGTGGTTGGTGTAACTGGCACATGGAAGCACTAATATAGTGAAGGAGGCTTAGTGGAGGGCACCATAGGAGTTAACTAGAGTCATAATGGTCAATCTAGTCTCACTGGAGGTCCAACAGAGTGATAAACTCAGTAAAGAGTCATTTAATCCTTAAATCAAGGAAATAACTGAAGATAACTCAATATAACTAAATATAACTGAACTGGTAGGTGAAGAAGGTGCCCTTGTCATGCAGTGGAGCAAAGGAGGGCGCATTAGTCACTGGGAGGCCTAGAAATGATTTGAAAGAAGCTCCGGGGGCTAGTTTGCTGAGGACTAGGTGCTGGGACTGATGACCTAGAATGCATGCAAACGCTAATTGCATGCAAACCCTAATTTTGCATGCATTACTGAAAATGAAAATGACTGGAAAGCTAGTAGGACTAGGCTAGAGTATAGGAATATCCTAACACCCCCCCTTAATCTAGCCTGGGCCCTGGTAACTAGGACCAAAGGTCACCCATACAATAAATGAAATGATAATAAAATACATAACTGTCCATAAACTGAGGAAATGGGGAAAACCTCATGGGAAAAATACCCCCCCTCAAAAAGAACAGTAAATAACTCAAAGAACCATCATGCAGAAAAGAAAGAAGCTTTCATCAGGGAAATTTTTTGCAAAAGACTTGGCAAGCTGATCCCATGTAGGAAGGTCTCCCACTGTGTGGAGGATGAAGCAAGTATTTCAAGAAATTTCTCTGTATCTAGAGCGAATGGAACATGAGTAGTCTTCCCAAAAGATGGAAGAGAGAATCCCATCATCATGTTGCATCTCTTATGGAGAGATGGATGGCATAATGCAAGGTTGGCATGCTGCTGAAGTCTAGTAGTTCTGTAAGCAAATAAATCATCAATTGTGTTCTCAGTAGTAGCAAGGACTGTGTGAGAGCATATTTATCTTGAATATGGACTGAGAATAGGTGTTGGTTCTGAATCTTCTTGAACCATGATCTCAACATCAAAATCTTGATCTTCTTCTTCACTAGAATAGGAGTCACTGGAAGAGAAGTCATTGTGATGTTCATCAGAATCTGAAGGAATAGTTGGAGAGAAGGGCATGAACTATGAGAACTCATATGCCTTTGAGGCATGATTATCAATCCCATTCGCTATAACCTTTCTAGTGGATATTTATGTAATCTCTATTGTGTATGGACCAAAAATTACTTGTTTTGGAGATCCTGTATGAGTCATTTGATATACTGCCAACAAATTAGCTGTAAGAGAAGGAACAAATAAGACATTTTTGAACTTACCATGCTCCATATGAACTGTACCAAAACCTTTGGAAGAAATCTGAGAGTTGTCTCCCGTGTGAATGGTAGGCCCATATTGGAGATCCAAAGAGGAGAAAGATTCTTCTTGTGCCATCATGTGGTTGGAAGCTCCAGAATCTATGAGGAGAGATTTTGTCATTGAAAAACCAGCCATCAATGCATGACAATCATCAGATCCACTTCCAGAATCAGACATCTTTGCTTCTTTTGGAACAACAATTTGGTTTTATTCAAGAAGCTTGGTTAGAAGATCAATCTTCTTATGCATGCAGGCATGCTCAGGATGATTTCATCTCTTGCAGTAGGTACAATTTGGTCTCTTTTGTTTTTCATTCTTGGAGCTTGAAGGTTTCTTTCCTTTTCCTTTTTGTCCCCCTTTTGCATTCACTCCACTTGATTCACCAGCTAAAAGAGCTAGATCTCTGGAGGTTTTGATGGCACCCATTTGAAACAGTTTGTTCTCTTCTTGAGTGAGAGCTTCAATAAAGTCACTTAAGGTGGGAAACTTCCATCCAGGGACGGACATTCGAACAGAATGAAAGGTAGATACAAAGACAGAAAATTGAGATCCAAGTTCGCTCAATATAGAGAGTATCAATTGCTCATCACTTTTAGTGATGCCACATTGCTTGCAATGCAAAACCAAATTCTGAAATTTGGAGAAGAAATCTTGGATGCTCTCGAAATTGCTAGGTTGAAGGGCAACCAATTCATTCTCAAGAATGTAGCCTCTTAGTTCGTCTTGTTTGCCAAAACTACTCCTCAATTTTCTCCATAAATCATTTGGAGACTTCAATCCATCAGTATGAAACAATAGATCATCAGATATATGAAGGCATATGCATCCAAATGCTTCATCCATTTTTTTTAGGTGCTTGATTCTCTTTTCAGCTTGATGTGGTATGGCATCTTTTTCCTCAACTATTCTAGTAAACCCTTTTGACCTCAAGATATTTATCATCTTCACCTTCCATTTGAAATAATTGAAAGAAATGAGAAGTATACAAGAAGGAGCATTCGAATTGCTCATCTTGACTGCTTTAACAAGTGCAAAATAGAAAGCTACTGAATCTACTGCTGCAACTTCTGGAACTTCGAAATACCAACAAAAAACTCTCAAGAATGGAGGTAGAATATACTCTCAAATGGATCTGATACCATGTGAAATATGATACATAATATCCAAAGAGATGATGTAAACCTCAAAATGAAATAATTTAGGAATAATAGAATAAGAGACAAGCAATAGAACTTAGATCCAAAGAAACTCTAATTGAGGTAGAATAATTACACATGTTACTATTAACAGAATAATAAATTGGTAAATATCCAATGCTGAGTATGAGGATTCGAATTCACTAGGAGGAATTCGAATTGGCCTTCATGCACAGATCCATAATCAGTGGAGAGTAATCAATGCCTAACTAGGAGTCCACCTGCTCATCAGTGAAGTCATCAATGCACAAGTAATGATCAACTGGGAGTCAAACTGAGTCTAACTGAATGTGGTTGGTGTAACTGGCACATGGAAGCACTAATATAGTGAAGGAGGCTCAGTGGAGGGTGCCATAGGAGTTAACTGGAGTCAGAATGGTCAATCTAGTCTCACTGGAGGTCCAACAGAGTGATAAACTCAGTAAAGAGTCAGTTAATCCTTAAATCAAGGAAATAACTGAAGATAACTCAATATAACTTAATATAACTGGACTGGTAGGTGAAGAAGGTTCCCTTGTCATGAAGTGGGACAAAGGAGGGCGAATTAGTCACTGGGAGGCCTAGAAATAATCTGAAAGAAGCTCTGGGGGCTAGTTTGTTGAGGACTAGGTGCTAGGACTGATGACCTAGAATGCATGCAAACCCTAATTTTGCATGCATGACTGAAAATGAAAATGACAGGAAAGCTAGTAGGACTAGGATGGAGTATAGGAATATCCTAACAGCTATGACATAGATCATTTTTTACTTTTTCATGCTCCTTATCAAATATGAAAAATTGTTCGAGTGCTTTTTGATACCATTATCATGCTCGCTAAAATTAAGTACAAAAGGTGTCGAGCTTAGTCTTTGTTCTTTCTCATGCTCATAAATACATCAGAATAAGTTATCGAGTATACTTTTATCTCTTTTTCGGGCTCATAAAACTGTAACGAAAAAGTAACCCCCTTGGAGTTTCCTTTAAGCTCTTTTTAGACTCCCAAAACATGAAAATATTGCCAAGCGAACTTGTCTCTTTCACGCTTGTAAAAGGATGTGAAAGGTCATCTATACGGTGATAGTTTACCCATTTTTTGGACCATGTCGGCTATTTATGGAAAATGCCTACTCTGGTCAATTTTGACTGGAAGGTTCTCTTAGGTATTGTTTTAGACTTTTTTTGGACCTCTCAGACTAAATTTACAAAAAAGTTCATTTAGGAGTTTCCTTTAGTTTTTTCAGACTCTCTAAATATGAAAAATCGTCAAGTTTTCCTTCTCTAGACTCGTAAAAACAAACATTGAAGATCCCTTTTGGGAACAAACCTCTCCTTCCTAAGGTTCGTAAAACGTATGATGTTGGAATCATCCCAAAGATGAGGTACAACGAGCATTTGTTACCCTCTTCCATCTTGTTAAAAAAATGAAGAGGCACTCATCAATCATGATGGAGAAATTAAATGAAAGAGCATGTTTTTATGTCTGTGTTTGTGGCATCCTATGGTCACCATTAAACGTGGCACTTGTTTTCATTTAATTCAAACAACTTGGGTAATCAGTTTGTCCTCGAGCAATACCACTTCCATGAGTTATTCCACTCCTTTGGTTCATCTGAAGAATGCATTAATCATTTGTTGTATTAGGTATTGGTATCTATCCCATCATGTCAATGCTTCCAAGTTATGTCATTCCATGTTTAAGGGAAGTATTTTTTTGAGTCAAGCTCTGCAGTAGTTTAGCCTTCCTTTGTGTCGATCACCCCTGAGTCATCCTCAAAAGTTACTCCACAGTTTGATCTACTTCAAAAACATCTTTGATCTTGTTTCATGTCGATGATGGGGGAAACATCATGGCCCTCCTTCGACAGGTTTATCCTTGTAGACTTCAACACATCATCCAAGGATTAGACCTGGAAACCAGTCGAGTACCTTGGAACTGCATGCCTTAATGGCAAGTTACCTTGCTTTCAGCAGTAGGTTCACACCATTGACCTCTGACTGGAATATTCCACCGATTGTTTGACCTCAACTCATTAATTCCCATTCAGAGGAATGTACTAGAGTACCTTGGGATTCATTGACATTAATGATGATTTCCCTTGCACTTGTTAACGGTATACCTCAATGACTAGTAATCAAGTGATTTCAACCATGTTCGACGTCAAGACATCTATTCACATGGTTAGAATTGTACTTTTTCAGGTTCGGGATGAAGACCCTGTGATAACTTTCTTATGTATCTTTCCCAAGTTGCAATGGATAACTATTTAGTAGGTTCCCACATAGAAATCATGGTGAAACCATTATTCTGTAACATAGATCCATATTGCATTGATCCATGACTATGTTCAGTTCGTCTCGTAGATCCACTGTGTATTCTCTCATGGCTACAATCTAGTCTTGTCATGGATGTATGGATCCACATTTTTATTCTTAGTGGCCATAATTTTATTCAGTGTTTTCATGGATCTACAGTGTATTGGTCAACAACCATGTATGAGTCATTTGAGACACATATCTTAGAGTTCACAGTACTCCAAAATTCATTGTTCAACATTTTCAACTGATGGTCTTTTCCTTAAATTTGCATACATCAAAGCACTTCACATATCCTATTTTCCTAGCTTCATGCTTTGGGGGGCAATCTGTTACACCAAAATCTCATCATCATGAGATATGTATCCTTGATTTATCCTAATTCATAAAGCACTAGTGCTAAACTGACTGGAGGAAAGGATTTGGCATTTTTTTTCCCTATGTTGTCACAACACGCACCTTGTATATTGAAAAAATGTGTCAGTTCCTTGATGACGCACTCTACACATTGACAAAGTGCATCGCATAAACTATTTTTCTTTGATTAACATGTGTCACCCTTCAATGACGCAGGTTGCTAGTTGACAAAGTGCATCACTGTTAGTTAGGAAGGAAAAAGAAAATCTTCGTGATCCTTCTAGAACAAGTGTCTCGATGGAGGCTTATCCCAATAAATCAATAAAGGTGGCAGTCGATCCCATAACTTTTTGGGATGATCCCTTAGCCTTCCCCATCAAATACTCAACTCCTTCTATCCTCTTTGGGATATATATACAAGCTTCATCTTCATGGTTGAGAGATGATGAATTAGAACACCTAAATGCTAGAGAAATTCTACTAGAGTTGAAATCCCTTCATCCATTAGAGACAAGGTTGGATCTTTGAGGCAAATATTTATTGGAAGAAATTGCAATGTCAAGGAAATGGTTGTAATATCGTCTTCTTTATATTCATTAATACAGCAATATATTCTCTTTCCATAAAGGTTTATTGTGCATAGTATATCTTTAGAGCTTGTTTTCTTGACCACTTGTTTAGGTTAATCAATATTACTTGTTGCTTTTGTTATTTTTTCATCATTTAATTCAATAGATCTAGGATATTAAATTAAAGAACAACATGTACAACATATCAAGCATAAGAGACAAGAGACAAGAGACACAAAACATTTCACCAGGGAAAACCAAGAAGGTGAAAAACCCCTCAACTTCCTCAGAGATAGAATAAGCACCAATACAAAGATCACAAAGATCAAACCCAAGAGATAGAAGACTGCAAAAGCTACTCCTCCTCCACTAGTGCGCACTCCTCTCTCTCACTAATGCGAAGTGAGTGAGTGAGTGAATGTGTCAAATGAGAGAGTTACACTCTCTATTTATACTTTTATTTTCACTTGACCTTTACTCAACTAGGTCGGTCCCAACTTAACCACTTAACATAATGTTGACTAGGCCGACCCCACTAAGGTGGTCTAATAACCATTTAACCCACATGACTCATACACGGCCGACCCCATCAAGGTGGTCTAATAACCCATCAATTATAAGTTACGACACTTACAAAATAACTTGTGACACTTGCAAGTACAACTGACGACACTTCCAATCGAAGCAATAATACATCTTCGTTGGGGATACAATAAAGTACAAATACAATATACAAGTGAATATCTTCCGAAGTTACAAATACATCAACACTCCCTCTTAACTAGGAAGGTATTCTCTTGACACTGGTTATCAATACATATAGGCACAAGTCTTCAATTCTGGAGTTGGATCATCATCACTGGATCACGGAGCATTATAGTCCCTGCTGATGTACTCATCATCTCGATCACTGGGCTATCTCTCAATTCTTCTCATTATAGGAAGTTGTACAGAGCCATCCCTTTTTCATGCTAGATGTAGGCCTAGCCTCTTGCAGGTCTTCATCATCTCTACGAGCGGGCCTTACTATGGAATCCTCGGGACTAATTACGTGCATCAACAAAACCTTGAAAGAGTATCCCAAGATCCCTTATGTACCTAAGCACGACCAACAATATCTCCTAGGGTGTTATTACATGTGACCATCACAAAACCTTAAAAGAGTGTCCCAAGAACGTTTATGTGCATAGCACGATCGGCAAGAACTCTAAAGAGCATCCCAGGATCATTTATATGCCTAAGCATGACCGGAAAGATCTCCAGGACTGATTACATGTGACCACCACCACAAAACCTTAAACGAGTGTCCCAGGAACGTTTATGTGCATAGCACGACCGGAAAGAACTCTAAAGAGCATCTGAGGACTTTTACGTGCCTAGCACAACCTGTCGGGATCTCCAGGAATTATTACATGTGGTCCCCACAAAACTTTAAAAGAGTGTCTTTCCCAGCAAGAACTCTAAAGAGCATCCGAGGACTTTTACATTATTAGCACAACCTGTTCGAATCTCCAGGACGTATTACATGTGGTCTAGCAAAACCTTAAAAGAGTGTCCTGCTCAGCAAGAACTCTAAAGAGCATCCGAGGACTTTTACATTCCTAGCAAAACCTGTTTGGACCTCCAGGATGTATTACATGCTACCCTTGCACAACCTGTCCATGGCCACATAGTACCAACATGATACTCATGATCCACCTGATCATCCTCGCACGAAGAATCATCTTGATGCTCATGATCATACTGATCATCATCATACAGTACATCATCCTGATGCACATCATCATCGCATGATCATCCTGATCATCATCATAGCATCGTCTTGATGCATACCATCATCGCATGATCATCCCGATCATCGTCACAGCATCATCCTGATGCATCTCATCATCGCATGATCATCCTGATCATCATCATAGCATCATCCTGATGCATATCATCATCGCATGATCATCCTGATCATTGTCACAGCATCATCCAAAGCATCGTCCTCTTCAGATCATCTCATTGTCCATGGAGCACAGCCCAAAAGCACATCATACAACACTTACACCACCGACATGGGAGAACACATCTACCACCATTCGGGGAAGGATCCAGCCCTTAATTTTTAACCATGGGAGAACACATCTACCACTATGTGAAAAATATCTCAGCAATTACATCATGACCATGGGAGAACACATCTACAACCATGTCAGAAAATCCCATGTGCATCTACGTCTTCTGGACTCATGACTTCCCCTTGGAGGAACCTCGATCTAAAGTACACCAAGACTCTCTCTGAAGTACTCGAACTTCACTCTGGCTAGTGGTATGGTCAACACATCTACAATCTGCTCATCTGTCGCAACATACTGGAGCTTTATTGCTCCTCTCTGCACCATATCCCTGATATAGTGATATTTGATCTCGATGTGCTTCGACTTGTAATGGAACACCAGGTTCTCTAACAACTTCACACAACTCTGGTTGTCATAATAGATACAAGTAGCATCCAACTGGAGATCAAATAAATCAAATAGTAGCTTCCTTAGCCATACTTCCTTGCAACTGGCTGAACAAGCTGCGACATACTCTGCTTTGGCTATACTCAGTGCTACGCAGGATTGCTTCCTCCTAAACCAAGAGATCACACTTGATCCCATACTGAAGCAGCACCTTGAAGTGCTCTTCCTATCTGCAGCACTGCCTGCCCAATATGAATCAACATGACCCTCTAGGTTAAACTTTTGATTCGCATCATACTTGATCCCATAATCAACCGTACCCTTCAGGTACCTTAGAATATGCTTTACAGCAATCAGTTGAACATGTCTAGGATCTATTAGGAACTGGCTCAAAGTGTTCACCTCAAAGAAAATATCTAGTCTTGTGTTCGTTAGGTACATCAAGGACCCAATCATTTGATGATACATCATGGAATCAACCAACTATGATGAAGCATCACTCAATAGCTTCAGTTTTGATGCCATAAGTGTGGCCATGGCCTTGCAATCCATCATCCCGAACCGCTTCAGGATCTCTACTGCATACTTCCCTTGTCCAAGGAAGATTCCATCTACACTCTGCCACACCTCCATACCTAGAAGGTAATGCATCATACCCAATTCCTTCATCTCGAACTCGGTAGAAAGCTTCCTCTTCGTGTCGGCAATCAATCTATCCTCACCTGTCTCAAACAGGTCATCCACATACAATAGGAGTATCACTTAATTGCCTTCCTCAACCTTGTAGTAATGGTTGGAATCGTCTTTACTCTTGGTAAATCCCAAATTGGACAGGAAGTTGTCTATCCTGTTGTACCATGTCCTAGGTGCTTGATTCGATCCATACAAGGCTTTCTTCAATCTGCACACATATGAATCCCTGTCATGTGTCTCAAAACCAAGTGGATGCTCCACATACACTTCCTCTTCGACTACACCATTCAAGAAAGTTGTCTTGACATCCATCTGGTGTGTCTTCCATTTCATCACTTGCCTACCACCTGCAGCATGCTTGATCTTGTAGATCCACTTGGAAGTCAGAACAGACTTCCCTTCTGGTCTCGGGACCACATCCCAGACATCATTCTTCATGATCGATTGGTACTCCTCGATCATGGCATTCTTCCATTACTACATCACGGATCCTGGGAACTTCAGATTCTTCAATATCTTCAATAGATAGTGAACTTCGTTGCTGGAGAAAATGTTGTTGTCCTTCTTTTGTAGGTGATTGTACACGATCTTTTCTACAAGTCAAATTCAATTGCATGATTAGAAACTTCTCATGGTTTTTCAAAACAAATTCTTATGCATAAATACATATGTCATACAGTCATGCAATTATCTTAGCCAATGCTTCAATACAACATTTATCCATATCCTGTATTCACACGATAACTTTGTAGATGCCTTCCATCTCTACCAGAACATTTGTTAAGAGTGTGCACAACTCCCAACATGTTAGCAAAGAGGTGTCATTCTAGATAATTAGAAATGGAATGTTGTACAGTACCATAGGCCACTTACCCATTACTTGCATATTAGTAGTATCTTGTTCATTAATGCAACTTTTCTAATATGCATAATATACATCCTAAATATAGGAACATAAGTATATACATGACTGGACCACATTATTTAACTAATCATATGACAATTCAAATACTTATCTTTGTTTAGTTGTGGCTGGAATCCCTCTCAATATTTGCTTCCTTGCAAGAACTACTAGAGTGTGCTAGCTCTTGATATTTTCTTCCTAGATTATTTGTCCTTGAACTTATATCCATCTTGGACCACTATGCATGCTTAAGTGTGCACTAGTGTCATCCTCAATATCTCATACATAATCATACATCCATTAGTATAATCTCAATACTATCAAAACATTATGATTTTAAAGATGTATGGTCATGATCATTTCATACACATGTAATTTATCACAAGCGTTAGTATTCAAGGTTTCAGGGAGGACTTCTTTTACTCATGCATATTCTTATATGACCATAGGACTCTTCATTAAGAAGCATAATATGCATAAGCCCATGATTACTCAAACTTATAACTTCATGAATAATCATTATCAATCATACAAAAGTATACTTATCTAAGATCCTAACACAAAGTAGGAATCTAACTCGATATAGGAAAACATACCTATATTATCATCTTTGTCTAACATACCCAAACAATGTCTTCTTTGTTCTCTTAGAGACCTTGTGCTAGCAACCTACATATCTCATAAGTTAATAATTGTAGAACGAAGTTATACATACCTTGTAAGTAGAGCTTCTATGTGATCCATGACTATGGATGATTCTTTGTCTTCATGTAACCATGGTCATATGTTCTTGATCTAGAACTTGATTTGTACCTTTCATCTTAGCAGACAACATCATCCTCATACAACACCACAGTGAATTAGTACAATCATAAGTGTCATAACCCTAATCAATGAATGTCTTCTATCATGCATTCATACTTTTACTAGGGTGATAAGACAAGTCTAAAATTAATCAAGATTGTTAATAACCTCAATAATATGAAGACAAATATATCATAAACTTAATCATGAACAGATTTCAAAACATACCTGTATCTCTTCAAGTCATACCTGTCGGGATTGCTTGTAGCCTTCTTATGTAAGGCCATAGCCTCATGTCCCTCTAAAACTGGAACTTCTTCACTTATACAGGTGTTCAATTCATTCTCTTCTAGGATTAACCCAATCCACTTTGATTTGCTGAAACTGGATCTAGACCTGGATTAGGGTTTGTCAGAGAAACCCTAAAAATTCAAACTTTAAATTTCAAACTTCCGATTGGATGAAAAGATGCACCTTGCTGAGCTGATCAAGCTGGTATACTTCAATTTTGAAATCGCCAAAATTTGACCCCTCAAAAATTGCCTTTGAAACTTTCGGATCTTCTGGTCAAAATCTTGAACTAGGGTTTGATAATGCCTGAGGTTCTTCCCAGCCAAAAGGTTTGATCTTGTGCACTAAACTTCAATTTTTCTTAGGAGCATCCATCCTTGGTCACAGATTCCAAAATTTTCAACTTTTGCAGAAACCCTAATTTTCCACCTTTCTGATCAAGATCCCGAACTAGGGTTTGATAATGCATGGGGTTCTACCCAACCAAAAACTTTGAACTTGGTCTCTAAATTTTGATTTTTCTGAGGAGAGTAATCCTATGCTAAGATCACTCCAAAATTCCACTTCTATCAAAATCCCTAATTTCCCGTAGCAGTGACAAGCCAAAAATGAGAATATGAGAATGCTCAGAATCCAATTCTATTTCACAGAAATATGTACCTTATTGCTTTTGGTACATCTCTAAAATTCCAGATCCCCAGGGTCTGAAAATTCATCCTATGGTATCCTAACCTATCATATTTCCAACCCCACAGGTCTAACCTCAAATGGATTCCCTGAGAGAGAGAGATATTCCAAATGTCGCAATGTGACCTATTTATGGGATTAAAGAGTATAGCGAACTTGTACGCAGTTCCATGTGTCACTGTTTCAACTTTGGCCTCTAAAACCTGGACCTGTGAAACTACAGTCCATGCTCGTACTGTCACTTTTTACAGATTTCCATTTGGATCTTCCTAGCCTGAGATATGACCTTTTTTCCTAGGTCACCTGTTTAGGACTGCATTATGGAAGAGGCCGAAACCCTAAATTGTACGGATCATAAAACATAAAGTACAGCGAATTAGATGTTGTGCTTTGGACACAAGGTACATGGGGATGTTATCTTAGACTTGTACAAGTTTCAAAGCCTGAACCTTTTCCAAAATGGATTTATAGCGAAAGTGCCACGATGATTGGTTTTTACTATACCAAGCCCTAGCTTCCAATTTGTCGCAAGTGCAACAAGTGTCATAAATGCCATACCATGCCTTCCTTCAGGATATCTCTGATACCATTTTAGTTTTTCATAATTTAATTCAATAGATCTAGGATCTTAACATAAAGAACAACATGTACAGCATATCAAGCATAAGACACAAGAGATAAGAGACACAAAACATTTCACCGGGGAAAACCAAGAAGGTGAAAAACCCCACAACTTCCTCATTGATAGAATAAGCACCAATACAAAGATCACAAAGATCAAACCCAAGAGATAGATGACTGCAGCAGCTACTCCTCCTCCACTAGTGCGCACTCCTCCTCTCTCTCACTAATGCGAAGTGAGTGAGTGAGTGAATGTGTCAAATGAGAGAGTCACACTCTCTATTTATACTTTTACTTTCACTTGACCTTTACTCAACTAGGTCGGCCCCAACTTAACCACTTAAAATAATGTTGAATGGGCCGACCCCACTAGGGTGGTCTAATAACCCATCAAGTATAAGTTATGACACTTACAATATAACTTGCAACACTTGCAAGTACAACTGACAACACTTCCAATCGAAGGAATAATACATCTCTGTTGGGGATACAATAAAGTACAAATAAAATATACAAGTGAATATCTTCCGAATGTTACAAATACATCAACATCTTTCACTTTTGTTTCCTCTTGTTTGGTCTATGTTGTTTTGAAACTATGCATTGAATATCACATAAAGCAATGAGAGACTACTCCAATTACAAGGTGAGTAATGTGCTATATTCTTGTACTTTAATTAATCTAGGAAAGTGTTTATATTCTATTGTGTTTTGTTCTATATCTAATCCATTTAGACTAAGGACTTTGGTATTTGTCCGTATTGACCAAAATATCCGCGAACAATTGTCATCTAGCCTCCGCAACTGCCCCCGACCTCTCAACTCCACCTATGGTCTTTCAAAAGTTAGGAGGCAAAAGTCGGCACTAAAAACCCAAAGTTGATAACCACTCCTGACTTCCCAACTCTAACTTCCATCTCTCGCACGTCGGCAGTCGGAAGTCAGAACCACAATGCCAACTTCGACCGACCGCACCCGACTCACAGACTCCGACTGCCATCTCTTGTACGTCAGGATCCGGGAGTCGGCACCACAACACTAATTTCGACTAACTGCCCCCGACTCCCCAAATTTGACTATTTCCCTCTGCACGTTGGGAGTCGGGAGTCGGCACCACGACTCCCACTTCGACCAACCACCCCCGACTCCCTGACCTTGACTGCTACCCTCTGCACGTCGGGAGTTGGCACCACAACTCCACCTCCAACTCCGTCAAACTACCCCCAACTTCCTGATTCTGACTATGGCCTTCCGTACGTCGGTAGTCAGAAGTCGAAACCACTAAATTAAACCTCCGACGACCATGCCAATGCCCATATATTTCACCTCCGAAGTCCATTTTTAATGAAATTGGTATCATCATAAATCTCTCGGTGATCTCTACATAGTGGTGTGATCCTTTGCAATGGTTAAAGACTTTTAATTTTAGGCATTGTTTGAACCCACAATTTCACCAACACTCACAAACACCTCTTGTGCAATTCTGATTTTCTACCTGTAGGTTTAGGTTCCAGCCCAAACAACCCAAGTGTTGCAACCTTGCTCTGATACCAGTCTATCACTTCCCCTCCCACATAATCGATTGGTGGAGGGAACATGCCGGATTTGCGGGGTGCCAGAATTCTCCCCTCAGGTCGTATTATCAAATTTCATTTAAATTTAAATGAAATGACATCTAAATGTGCGCAATGCATATTAAAAATACACAGAGAAATTAAAAACAATTACACACATAGCATGCATGTATCATCATATTCATCACAAGAACAAAAATAAACTCATGCACATAAATCTAATCATCTTATGCTATTCACAGGAATTCAATTGCATCAATTCAAATTGGCTCATTCATTCAATTTAACATAAGCAATACGACTCCCATAATACATAAAATTTGGCATAATCAGAAACAACATTGAACACATATCTTTTAATGGAAATTGTCCAAGCAACTGGTTATGGGAGAGCAACGTTCCACCCAAACGTGGTATCTATCCAGCCTATATTATTTCAGCTGAGAGACCACCTCCGAGCTAGGCTATGTATCCGCTAAGGATAAACTACTTAGGCTTAGTCACAACCACATGCACAATCACTCATGCTAAGCCAGCAAACAAGTGGTTTTTTCAAGCATGCAGGGAGATAGGTTATGAGAATGATAAGCCAGTGAACTCAACCATGGCGCTACAGGCATCTCAAATGATCTCATACATCCTTGGCACCCACCACACCCAACACAACAAAGGTCCTCTTCCTTGCTACATGGTCCCTCAGGCGTCCCTTCCCTCCAGTTCTCTTTAGGGTGGGCATAGAAAGGTCCAAGATGTTAGATCTATAGAGATTCATTCCTTCACTGGGTTTATCAAGAAAATCTGATAAAATTCTGGCTACTTAAATCCCAAAAACGGAATTGAAATTCCCAGCTTTCAAATCTAGGTTTTCTTATGGATTTTTGGTCATTCGACACTCTCAATTTTGCCCCATTGTTTAAATCTATGGATTCCCCATTGGATTTTGCTGCTCACATCAAATTTTGGATGTTTTTGGCACTCACAATCGTGGCTTCTTCTCTGGTTGCAATTTCTACAATTCTTCATTGTTGGGAATGTATAATGGCTGGGAAATGATGTATGGTTGTTGTGTCATGGAATGGGGATGAATAAAAAATGAATTTCCATGAGGAAGTTAACTTCTAGGCCAAGTAAACTTATCCCATAACCTGCAATACGATTTTTTGAGCTTTACCATGCTCCATTAAATTCATTGACTGAATTCTCATCTCCTCTTCCTAACATAATTAAATTTCAGCAGGCTAGTCAATATGGGTTCTCAAAATAACACTTGGAAATAAAGGATTGAATCCCCCAACCCATCACCTCTTCATAGTGGATACATTCATCTCCCTCATTTTTAGTTTCTTCCATAGCTAGTTCTTGAAATTTTATTTTCATCGTAAACATTTACATGATTTTACAATTTCCATGGTTTACAAACACATGGTTCACAAAAACTACTTTCCTTTTAAAGCCAAGAATTCACTAGCGGGGCCTTGGCCTTGAGATCCATGCTAGGAATTTATACATCGTGTATGCACAATATTCACATATAAAACCAATGCATTCTAAGGGTCAAAATGGGGGTATTACACTTCCAAACTAGTCGCACATTATGATTTTGTCCCTATTTCAGATAGTACTGCCGCAAGTCCCAGAACACATCCAGTTACACATCCCAATCTATGAAATTCACAACTACACCATAATCAGTCATCGCTAAGAGCACCAATGGGGGCACCAAACAACCAAAGTTGAAAGGTCCCCTATTACCTAACCCAACATCTAACTCAGTAGAAACTGCAAATCCTAAAATAGGGGGCATCATCCATCAAGATTTTAAAGCCCCAGTTATGATCAATACTCCCACTCAAAGGGTCCCATCGCCGTGTTCCCTTTGTGGGCATGTTTTCGTATAATCTACCTAAGCAAACTTAAAGGCCAAATCTCCCTAGTCGAAGTGGATCTAGAAAAAATAAACACGGAATAGAATCAGCTTCCCTAGATCAATAGAAATGCAAATAGATAAATAGGTCTCTTACTTGGGATTCACAAGTCCTCTTTCTCTTTGCTTGATCCAATGCTACAGCACCTTCAAATCTATTGCTGCAAAGAATTGTTGAACAAGTGGAAACAATCAAACAGTAAAAGCATATATCACATATGATTGATCTAAGCTAACAGTTAAGGCAGTAAACTCTACACATCAGCAACACGATAATGTATATGGGAAGATATTGTATTAATTGTATAAATGAGAGTACAAAATAAGAGAATGTTACAACCTATGCCTTAACGTCACAACCTTCCTTCCAACAAGCCAAACCAAACCAAGCATCCAAAGATGAAGTAAGCCTCTCAAGGATGAGTGAGAGTCACCTAAGATAATTTCACCAGCATGAGAGTATTATAGACTTTCCTCCCTTTGGAATGGAGAGGAGTTTCATATTTATAGGACCAAGTGGATAGAGTAGGTTGAATATTATGGGGATAAGGCTAAGGGATCATCCCTTGAGGTTAGGGAACCGAAGGCTAGCTCACCTAGAAGTTAGGGATGACCATCCACTTCATCATGCTTTGAGAAGTTGCTCAGAGGTCTCATTTATCCATTTTAACCAACCCTAGTGCATGCTGCATGAGGACAATTTGTGCTAGGAAGGGGCAAGCGGAGGTTGAATGAAGGCAACCCGAGCCACTGGTGCAGGCTTCCAGATGACACTCTGCGACGAGCCTAGTCAGGTGCTTCTTGTTGGAAGACAAGTTGCACCGACCTAACTAGAAAATGTGGATAGACAATTAAAAACTTGCTGTAGATGACTTTTGGTCAGGGAAACTTCACGGATCAAGGCACTAAGTTGACATAGGACTCATGATGATGAGAGTTAGGTGTAACAGAATCCCCCCCCAAAGCATGAAGTTGGTGAACCAAGACAGCTGATATGCTTTGAAAGATAGATAAAAAGGACTTGTTGGTTGGAAGGTGCTACTATAGTATAACTGAGTCTCAGATAGAAGTCTCATATGATGCACAACATGGTTTCCGACCAATACATTGCAGATCCATGATAGTAAAGACTAACCGAACATAATCATGGCTACTAGACACAATCGTAGATCCATGATGAGATGATAACACAACCACGACCAATACAAAGTGGATCCATGTAATATAACTCAAGCAATCTCCATTGCAACCTAGGTGAAATATGAGAACAACCCAGGGTCTTCAAGCCGAACCCGCAATGATACAGATCTATCCATGTGATTACAATGTCTTGGAGTCAAACATGGTAGAAACCACTTGATTATTGGTCATTGATGT
The DNA here is from genome assembly GCA_027924585.1 of Larix kaempferi. Taxonomy (NCBI): domain Eukaryota; kingdom Viridiplantae; phylum Streptophyta; class Pinopsida; order Pinales; family Pinaceae; genus Larix; species Larix kaempferi. Next base: position 3,735,818 of record BSBM01000125.1, on the reverse strand, counting down.
ATACCGTTAACAAGCGCGAGGGAAATCACCATTGATGTCAATGATTCCCAAGGTATCATACTACATACCATCGAGTGTGAATAATGAGTTGAGGTTGAACACTCGACAGATCCTTTCAATCAAGAGCCAATGATGTAAATTCATGTTGAAAGCGAGGTAACCTACCATTGAGGCATGCAGGCCCAAGGTACTTGATTGGTTTCTAGATTCAATCCTCGGATGAGGTGTTGAAGTCAACAAGGATGAATCCATCAAAGGAGGACCATGATGAATCCCCCATCATCGACATGAAATGTGATCACAGACATTTGGAGTAAATCGGATTGTAGAGTGGTGTGCAAGACTGACTCATGGTAGACCGACATGATGGAAGGTACACTGACTGTAGATAATGAATAATGAAGCTCTCTTGAACATGGGCATGGCATGACTTGGAAGTATTGACATGATGATAATGATACCAACCCCCAATGCAACTGATGATGGAAGCATTCTTTGGATGACGCAAAGGAGTGACGGGACTCATGGAATCAGAAGTACTCGAATACAAACGGATTACCCAAGTACTGAATGAAAATGCAAACAAGTGCCATGTTCAAGAGTGACTAAGTACTGCCATAATAACAATGAATACAATCTCATCCCTATTCCCCATTGTGATTGATGAGTACCTCTTTTGTTTTTTAACGAGCTTGAGGAGGGTAATAGATGCTTGGTGTAGCTCATCCCATGGACGAGTCCAATCCCAAATGTTTTACGAACCTAGGATAAGAGAGGTTCGTCCCATGATGGGCCCTTCGATGTTAAATTTTAACGATTCCATAGAAGGTAAACTCGGTGTCATTTCATGTTTAGAGAGTCTGAAAAGAACTAAAGAAGACTCCAAAGTTCCTTTTTCGTAAAGTAGTCTCTTGGCCCGAAGAAATGGTAAAAAAATGCGAGAGAGAACTCTTACAACAATGATTGGATGGAGTGCTCCTTTTTCGTAAATAGTGCCTCCTGGTCCGAAAAGGGGTAAACTATCACCAGAAAGATGATCATTCAAATACTTTTACAAGCATGAATGTATCAAGTTTGTTTTGCAATCTTTTCATATTTCGAGAACTTGAAAAGAGATTAAATAAATACTCTCAGGGGTTTCTTTTCCATGTGTTGGCACAGGATTAGCCCGCAGGAAGTGCGGAAGCTGACAACTGTGAAAGGGATAATTCATGGAAGAAAGGGTCATTTGCAAAAAATGCGGAAGTGCGAAAGCAGTTAGTTTGTTAGATAAGGATCATTTGGACCGTTTTGTAACCACTTAGTTTTGTATAAGTAGGAGTATGATTGTGATCCTAAGGGCAGGGAGAGATGAATCGATTCGGTGACGAATAAAGCAATAGATCTTTCGAGTTTTGATCTAGTTGTTGATCTGTTTTGTATCCGCGATATGATGTATTGACTGTTTCTACGAAGGTCATTCCGCAGGTTTTAATGAATTCATGAAGATGTTTGATTATGGTTCTACCTTTATCTTTATTTCTGTTAGATGATGAATGTGAATGTTTATGAGATGTCTAATGATCTGCGGGTTGGTAATTGTTCTTTATGCTAATGAGTAATTTGATCATGTTGATGCAAATTTCTATTATGTGTTGACTCTGTGATTGATGAATATGTGAATGATGAAATATTAGCATAGTGCGAATGATATAATCTTTGGTTTTTGTGAGTGCAATGTGTGTTTGATGCATGTCCTCAACTCCACTGCGGAAACGAGGTTCCTACAGGCCCCTTGTGCATCTTGGGTGAGACTTCACTCGCTCTGCGAGTGTTCCTGGAAAGGGTAAAGCCTTTCTGGGCCGATGTGTAAGTGATTTCGGTTGATGGTTTGTTGACGACAATGCGAAGTGAACCCCTGTCAACAGCCACTGTGTCAACAAATGGTTTTGTTTCCGCAACCCTGAAGAGGAAAAGAAGAGGATATGCTGTGGCACCTAACGAAACTAGAGATTCAAGAGTGGTTTGACAGAAAGATAGAAGAATGTAGAACGAGAGAATCAAAACCCTAGACAGATGGTAAGCGGTTGGTTGTAGAAGTATGTTTATTTAGATATCCACGAGATATTTTTCTGTGAATTCCCAGTACTGCATAAGTGGTTAGTGCAGCTAACATTCCAAAAGCACCATTTCCAAAAGACTGATCCTAAACATTGGACACCAGAACTGATTTGGCAGCTGAAACGTGTCAACAACACAGTATCAAGGGCTGTCAATTTCTGGGTGGATAGTATCCTATAAGGATATATTACTGAGTTTGTAGTAGACACAATCAAATTGTATAGCGATGCAGAAAGGAATTTATTCCAGGGACCAAGCGGAAGGTTCTTACTGTTGCTAAAATTGTGGATTAAGATGCTCTTCTTTGAAAAGGGCATATTGAGGATGAATTCAAATGAGTAGAAAGATAAGTGTGAGGAGGTTGTGGGTATCATGTGAATGCGGATCCGATAGAAATATGTGGGGTATATGGACATGAGAGATGACGAGTTTCCAAGGGAAGTTGACAAAGAGTGTGGTACCTTGACGAGTAGGGTGATATTCCGATGTCCTGAGAAGAAGAGGAGGACTGAGAGAGAGTCTCCTGAGAGGACCGGAACAGAATACTGTGAAATAGGACCACAAGGGAGAAAGAGACCCTATTGTGACAAAGACGGTGACCAGGCTACCCCAGAAGCAGAAGAGGGACAGATAATAAGTTACAACAGACTTGCAACCTCGCGCACTACCCATAATTTTACAGGAAGAAACACAAGGTATTCACAAAGTTTCCCTATGTGCAGTGGTAAAAGTAGTGCAACAATAAACAATAACAGTAGGAATGTTAGAATGACAGATGACACAAAAATGCCCACTTTCCAGGGGAACGGGACTGAATATCCCGAGCAATTTTGGTTTCTGTGCGAAGTAGTATGGACTGTGAAGCAGGTCCATGATGAGGATAATAAAAAGGGACAGCTATTGATGACCCTTAGGGGTCGTGCGCTAGATTGGTTCATGAATTTTACAAGGGTTCCAGTGGGAACACTAGCCAAGTCGTTGGCGCAGATCAAAGCAGGAATGATCGATGAATTTAGGAAGCCAAAGTCGAAATCGCAATATGTCACCAAGCTCAAAGAAATCAATAAATACCCATATGAGCCAGTGTGGGAATTTGATCAGAGAAGATAAGTTTTGGGATAAATGATATGCAGCACAAGGAGTGGTTCATCGTAGGATTGGTACCACACATCCGCAGACCACTAATGCAACAGAAGGTTGCGACCCATGCTGAAGCATTAGAGATCGTGATGAAGCTGGAGGCTTCACCAATCTGCGAAACGGGGTTGGCTATGGATCGAATACAAGCGCAACTAAAAAACTTGACGATCCAACTGCAAGACATGAAGAAAGGAAAAGAGGCCCGCAAAGAGTTCTAGTGCACTAGGTGTAGGACAGAGGGACACCACAAGGATCAGTGCCCAGACTTCTGAGAGTATTTGCAATCCAGTGCACCAAATCCCCTCAGTCAGGGAGGATTTCCTTGGTGTTGTATCTACCAAATGAGAGGCCATAGACCAGAAGAGTGTGTGTATCTGCAGAAGATGGTGTCGAAACCAAAGAACTTGTATTGCAAGTTCTGTAAATCGTTTGGCCATGATGAAAAAAACTGTAGAGCTTATGGCCTACTCCGAGAGAGTATGGCGGCTACATACTTCAGGGTAGGAGAAGAACAAGAAATGGGTTAGCAGCAGCAGCAGTATAATCAACCGTCGACCCAGTATAATCACCAACCCAGTAGTATGATCAGGGACAGTATGGGAAAACACAGTATGGTCAGCCATAGTATCCGGCACCGCAGTATCCACCACCGCAGTACCCACCATATGGACCACCGCAAGAGCCGCAGTATGGGAAACCTCAGTACCCACCATATGTCCCACCACGTGGAGGGGCTAGAGGAGGATTCCATGGAGGACGAGGTGTTGTCATAGGACGAGGAGGAGATGCTCGACGAGGATGAAGACCGATTATGTGGTGCAATTGTGGGAAGCAAGGGAACTATCAGATGGATTTCCTGAATCTAGCGCCACATTGCACTTATTGCAGCACTGTGGATCATATCATTGAAGACTGTCCATAGATCATTGCAAAAAGGCAGACCAAGAAACCGCCACCACCTCCACAGAACAAGAATCAGAATCCACCAACTATATAGATGATATCAATGGAGGCTCTAAGACGCCATGCGACTGTCGGATTCGTGACATGAGGAGGAGCTGTGACAGGAGCAGACAGGTCATGGGCTACTGTCCGACCAACAGCATGGAAACATGTCACCTTTGACGTGGAGTTTGAAAGGGATGTTTTCTTGGAAGCACAGGAGGTGATGAGACAATGGAGGCAGTTACCTCTTCAATAAGAAATTATATACGATATGCCACCGATGTTCAATGCGACGAAGTCGCGGGGAAAGGCTAACACCTTAAAAGCCTTATTGAAGAGTTTCCTGGAGTTTGCAAAGGATCAGGATGCTCTAGAGGAGATATCCAATCTGTTGAATTGACAGGAGGGTGCAGGCCAGGAACAAAATGTTAATCACATACACAAGAGGAAAATGGGGTGAGAGATGTGAATGTCTGCACAAATTGGAGCATTTGATGTCGACTCAATTATCTTGGACATGGGGTCAGATGTTAACATTCTGACCAAGCAAACATGGGAAATAATGGGGAAACTATAGTTGGCATGGTCACCAGTACAGTTGCGATTAGAAAATCAGAGTAAGGTTAGTCCACTTGGTCGGGTGTACCAACTTCCCATTGAGATTGAGGACATCAAGACTTATGCATATTTTGATGTAATTGAAATCATGGACAACACAAGTCCCTACCCATCGCTACTAGGAATTGAATCGGGGATCGATAATCTAGTTGTTATCAACTTCAAGAAGTGGACAATGTCATTTGAGAATTGCGAGATGAGGGTTGTTGCACCTCTGAATCCTATGAAAAGGCAGCGATACGTTGAACTGGCGAGAGATGAATTTATGGAGGGATGGGATAGCATATACAACATATCTGAGGATTACATTAATCCTACTGTAGACGAAGAATTGGGATGGCGCAGTGTTAGTTCGGTGTCGTCGGATTCGGATGAGGCACTCGAGAATTGGAAAAATTGGATGCACGAAGTGTCATTTAGAAGGTGTGCTCAGATCACACAGTCACTACGATAGGTAGCCACAGAAGAGTGCGTGCTACCAACATATGAAGGATTTCCCAATCTGGCTACATTTCTTGCGGAGTTTGAGAAGAGAGTGGCGGAACCGCAATGTCTATTGGCCTTGGAGGAAGCCTTGAAGGCTACTCATGCGCGCTGGTGGGTGGCACACAAGTCTAATATCACAAACTGGACACTATGTTGCCACCTAATGACTGTTAGGTTTGGCGATGCAGAAGGATATAGCGAAAGGAATTTTGATGGCAAAAGTGACCCAAAGGTGCATTTGGCTGACTATGAAAGCAAATGGGGATTACGGGAAAAAGAAGAATGGGTCTATTCATTTGTTCACACATTGGATGAAGTATCATGCAGTTGGTATCTCTCAGCAGAATTGCGATGCGGAATGAATTCTTGGGAGTAGCTAACACTTGGATTTAGTCAAACGTTTTGTTTCTCAGATAAGAACCCCTTCATCCATAGTTCGCTACAGGTGATCCGCGAGAAGATATTTGAAGCAGTACCAATAGAGCAACCATTAGAACTTCGGTGGACTGTGACACCAGAAATGATGATGGAGTTCTATAACATCACAGGAGAGACAAATGATGAGGATGATCTGAGGGCTATGCATGTACTAGCGTCGGAAGGAAGTCGCATTTTTGAGGCACCGAAAATACCTTCTGACAAATTCCACCAATCGTTGAAGATCAAGAAAGAAAAAATTGGGTCGGAGGAAAACACGAAGTTTGCATGCATTGGGGATTATTGGTATGATTCCACTATTGCGAAGATGCTTGATCTGTTGCATGAGTTTCAAGATCTGTTCCCAACAAAATTATCGAAGATGAAAGGAATTTATGGGGACTTAGGAAAAATGAAGATCCCCCTGAAACCCGATGCGAAGCCAGTCAAGCAGCAGCCCTACGGATTGAATCCAAGGAAAAAGGAGAGAGTACAAACCGAGAATATGAGAACGCTAGACGCAGGGATTATAGCACGAGTAATGGATGAGTTCGGGAAGTACATAACACCAAAATAGTGAAGTCGAAGGAGATCAGCAACAAATACAAGAAGTGTGAACATAAGAACATACTGCGACACTGTGGCACAACAGAGATGGTCACGCCGCTAATCAAATAAGGAAAAAAATAGGGGGTGGGATTACCGCAGATCACAACAAGCATCTGTCGGCGGGGCATTGGTTGGAAGCATCAACATCGATCGACAAGGGACCATAGTATCACAGGATGTAGTGCGAACGAGTCAAATCCCAGCATAAATGCACCAGTTAAACGACAACAGACAGCAGCAAAAATGAGAACCCAACATTTAATACCCAATGCATGCGAAAGATTTGAAAAATCACCACCGGATTTGGTAATCATGGTCCTAAATCATTTAGACGCAGCCAACCAATGCTATAAATACAGGAAACGAGACAATGAACTGCATTGTATGAGCAAGTTAGAATTTGCAGAGCCGCATGTAAGTGTATGTTTCGAGCACCAACACCAAACGACCCCAACCCACACCAATTGTACAAGAGAAACCCGAAGTTATGTCTGAAATAACACACAAAAAGAAGAGGTGCGCCAATCGGCCACCAGACACTGACCATGCGCCGAAGAAAGGAACTCGGACCTCAGCATGGTTCACCAAGGGAGACGTAGGTACTTCAGGCCCCGAAGTCCTGCAAGCAGGGCATCATGGCGCAAATATATTAGAGTATGTTCTGCAACTCCTGAGAGAGGCACCAAAGATACAGATAGACAAGAATGAAAGGTACGCTATTGTGATGTCGTTGGTACTGCAGGGAGTTCCTGAGGTTGGGAACATTGTGTCCAATCTGCAGAAGTTAACGTATAATGACCACGACCTTGAGATTTTCCAAAAAAGTACAGAAGAATATGTTGACATCCCCCACGAAGGAGGCCCAACGGCGAAGGAATCCGCAAGATGGGCGATGGGATTGGAGCATTCGGGGTTGTTAGGCCTCACCCACATGCCACACTTCGAGCAGTTAGCACAGTTCAATGCACGCGTCAAGCAATTGCTGGCGTGTTTTCATGAAGGGTGCCTATGGTTGTACGAGCGGATTCCTATCACCATTGAATTGATCGCAAGAATCACCATGCTTCCTAAAGATGATGACGATCGGTCCAAATTTTTCCAAGGAAAGGATAACGACAAGGAGATTGCGGATGAAGTACAACGTGCACAAGAACTCTAGAGGGTACCTGATCCACACAATCAAGAACTAGGCCATCAGGGTTACGAAAAATATACTCACAGTTAAGGTAGTGTGAAAGAACAGACCCAAGGAATGTAACTCAGGCATCCTTACCACCGCGGAGCTCTGTGCCAAAGGAGAGTGGCTGAATTGGGCCAAGTTTTTGCTACATGAGTTGATCGATGATACATAAGATGCACAGGAGTATGGGAAGCCATTTACATACTCATGGCTCCTCATGCTCGTCGCATTGTACAAATGGAGGGAAATTGACCACGATCAAGGTATGGACACCATGGAAGCTCGGGTACATGAAGGAGCACGGTACCAGAACTTATGGGAAATGGATGATAAAGAGTGACAGGCAGATAATGTTTTGCAATTTTACGTGTTGTTAGAAAGGATGAGAATAGATGCACAGCTGATACTGTGGATAACAGAGCAATCCGCGATGAAGTACCGATCGATTGCATGGCTATCGATCGAACCCTAGACAATTTTCCTTCATGCCCTAGCGGACTCGGCAACGCAATGGCTTCCAATGTAGTACAAGCTCACCGAGAAGGACTTGGATGTCATCATCAGTAGATGGAAAGAAGAATGGAAAGTTCCAGCCGATGAGAAGGACATCTCGAATGGGTAGGCACCAACTCGACTAAACCCAGCTAGGGAAGAAGATGTTTCGACCAGTTGGAAGGAAGGCATGGGACAAGATGATGCTGCAAAAGATCAATCAGCAAAATCCAGCCACGATGGAGCTTCAACAACAAACACCCTAACAAATTCATAGCTGGAGGCACAGCATGACTAGATGAGGACAAATAAAAGGATGGACCGCACTGACAGGAGAACATGGGAAGGGCTCACTGCGCAGCAGTTCAACAGACTTCTGGAGAGCATTACAGAAGTGGTGGAAAATAGCCGCAACCAAGTTACACAGTACTCAGCCAAGCAATTCTAGCAGATAGGTGAGCTACTATCCACACTAGTGAACACAATAATTAATTCAAGCGTACCGCATGGAGATATTCGAAAAAATTTGTCGACATCGAGAGTTGAGGTAGAAGTCAGCACATAACCATGGGTAGTCCAAATTGAATCCCATGTGATGAAAACAGGTGATGAGGCCGTCGACTTTGAGGTACGGAAGTCCGATATGGTTATCGTAAATTTCAATTTACTCCCAATGTTGACATTACACCGAATCCAAGCCGTAGCAAGCATAGAGATCCGCGACCACAAGGTTGCGATGCACAACAAGATGGACGAATACAAGAAGCAACTAGCCGGGAAAGAGAAGGATATAGAGGAACAGGCCAAATTAGAAAGAGCGCTTGCGAAGGAATGCGAAACGGAAGAGTTAGATCCGGACGTAGACCCATAAGCAAAAACTATTATGTTAGGGGTCGCTCTCACTGAGCTCAGGAAGGAACATGCAGAGCTCCAGGATAGAGTGATACCTGGCACACTGCCGGATCAGATTCAGATTCGGCAGATGGCGATCGAGGAAGCCGTAACAGATATCTAGCAGATGGAATATGACGCACAAAGAGTCGCAGAAGGCATCATAGAGTTTTGGGGTAGTGTAGTCGAGGATGACCAGCTGAATGCACTAAAGGGACAACTCAGCGAGGCAGAAGCACAGTTAGAGGCCTTTAACGGATCTCTCAAAATGATGCCCACAATGATACGAATGACAAAGGAAACCGAACTGAAAAGCATGCAGCAGTGGGTAACAAAGGCCCACGAAAGACAGCAACGAAGGGTCATGCATTTAGAGGATCTGCAAACGAAAGCCGAAGTTCTCAAAACATATGTTGTAGAGGTAATGAAACAGGTTAAGGAGAAACTAGAGGAAGCGCAATAAAAGGTGTAATATCCTATGGACTGTCTACCAAGAATATTAACTGGATCCCAAAGTTCCTTTTAACTCCACTAGTCAATTTTCTGCTTAATTATTCAAATGGTGCAGGATGTAAGTGAGGTTTACTGGCTAAGGACTGAAGATGGTGGGATGAAAGTTCAATTCTGGAATTTATATGGGGTTTGATGCAATATCAGGTCAAAATGCAGATCTGAGGTGTCCTATGCACAATGTACCAGTACCTTTCACTTTTCAGCAAAGGAATTAATCCCTTTCCTACTTCGAGGCTTCCTGGGTAGCTGGCATATGCACACTAGACACGTAGGGGTTCATGGAATTTGTAGCAGTGTAAATATCAGTCAAATAATGGCTGGATATGTTTAGGATGATTCTGGAGCAGATTGGACAAGGTTTGGAAAGATTGGGGTGACAGATGCTTAACTGGGATTGTCGGGCTAGGAATTTTGTTGGCTTCCCAAACACAAGGAAGAAGCTTCCAGATTTCGATTTTAAAGGCTGATATGGTCAATATATTAAGTTATGAACCTACTTCAACAAACAGGAAAAGAAATGGATTCACATTTTGTATTTTATGAAGGAAACAGTGAAACTAGTCAAATAAAACCACTCAGTGAGCTAGTCTCCGAATCTAACTTGATAACTGAACTCCATTAATTGATTTTTCTATTATGAATGAGTATGCAACTCTGATATAGTAATAACAATAGTAGTAACTTGCAATAGATATGACAGAATCCTTCTTTTCTTATTCAATAACTCCCTTCTCAAAATGGTGCCTCACAGGCTATGATTTTACATTACATTGGTGAAGAAGATGAAGAGAGAGAAGAATTTTTATAGTAAATCTGTTCTGCATGTAAATATCAGAACCTATATGGATAATAGGCATGATTTGGCTGCTTCTACTGCTGGAAGTATTCACTGGTACGTTCTCCTTCAAACAGACACACCCATCAGGGGAAACGCCTCCAAAGTTAGCTGGACGAACTAGGGCAATGAGAGGAATGGGAGATCAAGTTTGGATTCAAACTTTGGGCATGCAAGACAACAACATAGGCTGATAATAACTTCTAGATCCCACTGGAGGTCATGGGAAAGCTCCTCCACCACAATATTCTTCTGCTAATGTTCCTCCTCTGAAACTAGCTGCAGTTCTTCTTCAATGGGGTCCTCCTCTCCAACCTAGCATTAGATCCTCATGGCTGCACTATACTGGACATCAATGGCTGTAAGATTACTTGATGGACCTGCACAACACTCTTGGATAACTCACACAGTCTTAGGGAACATCACCCAAGTGAAATGGTTGAGGCACAACACTCAACTAGAGAAGCATCAGAGCTCTCATGAGAAAACAGAAATGATCAAAAGTTCTTTCCTGGAGTTAGAATCATGCTTAAATAGATGATATAGCTTGCTTGGAAAGCCAAACCACACGTGTGGGTGAGGTAGGGTGCATCCTCTCTGAGTTTGGAAACTGTTGTGCTTTCTCCACTTTCTTTCCTCAACTTCCATCAGTCTGAATTGGCAAGTGCGCCCTAGCTACTTTTTTGGATGTTGCTAAATCTCTGCTGAGCGCTTTTCCTGCTCCTTTCTATTCTGTTTACTTTCCACTTTTCTACCTTTGCCAACTTTTCTCATCTTTTCCTGATTCTTTCCATTTGTTTTCCACCTTCCTGCTTTTGCCAACTTTACCCCAGCTTTTGTCAGTTTCTAATTCCATTTTGACTTTCTTTCCATTCTGAATTATTCTCCACTTGGGAAAAGTCATCCACTTGATAACAATTTGACCTCCTAGCCTTATTATCCAACTTGGAAACATTTATTAACATTTAATAAATAAAAATACTAAAATACTTCTCACAATAATTCCAGCTTCCAAATTAAACAAATAACTTAATAATTAATTATTTCCTAGGGTGTACTTGCCTCCAAAAATTACCCCCATGAATTAATTACTCAATTAATTATGACTTAGACTCCTAGGGCTAGAAGAATCCAAGTGGTGACCAAGGTCACTGGGGGGGACATGACAGTCCTCCCTTCCCAAGACTGCTTGTCCTTAAGCAGTTTTAAACCAGGATGCTGCATAATCTGTTCATCTTCCCAAGTGGCATCCTCGCTAGGCAAACCTTTCCATTGTACCAAGTATTCTCTAATAACCCTACTTCTCAGCTTCCTTTCTCTGGTCTGCAAGATTTCTTCACCTTCTAGTACTAGATGCCCTTCATCATCAAGGTGGGGTAGCAGTTCTGAAATCTTAACCTGCTGGCCCACTGCCTTCTTCAAACAATACACATGAAAGACATTGTGTATTTTTCTTTCTACTGGCAGATCTATCTCATAGGCTACTTCACCCACTTTCCTTGTTATTTTGTAGGGACCATAAAACCTTGGCAGTAATTTTTCAGCCCCTTTGTCTTAAGAGTGGTTTGCCGGTATGGCTGCAATCTCAGATAAACCAAGTCTCCTTCCTGAAAAGTTCGATCTGTTCTATTCTTATCTGCATTAATTTTCTACTGATTTTGGGCAACTTGTAAATTTTCTTTCAGTGCTCTGAGAATGTCCTGGCCTTCTTGCAGCCAATCTTTTTCCTTTTGTGCCTTGCAGTTTCCAAAAACCAGATCTGAAAAAGTAGCATACTCATACCCATACAAAGCTTTGAATGGGGTCATTCCAATGGACATGTGGAAGGTGGTGTTATAACAGAACTCCTCCAGATATAACCAGTTGACCCAAGCCTTCTGCTATCCTGTAACATAGTTCCAGAGGTACCCTTCCAGCCATTGGTTAACTCTTTCAATTTTCCCATCTGTCTGGGGATGGTAGCTGGTACTGAGGTTTAAATTAGTGCAGCAACTTGACTAGCAGAAATAGTAGATGTGATAGCAAAAAAATGAGCAAATTTGGTTAACCTGTCAACTAATACAAAAATACTATCTTTACCCTAGGATTTGGGCAAACCTGTGATGAAATCCATGGATATGCTCTCCCATTTCTGTCTAGGAATTGGCAAAGGTTGTAGGATACCTACAGGACGAGTATGCTCCACCTTGTTTTGCTGGCATGCAGTACACTCACTAACATGCTTTAGAACATCCTCCTTGAGGCCCTTCCAAGTGAACCTCTCTCTTAATTTTCTGTAAGTCTTGAAAATACCAGGATGCCCTGCCACTGGAGCATTGTGGGCAGCCATTAAAATCTGCTTCTTCAGCTGAGATTCAGGAGTTAAAAAAATTATGTTCTTATAATAGATCACATCATTGATGACTTGGTAGTGATCTTCCTGGTTTACTCTATCTAGCAAATCACTAGCAAACTGATTTTCTGCATATTCCTTAATTAACAGTGCCTTCCAGTCGGTAGGTACTTGCAACAACAAAAAAAATAGGCCTCCTAGATAGGGCATCAGCAACTACATTTAGTTTACCTTTCTTATATTCAATATCAAAATCATAGGATTGAATTTTGCTTACCCATTTTTGCTTCCTATCATTCAGCTCCTTTTGAGTTAGGAAATGCCTAAAACTATTGTGGTTTGTCTTAACTATAAATTTACCTCCCACCAAGTACTGCCTGAATTTAGCCAATGCATGCATGATGGATAACATCTCATTGTCATAGATCGAGTACAGCATCTCATGGGGCTGCAACTTCCTACTCTCATAGGAAATCAGGTGTCTATTCTACATCAGAACTGCTGCTATGCCCTTACCTGAGGCATCACACTACAAAACAAAAGGCTGGCTGAAATCTGGGAGTGCCAAGACTGGGTAGCTACTCATAACTTCCTTCTATTTATTGAATGCTTTTTCAGCCTCTTCATTCAAGTAGAAAGCTCCCTTCTTAGTAAGATCTGTCAAGGGAGAAGTGAGTTTGGAGAATCCCTTCACAAATTTCCTGTAATATGTGCATAAGCTTATGAACCCTCTTAGAGCAATTATATTCTTTGGGTTGGGCCAATCTAAGATGGATTGGATCTTCTCCAAGTGTACCTTGACTCCATCTTTCTCAATGATGTGGCCAAGATAGAGGAGTTCCTTCATACCAAACTCACACTTTGGTAGTTTGGCATAGAATGATTGTTCTGCAAGTAGAGTTAGTACACTATCCAAATGTTGCAAATGCTCTTCCCATGTCTTACTATAAATCAGAATGTCATAAAAAAAACAAGTACAAACTTACGGAGCTATTTGCTGAAGATTCCGTTCATGCATGACTGAAAAGTTGCTAGTGCATTTGTCAAGCCAAAAGGCATGACCAGAAATTGAAAATGCCCAAAATGGCATCGAAAAGCATTTTTCTGCACATCTTCAATTTTCATTCTGATTTGGTGGTAACCAGAATGAAGGTCAATCTTAGAAAAATACTTGGCTCCATGCAGCTCATCTATCAGCTCATCAATCCTTGGAATAGGATATCTTTTCTTGATGGTTTTCTTATTTAAAGCTCTGTAATCAATGCACATGTGCATTGTTCCATCTTTCTTCTTGACCAAAACCACCGATGAAGCAAAGGGGCTTGAGCTTGGCCTTATGAACCCCATTTCTAGCAACTCTTTGATGGTATTTTCTATTTCATCTTTGAATCTTTTGGGGTGTTTGTAGGGGTGGGTTTTTATGGGAAAAGTTCTAGGTTCCAGCTCTATCCAATGTTCAGTACCCCTATCAGGAGGCCTTCCATGTGGCAGATCCTCAAACACCTTTTTCTGCTTTTGCAGCAGTTTTTGGATATCTTCAGGATGTTGTGACACATCAATGGTGGTTCCTTTGGTAGAGATAAAACATTTAGCAACCCACTCTATGTCTCCATGCCTCAAAACAGATCTCATGCTATGTGCAGAAATCACTTGTTTTGGGTAGGTGTTAACGCCCCTCAAAACCACTTGCTTACCTTCAGCATCTTTAAAACACATTTGGGGAATTCTGTAATTTACCACATGCTCACCAAGTGAGAACAGCCATTGTACCCCCAACAAAACATTAGTATCAACAACATCAACAATGTAAAAACCATCAGTTCCAGTATGGTCCCCAATAGTCACCTGTAGCTTGGGAATCCACCTATTGCATTGCATAGTGTTGTTCTTACCGGGAATAATAACTGTGAAACCCCCAAATTTTTCAAATTGGAGTTTTCTCCTCTCCACCATGGATGAATCAATGAAATTATGTGTGGCTCCCCCGTCGACCAGCACTGAAACTTTCTTCCCTTGCACTACCCCCTTAAATCTCATAGTGTGGTAGCGGGGTACTCCACTCAAAACTGCAAATTTTGCTTCTGTTTGAGTTGGTTCGTCTTCTTCTGCTATATTATACCCCTCTTCTGCAGGTTCTTCCACCTGTGCTTCTGCACTCGTTTCCTCCTCATCACTTTCAGAAAATACTTCTATGTAGTGAGATTTTCCTTTTGCACATTTGTGCCCGGAGACCGATGGCTCTTGGCAGGAAAAACACAGCTTTTTCCTACTTAACTCATCTCGATCTCGGAATGAGTATTCTTTCTTATTCAAGGCAGAATTATTTCTAAAAGGTGGCTTAGAATTCTGAAATTTTGCAGGTGGATTAAACTTAGGTGGGTATCTGGTTCTTGGGATTGCATCTTGCAGATCCCTAGTTCTGCTCAAGGCTTCTTGCAGGGTGGCTGGTCTATAGGCTTTAACCAGCCCTCTCAAAGGTTCTGTTAATCCTTCTGTGAACAACAGGATCAACCTAGGTTCTGATATATCAGTGACCATCACTGCCAACTTTTGAAATTCTGATATATATGCCTCTGGTGTGCTGGTTTGTTTCAAGTGTGCCAACTCACGGAAAGACAGCTCAGGATCCTTCCTATTTAATATTTCCACCAACCTCCTGGTGAAATATTCATAAGACTCAACTAAATCATGTCCCAAGGTTCTCATGCCATGAAAACACCAATCACTGGCCTCCACTTCCAAATGCAAAACTGCCATTTTGATGGCATCTTTTTCTACCATAGGATGCAGCTGAAAGTATATGTCTAGTTTCTGCACCCAGGAACTAGCATTGCGTTTTGCAGTCCCATCAAAGTAAGGTATATGGACCTTACCTGCAGCATTCCTCAACTCAAAGTTGTTTGTTGGATGCCTATTATATCCCCTTGGCTGATTTTTAAGGTAAATCTTAGAAATATCTTTGAAGGTGAGATCTCTTCTGCACTCATCACTCAAGGTCAAATACACTACATGTCTCTCCTAACAGGTAGCTACAGGTGCACTGGGTGCTTCTTTATTTTCCTCAAAAAAAATGGGCATGGTTTGTCGAGGTTGATCCATTTTAAATTCTTTAGGCCTATTGAATGCACCAATCTTTGAAAAAATGGTTTCTCCAAATGTTTTTCTTTCACCTTGGTGAGAACCACTAGCACTCCCTTCTGCCTCTTTGTGTTCCAACTGTCTACTAAGGATTTCTTTCGTTTCATGACCATTATGTGCTACAGTATGTGTTAGATTTTCTATCCCTCTAACCATTTCAATAAGCAGTTGTCTAAACTCATAATTAGCTTCATGTTCAGACATGTTTCTATTCCCTTGTATTTCTCCTTCAGTAGAGTCTACCTCTTCTTCCCTAGTGTCTTGGTGGCGTTTTCCTTTGGTTCTAGGGGTTTTTCTTCAGCTCATCACCACAACAAAGGAAGGTTCAGAGGACCATGCTCTAATACCACTTTAATATCCTATGGAATATCTACCAAGAATATTAATTGGATCCCAAAGTTCCTTTTAACTCCACTAGTCAATTTTCTGCTTAATTCTTCAAATGGTGCAGTATGTAAGTGAGGTTTACTAGCTAAGGATTGAAGATGGTGGGATGAAAGTTCAATTCTGGAATTTATATGGGGTTTGTTGCAGCAGCAGGTTAAAATGCAGATCTGAGGTGTCCTATGGAAATGTACCAATACCTTTCACTTTTCATCAAAGGAATTAATCCCTTGCCTACTTCGAGGCTTCCTGGGTAGCTGGTATATGCATACTAGACAGGTAGGGGTTCAGGGAGTTTGCAGCAGTGTAAATATCATTCAAATAATGGATGGATATGTTCAGGAGGATTCTGGAGCATATTGGAGAAGGTTTGGAAAGATTGGGGTGACAGATGCTTAACTGGGATTGTCGGGCTAGGAATTTTGTTGGCTTCCCAAACACAAGGCAGAAGCTTCCAAATTTCGATTTTAAAGGCTGATATGGTCAATATATTAAGTTATGAACCTACTGCAACAAACAAGGAATGAACGGATTCACAGTTTGTATTTTATGAAGCAAACAATGAAACTAGTCAAATAAAACCACTCAATGAGCTAGTCTCTGAATCTAACTTGATAACTGACCTCCATTAATTGATTTTTCTATAATGAATGAGTATGAAGATCTGATACAGTAGTAAAAACAGTAATAAATTGCAATAGATATGACAGAATCCTTCTTTTCTTATTCAATAACTCCCTTCTCAAAATGGTGCCTCACAGGCTATGATTTTACATTACATTGGTGAAGAAGATGAAGAGAGAGAAGAATTTTTACAGTAAATCTGTTCTGGATGTAAATATCAGAACCTATATGGAGAATAGTCCTGATTTGGCTGCTCCTACTACTAGAAGTCTTCACTAGTACGTTCTCCTTCAAACAGACACATCCATCAGAGGAAACGCCTCCAAAGTTAGCTGGACGAACTAGGGCAATGAGAGGAATGGGAGATCAAGTCTGGATTCGACCTATGGGCATGGAAGACAACAACATAGGCTGATAAAAAATTCTAGAGCCCACTGAAGGTCCTAGGAAAGCACCTCCACCACAATCTTCTTCTACTAATGTTCCTCCTCTAAAACTAGTTGCAGTTCTTCTTCAATGGGGTCCTCCTCTCCAACTTGGAATTAGATCTTCATGGTTGTGCTATACTGGACATCAATGGCTGTAAGATTATTTGTTGGACCTGCACAACACTCCTGGATAACTCACACAGTCTTGGGGCACATCACCCAAGTGAAATGGTTGAGGCACAACACTCAACTAGAGAAGCATCAGAGCTCTCATGAGAAAACATAAATAATCAAAAGTTCTTTCCTGGAGTTAGAATCATGCTTAAATAGATGAGATAGCTTGCTTGGTAAGCCAGGACACACATGTGGGTGAGGTAGGGCGCATCCTCTCTGAGTTTGGAAACTTTTGTGCTTTCTCCACTTTCCTTCCTCAACTTCCATCAGTCTGAATTGGCAAGTGCGCCCTAGCTGCTTTTCTGGATGTTGCTAAATCTCTGTTGAGTGCTTTTCCTGCTTCTTTCTATTCTATTTACTTTCCACTTTTCTGCCTTTGGCAACTTTATCCCAGCTTTTGTCAGTTTCTAATTCCAGTCTGACTTTCTTTCCATTCTAAATTATTCTCCACTTGGGAAAAGTCATCCACTTGATAACAATTTGACCTCCTAGCCTTATTATCCAACTTGGCAACATTTATTAGCATTTAATAAATAAAAATACTAAAATACTTCTCACAATAATTCCAGCTTCCAAAATTAAACAAATAACTTAATAATTAACTATTTCCTAGGGTGTACTTGCCTCCAAAAATTACCCCCATGAATTAATTACTCAATTAATTATGACTTAGACTCCTAGGGATAGAAGAATCCAAGTGGTGACCAAGGTCACTAGGGGGGGACATGACAAAAGGGTTGTGAACATCCAACGGAGCAGCAGGTGGGAGAATGTGCGCAGATTAGAGCATCAGTGAAGGAAGTAGTTGACCAGATCAAAACTGCATACGATGACTTCCAACAGTAGGTAAAAAAAATAGCGGTGTCCAGCTGAGGTGGCTCAAGGGAAAGCCACAAGTTTGTGTTGGGGGCCTCTTGGAATGGGAATAGTCCACTGGAAGTGCGGAAGCAAACAGCTGTGAAAGGGATAATTCGCAGAAGAAAGGGTCATTCACGGAGAATGCGAAAGCGTGAAAGTAGTTATTTTGTTAGATAAGGATCATGTGGACTGTTTTGTAACCACTTATTTTTGTATAAGTAGGAGTATGATTGTAATCCTAAGGGCAAGGAGAGATGAATCGATTTGGTGATGAATAGAGCAATAGAACTTTCAAGTTTTGATCCAGTTGTTCATCTGTTTTGTAACTACGACATGATGTATTGACTGTTTCTGTGAAGGTCATTCCATGGGTTTTAATGAATGCATGAAGATGTTCGATTATGGTTCTACCTTTGTCTTTGTTTCTATTAGATGATGAATGAGAGTGTTTATGAGATGTTTAATGATCTGGGGGTTGGTAATTGTTGTTCATGCTAATGAGTAATTAGATCATGTTGATGCGAATGTCTATCATGTGTTGACTCTGCGATTGATGAATATGCGAATGATGAAATGATAGCATAGTGCGAATGATATAATCTTTGGTTTCTGCAAGTGCAATGTGTGTTTGATGCATGTCCTCAACTCCACTGCAAAAACGTGGTTCCTACAGCCCCCTTGTGCATCTCGGGTGAGACTTCACGCGCTCTGCGAGTGTTGCTAGAAAGGGTAAAACCTTTTTGGGCCGGTGCGTAAGGGAGTTCGATTGATGGTTTGTTGATGACAGTGCGAAGTGAACCCCTGTCGATAGTCACTGTGTTAACATCATGGAAGTTTAACGAGCCCGAAAAAAGATAAACTATAACTCGGTAACTTATTCCTATTGTTTTACGAGCACGAGAAGGAACAAAGAGCTAGCTGGCTGTCGTCATTAATTGGTTTTAACGAGTGGGATAACGACACAAAAAATCCCTAAGAGTTGTTCACACCCAACAGCAAGTGTGAAAAGGCTACAAACACAATCAATCATTTATGGCATCTTGTCGCACCTGCAAATCTCTGAAAACTAGGTCAAAACAGTCAATTAGGTGTTTAGACAACAAAACACTTCCAACTATAGGAAAAATAGCCCAATAAAAAATAAATTAATAAAGGAATATTTCGTTTTCAATATAAATAGGGGAAAATAGTGAAAAATAATTACCATTGTTTTTTTACCAATTTCGAGAGTGAAAGTGACCTTTGGAGAGCGATTTTCAATCGTTGATTGTAGGAGCCATAATCAACTGTTTCCCGTGCCGTCAGTGTCAACTAAACCTAAACTCTTTCGGCCTCTTTCTTTTTAGCGGCTTACATTTTTTATTTCCTTCCATTTTCTTGAGTTTTGAGCTTCTTGATGAAGGGATATTGCACCCACAGACCAATGTAGTTTCCCTTTTTGGGAACTATGCCGAAGGTGCCCTGTTTAAAAGGACGGGCTACGCCAGCGCAAATCCGCATAGCAAACTCAAAATTCAACCAAAGATTAATTATTTTGATGGTTTGGAAAGGTCCTAATGTTTTTTTTATGGACTTTTGGACAGGCTTCAAGTGAACACAATGGTCGAATGGCGCGAATGAGAGAATGAGCTCGATGATGCCCCAAGTGGCAAATGATCCTCAATGTATGGATGCGTTGAGGAATTGTGTATTGCTGAAGTAATTTCATGTTCCGGAATGAGATCCCAAGTGCCATTACTGGAGCACTTAATCCAATGTTGGGATCCGGTGCAGCAACATTTTCAGATAGGCATTCACACTTTGACCATAGATATCGAGGATATCTATTTCTTGACAGGCCTGTCTCAATGGGGGAATCTCATATCATTATCAGGATCATGGGACGTGATCCTACCATATAGGATTTGATAGACCAATGGTGCACTGATGGAACCTAGATGGTAGGTGGGAAGATTCCCATCAAAGAGGTTACATATCGACCTCTTCGCATAGTTTTGTTTACCATCGTGAGGTGGCCGGTAGTAGGTCCTCTCATCTAGCGAGCAAGTCCTAGATGTTGTATGCTGAGGAATGCATGGCTCCGACAGTCTTCAATTGGTGTGAGAGACTCCTCGCAAGTTTGTGAGAACAGCTCACCAAGTGTCGGCACGAGACACTGAAACAGTTTGGTTATGGCTCAATTGTAGTTTCGTTCTTCCTAGAGCGGGTGCTGCATCTGCGCTCAGAGGTTAATATAGAGGATCTGGATCCAAGAGATCCTCACATGATCCGTTGGATAGAAGTGATGGCTTGTCATGGCAGCGGTGGTCCCATTATTACTTTTGGTGCACCATTCTTTAGGTGGTTGAGGGGTCAGTTCCTCGTGGTTGAGGACTATCCATACGAAGGGACTGAATTCAGGGGAGATCTAGACCTAGTGCTTCTCGAGGGGATACAGTGGGGTGACATCAGTAAGAACGAAAACTCTACTGTGTTTTTTATTTTATATTTTTTATATTTTTTTGGAGTAGTACTAATGGTTGGCATATGTTTGATGCAGATGTGGGCCCATCACGACCAGTTGGTGTCTCTCTGATTGTGCAGAGGAGAGAAGTGTTGGTGATGGGTACTGCAGCGCGTGATGTCGTTGAGGAATTGGATGAGCTGGAGGAGAAACTCCAGCCTTTGAATATAGACATTCCAGATCCCAGGGTTCATGACTTACCTCGCCGTCACCAGCGTCAGACCGTTGGTGTTGTCTGAGCACTTTGGCTCGCTGCTTGGGTAAGTAGCGAGGGCGATCATCTATTATCACGAGCATCCTGGGGACTAGGCCCGCATGTATATCTATATGTACTAAAAGCTACAGGATTCAAATTTTGTATCAGGGGATATTTACTGAAAGCTTATATGCTTCAGATTTTTGTATTGGTACTACATTTTGATATTATATACAAAAACTCTATTGGTGGATTTATACACTGTGTTCTTATGGATCATTATGGGATCTTGCGTATGTGTTTGTTTATGCATTATGTACATGTCATGTCGATTTTATGTTTATGAATGTTTCATGTGTGTGAAATGTACCAATCCAATATGAAATTGGCCATGGAATCAACAACGGTGTTCAAGTCTCTTGAAATGTGCAGGTATTGAACAGATTCAAAGGACCTCTCCAAGAGATGTACTCGTTAGAAAATACGGAGTAACGTCGGATCACGGATGGTGTTGACACGGTTAAGGTGGGAGAACACTAATTGTGAGTCGAGGTGGATGACAATGTGGTCCATACTGAGGGAAAGAGCATCGGTTAATACTCAATCACTGCATGGTACTCTACGGCGTTGTTGGTTGCATGTCCTAAACAAATTCCTCCTAAACTGATGAGCTTGCCGGTAGGGGAATAATCTACCCAGGATGCTGAAGCGAGGCTACGGGTATGCCGGCTGGCACCATCAGTGAATCCAAAGTAGGTTTCCATTTGCACATGCATGGAGAACATGATATAAGCGTAAAACCAAGATCCTAACACACTAAAGCAAATTGTCACTGTAACGTACCCACCCTTGGACCCAGTGCAAGGAAGGGAACCTGATGCCATTTTATGGGGATTTTCATAAACTCAACCGTATTCATTAGATTCATAGGCATAAAAGAGATGTGTGTAGATGGAAATCAAACAAACATGCACAGCAGAAATGAACTCATCCACACACATATTACATGGCTGTTATTCAATTTAACACAGTCAACAAATTAACACATTTGCAAAAGTAAATACACAATAAAATACTCATCTTGGTGTAATGTTGTCCCGAACAACTAGCTATGTCGCTGCAACGTTCCTCCCAACCATAGGTCTCTGCCCAATCTGTATTATTTCATCACTCAGAGACCACCCCCGAGCTGGGCATGATGTCTACAAGGAAAAGGGAACTCTCAAGCTCAGCTTAGCCAAAGCAATGGATACCCATCTCAACCCCAACATTCTCTTGTACACCAAACTCAAATATGGGCTCTGGAACACATTTTCAGCAGTGGGAATTAGCGATTAGATGGACAGGGGTTTTCCCAAAACGTAGGCACACCAAAAATGGATTGTGGGAAGAGGAATCCAACCCTAGAGAAGAAAACTAATTTCTCCCACAGATGTATGAGCATACAGTGGGCCAAAACGACCTCTAAAAACCCCAAAATCATTTTACTCTTTTCGCCACTGTTAGGCACAACAAAAACGCCCTTCCCAGCTAGAAAAATGAAGGTAAACACAGCAAAACCATGGAGGAAAATGCCCAGGTAGATCCAAACTCGTGAGAGGGAAAAGTTGGCTGATGGGTAATGGCTTGGGGAGCAATTCATGGCTCTTTTCTTGCCCAAGAAGCCAAACAAGAATTTCCATGCAGGGTGGCTTTCCCATACCCGAATTTGGACAGCCATACCTCCCATTCCCCAAGGCATTAACTACCTCAACCAACTCTTGGGAAAAATCAATGATTGGGTACAAAAGTCAACATGGGTAGTTGAGGGTTTGATTGCTTCTCTCATTGACACTTGGCTTGGCTTGATTGGCTCCAAGGGTTTGAATGTTTCCCTCCCAATTTCCTTGTAACATCATGCCCCCATCTCTTGTTGCATTGGATAGCTAGTTGTGGGATTTTATATTAAAATGCATATTTACAATTCCCATGTTTCACTAGCACATGGGTAGCATAATATCAAATACTTGCCTCGTCTAGATCGAGCGTTCACTAGTGGGGCCTTGGCCTTGAGCTCCATGCTAGGAATCATACATAATATGCATACATTATTTACATTATAGCCCAAAATATTACAAGGGTCAAAATGGGGGACATTACAGTCACACCACACAAAACACACACCATGTACAGCATATATAAGATACTAACGCGTGAAATACTTAGGCATAGTACCTATTTAGGTAGAGCCCATTGTGAGGCTCCCCCAGAGATATTCCATTATAATCCTCAAGCTCGTAACCTCCCTTCTCCAATACACGTTTTACAACATATGACCCATGCCACAAGGACTCAAACTTTCTTGCCCCCAACTTATCATTTTTTTGGTCATACGTGGGGACCAAATCCCCCTCGATAAAGATACAAGGTTTGAATGACTTATCATACTGGGATTTAATGCATTTCTTATGTGTTTTGTTGGAAAGAGCAGCATCGCAGTGGGTGTCATCGAGTTTTTCCAAGTCAAGGAAACATTCTTCCTCGGCAGTAGTGTTCGGAAGAAGTTCGACTGCAAGTTTCAGTGATGGAATCTCGCACTCTATCGGTAGAACTGCCTCCAATATGTAAACTAGTTGGAAAGGTGTGAACCTGGTGGAAGTCTTAACAGATGTCCTATATGCCCATAGTGTAGAAAAGATCATGTTGTGCCAGTTTGATTTGTGTGTACCCACGATGCGCTGAATCATCGTTTTCAATACCTTATTAATGGCCTCTACTTGTCAATTGGACTCTGGGTAGTATGGGGTTTATTTCTCATGGCGAAAACCAAGTTTAGATCATAAATATTGTTTAGATCATGTTTTGTATGCCTGAGAGAGGAACCCTAGAATAAATATGGTTTAAATGCTAACCTATCGTCGTGTGAATGCATTTTAAGTCAGAATGCATTTATTTCTATCTACTGATAGAACCATGTTTATATCATTTTATTGTGCAAATCAGGTAAACATGTAAACCGAGAGGTTTACATGTCAAGCCTTAAATATTTATAAACCCTCATTTCTATTTTTTTTAGATCGACCCAGAAAAGTGGATAAAAGACGAATATGATATTTCCCAAACTATTTTAGTAAAATGCTCATTTCTGAATCTGCTTATACATTTCATATTACAAATAAGTATATAAAATACATTTATTCCAGATTAGATTTCTTGGTCGTTTACTAAGCTATGGATTTCCTATATCCTGCATATATTTTCTATTTATAATACTAGATGCATATCAAGTTTAGAATGCATTTATCCTGTAGATGCTTATTATACAGTGGTGTTTGTTTTAAATATTAATGCCTTATTATTGGCAGAGATAGAGTCGTGATGCTCTCTCAAGAACCAAATCATGGACGGTTTCCTTAGAACCCACATTATCATATTGGAATACGTAGTTAACCATTGTTTACAGTTTAGGGTTATTTAAACTATCGGTTCCATAAACTATCTACACAAGTATGCACACCCATGATGTTTTTATACAACATGAACATTTGAAAATAAACAGTGCTGCTTAATAACATTAAAAACGAATAAGCATATATAGATATATATGTACAATTACCCTATTATGCATCTGCTGATGGCCATGCTCAGGGATCAGTTTTAGAACCCATAGTCACATTCATTTTTATACTAATGCTAGAAAGTATGTATGCCAAAACGATTACACCATGCAAGTTAGATGCGATTCGACGCTTACAACTACCCTTTCAACCATTGTGATTACCTAGGTGTATTTTGAGAAGCAACATAATCAAATAAGGAAGTGGAAATTGTATATACATTCTTTAATTAACGTGAATCATCTAAAATGGAGGCAGAGACAACATGGGAGAAAGTAGGCCAAACGAATCAAATTGTTGGAAGATTAAACGACATTAACCATAATGAATTTACAAAGATTGATGCACACAGCATGGAGTTCAAACCAGATTCTCATATCTTTTCCATTAATCAAAAGATGGATCTAGAACGTTAAATGAAAACACAGATAGCAATCGAAGGCCGAATGTTCAAACCGACGAGCGCTAAAGCACTGCCCAGGGAGACTTTCAATAAGTTCAAGAACTTAACAATTTACATTCTATCGTTATGGGTTAAGAATTACAACCTAGGTCATGACGACAAAACATTAAGACCTAACTAAACCCTTCTTTTAGCTTTGAGTAACTCATCCCCCACCGATGGGGTAAACCACCCCGATGCGTCCTTGGGTTGGCGAGTTATCTAATGAGCGGGAAACCTTCATCATGATTCAGCAACGCTTGTGGGAGTCACCACACATGCCCTAACCTCCACCACCATCCTGCTTACCTGCGCATAAGGTAAAATGTGGTTAAAAATTAACAAGTGGGAATTGTAATGCAATAAGTAAAAACCACAATCACATAAATATTTACTACCATGCCAACAAGGCTTGAGTTGGGACAAGTTACCTGCCAGTGGAGAGAATTCGCATCCATACTCCACATGTTACATCACAGAGAACAAGTGCCATCATTAGTCATGACCGACGAATTTCATATTGGTTAAGCATTAAAGTCTAAACAGAAAAGGAAATAATGCACTTGCCATTGCATGCACGAGTGAATGCCTCCGTTGTCTTTATACGGTGCAGTGAACCATTGAGGCGGCGGAACCCTCTCTGCTTGTTCATGGCATAAGCTTGCTGCACAAAGCAGCAGCGCTCTACTCAGGACTTCGACGCAACAACAATGGCATTTTGCAAAGCTCAACGCTTACAAACACTGTCTGCACCGGTTATGGAGGGTAAGGGTTACCAGTGAATCTGATTGCTAGAACATTAATGCACATGCTGTAGAATCAGTGGGCACGAAGAACACAATGTCTGGATCAATGGTGGAGTTGGATCCCGAATGCCAATAACCAAAGTGGAGCAAGATAAACGGGTGTGGGAAGATGATGAATTAATGGAGCCTGCATTGAGTACACAGTACCACCATGGACATGGCAGTGCGTCATTAGGAAGTAGCCGTAGGTAGAAGTCCCTTTTATTAAGTCGACCTACCCTAAACCACGTCGATCGAAACCTTAACGTTATAGTGGTCGAACC
Source organism: Larix kaempferi (assembly GCA_027924585.1). Classification (NCBI taxonomy): domain Eukaryota; kingdom Viridiplantae; phylum Streptophyta; class Pinopsida; order Pinales; family Pinaceae; genus Larix; species Larix kaempferi. The sequence goes on along the minus strand of BSBM01000125.1, from coordinate 3,709,848 downwards.
CGAGGGACTTCGTATACCCGCCAAATTGGCAAGCCAACGCAAGGTTCAAAACATTTGTATGGGTTGGTAATCCTGTGTGGCATAGCCACCTCACCACCATCTGAAATGAACAATGATGACCCCCTTTAACCCATGACTACTCATGCGTATGTTTTCCACAATGGCTTGGGTGGGTGGGTGGTTACTTAGATCTTATCGTATTGTTTAAAACATAGTATGGTTGGATTATAAATTATATAAACCCAGCTCATTTGCTTTGAAACCATATTCCTTACCTTGGATATCTTTGGTTCTGCTTGGTATAATGTCATCGTATGACATTATCTCACCTTTATATTTGGTCGGGATAATAACATAGTGGTGCCAAGATTTTAACATATCATTACGTTGGCATGTCAAGCCTAAGTCCATAGTATTGGATGTAGTATATATGTGTGTGTGTGTGTGTGTGTATATTAGTTTCTAAAGTTTAAGTTTTATTTATAAGGTTATTAACATAGGTATTCTTGCTATTACATATTAATATGTTGGCATTTTAAGCCAAGGTCCAAACCATTAGATATATGATATATATATATAAATATATATATACTTATATAGTTTATAAAGTTAGGTCATTCTAATATTTGATCAATATGTGTGGAGTTATATTATGTGGGGCTCATAGCAATGCTTTTTATATTTTGCTCTAATTGTTTATGGAAGTAATATATATATATACTTACTTACTAGGTTGATCCTAATGCTATGAGTATTACATGATATTCCTCATTGTTATATAATTGTGTATATTTTCATTATCATAAGTATAATAAGGATGCTCATAACATATTATACCGTATCCTTGTACTTCGTAAGTTAATGCTAGGGATTGAATCAATGTAAACACATAGGTTATATGTTGGAAACATATAACCATGTTACGTTAAAATAGTATGCACATTTATGCTATAAATAGATGGTAATTTATGTAATAACATATTAATAGAGTTTAATATAGTTATTAATGGAAGTGTTTCCTATCATTTTATATTGTCACAAGTAATAAAGTATAGCGCACACACGGACATAAAATTATTTAAGTATGTTGTAGCGACGGCTAGAATTGATGTTTTCTGCATTGTTTAGTATTTAGATTCTTTATTCAAAAAAAAAATCGCGTAGAAGAGACATGACACGTCTGCTGTAGAGAACAAGACGTAGAGGCCACAACCAAGTGGTCCTCAGGGGCTGACTGGATAGCCTCATAAGTAGCTTCAGTTGGTGAGAGAGGCATGGTGGCCTCATCGGGATGAGCCATTGATATGTAGAGTTGGAAAAAGATGGAATCATGGAGGAGATCATGTTCATCGTGGAAACATGGTTAGGGGGATCTGGGGTGGGAAAGATGCCCATAAGAGATGAGTCTTTTATGAGACCCACCCTCACACTCCCATATAGCTGTGAATATTGTCCTAACAGAGGGACATTGTCACCAGGATGAGTAGCAGTGTCCGGTGTACAAAAGTCCAATTGGTCGATAGTGACAATTCGGCCTTGATGGGGGAATTGCACAATGCGGAAGATGGATGATGAGATCGCACTCATGGCATAAAACCAGTTACGACCAAGCAAGAGATTATAATCCAAAGTGGCAGTGACCACTTCCACGGTAATGGTCACAGTCTTGCCCCCCAACTCTACTCTTAAGTCTTGTAAGATCCCGTGAGTTTGGAATCCACGACCGTCAATGCTTTCAGGGTAGTATGGGAACAGTTTAACTCAGGAGAGCCGATGTCTCTCCAATAGGATAACGACATGACTGAGGTGGAGGCACCTTCGTATAACACAGTACGATGGATTGTCTTCCCAACAACCTTTGTGGCAATTTGGAAATCCAACTGGTGGGAAAGCCTTGATTTAAAATACTCAAGTTTAAACATCATCATATTTGAGGAATCTGGGTCTACTACACTAATGGCAGTGATAAGAGTCTTACATTGATTGGGACAGTTCTGCAAGACATATAGCGTTGACATGGCACAAGGGGATTGCGCTAAGTTCTCTATAATATTATAGTTATGAGATACTCGGCATTAGGATTGAAAACTGCTTTTCTAATCATGCTCTTAGGTGGACACAATACTTAATCTAATGAAGGTTTCTCAATGGTGAGAGAACCTTGTGGCATGAGAATATCCGACGTAGAGGCAGAAGCTTTTTCAGTATTACTTTTGGCGGGTTCCTTAGAATGGACTAAGTCGTATGATCATGATCATGTATTTAGGTTAACTGTTTCACTACGCATCATGAGAACATGCGCAGTGGAGGATGTTTCTCCTTGAGAAGGAGAGGATTGGGTAATCATTTGTTGGTTTTTGGTGGGGAAGGGATCATTGAGAACTACGGGTGTGGATTTCCCCTTAAGGAACATCTGCACTTCGTCTCTATGTAGGATCTCTTTGTAGAAATGGTCACCACCACATAGTAAACAAGGATACTTGACCTTCCATTTTTGTTTCGTGTATTTGGGAGGGTTCTTATGTTCCTGCTGGTTGGAATACTTCTTGGGTTTACCTTTTGTTTTCTTCTTGCCACCGGATTTTTGAGGCGAAGCTGACTAAACAGAATTAACCTCCTCGGTGGGAGAAGGAGTGGGTGACTTGGTGGTGCTATTTCCAGCCTATGGTGAGGGTGGGAAAGAACCATGGTGGTTCGAGGATACATCAGTTTGAGTAGAAGTCTGGGAGTGGAAGGAACCAATAATGTCTTCGGCATGAGGTCCTTGGGGCAGTTTGCAGTATCGTAGGTAGGACGGGGGGTGTAAGGGAAGATATCATACAAAGTGTCGTATTGCACATAGGCAATGTCTAAGTAGAGGTCATGAGTGATAGACTGTTCTTTGGTGACAACCCCACCCATAGCTACATCTCTAGCTAAGGTGGGTAAAAGAGACTTCATAAACCAGTCAGCTAATAATTGGTCTGAAATGGGATCCTTAATGAGACGTCGTCTTCTCCACCACTCATGGACATGATCGGATATATGAGTTGTGGTGTTCTGGAAATAAACTCAAACAGATCAAATCATCCATCAAGGAATTGGATGAGCACCATAGATGGTATGTCATCACATGGTTCTTCGGGTCTTCACTGGACTTTCCATCAAACTTTGGAATATCAAAAGGTAACTTAACCGAAATGTGTGGCCAATTATAACTGTGAAGGATGGGATTGTTGGTCAAACAAGACAAGCTTGACAAGTCTAAAGTAGCCAGAAATGGAATTTGTTGGTTTGGTTGCAGATACTCGTAGTATTTATATGGCATTTGTAGACCAGTAGGACCTTGAATCGACTGATTGTAAGGTGCTCCCATAGGGAATTGTCCATACTAGGGGTGTGCCACCTGGGTTGGGTGGTGGACCTGATGGTGGTCCTCCACCATAATAGGGTGATCTACCACCGGAAGGGGGGAGTCTTCCATAGTTGGAATAAGGTGGGCCCCCGCCGAAATGAGGTGTTAAGATTCAATATGCTAAGACAAAAAATATCAGCAATTCATTTCATTTGGCAACAATAGCATATACAGGATCACTGAAGAAACAATAAGCACAGCATAAATACAAGAGACGCAGATTTATCCTAGGAAACCCTCATGGGGTAGAAAACCCAACAAAGCTTCCTCAATATAGATGACCATCAATATACAAATATGCAAACCAAAGACATGGTCTCCTCCTCCTCCATAGCAGACCTCTCTCTCACAAGTGTGCTACATTCCAAGCGAGAGAAGTGTGTCAAATGAGGAACACACCTCCTCTATATATACACATCTCCAACTTGTACTTTATATTAACTAGGTCGGCCCCAACTTTACCAATGGGTTAAACACCCCATTACAATTGACTGGGCCGACCCCACTAGGGTGGTATAATAACCCTTTGACCCACATAACACATACAGGGCCAACCCCCACTAGGGAAGTCTAATAACCCAATTTACCACAATCCGACGGAGGAATGAACATCTCCGGATATACAATAAGATCTTCACGGAGGAATGAAACATCTCCGAAATAATAAAGTACAAATATAATATTCTTAGAAGTTAGAATATTCAACACTCCCCCTTAACGAGAAGGATATTATAACAACATCTGCAGGAGCAAGGAGTCATCGACTACATCATACATGATACATCTATAAATCATTGGGAGATTTCTCAACATCATCAGTAACTCAACCAGTTACTGGAATATCTTCAAGATCTTCAATACTGGAACATCAACATCTTCAGTACCGAATCTTCTGCAGCACTTGAACAGCTACAACAATATCATCATCTGGATCCTCACGATCAACGGCATCGTCATCACACGCTCATCAGCATCGTCATCATACGATCATCAACATCGTCGTCACATCATCTCAATCTATAACATCTGGATCATCACGATCTATAGCATCTGGATCATCTCAATCTACAGCATCTGGATCATCTTGTTCTACAGCATCTGGATCATCACGATCTACATCATTTGGATCATCTCAATCTACAGCATCTGGATCATCATCTCGATCTACATGATCAGCAACATCGTCATCTAGATCAACACAATCCACAGCATCATCATCTAGATCATCAGTATTAGTATTCACAACAATACAAGTATACACATCATCAATACAAGTATCCTCATCAATACATATCATCAATACAAGTATCAATACATCAATACAAGTATCCTCATCAGTCAGGTATACATAATAGCAGCATACCCTGCAACACACACGATCATATTACAGGATGATCAATTCCGCTCTCTTTAGGGCATAGGTCCATGGATGATACAATCTAGTTCAAGTTCCAGGATGATCAATCCTTATCACTTTAAGACAAATCTCATGTCTAGGTACGATGCAATCCCAATAAGCTTCCAGGAGGATCATTCCTTATCCTTTTAAGACAAATCTCATGTCTAGGGATGATACAATCCCATCACATACATTTTGAACCAAGAGTCCAGGGACGATACAGTCCTATCATCAATTCTCGGAGACAAATGTCTACGGATCAATTCTGGGACCAAATTCCGGGGAAGATACAATCCCCTGCCTGTTCATTCAGGACTTCATTCTCAGAGACCCAGTCTACGGCTCAATTTTGGGACCGAAGTTGGGGGAAGATACAATCCCCTACCTGTTCATTCAGGACTTCATTCTCGGAGACCTAGTCTACGGCTCAATTCTGGGACCGAAGTTCGGGGAAGATACAATCCCCTACCTATTCATTCAGGACTTCATTCTCGGAGACATCTTGTCTACGGATCAATTCTGGGACCGAAGTCCAGAGAAGATACAATCCCCTACTTGTTCATTCCGGACTTCATTTTCGGAGACATCTGTCTACGGATCAATTCTAGGACCGAAGTCTGGGGAAGATACAATCCCCACTTGTCCACTCAGTACTTTATTCTCGGAGACATCTTGTCTAAGGATCAATTCTGGGACCGAAGTCCAGGAAAGATACAATCCCCACCAAGGACTTCATTCTCAAAGACAATTGTCTACGGATCCTTTTAGAACATGTGTTCAAGGATGATGCAATCCCTCTTCTCAACTTAGACCCTATCTAAGGACCATCCACCAACCCCTCTGTCGGCATCACCAATATATGTATCCACATCATCGACCTCTCTGTCGATGCTGGCAATCTCATCATAAGTGACCACATTACTCCCCCTTTCGAGGAGGGTCTTATCAAGCTTGTCTTGGAAATACTCAAAACTTTACTTGAGGTAGAGGTTTGGTTAGTATATCGGTAACTTGTTCACTTGAGGTAGAGGTTTGGTTAGTATATCGGTTACTTGTTCTCTTGCGGTAGAGATTTGGTTAGTACATCGGTAACTTGTTACAAATTCGAGCTTTATAGTTCCTTTCTGCACCATATCTTGTATATAGAAATGAAAGATCTCTATGTGCTTTGACTTATCATGGAACACTGGATTTCTCTGCCATCTTGATACGACTCTGTTTGTCACATAGGATCACAGTTGGGTCTATCTTTAAGTCAAACAATCCTGAAGCCATACCGCTTCACAACTAGTAGAGCAAGTAGCCATATATTCCACTTATGCTGAGAGTCACACTAGACTGCTTCCTGCTAAACCACAAGATCATGGTTAATCCTGGACAATAACATCCTCTCGATGTGCTCTTCCTGTTTGATACACTTTCTACCCAATCAACATCTGTGTAGCCAACTGAAGTCACGATCTCTAAGATAACATAGATCAAAGTATATCGTATCCTTTAGGTACCTCATCACATGCTTTGCAACTATTAGGTGAACACATCTAGTTTCCACTAGATACTGACTCAAGGTGTTCATAGCAAGGCATATATCTGGCCTGGTATTTGTTAGAGACATCAACGACCCTGTAATATGTCTGAACAGAGTCACATCACCCAACTCTGAGGAGTTATCAGCTAACAACTTCAAGTCGGAACCCATGAGAGTGGCCATGGATTCACATTCCAACATATCAATTCTACTCAAGATTTACACAGCATACTTTTCCGGGTTGAGAAAGATTCCTTCTAAGCCTTGCCATACTTCCAGACCTAGGAAGTAATGCATCAATCTGAGATCTTTCATTTTCATTTTTGCATCCATCTTCTTCTTTCTTTTCATGATCTGTTTGTAAAAATAGATCATCCACATACAGTAATAGTATGACAAGTTCATCATCCATAACCTTAAGGTAAAGGTTAGGATCATCCGCTTTACTTTTGGTAAAGCCCAAGCTTTGTCAAGAAGCTGTCAATTCTCCCTCTATGCTTGAACATCATTCACACTCTGCATTGAGTGATCTTCTGCATATCTATCTCTACCATATTTCGTCAGATGGGTCTACTGATATGAGCTTCAATATCATTCAAACTTTGTGTTGAGTTCCTTCTTGTATCCATGTCATCTGTGTATAGAAACCATATTCAACCTTGTAGCAAAGGTTGAGACCCACATCACCCATGGTGATCAGTAAGCTCATCAATTGACTATTGATCCTGGGTAACCGAACAGAGCTTTCTTCAAATGATTCACACTTCTTCTTCAATTACATCATTAAGACAATGGTCTTATATAGCCACTTGGAGCAAATATCTCGTCATGATTCTCTTCCTCTTCCTAAGAGAATCTTCTAGCCATGAGCCTTCTATATTATGTTTGATTTGTAAATCTTTTGTTGAGCATCCATTACTTGTTCGGTGTTCATCATTCGTCATGATATTTCCTGCAAATCAAGATTAAGTACATGATTAGTAATGCTTCATAATCATCAAATCATGTTGACATGATAACCTATTATGCATACAGATATCATTTGCATAGTTATGCAACTATCTTGACCAATACTTTGGCACAACACTTTTCCATATCCTGTATGCATACAGTGGCTATCTAGATGCCTTCCATCTCTACCAGAACATACTATCGAGAGTGTGCACAGCTCTCAGCATGTCAGCAAAGAGGTTTCATTCTAGACAAGGAACAATGGAATGTTTGTCCAACTTACCAATCATATGCATATTAGTAGTATATTGTTCAATGCTATATGAATGTTTACACTCAGCATGATATATTCTAAATATGCATGCAATCTATTATTAGCATTATCATTTACTATTTAAAATAACAACTCAACTACTTATCTTTTATGCTTGTGTGGTTGCCTCCCACTTGATATTCTATATGTCTTTTGAACTTCTATTCATTCTGTACCACTGTGCATGCTCAAGTGTGCACTAGTTTCATCCTCATGATCTCATACACAAACATACATTCATTAGTATATTCTCAATATTATCAAAACATTATAATTCTAAATAATCTTGAATATGTATAGTCATGATCATAGATAATAAACATTTGTATTCAAGGTTTCAGGGAAGTCTTCTTTTACTCATGCATATTCTTGTTTGATCACAGGACTCTTCTGGTTAGTTAAATCATCAATCAAGATAAGAGACATAATATGCATAAACCCTTGATTACTAAATTTATGAATAAGCATAACCAATCATACCAAGTATACTTATATAAGGGATCCTAACACAAGGTAAGATTCTAACTTGACATAGGAAAACATACCTGGATTAGTATACTTGCTTAGTTATGTCTAACATACCTAATCAATATCTTCTTTGTTCTCTTCAATGATTTAGAGATCCTGTGCTAAAACCTGCATATCTCATAGGTTGAGCATAATAGAACAAATTCATACATACCTCGTAAGTAGAACTTCTATGTGATCAAATATTATGGAGGATTCTTTGTATTCATGTTGTCGTGGTCATGGAACTTGATTTGTCTTTTGTGATGTACATGTATCTTGTTAGCAGACAACATCGACCTCATACAACACCACAGTGCATTAGTACAATCATATAACCCTAATAAATGAATGTCTTCTATCATTCACATGCATTCTTACTTTTACTAAGGTAACAAGGAAATTCTACATTAATCAAGATTGTACTAACCTAAACAATATGAAGAAAAACATATCATAAACTTAACCATGAACAGATTTCAACACATACCTGTATTTCCTCAAGTCATATCTGTCAGGAAATTCTTGTAGTCTTCTTATGTAAGGCCTTAGCCTCAACTCCCCATGAAACTGGATCTGGAGCTCGATTAGGGTTTGTCGTAGAAAACCTAAAAATTCAACCTTTGACTTTCATACTTCTGAAAGTATGGAAGGATGTGCCTTGTTGAGGTAATCAAACTAGCATACTTCAATTTTGAAATCTCCAAAATTTGACCCCTCAAAATTGCCTTCGAAACTTCTGGATCTTTTGGACAGGATCCCGAACTAGGGTTTGATGAAGCCCACCCTTCTTCCCAATAAAAAGGTTCGATCCAAGCCTCTAAACTCTTATTTTTATGAGGAGCTTCCATCCATGGTCACAGACTTCAAAAATTCCAACTTTTGCTGAAGCCCTAATTTTCCACCTTTCCGATCAAAATCCCGAACTGGGGTTTGATCAAGACCGGTCTTCTAACCAACCAAAAATTCTGATCCTGATCTCTAAATTTCTATGTTGATGAGTAGCATCTAGACGTGGTCTCCAATTACAGAAATTCCAACTTTCTCCGAAACCCTAAATTCCGGAAGCCATGAATGAATGTGCTCAAAAAATAATTTTGTTTTGACAGAAATATGTACCTGATTGTTTATGTTGTAACTCTGAACTTTTCAATCCACAGGGTCTGAAAACGTTTTTTGTGGTATCCTGACCTGTCTTCTTTCCATCCCGACAGGTCTGACCTCAATTGGATTTTTTGAGAGAGAGTTATGCCAAGTGTCGCAACGTGACCTGTTTATGGGATAAAACAGGAGAGCGAACTTGTACGGTGTTCCATGTATCACTGGTTCAACTTCGGCCTCTGAAAACGTTTCCTGAGATAGTAAAGTCTGTATACTACCTGTCACGTTTTATGAAATTTCATTTGGAGCTTCCTATACCAAGTTATGACCTTTTTCCTCGGTCACCTGATTTTTTCTGAGATCTGGAAGAGGCAGAAACCCTAACTTGTATTGATCATAACTTACAAAGTACAACAAATATGAGGGTTTCCTTTGGACACAAGGTACCTGGGGATGTTATATACTACCTATAAATGTTTCAAATCCTGAACCTTCTCCAAAATGGATTTATAGAAAAATTTCCACGATGACTGGTGTTTTCTATACAAAACCCTAACCTTCAAATTGTCGCAAGTGAAGCAAGTGTCGTAAGTGCCATACATTTCCTTCCTTCAGGTTAGCTCTGATACCATGTTAAGATTCAATATGCTAAGACAGAAAATATCAGCAATTCATTTCATTTGGCAACAATAGCATATATAGGATCACTGAAGAAGAAACAAGCATAACATAAATACAAGAGACACAGATTTATCATGGGAAACCCTCATGGGGTAGAAAACCCAGCAAATCTTCCTCAATATAGATGACCATAAATATAAAAAGATGCAAACCAAAGACATGATCTCCTCCTCCTCCATAGCAGACCTCTCTCTCACAAGTGCGCTACATTCCAAGCGAGAGAAGTGTGTCAAATGAGGAACACACCTCCTCTATATATACACATCTCCGACTTGTCAAATGAGGAACACCCCATTACAATTGACTAGTCTGACCCCACTAGGGTGGTCTAATAACCCTTTGACCCACATAACACATACAAGGCCAACCCCCACTAGGGAAGTCTAATAACCCAAGTTACCACAATCCAACGGAGGAATGAACATCTCCGGATATACAATAATATCTTCACGGAGGAATGAAACATCTCCGGAATAATAAAGTACAAAAATAATATTCTTAGAAGTTACAATATTCAACATGAGGGAGTCCACCGCCATCACTAGAATAAGGGGGTCCTTTGCCTCCGTCGCTGGAATAGGTTATCCCACTGCCTCCACCGCCGAAATAGGGTGGCCCTCCGCTAGAAGGTGGGGGTCTGGCGCCTCCGCCGCCAGAATAGGGTGGTCCTCCGCCAGAAGGTGGGGATCCTAGGCCATTGGAATGAGGTGGGCCTCCACCTCCTCCGCAAAAGTAGGGTGGGTCATCGTCTTCGGAAAATGAGGTGGGCCCTGGCAGAGGTACGCCCCCTCCAGAATGAGGTGGGGGCCCGCCGCCTCCGGAAAAAGGTGGGGGTGGGCCAAACAATGGTTGGGGTGGTGGGACTTGAGGAAAATTTGGTGGGGGTCCAATTGGCATAACATTGTGATGTCCCCATGGACTGTTTGAGTTTCCGGGATAAGGTACCCCGGGAACCATGTTTCCCGGATGGTATTGGCTCGACGCAGGGTTAAAATTACCCGGATACATATGAATCCATAATGATTGAGGTAGGTTGGATGAACCCCCACCATGATTTAATCCCATGGTAGGTCTCGCGACTAGTAAGGAGCTGCCAACGGAATGACCAATTGGAATCCCTCCACTCATATTATGGCTAGCGAACAGGGGTTTCCCCCTAGTAACGATGTTTTGACCACTTGTTGATGGTTGACTCACAAAAGGGTTGGTGGTTACTTACTAGTGGAGGAATACTACTCGTGATAAAATTAAGAGGTAAGGAATATCATGCCCTCGAATTTTGGGGTGGGGGACAAGTGGGTAGTGTTCTAGTAGTAGTATGAAGGGTGATGGACAATTGTACGTCAATTTTTTGATTCGTTTGGGGTATGGAACCGTTCTCCTGATTAATAGGTGTACTTTGCAGGAAATGAGGGTTGACCAAGTTCATAAGTGATCACATTATGTATAAGTGTTTCTAGTGAAGTGAAAGATAGAGAACAAATTTGGGTATGTTGAGAAATGGGCACTTCCGAGGTGCCTCTTCTCCGTGAGAGACTCTTCCGCTGAAGTGAATCGCCACATTGGCGTAATTGAGAGGTCTGCTCATGGACTAGAGCCAATAGCTCGTTACTGGGAATCCAGTAAGGAGGATAAGATTCTTCCCCTGGACGTAAAGCAAAGTGGGCCCATTGTTTCCCTAGAGAAGTTTCCCAAAAGGATGCAGATGGAGCAAAATTTGTGGATACAGGGTCATCCTGGGGTTGATTGTACCATTCTATAGCCCCAGGTTCTCCTTCCATCGAACGGTGGAAAGATGTTTTTTGTTAAGCAGATGGTTCCATGGTCACAGACCTTGGAGCATCAATGATTAGTGGATTCAAAGGAAGTGAAAAATTCACTCTCGACTCCATGGTGGATTTTTCTTCTTTAGGTGACATGACAGCAACTGGTGGATCCATGTTTTCCCTCGAAAACACCTCTTGATTAAGGGGATATTTGGGTGGCAGGTTTAAAATTCTACGGGACCTTCTCAAAGGTTGTTCAGCTAGAATGACTGAAGCATAATTTCTCCTAAGTGTCTTCTATACGAAAAGAAATTCAATCCAAAATCTACAAAAACTAAGGCCACAAGCAAACTTATGTGACAGGTGTGGATTCAAAAGTCTAGAACCTCACAGGATTGTAAAGCTTTGCAACTCGTGATATACCCCAGGGTCCAATAGTTATTCTCGGCCCAATTTTTCATAGCACTAACCAGGGAGGATTAGGACTGTACCCCTGACTGTATAACCCAACTACCTAGAAGCACGTGCATAGTAGCTCCCCGAGTGTTGTTCTCGGTGTATTTCTCTACCAAGATGGCCAAATGGTTAGGTCGGTTGGTTTCAGGAATACTAGGAGAGTCTCCCGATATACTCAAGGTACGTGGGAGCAAAAATCTGTACTGGTTCTTTCTCATGCACAACTGTATGACAAGATCCTTCTTATATACTACCGAGTACGTGAAGTGCCTTTCGATATACCCAAGGGTACGTGAAAGAGCCTTTGATATACCAGTTGGTACGTGGAGGAAATGCAAGCCCCCGGGATGCAGTGCAGGCAGATAACGACAGCTGCCACGTTTTACAACGCCGGAACATGTCACTAACTTATCACACAAGTTACTAGTATATTTTAACCTAACGCTACCAATTAATTTTATCTTATGCGGTTAGGTGAACGCATGAGGTGTAGAAAAGAATTTAAAAATAATGCAACCCTAGCTACATGAAGGTGCACATTTCCCTTTTTCTTTCGATGAAGTCTATCTAAGGTAAGGAGAAATTTCTTTTTCCAATGTGTTGAGGCCCTAGGTGTGATGCTGGAATATTTTCCAAGGAAAACAACAGAAGGTGACATCCCAATTTGAAAGGGTTAAAACAACCCAATGCAAGAGTGGTTCTATCCCCATATTGTTTGGTGTGACTGCCTCCTACGGATATTAGGCCTCTGATGGCACTTATCTAAATGGATCCGAATGGATCTACCTTCGTGTTAGGGAAGATTAAAAGTGTTCTATGTCTGATGGGTAAGTAGTGTTAACTTAAGAAATATCTAATTAAGTCAGATATGGATTAGGAAATATGATTTAAGTTTGCAGAACAATCAGATCTTGAATTTAATAAGTGTTTCACCGATTAACAAACATGTGAATTGGATCTCTACTTATCAGCTTAAGACAAGACTAGACAATGAAAATTCAATGATTTTACCTGAAGAGTTAAAGCATATAAGAGACAGTTCTGTTAAAATATGCTAATTGAAAAATTGGCATCAATGTAATTATAATTGTTTATCATTTGTAGAAATAGATAAAATGAGTTAAATAAATAAATTCATTTAACACATAACAACACCTAGATCGTATGTCAAGATAAATCTAACTTACATATCGATGTATTCATTAAATTTGCAAATTAAAACAGACTTCATTTATAAACAGAAGTGAGAAATTAGAATCTATCAAACAAATTTGACAAATCATACAAAAGAGATAGAAAGAGAAAACTAACTGAATTTCGTTAAGCCTGCAAAAAATTACAATGTCTCAAAGAAACAGAGTATCTCCAGTCTTCTTTTGGTGATTATCTCCCCTCCCTCTCCTATGAGATCTCCTCCCCTTAAATAATAATAATAATGACATTAAATTACAAGGATAAATTTCCCATAAAACAAGGATCACAAAATATTTCTAATCTAGGACTTGCCAAGGGCAATTCGCCACTTGGACCCCACATCTAACAACTCTTCTACATCTAGATATTTGGCCAGTTCGAGTGCCAACTGGGTATTACAAGTGAAATACTCAATCTCGTTCTTCTTTAATTTATGCCATGCACAAAAATAGGTTAATCCTTATCCCTAAGCTAATGGGTTCTTTGATTAAGTCTTTAAAATCTAAAATATGAATGTACTCCAGCTGTTGAATTCTCTCCTTGGACTATGCACATCTCTCTTCAACCTGTTCGATTGTAATCTTAGGTGGACAAGCCTTTTCGATAAGATCCATGGTTGGAAATTCTAACATGATCATCAAGTTATCCACCGCATACCATCTTCTACCACAAACTGCCTGTGCTTTCTGAATTGTGTCCTCGACCGATTCACAAGCATGTCCCCATGCATCCAATGAGATTCTAAGCCTTTTGAACTTGATATTGTTCAGGACAGGGATATCTTCAGGCTTGTCCTTAATGTACTTATGCCAATCAACTACATCTTCAATAGCCTTTATTGCTTCTTCCCTTCTCTCATTGTGTTATTCAAGGACATCAGAATGACGCTCAAAAACATTGTATGTCTCCTGAATTTCATTCAGGGATTCAAATAATTCAACCAAAAGCTTCCTATGGTCTTCATTTATCTCAAGAGAGAGTTCCTTGAATTCTTCCATAGAAAACCTAGAGAAATAGGAGGTAGCCTCTTTGGCTACTGAATCCTTCAACTGCTGCTCAAGAAGTGTGATCTTCTCAGCATAGCCAATGTTGAGCACTTGTGATTCTTGTAGCTACTGTTGGAGGGATTCCTTCTGCACCTACAGGTCTTTCACCTGAATTCCATGCTCATTTCTCAACTCTTGAAGTTCAGATTGATGTTGTTCTTCAATTTCAGTTTGCTTCTCCTTAATCTTCTGCAATTATTCTTTCCTAGCCTCAATTTCTTTATTTAAAGAGGTGACTGAATCATAATTTTCCCCTGCAAAGGCTCCCATTTCTGCAGCAGTTTCCAGTGCTTCATGTTGGGCATCAGTGGATGTTTTATGCCATATGACCTTGTTGGGAATATGGACCTGCATTATAGTCCCTCCCCTTTGTCGTTTAGCTCCTCTTTTCACCACTTCCTTCTCAGACTTGTTGTAGAAATATTCCCCCAGGGAAACCACAACATCCTCTCCAAAGTCTGCCACTATTTCTACTGTAGAAGTAGATACATCAAAAGTCGAAACCAAAGCTGTAGTTTGGGAAACAACAAAAGTTGGAATTGGGATGGTGATTTGGGTGGTAGAGATGGAAGGAGAAATGATGTTGGAAACTGATGGTGAAGAGGATTAAGTGGGAGGAGAATTCAAGGTGACAATTTCAGGGGGTGAAATAGGAACTGAGGTTACTGATGGTTGTGAGGATAAAGCTGGGACCTGGACTTCAGTAACCTATGGAAATAAGGTGGAAAGTGGAGTTACCAATGAATCTTGTGAAGTGATGATAGGAATGGTAGGTGTTTCAACTATGGTGGATGATGGAAGAGTGACATCAACTGATGAGATGGAAGGGAGTGTAGTGGAAGTAAGCGGAGGTGTAGAGATAGATGCAATAGTCACTATGGTTACTTCTTGAAAGTGGAGATCTGGAAGAGGATCATCCATGACTATACCTTCTAAAAGATTAGCATAAGTTGGTGTAACAGTAACTTCTTGTAGAATAGGCACAGCAAGTGGAAAATAAGATGGAAGCCTTTCATCCTCTAGATCACTGTCATTGATCATGGTCACCACTAGTACAGAGATTCCAACCTTTTGTTTCTTTGTTGGGGTGTTTGATACACTAACTTGAGTATCCACCACTAAAGACATCTGTGTCAATTCTCTTTTCATCTCAGTAGTCGATTGAATTAGAGCATTGAGATTAGCCAGAGGCCTAGGCTGTGTTAAGTCTTCCACAGGGGTATTTCCCTTGTCATCAACATGGTAAGAAAGCATCAAAGGGGTGCTTGCTTTCTGAGCTTCTTTATCTACCTTGTCCTTTTGCACCTTTTCATCAAGAGATATCTCAAACTTTCTGTATTGCAAAACTTTATCTTTGATCTCATGTTGATACTGAAAAATAAAATTCTTTTCTTCCAAAGAGGAAGTCTTATTCAGGACCTCAACAAATGAATCAACACCCTGGTAAATAGAATCATCTGGATCAGTTTGATGAGCATACTCACTCTTCATGTGCTTCTATGCAAAATGGTTTATCAGAAAAGACTTAGGATCATGCATCCTCTTTCGGGCTTTCCCAAGCTTGAGGGAAACTACCTTCTTTCCAAGTAACCCATCATGGGTTGAACTTTGAATTGTCAGAAGCCATAGGTGAAGTGGGAAATTTGGCCATCCTCTTCTCTTGGAACCAGTGAGTTTTTGGAAGACACCATCTATTACTGTCTGATAAGCAATCTCTTCCAACAATAGTCTATCTAGAACAATACTGGGAAACACATGGCTATGTTGCTTCCCCGGATCCTGACATAGGAGAAATAATCTCCTACATACCAATCACCCATAGTGGAGACCAGTTCCCTAGCATGTTCAGAAAAAGTGGCATCATTTTCCTTTAAAATCATAAAATAAATTGAACTAACAAGATGGTCGAAGATATCATAAATTGAAGGCATGAAATTATCTTCCCACAGTGCTGAGCAATAAATGTGAGAAAGTGGTGCAGACAGGGTCCAATTCGATCCCATGGAGCGAAACTAAAAATCTTCACAGAAGATATCCATAATGTAAGCGGAGTAAAAGAAAGTGGGCTTTCTGGAGACTGGGGTCTTTTGATATTTCTCAATTTCTTCCTTGATCTTCAGTGATATAATTTGAGCCCAGTTGAAGGACTCTCCTATAGTGAGTACATGGTGAGCAAGGGGTGCCCACTCAGCATTAAATACTAAGCAATTAGGTAATCCGTATAGCTTGCAGAGCATGGCCACTAATAGGGAAAACGACTCTTTGAACCAGGAAATGGGGTATAATTTTCCATCCTTTGGCGTTAAGCTTGCAGGGGTACTCATCCAAGATTTTAGCATTTCTTCAAAGTTGAATCAGGACTTGGTGGAGTCTAATAAATTGGCATTCAGCAACTAATCAGGTTGTCTTAGGGAATAAGTTAAGGAAAAATCTTCGGGCTGAAAAGAGGTTAGGTGTGCCCCAGACTTATCATTGAAGGAACAGTCTTGAGGTTGGGAATACTCAATTACCCACTTGATAACATCAATATAGGACATCAGGGTTGGTCTATCAGCAATGGCATGTAGCTGAGACTTACTGATGTTCATATAAAAGGATTGGTTTTGCTGGATTTCAGAAAGGTCATCATCGTCAAACAAAGAGTAAATGCGGGCCCAATCCAGGTGAAGAGTTTCAAACACTCTTTTGTTGGTATCAAAGAGGATTCCACTATTCGAGTCTTTGTTTTTGAGCTCCCTAAGGATCATTTTGGAGCGAGTGTTTTTTAACATGGTTGGGTAGCTTAGAACTTTGATAAAACAGAGACAACAATCAATTAAAATTAATTTAAACTCTGAATTATCACCAAAATGTAGACAAAGGTGTCGGAAAACCAACCTATGTTGAAAACGGAAGTAAAATGGCAATCCTGGTAAAAATCTGCAGTAAAAATCCTTCACGCAAATGAAATTCGTGATTCGAAAAACAGTGAAAAAATCGTAAAAATGACAATACTTAAACGATAGTGGGATCAATCCAGATGGTAAGATAAAAATGACTCAACAGCTTAGATGAAATCACGAAGAGCGAAAAATAAATTGCAGGAACAACTTTTTGCAACATTTGAATGTGGCTTCTGCAATACGCAATCCACAATGTGCGTTGCGGGTTGCAGAAGTGCAAGTTTGGACATAAGTAGTTTTAATGTTTCTGCAATCCGCAGTCCACAATTGGATAGCAAAGTGGTAAAAAAAAAGACAAGAAAAGTCAATTTTTTTGCAATCCGCAATGCATGTTGCGGATTGCAGATGCGCAACATCAATTGGTTTATTGTGGTTTCCGTAATCCGCAATCCGCAAAATGCGGGTTGTGGGTTGCAGAACGTAAATGTTTATTTTCAATGACTAAGTGCTTTCCGCATTCTGCAATCTGCAATTTTCGGCTTGCAAGTTTCGGGTTTCGGATCTGCAAAATGCAATTTTTATTTTCTAAGTGCTTTCCACTTTCCATAATCCACAATTTGCGGGTTGCGGATTGCAGAAAAAAAAATCTGATTTTCTTAATAAAAAATTTCCTGACATCCGCAATCTGCAATTGCGCGTTTTGGATTGCGGAAAGGAAAGATTAAAAACTCAAAAAAAATTAAGCATTCACAATACACATTGCGTGTTGATGTATATGTAACTTTGGAATGTATTTCACATATATGTATATCGTATTTCTATAGAGATGTTATTATTCCTCTATACGGAAGTGTCGTCATTTATATTGTAAGTGTCGTAACTTATACTTGATGGGTTATTAGACCACCTTGTTGGGGTCGGCCTTGTATAAGTCATGTGGGTCAAAGGGTTATTAAACCACCCTAATGGGGGTCGGCCATGTGGGTCAAAGGGTTATTAGACCACCCTAGTGGGGGTCGGCCCAGTTAGCATTATGTTAAGTGGTTAAGTTGAGGCCGACCTAGTTGAGTAAAGGTCAAGTCAAATTAGTGTATAAATAGAGAGTGTGTCTCTCTCATTTTACACATTCTATTCTCTCACTCACACTTGGGAGAGTGGCGCACTTGTGGAGGAGGAGGCTCTGCTGCTAGGAGAAGACTATCTCTTGTATTCTGGTTGTATCATTGCTCTATCTATCTCTGAGGAAGTTATTGGGGTTTTTCACCTTTATGGTTTTCCCCAAGTAAACTCTGTGTCTCTTGTGTGCTTGCATTATTGTGTCCATAATTAATATGTTGTAGATATGCTGTAAATGTTGTTCTCTCAGTTAAGATCCTAGATCAGATTGAAGTAAATTCTGAAAATTTAACATGGTATCAGAGCTAGCCTAAAAGAAGGCATGATATGGCATTTATGACACTTGTTGCAATTACGATGCTAGGGCTTGATATAGCAAAAACCAGTCATCGTAGCACTTTCGCTATAAATCCATTTTGGCGAAGTTTTCGGATCTGCAAATTTTACAAGTCAAAGATCGGATCCCCATGTACCTTGTATCCAAAGGACAACCTCTAATTCGTTGTACTTTGTAATTGATGATCTGTACAATATAGGATTTTTGCCTCTTCTAGATCTAAGTCAAAATCAGGTGACCTTGGGAAAAAGGTCATAAGTTGGGCTAGGAAGCTCCAAATGAAATTTCGTAAAATGTGACAGGTAGTACACAGACTGTACTATCTCAAGAAAAAATTTCAGAGGCCGAAGTTGAACCAATGACACGTGGCACGCCGTACAAGTTATCTCTCCTGTATTATCCCATAAATAGGTCGTGTTGCGACACGTGGCATAACTATATCTCAAAGAATCCAATTGATGTGAGACATGTCGAGATGGAAAGATGATAAGACGGGCTATCTCAATAAAAAATTTCATACCCTTTGCATCGAAAAGTTCAGAGTTACAACAGAAACAATCAGGTACATATTTCTGTCAAAACAGAATTATTTTTTAGCACCTTCATTCATGGCTTCCGAAATTTAGGGTTTCGGATAAAGTTGGAATTTTTGTAATCGGAGACCATGGATGAATGCTACTCATCAAAATTGAAATTTAGAGACCAATATCATAATTTTTGGTTGGGCATAAGGTCGGGCTTGGTCAGACCCTAGTTTGGGACTTTGATCAGAAAAGTGGAAAATTAGGGCTTCTGCAAAAATGGGAATTTTTGAAATCTATGACCACATCTGGAAGCTCCTCATAAAAATAGAAGCTTAGAGATTTGAATAAAATATTTTGGTTGGGTGAAGCTCTAGGAAACTCAAACCCTAATTCAGGGTCCTCCCTAGTGAATCCGAAAATCTAAAAGGCAATTTCGAGGGGTGAAAGTTTGCAGTTTTCAAATTCTGAATATACCAACTTGATCAGCTCATCAAGGTGCATATTTCTATCCTTTCGAAAGTTTGAATTTTTGGGGTTTCTTTAAGAAACCCTAATCCAGCTCCAGGTCCAGTTCTTGCAAATCAAGTGGATTGGGTTAATCCTAGAATAAGATGGATTGGTCACCTGCATAAGTGAAGAAGTTCTTGTTTTAGAGGGAGATGAGGCTAAGGCCTTCCATAAGAGGATTACAAGCAATCTTGACAGGTATGGCTTATAGGTATGTTTCGAATTCTGTTCATGGTTAATTTTATGCTATGTTTGTCTTCATATCATTACAGTACAATCTTGATTAATTACTAGACTTGTCGTATTACCTTAATAGAAGATATTCATTGATGAAGGTTTTGACACTTATGATTGTACTAATGCATTGTGATGTTGTATGAGGTTTATGTTGTTCACTAACATAAAAGGTACACCAAGAAAGACAAATCATGTTCTACTTCAAGAACATATGATCATGGTGACATGAAGACAAAGATTCATCCATTGTCATGGATAACATAGAAGATCTACTTACGAGGTATGTATAACTTGGTTCTACAATGGCTAACTTATGAGACATGCAGGTTACTAGCACAAGTCATTGAAGAAAACCAGAAGACATTATGCGGGTATGTTAGACATAACCAGCTGGCATACTAATCCAGGTATGTTTTTCCTATATCAAGCTAGAATCCTACCTTGTGCTAGGATCTTATATTGTTGTGTTGTTGATAATGATTCTTCATGACGTCATAGGTTTGAATAGTCATGTTTGTATACATATTATGTTTCTTAACATAATTGATGATATGAATAACCAAAAGAATCATGAAGTTATAGGTTTGAGTAATCATGGGTTTATGCATTGATGATTTAACTAATTAGAAAAGTCCTATGATCAAATAAGAATATGCATAAGTAAAAGAAGACTTCCCTGAAACCTTGAATACTAATGTTTATTATCTATGAATGATCATGACTATACATGTTTAAGATTATTGTGTTTTGATAGTATTAAGATTATACTAATAAATGTGTGATTATGTATGAGACCTCAAGGATAACACAATGATGATACTAATAAGCATGCATAGGGACCAAGGATGAATATAAGTTCAAGAACAGGTAATCCAAGAAGCAAAGATCAAGAGGGAGCACACTCCAGTAGCTCCTGCAAGGATGCAGATATTTAGAGGGAGTTGACCATCTTTCTTCATTCCACAATAGAAAGGTGTAGAAGAATCTACTTCAGCAGCTCCTGCAAGAAAGCAAAGACTCAGAGGGAGTCCACCCAACAAACAAACAAAGATAAGTATTTTAATTACCACTTCTTACATATTTGTTTGTTTAAATAAAATTGTTCAATGATACATATGCTTATGTTCCTAGACTTAGGATATGTATTTTGCATATTTGCATTAATGAACAAGATACTACTACTATGCATATGATGGGTAAGTGGCCTATGGAACTGTACAACATTCCATTGCTACTTTTCTAGAATGAAACCTCTTTGCTAACATGTTGGGAGTTGTGCACACTCTTAACAATGTTCTGGTAGAGAATGGAAGGCATCTAGAAAGTTATGGAACATGGATAAATGTGGTATTGATGCATTGGCTAAGATAATTGCATAATTGTATGACATATTTCTTTATGTGTAAGAATTTGTCTAAAAAATATGAGATGTTTCTAAACATGCAATTTAACTTGTTTTGTAGGAAAGACCGTATACCTTCACCTACAAAAGAAGGACTACAACATCTGTTCAAGCAACAAAATTATCTATTGAAGATATTGAAGTTCCCAGGATACGGGAAGAATGCCTTGATCCATCGATCATGAAGAACGATGTTTGGGATGCGGTCCCAAGAGCTGAAGGGAAGTCTATTGTGACTTCCAAATGGAACTATCAGATCAAGCATGCTACAGATGGCAGCAAAGAGAAATATAAAAGTGATGAAATAGAAGATACACCAAATGGATTTCAAGACAGCTTTCTTGAATGGTGTAGTCATATATGTGTGCAGAACTTGGTAGGATAGACAGCTTTCTATCCAGTTTGGGCTTTACCAAGAGTAAAGCGGATTCCAACCTTTACTACAAGGTTGAGGAAGGGAATCCTGTGATTCTACTCCTGTATGTGGATGACTTATTTGTAACAGGAGATGACAGATTGATTACAGATACTAAGAGGAAGCTTGCTGCCGAGTTCGATATAAAAGATTTGGGAATGATGCATTATTTCCTAGGTATGGAGGTGTGGCAGAGTGTAGGTGGGATCTTCCTTGGTCAAGGGAAGTACACAGTAGATATCCTGAAGAGGTTCAGGATGATGGATTGCAAGGCCATGGCCACACCCATGGCATTGAACTTGAAGCTTCTGTGTGTTGCTTCATCTGAGCCGGTTGATGTCTCTATGTATAGTCAGATGATTGGGTCCTTGATGTACCTGACGAACACGAGAACAGATATTTGTTTTGTAGTGAACACATTGAGCCAATTCCTGGCGGATCCGAAGAGTGTTCACCTGGTTGCTGTAAAGCATATTCTAAGGTACCTGAAGGGTACAATTGATTATGGGCTCGGGTATGAAGCGAATCAAAACTTTAACCTACAGGGTTATGTTGATTTAGATTGGGCTGGCAGTGCTGCAGATAGGAAGAGCTCATCTGGATGTTGGTTCAGTATGGGATCAGGTGTGATCTCTTGGTTCAGTAGGAAGCAGTCCTGCATAGCACTGAGTACAGCTAAGGCAGAGTATGTTGCAGCCTGTTCAGCTAGTTGTGAGGTAGTATGGTTTCGGAAGCTACTGTCTGAGTTATTTGATCTCCCGTTGGATGCTACTGGAGTTGTTTGAAGCTGTCCGAGAACCCAGTGTTTCATGACAGGTCGAAACACATAGAGATCAAATATCACTATATCAGGGATATGGTGCAGAGAGGAGCTGTGAAGCACCTGTACATTGCGACGGACGAGCAGATTGCAGATGTGCTCACGAAGCCACTAGCCAGGGTGAAGTTCGATTACTTCAGGGAGAGGCTTAGTGTTCTTCAGATTGATGATACTTCGAGGAAGAAGTGATGGACACATTTTCAGAATCCATTCAGAGTATGTTGGAAGGAGGATCCTTCATATGGTTGTGGATGTAAGCACTGGATGATGAGCATCAGGACGATGCTCCAGTTACTGCTCTGTATATGCATCAGGAGGATGCTGGATATGATCAGTTGGATCATTTATATGTATATACGCATCATGTTGGATGTTGGATATGATCAGTTGGATCATTTATATGTACATGTATGTACGCATCATGTTGGATGCTGGATATGATCAATAGGATCATTTGTATATGTTTTGTATATGCATCATGTTGGATGCTTTGTCATGTCCCAAATTTGGTATTGGGTCACAATGGCCTAATCACATTGTCCCTATTCATTAGAGTTTGTCAAATTGATGCTAAAGGTCAAATAATTGCCAAGGAGGAAAATTACTAGTTTCCTAGGTTTGGGGTGGAAGCTTTGGGATTTGGAATAATGGGGATAATAAATGATGTTTGAACATTATAATGGCATAAATATTTAATAAATGAGCTAAATAAATATATACAAGTGAAAATCAAAGTGGCATTTCATCACGAAGACACATGGACGAAGTGGGACCCACATATGGCTAGATTTCCCCACTACACTTGGCATCATTCTCTCACCAATTTGAATTCAAGGTGAATGGTAACATACTTGAGGGAGTCCAAAAGGTATTATTCATTGCATGACTCATCCAAGGTTGAAATATAGAGGAAGAGTAACTCCCATGGAAGAGGAAGAGGCAATTTGGCGCTAGTGAGACACTTGGGCTAGATTCCCTAGCTCTATGACAACAATGATGAAGATGCTATGACACCTATGACACAAATCAGACCTGAAGGCTAACATATGACATATATGCAATGTCAGGGCTAAAAATAGACTCCAAGAGGGTTCTCAAGGGTGTTAGGGTAGCTAAGATGCTTCCACATGTGATTTGGTGGAAGTGGGAGACTAGGAATTGTTGTACAAGTGGCGTTCTTTGGAATCTCTTCCCAACTTGAGTTGGCATGAGTCTCTTGGAAGGAATTCGACCCATGGAGGACATTAGAACTTTATAAATGTCAATAACAAAGAAGGAAACCGGATTTTTTGATCATTTGTAGAAATTGTAATGGCATTTGTGAAGAGGGAGAGCTAGTGGATGACTAGTTTCTTGCCTTAGCCAATTTCGAGGGTGAAAGATTCCCATCCAAGTTGGTAATTGGAAAGGCCATTCAGACCTTTCATTTGGACCTTTAATGGAGTGTTTATATGCAAGTGGAAGCTACAGGGAAGCTCATGGTTTCTTCTATTGCAGCTCACTCCTTCAACCATTTCCAGTTTTGATGGCATATTCTTGATCCTTGAGGGAGGGCGTTTTTGGTGAGCTAGTGTACTCTTTGGGGAATCTTTTAATGCCCCATTTCTTTTGTAATATGAATTAAATACTCTTTTCTTCATCTCCAGAAATTTTCAGGTCGAAATTCCAAGTAGAAATGTATAAATCTCAATTTTAATGAAAGAACAGTGTCATTTCCCCACTACCTTGTTGTGAATCAATGTAATGCTGATGATTTCGAATGAATGGATGATTATTTGATATATTTGTGATAAATATACTTCCATGGATGTCTTCTACAAGTTTCATGTACTGTACTTGAGCATTTGAATCATTTTTACTCAGTTTAGTTGTATTGGGAGGTGAAATAGTGCCATTTCCCCAAGGGTCGAATTGGGTATTTTTGCAGGTCAATGGTAGAGGGTGAGAAAAGTTGTAATCAACCATTAATGGTGCATATGAGACCTTAATAACATACTTAACACAGTACATACATCTTTTCATAAATTTGAGTGGGTTTGGAGGCATTTGGGAAGCCATTTTCAGTACTTACCTCAGGGGGATTTGAACCCCAAATTACTAGTAAAATTGCATACTTGGTCCAGAATCTTAAGAGAGTTTGAAGAGGTCTTTTGGTGGCCATATTTCATCCCTAAAAATCATATTCAAGTGATAATATCATTCATACACCTTCCTTGAATATTTGAAGGGATTTGGAGTCAATTTGAGACCTAGAGACCAATACTAGTCAAAGGGAAATCACTAGTAAAGTTACCTACATTCACCAGAATTGAAAGAGGATTTGCAGAAGTATTTTAAAGGTCCAAAGGCATCTTTGAAACACATATTTATGTTCTAATATCATTCATATACCTTATCATAATATTTGGGATCATTTGGGGCAAATTTGGGACGTAGAGATCAAAACTAGTCAAAGGTCTAACTAGGGAAAAAAGTGAAAAATTGTCATTTTAATAAAATTCTTAATAAGGGACATTACAGTGGTATAAGAGAATAATCTTGGCACCTAATGTGGTCTAATATTCATAAGGACAAGAATTCAGGTACCACCATTAGATATTGAAACCAAAAGTGCTTTTGTTGAAGAGGGAAAAAAAAAAGTAGGAGAAGAAGAGCAAAGTTTTTGAGGAAACTATGACTAGGGATGAAAAGGGAACCTCATATGATGGTGAGGAGCATATAAAAATTATGAAAACAATATTTGAATATATGACCAAGCAACTTAAGGAAGGATTCGAATTGTTTTCTATCGAACTTGTGGAAAAAATTATTGATTTTAAGAAAACCAAGGGGCAAAATGCATCAGCTTGCTTGAAGGAGCAAAAGGAAGAGACATCACAAGATCATGAAGAGAATTCTATTGAAAATATGGAAGATCATTTCGAGACACCTTCTAGCTTAGACATGAACCAAATAGCATCTACTGATGGATGCTTAAACTATGAAGGAGTACCTACTGATGGGTGCTCACACCTCTATGTTGGTGACATAGAGATCACTTTTGAAAGTGTTGCTGCAAGCCCAAGTTCCATTAAGCATGATAATGAAGACCTTGTAGAAGTTGAAGAAGAACCAAGATCAACTTCCCCATCACCACTTGAGCTTCATGAAGTTGGTCCAAGAAAAAATGAAGAAGATGAGGAGGTTCATTTGCAAGAGCCTCATTTTCTTGGAGGGTCGTTAAAGATGAATGAAAAGAAGATCCAAGAGTCCTTCGGCATTCTCCATGACACTCAAGCATTGGTGTCAAATTCTTGTTGGAGAGCTACTTCATTGGAGGAAACATCCTTCCTTGAAGACATGGAGAAGATTCAAAGAGCATTGTGCCACATCAAAGGTAATTTCATGTCTTTGCTTTTTGATAGAAACCATTTGTTTGAGCTTAATGAATTGTTACATGATGCATACTTGAAGAATAATGAGGATAATCATAAGCTCACAATTCAAAATGAGCAACTTTTTGAAAAGTTGCAGTATACTTGTTTTTCCTCCTATGTTTCAGATTGTCAAATGGTAGATTGTTTGGAGGATTCTCATGACATGGTGGATCATGAGAAAT
This sequence comes from Larix kaempferi, assembly GCA_027924585.1. Lineage (NCBI taxonomy): Eukaryota > Viridiplantae > Streptophyta > Pinopsida > Pinales > Pinaceae > Larix > Larix kaempferi. The sequence continues at coordinate 3,683,674 of BSBM01000125.1, read as the reverse complement.
GTGGAAATTTGAATGTTCTTGATGTGTTTGAAGATGAACTTGAAGATATCCAAACACTTGATATGTTGGAAGAGGAACTTGAATTGTCTCTTGTGTAGCTAGGGTTTTACCCCTAGCTTGTGCAAATGAGCACCTACTAAGGAGAATGGACTCCTTAGTAGCAGTTCAATAAATGTAAATAATTAAGCTAAAACAGAAATAGAAACTACTCTAAAACATGTGCATGAAAAAATAAACAACAATTTGTAAACAAGGGTTTTGTATTAATATTACCTTCAATGTGAAGGTTGATGAAGCTCCTTGCAATGTCCAAGAGGGTTGCTCCAAGCTCCAATGTGCTCCTTCTCTTTCTCCAATGGTGGAAATGGGCCAAAAGGGGCTCTCAAGGTGAAAGTAGTTCAATGGTGAACTAGGGTTTCGAGAGAGATTTTGGCAGAGTAAGGGTATACTGGATTGTGGATATGGAATAAGGGATCTCCATCACCTATTTATAGTTTTTTGGTGGTGGAGTGCTGACCCATGGTTTTAGGAAACACATGGTTTAGGGCAGCTGTATAGGGTTTTTTCCTCCTTTTCCTCATTATTTTATATTTTTTATTCCTTTTTAGGGGATTTTTGCTATTTTTGGAGGAAAAGGGGGTTTTTTAGCCTTTTTGAGGCTATTTTGATGGTTTTGTGGCCTTTCGGAGGCATTTTAGGCCCTTTGGAGGCTTTTTAATGGGATTTTTTGGGATTTTCAGGGAAATATGGTAGGAAAATGGACGAATGAGTCATATAATGTGGTAGATGAGGTAGTGAACAATTTTTGGGTGTTAATAGATTGCCCCCTGATGTGCGAGGGCAGGAGCTCATCGTATGGCCGATGGACATCATAAGTCATGAATGGTTTTTCCTGGGTGTGGAGAGAAGAGAAGAAACAAACCGAAGCCCAGAACGACGATCCCGAACAACTGCAAGAACTAAAAGTACATAACCTCAATAATGGATGAGGAATCATCTGATCATATGGATGAGGCGGGCATTCCCATGCTCGTATCAGGATATAACATAACAATAACAATGGGGTCCAAAAAGTGGGGACCTGACATATACATGACCTCAAATACTGACTAAGGAATAATCTCAATGTATGGACGAGGCGGGCATACCCATGCTCGTATCAAGATACATAAACAGAACTGTGAGGCCCGAAAAGGGGGACCTGTAAGATACATAGCCAGTGTGTACATCATAAGAGTCCAGAGGGGACACAAATCCAGAGGGGTACACTCACAATGGTACACTGAACTGGAACTGATCTGGGACTGAAACTGGGTACTCAAGGAAGCATGTAACTGGATGGCTTCCGAATACAAACGCCAACGCAGCCCGGACATCCACGGGAACATATAACTGGTCGTTCCGAAGTGACTCACCAATGTGCTAGAGTCAGGGGAAATCCGGGGTCTTTGACACATAATGTAAAGGATATAACCCTACGCGATTCTCAACGATGCGATCAAGGTGCTGAAGTCGAGCATGTGAGGAAAAACCACTCAGAGAGGCAATGAGGACTCCTCTCAGAATGATCCGTAGGAACTTACCACAGATGGTGATAAGTCCAAGGCATAGGGACCTCTGGGCCTATCCTCTGGAATAGAGGGGTTGTCGTCGATGGAGGGAGACCTGCAACTATCAAGGCAATGATGTTTCCTTGACAGAAGCACGAGGTGGAGAACCGAAATGTGATAGTACTGATGGCAGGACTGACAAACTGTGGGGGGACAACTGGGCAAGTAGAGTGGGTGGAATCAAACTTCCTTTGTTCAGAGTATGATAATGGGCTTGATCTAGCAGCATATGAAACTGACGGAGGGGAAAGGGATCATAGCTGTAATGGATCTGGGAGGATAACTGGGCTGAGGGAGACTCAAGCTGGTATAAAATGGCAGGAGACTGCAGAATACTCTGAACAAAGGCAACCTGATTGGGGGTGCTACCGAGATGATCGATCATAGTGCCAGGAGGCACAGGAGGGTACTTCTTCATGGGTTAAGGAACTAGAAGAAGTTTGTGTAAAATGATACTGTCGTGTGGATTTTACGAGCCCATGACAGTTCATGCTCGTGGTTGCTTTCAATTTTAAGGAGTCTGAAAGCGATAAGAAGACTCTGAAATGATGGAATGGTACTGTCGTGTGGATTTTACGAGCCCAGGACAATTCATGCTCGTGGTTGCTTTCAATTTTAGAGAGTCTGAAAGAAAATAAGAAGACTCTAGGGGGTTGCTTTTTCGTAGATTTAGTCTCCAAGGCCCAAAGAAGCATAAAAGGATGCAATGAAGAACTCTTCTAGCCGGTGTGACTAGAGTATTCCTTTTTCATAATTAGTCTACCAAGTCCGGAAAAGGGGTAAACTCATACCAGATAGACGCCCTTTCAGGTACTTTAGCGAGCATGAAAGGAAGCAAGATTGCTCAGCAATCTTTTCATTCTTTTAGGAGTCAGAAAAGAGCTTAACGAAAACTCCCTAAGTGCCTTTTTCGTAAAGGACTTGTTCGGCCCGAAAAAGGGATAAAATTATACCGAACAAAAGGAATGGCCAGGCAAGGAGGAAGTGTTTAATCAAGGATTAGTAATGATGATCAAGAACGAGGGTAGGGGGGAACACTGGTGGGCCTCCTTGCGGGGTAGATGAAATGGTGGCAAAATAACGAAACATTTACAGTATGACAGGAGTGAAGGGCTCATGTAAAAATGTGGAACAATCCGATAGCGGTTGATGTGGCACGCAAACTGAGGCAGCAAGGTGTCGGGACACAATGTTGAAATTGTACCAAGTGAGAGCGAGAAATGATCTCAAGCATCATCACGAGCTTGAAAAAAAGAATCCGGCGATATAAAGGGTGTCAAAAATGGGTAACGGTCGATGTGGCACGCACATCGAGGCAACGAGGGCGTTTTGGAAAAAATACCCAAAAAATCTGGGGGTGAGAGCGAGAAATGATCTCAAGAATCATCACCAGCTCGGAAAAATGAATCCGATGATATAAAACATGTGAAAAATGGAGAACGGCCGATGTGGTACGTAAACCGAGGCGGCTAGTGGCGTCTGAAAAATGGGCAAAAATTGACGGTGTAAAAATAATGCAACGAGATGACCATCATGACGGTCTCGGCGTGCTGATTCCAATGGTGGAAAATATGTGTAAAACAAAAAAGGAAGCAAACTGTACAATGTGGACCAATGGGGCCGCGAGTTATTTTAAGGATAAAATCGTTTAAGGTACAACCCGTTACGCGGGTTGCGCAAAGGATGGCCTTCGGAGTCGGCGAGGATGTATTCCCCCTTGCCTAGGCAGGTCTGCACGATGTAAGGGCCTTGCCACATGGATTCAAACTTCCCTTTTCCAGTTTTGTCGTGGGCTTGGTCATAGGCGAGGACGAGGTCCCCTTTATGGAAAGTTCGAGGGTGAACATGTTTGTCGTAACCGACTTTGGAGCGGTTCTTGGCAGCTTCGATGTTCTGAAGAGTGGACCGACGGTCTTCATCGGCTTGTTCGAGGGATAGCAGACGTTGCTCGAGGGGGGAAGTGTCGGGGAGAAGCTCAACGGCGATCTGTAAGGCAGGAATCTGACATTTGATGGGGAGGACAGACTCTACACCGTGAACTAGATGAAATGGTGTAAAACCAGTGGCGGTCTTGGTGGAAGTACGGTAAGCCCATAAGGCAAGGAACAACATGTGGTGCCAATTGGACTTATGCTTGTCAATCGTTCGTTGGAGGATGGTTTTGAGAATTTTATTAATGGCCTCTACTTGACTGTTCCCTTGGGGGTAGTAAGCAGAGGAAAATTGGTGTTCAAATTTGAGGAGGTTGGATAACTCACGCCAGACGACATCTTCGAAGTGGGAACCGTGGTCAGAGACTAACTGCTTAGGAACCCCGAATCGAGCGATGACATGGTTGAAAAAGAAGCGGGCAGAAGTGTCGGCGGCACAATTGAAGGTAGGCATGGCTTTCGCCCATTTGGTGAAGTAATCAACAGCGACGATAATATATTTGTGGCTGTTGGCAGACTGGGGTCTACATTCCATGAAGTCTATGGCCCACTTACAAAAGGGACCAACGGTGACGACTGGGTGTAACGGAGCAGGAGGTGTCCGGGCCTTGGGGGAAAAAAGTTGGCAGTTATGGCAGTGTTTGACCGCAGTGATGCAGTCGATGAAAAGTGTGGTCCAGAAGTATCCGGCGCGGACGACCTTTTGGGCAGTGGCCATCCCTGAGAAATGGCCGCCGCAGGCACTGCTATGACAGTCATTAAGGACTTGTTCAGCTTCCTCGTGTGTAAGGCAACGACGAAGAATTGTGTCAACCCCGCGCCGGTAAAGGACATTGCCTAAGAGGAGATATCAAGAGGCCTGGTGACGGATGCGACGACGTCCATTACGGGTAACTTTGGGTCTGAACTTCTGCATGCGCAGGTATAACAAGATATCACCGTACCATGGGTCATCGGACGAGATAGTGAACAGGTGATTGTCGGGTAACTCATCGGAGATTGGTTTGGCCGGGAGAAGGGAAGGGAGATCAGTAATGAGCTGGGCAAGCGCGAGGGATTTAGTGCTCTTAGGTGTTTTGAAGGTAAGGTCATATTCCTAGAGGATAATGACACATTTAGCAACACGACCTTGCAGGAGCCGCCGGTTCAGAAGATATACCATAGGGTTAGAGTCGGCAACGAATGTGGTATGACTCATTAAGATATAGTGTCGCAATTTTTGGACAGAAAAGACCACTGCTAGGGCATGTCTCTCCTCATATGGGTAATGTAGGGGAGGACCAGACAAGGTCTGGCTGACGTAGTAAATGACGTGCTCTTGGTGAGAAGCGTCTTCTTGAACCAAGACTCCAGATACGGCATGCTCGGATGCCGAAACGTAAAGGATGAAGTCTTGTGTGAAATCCGAAGGGTAAATCAGAGGAGCTTGTGTGAGAGCCTTCTTGAGGGCTTTGAATGTAGCTTCCTCTTACTCATCCCAGACGAAGGGTATGTGGGTACGGAGCAGGCGCAAGAAACCATGAACGGTAGTGGCGTAATCAGGAACAAAATGTCGAAGGAAATTGGATCGCCCCTGCAAACTTTGGAGCTGCCGGAGCGTGCGAGGAGAGGGAAGGTCTAATATGGCTTGGACTTTTAGAGGGTCAACTGTAATTGCTTTCTGGGAAACAATGAAACCCAACAATCGGCCTGCCGGAACGCAAAAGACACACTTGTGTGGGTTCAAGCGGATTTGATATTTGCGACAACGCAGAAATACTTGCCGAAGGTCGTTAAGGTGGTCAGATCATTTCCGGGAACGAGCTGTAAGGTCATCAAGGTAGACTAACAGGATATGGACCAAGTCGTGAAAGCAATAGGTCATGGCCCGCTGGAAAGTGGCACCAGCATTTTTGAGGCCGAAAGGCATGACGCGATAGGAAAAGGTGCCCCATGGGATAGTAAAGGCAGTTTTGTACTGGTCTTCCTTACGGATCTGATTCTGGTTGTATCCGGAAAAACCATCCATGAAGGAGAGGACTTCATGCCCGGCACACGCATCGATGAGCTGGTCAATAAATCGCGTGGGGAAATTGTCCTTGGGACAAGCGCGGTTTAAGTCACGGAAGTCAGTGCATACTCGGATGGTGCCTTGTTTTTTGTTAACGGGAATGGGGTTTGAAACCCAAGTGGTATAGGAAATAGGATAAATGAACCCTGCCTTGCGCAGTTTCTCAATCTCGGCTTTAACAGCTGGGAGCTTGGAAGGATGAATGGGGCGCTGTTTTTGACGAACGGGGGGTACATCAGGCCATGTGTCGATGTGGTGCTCTATAATGGCGGGGTCAAGACCAGGCATCTCTGTATAGGACCAGGCAAAGACATCACGGAATTCTCGGAAGAGTTTTCGGTACTCCTCAATCTCTTGTTCACTGCAGGAGGCTCCTAAGGCAATGCATTCATTGACGCCAGGGGGGTCAGAGATGTCTATGTGGATAACGGGTGAGATATTGGCCATGTTACCCTCCTCGAAGGCGTAAGGAGCAGGAATAGGGTCTTTGAACCAGTCGACCTTGGTGGGGAGGAAGTCTTTGGACTCAACCATGAATTGGGTAGCTGTGCTAGAGGAGGATTCTTCTGGGATGAAATAGGAATAGTGGTGCATGTCATCCCAGGGATAATCCGGGGCAGCAAGGGCCTCAAGAATCTCCTCATCAGTACGGAAAGTTTGCGTCGTCAAATCGGTTGACGAGGGGGTAGTGGTTGAAGAGATCATATAGATGATATTAACCTCTCCAGAAGGGGGAGAAATCGGGGGGTAGATCTCCTCAATGGTGGGTGGTGCCGTCTCAAGATCCAGATTGTTCATCTCATAGAGAGCCGCTCTGTAATCCGGGAGATCGGGGCAATGATGGGAGTAATGCCCGTAAACATCGCATATAGCACAGGGGTGGTTGGTACGCAAGGATTTGTCTTTGGGCTTAGGGGTGGGGTTTAGTTCGACAACCGGGATGTTGGGGTCATCGTTGAGCATCTGCATGTGTTTTTGTAGGGCTGGTAACTGTTGACACTGGTGAGTCGCATGGCCCAACTCGTCGCACAATGAACATTTGGGAGGATCACGAAATACTGGAGGGTTTTTTACTGTCTTGGGAGGTGGTACAGCAGTGTAAGGTTGTGGACCTCTGCCCCCAGTGGGTTTCGGAGTAGGAGGGGGAGTCATGGAGGACGAAGGGGTAGAGACACCGGGAGGTGGCTGAGTGGTAGTAGCCATGGGTTGCACCGGTTGGAGGACGACGTCTGGTGTCGGCGGGCGAACGGGAGGCGAAAGATACCATACGGGTAATCCCAAAGTTAACCCAGGGTGGCTAAGGGTAGCCATGACCGGGGTGCTTACTACTCCTGACGGAGGGACTAAGAAGGGGATCGTATGGATAGGTGTAACACCAATATGGCTAGGTACCAATGGTGGTTTTGACAACAAGGGTGGTTGGTTGTCGTGGGACAAGGTACATAAGTCAAACACTTCGGGCGTAGATGATAGGGGAGGAATGGATTGAAAGGTGGAGGTCATCGGCGCGTCTGAGTAAACTGCAGGCCCCGTAGAAGAGATAAACAAGGTGGTGGCACAAGAAAAAGGTTGTTCAACCATGGGGAGAACATTTTCAGGTGCCGCGGGAGCACTAGGATCATAGTAGGTGAGCTGGTCAACCTTAACCACGCGTCCCTCATGGGGGAACATCATGGTGCGAAAGACGGAAGAGGCAAATGCCCACATGGCATACATGTAGCTGAGACCAAGTAAAAGGTTATAATCCAATTGGGCACATATTACCTCAATGTCAATGAGTACAGTTTTGCCACCTAACTGGACAGGGACATTGGCTAGGAGGCCTTGGGGCTGAGCCGAACGACCGTCGTAGGTGCGTAATGCAGTGGTGGACTGCTGGAGAGTGGGGAATCCTAACTTCTGCCACACGAATGTAGACATAACGCATGTGGAGGCACCTTCATCGATGATGCATCGATGGATGACAAGATTCCGAACGAAAACAGAAACTTGGAATGCTAAGGAGGAAGGCAGGCGTGGTTCGGATTGGTCCAAATCAAATGCCATCAGATTCGAATCATTTGGGTTAATAGCCCCAATGGCTGAGAGTAAAGTCCTGCGTTGGGAAGGGCAGTTCTTCAAGACTTCTAATGCAGACATGGCTGCGGGAGATTGGGCTAGGTCATCTACAATGTTGTAGTTTGACGCAGCACGCACATTGGGGTTATTGTTGATACGGCGAAGTGGGAAACGAGGGGCTTTGGGAGCGCCATCTAGTGGAGGTGGAGGAATACGTAACGCTTGATCGGTGGGATGAGCGGTAGTAGGTTTATCTGTGGGAGGTACGTCAGTGGTGGAGCCATATTGGTTCCGACGGGTCTGAAGGTTGACGTCAGCGGATGACATCATCAACAGGTGGTGGGTAGCTGAGTCAAACATGGGTTGATCAGGAGCAGCGTAAGTGATTTGTTGCTGGGGTTGCGCGTTGGGTTGAGGGGGAGCCAACGGATGAGTGTTCACGACTCCTTGTGTTGGTAAGGGGTTTTGCAGAACCAAAGGAGGTTGTTGAGGCTGAGGGGGGTTAGGTGGTGCCTGAGGAGACGCATGCCCTTGGCGGTGGGCATCGTCCACCCAGAGCTGCCGAGCTCGCTCTAAGTGTGGGAAAGCATGCGTGTAGTGTCCATAGACCCCGCAAATATAACAAGGGTGGTTCGTTCGCAAATTGGGGTTTTTAGCCTGCTTGGGCAGGCGATCAGGGTTTTGATTAGCGAGGGCCGCATTGTTGTTGTCGGGGGGATTAGCCGGTTGACCAGCTTGGTCTGCAGGTTGGTTGTTCCCACGATTACGGCCCTTGCCGCGGTTTTGTTGGCCCTGGTTGCGTTGGTTGTTCTGGTTTTGCTGCAGGTTTTGTTGGGCGTAAACTTGCCCTTGGGAAGCAGGTGGATTATGAGGTTGCGCAGGTGCGGGAGCAGGCTGCGGTGGATGATATGCAGGTGGAGGCTAAGCAGGTGCAGCAACTTGAGGGGGTTGCTGATATGGATGCGGAGCGGGTTGTGGATTTGCCGTAGGGGCTTCCTGTGGCGGATAATAAGCAGGTTGGGCCTGAGAAGGCGCAGGAGCTGGGGCAGCCTACTGATAGTAGTAAGGCTGACGTGCGACTGGGGGGGCATAAGCGGGAGTCGCATGACCGAAGCACTGAGGAGGACATGAGGGTCCATGGTGATGGTGATGTGCCATGGGAGCATATGAGTTGGTTGCTCCAGACTGTGAGGTATCCCGTGAAAGGTCGGGGCCAGGGGAAGGACGTGTAATAGAAAATGGTTGGGGATGTGAAGAAACACGACCAATGATACCGTCTGCAGCGTGGGATGCCCCCGGCGCATCGTGCTGGGAGGACTCGCCGCAAGGGTCTTGAGGTATAATGGTATAAAGGTAACCCGACTGGGCGTAAATGAGGTCGAACTGTTGGGCCTTAAGGATGGCCTCTTCTTCAGACTGGGGTCTTTCTGATGCCACATCTTTAACAATAACAGGGAGAAGGGATTTTAGGAACCAATCTAGGAAGATACAGTCGTCTAGTTTGATCTTGCATAAGCTACGGCGTCGACGCCACTCATGGATGTGGTCCGTGATATGGGTAGCCGTGTTTTGTCTTCAGGATAGGAGGATCTCAACGCCCGCGTCATAGCGGACAGGCAACTGGAATAACTGCAGGAATGTCGAGGCAAGGGAAGCAAAGGTGGCATGGGTCCCATGAGGTTGCTCGATATACCATTTGGCTGCAGAGCCAGTGAAGGTGCATTGTAAGAGATGGAGGTGAACAGAGTCATCCACTATGGAGTTAGAGGAACACCATAGGTGGAAAGACATGATATGGTTTTGTGGGTCCTCACCGGCCTTGCCCTCGAACTTAGGGATGTCAGAGGGGAGCTTGGTAGGCATATGAGGCCACGTAGGGTCGTGTCGAATAGGATCGTTGGTCAATCTGGACAGGTCAGGTAGGTTGAGGCTAGCCATGAATGGAAAACTGGAAGAAGGATGTGACACAGTAGTGGGTTGGACCAGGTGGGGGCCAATGCCCCCAAGTGGAGGGACAGGATTTGGGAAGGTGCCCCCAAGTGGGGGAACTAAGGTGGTGGAGGATGGTCCAGCACCACTATGGGTAGTGTGAGCCACTGATGTAGTGGGGATAGGTATTCCCGCTGCGGGAATAGGTACCGTGAGGGGAACGGTAGATGGGGGCCCCATGGAGGGCATACCCAAAATAGGTGTAGTAACTCGTGTAGTGGTGGATGTGCCACCAATGGTTCCTATAACAAAAGGAGTGGACATTGTGCCAGCCATGGGGCTAGTAGGGGCAGTGTAAATAGGGTTCTCAGACTCTTCGTCGGAATCAGAGGTAAAGTAAGGAGCGTCAATATCTGGTGACGGAGTCCTATGTCGCTGACGAGTGGAGTCAATTGACAAGGCTCTAGATCTGTGATGAGTGGTATCAATGGATGATGATCGGAATCTATGACGGGTGGTGTCAAGAGAACCGTGCTGTGGGGGCTCGCCCCTGAGGCACCGAGAATGTCTCGGGGACTCAATGGTGACGGATGGTGTCAAATCTCTGTGGGTTGAGGTGAGTAGAAAAACAGCTCAAAAAATCCTAATGCAATCGAGTGTGCAGAAGGAGAGCTAAAAAACAAGGCACTCAGGCCAACAACCAACTCAAAACACCCACTGCAACAGCTGTGCTACAATAGGTGGAGTATCAACAAAGATGGTCAGAATACCAACAAGTAGCAGGTTTCTTAAAAAGAAAAAATGGTGGACTCACTAGACCAAAGGGAGGTAAAGGAGCATGCAAACACCTAACCAAAAGTATTCTGACTCAACTAAACATATCCTCTGCAAGGTGATGAAATCCAAGTCAGACAATATGAGTAGGAAAGCCAAGTGGCTATGATATCCCCCTACCGGGAGGGATACCGGATAGTCAATCCTAGAAGAATGGCAACTAAGATACCCCGTTCATGACACATCCAGAAAGGTGAATCTGTCGTTTAGTTCGTTTACCGCAATACCCCTATACAGGGATATCCCGCGAACCGCGAAAGGTAGCCCTTCGGTTACTGAATGGAGTGCGGTGTTCCACTCAGGCCTCCGGAACCAATCTCCCGAATTCAACCCTCCTAAGGGAGAGGCCCTCTGACAAACTGGTCGTGACCGTGCCAAAAAGTACTAGGGGATTTTGGTTCCCTATTTGGACAACAACTATGTCTCAAGTGAAAGTAACCGAGGGGTGTTATTGGAAGCCTATCCCCCCGATCCTACCCAACTACAATGATTCTTTTGTGTTCTCCAAGTGGGGTTAGAATGTTGGTTTAGTTAGGTACGTTTTAAGGCTCACTTGAATTATGTGACAGAGTGTGTGCTCGTGAGGTGATGAACCCAAAATAGAAGTGCCACAAGGGGGGCAACTTCCAACTGTCAATAATACTGAAATTGAAAATTTAACTTGAAAAATTTTCTGAATTAAAAATACTGAAATTTTAAAAAGATTTTGTAAAGGGAACAGAAATTATGTTGCAGAAAGGCTATAAGGAAGTGGGGCTGCAGGTAGGACAGGGGGCTGTTCAGATGCAGAAAATATTGCAGCAAAAGGGGCTGGGCTCAAAACAGGAAAAATGCAGAAATCAGACCGCGGGTCTGTGGCGAATCAGAACAGGCAGACCGCGGGTTTGAGGGAAACAGACGCGGTCAGGTCGTGGTTATCGGGCCAACAGAGGTAGTCGGGACGCAGGAAATAGGGAAAAAGACGCAGTCGGGTCGCGGAAAAAAGGCTAACAGACACAGTCGGGACGCGGGAAAGAGGCTGAAAGCCGCAGTCAGGACGCCGGAAAATGGCCGACAGGCGCAGTCAGATCGCGGTAAACAGGTTGATTAGCCACGGTCGGATCGCAGGTAACAGACTTGAATCCACTGGCAGGGCGTCGGAAACAGTCTGAGAGCCGCGGTCGGGTCGCAGGTAAAGGCCTGAGAGACGCGGTCAGGACGCGACTGCAAAGGGAAAAAACGCGATGTACGGCGGCCGAAAGGGACAGCCGAAAGGGGAAAAATTTTAAACGAAAACTAGAAATTCAAAATCTAGGGGAGTCGCCAAAACTGTAGCTAGGGTTTTACCCCTAGCTTGTGCAAATGAGCACCTACTAAGGAGAATGGACTCCTTAGTAGCAGTTCAGTAAATGTAAATAATTAAGCTAAAACAGAAATAGAAACTACTCTAAAACATGTGCATGAAAAAATAAACAACAATTTGTAAACAAGGGTTTTGTATTAATATTACCTTCAATGTGAAGGTTGATGAAGCTCCTTGCAATGTCCAAGAGGGTTGCTCCAAGCTCCAATGTGCTCCTTCTCTTTCTCCAATGGTGGAAATGGGCCAAAAGGGGCTCTCAAGGTGAAAGTAGTTCAATGGTGAACTAGGGTTTCGAGAGAGATTTTGGCAGAGTAAGGGTATACTTGATTGTGAATATGGAATAAGGGATCTCCATCACCTATTTATAGTTTTTTGGTGGTGGAGTGCTGACCCATGGTTTTAGGAAACACATGGTTTAGGGCAGCTGTATAGGGTTTTTTTCTCCTTTTCCTCATTATTTTATATTTTTTATTCCTTTTTAGGGGATTTTTGCTATTTTTGGAGGAAAAGGGGGTTTTTTAGCCTTTTTGAGGCTATTTTGATGGTTTTGTGGCCTTTTGGAGGCATTTTAGGCCCTTTGGAGGCTTTTTAATGGGATTTTTTGGGATTTTGAGGGAAATATGGTAGGAAAATGGACGAATGAGTCATATAATGTGGTAGATGAGGTAGTGAACACTTTTTGGGTGTTAACATCTTGATGAAGGTTATGCAATTTTTAAAGAAGAGCATGATTCCTCTACATTGGAACCAAACTATGACAAAGAGTTCCTACTTTTGAAGGAGCTGCATGATACTACCCCTATGGATCCTTCCCATGATGAAACTTCTGCACTTTTTTATCATTTGGGTGAGTTAGTTCATTCTCCTACATCCTACAATTCCATGTTTTGCAACATTAGTCTCAATGAAGCATGGGTGAAAGGGTTCTTTTTTATGGTGCCACATGAGGAGTATGGAACTCTTAGATTTAACTTTTATGATGACATGGTTGGAGCACATTCTTCTTAACATTTGAAGCAACATTATTTGTCACTTTATGATGATGCAAATCTACATGGATGCACCTATGATATGCATTTGAGTCACTTGAAGACTCATGGTTTTTCTTGCTCAACACTTGATTCATTTGATGTTGAACGAACTTCATCCAACACTTGGGAGAATAGATTTATGATTGGAGAACATTTTTGTTGGCACCCACATACTTTGTTATATTTTTATGATTCTCACATTCATGGATGTATGGGTGAGACTTCTTTGAGTCATTTAAAGTCTCCTTGTTTTTTCTGCTCATTAGTTGGTTCAGACTTTAGTGGAGATTCTTCATTCACTTCTTGGATGAAGGAATACATGGTTGAATATTTTGATGCATATCACATCCTTTTGGAGCAGCATTATAGGAAATGGGATCCTCACCTATGTCATTGGAGCAGATTTGATTGGTCACTTGAAGCTTGTATGCACTTGGAAAATGGTGGTCTACTTGCTTCGAGGTATACGCACTTTCATGACTCTTTGATGAAGCATATCCTTGATGTACATTTTCATTATGTTGTTATGTACTTTGATGATATATATTTGGTACTCATAATGTTTGGAAGGATGCATACAAGAAAATGGGATCCAAGAATCCTCTTAACTAATGGTGTGGGTTGGAGAGCACTCTTAATTATTGGGGTACAATACAAGCAATGGGACCCTGGAATAATTTTTATCTCATTGGTCTCAAATTTTTTGGGGAAACAAGTAGTATGGGAGATGGATTTCCGCACTTAATAAAGTGATTTTTATCAGAGTAGTGCAGCAGCAAGCATGGTGGTTCCTCTCTAAAATATTCATGGAAACTCAAAGACTCAAGGTTAGGCAATTCAATGGCAACTTCAAAGAATTATACAAAAAATAGGTTCTTCAACACCCATGTTTAAAATTGCTTGAGGACAAGCAATATTGGGAAGGGAGGATTTTTCATGTCCCAAATTTGGTATTGGGTCACAATGGCCTAATCACATTGGCCCTATTCATTAGAGTTTGTCAAATTGATGCTAAAGGTCAAATAATTTCCGAGGAAAATTACTAGTTTCCTAGGTTTGGGGTGGAAGCTTTGGGATTTGGAATAATGGGGATAATAAATGATGTTTGAACATTAGAATGGCATAAATATTTAATAAATGAGCTAAATAAATATATACAAGTTAAAATCAAAGTGGAATTTCATCACGAAGACACATGGAGGAAGTGGGACCCACATATGGCTAGATTTCTCCACTACACTTGGCATCATTCTCTCACCAATTTGAATTCAAGGTGAATGGTAACATACTTGAGTGAGTCCAAAAGGTATTATTCATTGCATGACTCATCCAAGGTCGAAATATAGAGGAAGAGTAACTCCCATGGAAAAAGAAGAGGCAATTTGGAGCTAGTGAGACACTTGGGCTAGATTCCCTAGCTCTATGACAACAATGATGAAGATGCTATGACACCTATGACACAAATCAGACCTGAAGGCTGACATATGACATATATGACATGTCAGGGCTAAAAATAGACTCCAAGAGGGTGCTCAAGGGTGTTAGGGCAGCTAAGATGCTTCCACATGTGATTTGGTGGAAGTGGGAGACTAAGAATTGTTGTACAAGTGGCATTCTTTGGAATCTCTTCCCAACTTGAGTTGGCATGAGTCTCTTGGAAGGAATTCGACCCATGGAGGACATTAGAACTTTATAAATTTCAATAACAAAGAAGTAAACCGTATTTTTTGATCATTTGTAGAATTTGCAATGGCATTTGTGAAGAGGGATAGCTAGTGGATGACTAGTTTCTTGCCTTAGCCAATTTCGAGGGTGAAAGATTCCCATCCAAGTTGGTAAATGGAAAGGCCATTCAAACATTTCATTTGGAGATTTAACGGAGTCTTTATATGTAGGTGGAAGCTACAGGGCATCTCATGGTTTCTTCTATTGCAGCTCACTCCTTCAACCATTTCCAGTTTTGATGGCATATTCTTGATCCTTGAGGGAGGGCGTTTTTGGTGAGCTAGTGTACTCTTTGGGGAAGCTTTTAATGCCCCATTTATTTTTTAATATGAATTAAATACTCTGTTCTTCATCTCCAGAAAGTTTCAGGTCGAAATTCCAAGTAGAAATGTATAAATCTCAATTTTAATGAAAGAACAGTGTCATTTCCCCACTACCTTGTTGTGAATCAATGTAATGCTGATGATTTCGAATGAATGGATGATTCTCTAATATATTTGTGATCAATATACTGCCATGGATGTATTATACAAGTTTCATGTACTGTACTTGAGCATTTGAAGCATTTTTACTCAGTTTAGTTGTATTGGGAGGTGAAATAGTGTAATTTCCCCAAGGGTCGAATTGGGGATTTTTGCAGTTGAATGGGAGAGGGTGAGAACAGTTGTAATAAACCATTAATGGTGCATATGAGACCTTAATAACATACTTAGCACATTACATATCTCTGTTCATAAATTTGAGTGGGTTTGGAGGCATTTGGGAAGCCATTTTCAGTACTTACCTCAGGGGGATTTGAACCCCAAATTACTAGTAAAATTGCATACTTGGTCCAGAATCTTAAAAGATTTTGAAGAGGTATTTTGGTGGCCATATTTCATCCCTAAACATCATATTGAAGTGATAATATCATTCATACACCTTCCTTGAATATTTGAAGGGATTTGGAGTCAATTTGAGACCTAGAGACCAATATTAGTCAAAGGGAAATCACTAGTAAAGTTACCTACATTCACCAGAATTGAAAGAGGATTTGCAGAAGTATTTTAAAGGTCAAAAGGAATCTTTGAAACACATATTTATGTTCTAATATCATTCATATACCTTCTCAGAATATTTGGGATCATTTGGGGCAAATTTGGGACCTAGAGATCAAAACTAGTCAAAGCTCTAACTAGGGAAAAAAGTGAAAAATTGTCATTTTAATAAAATTCCTAATAAGGGACATTACATGCTTGGAACATGTATCTGTATATGTAACAAGTGGATACTGTGTATGATCAGGTAGATCATGTATGTTGATATGTATCAGGTATGATCAGGTGGATCATGTTTTTGTATTTGTATCATGTGGATACATTGTATGATCAGGTGGATCATGTATAATGATATGTATCAGGTAGATACTTGGTATGCATCAGGTAGATGCATTATATGATCAGGATGATCATGGATGATGAGCTTCAAGATGTTTCTCTAGATGACATGCAGCAGGATGTTGCAGTGATGATGATCAGGACGATCATGTGTACATCAGGATGATGTATGGTGAGTATTAGGTTGATAATCTGTGGTCGTGGAATAGGTTGTGCATATAAGCATGTAATTTGTGCCCTGGGAGATTTGCAGATAGTATTTCGAGGTTTTTCCCATGGCATGTAATTTGTACTTTGGGATATCTAGCAAATGCTCTTTCGAGGTTTTGCTTGGGAGGACATATAATTTGTACCCTAGGAGATCTGCAAATAGTCTTTCAAGGTTTTTCCTATGGCATGTAATTTGTTCCCTGGGATATCTGGCAGATGCTCTTTCGAGGTTTTGTCCTGTGGCATGTAATTTGTGCCCTAGGAGATCCGATAGGTTGAGCTGTGTGCTCGTAATCAATCCTGGGATGCTCTTTCGAGGTTTTTCCATGACCACATGTAATTTCTGCCCTGGGAGATCCGATAGGTTGAGCCTTGTGCTCGTAATCAGTCTTGGGATGCTCTTTCAAGGTTTTGTGGTGACCACATCTAATTTGCGCCCTGGGAGATCCGATAGGTTGAGCCTTGTGCTCGTAATCAATCCTGGGATTCTCTTTCGAGGTTTTGTGGTGGGTTCACATGTAATAAGTCCTAGAGATCTGGATAGGATGAAAAAGGCATCAGATGCTCTTTAGGGTTCTTGCTAGTCAAGAGACTCTTTTAAGGTTTTGTGACACACGTAATAAGTCCTGAGATTTCCACAGTATGGCCAGTGATGACAAAGACCTGCAGGTGGTGGGACTACATCCAGCATGAAAAAGGACTGGATCTGTAGAACTTCCTATGACGAGTAGATTCAGAGATTGATTGAGACAGCAGCAACAGTGATGATGATCCAAAGAAGATGACTTGTGCTAGAAGACCTGTGTCGAGAAATACCTTCCTAGTTAAGAGGGATTGTTGATGTATATGTAACTTCGGAATGTATTTCACATATATGTATATTGTATTTCTATAGAGATGTTATTATTCCTCTATACGAAAGTGTCGTCATTTATATTGTAAGTGTTGTAACTTAAACTTGATGGGTTATTAGACCACCTTGTTGGGGTCGGCCCTGTATAAGTCATGTGGGTCAAAGGGTTATTAGACCACCCTATTGGGGGTCGGCCATGTGGGTCAAAGGGTTATTAGACCACCCTAGTGGGGGTCGGCCCAGTCAGCATTATGTTAAGTGGTTAAGTTGAGGCCGACCTAGTTGAGTAAAGGTCAAGTCAAGTTAGGGTATAAATAGAGAGTGTGTCTCTCTCATTTTACACATTCTATTCTCTCACTCACACTTTGGAGAGTGGCACACTTGTGGAGGAGGAGGCTCTACTGCTAGGAGAAGACTATCTCTTGTATTCTGGTTGTATCATTGCTCTATCTATCTCTGAGGAAGTTATTGGGGTTTTTCACCTTTATGGTTTTCCCCAAGTAAACTATGTGTCTCTTGTGTGCTTGCATTATTGTGTCCATGATTAATATGCTGTAGATATGCTTTACATGTTGTTCTCTCATTTAAGATCCTAGATCAAATTGAAGTAAATTCTGAAAATTTAACATTGCGGATAGCGGGTTGCTAAACAGGAGTTGCAGAAATGGCGTAATTTGAAGAAAAAACAAGTTTTCCGCAATTTTCAAAACACACAAAAGAAAGGTTTTTCCAACAAAGTTAATTAAATCCAGAGCATGGGAATAAGAAAATATAAAGACAACAATAAAAAACACCCCAAAAATGAGTAACGGAATTCCAAGTTACCTTCAAAACTTATAGTGGGGCTCCCATTTTTATTAATAAAAATGGGATTTGTTGTGACTACAACAAATGGCGACTGGATGGGAAAAGAAGTTATCTTTGTGAACTTAATATTCAGTTTTGATGGATAAATATGTCAGCATAAAAGATGTTTCATCCTGCAACTTATAAAATGTTTTCACAAAAACATAAACAAACAACATAGTTAATTTCATATGATTGATATGTTCCCATCTGAAATCAATTAATGATGATGTTCATTTGAAAAATGGTAGCCTAGCAGTAAAGAGGTAATCCTTAAACCATTATGCAATCATGAGAGGGAAGTTTGTGATAAACCTTAGATCAAACTCACATCTATTACAGATCACCAAATCATGATTCACCTTGGATTATTAACCATTTATTTATTGTATTTACTGATGCATTACTCAAAATATTTTATATATAAACAAGTTTTTTTTTTTTTTAAATAAGAGAAAAATGTGCAAATAAGACTTTGTTGAAACAAGGCCATTTCCCTGACTTGGTGATCAGATTACGGCAATGCCACTCACAAACCTCACCTGGAAAATGAACAAGCTAGATCTGTAAGGAGACTCCTTGTCTTTTAGCTTCTGACACTAAAAGCAATTATCATGGCTTAGTGACCATGTGGAAATAATTCCAATCCAAAATAAATTTCATGATCATGGTCAGGATGGCTTGTAATAATACTCCCCTATCCTTGAATGCAACAAGTTGTCCTATGAAAAAGAAACAAAATTAATTGAAATGTAAATTACAAGACACTACCATGGCTTTGTGATCATATTCTAGTACTTTTACTCACTGGTGCTTGCGGATCATGAATGGATTGACCTGTAATAGGATCTTCCACCTTCCAGCAGCAGCTGAAAGTCACCTCCCTAGCTTGGTGACCAGATGTGGATATGTCATTCCACTGAGCATCTATGAACGTAATGGTCGATTGGCTTCTGATAAGACCCCCCATCTTGCAATTTAGAATTATTAGAATGCATTTAATTTCAAGATGATCATGATGGGATATAGAATAGATAAAGGTTGACCAGGCTATAAAGATGTACTGCCAATCACTAATGGAACATAAGGTAGGAATACCTAGTCACTTCTATAACTTCAATTCACAAAATGAAACATCGATAAAGATGGTGATTCACGTGGGAAAGTATCAATCAAGGCTCTGCAAAAATTGGTTGTTATATTTCATGAAAAGACACCTTCACATATAGAATGAGTAAAGTGAATCTGACATGGCCACCCCGAAACTTCAGACTGGATTGATCTGGGATGCTCTAATCAGCATCCTTTTACAAATGTGTTGACATTATTATGATTCAAAACAAAACAAAATTTAAAAGAAAAACAAAACAAAGCAAAGAAAGAAAAGAAAAACAAACCAGACCTATGTACAGATAAGCTAGATGCTTACCTAAATGAAATACTTCTTTAGAAGCTGAACATTGACCGGACAGGTTTTAGAGACACCTTCCAGTGTTTGTACCTGGACAGTACTAGGACCAATATTTTCTGTAATAATGAATGGTCCAATCCACAAGCATTAAAATTTGGTATAGTCATTATTATCTTTATATTGTTTATCCCATTTTAAAACCAAATCTCCCATTGTGAAATCCATATTAGTTGAGGACTTATCATCAAGCCATCTCTTAACTAATTGTTGATGATGATATATCTTATTCTTGGATTTCTCCCTATCCTCTTCCAATTTAAGTAATGTGTCAATCCTTTGCCGGAGGGGAGAAGAGTCATCCTGTTGTATTGAATGAGCTAATTGTAATGAAGGGATCATAATATTAGATGGTAAGATGGCCTCCTTACCATAGACCAAACAGTAAGGGGAGTTTCCAATGGAGGATTTTGGGGTTACAGGGTCTTCCCAAAGAGCATTGTACAACTGAGTGTGCCAATTCTTATGATGGGTTTCCATAGTCTTCTTTAATATGTTGATCATATTTTTATTGGAAGACTTAGCTAACCCATTTCCCTGTGGATAATAGTTGGCAAAATATTAAATTTTGATCCCTTTTTCAAGGAAATACTGGGTAAGGTTGATTGAGGAGAATTAGGAAGCATTATAAAAAACCAGAAACTCAGGCACCCCAAACCTAGTGACTATGTTTCTCTCGAGAAAGGATATCACTGATTTTTTGTTGGAAATCCTAAGAGGAACTGCCTCTACCCACCTGGTGAAGTGGTCTATGGCTGTTAGGATGTGTCTATGTTGCAAGGAGGAGGCAGGGGCAATAGGACCAATGAAATCCACGCCCCATTGTTGAAACAGAAACTGGATAGTGACTGGCTGGAGGGGAAAGGCAGGTTTCTTGATTTTGCCAGCACATTTTTGGCATGCTTCACATTTCCTGGTAAAATCATATGCATCCATGAATAGAGTTGGCCAGTAATAGCCTTCTCTCAGGATCTTGTGGGCATTGGTTTCCCCTAAAAAGTGTCCTCCTGTAGGTCCTACATGAAATTCCAACAGGATATTGTGAGTTTCATTTTTTTCCAAACATCTAAGAAACACACCATCATAGTTTTTTCTAAAACGCACACCATCAATAAACTGATACGGTGCATCCTTCAACCTTAAATACCGACACTTTTTAAAATCAAGGGTTTCGGGAGAAAACCCATGTGTTAGAAAAAACTTCATGTCATCATACCATTCGGATGTTGGTGTAGAACTAACATTTACAGAACTATCAGATGTGCATTCTTCCTGATCCCACTCGAGTTGTCCCTGTACAGCGTCGTTAGACTGAGCAATAAGTAAGCACAAACCTTGGCCTCTTACAATTTTTGCAGGTCTTATATCAAGGTCACATTCATGAAGAGTTGTCATCCAGTGAGTGCGTTTTTCACCTAACTCTTTTTGGATCAAAACATTCTTGATGGCTGCATAAGGGACAATAACCTTAGTCCAAGATTTCAAAATATAGGGTCTGAAGTGTTTTACAGACTTGTAGACCACATAGGCATGTTTATCAATCTGGGAATAATTCAATTCGTCCCCTTCAAACGTAGAGCTCATGAAGGAGATAGGAGTCTCAACATCCTCAGGATGTTTTTGTGTGAGAACAGTAGCATATGAGAAATCAGTAGCGAATGTATACAAAATAAAATCTCTAGTGAAATCGGGAGACATCAGAGAAGGAGCTTCTGTGATGGCTTTCTAAATTTACGCAAAGGCATTTCTTTGATCATCAGACCATTTGAATTGTGCATCTTTTTTAATAAGTTGTTGTAAAGGCTTGACAATTTGTGCAAAATTAGGAACAAATATTCTAACAAAAGTAATCTCACCTAACAATGACTACATGGCTTTTCTGGAACTAGGAAGTCCAATTTTGGCTATGGCATCTATCCTTTAGGGATCAATGACCATTCTGTTCTTTGAAACAATGAATCCCAAAATCTTACCTTCAGTAACCGCGAAGATGGATTTCTTTGGATTCAGCAAGATCCCATATATTCTGCACCATTCAAATACCTGTTTAAGAGAAAATATATGTCCATGCCTCTTTTTTAATAGATTGTAACGTCATCCAAATAAACAACAACAGAATTATGCATTAACCCCCTGAAAGCTATGTCCACAGCTCTCTAGAAAGTGGCACCTTCATTTATCAATCCAAAAGGAATTCATCTGTAATCAAAGGTTCCCCAACGGGTTCTGAAAGTTGTTTTTAATTGGTTAGCAGGGGCAACTAAAACCTGATTATATCCCAAGAAACCATCTAAACAGAGAGAACATCTCAGCACCCGTAACCTTTTGCAAGATCTGCTCCATAGGAGGAATAGGATAATTATCTTTCTCAGATGCTTTATTAAGGCTCCTAAAATCTACACACAATCTTATTTCCCCATTCTTTTTCCGAAAAGGGACTAAGTTTGCAATCCATTGCATGTGTCTGACTGGGAATACAATTCTGGCTGCTAACAATTTCTCGAGCTCTTTTTTAATAGACGGTTCGAAGCTAGGATGCATCTTTCTTAATTTATGTTGGTAAGGTTTACATCAGGTTTCATGGGGGTATTGTGATGAATGACATGGGTATCAAAGTTTTTGAGCTCATCATATCTCCAAGTGAATACATCTTTGAACTCTCTCCATAATTTGATGAAAGATTTTCTATCCTCAGGAGAGCAATCAATCCCTAAATTGATTAACTGAGGGTCTTGATTGGTTCCCATGTTAACAAGTTCATAGTTCAGAGATGAACTGTGAGTTTTTCAATTTGTTTCATGTTTAAACTTGTCCTGCAGATCATAGTACTTTTCCAGATTAATGACTGACTTGGTAATGATATTGGAAGGGAAGTTAGGGTCAGATAAAGATTTCTCATGATCAGCCTCATCTATGGCTACATCTTGGAAGGTATCTTGGGTTGTGAGGAAATCTAAAATCCATTGATCATCATCAAAAACTTTCCAACTTGTGACATTGTCAGGGATAGAAAGTATGTACACTAACTCAATGGAGAAATTATCAGGAGACAAACCTTCTGGAGGAATCAATCTAGAGGCAGTGTTGGACAGTAAGTCTGCATCAAAGTTTTGGGACCGGGGGACTGATTTAATATTGAATGCTCTAAAAGAATTATTCAGATCCATAAGAAGCTTCTGATAATTAATTACAGAGAGGTATATACAATGAATTGTATTCCTCACTGGTTTCACAATAATTTTGGAATCCCCGTAGCATTCTATTACCTGAGCGCCTAGATCAATATCCTTCCTGAGTCCCTGAACCAGAGCCTCATATTCAGCAATATTGTTAGTGAAATCAAATTCTAGTCTGCATGCAATCATTATTTTGGTGCCCTTTGTGTCAATTAAGACACATCCTGCACCAGCTCCATCTTTGGATCTCAACCCATCAAAGAACAAAGTCCATGCATTTGAATCTATTCTAAAATTAGTATTCACATTATAGACATTATGTACAATGGAACCAGAGAATGGAACATAAGTGATATTAACAATTTGAGGTTGATTCTGAACATTCTCAGCAGGTGATGAATCAGTAGGTAGATCTCCGAAAAATGTTTCAAAAGTGTAGTGTTCAATATGTGAGCTAAAATAAGCAGCAGGTTCACTAGAATCATTCAAATCAGTGATTGTTTGCTTCATGTATGGCTCTCTACTTATTTTTAATTTTATTAGGCCTCCCATTGTAAGGGAGACACAAATGGGACCAATCAATAGCAAAATAACCATTAACATTTTCTAACCAATCCCTACTTAGCCACATTCCTTATGCCTCAGGGATATCATCCACAACTATGTCAATGGTTTGGTGGATTCTTGGATCAGCTGACAACATCAAAAGAACATTCCTGAACTCTCCTACTACCCTAACTTTTGATCGGTCAAGTTGAACTATTTGGGTAGGGAAAGGTTCCCAAGATGCATTCAGCTTCTTGCAGACAAATAATGGCATCACATTAGATGAAGCACCTAAGTCTATCATGCAGTTATGCACATTCCTATTAAAAATTTCAGAGGTGAGAAAGAAAGGAGGCGTTTTCTTTCCTCCGAGATTTTGGATACCAAGCTTAGAATATGTCTCTAAGTTGTTGTTTTGAACTTCTCTAGGTTTGTTAACAATAATGCTTTTAGGTAGACTGTCTCTCATGGTAGGGATTTTCAAAATTTCAAAAAGAGATATGTTAGCCTTTACCCTTTTCAAGTCATCAATAAAACTATATTCAATCTTAGGAATGATAGTCTCTTTATGTGGTACTGCTTTGCCTTTATTTGGGGTAGATGTACTAGAAGGGGAAGCTTCCTA
This sequence comes from Larix kaempferi, assembly GCA_027924585.1. Taxonomy (NCBI): domain Eukaryota; kingdom Viridiplantae; phylum Streptophyta; class Pinopsida; order Pinales; family Pinaceae; genus Larix; species Larix kaempferi. Next base: position 3,660,064 of record BSBM01000125.1, on the reverse strand, counting down.
TGCAGATTGTCCTTTGCTCCTTGTGTTATAAGGATTTTGGACATTAAAAATAGTCTCAGAATCATCTTCCTCCTTAGCCATAGGGAATTCTAAAAAGTAACTAACAGTGTTAACCTATTGGTCCTCTTCTTCATCAAGTGCTTCAGGAGCCTGATTTTTTTTTGGATTTTCATCAGGGTGATCAGGAGGATTCTGGGATTTAGAAACCAGAGCCTTAAAAATGGAACATATTTCTTCAGAATTTAAACCCTCATCAATATTAGGTGGGGTTTAATTCTGAGGGGGTTGATAAGGTCTCCTAAAAGGTGGTCTTACGAATCCTTTGTTATTGGTTTGATTTTCAATGTTGGTATTTTTCAAATCGACCATTTCATTAGATATATTTTGAAGAAATTTTTTCATGTCATTCATTTCAAAAGGATCTTTGTTTTGCATAGTTGGTTTAGGAGGATTCTCTTTTTCTTGCGGGAGGTAGGAGATTGATCAGATAGAGTGGCAGGATTATCTGTTAAACAAAACATGTCCTTTTCTACCTGGATGGATTCAACAAAAGCCTCCTATAGGTTATCCGTGTGTGCTCTTTTGACCCACATAGCAATGGGGATAGGTAGACCTTTAATGTAATATGCAACCAATAATTCTTCTGAAGGAAGAACAGTGGTAGGGATTCTATTTTTTAGGTAGGAGAATCTCTGGTTGAAATCTTTAACTCTTTCTTTTCCCTTTATTTTCATTGAGGACGGATCTATGACCAGATCCTCAGGTTTTTTATCGTCTCCAAATTTTTGGATGAAGAGGGTTTCAAAATCATTCCAGGAAGAGATCGATTTGGATTCCAAGGTGAAATACCAGGTAGATAATTTCCCTTGGAAGGTATAAGGGAACAACCTAAAAACTACATCTTCATGTATCACACTTCTTAACCTAATGGCCTACGTCAAGGTTTTAATATGGTCTAGTGCAGGAGATTTATCATCTGGATTAAATTTAGGAAGCCATTTTTCTAGATTTTTGGGAAGTTTATGTTGATCTCCAGGAACAAATACAGCATCCTGGTCTAGCCAAGGTCTTTTTTTTCCTTCTGCCATTGGTATATCTTCTGAAGAAGAAGAACTCGAGGATGACTCACTGTCTGATGATTCCTCACATGAGGATGATGATGAAGAAGGAGGTGTTGATGGTGGTCCACCTGTTGCAATGTTTGGTTGTAGGATATGTTGATCTTGATCTGTTTCTTCAAATAATGATGAGATTTGGATGTCAGGAAATAATTCCTGTCGAGCAAAGATTATCGGAATTTTGATTTTGGGTGTCAATCCAAGAATTGTTGGCTTGATGTTGTTGGGATAATATTTTTATTAGTTTCCGATCTTCTTCAATTCTCTGTTCAACCCGAGCAATGCTATCATGTGTACTTTTTCTTAATTGGTCAAGGGTAAGAGGCCCTCTAGTAGGAGATACAAAAATAATTTGAGGCCTTGATGTTTCTTTTCCTGTTACAGGAGTAGCAGGTATTACACTTGGATCTTGAACTAGTTGTTTTGTAGATGTGGATGCTTGAGTTTGGCTCTTGGTAACAACCGGTATTATTTCTAGAGGAGGTAAACTGGTGTTTTGTTTAGGCATGACTGATCATGTCCCTCCTTCTAGCGCCATTTTTTGAAGCCCCGGGTGTGATCCTAGAATATTTTCCAAGGAAAACAACAGAAGTTGATATCCCAATTTGAAAGGCTTCAAACAACCCTACGCAGGAGTGGTTATATCCCTAGATTGTTTGGTGTGACTGCCTCCTATGGATATTAGGCCTCCATTGGCACTTATGTGAATGGATCCGAATGGATCTCCCTTCCTGTTAGGGAAGATTAAAAGTGTTCTATGTATGATGGGTAAGTAGTGTTAACTTAAGAAATATCTAATTAAGTTAGATCTGGATTAGGAAATATGATTTAAGATTGGAGAACAATCAGATATTGAATTCAATACCTGTTTCACCGATTAACAAACATGTGAATTGGATCTGTACTTATCAGCTTAAGACAAGACTATACAATGACAATTGAATGATTTTTCCTTAAGATTTAAAGCATATAAGAGTCTGTTCTGTTAAAATATTCTAATTGAAAAATTGGGATCAAATGAGTTAAATAAATAAATTCATTTAACACATAACAACACCTAGATCGTATGTCAAGATAAATCGAACTTACAAATCGATGTATTCATTAAAGTTGCAAAATAAAATAGAGTTCATTTATAAACAGAAGTGAGAAATCAGAATCTATCAAAGAAATTTGACAAATCATACAAAAGAGATAGCAAGAGAAAACTAACTAAATTTCGTTAAGCCTGCAAAAACTTACAATGTCTCAAAGAAACAGAGTATCTCCAGTCCTCTTTCGGTGATTAGCTCCCCTCCCTATCCTATGAGATCTCATCCCCTTAAATAATAATTACATGAAATTACAAGGACAGATTTCCCATAAAACGGGGATCACAAAATATTTCTAATATAGGACATGCCAAGGGCAATTCGCCACTTGGACCACACATCTAACAACTCTTCTACATCTGTATATTTGTCCAGTTCGAGTGACAGCTGGGTATTACAATTGAAAGACCCAATCTCGTTCTTCTTTACTTTATGCCATGCACGTAGAAAGAGGTTGATATTTATCCCTAACCTAATGGGTTCTTTGATTAAGTATTTAACCTCTGAAATCTGAATGTAATCCAACTATTGAATTCGCTCCTTGGACTATGCACATCTCTCATCAACTTGTTCGATTGTAAGCTTAGGTGGACAAGCCTTTTCGATAAGATACATGGTTGGAAATTCTAGCATGATCATCAAGTTTTCCGCTGCATACCATCTTCTACCACAAACTGCCTATGATTTCTTAATTGTGTCCTTGACTGATTCACAAGCATGTCCCCATGCATCCAAAGAGATTCTAAGCCTTATGAACTTGATATTGTCTAGAAAAGGGATATCTTCAGGCTTGTCCTTAATGTACTTCTGCCAATCAACTACATCTTCAATATCCTTTGTTGATTCTTCCCTTCTCTCATTGTGTTGTTCAAGGACATCACAATGACGCTCAAAAACATTATATGTCTCCTAAATTTCATTCATGGATTCAAATAATTCAACCAAAAGCTTCCTATGGTCTTCATTTATCTCAAGAGTGAGTTCCTTGACTTCTTCCATAGAAAATCTAGAGAAAGAGGAGGTAGCTTCTTTGGCTACTGAATCCTTCAACTGATGCTCAAGAAGTGTGATCTTCTCAGCATAGCCAATGTTGAGCACTTGTGATTCCTACAGCTGATGTTGGAGGGATGCCTTTTGCGCCTGCAGGTCTTTCACCTGACTGCCATGCTCATTTCTCAACTCTTGAAGTTGAGATTAATGTTGTTCTTCAATTTCAGTTTCATTCTCCTTAAGCTTCTGCAATTCTTCTTTCCTAGCCTCAATTTCTTTATTTAAAGAGGTGATTGAATCATAATTTGTGCATGCAAAGGATCCCATTGCTGCAATAGTTTCCAGTGCTTCTTGTTGGGAATCAGTGGATGTTTTTTGCCATATGACCTGGTTGGGAACAAGGCCCTGCATAACAATTCCTACCCTTTTTCTTTTACCTCCTATTTTCACCACTTCCTTCTCAGACTTGTTGTAGAAATATTCCCCCAGGGAAAGCACAACATCCTCTCCAAAGTCTACCACTATGTCTACTGTAGAAGTAGATACATCAAAATTCGAAACCAAAGGTGCAGTTTGGGAAACAACAGAATTTGGAATTGGGATGGTGATTTGGGTGGTAGAGATGGAAGGAGAAATGATGTTGGAAACTGATGGTGAAGAGGATGAAGTGAGAGGAGAATTCAAGGTGACATTTTTGGGGGGTGAAATAGGAACTGAGGTTACTAATGGTTATGAGGAAACAGTTGAGACCTAGACTTCAATAACCTGTGGCAATAAGGTGGAAAGTGGAGTTAACAATTACTCTTGTGAAGTGATCGTAGGAATGGCAGGTGTTTAAACTATGGTGGATTATGGAAATGTGACATCAACTGATGAGATGTAAGGTATTGTAGTGGAAGTAAGTGCAGGTGTATAGGTATATGTAGTAGTCACTATCGTTACTTCTTGAAAGTGGAGATATTGAAGAGGATCATCCATGACTATACCTTCTAAAAGATCAGCAGAATTTGATGTAATAGTAACTTCTTGTAAAACATGCACATCAAGTTGAAAATAAGATGAAATCCTTTCATCCTCTAGATCACTGTCATCGATCATGGTCACCACTGGTACAGAGCTTCCAACCTTTTATTTCTTCACTGGGGTGTTTTCTACACTAACTTGATTATCCATCACTGAAGACATCTGTGCCAATTCTCTTTTCATCTCAATAGCCGACTGAATCAGAGCATTGAGATTAGCCAAAGGCCTAGGCTGTGTTAAGTCTTCCACGGGGGTCTTGCCCTTGTCATCAACATGGTAAGTAAGCATCAAAGGGGTGCTTTCTTTCTGAGCTTATTTATCTACCTTTTCCTTTTGCACCTTTTCAACAAGAGATAGCTCAAACTTTCTGTATTGCATAACTTTAGCTTTCAGCTCATGTTGATACTGAAAAATAAAATTATTTTCTTCCAAAGAGGAATTCTTATTCAAGACCTCGGCAAATGAATCAACACCCTGGTAAATAGAGTCGTTCGGATCGGTTTGATGAGCATACTCAATATTCTTATGCTCCTGTGCAAAATGGTTTATCAGAAAATACTTAGGATCATGCATCCTCTTTGGGGATTTCCCAAGCTTGACGGAAACTACCTTCTTTCCAAGTAACCCAGCATGGGTTGAATTTTTAATTGTCATAGGCCCTAGGTGAAGTGGGAATTTTTGCCATCCTCTTCTCTTGACACTGGTGAGTTTTGGGAAGGCACCATCTATTATTGTATGATAAGCAATCTCTTCCAACAGCAGTCTATCTAGGACAATTTTGGGCGACAGATGGGCTGTGTTGCTTCCCCAAATCCTGACATAGGAGAAATAATCTCCTACATACCAATCACCCATAGTGGAGACCAATGACTTAGCATGTTCAGAAAAGTGGGATCATTTTCCTTGAAAATAATCAAATAAATTGAACGAACAAGATGGTTGAAGATATCATAAATTAAAGGCATGAAATTATCCTCCCACAATGCTGAGCAATAAATGTGAACATGTAGTGCAGACAGGGTCCAATTCCATCCCATGGAGGGAAACTGAAAAGCCGCACATAAGATATCTATAATGTAAGTGGAGTAAAATAAATTGGGCTTTTTGGAGGCTGGGGTCTTTTGGTATTTCTGAATTGCCTCCTCAATCTCCAATGATAGCATTTGATCCCAGTTGAAGGACTCTCCTGTAGTGAGTACATGGTGATAAAGGGGTGCCCACTCAGCCTTTAATACTAAGCAATCACGTAATATGTATAGCCTGTAGAGCATGGTTGCCAATAGAGAAAATGATTCTTTAAACCAGGAAATGGGGTAGCATTTGTCAACCTTGGGCGTGAAGCTTGCAAGGGTACTCATCCGAGATTTTATCATTTCTTCAAAGTTGAATCGGGTCTTAGCGGATTCCAAGAATTTGAAATTCAGCAACTCGCCGGGTTGTCTTAGGGCATAAGCTATGGCAAATGCTTTGGGCCGAAAAGAGGTTAGGTGTGCCCCAGACTTATCATTGAAGGAAAGGTCTTGAGGTTGGGCATAATGAATTACCCACTTGATGAAATCGGTATAGGGCATCAAGGTCGGTCTAGCAGCAATGGCATGTAACTGAGACTTACTAATGTTCATATAAAAGGATTGGTTTTGCTGGATTTCAGAAAGGTCATCATTTTCAAACAAAGAGTAAATGCGGACCCAATCCAAGTGAAGAGTTTCAGACACTCTGTCATTGGTATCAGAGAGGATTCCACTGTTCGGGACTTTGTTTTTGAGTTCCCTAAGGTCCGTTTTGGAGCGATTCTTTTTTGACATGGCAGGGTACCTTAGATTGTGATTATAAAACAGACGCAACAATCAATTAAAACTAATTTAAACTCTGAATTATCACCAAAATGTAGACAAAAGTGTCGGAAAACCAACCTGTGTTGAAAACGGAAGTAAAATGGAAATCCTGGTAAAATTCCGCAGTAAAAATCCTTCGCACAAATGAAATTTGTGATTCACAAAACAGTGAAAAAATCGTAAAAATGACAATACTTAAGCGACAGCGTGATCAATCCGGACCGTAATATCAAAAGGAATCAATGGCTTAGATTAAATCATGAAGAGCGGAAAAGAAATTGTAGGATCAAGTTTTTGCAACATTTGACGGTGGCTTCCGCAATCCGCAATTCGAGTTGCGGGTTGCGGAAGTGCAAGTTTGGACATAAGTAATTTTAATGTTTCTACAATCCACAATTCGATACCGAAGCCATAAAAAAAAATACAAGAAAAATCAATCTTTCCGCAATCCCCAATGCGGGTTGCGTATTTTGGACGTGCAACTTCAATTGGTTTATTATGGTTTCCGCAATCCACAATTCACAAAATGCGGGTTGCAGGTTGCGGAACATGAATGTTTATTTTCAGCGACTAAGTACTTTTTGCATTTCGCATTCCGCAATTTGCGGGTTGCGGGTTTCGGATGTGCAAAACGCAATTTTTATTTTCTAAGTGCTTTCTGCTTTCCGCAATCCGCAATTTGCGGGTTGTAGATTGTGGAAACAAATATCTAATTTTATTAAAATGTTTCTCGCCAACTGCAATTGCGGGTTGCAGATTGCGGAAAGAAAATATTTAAAACTAAAAAAAAATTAAACATCCGCAATCCGCATTGTGGATTGCGGGTTACGGAATGGGAGTTGCAGAAATGACGTAATTTGAAGAAAAAGCAAGTTTTCCGCAATTTTCAAAACACACAAAAGAAAGGTTTTTTCATCAAAGTTAATTAAATCCAGAGCATGGGAATAAGAAAAGATAAAGACAACAATCAAAAACACCCCAAAAATGAGTAAAGGAATTACTTCAAAAATAATAGTGGGGCTCCCATCTTTATCAATAAAAATAGGATCTGTTGTGCATACCACAAATGGAAACTAGCTGGGCGAAGCAGTTATCTCTGTGAACTTAATGTTTACTTATGAGGGAGAAATATGTCAACATAAAAGATGTTTCATCCTGCAACTTATAAAATGTTTTCACAAAAGCACAACCAAACATCAGAGTTAATTTCATATGATTGATATGTTCCCATCCGAAATCAATTAATGATGATGTTCATTTGAAAAAAGGCATCCTAGCAGTAAAGAGGTAATCCTTAAACCATTAAGAAAACATGAGAGGGCAGTTTGTGATCAACCTTATAACAAACTCACAGCTATTCCTGATCACCAAATCATGAGTCACCTTGAATTATTAACCATTTATTTATTTTATTTACCGATGCATTACTCAAAATATTTTATATATACACAAGTTTTTTTTTTTTAATAAAAGAAAAATATGCAAATAAGACTTTGTTGAAACAAGGCCATTCCCCTAACTTGGTGATTAGATTATGGTAATGCCACTCACAAACCTCACCTAGAAACTAAACAAGCTAGCTCTGTAAGGAGACTCCTTGTCTTTTAGCTTCTAACACTAAAAGCAATTATCATGGCTTGGTGACCATATGGCAATAATTCCAATCCAAAATAAACTTCATGATCATGGTCGGGATGGCTTGTAATAAGACCCCCCATGTAACTAGAGTTTTTCACCCTAGCTCATGCTAAAGAGCAGCTACTAAGGATTCAGGAATCCTTAGTAGCAGTTCAAATAATGGGTAAAAAAATTAGATTTAAAACAACTAAAAACTAAGCATTAACATGTGCATGAAAACAAATCTAAACTATAACAGTAAACAATAAATATCCATGAGAACACAATAAATTAGATTAACAATTTTTATTGATTGGGAAAACTAGGGTTTGCAAATATTTTGCCTCAAATAAAGAGGTGGTTGGAGTCCTTGCAGCAGTACGGGAGTAGTGCACTAGTGTTCCAATGTTCCCTTCTCTTCTCCAAATGCATCAATGTTGGCTAAAACTCCATTCAAATGGTGGGCTCAAGCTCAAAATGAATGGCTAGGGCTCAATAGGAATTTCGGCAACATAAGGTTAGAGTGGATAATGGATGAGAAATGCGGGGCCTCCATCACCTATTTAAAGATATTTTGGGTGGTGGAGTGTTGACCCATGGTTTTAGGCACCAAGTGGTTTAGGTTAATGGTTTAGGGTTTTTGCCCTCTTTTTCCCTCCTTTTTTCCTTTTTTCAATTTATTTTGAATTTATTCCCTTTTTATTTTATTTTTTGGGAATTTTGGACCCCTTTTGAGGGTTTTTGGTATTTTTGAAGGAATTTAATTAATTTGAGGAAAAAAATTATTTTTTGCCTTTTGGATAACTATTTGGGGATTTTTTAAGCTTTTGAAGGCCAAAATGGTAAGAAAAGTGGACAAATGAGTCATGTGACTAGGGATATGAGCTAGTGAACAATTTTTGGGTGTTAACAGATAGCCCCCTAATGTGTGAGGGCAGGAGCTCATCGTATGGTCAATAGACATCATAGGTTCTGTCATTTTCTAGGGGTCTGAGCATTGTGATTGAGAAGATCATAAATCTGTTGGAGACTGGAACATGGGCTCTATACGAACTGCAAAAACTAAAAATACATGGCCTCAATAATGAATGAGGAATAATCTCAATATATGGACGAGACGAGCATACCCATGCTCGTATCAAGATATACAAATAATAATGAGGCCCAAAATGGGACCTGAACAATACATGGAGAACTGATGTGTACTTCATAACGGTCTAGAGGGGACACAAATCTGGGACATACGCATGGTCTGACCATGACTGATCTAAAGAAATGATGCATGGAAATAGTGGCATCCATACTTAATGTGGTACCAGAAACACTGATGCTCTGTTGGATTTGAAGGTGTCCAACATGTAACACCCCCTTCGATCATCAAGTGCAAGGAAGGAAACGTTAACAACACACGGGCTTATGGCAGGCTTAGCCCTAATAATTTGGCTCATAACGCATGCAATTTAAAACTTCCAAATGCAGATTCATCTCAATTTAAACACAACGGAAATTAGTCATTACGTATGCACACTATTTCTTCATACATGTAACAGTCTCTAAATTTCATTAAGCATGGACAATTTATCACACTGCATAAAACATGATGCATTTCATTTCATTAACAGGAATAATTAATCCTTCAGATTGAATGCATTGCAAACACATTCTGTATATAAATTAATTCACAGAATACTTATCTTGAACTGTAATGGTCCAAGCGACTGGCTATGGAAGGGCAACGTTCCTCCCAACCGTAGACCTCTGTCCAGCTTGTGTTCTTTCAGCTGAGAGGTCACCCCCGAGCTGGGCTGTGTATCCACTAAGGAAGACTAGTTGGGTTCACTCATAGGCATGGTTTCAGTCAAGCATCCAAGCAGATAGAGGAGGGTAATGCTAAGACAGTGAGCTCAACCACAGAGCTACAGGCATCTCAAGTGAGCTCAACAGTTAGGCACCCACATTACCTACCACATCCAACACAAGGAAGATCCCCTTCTCTGTTACACAGTCCCTCAGGCAACTCTTCCCTCCAGTGCTCTTCAGGATGGGCATAGAAAGGTCCAGCTGCTGATCCTTGAGATCCTAGCCTTCACTGGGTTTATCAAGCACACCCAACCTCTGCATAGTCAATCCTCCCTTGATTTCTCACCATTCTGCTCACCAAATACTCAAATCCGTCACTCGTTTTCTGAGCTGCAAAAACTGGGTTTTTTTCCATTGATTTCGGGGTAGCTAATGCTCCCAAATTCGCCCCAAGGTTCATGCTATTGGATCCCCCATTGGATTTCCCCGTCCCATGCCAAATCTGGACGTTTTTGGTCTTTCAAAAACTGGGTTCTCTCAAGGTCGCGATTTCTGGTTTTTCCTCACTGCTCGCCCATGTTTTTGGATGGGAATGATGCTAGATAGCTTCACAATGGACTGGGGTGAGAATGAAGCAACCTCCCATGAGGTTGAGTGACTTCTTGCCCAAGCAATCAGAGCCCATGCCCACCCATACGAATTTCAGGGCTTCCCATGCCCCATTGAAGCCATGGGCTGAAATCTCAACCACCTTCTTACAGCAGGCATTAATGTCACCTAGGGAAGTCAATGGGTTCTCATAATGACAAATGGCAGCCTAGGGTTTAATCCCATAGCCCCCTCACCACTCCCTAGTGGATACACGTGGCCCCTTCTCATTCGTTGCCTCCATAGCCAGTTTTTGGTATTTTATTTCCATATTAAACATTTACATCAATTTACAATATCCCATGACAAAATATCAAGCGTGTCTAATTTAAATAAAATCCGAGCATAAACTAGCGGGGCCTTGGCCTTGAGCTCCACGCTAGGGAAACATACATCGCGTATCTACAATATTTACATTAGAGCCAATATTTCCTAAGGGTCAAAATTGGGGTATTACACAACAACTGCATGGAATCAATGACTAAGAGTCAGAATCTCAAAGGTATGTTGAACTACATCTGAACTGGGTACTTAAGGAAGCATATAACTGGGGTGCTTTTGAATATTTCTCCAATCGTATCCTAGATATCCTTGAGAACATACAACTGGGGGGGTTCCAAAGAGACTCACCAATGTGCTAGAGTCAAGGGACATTGTTGGAGCATAGGCCGCAGCTATGGAAAAGCTGCCAATTTTGGGGAAAAGGGACTAAGTTTTGAAGGAAAAGTGTTAATTTTGTGGAAAAGCACCATTTTTTGGCAGAAATGAACAATGCGCGGTACAGCGCCAGATGGACGAGCTCACCGCAGATTATGGGCCGGAAATTGTGGAGCTCGCACACACAAGTCAAAGGAAAGAGTAAATAAGGTGGCCGAGTAGAAAGCTCAACCACCACAGTAAATGAAGCAGTGGAATAGAGGGATCAGCTACCCTCATTAAGGCAAAGTACAGGATTTATGGTTGCTCGGACTAAGGAAGAGCAACAAGCCGAAGCATTGAAGGCAAAGGACAAGGAGTGAAGAACGATGAAGCGGCGCCCATACCTGCGATCTGCACCAAAAATCGCGGAGCCTGCAGGAAGTTGCGACGTGACTGCAAGAGGCGCCTCCAGTACACCTAGCCGTGTCCGCGGTTAGGGTTTTTGGGGATCACTGTTGGGAAAGGCCCACAGTTTTGTAAAGGTGCGACCCTCAGGGCCACCTATATATATGTGTAATGGAAAAGGGAAAAGGATTAGAGAAAAGAGTTAGATAGTTACTGAGTTACACAAACAGTCTAAGTTGATGTCTGATTCATTTGTATTGTTGTATTTTGTAAGTTGTTAATGATCATTTTGTACATGTAAGAAGGTCGCGATCTCACAGGAAGACCGCTTGGCGTAAGGGCCATTGCATGTATCGACCAGTCGCAAGAGGACTGAGAGGGGAATGTAATTGTATGTATTTGTTATGGTAATCTCTGTAGAAGAAGAGAATAGATCTAAGAGAAGGGCTCCCAGTTGTGTGCATGGAGTTTCCCAGAAAGATCTAAGGCTGCAGCTATGTGCACAGTGGAACTGTGTTATCCCCATCTCAAGATAATATAAAACACAGTTCCTGTGGACGTAGCTTCCCTCCTGGAAGTGAACCACATAATTCTTGTTGTTGTGGTGATGCTTAATGTGATTGCATTTCTTTGCTTTACTGTCTATGTTTCTATGAATGTTTTTCTATCTTTATGAATGATTATGTAAGGTAAATCCTCGAAGCTCCCTTAGAAGTTGTACTTGTGCATTGTCGAAGGAGTCTCTAAGAACACTGTCGTTGCAGCGCTAAAGGAGTGTGTTACTGCGCTGTGGCGCAAGGGTAGAGACGATACATAGTATACCGGAGGTAGCGGGTAAAATACTCATGCGCAGGTGCGGAGCTACTGTGCAGCTCGGCCGAGAAGAGTGAGTTCCAGCGATGTAGCGCTGGGAGACCTGTCGAAGAGTGAGATGCTCTGTTCAGGGGTTACCTCCAAGAAGGAAAGAAAGAAGACTGTAGACTCCACACCACCTACTTTCAGGAAACCTGATTCCTTAGCCCCCCCATAGCCACTTCGGGTGAGACTTCAGGTGTCACGTCCCCATTTTGACCCCCTTTGTAAATTATGTAAATACTGATATTTAATCATGGTGAGGAGCTCAAGGCCAAGGCCCCACCATTGATTTAGCGTTTATGTATCGGCAATTAAACTAGATGCTTATGACTCTTGTGCTAGATGGGCACAATGTAAATGAGACATCGTGTAAATATGAATTTTAATGAAAAATACCCACAACTAGCTATGCTATGCAATGCAACAAAGAGATGGGGCATGATTCTACAAGGAATAGGGAGGGAAATTATTCAAACCCTTAAGCCAATGGTATTAATCCATGTGTCAATGGGGAAACCCATAAACCACCAACTACCCATTTTGTCTCATGCACCCAATCATTTAATTCTTCCAAAGATTGGTTGGGGCAGTTATTGCCTTGGAAATGAAGAAGTATGGCAGCCAATTTCGTGCATGGGCAAGCCATCAACCTGGAAATTCGTGTTTTTGCTTGTGGGGCAAGAAAACACCCATGAAATGGTTCCCAAAGCCATGGGGAAGGGGAGTCTTCACGCATTCACGCAAATAGAGAAGGCTGGGAGTTACATTCACGTTTCTGAGAAAAAACGCAGGGTTCTCCTTGCCCAAAAACCCGTTTTTGGTTTTGGATAGTAGCTGGGAAGGAGGGGTTGCGATTTGGGACTATAGGGAGTTGATTTTGTCCCCGATTTGCCATGAGTGTTTTCCCTAAAAACGTTTTCTGCTACCTGGGGTTTTCTCCAAACCTCCATTGCTCATTTTTAAGCTTCCCACGTTTTTCTGAAGCTTAGGGGATCATTTTCATGCCTGTCACTGTACAAGCGATTTTCATTATGCCCATAATGGTGTTCTGCTGCTATGTGCACCCTCATTTTTGGCTTGAGCCTGTGAATTGAAGTTTTGGAGTGGTAGTGGACAGAAGTGGCTTGATAAACCTAGTGGGGGAGACAACCTCTCAAGAAGATCAAGAGGGCTTTGGTTACTCTTCTATGCATGCCCTGAGAGCACTAGATAGGGAAGGTATGGCTTGAGGGACTGTACAGCAGTGAAAAGAATACTTTCTTGTGCTGGGTGTGTAGGTATTGTGGGTGCCAAGCTAGATAGATATTGCAAAGGTTATCCCTGGCTCTGTGCTGGATCTCACTAGCTTAGCAATTCTTCCCTCCCATGTCCTAGCAGCCTGATAAACCCAATTGCATATTGGCTTGGCTCATCTTGGCGTATGCTTGGCTAGGTGTGAGTCTGTTGTTCCCTGATTCCTTGTAGAGGTCATGCCCAGCTCGGGGGTGGCAGTGGTGCTGAGAGATTGAGGAGCACGCTGGCCTACGGTTAGTTGGAACGTTGCAGTTGCATAGCCAGTTGCGTGGGACTACTTTTGTATAAGATTAGTATCCTCTTGTGTTAAATTGCAATTACCATTTGATGAATATTATGAATGTGTGAATATTGTGTAATTCATAAACAAATTCCGCTGTGATTTCTGATAATTATGCATCTTCATATCTCTATTTTAAAATCTGAATGATTGTTTGAATGTTTTTGTATAATGTATGGGGCTGGATGCCCAGTATAACCTCACGATCCTCTCCATCTAGCAAGCCCCCTTGACCCCCTTTTCTTTTTTTCCCTCACATGTCGTTGTTGTGATTGACGAATTGTTAGTATGGCATTTTTCCACGTGCATGAAGTAAGTTATGAATTCTGAGAATAAAATGCAACTAACAATTGTGCTGATGAACACATTTCAGAGAGTCACAGTTACAGCAGGGTAGCACTCTAGATAATACAGTTGGAAAGTTTTGAATCTTAGTTGGGCCAGGAAAATGAACATCATGAATGATGCACAGGATCCCTATGAACCTGAGATAGATGCCATGGGGGAAAACATACAGGTTGAGAATGTTGAGACAGAATCTAATGGGAGAAGAAATCAAGAGACCCCTCCAGATGTTGCAGCCACCATGAGAAGCCTAAGGGTGGAGTTGCAAAGTTGTAGGGAAGATAATGAAAGGATGATTAAAGCTCAAGAAGAACAAAATCAGTTGAATGCAGCTATGCTACAGAGTCTGACAGACATCCAAAGGCAAATAAACTCTGGGCATCAGATATCAAATCCAGAAAGGGGTGGGAGTAGCTCTAGAAGGAATTCCCGTAAGAGGGCCAGTAGCCCAAGAAGAGTTTCCACAGACAACACATATACTCCAGAAATATCTTCTAATGAATCATCTGACTCTGAAGAATCCAATGAGGGTTCAAGTTCTTCATCTCACAGGAGCAAGAGGAAGAAGCACTACAAGAGCAATTCACATGGAGAATTTAAGAAGGCAAAACCTCCTACATTTGACGGAGAGGTAAAATCTGGTCAAGAAGCTGAAGCTTGGCTTCTTGGGATGAGAAAATATTTCCAAGTCCAAGACTACTCGGGAAATATGAAGGCAAGGGTAGCCATCTTCAACTTGAATGGAAGAGCATCTATATGGTGGGAACACACCAGGCAAGTGAGGAAGGTCAACGAAAGGAAGATCATTTGGAAGCAGTTCAAGAAATACTTCAAACAAAAGTACCTCTCTGACAGGTACTATGATGATAAGATCAAAGAGTTCCATGAGCTGAGATTGGGACAATCGACCATGGAAGAATATGCAAACAAGTTCTTGGAGCTGCTGAGGTATTTCAGGTATATTCGAGATGATAAGGTGAAAATTCAGCGTTTCCTAAGGGGACTGCCCCAGTCGTATAAAGATAGAATTGAGTTTGATGAACCTTGAACTCTAGAGGAGGCCATAAGAAAGGCCAAGTATTGCTTTGATCAAAACAGAAGCAAACCAGAATTCCATAGGGCATGGAAGGATAAGAAAAATGAGAAGTTTGATCAAAGGAAGAAGGGGTTCAAGCCTCCTCAATTCCGGAATCAGCAAAGGCAGCCATCACAGGTTGTGACTAAGCCAACTAGGATGATGGGAGACAAGCCAAGAGATCCAAAGGAGCCAAGAGAACCACTTCAATGTTGGGGTTGTGGAGGAGACCACATGCTTAGGAACTGTCCACATCGGAATGGGAATGCAAATCAAGTTCACAACAACCAAGGAGCGGGAACTGTGGGTCAAGTGGCGAGAGAAATCCCTAGAATCTATGCCGCAGTAGAAGACCGCCAGGCAGATCATCAATCAACTGTGGTTGATGTTGAAGGTAAGATTGTTAAGCAATCTGTTTCTATTTTGATTGACCCTGGATCCACTCACAGTTATGTCACTCCTAGAATTGTTGAGATTTGTGCTTTCAATAAATTAAAGCATTGTAAATCATGGATAGTTCAATTAGCCACTGGAACCAAGAGAAAAGTTAGTGAAATAGTAGAGAAATGTCCATTAGAGATGGATGGGCTATTCACTTATGCAGATCTGAATATTTTGCCACTTGGTTCCTACGATATTCTCATTGGAATGGATTGGTTAGAAGCACACAGGGTTAAACTTGACTGCTACAATAAGACATTTGAATGCATGGACGAAGAAGGAAACCCGAGGGTTGTAAAAGGCATTCCAAAGGTGACTTCTATTAGACAGGTTTCAGCCATGCAACTAAAGAAGTTCTATAGGAAGGGATGTCAACTGTATGCAGCCCACATTTTAGAGGCAGCAGAGAGTGAAACTCTTAAGTTGGAGGACTATCGTGTATTGCAAGAATTCATGGATGTTTTTCCTGATGAGATTCCAGGACTCCCTCCAAAGAGAGACATTGACTTTACAATTGAACTTGTACCAGGAGCGGCACCAGTGTCTAAGACACCCTACAAGATGAGTACACCGGAATTGCTAGAATTGAAAATGCAATTACAAGAGTTGCTGGAAAAGAAATATATTAGGCCAAGTGTATCCCCGTGGGGAGCGCCCGTTCTATTTGTGAAAAAGAAAGATGGAACACTCAGGTTATGTATCGACTACAGGCAGTTGAACAAAGTCACTGTGAAGAACAAATACCCATTGCCCCGAATTGATGACCTTTTTGATCAAATGAGAGGAGCAAAGGTATTTTCAAAGATTGACTTGAGGTCTGGTTACCATCAGGTAAGAATCAAAGAAGAAGATATTCATAAGACAGCCTTTAGAACGAGGTATGTACACTATGAGTTTGTAGTGGTACCATTCGGTCTCACAAATGCACCAGCTACATTCATGTGTCTCATGAATAATGTTTTTAGTAAGTATTTGGACAAGTTTGTTCTTGTATTCCTAGACGACATTCTCATCTATTCTAAGAATGAAGAAGAACATGAAGAACATTTGAGAATGACAATGCAATTACTAAGGGAGCATAAGCTGTATGCAAAATTGAGCAAATGTGACTTTTATAAAGATAGAATTCATTATTTGGGTCACATCATCTCTGACGAAGGTATATCTGTAGACCCTGAGAAGATTGAAGCCATTATGAATTGGACAACTCCAAGGAATGTGACTGATGTGAGATCTTTTATGGGCCTTGCTGGTTACTACAGGAGGTTTATCGAGGGATTCTCCAAGGTTGCAAACCCGATCACTTCTTTGCAAAAGAAGGGGATAAAGTTTGAATGGTCACCAAGATGTGAGGAAAGTTTTCAACGGTTGAAGAATCTTCTTACAAGTGCGCCAATTTTGAAGATTGCAGACCCGGAAAAAGACTTTGTGGTGTGTACCGATGCATGCAATCAAGGACTTAGAGGAGTTCTTATGCAAGACAACCACGTGATATGCTATGAGTCAAGAAAGTTGAAGGATCATGAGAAGAACTACGCTACTCATGATATAGAGCTTGCAGCCATAGTACATGCTTTAAAGATGTGGAGGCACTACTTAATGGGAAGAAAATTTGAGTTAAGGACAGACCATTGTGGACTGAAATACTTGTTTGATCTGCCAATGTTAAATGCTAGGCAAGCTAGATGGTTGGAATTTTTGTGTGAATTCGATTTTGAAATCAAACACATAAAAGGGAAAGAAAACAAGGTGGCTGATGCACTCAGTAGGAAGGTACATGAAATGTATGTGGCAGCACTTAGTACTTGCCAACCAGATTTGAAGCAGCAGATTGTTAACCATATGGTTGAGGATGAAGTGTATGAGCAGATAAAGGACAAATTACAGCAGCAAGACCTTGGCAAGAAGAATGAAGGCTATCACTTGGAAGAAGGTGGACTTCTTACTTATAAGAATAGAGTCTATATTCCAAATGTGGCAGATTTAAGGAGAATGGTTATGGATGAGATCCATAAAGCTCCATACTCTGGTCACCCAGGATATCAGAAAACAATTGCTACAGCAAGAAAATATTATTTCTGGCCAGGCATGAAGAAGGATGTCGCTGAATACATATCTAAGTGCATGGAATGTCAGCAGGTGAAGGTTGAACACCAACACCCAGCAGGTTTATTGCACCCAGTGCCGATCCCAGAATGGAAATGGGAAATAATTTCCATGGATTTTATTACAGGATTGCCAATGACTAAGAGACAACACGATTCCATCATGGTCGTGGTGGACAAGTTAACAAAGGCAGCACATTTTATACCGGTTAAGTCCACACATAAAGCCGATGCCATTGCAGATATTTTCATGAAGGAAATTTTGAGATTACATGGGTTTCCTAAGGCAATAATTTCTGATAGGGATACCAAGTTCACTTCCAATTTTTGGAAAGCTCTCTTTGCAGATTTGGGTACACAGTTGAACTTTAGCACCACGTACCATCCCCAAACAGACGGGAAAACAGAAAGAGTAAATCAGGTGCTTGAAGACATGCTCCGCATGTATGTAATGGACAAGCCATCCAAGTGGGAGGATTATCTACACCTGGTAGAGTTTTCATTTAATAATGGGCAGCAAGAATCATTGGGAATGAGTCCATATGAGGCTTTGTACGGAAGAAGGTGTAGGACACCAGTGACTTAGGACAATCCAGTGAACAGAATTGTACTTGGACCAGAATTGCTTAAGGAAATGGAACAAGAGGTTGCAAAGATCCGGCAAAATTTAAAATCATCCCAGGATAGACACAAAAGTTATGCAGATAAACACAGAATGCATAGGGAATTCAATGTTGGGGATCATGTGTATCTTAGAGTAAGATCAAGGAAGAGTTCCTTGAAGCTTGGGAGCTGTGCCAAGCTATCACCTAGACATTGTGGGCCATTTGAAGTGCTTGAAAGAATAGGGCCAGTTGCATATAGACTTGCCTTGCCTGCTAACACTAAAGCTCATAATGTTTTTCATGTCTCTTTGCTTAAGAAATATGTACATGATCCTAACCATGTGATTAATTGGGATGTGATCCAGGTGGAACCCGAGGGAGAATTCCAAACCGATCCATTGTGCATCCTAGACAAGAAAGTAACATTGCTCCGGAACCGAGCCATCGGACAGGTAAAGGTGCAATGGAAGCACTACAGTCCCGATGAGACTACATGGGAGCTGGAGGATGCCATGAGGATGGCATATCCATTTTTGTTCAATTTTGATGAGCACTAAGGACAGTGCTAATGTAAGGGGAGGGGTATGTCACGTCCCCATTTTGACCCCCTTTGTAAATGATGTAAATACTGATATTTAATCATGGTGAGGAGCTCAAGGCCAAGGCCCCACCATTGATTTAGCGTTTATGTATCGGCAATTAAACTAGATGCTTATGACTCTTGTGCTAGATGGGCACAATGTAAATGAGACATCGTGTAAATATGAATTTTAATGAAAAATACCCACAACTAGCTATGCTATGCAATGCAACAAAGAGATGGGGCATGATTCTACAAGGAATAGGGAGGGAAATTATTCAAACCCTTAAGCCAATGGTATTAATCCATGTGTCAATGGGGAAACCCATAAACCACCAACTACCCATTTTGTCTCATGCACCCAATCATTTAATTCTTCCAAAGATTGGTTGGGGCAGTTATTGCCTTGGAAATGAAGAAGTATGGCAGCCAATTTCGTGCATGGGCAAGCCATCAACCTGGAAATTCGTGTTTTTGCTTGTGGGGCAAGAAAACACCCACAAAATGGTGCCCAAATCCATGGGGAAGGGGAGTCTTCATGCATTCACGCAGATAGAGAAGGTTGGGAGTTACAGTCACGTTTTTGAGCAAAAACGCAGGGTTCTCCCTGCCCAAAAACCCGTTTTTGGTTTTGGATAGTAGCTGGGAAGGAGGGGCTACGATTTGGGACTGTAGGGAGTTCATTTTCTCCCCGATTTACCATGAGCATTTTCCCTAAAAACGTTTTCTGCTACCTGGGGTTTTCTCCAAACCTCCATTGCTCATTTTTAACCTTCCCACGTTTTTCTGAAGGCTAGGGGATCATTTTCATGCCTGTCACTGTACAAGCGATTTTCATTATGCCCATAATGGTGTTCTGCTGCTATGTGCACCCTCGTTTTTGGTTTGAGCCTGTGAATTGAAGTTTTGGAGTGGTAGTGGATAGAAGTGGCTTGATAAACCTAGTGGGGGAGACAACCTCTCAAGAAGATCAAGAGGGCTTTGGTTACTCTTCTATGCATGCCCTGAGAGCACTATATAGGGAAGGTATGGCTTGAGGGACTGTACAGCAGTGAAAAGAATACTTCCTTGTGCTGGGTGTGTAGGTATTGTGGGTGCCAAGCTAGATAGATCTTGCAAAGGTTATCCCTGGCTCTGTGCTGGATCTCACTAGCTTAGCAATTCTTCCCTCCCATGTCCTAGCAGCCTGATAAACCCAATTGCAGATTGGCTTGGCTCATCTTGGCGTATGCTTGGCTAGGTGTGAGTCTATTGTTCCCTGATTCCTTGTAGAGGTCATGCCCAGCTCGGGGGTGGCAGTGGTGCTGAGAGATTGAGGAGCACACTGGCCTACGGTTGGGTGGAACGTTGCAGTTGCATAGCCAGTTGCGTGGGACTACTTTCATATAAGATAAGTATCCTCTTGTGTTAAATTGCAATTACCATTTGATGAATATTATGAATGTGTGAAGATTGTGTAATTCATAAACAAATTCCGCTGTGATTTCTGATAATTATGCATCTTCATATCTCTATTTTAAAATCTGAATGATTGTTTGAATGTTTCTGTATAATGTATGGGGATGGATGCCCAGTATAACCTCATGATCCTCTCCATCTAGCTGGTAGAATGGGAGGGGACGTGACATCAGGCTGCTGCGCAGCTCGTTGCCGAGAGGGCCAGTGCACCAAAGGGGTGTTTGTTTCTACGCATCCTGAAAACCCGGGTCTGTCCAAAAAGCATCCAACAGATGGTTCCATTTCCGGGTTTAACCCTATTATTTTGAAGGCAATGTGGTGCTAGAATCCTACAACTAAAGAAATTCAAGAGTGGTTTGATTCAAAGGCTAGAGAGTTTGCTGAACGTGAAAATAGAATCCCTAGGCTTCAGACAGAGGACTGGTTGCAGAAGCATTTTTATACTGACCTTCACAAAATCTTCTTTGTAACATTTGCACTCGAGTTGCATGAGTGGGTATCCGAGCTAGCAGATACTGGACCCACTGTGCATGTTGATCAACCTATCGTTTGGACGCATGAGCTAGTTAGCATTTTGAAGTGGGTAGATAATCCTGTGTCCCGCGCAGTAGACTTTTGGTTGAACAGTCTGCTGGAAGGCTTCATCACCGAGTTTGCAGTAGATATGAGAAAGAGCTTCAGCGAGGCTGAGAGGAGCTTCTTCAAAACATACATGGGTAAGTTCTTAAATTATCTGAACTTGTGGATTAAAATGCTCTTATATGAAAAAGGAAAACTATGCATAGCTTCCGATGAATAGCATAGACAAGTAATGTCCATAGATTCTGATAGTGATCTTGAAGTTATTGGTTGCACTCGTAGTGGAAAACGATATAAAGTAGGGCTCGACCAGCATTCTTTTGAGTCTAGCCCATAAGATAGCCGAGCTCATAGAGCGAGCCATATAGAGAGACAAGGGAGTGCTCATATCCCTTATCACCCTTTTACACCGCAAAAGCCAGACGGGGCTCAGCATAACCCCGCTGTAACACCCTCTAGTAGCCCGCACGGTACTTCTAGTACCTCAGCCACACCTTTGTTTAACCATCCCGGAGGCAGTGCCACAGCACTTCCACGTCAACCTAGCGCAAGAAGGATGGGTGATGACATGAAGCTACCAACCTTTAGAGGAACAGGGCTAGAAGACCCTGAGCAGCACTGGTTTTTATGTGAAGCCATTTGGACGAATAAGCAAATTAATGATGATGCTGTTAAGCTGGTTCAGTTAGCAACCACACTAAGAGAGAGTGCCTTAACTTGGTTTATGAAATACTTAGCAGCACAGAATAGGATGCTTGTTGATGTAAGAAGTGCTATGATTAAATAATTCAAGAAACCTAAATTGGAATAACAGTGCATAACAGAACTCAAATACATAAAACAGTTACCTACAGAATCAGTATGGGACTTTGACCAGAAGCTCAAAGCCTTGATAGATCAAGTAAGCTTTGAGTTTGCACCGCAGCAGCATAAGGAATGGTTCATTTTTGCGCTGCTTCCTCATATTAGACTGCCTCTTATGCAACAGAATCTCACTACTCAAGAACAAGCTCTAGAGATGGCTATGAAACTAGAAGCTTCACCAATTGCTGGAACAAGCAACGATGTTGCGCAGTTGTAGAACCAAATAGCAAACCTAACTTTGCAAGTGCATGATATTAAGAAAGGAAAGGATGTTAAAGAAGAAATTTGGTGTACAAAGTGTAGGGCACAAGGACATTCAAAGCACCATTGTCCTATTTTCATAGATTATATTGCAACCGGAGCACCTAACCCTTTACCACAAGCTCAGGGGCCTTGGTGTGAAATCTGTAGAACTAGAGGCCATAGACCACAAGAGTGTCACTTGTTACAGAAATATGTACAAACTCCAAAGAACCTATATTGCAATTTCTGTAAATCAGTAGGCCATGATGAGAACAATTGCAGAGCATATGACCTTATGATAGAAAGAAAACATGATGTTTATAGAGTACAGCCAGAACCACAAGGACCCACAGTAGGTCCGCAATATGACCCAACTCACGAAGGTCGAGGAGGAAATTATAGGGGTCGAGGACGCGCAGGAGGTTTTGGTCGTGGAAGAGGACAGATCACTTGCTATAACTGCGGAGCAGCTCAAGGCCATTATGCAAGGGATTTCCAAAACCCTACAACCACCTGCAGATACTGTAAATCTTGTGATCATGTCATTGAAGAATGCCCTCAGTTGATGGCCAAGATGCAAGAAAATAAGCCACAGGTTAACCAGAATATTCAGTTGATTGCAGCAGAAAAAAGAGAACCAGATCCCACAGTTAATATAGTGACGTGCAGTGGTGCAACCACTGGTGCGCCAGAGTCGGAAACTAAAAAGCTAGCAACACAATGAGTGCACCGCGCTAATATTAAACCATCCCTGCTTGACCTACAGAAGAAAAAAGAAGCATTCAAGCAAGATCAAGAGTATTTCTCAGATCCGTGAGCTTCAAGTTCTGTCGCATTGCCGCACAATAATATCAAACCGCATTTTCCAAGTCAAGAGAACCTGGTACAAGAGAAAGCTACTACATCTAGAAGCGCTGATGAGGAGGATACACTAGGCAGTGTTCATGCTTTCCTGAGAAGCTTCTTAAAGTTGTTGCGCAATGAAAAAGCAACTATGGAACTCCAACACTTGTTGGATCAGTGTCAACAATCTGCTTCGATGAACACAGCACAGCGTGCTGTTCATCAGATCAGGAGTCATACTAGAACTGGAAGAGAGATGAGACTCATAGCGCAGATTGGAGCATTTGAAATGGACGAAGTCATTTTGGATTTAGGCTCAGAAGTTAATGTTCTCACCATCCAGACTTGGGAACAGATGGGTAGTCCTCAGCTTATCAGATCTCCTATCCATCTAATACTAGCAAATCAGCAACGAGTTTCTCCATTGGGCAGATTACCCAATGTACCCATTGATATTGAGGGAGTAAGAAGTTCTGCAGACTTTGAAGTAATCAAAATTCTAGATTACAGTAGACCTTACCCAGCACTTTTAGGCATAGACTGGGCGTTTGATAATCTGGCTGTCATTAATTTGAAGAAAAGATAGATGACCTTTGAGGATGACCAGATTAGGGTCATTGCACCACTTGATCCCCTTCAAGGACCACGGTATATTGAACCCATTCGAGCAGAAGAAGAAGTGCGCCACATGGAAAGTTTGTATCATATGACTACTATTCATAATGATTATGTCAATCCCACAGCGGACGGCCATATCAGCTGGCGATGCGATATCTCATGCACATTAGATTCAGAAGCAGGACTGGAAAACTGGCAGAATCACTTACATGAGGTTTCTGCAAGGCGTTGCGCCATGATGACTAAATCCATTCAATGGATTGGCACAGAATTGAATAACACTCCAATTTTTGATGGTTTAACTGGAGTAAGTGAATTCATACATGCATATGAACAAGGAATCGCAGATGAGCAGTGCATACAAGCATTGGATGTAGCACTGCGCGCTACACCTGCAAGATGGTGGGGTGCGCATAAAGAAAATATCGACACATGGCAAGACTGTCGCAGGTTGATACTGCGCAGATTTCAAGAGACTACAGCAGGAGCTTTGCGCAAATATGATGGACAGAGTGACCCCAAGTCACACGTTGAAGCATGTATTCAGCAATGGTCAGATATTCCAGAGGATGAGTGGGTTCACCTATTCATCCACACATTGGATATAGTTCCAAGGAACTGGTACACTGAAACAGAATTGTGTAGAGGCCCTATCACTTGGCCTCTCATGATTGAAAGTTTTCAACTCACTTTCAGCTTTGAGTCATAACATCCAAGCATTGATCAGGCTTTAAAGTGTATTAAAAAGAAGATATTTGGACAATGTCCTTTACGAGAGTATTCTCAACCAGATTGGGCGGTCCAGATGGAACATGCCCTGGAATACTATAATTTCGCCACTGGAGAAGAGGATGATGATCCTCACAACATCAATATTCCAGAGTCAGAAGGGACGCGCAAAGTCGAAGGCCCTCAGCTTGATATCCCTGCCATTACAGAACACGTCAAGCTCAAGAAGATTAACATTGGTACAGAAGCCGAACCCAAGTTTGCCTCTATAGGAGATTATTGGGATGATGAAACTGTTGGCCATATTGCAGATTTACTACATGAGTACCAGGATATCTTTCCTACCAAGTTTACAGAAATGAAAGGCATCCTAGGAGATTTAGGAGTTATGCGCATACCTTTGAAAGTAGACGCTAAGCCAGTAAAACAGCGCCCGTACAGGTTGAACCCGCGATATAAAGAAAAGGTCAAAGAAGAAATCGATAAGATGCTCACAGCTGGTATCATTGAACCAGTAGAGGGAAGTGATTGGATTAGTCCTATGGTGGTACAAGAGAAAAAGACAAAAGGTGAAATAAGAATCTTCATGGACCTGCGCAAGCTCAACGACGCATCAGTGCATGATCCATTTCCTATGCCCTTTACAGACGAAGTGCTTGACAATGTTGGAGGACAAGAGGCTTACTCCTTCACTGATGTCTTTTCAGGATACCATCAGATCAGAATCCATCCAGAGGACCGCCATAAGACCACTTTTGCGACTGAATGGGGCTCATTCCAGTATACGGTAATGCCCTTTGGTCTTAAAAACGCTCCTGCTATTTTCTCTAGAGTCGTTGTTGCTATTTTTAAAGAATTCATTCATAAGTTTCTAGAAGTCTATTTTGATGACTGGACTGTGTTTGGTTTATTAAAGAACCATATAGGGAATCTAAGGATGATGTTAGAAAAATGTAGACAGTATCAGATTTCCCTGAACTTGAAGAAATGTATCTTCTGTGCTCCTTTTGGTATTTTGTTGGGTCACATTGTGTGCAGAAAAGGACTCATGATGGATCTTGCGAAGGTTGCCATCATTGCTAACTTTCCTATGCCCAACTCAGTCAAACAATTGCACACTACATTGGTACATACAGGATACTACAGAAAATTTATCAAGGGTTATGCAAAGATCACTGCCCCTATGGAAAGACTGCTGAAAAAGGATTCAAAATTCCAATGGACAGAAGAATGCCAACAGAGCTTGGACACACTTAAAGGAAAGATGGTCACAGCACCTATTCTAGTTTTCCCAAACTGGAGAAAAACCTTTCATGTTCATGTAGATGCTTCTTCCATAGCATTGGGGGTTGTACTGACACAACCGAGAGAAGGAGGTATTGACCACCCCATTGCTTACTCTAGCAGAAAGCTGTCTACAGCTGAGAAGAACTACACCACTATAGAAAGAGAAGGACTCGCTATGGTGTATGCCTTACAGAAGTTCAGACATTATCTATTGGGTGCTCATTTTAAAATGTATACTGACCATTCTGCTTTGAAGTACTTGGTCAATAAGCCAGTGTTAGGGGGAAGAATTTGCAGATGGCTACTCCTCTTCCAGGAGTATGATTTTGAGATTATTGTGAATCCAGGTAGATTGAATGCAGGACCTGACCATTTATCTAGGATAGAATCAGGGGAGGAACCTACAAATTTGGAGGACAATCTGCCTGATGCGCAGTTGTTTTCTGTTCAAGCAGCAGATGAGTATTATTCCGATATTCTTGAGTTTCTCACTACAGGGCAAGCGCCAGTTGAGTTCACAATGCAGCAGAAGAAACAACTTGTTGTCAAAGCCGCAGACTTCACTTTGATAGCAGGCCAGCTCTATAAGTTGGGCCCTGATGAAGTCTTGCGCAGATGCATTTTACCGCATGAGAAGAATTCCATAATCGCAGAAGCACACTCAGGAACCGCAGG
This sequence comes from Larix kaempferi, assembly GCA_027924585.1. NCBI lineage: Eukaryota > Viridiplantae > Streptophyta > Pinopsida > Pinales > Pinaceae > Larix > Larix kaempferi. The sequence continues at coordinate 3,634,023 of BSBM01000125.1, read as the reverse complement.
AGGCCATTTTGCAGGAAATCCGACTGCGCAGAAGATCTTAGCCGCAGGTCTTTGGTGGCCAACATTGCACAAGGATACTAAGGAATTCTGCAAGTGTTGCGATGTGTGCCAACGAACAGGAAAACCTTCAAGAAGAGATGAAATGCCGCTAAGACCCCAGATAACAGTGCGTGCTTTCGATAAGTGGGCCATTGATTTTGTGGGACCTATCAACCCACCAGGAAAGAGAACTGGCGCAAGATACATCATCACAGCTACTGAATACCTCTCCAGATGGGCTGAGGCGAAGCCAGTTAAGAATTGTGACGCTGACACTGCCGCGCAGTTCATTTTTGAGAATATTGTCACTAGATTTGGATGTCCACTGATTCTAATGAGTGATCAGGGCACACATTTCCTGAACGAGACTATAGATGCCCTTACTGAAGAATTCCACATTAGTCACCATAAGAGTACACCCTACCACCCTCAAGCTAATGGTACGATGGAGGCATTCAATAAGATTCTGGAGAATACCCTGACCAAGATATGTAATCAACAAAGAGATGATTGGGACCTTAGTGTCACAGCTGTGTTATGGGCTTACAGAACCACATGCAAGAAATTAATAGGTCACACACCTTTCAGTTTGGTGTATGGACAAGAAGCAGTCATACCCATGGAATACATTGTTCCCAGTCTCAGAATTGCTCAAATTACAGAAATGGCAGATACTGATAATATGAGTGAAAGGCTGTCACAATTGGTTTCCTTAGAAGAAGACAGGCTTTTAGTTGGATTCCATCAATAAGTGCAGAAGGCGAGATAGAAGGCTTGGCATGACAGGCATATTAAGAATAAAGTCTTTCAGGAAGGAGACTTGGTACTCCTCTATGATAGTAAATTCATCAAGTTTCCAGGCAAGTTTCGTGTACATTGGTTAGGCCCTTTTCAAGTGATGAAGATAACAGAAGGTGGAGCATTTCAGCTTGCAAAGCTTAATGGAGAGTTGCTGCCCACAATGATCAACGGGAGTCGGCTCAAGCTTTATCGCGACAGCCACTCCGCCCTGTCGACCTAATCAGTTGCTAAAGTCGTGTAGATGTCTAGTGTAGTTGAAAGAGGCATCGCACTTATCACAGTCTACACGGAAGTCGCGAGACATTTTCAGTCTCTGGCTTCCCGCGCAGTTCTTCAAAACATCCGCGCAGTCAATAAATCCTGTTCTGAGCGAGCCTACTTTCGCTCTTGCGGAGTTCTCCTCGCCGTGGAGCCCTCCATGTGCACTGTTACCCATGCTGAAGTTACCCACCGAAAATTTGAATTGCGGTAGTTCTGTAGCCGCGTCTGAGTCTTAATGAAGGATGAGACCACCATCTAATTGTACTTTCTCTGGCAGATTCGGCTTGATTTCCCTAAGATTTGCATTTAATTAAGGAGTCGAAGGCCTTAGCACATCTCCCAAAGGCTGTCAGAGCCCATCCCTCGCATTTAATGCACCACAGAGGCACGGGGGGGGTTTCAACTCATCCGCTTAGGTGCCAACGGTTCTTAGCGCCACCTGTCCGCACCTACTACTGCCCTCAGCTATAAATACCCCTCATTTGCATATGCTTGGGTTACTTTCCTTGCTATTGAGTTGTATAGCTGTCCTGTTTGAGAGTCTAAGCCATTGTTTTCAGAGCCATGTCGTGCAGACTACTTCCCTCTGTTTTCAGAGTTCGCATCCTACGATGTTCTACCCTTTTCTATTCAGTGTTTGTCGTATATGCAGGTTCATGACAGAGAACCTGTCAACTGAAGAATTCATTCATCACTTCAGACGCACAGGGTTAGACTTCGGTATGGCTACCCCGACCAAGACTGTCAAGCTTCCTATTTTCTCTGATCCCAGACAGTCCCCAGGCACAAGGGCGTCTCAACAACAGCCCCAACAGCAGCAGCAGCTGGAGGTACCCATTCCAGAGCCCTTTGCCACTCTGGTTAACTACATTCCTCCGCACCCAGATGATGCACCCGAGGTGCATATTCCCAAGAACGCCAAGTATTCGATTCCACTGCCACCAATGGCAGAAATCGTGGAAGAAGAAGGATCCCTGCTTGGACATCTCCCGCTGGTTAAGTTTTCTAACTTCAACTTGGGAGATTATAGAACGTATCCTTAGTTCACGCCAGATCACTATCTAACGGTGGTCCATAATCCTGTTAAGAAGATTTATGAATTCATCCCGCAAGAATTTGCAGTAAATCTAGAAAAGCCTGGACTGTTGAACCTGTTGAAGCTACCACACTTCGGGCGTAGCAATGAAGTTAATGCGGTTGTCAAGGTCCTGTTATCCTGTGTTCATGACGGTTATCATTTGCTAGGGAGGCCAATTGATCTGAATGTGGACCTGATTCATCGAATTACCGGCCTATCTAAGGTTGGTAAGGACCCCAACGTCCATTTCATTGGTAAAGACAAGGACCGAAAGCTGGCTGCACAGCTGGTGCAGAAATACAAATTGTCGAGAGGAGGTCGGGCTTATGACCTCACTGTAGTTGAAGATGAAGCACTCAGATTCACAGGCAGTCTGCTCGCAGGAAGACTTTTAACGAAATGTCGGCCTAAAGAAGTCCCTGGAGCTGTTGTAGAGCTCACAATTGCAGTTGCGGAGGGAGAGCAGTATAACTAGTGTCTATTCCTCCTGAATTCATTCTTGGAAGACTGCTGGAACGTTCAGGACACCGCCAATCAGCTGTTCCATTTCTCTTGGCTCCTGATCTTGTGTGCCTTTGTCGGGTGGAAGGAACCGCCCAACACTCAGTTTCTTCCGCGCCGCTCAGGAGAGGTTACAGGGATGCGCTATGTCAACCTTTGGAATTCTAGTAATCCCGTGAAGCGCAAGATGAACCATGTCGTGTTCTTCGAGTATTATCATCTCCTCAGGGATACCATCATGGAGATGTCGAGGCTTACTGAGGAGACGGCAGAACTCTATGGAACGAAGTTGGTCTTTTCTGTCAACTTGCATGAAATCTATTTCCGCCCTCGCGGAATTCAGTCGAAAGAATGGGCTATAGGGCTCTACCGAATGACTACCCAAGACGTGGAGGACACTATGAAGTCCTGGCCAGATGAATGGAAGCAGGTCATTGAAGCCGCTGCAACGATGCCACCCCCTGAGGTGCCAGAGAAATATAAGGGCAAAAAAAAGATCAGGCGAAAGAATGATGAAGGTCCGTCAAGACCGGCTACCAAGAAGCAGAAGCTGTCGCACCCCACAGAAGCGACTGGAGATCCCTATGAGATTCCTGCCGTGAGGCTCAACCAGTACTTGAAGGAGCAATTTCAAGAGCTGCATGCCTCTCAGGCCAACATCAGAAGTGCTCTGGATCTGCAGCTCGTGGAGTTGAAAGGTCTTACAGGACGAGTTGCACAGACCCATGCGCCAGCATCCAGCTCGCAGGCACCGCAAGCATCTACAAGCACCGAGCGGGTTGAAGTACCTACAGAAAGGCACACTATCATCCACATCCCGCCCACAAGCATGACACTCCCGGATCCTCTGGCTGCACCGCAGGTAAGCGCGGTTGGCCCTGTTGAAATAAATTTGTCACTAATTCCATTGGAAACTCTACAGTTGGTTCACAAGCAGGTCTCTACTGAGCCGAGAGCTAGGGAGATCTCCACATTCCATGACAATCAAAGACTGTAGACGCAGGAAGTAGAGCTAAGGGAAGACTATAAGGAGATCTCTATGTAGCTTGCACTTCAAGAAGCACGAGACACGGGGCTAAGGAATGTCGTCGATGAAATCGCCCAGGAGCTGCCGGCCTGCCAGATTCAACCAGACCTTCCTTTAGTTGAGAAAGTGCAACGCATTGGAAGAAGGGTGAAAGCCCTAGAACAGGAAGTAGTTGCTATGGCTGAGGACCATAGAAAGCAGCTCGCCAAGTTGGAAACTAATTTCATAGTGCCTCCCGCAGATGATAAGCAAGAACGACTTGAAGCACTGCGCATAGCTTCTACCCAAATGAAGCGCAGAATAGATGAAGCCTAGCAGTTAATGACGCAAGTTATGCAGGCTTGGGTTGAGCTCAAGAATCTCCCTTCTAAAGTTGCCCTTTTGGAACAGGTGAAAGTAGTAGAACAATCCCTAGTTGTTTTGAACGAAGAAGCTAAGCCCTTGGAAGGCTTATCCAAAATGAGAAAAATGAGCGAAGTCCGCAAAGTCCAGCAAGAACTGCACAGGCTCAGAGACAAAGATGCTACTCTCACCAATATCATTCAGCCATTTATGGATGAGTATGCTGAACTTGCTACCGAAGCAGAGGCCAAGGTCAAAGCATTTGCTGAGTCTCAAGAGTTGGTCGATGGTGCAGAAGGAGAAGAAGCTACTTCAAACCTGGTGTAGACATCCACAAAGTGCGTGCAAGACATGGACTCCGCTATTGCGCAGTCAAGCAAGCCTTCGCTGTGACTCAAGCAAAGTCAGATGCACAAGTAAAACGACCGCAAGGAAGTGTGAGTGGCTCGGGAACGAACCACAAGTAAGTGTTAGGGGCCTGTTGGAGCATAGGCCACAGCTATGGAAAAGCTGCCAATTTTGGGGAAAAAGCACTAAGTTTTGAGGGAAAAGTGCTAATTTTGTGGAAAAGCACCATTTTTGGGTAGAAATGAACAGTGTGCGGTACGGTGCCAGATGGACGAGCTCACCGCAGATTGCGGGCCGGAAATCGTGAAGCTCGCATGCACAATTCAAAGGAAAGAGTAAATAAGGTGGCCGAGTAGAAAGCTCAACCACCACAGTAAATGAAGTGGCGGAATAGAGGGATCAACTACCCTCATTAAGGCAAAGTACAGAAGTTATGGTTACTCGGACCAAGGAAGAGCAACGGGCCGAAGCATTGAAGGGGAAGGACAAGGAGCAAAGAACAATGAAGCGGCGCCCATACCCACGATCTGCGCTAGAAATCGCTGAGCCTGCAGGAAGCTGCGACGTGACTGCAAGAGGCGCCTGCAGTACACCTAGCCGTGTCCGCGGTTAGGGTTTTTGGGGATCACTGTTGGGAAAGGCCCACAGTTTTGTAAAGGTGCGACCCTCAGGGCCACCTATATATATGTGTAATGGAAAAGGGAAAAGGGTTACAGAAAAGCGTTAGATAGTTACTGAGTTACACAGACAGTCTAAGTTGATGTCTAAGTCATTTGTATTGCTGTATTTTGTAAGTTGTTAATGATCAGTTTGTGCATGTAAGAAGGTCGCGATCTCGCAGGAAGACCGCTTGGCGTAAGGGCCATTGCATGTATCGACCAGTCGTAAGAGGACTGAGAGGGGAATGTAATTGTATGTCTTTGTTATGGTAATATCTGTATAAGAAGAGAATAGATCTAAGAGAAGGGCTCCCAGCTGTGTGCGTGGAGTTTCCCAGAAAGATCTAAGGCTGCAGATGTGTGCGCAGCGGAACTGTGTTATCCCCATCTCAAGATAATATAAAACACAGTTCCCGTGGACATAGCTTCCCTCCTGGAAGTGAACCACATAATTTTTGTTGTTGTGGTGATGCTTAATGTGATTGCATTTCTTTTCTTTACTGTCTATGTTTCTATGAATGTTTCGCTATCTTTATGAATGATTATGTAAGGTAAACCCTGGAAGCTCCCTTAGAAGTTGTACTTGTGCATTGTCGAAGGAGTCTGTAAGAACACTATCGCCGTAGTGCTAAAGGAGTGTGTTACTGCGCTATGGCGCAAGGGTAGAGACGATACATAGTGTACCATAGGTTGCGGGTAAAAGACTCGTGCGCAGGTGCGGAGCTACCGCGCAGCTCGGCCGAGAAGAGTGAGTTCCAGCGCTGTAGCGCTGGGAGACCTATGGAAGAGTGAGACGCTTTGTTCAGGGTTTACCTCCAAGAAGGGAAGAAAGAAGACTGTAGACTCCACACCACCTAGGTTAAGGAAACCTGATTCCTTAGCCCCCCCATAGCCACTTCGGGTGAGACTTCGGGCTGCTGCGTAGCTCGTTGCCGAGAGGGTCAGTGTGCCAAAGGGGTGTTTGTTGCTGCGCATCCTGAAAACCCGGGTCTGTCTAGAAAGCAGCCAACAGACATTTGGGGACTTCAACCAATAACTGAAGGGACCAATTGTTGGCAGGCGGTTTGATGAGGAAATATTGTGGTAGTGTTGACGCCGTGACACGTTGGATGAAGCCACGGAAGGATTACTTTGTGCCAAAGGATACCGCAGTTGGCGAGTTTTGGGTCACTTGGACCATGTATTTTGTAATAGTGAGTCAAGTATACCGCAGTTGGTGGGTTTTGGGTCATGTATTTTGTAATATCGAGTCAATTGTACCGCGGTATGCAGGTTTTTGGGTCATTAGACCAAGTCAGTTAGTCGATTGTCCATAAGTCGGTTAGGAAAGTGGACAAGTATTGTAATTGGCGGAAGCCTATAAATAGATGAGAATTGTAAGTGTTAGGGAGAGGGGATGGATAGAATATAGAAATAGAGCTGTATGTAGAGATTGACAGAAAGATAATACGGGAAGTTGCGCAGAGATTTATGTACTGATTTTGGTTTGCCACAGTAATATAAGGATTATGATTTGGTGCAATATGTGTGTAATGTTGCTCGATACTTATGTTATTGTCTTGTCTTAATGCAATTATCCGTTTCTGTTGCTATGATGTGAATGTTATAGATATTTGTTTACTGTAATATTAAATGCTGCGATTAAAGTGATGTGCTATAACTTCATGATGAATATTTAGAATCGCTATGGGTATCATACCGCTGCAACTTGCCTCCTCCCTCGGCGGAAACATGGTTTTTTCTGCTCTTCCCGGATGCCTCGGGTGAGACCTCATCCGCTCTGCGGGTGTTGCTGGGTGGGCTCAAACCTTCCCGGGCCAGTGCCCAAGGAGACTGCGGTATGTGTCGACAGTTGTTGGACCCCTGTCAACTGTGAGGTCACGATTTGGTCAACAACAATACCCTGCACGAATCTCAATGGTGCAATCAAGGTGTTGAAGTCGAGCACGTGAGAAATAACCATTCGAAGAGGCACTAAGGACTCCTCTCAAACATGGTTCATAGGCACTCACCACTTATGGTGATGAGTCCAAGGAACATGGAGCTCTGGGTCTATCCTCTGGAAAAAATGGGCTCGCGTCGACATAGGGAGACCTGCAACTACCAAGGCAATGATGTTTCCTTGATAGGAGTGCGAGGTGTACAACTGAGAGGTGATAGTACTGAGGGTGGGACTGACATACTATGGGGGTGAGGAACAACTGAGGGTGCGGAGTGGGGGGGGGCACTCAAAATTTCTTTGTTCAGAGTATGATGGTATGGATGACCTGGAAGCATAGGAAACTGACTTCGGGGGAGGAGATCATAGCTTAATGGACCAAATATTGTGACTGCAATGGCGGAGACTCAGTGGGGAACTGATGGATGATATCAGTAGATTCGAAAGGTGACACATTGTAGAATACTCTGAACAAATGCGACCATACTGGGGATGTTTCCATGATGTGGGGACTAGATATGATCCGTCGTGGCACCCGAGAGGCACCGTTTTGACCTTGTTCATGGTTTAAGGAGCTTGAAGAAGAGATAGAAGTGTGCTCAAAATGGTACTGTCGCGTGGATTTGTACGAACCTAGGATAGTTCATGCTCATAGTTGCTTTTAATTTTAAGGAGTCTGAAAGCAATAAGAAGACTCTGAAATGGTGGAGAGGTACCGTCGTGTGGATTTGTACGAGCCCAAGACAGTGAATGCTCGTGGTTGCTTTCAATTTTAGAGAGTCGAAAAGAAAATAAGAGGACTCCAAGGGGGTTCTTTTTCATGTGTTAGTCTCCAAGGCCCAAAAAAGCATAAAAGTATGCAATGAAGAACTCTTCTAGTCGATGTGACTAGAGTATTCATTTTTCGTAATTAGTCTACCAGGTCCAGAAAAGGGTTAAACTTATACCAAATAGACGCCCTTTCAGGTACTTTAACGAGCATGAAAGGAAGCAAGATTGCTCGGCAATATTTTCATTGTTTAGGAGTCGGAAAAGAGCTTAATAGAAACTCCCTACGTGCCTTTTTCATAAAGGAATTTCTCGGCCCCAAAAATGGATAAAATTATACCGAACAAAAGAAATGGCCAAGCAAGGAGGAAGTGTTCGATTCGAGGGACAATTATGAGAAGCAAGAATGAAGGCTAGTGGGGAACACTGATGGGGCCTCCTTGTGGGTTGATGAATGGTGGCAAGAAATGACAACGGCCGATGTGGCACGCAAATCGAGGTGACGAGGGGCATGGAAAAAATGCCCGAATTTTTTTTTTAGTGAGAGAAAAAAATGATCTCAAGCATCATCACAGGCATGGAAATATGAATTCGGTGGTGCAAATGGTGCGAAAAATGGAGGTCATAATGACTAATGGTTAAAGGAAAAACTAGGTTTAAAAATGGGTACAAATAAAGATGAGCCCACCAAGCCAAGGATGCAGTGGTGGGGAGAAATAATGACCCGTGAGAGCAGAATACTAGGTGTATCAAATCAAATCAAATATACAAGTGACATGTGACATAAAAAATGGTTGAAATCACGCATGTGAAAAAGTGAGCAGGGTTAATGACCTGCCCCCATGCTATGTGCATGGGGTTTGTGATTGTGGATCAGAAATGTGTTGGTTTGAACAATGGGATCATTGACATGATGAGATAGATGTGATGGGGAAGGTTCAAAATGATTGATCATGCCCCATATACCAAGGTCGAGGTCATCTATTATTCCCCCTAACTCAAAGGTGTCAATGCGGTGGAGATGTTGTCTCAAAGAGGGATCAATAGGGCATTGAGAAACTATTGGCGGGGTGGTGTACCATGAGGATGTGGGCAGTGGTGGCATACTGAAGTGATGATATGATGATGGGGGATTCCCCTTTTGGGGTGGATGCCCCCAGTATCTCCAACGAGAATGACGATGATGATGAGTAGGAAAGCTTTTGGGATTTCCCCCATGTTGTGGACATGTGGTTTCCTCGTCGATTTGAAAAGGTTGAACATGTGTGTCAGAGGGATCAGTGGAAGGGGCTGGCTGGACAGAGGGATATCCAATGGAAACCATGTTAATGGTGTTAATTCCAGCTAATGAGGAGGAGTCGGGTGGGTGAATCTCCTCGATGGTAGTAATGGATGACTCTAAAGAGGACCGATTCAATTCTTGGAGAACCAGTCGATACTCAGGTAGGTCTGGGAAATGATGCAAATAATGACTGTAGATTCCGCATAGGGTGCAAGAGTGGTTGGTGCGCAGTGATTTGTTGCGAGGTTTAGGGGTGGTATCCAGTTCCACGATTGGAATATTGGGATCATCCTCCAACTTTTGCATGTGCTCATTGTGGATAGTTATGGGTAGCGTGGCCCAAGTCATCACATAAAGAGAACTTAATAGGTGCACGGAATGGAGGGGGATTTTTTACTGGTTTCATTTCCTGTGGGGCAGTGAAGGTTTGCGGGCCTCTACCCCCAATGGTTCTGCCTGGTGGAGGGGCAGGGTTGGATGTGGATGTGGTCGCCACACCAGGAGGTGGGTCGTTCGTGGTTTTAATTGGTTGGACCAGTTGGGGAACAACGTTCGGTGTCGGGGGAGGATTAGGAGCAGGTAAGTACCACACAAGTAGTCCTAGTGTTAACCCAGGGAGATTCAGTGTAGCCATAACTGAGGCACTTACTACTCCTAAAGGTGGGAACAAGAATGGGATAGTGTGGATAGGTCTTGCTTCAACATGACTAGGTACTAATGGTGGCTGCGGCAGCCAAGGTGGTTTTGGATTAGGCACTGTTTGTTTGGATGAAATGGTGCACAGATCAGATATCTCCACTGTCGGCGGAGGGGGTGGAATGTACCAAAAAGTAAAGGTCATGGCAGTATCCAAGTAAACTCCAGGTCCAATGGTGGAAACCAAAGAGGTAGGTGCACCAAGAACCAGCTATTCAACAATGGGGAGAACGTTTTCTGGCGCAGCAGGGGCATTCGGGTCATAATACGTAAGTTGATCGATCTTCACATCCCGTCCCTCATAGGGGAACATCATAATGCGGAAGAATGATGAAGCAACAACCTTCATGGCATACATGTAACTACGTCCAAGAAGGAGGTTGTAATCGAGTTGTGCGATGATGACCTCAATGTCGATAAGGACCATTTAACTAGCTAATTGGACTGGAACATTGGCCAGGAGGCCTTGGGGTTGAGCTAATCGGGAATCGTAAGCTCGTAGGACAGTCGTGGATGGCTGTAGTGTAGGGGATCCGAACTTCTTCCACACGAATGTAGACATAACGCATGTGGAGGCACTCTCATCGATGATGCATCGATGGATAACAAGATTTCGGATTGACACAGAAACTTGAAATGCTAATGTTGAAGGCATCCATGGTTCGGATTGGTCCAAATCGAATGCCATCATTCGTGAGTTTGAACGGTCTATCGCACCGATAGAGGATAACAACTTTTTGCATTATGCAGGATATTTTTTCAAAACCTCGAGGGATGACATAGCAATAGGGGATTGGGCTAAGTCATCCACGATACTGTAATTGGGGGCAGTGCGCGCGTTGGGGTTGTTATTACTGCGATGTAATGGAAAGTGAGGAGATTTAGGGGCCCCATCACACAGTGCTGCAGGTATACATAAAAACTGATCGGTGGGAAGAGCATTAGTAGCCTTGTCGGAGGGGATGGTCTCAGTGGTGGAACCATACTGATTTCGGCGTGTTTGAAGGTTAACGTCAATCGATGACATCATGAGAAGGTGATGACTACCTGAGTCCATGGGTTGATTAGCAGGCGCAACATAAGTGATTTGCTATTGTGGTGGTGCAGCCCCTTGAGAGGCAACCGATGGTTGGGTGTTCACTACTCCTTGTGTGGGTAAGGGGTTCTGAAACACCATCGGTTGTGCTTGAGGTTGCGTGGGTTTGGGTGGTGTTGGTTGTACAGCATGTCCTTAGCGTTGAGCATCATCAGTCCAAAGTTGGAAAGATCGCTTGAGATGGGGGCAAGTGTGTGTGTAATGGTCATATACCCCGCATATAGAACATGGGTGGTTCGTTTGGAGATTAGGGTTCTTCCCTTGACAAGGTGGTATGTCAGGGTTTTCATTGGTTGGGGAAGCATTGTTTTGTTTGGGGAATTGGGGGGTTGGCTACGTTTATCTTGGGGTTGGTTGCTCCTACGGTTACGTCCTCTTCCCTAGTTTTGTTCTCCTTACTGATTTCGTTGGGCGGGTTGGTTTTTTTGTTGGTTTTATTGGGTGTAGACTTTCCCTTGGGGGTTGGGAGGGTTTTTTGGTTGAGCAGGCGTTGGTGCTACTTGCGGTGGGTAGTAAGCAGGAGGAGGATGGGGTTTTGTAGGTGCTACCTACGGTGGATAATAAGTCGGAGGGGCTTGATGTTGTGCAGGTGTTTCCTGCAGTGGATAGTAAGTCAGATGGGTTTGAGGTTGTGCAGGTGCTACCTGTGGTGGGGTTTGTTCATGGTAATAGGTAGTAGGTTTCGTGTAAGCGGGTGGTGCATGACCATAACACTGCAGTAGACATAAATTTCCATGGACGTGAGGGGTTTGGGTCCTAGGAACATATGAAGGTGTTTCTCCAGAATGGGTTATGGTGCGTGAGAGGTCAGGGCCACAAGTAGGGGGAATAGCAGTGTAAGGTTGGTTGTGAGACGTGACATGTCCAATGATGTCGTCGACAGCGTGAGATGCCCCCGGTGTGTTGTTCCGGGAGGATTCACTGTGGGGTGCATTGGGCAGAATGGAGTACAAGTAGCCAGATTGAGCATATATGAGGTCAAATTGCTGGGATTTCAGAATGGCTTCTTCTTCGGATTTGGGTCGTTCAGATGTCAGATCCTTGGCGATAACCGGTATAAGAGATTTCAAAAACCAATCTAGGAAGATGCGATCATCTAACTTAATCTTGCATAAACTTCGATGTTTATGCCACTCATGAATGTGGTCAATGATGTGGGTAGTCATGTTTTTTCTGCTAGATAGTAGGATCTCTACACCAGCATCATGACGGACTGGTAACTGGAAGAACTGCATGAAAGTTGAAGCAAGGGATGTAAAGGTGGAATGTGTCCCATGGGGTTGTTCAATGTACCGCTTAGCTGCAACGCCAGTGAAGTTATATTGTAAAAGACGAAGGCGGATGGATTCATCCACTATGGAGTTGGAGGAGCACCATAAATGGAAGGACGTGATGTGGTTTTGGGTGTCTTCACCTACCTTCCCTTCGAACTTAGGGATGTCCGAGGGGAGTTTGGTAGGCATGTGAGGCCAAGTGGGGTCATATCGAATCAGGTCATTGGTTAATCTGGCTAGATCAGGGAGGTTGAGGCTAGCCATGAATGGAAAACTGGCAGAAATATGTGGCATGGGTTTAGGGGCATGTGTGTTATCCGTGACGGAAATGGTGGGGGAACTGCCCCCAATGTGTGGAGAAATGGTATGAGCCATGACAGGGATCATGGGAACTCCATCCATAGGTGGGGGAACCGTGTAAGAAGGGCCTGTGCCCCCAAGGGTGCTATTAGTCACTAATGGGACTGTAGTGGTAACCAATCCACTAACCATGGGGATGGATGTAGCGGCAGGAATACTGGGTGTAAGTCCTATAGATGGTATGGAGGGGATGGATACTGGCATGGTAGCTAGGTTAGTGGTGGATCCACCACCAACGATCCCGCCGAGAAAGGGGGTGGAAGTCGTGGCAGCCATGGGGATAGACGGAGCTGTGTAAGTGAGGAACTCTGACTCAGAATCAGAGGTAAAATAAGGTTCATCGGGATATGTGTCTGGTGACTAAGATGCTCATATGTGACGTGTGGTGTGAAGTTAACCGAACTGCATGGGTTGGCCTCGCAGGCGCCGAGAGTGTCTCGGTGAATCAATGGTGACGGGTGGAAAAAGTGCTAAATGGTCATGGTAGATCAAATGCTCAAAAAAACAAGTGCAATCGTGTGTGCAAAAGGAGAGATCTCAAAAAATGCGGCGCTCAGGCCAACAAGAAGCTCAAAACACTTGCTGCAATAGCTATGCTACAACAAGTGGAGTGGAAATAAAGTGGTCAGAATACCAACAAGCAACACTTCCTAAAAATAAAAAGGTAGACTCAAAGATATGAAGGCTCAAACAAATCGTATCCTCTGCAAGGGGATGAAATCCAAGTCAAACAATACGAAAATGAGAACCAAATGGATAAGGATATCCCTCTACCGAAAGGGACTCCAGGTAAAAGAATCCTAGAAGGATGGCAACTAAGATACCCCGTTCATGGCACGTCCGAAAAGGTAAATCCGTAGCTTCGGTTCTTTGGCTGTCGTACTCCCAAAAGGGTAGCACGATGAGAACAACGAGTAGGTAGCCTTCAGTACTTAATGGAGTGCGGTATTCCACTCAGACCTCCAGAACCAGTCTTGCTACTTGCCCTCCTAGGGGAGAGGCCTTCCGACAAATTGGTTTTAACCATACCAAAAAATAATAGGGGATTTTGGATCCCTAGATGAAAACAACTATGTCTCAAGTGTAAGCGATAGAGGGGTGTTATTTGGATTCCTATCCCCACTATCCTACCTAACTACCAAGTTATTTTGTGTTCCCCAAGTGGGGTTAAATTTTGGTTGAGTTAAGTAAAATTTTATGTCTCACTTGAATTAAGGTGACAAAGTGTGTGCACAAGTGGTGTGTACCCAAGATTGCCAAGCGGGAAAATCGATCAATAAAACATAAAAAAAATTATTAAATTCTATGTAAAATAAATGAAATTGCTGAAATGTAATGCAAAATAAAATATGTTAAATGCTACAGCAAGTAAATAGCAGAAAAGTGCAGCTCGCAAAATGGATGCAAGTAAATAAGCCTACTGAAAATATGATGCAAGCAATAGCAATGCATGGAGAAAGGGGTCTGTCAAGTGCTACATTAAGCCAAAAGTAAACAAAAGTGCTATGAGCAGAAAATAGAGTATGAGAGGGTCGACTACAATGGGTAGAGGCTGAACTGAAATGATAAATAACACTAAATAAGAAATTGTAGAAACTTATATGAAACATTTCTTAAATCTAACGAGATATTTGGATTCCTTGTTCGAAAACACCCAATTTTAAAAAAACAATCGGCCTAAACCAAGTTCGAGAGAGGGAGATATGGGCATTTGAAAGTTACGTCGCGCTATCAGGTGATTAAAGCATGGTTTTGGAGGAAAAAGGTGTGCTCCAGAGCATGGGTTTTTGGGTGAAAAGAGCGCTATAGATCACGGTTTATGGGTTGAAAAGCGCACTGCAGAGCGCAGCTTTCGGGATGGAAAGCACGTTGCAGAGCCCGACTTTCGAGTTCTAATGCACATTGTAGAGCGTGGATTTCGGGCTGGAAAGCGCGCTCGGAAGCATGGCTTTCGGACTAGAAGCTGCGCTCTAAGGTGCGTCTTCAGGGCTAGAACCCCGCGCTTTGGGGCACGGTTCTGGGCTAAAAAAAATACACTTTAGAGCGCAGCTGTCGCGGTGACAGTCACGATCTACGACACGAAAAATGGCTGTGGAAAGTGCAAGACGAACCGAAAAAAATGGAAATTTTGAAGCTGATAACGAAGGAAAGGGCCAGATCTATAAATATTGGGGTCCAAGGGTGAACCAAATCTACAAAAATCAAGTAAAAAGACAAGTACAAACTAAAAATAACCAAATATTCTAAGGGAATTGAGCCAGTGGAGTCGCCAAAACTGTAACTAGGGTTTTCACCCTAGCTCGTGCTAAAGAGCACCTACTAAGGATTCAGGAATCCTTAGTAACAGTTCAATAATGGGTAAAAAACAAGATTTAAAACAAGTAAAAACTAAGCATTAACATGTGCATGGAAAAAAATCTAAGCTATAACAGTAAACAGTAAATATCCATGAGAACACAATAAATTAGATTTACAATTTTTATTGATTGGGAAAACTAGGGTTTGCAAATATTTTACCTCAAATGAAGAGGTGGTTAGAGTCCTTGCAGCAGTACGGGACTAACGCACTAGTGCTCCAATGTTCCCTTCTCTTCTCCAAATGCATCAATGGTGGCTAAAACTCCATTCAAATGGTGGGGTTAAGCTCAAAATGAATGGCTAGGGCTCTATAGGAATTTTGGCAGCATAAGGTTAGAGTGGATAATGGATGAGAAATGGGGGGCCTCCATCACCTATTTACAGATTTTTTGGGTGGTGGAGTGTTGAACCATGGTTTTAGGCACCAAGTGGTTTAGGTTAATGGTTTAGGGTTTTTGCCCTCTTTTTCCCTCCTTTTTTCCTTTTTTGATTTTTTTTTGAATTTATTCCCTTTTTATTTGATTTTTGGGGAATTTTGGACCCCTTTTGAGGGTTTTTGGTATGTTTGAAGGATTTTAATTAATTTGAGGAGGAAAAAAAATGATTTTTTGCCTTTTAGATAACCATTTGGGGATTTTTTACCATTTTGGAGGCCAAAATGGTAAGAAAAGTGGACAAATGAGTAATGTGACTAGGGAGATGAGCTAGTGAACAATTTTTGGGTGTTAACACCCCCTATCCTTGAATGCAACAAGTTTTCTTATGAAAAAGAAACAAAATTAATTGAAATGTAAATTACAAGACACTACCATGGCTTGGTGACCATATTCTAGTAGTGTTACTCATTGATGCTTGCGGATCATGAATGGACCAACCTGTAATAGGATCTTCCACCTTCCAATAGCAGTTGAAAGTCACCTCCCTAGCTTGGTGACCAGATGTGGATATTTCATTCCACTGAGCATCTATGAACGTAATGGGATGGCTTGTGATAAGACCCCCCATCTTGCAATTTACAGTTATTAGAATGCATTTAATTTCAAGATGATCATGATGGGATCTAGAATAGATAAAGGTTGACGAGGCTATCAATATGTACTGCCAATCACTAATGGAACATAAGGTAGGAATACCTAGTCACTTTTATAACTTCAATTCACAAAATGAAACATCGATAAAGATGGTGATTCAGATGGGAAAGTATCAATCAAAGCTCTGCAAAAACTGGTTGTTATATTTCATGAAAAGACACCTTCACATATAGACTGAGTAAAGTGAATTTGACATGGCCACCCCAAAACATCAGACTTGATTGATCTGGGATGCACTGATCAGCAGCCTTTTCCAAATGTGTTGACATTATTATGATTCAAAACAAAACAAAATTTAAAATAAAAACAAAACAAAGGAAAGAAAGAAAAGAAAAGCAAACCACACCTATGTATAGATAAGCCAGATGCTTATCTAAATGAAATACTTCTTGAGTAGTTGAACATTGACCGTATAGGTTTCAGAGACACCTTCCAGTGTTTGTAACTGAACAGTACTAGGACCAAGATTTTCTGTAATAATGAATGGTCCAAGCCACAAGCATTGAAATTTGGTATATTCATTCTTATATTTATGTTGTTTATCCCATTTTAAAACCAAATCTCCCACTGTGAATGGTTGAGGAATTCTCATCAAACCATCTCTTAACTAATTGTTGATGCTGATATAACGTATTCTTGGATTTCTCCCTATCCTCTTCCAATTTAAGTAATGTGTCAATCCTTTGTTGGAGGGGAGAGGAGTCATCCTATTGTATTGAATGAGCTAATTGTAATGAAGGGAGCATAAGATTAGATGGTAATATGGCCTCCTTATCATCGACCAAACAGTAAGTGGAGTTTCCAATCGAGGATTTTGGGGTTACACGGTCTACCCAAAGAGCATTGTACAACTGAGTGTGCCAATTCTTATGATGGGTGTCCATAGTCTTCTTTAATATGTTGATCATATTTTTATTGGAAGACTCAGCCAGCCCATTTCCCTGTGGATAATAGTTGGCAGAATATTTAATTTTGATCCCTTTTTCAAGGGCATACTGGGTAAGGTCGATAGAGGAGAATTAGGAAGCATTATCAAAAACCAGAAACTCAGCCACCCCAAACCTAGTGACTATGTTAATCTCGAGAAAGGATATCATTGAGTTTGTGCTAGAAATCATAAGAGGAACTTCCTCTACCCACCTGGTGAAGTAGTATATGGTTGTCAGGATGTATCTATGTAGCAAGGAGGAGGCAGGGGTAATAGGACCAACAAAATCCAGGCCCCATTGTTGAAACAAAAACTAGACAGTGACTGGATGGAGGGGAAAGGCAGGTTTCTTGACTTTTCCAACACATTTTTGGCATGCTTCACCTTTCCTGGTAAAATCATATGCATCTTTGAATAGATTTGGCCAGTAATAGCCTTCTCTCAGGATCTTGTGGGCAGTGGTTTCCCCTCAAAAGTGTCCTCCTGCAGGTCCTGCATGAAATTCCAACAAGATATTGTCAGTTTCAATTTTTTCCAAAGATATAAGAAACACACCATCATAGTTTTTTCTAAAAAGCACACCATCAATAAACTGATATGGTGCAGTGTTCAACCTTTAATCCCTACGCTTTTTAAAATCAAGGGTTTCGGGAGCAAACCCATGTGTTAGAAAAAACTTCATGTCATCATACCATTCGGATGTTGGTGTAGAAATAACATTTACAGAACTATCAAATGTGCTTTCTTCCTGATCCCACTCGAGTTGTTCATGTACAAGGTCATTATACTGAGCAGTAAGTAAGCACAAACCTTGGCCTTTTACAATTTTTACAGGTCTGATCTCAAGGTCGTATTCTTGAAGAGTTGTCATCTAGTGAGCGCGTTTTTCACCTAATTCCTTTTGGATCAAAATATTCCTGATGGCTGCATAAGGGACAATAACCTTAGTCCTAGATTTCAAAATATAGGGTCTGAAGTGTTTTGTAGACTTGGAGGCTGCATAGGCCTATTTATCAATCTGGTAATAATTCAGTTTGGCCCCTTTAAACGTAGAGCTAGTGAAGGAGATAGGAATCTCAACATCCTCAAGATGTTTCTGCGTGAGAACAGCAGCATACGAGAAATCAATAGCGAATGTATACAAAATAAAATCTTTAGTGAAATCGTAAGACATCAGAGCAGGAGCTTCTACGATGGATTTCTGAATTTCAGCAAAGGCATTTCTTTAATCATCAAACCATTTCAATTCTACATATTTTTTAATCAGCTATTGTAAAGGCTTGACAATCTGTGCAAAATTAGGAACAAATATTCTAACAAAATTAATCTTACCTAAGAATGACTGCATGGATTTTTTGGAACTGGAGAGTCCAATTTTGGCTATGGCGTCTTTCCTTTCGGGATCAATGACCATTCTGTGCTTTGAAACAATGAATCCCAAAATCTGACCTTCAGTAACCGCGAAGATGGATTTCTTTGGATTCAGCGAGATCCCATATCTTATGCACCGTTCAAATACCTATTTAAGAGCAAATAGATGTTCATGCCTCGTTTTAGAATAGGTTGTAATGTCATCCAAATAAACAACCACGGAATTATGCATTAACCCCCCTAAAATCTATGTCCATAGCTCTCTAGAAAGTGGCAGTTGCATTTATCAATCCAAAAGGAATTCGTCTGTAAGCAAATGTTCCCGAAGGGGTTCTGAAAGTTGTTTTTAATTGGCCAGAAAGGGCAGCTAAAACCTGATCATATCCCGAGAAACCATCTAACGGAGAGAACATCTCAGAACCTACAACATTTTTCAATATCTGATCCATAGGAGGAACGAGATAATTATCTTTCTCGAATGCTTTATTAAGGTTCCTAAAATATACACACAATCTTATTTCCCCATTCTTTTTCCGAAAAGGGACTAAGTTTGCAATCCATTGCGTGTGTCTGACCAGGAATACAATTTTGGCTGCTAAAAATTTCTCAAGCTCTTTTTTAACAGACGGTTCTAATCTGGGATGCATCTTTCTTAATTTCTGCTGGTAAGGTTTAACATTAGGTTTCATGGGTGTATTGTGACGCATGACATGGGTATCAAAGGTTTTGAGCTCATCATATGTCCAAGCGCATACATATTTGAACTCTCTGCATAATTTGATGAAATATTTTCTCTCCTCAGGAGAGCAATCAATCCCTAAATTGATTAACCGAGGGTTTTGATCGGTTCCCAGGCTAACAAGTTCATAGTTCAGAGATTAACTGTGAGTTTTGCAATTCATTTTATGTTTAAACTTGTCCTGCAGATCATAGTACTTTTCCAGATTAATGAATGACTTGGGAATGAGATTGGAAGGGAAGTTAGGGTCAGATAAAGATTTCTCATGATCAGCCTCATCTATGGTTACATCTTGGAAGGTATCTTGGGTTGTGAGGAAATATAAAATCTGTTGATCATCATCAAAAACTTTCCAACTTGTGACATTGTGAGGGATAGAAGGTCTGTACACTAACTCAATGGAGAAAGTATCAGGAGACAAACCTTCTGGAGGAATCAATCTAGAGGTAGTGTTGGCTAATAAGTCTACATCAAAGTTTTGGTACCTAGGGGCTGATTTAATATTTAATGCGCTAAAATAATTAGTCAGATCCCTAGAAAGCTTCTGATAATTAATTAAACGGGGGGATATACAATGAATTTTATTCCTCACCGGTTTCCCAATAATTTTTAAATCCCCATAGCATTCTATTACCTGAGCGCCCAGATCGATTGCCTTCCTGAGTCCCTGAACTAGAGCCTCGTATTCAGCAATATTGTTAGTGCACTCAAATTCTAGTCTACATGCAATCATTATTTTGGTGCCCTTTGGGTCAATTAAGACACATCCTGCACCAGCTCCATCTTTGGATCTCGACCCATCAAAGGACAAAGTCCATGCATTTGAATATATTCTAAAAACAGTATTCACATTATAGACATTATGTACAATGGAACCAGAGAATGGAACAGAAGTAAAATTTACAATTTGAGATTAATTATGAACATTCTCAGCAGGCGATGAATCAGCAGGTAGATCCCCGAAAAATGTGTCAAAAGTGTACTGTTCAATATGTGAGCTAAAATAAGCAGTAGGTTCATTGGAATCATTCAAATTAGTGACTATTTCCTTCATGTATGGATCTCTACTGATTTTGATTTTATTAGGTCTCCCATTGTAAGGGAACCAAAAATGGGACTAGTCAGTAGCAAAATAACCTTTAATCTTTTCTGACCAATCCCTACTTAGCCACATTCCATATGCCTCGGGGATATCAGCCACAAATATGTCAATGGTTTGGTGGATTCTTGGATCAGTTGACAACATCAAAAGAACATTCTTCAACTCTCCTACTACCCTAACTTTTGATCGGTCAAGTTGAACTATTTGGGTAGGGAAAGGTTCCCAAGATGCATTCAGCTTCTTGCAGACAGATAATGGAATCACATTAAATGAAGCACCTGAGTCTATCATGCAATTATGCACATTCATATTAAAAATTTCAAAGGTGAGCAAGAAAGGAGGCGTTTTCTTTCCTCCAGGATTTTGGCTACCAAGTTGATAATATGTCTCTAAGTTGTTGTTTTGAACTTCTCTAGGTTTGTTCACAATCATGCTTTTAGGCAGACTGTCTCTCATGGCAGGGATTTTCAAAAGTTCAAAAAGAGATATGTTATCCTTTACCCTTTTCAAGTCATCAATCAAACTATATTCAATATCAGGAATGATAGTCTCTTTATGTGTTACTCCTTTTCCTTTATTTGGGGTAGATGTAGAAGGGGAAGCTTCCTGTGAAGATTGTCCTTTGCTCCTTGTGTTATAAGGATGTTGGACATTAAAAACAATCTCAGGCTCATATTCCTCGTCAGCCATAGGGAGTTCTAAAAAGTAACTAACAGTGTTGACCTGTTGGTCCTCTTCTTCATTAGGTGGTTCAGGATCCTGATTTTCTTTTGAATTTTCATCAAGGTGATCAAGAGGATTCTGGGATTTAGAAACCAGAGCTTTAAAAATGGAATAGATTTATTCAGAATTTAACCCCTCATTAGTAATAGCTGGGATTTGATTCTGAGGGGGTTGATAAGGTATCCTAAAAGGTGGTATTACGAATCCTTTGTTATTGGTTTGATTTTCAGTGTTGGTATTTTCCAAATTGACCATGTCATTAGAGATATTTTGAAGAAATTTTTTCATGTGATTCATTTCGAAAGGATCTTTGTTTTGCAAAGTGGGTTTAGGAGGATTTTCTTGTTTCTTGTGGGTGGTAGAAGGTTGATCAGATAGAGTGTCAAGATTATCTTTTAAACAAAACATGTCATTTTCTACCTGGATGGCTTCAGCAAAAGACTCCTGTAGGTTATCCTTGTGTGCTCTTTTGACCCACATAGAAATGGGGATAGGTAGACCTTTAATGTAATATGCAACCAATAATTATTCTGTAGGAAGAACAGTGGTAGGGATTCTATTTTTTAGGTAGGAGAATCTCTAGTTGAAATCTGTAACTCTTTCTTTTCCCTTTATTTTCATTGAGGACAGATCTATGACCAGATCCTCAGGGTTTTTATCGTCTCCAAATTTTTGGATGAAGACAGTTTCAAAATCTTTCTAGGAAGAGATCGATTTGGCTTCCAAGGCAAAATACTAGGTATATGATTTCCCTTGAAAGGTATAAGGGAACAACCTGCAAAATACGTCTTCATGTATCACACTTCTTAACCTAATGGCCTACATGAAGGTTTTAATATGGTCTAGTGCAGGAGATTTATCATCTGGATTAAATTTAGGAAGCCATTTTTCTGGATTTTTGGGAAGTCTATGTTGATCTCCAGGAACAAATACAACATCCTGGTCTAGCTAAGGTCTGTTTTGGCCTTCTGTCATTGGTATATCTTTTGAAGAAGAAGAACTCGAGGATGACCCATTGTCTGATGATTCCTCAGATGAGGATGATGATGAAGAAGGAGGTGTTGGTGGTGGTCCACCTGTTGCAACGCTGGGTTGTGGGATATGTTGATCTTGATCCATTTCTCAAAATAATGATGAGATTTGGATGTCAGGAAACAATTCCTGTCAAGTTGTGTACAGATTATCGAAATTTTGATTGTTCGTGTCAATCCAAGAATTGGTTGTTTGATGTTGTTGGGATAATATTTGTCTTGGGTTCTTATTTTCTTCATTTCTCTATTCAACCCGAGCAATGCTATCATGTGTACTTTTTCTTAATTTCTCAAGGGTAAGAGGCCCTCTAGTAGGCAATACAAAAATAATTTGAGGCCTTGATGTTTCTTGTCCTGTTACAGGAGTAGCAAGTATTATAGTTGGATCTTGAACTGGTTGTTCCGCAGATGTGGATGCTTGAGTTTGGCTCCTGGTAACGACCGGTATTCTTGCTGGAGGAAGTCTACTAGTGTTTTGGTTAGGCATGAGTGATCATGGCCTTCCTTCTAGCGCCATTTATTGAAGCCCCAAGTGTGATGCTGGAATATTTTCCAAGGAAAACAACAGAAGGTGACAACCCAATTTGAAAAGCTTCAAACAAACCTACGCAGGAGTGGTTCTATCCCCATATTCTTTGTTGTGACTGCCTCCTATAGATATTAGGCCTCCACTGGCACTTATGTGAATGGATCTACCTTCCTGTTATGGAAGATTAAAAGTGTTCTATGTTTGAGGGATAAGTAGTGTTAACTTAAGAAATATCTAATTAAGTTAGATATGGATTAGGAAATATGATTTAATTTTATAGAACAATCAGCGCTTGAATCTAATAAGTGTTTCGCTGATTAACAAACATGTGAATTGGATCTGTACTTATCAGCTTAAGACAAGACTAGACAATGACAATTAAATGATTTTACCTTAAGAGTTAAAGAATATAAGAGACTGTTCTATTAAAATATGCTAATTGAAAAAATGGCATCAATGTAATTATAATTATTTATCATTTGCAGAAATAGATCAAATGATTTAAATAAATAAATTCATTTAACACATAACAACACCTAGATCGTATGTCAAGTTAAATCTCACCTACAGATCGATGTATTCATTAAAGTTGCAAAATAAAACAGAGTTCATTTATAAACAGAAGTGAGAAATCAAAATCAATCAAAGAAATTTGACAAATCATACAAAAGAGATAGCAAGAGAAAACTAACTGAATTTCGTTAAGCCTGCAAAAAATTACAATGTATCAAAGAAACAGAGTATCTCCAGTCCTCTTTCGATGATTATCTCCCCTCCCTCTCCTATGAGATCTCATCCCCTTAAATAATAATTACATGAAATTATAAGGATAGATTTCGCATCAAATAGGGATCACAAAATATTTCTAATCTAGGACGTGCTAAGGGCAATTCGCCAGTCAGCCCACACATCTAACAACTCTTCTACATCTGGATATTTAGCCAGTTCAAGTGACAACTGGGTATTACAAGTGAAAGACTCAATCTCGTTCTGCTTTACTTTAAGCCTTGCACGCAGAAAGAGGTTAATCTTTATCACTTAGCTGATGAGTTCTTTGATTAAGTCTTTAACCTCTGAAATTTGAATGTACTCTAGCTGTTGAATTCGTTCCTTGGACTGTGTGCATATATCATCAACCTGTTTGATTGTAATCTTAGGTGGACAAGCCTTTTCGATAAGATCCATGGTTGGAAATTCTAGCATGATCATCAAGTTATCCGCTGCATACCATCTTCTACCACAAATTGCCTATGCTTTATGAGTTGTGTCCTCGACCGATTCACAAGCATGTCCCCATGCATCCAAAGATATTCTAAGCCTTATGAACTTGATATTGTCCAGAACAGGGATATCTTCAGGCTTTTCCTTAAGGTACTTCTGCCAATCAACTACATCTCCAATAACCTTTGTTCCTTCTTCCCTTCTCTCATTGTGTTGTTCAAGGACATCAGAATGACGCTCAAAAACATTGTATGTCTCCTGAATTTCATTCAAGGATTCAAATAATTTAACCAAAAGCTTCCTCTAGTCTTCATTTATCTCAAGAGTGATTTCCTTGAATTCTTCCATAGAAAACCTAGAGAAAGAGGAGGTAGCTTCTTTGGCTATTGAATCCTTCAACTACTTCTCAAGGAGTGTGATCTTCTCAGCATAGCCAATGTTGAGCAGTTGTGATTCCTGCAGCTGTTGTTGGAGGGATTCCTTTTGCTGCAAGTCTTTCACCTGAATGCCATGCTCATTTCTCAACTCTTGAAGTTGAGATTGATGTTGTTCTTCATTTTCAGTTTGCTTCTCCTTAAGCCTCTGTAATTCTTCTTTCCTAGCCTCAATTTCTTTATTTAAAGAGGTGACTGAATCATAATTCCCCCCCACAAAGGCTCACATTACTATAGCAGTTTCTAGTGCTTCTTGTTGGGTATCGGTGGTATTTTTCTTCCATATAACCTGGTTGGGAACAGGGCCCTGCTGATCAGGATCTTGGGGGCTGAGACCCGGAAGACTTGAATGCCGAGAGAGGAGGAGGTTAGGCATGCAAATTTGTCATAAAATTCACATGAAAAACACTAATCTTGCATGAGAATAAGCATGAACGAAAACATATGAAGTGAATGGGAGGTGAGGCTCAAAGAGGAGCCCCACCTCTGAAACTAATTACCAATAAGTCACTCAAATCTAATTAGTCTCACAATGAACAATAGAAAATAGGAGAGAAACCAAATGAGTAACTTGTTATTATGAGAAGGCTTGCTAGGCCTTTATATAGCATTATTACAATGTGTCTTGAGGCCATACCATGGGCCAAAACTATGTGCTACCAAATACCATGGATGGGAGAGGGTGGTCTCTCTGTTTAATGCTTTTATGATTAAATGGGAGAGGGTGGCCTCTCCATTTAATGTTTTTATGGCTTATACATCCAAATTTAGACCATATGCCCCCTAAAATTTGAATCATTCCTCCCCCCTTAGAAAATGGTCCCCATCATTTCATGCTAAAAAGAGACCCATGATTACAATGTGCTAGTTGCCAATGAAGAGAAGGGTTTTGTGTGGTTGACCCATAACCGTGGGTTTCTGGTTGACCCTAACCATTTACATTTTTATTTTTTTTAAGAAAAGCCAAAAAAAAAAATGGAATAATCATGACTTTGGGGGTTTTGAACATCCCTCTGCAAATTTATTCATCACTTCTGTTGCAGGTGATGAAATCCAATTCCGTTGAAGACCCATTTGAGCTACTGAATATATCTTTCCGTCAGTATATGGTACATGTTCTGAGGTGGTTCATGGAGTGAGAAAAAGTAGGCCGAATTTGAAGGACGTGCAGCCACGCTGGTTACAGACATGTGCAGCTTCAAACAACGATATCTTATAAACTAGACAACGAAATGAGATTCCGCGAAATACCCATTTTAGCTGACGGAAAGAGATTTCCAATGAACTATGGTAGACCTTCTGATATATCCTATAGAGTCTGTGGTGCTTGTTCAAATTTGATTGTACGTGCATCCGCAATGTGTAAAAACATGTGCTACTTCAAACAAGCATATCTCACAAGCCGAGAAACGAAATGAAAATCCGTAAAATACTCATTTGAGATGATGGAAAATTATTTGAAATGAGCTATGATAGACCTTCTGAAACATCCAGTAGAGTCTAGAAAGTCTCTTTAAAGTTTGTTGAAAATGTTGCAAACCAATGGATGTAGTGGATCCATGTATGGATGTAGCAGATCCAAATCCATGTATGGATGTAGTGAATCCATATCCATGTATGGATGTAGTAGATCCAAATCCATGTATAGATCTAGTGAATCCATGTATGGATGTAGCAGATCCAGATCCATGTATGGATGTAGTGAATCCAGATCCTTGTATGGATGTAGTAGATCTAGATACATGTATGGCCCAATAAATGGATTCCGATCATACCAAAAGGAAGTTTGTGATTGCTGCAAATATTTGAAACCCATAGAATGCTTGAAACCCTTGTTCCGGTGGAGAGCGTACCTGCTTTGATACCACTGATCTGGATCTTGAAGGCTGAGACCCGGAAGACTTCAATGCCGAGAGAGGAGGAGGTTAGGCATGCAAATCTATCATAAAATTCACATGAAAAACACTAATCTTGCATGAGAATAAGCATGAACAAAAACATATGAAGTGAATGGGAGGTGAGGCTCAAAGAGGAGCCCCACCTCTGAAACTAATTACCAATAAGTCACTCAGATCTAATTAGTCTCACAATGAACAATAGAAAATAGGAGAGAAACCAAATGAGTAACTTGTTATTATGAGAAGGCTTGTTATGCCTTTATATAGCATTATTACCATGTGTCTTGAAGCCATACCATGGGCCAAAACTATGTGCTACTAAATACCATGGATGGGAGAGGGTGGTCTCTCCATTTAATGCTTTTATGATTAAATGGAATAGGGTGTCCTCTCCATTTAATGTTTTTATGGCTTATACATCCGAATTTAGACCATATGCCCCCTAAAATTCGGATCACCTGCATAGTAGTCCCTCCCCTTTGTCTTTTAGCTCCTCTTTTCACCACTGCCTTCTCAAACTTGTTGTAGAAATATTCCACCATGGAAACCACA
Source organism: Larix kaempferi (assembly GCA_027924585.1). NCBI lineage: Eukaryota > Viridiplantae > Streptophyta > Pinopsida > Pinales > Pinaceae > Larix > Larix kaempferi. The sequence continues at coordinate 3,607,575 of BSBM01000125.1, read as the reverse complement.
GCATCCTCTCCAAATTCTGCCACTATGTCTGTTGGCAGGCAGTTTGATGAGTCAGCATCGCGGATGCTGCGCAAGGCCAAAGGTACCGCGAAAAGAGGAAAGTAGCAAGGCAACAAGTATTTTTCTAGTTTTGATTCATTTGGACCGCGTCATGTATATTTTGGGTCATTTAGATTGCACTATGGGGATTTTTGGGTCATTTGACCGCATTATGTGGGATTTTTGGTTAGTTTTTGTAGAAGTTTGTTAAGAAGTAGTTAGGCAGTTTCCTAAGTGGACCACAAATGTAAAGGTGTAAGCCTATAAATAGATGTAGGTTTGTAAGGCTTGGATATCTGGGATCAATCATCTATCTTTGAAGAGATTAACTTGTTGTATCTAGGTTTTTGCGAAGATAATATGATGTGACCGAGCTTTTGAGCAGAATCCCTGTGTATTTCTTGTTTATCTGTGGTAATGCATTTTGCGATATGAATATATGAATGATGCGATGTTTCCTTGCTGCAATTAATGCATTGTTGTTTTATCTGTTGCAATAATGGGTTCGTTCCTGTTGAATGTTGTCACGGTTATGATTAATGCTTGAGTTGAATGCTTAGATCTATTTCCGACAGGTTTCAATAAGTTAGTCAATTGATGCACAACATCCTCCTTCATTCGGCGGAAACTTGGTTCTGTCAACTCTCCCTCAAACATCTCGGGTGAGACCTCATCTGCTCTGCAGGTGTTGTTGGACAGGGTAAAACCTGTCCGGGTCGGTGCTCAGGGATATCGCAGTGGTTTGGGTGTCGACAGTGTCGGGAACCCCTGTCGACCGGTTTTGTGTCAACAAATGGTTTCATTGTCAGGACCGTAGTGCGAAGTGAAAGGAGGATATGTTGTGGCATCCGACAAGATCGGAGATCCAGGATTGGTTCGACCAAAAGCTGCGAGAGTTCGCTGAAAAAGAAAACAAGAACCCTGGGTTGTCGACAGATTGGTGGTTGGAAAAATATATTCACGATGGTCCACACGAATATTTTTTCTGTGAGTTCCCAATCATCCTATATGAGTTGTTGGAAAAATTGACCTTCCAAAAGAGGAACTTCCAAGGTGGTGAGTCGATAGCCTGGACCCCAGAACTAATCCAGAAGTTGCAAGAAGTCGACAACAAATCATCGTGGGATGTTGAGGTTTGGGTGGATAGCATACTGGAAGGGTATATCACTAAATTTTTGGTTGATACAAACAAGTCTTATAGTGGGGCTGAAAGGGAGTTCTTCAACGGGCCAAGGGGCCGGTTTCTGTTCTCGCTATAGTTGTCCATTAAAATGCTCATTTGCGAGAAGGGCATACTGAAGATGCACCTAGATCAGTAAGAACCCTAGTGGGCGGACGCTGTTGATACTGCTACGGCAGAGGGGAGGCACATGGAATGATAAGGGGTAGATGGGTGCAAGTCATGACGAGACTGTGAAGGAAGTCGAGGAAGAGAGTGGTCTTACAAGGGGAGGAGCAAGGTTTCGACAGGAAAAGAGGCAGAGGACAGGAGAAGGTCTTGCTGCGATCGAAACGCAAGGACACGAAGGAAGACCACATGGGACGAAGCGACCTCACAGTCCTGACAACGACAACCAGGATACGCCCAGGATAGAGGCAGGACCAAACCTCGATAGCAACGTACCCACGCCTCCTCTCACTATCTCTCAACCAATGAGAAATACAACTTTGACACCACCGTGTTCATCAGGTCCATAGAACATGATTACTAATAGCTCATCGACTGTAGGAAGGAATCCTAAGATGGTGGGAGAAGATGCAAAGTTACCACTGTTCCACAGAAATGGAATAGATAATCCTAAGCAGTACTGATTTTTATCCAAGGCAGTATGGACTGTGAAGCAAATTACTGATGATAATGCCAAGAAAGGACAATTGGCAACAACTCTTCAGGGTCGTGCATTAGACTGGTTCATGAAGTTTGTGTAGGTTCCTATCATGGGGGCTTCACTCAATAAACAACTATCATAGCATGTTCGATCGTGGCATATGAAACAATACCCCTAATTTCACTAAATATTGGAAAATACCTTCCAAAATCATTTTTTTAACCCCCTCCCAATATGCCTTCCCAATTTTAAAAAAACCCTATTTTCACTAGATATTGTATGTATCAATTTTTTCATTAACATTTTTTATACCCCTTTATATTTCTACCTAGTATATTGATATGATACGCCTCTTATGACCCCACATGCATTCTACAATGCACCTTGCTTATTTCGATGTATATCGTGGATGCACATTACTTCACCCACAATGCAATTACTCAACCACATATCATTATGATTTGCAACATCTAATGGTGTAATGAAGAGATAGGAGATCACTTCTTGTATGTCACTAGAGCCAATGCACATAGTACAACATTTAGATTGCATGTTGCAGTTCCCCAATCGCCGACTAAGGCTATTGTGGGCTAGGTATCCAAGCCCCCAGGGCCTGTAACAAGCTCTAGGAGGTTGGATAAACCTCCCAAGGCCTGTAAGGCACTAGTGGTTGGGTATTCAAGCCCCCAAGGCCTATCGAGGGCCTATAACAGGCCCTAGAGGCCTAGATCCTCCCAAGGATATTGGTAACAACTGGCTGAGTGCTACTGGTAACAATTGGCTGTCAATGACCACTGTCTCTCGACTATGATTGACTAGAAACCCACTTCACCACGAAACCCCTGGCCTCAAGCATGCCTCGAGACGCAATTTCCCTACATACGTGTAAGCTCGAGCCTTGCCTCAACCTGATTTCTCAACCGATCGTGATCCCGCCATCTCCATTTGGCGGATATTTTTCAGCCTGCCCATATAAAAAGGACCCCAAAGTATTTTTGTATTGTTACATTAAATAAAAAAACCCTTTGCCCCTTAATATATAAGCAATATAATTTTTAGGTTTTCATGAATACTTAATACCGTAGTATGCATGAACGTGGTATTATATTGCCTTCTAGTGCAGCCCCCGTGGTTCCTGTAGGCACTCCAGAAAAGACGTTGGATGAAGTTCGAGCTAGATTGGTTGCCTAGTTCAAAAAACCCAAGTCTGAAGTAGAGTATATTACAGAACTAAAAAAGATTAAGTAGTATCCCAATGAAACTATGTGGGATTTTGACTAGCGATTCAAAACACTGATGGAGAGGGTCAATTTCGACATGAGCAATATCCAACACAAAGAATGGTTCATTGCGGCATTGCTCCCACACATTTGACTATCGCTGATGCAACAGAACATTATGACGCCGAGTGAAGCCCTGTAAATCGCGATGCGATTGGAAGCTTCGCCGATTGGTGAGAACGCAGCTAATATGTCGCAGGTTTAGACCCAGTTGGCTAACTTGAGCTACAAGACCTGAAGAAGGGTAAAGAACAGCATAAGGAAGTGCGGTGTACGCGGTGCCACGGAGAGGGGCATACTAATGATAATTGCCCATACTTCTTCAATTATCTGGTTTCAGGAGCACCGAATCCATTGAACGACGGTGGTATGCCATGGTGTCGCATCTGCCAAGTATATGGGCACCGCCACCAGGAGTGTCGATACATGCAAAAGATGGTCACAAAACTGATGAGTCTGTATTGTACATTCTGCAAGTCTGTGGGACATGAAGACAAGGACTACCAGGCGTATGGGTTACTTCGTGAACGAACGTACGATGCATTCTATGTGAAGGATGACCAGCATGCCGTACAACAACCGCAACCGCAACCGCAGGTAGCTCAGCTGCTACCTCAACCGCAGGTCCAGTTTATACTGCAGCAGCAACCACAGCAGTTTATGCCACAATATGCTCCGATGCAAATGGATCCACAGTAGCCACAATGCATTCAAAAACCATAGTACATGCAGCAAGGGAAAGGCGTGTCACTGCACCCGAATACCATGCAGCAATAGTTCAATCAACCGCAGTACCAGCAGCAGGGAGGATTCCGTGGAGGATTCCGGGGAGGACGTGGTGGAGGATTTGGTCATGGAGGAGGACGAGGAGGTTGAGGACCTATTCAGTGCTATCACTGCGGGGTGTGGGGACACTACCAACGAGATTTCCCACAATTGCAGACACAATGTACGTTTTATTTTGTTACGGATCACACTGTGGAAAACTGTCTACAGTTGATTGGGCGATGGAAAGCGGGGAATGTTCCGCAACTACAGAACCAGAATCAAGTACAGCAACCAGTGCAGAATCAATTGCAACAACCGACGCAGAATCAGAACTAGCATCCAAATCAAAATGCCAACCAAAATATGAACCAACCTAGGAATCTGCCACTGAATCACACTCAGGGTGCTACTATTGTGACAATTTCTACGGAATTAAGGACGCAAAACGTTTTTGTCGCTATTATCACTCGAGGAGGTACGACAACGGGAGAGGATAGCCCACATCCACTCATTTTCTTAGTAGGATAGAATAAGGTATCATTTGACATTAATTCCGAGCGTGATGCATTCTTTCAGGCACGTCGTGCGATGGAAAAAGATTGCGGTAAGGCCATTATTTGTGACATGGCTCCTGTTTTTTATGCTACGTCAGAGGCAGGTCCATCATGGCAATTTGGGGCCTTGCATATTTTTTGAAAGTTGTTTATTGCTGGCATGGGATCCAGATGCTCTTGCCAAGATCGAAGGGTTGTTGCAGCGACTAGCCAGGGGACGACAAGAGTCCGCAGTAAACTCCTTACAGAGGCGGAAGATAAGTAAGGAGATGCGTATGAACATTCAAATTGGATATTATGAAGTTGATTCAATTATTCTGGATCTTGGTTCGGATGTCAACATCTTAACCAAGCATGCCTGGCAGAAAATGGGGAGTCCCAAACTGAGCTGGTCTCCCGTACAGCTCTGGTTGGCTAATCAGGCCAAGGTGACACCAATTGGGAGAGTCCACATCTGGTTGTGGACATTGAGGGAATGAAGACATATGCTGATTTTGATGTTATCGAAGTAGTTGAAGGGGGAAGTTCCTATCCCGCATTACTGGGGATTGGATGGGCTAACGACAGTGCAATCGTAATCAACTTTAAGAAGCAGATGATGAATTTTGAAAACTGCGATCTCAGAGTCATAGCTGTGTTGGATCCGGCTGAAGGACGCAGGTATATTGAACCAGTAAAAGATGAAGGTCCCAACGGATGGGACCGTGCATACAATATTTCAGAATATTATATTCATCCGACTGCCGACGGTGAGCTTGGGTGGAACAGATTCAGCTCTGCATCATCCGACTCTGATGATGCGTTAGAGAATTGGCATAACAGCCTGCATGAGGTGTCACTCCGCAAGTGTGGATTAGTCATTCAGTCATTATGTCGCGTTGCGACTGCAACTGTTGCACTTCCAGTATATGAAGGGCTATCTGGTTTGTCTGATTTTCTTGCGGTGTTCGAAGAAAAGGTTTCAGAACCACAGCGATCGCTGGCATTGGAGGAAGCGTTGAAGGCTGCTCCAGCATGCTGGTGGGTGACACATAAGAAGTCAATTGCAGGGTGGTCACAGTGCCGGATATTGATGATGGTTCGCTTTGGCAACACCAAAGTTTACCACAAAGGAAAATATGATGGACGGAATTACCCTGGCAGTCATTTGATGGAATGTCATATGTTGTGGGCATCGTGACCCAAAGATGAGTGGGTCCAAGCCTTCGTCCATACGCTGGATGAGATGCCGTGACCATGGTATACTGCAGCTGAATTGCAAGGGGAAATTACCACTTGGTTGGAGTTGACAGTTTGTTTTACTCATACATTCAGCTTCGCGGATGCCAAACCAGATGTCCATAATTCTTTCCAGATCATCCGTGACGTAGTTCTGAAGGTTGTTCTAGTGGCATACCCTGCGGATCCAAATAAGAACTACAAGATGCAGTCCATGATGGAATTTTATAATATCACTGGTGGGATGGAAGATGATGATGATCTGCGGAATGTCAATGTTCAGAAATCCGAAGGAAGTCACGATGTTGTAGCACCTGATGCACCAACTGATCCGATTAATCAACCGCTGAAGCTCCAAAAGGTCAACATTGGGACAAAGGACAGTCCAAAGTTCACAAATGTTGGGTACTATTGGGATGATGAGATGATCGGGAAGGTCACATACTTGTTGCATGAATTCCAAGACTTGTTCCCTACTAATTTTATTGAGATGAAGGGAATCTTAGGCAATCTGGGGGAGATGAAGATCCCGTTGAAACCGGATGCCAAACCCATCAGGCAGCGACCCTATCGACTGAATCCGTGCCATATGGAGAGGGTCAAAGTTGAACTTGATCGCATGTTGGATGTTGGCATTATTGAACTAGTTGAGGAGTCAGAGTGGATCAGTCCTATGGTGGTGCAGGACAAGAGGACCAGTGAAGTGCGCATTTGTGTCGATTTGCGGAAGTTGAATGACACCTGCTTGCATGATCCCTTTTCGACCCCATTTACTAATGAGATGCTCAAAGGCGTGGGTGGCCAAGAGATGTATTCTTTCACGGATGGATTCTCTCGCTATCACCATATCATAATTGCGAAAGAAGACCGCCACAAGACAACCTTCGTGACAGAATGGGGCTGTTTTCATTATACAATGATGTTGTTTGGGTTGAAGAATGCACCGAAAATATTCTCTCGAGTAGTCGTTGCTGCCTTTAGGGATTTCATTCAGAATTTTTTGCAGGTGTACATGGATGACTAGACAGTCTACGGCTTGATCAGCGATCATCTGGAAAATCTGCGATTGATGTTGGAGCGTTGTCGACAGCATCAGATATCGCTGAACTTAAAGAAGTGCATCTTCTGTGCACCATTTGGAATATTACTGGGTCACATTGTGTGCAAGCAAGGATTGTTAGTCGACCCAGCAAAGATTGCGCTCATTCTGAGCTTAACACTACCGACGAATGTCAAACATTTGAGAGCAACGTTGGGACACAATGGGTATTATCGCAACTTCATCCGGGGGGTATGTAGCGATCACGGCCTTTATGGAGAAGTTGTTGAAGAAAGATGCAGTATTTCAGTGGAGTCTTGAATGTCAAGTTAGTTTTGAAACATTGAAGGCTAAGATGGCTTCAGTGCCAATATTGGTATTTCCGGACTGGAGCAAGGAATTCCATGTCCACGTCGATGCCTCATCGATAGCGCTGGGAGCAGTGCTCACGCAACCAGGGGAAGGGAATTTGGATCACCCCATTGCTTTTGCAAGTCGAAAGTTGTCGTCTGCAGAGAAAAAATATACAACGATAGAGAGGGAAGGTCTGGCGATGGTATATGCGCTGCAGAAGTTCAAGCATTACCTATTAGGCGGTCACTTCAATATGTTCACGGACCACTCTGCATCAAAATATCTGGTCAATAAGCCTATGTTGGGGGGGGAGATATGTCGTTGGATACTTCTTTTTCAGGGATTTGATTTTGAAGTGATTGTGAAGCTAGGACACTTGAACGCAGGACCAGATCATCTGTCACGGATTGAGACAAGAGAGGAACCCACCAACATTGAAGATGGGTTTCCAGATGTGCAACTATTTAAGGTTGAAGCAGCTGACGAGTACTACAAAGAACTCATTAAGTTCCTAGTGACGGGTACCACACCGGAAGGGTTGACCACCAATCAGAAGAAGCAGTTGGTGGTCAAGGCTGCAGACTTCCAGCTGATTGCATGTGAGTTATACAAACTGGGATTGGACGAGATATTGAGGCGCTATGTCTTGCCTCATGAGCAAGGGAAAATCTTGTCAGAAGCACATGCAGGAGTAGCTGGTGGGCACTATGGTGGTCGTGCGACTTCCCAAAAGGTGCTTCACGCAGGACTTTGGTGGCCGACACTTCACAATGATGCAAAATATTATGCGCGAACCTGTGATGTCTATCAAATAACTGGGAAACCCTCTAGGAGGGATGAGATGCCTTTGAAACCTCAAGTGACACTGCAACCATTTGATAAATGGGCAGTGGATTTCGTGGGCCCCATCAACCCACCTGGGAAGTGCACTGGTGCAAGATACATCATCACAGCGACAGATTATTTGACAGGATGGGCGGAGGCTGCACCAGTCATAGAACAGCAGCGAACTTCTTATTTGACAACATCGTCACTCGTTTTGGCTTCTCGAAGGTGTTGATGAGTGATCAGGGCGGTCATTTCATCAATTGCACCGTCAGCGCATTGACAGCGGAGCTGTAGATACAACATAAGAAGAGCATGCCCTATCATCCGCAGGAGAATGGGATAGTAGAATCTTTCAACAAGGTCTGGGAGCACGCATTGACCAAAGGTTGTAATGTGAACCGCGATGACTGGGACCTGAAAATTCCAGCTGTTTGTGGGCGTATCGCACCACTTGTAAAAGGTTGATGGGATAGACACCATTTAAGTTGGTATATGGGTAAGAAGCGATTATGCCTATGGAGTACATCGCCCCGAGTCTACTCATCTCAACAGCAATAGGTATGGATGATGAAGTGGTGTTAGGAGAACATTTGGCGCAGCCCGTGCATCTTGAGGAAGAATGCTTCATCGCAGGCTTCCACTAGAGTGTGGAGAAGGATCGACAAAAGGCTTGGCATGATTTCCATATCAAGAATAAATAGTTTCAGCAGGGTGACTTGGTGTTGTTGTACGACAGCAATTTTATGAGGCACTCAGGGAAATTGCAGATGCATTGGCTTGGTCCATATCACATCAGTCGCATAACTTCAGGAGGAGTAGTACAGTTGTAGCAGTTAGATGAAATGATGCTCCCAAAGTTGATCAATGGTAGTAGGTTGAAGCCCTACAGGACAAGCTCAAAGAAGCGCGACGCCTGAGTCGCATCGGAAAACCAAAAAAAACATGCAGGATGCTCGGTGGCAGGATGGCGCACCAGCAGGGACAGAATGTGTAAGCAGAAGTGCTTGTGTCACAGCTTGGGAGAAGGTTCACGACAGTGGTAGGGTTGTGACCAAGTCAAATAAGCAATCATTCTGAATCATGAGCAAAAGATACTTTTTTTACTTGGCAGGTATGATCGTTCGCTGGCTTGGATTGGCGCTGGTGTAATGCATGTTTGGCACATGGAACACGACGTGGAAGTATGGCCACGGGTACCAAGGATGATGGTTCGCACGATGTGGTACGCATGACAGCTGAAGGGAGTATGGTCACCATTCAGCCCGTCCGCAGTATGGTCTACACACGTAGGAACTAGCGGGATGGTATGATGGGCACCTTACGTGAACAAGTTTACGAATGATTTTTGAGGCAGACGTTTGGACAAGGGCGCTGCATAAATACAGGTATTGGAGGCTATCCAAACAACGTGGTATTCACCAGAGAAGAGGACTTCATGTTGTGCAAGGGGCAGGCATCTAATTGAGTTAGGAATTCCAAGGAGGCTGTGGAAATGATCCATTTCATTTCGTAGGGTGGCACATCATGTGCGTTGAGAGTTTGAACGACAAGTGTGCATGAGCGCCTGGAGCAGGTGTTGATGTATATGTAACTTCGGAATGTATTTCACATATATGCATATTGTATTCCTATAGAGATGGTATTATTCCTCTATAAGGAAGTGTCGTAATTTATATTGTAAGTGTCATAACTTATACTTGATGGGTTATTAGACCACCTTATTTGGGGTCGGCCCTGTATAAGTCATGTGGGTCAAAGGGTTATTAAACCACCCTATTGGGGGTCGGCCCAATCAGCATTATTTTATGTGGTAAAGTTCGAGCCTACATGAGTTAGGTAAAAAGGAAAGTCAAGTCAAGTATAAATAGAGTGCGGGAGGCACTCTATTTGCTCACTCACTTCTCACACATGCACTCAAGGAGGAGTGGTGCACTTATGGAGGAGGAGGATCTGCTGCTAGGTTATGGCTATCTCTCTTGGTTGGTTGTATCATTGCTCTATCTATCTCTGAGGAAGTTATTGGAGTTTTTCACCTTTATGGTTTTCCCCAAGTAAATCTTTGTGTCTCTTGTGTGCTTGCATTATTGTCTCCATGATTGATATGCTGTAGATATGCTGTACATTTTGTTCTCTCAGTTAAGATCCTAGATCATATTGAAGTAAATTCAGAAAATTTAACATGGTATCAGAGCTAGCCTGAAAAAAGGCATGATATGGCATGTATGACACTTGTTGCACTTACGATGCTAGGGCTTGATATAGAAAAAACCAGTCATCGTAGCACTTTCGCTATAAATCCGTTTTGGAAAAGTTTTCAGATCTGAAATTGTTATGGGACGAAGATTAAATCTCTAGGTACCTTGTGTCCAACGGAAAACCTCTAATTCGTTGTACTTTGTGATTTATGATCTGTACAATATAGGGTTTCTGCCTCTTCCAGATCTGAGTCAAAATCAGGTGACCTTGGGAAAAAGGTCATATCTTGGGCTAGGAAGCTCCAAATGAAATTTCATAAAAAGTAACAGGTAGTACACAGTTTGTAATATCTCAGAAAACTTTTTCAGAGGCCGAAAATGAACCAGTGACATGTGGCACGCCGTACAAGTTCGCTCTCCTATATTATCCCATAAAAAGGTCACGTTGCGACACTTGGAATAACTCTCTCTCAGAGAGTCCAATTGAGGTCAGACCTGTCAGGATGGAAAGATAACAGGCCGAGCTATCTCAGGAAACGTTTTCAGAGGCCGAAGTTCAAACAGTGACACGTGGCATGCCGTACAAGTTCACACTCCTGAATTATCCCAAAACAGGTCACGTTGCGACATTTGGAATAACTCTCTCTCAGAGAATCCAATTGAGGTCAGACCTATCAGGATGGAAAGATAACAAGTCAGGATATCTTAGGAAACGTTTTCAGACCCTGTGGATCAAAAGGTTCAGAGTTACACCAGAAACAATCAGGTACATATTTCTGTCAAAATAGAATTATTTTTGAGTACCTTCATTCATGGCTTCCGGAATTTAGGGCTTTGGAGAAAGTTGGAATTTTTGTAATCGGAGACCACATCTGGATGCTACTCATCAAAATATAAATTTAGATACCAAGATCATAATTTTTGGTTGGGCAGAAGGTCGGGCTTGATTAGACCCTAGTTCAGGACTTTGATCAGAAAAGTGGAAAATTAGGGCTTCTGTAAAAATGGGAATTTTTGAAATCTGTGACCACGGCTGGAAGCTCCTCAGAAAAATAGAAGCTTAGAGCTTTGGATCAAACATTTTGATTGGGTAGAAGAGTGGGCTTCATCAAACCCCAGTTCAGGGTCACGTCCAGTGAATCCAGAAGTTTCAAAAGCAAAATTGAGGAGTGAAACTTTGCAGTTTTCAAATTCTGAATATACCAACTTGATCAGCTCATCAAGGCACATATTTCTATCCTGTCAGAAGTTTGAAATTCAAAGTTTGAATTTTTGGGGTTTCTCTGACAAACCCATATCCAGCTCAAGGTCCATTTCTTGCAAATCAAGTGGATTGGGTTAATCCTAGAAGAAGATGGATTGATCATCTGCATGAGTGAAGAAGTTCCTGTTTCAGAGGGAGATGAGGCTAAGGCCTTATATAAGAAGATTACAAGCGATTTCGACAGGTATGACTCATCGAGGTATGTTTCGATATTTTTCCATGATTAAGTTTATGGTATGTTTGTCTTCATGTTATTATGGTTAGTACAATTTTGATTTTAGATTTGCCGTATCACCTTAACAAAATTATGAATGCATGATAGAATATATTCATTGGTTAGGGTGTTGACACTTATGATTGTACTAATGCATTATGGTGTTGTATGAGGTTTATTTTGTATACTAACATGAAAGGTACACCAAGAAAGACAAATCATGTTCTGGTCCAAGAACATATGATCATGATAACATGAGGACAAAGATTCATCCATTGTCATGAATCTCATAGAAGATCCATTTACGAGGTATGTATAACTTGGTTTTGTAATAGTTAACCTATGAGATATACAGGTTACTAGCACAAGTCATTGAAGAAGAACAAGAAGACATCATGTGAGTATGTTAGACATAAATAGCTAGCATGCTAATCCAGGTATGTTTTTCCTATATCAAGTTAGAATCCTACCTTGTGTTAGGATCTTATACTGTTGTTGATAATGATTATTCATGAAGTCATAGGTTTGAATAATCATGGTTGTATGCATGTTATGTTTCTTATGATTTGACTAACCTTAAGAATTCTACATAAACCTTGAATGCTAATGCTTATTATTTTCTGTTTGAAATGATCATGACTATACATGCTTGAGATTATTGTGTTTTAATAGTATACTAATGAATGTATGATTTTATATGAGATCACAAGGATAACACAATCATGATACTAATAAGCATGCATAGGAACCAAGGATGAATGTAAGTTCAAGGACAGGCAATCCAGGAAGCAAAGATCAAGAGGGAGTACACTCCAATGGTTTATGCAAGGATGCAGATATTCAGAGGGAGTTGACCATCTCTCTACATCCCACAACAGAAAGGTGTAGAAGAAGCTACTTTAGATTAAGACTCCAGCAGCTCCTGCAAGGAAGCGAAGACTCAGAGGGAGTCCACCCAACGAACAAACAAAGATAAGTATTTGAATTGTCGTTTCTTAAATAATATTGTTCAATAATGTATATACTGATGTTCCTAGAATTAGGTTGTGTATTATGCATATTAGAATAATTGCATTGATGAACAGTATACTCCTAATATGCATGGGTAAGTGGCCTATGGCACTGTACAACATTCCATTGCTACTTATCTAGAATGAAACCTCTTTGCTGACATGTTGGGAGTTGTGCACACTCTTAACAATGTTCTGGTATAGACTGGAAGGCATCTAGAAAGTTACGGAATATGGATAAATGTTGTATTGAAGCATTGGCTAAGATAATTGCATGACTGTATGGCATATTTCTTTATGTGTAAGAATTTGTTCTGAAAACTATGAGATGTTTTCTAATCATGCAATTTAACTTGTTGTGTAGGAAAGATCGTATGCCATCTCCTACAAAAGAAGAACTACAACATTTGTTCCAGCAACAAAGATATATATTGAAGATATTGAAGTTCCCAAGATCTGGGATGAAGAAATAGAATGCCATGATCCGTCGATCATGAAGAATGATGTTTGGGATGTAGTCCCAAGAACTGAAGGGAAGTTTGTTATGACTTCCATATGGAACTATCAGATCAAGCATGTTGCAGATGGCAGCATTGAGAAATATAAAAGTGATGAAATAGAAGATGCACCAGATGAATTTCAAGACAGCATGGTGTAGTCATATATATGTGCAGAACTTGCGGATGATGCACTATTTGTTTTTTTGGCATGGAGGTGTGGCAGAGTGTAGATGGAATCTTCCTTGGACAAGGGAAGTATGCAGTAGAGATCCTGAAGAGGTTCGGGATGATGGATTGCAAGGCCATGGCCACACCTATGGCATCGAATCTGAAGTTTCTATGTGATGCTTCATATGAGCTGGTTGATGTCTCTATGTATCGTCAGATGATTGGGTCATTGATGTACCTGATGAACACGAGACCAGACATTTGCTTTGCTGTGAACACATTGAGCCAGTTCTTGACGGATCCGAGGAGTGTTCACCCGGTTGTTGTAAAGCATGTTCTGAGGTACCTGAAGGGTACAGTAGATTATGGGCTCAAGTATGAGGTGAATCAAAAGTTTAACCTGCAGGGTTATGTTGATTCAGATTGGGCTGGCAGTGCTGCAGACAGGAAGAGCACATCTGAGTGTTGCTTCAGTATGGGATCAGGTGTGATCTCTTGGTTTAGCAGGAAGCAGTCCTGTGTAGCACTAAGTATAGCTGAGGCAGAGTATGTTGCAGCCTGTTCATCTAGTTGTGAGACAGTATGGCTACGGAAGCTACTGTCTGAGTTATTTGATCTCCCGTTGGAGGCTACTGGTATCTTCTGTGATAACCAGAGTTGTGTGAAGCTGTCCGAGAACCCAGTGTTTCATGACAGGTCGAAACACATAGAGATCAAATATCACTATATCAGGGATATGGTGCAGAGAGGAGCTGTGAAGCTTCTGTATGTTGCGACGGATGAGCAGATTGTAGATGTGCTGACGAAGCCACTACCCAGAGTGAAGTTCGAGTACTTCAGAGAGAGGCTTAGCGTTCTTCAGATCGAGGACACTTCGAGGAAGAAGTGATGGACACATTTGTTGAATCCATTCCAAGCATGTTGGAAGGAGGATCCTTCACATGGCTGTGGATGTAAGCGCTGGATAATGGGCATCAGGATGATGTTCTGGTTTCTGCTTGGATATGATCAGTTGGATCATTTATGTATGTATGCATCATGTTGGATGTTGGATATGATCAGTTGGATCATGTGTATGTATTTTGTATATGCATCATGTTGGATGCTTGGACTATGTCTCTGTATATGTATCAGGTGGATACATTGTATGATCAGGTGGATCATGTATGGTGATATGTATCATGTATCAGGTGGATACATTGTATGATCAGGAGGATCATGTATGATGATATGTATCAGGTAGATACTTGGTATGCATCAGGTGGATGCATTCATGATCAGGTGGATCATGCAGCAGGATGTTGCAGTGATGATCAGGATGATCATGGATGATGAGCTTCAGGATGTTGCTCCAGATGACATGCAGCAGGACGTTGCAGTGATGATGATCAGGATGATCATGGATGATGAGCTTCAGGATGTTGCTCCAGATGACATGCAGTAGGACGTTGCATTGATGATGATCAGGACGATCATGAGTACATTAGGATGATGTATGGTGAGTATCAGGTTGATACTCTGTGGCCGTGGATCAGTTTGTGCAGATGAGCATGTCTGGGAGATCCTATAGGTCGGAGTTGTGTACCCGTAACAGCCTGGGATGCTCTTTCGAGACATTGCTCTGGGAGGACATGTAATTTGTGCCCTGGGAGATTTCAGGTCAGAGTTGTGTACCCGTAACATCCTGAGATGCTCTTGCGAGGTTTTGTCCTATGGCATGTAATTTGGGCCCTGGGAGATTTCAGGTCGGATTTGTGTACCCGTAACATCCTGAGATGCTCTTTCGAGGTTTTGCCATGACCACATGTAATTTGTGCCCTGGGAGAATTCAGGTCGGAGTTGTGTACCCGTAACATTCTGATATGCTCTTGCTAGGTTTTGTGGTGGACCACATGTAATTTGTGCCCTGGGAGATTTCAGGTCGGAGTTGTGTACCCATAACATCCTGAGATGCTCTTTCGAGGTTTTGTGGTGGGGTCACATGTAATAGCGCCCTGGGAGATCCTACAGGTCAGAGTTGTGTACCCGTAACATCCTGGGATGCTCTTTCGAGGTTTTGTGACGCACGTAATAAGTCCTGAGGATACCACAGTATGGCCAGTGATGATGAAGACCTGCAGGTGGTGGGCCTACATCCAGTATGAAAAAGGATTGGCTCTGTATAACTTCCTATGACGAGTAGATTCAGAGATTGATTGAGATAGCAGCAGCAGTGACGATGATGATGACTCGATGACGATTATCCAGTGACGATGATCCAGAGAAGATGACTTGTGCTAGAAGAACTGTGCTGAGAAATACCTTCCTAGTTAAGAGGGAGTGTTGATGTATATGTAACTTCGGAATGTATTTCACATATATGCATATTGTATTCCTATAGAGATGGTATTATTCCTCTATAAGGAAGTGTCGTCATTTATATTGTAAGTGTCGTAACTTATACTTGATGGGTTATTAGACCACCTTATTTGGGGTCGGCCCTGTATAAGTCACGTGGGTCAAAGGGTTATTAGACCACCCTATTGGGGGTCGGCCCAATCAGCATTATGTTATGTGGTAAAGTTCGAGCCTACATGAGTTAGGTAAAAAGGAAAGTCAAGTCAAGTATAAATAGAGTGCGGGAGGCACTCTATTTGCTCACTCATTTCTCACACATGCACTCAAGGAGGAGTGGCGCACTTATGGAGGAGGAGGATCTGCTGCTAGGTTATGGCTATCT
Organism: Larix kaempferi; assembly: GCA_027924585.1. Classification (NCBI taxonomy): domain Eukaryota; kingdom Viridiplantae; phylum Streptophyta; class Pinopsida; order Pinales; family Pinaceae; genus Larix; species Larix kaempferi. The sequence continues at coordinate 3,591,596 of BSBM01000125.1, read as the reverse complement.
CTCTTGGTTGGTTGTATCATTGCTCTATCTATCTCTGAGGAAGTTATTGGATTTTTTCACCTTTATGGTTTTCCCCAAGTAAATCTTTGTGTCTATTATGTGCTTGCATTATTGTCTCCATGATTGATATGCTGTAGATATGTTGTACATGTTGTTCTCTCAGTTAAGATCCTAGATCAGATTGAAGTAAATTCAGAAAATTTAACATCAGGAAGCACCGTGGGCACTCGAGTGTCACAAAGACGAAGTCTCATCCAAGATGTCTAGGCATATGGTGGTAGTTCGAAGCCTCGTGGTCCCTGCGACAACAAACATGATTGGGGGGCATCCCCCTTGTCCCAGTAGTAGGTGTTTACCGGTGTGAAACAGATGTGCCAGATCCATTGGCATGTTTCGCACCTCGACGCTATTCATAAATTTCTCCTCAGTCGACTCTAGGTTCCTAGAGACTAGAGGACGAGGGTGAGAAGTACATGACAGCAATCCGGTGATCATCACACTAGAGGGAGCAGAACATCACAGTGATATCCAGACAGCAAGAACAGTTGCAAAGATACAGTCCAGCGACAGACGAGCCTGAGTACACCATGTCCTCCTGACATGGCTAGAGGGCGAGCCACAAGATTGTGTTGGGGGCTTGTTGGCAGGCGGTTTGGTGAATCAGCATTGCAGCATCGCGGATGCTGCGCAAGGCCAAAGGTACCGCGAAAGGAGGAAAGTAGCAAGGCAACAAGTATTTGTGTAGTTTTGGGTCATTTGGACCGCATCATGTATATTTTGGGTCATTTAGACCGCACTATGGGGATTTTTGGGTTATTTGACCACATTATGTGGTATTTTGGGTTAGTTTTTGTAGCAGTTTATTAAGAAATAGTTAGGTGGTTACCTAAGTGGACCACAAATGTAAAGGCGTAAGCCTATAAATAGATGTAGGTTTGTAAGGATTGGATATCTGGGTTCGATCATCTATCTTTGAAGAGATTATCTTGTTGTATCTGGGTTTTTGCGAAGATAATATGATGTGACAAAGATTTTGAGCATAATCCATGTGTTTTTCTTGTTTATCTATGGTAATGCATTTTGCGATATGAATATATGAATGATGCGATGTTTCCTTGCTACAATTAATGCGTTACTATTTTATCTGTTGCAATAATGGGTTCGTTCCTGTTGAATGTTGTCGTGATTATGATTAATGCTTGATTTGAATGCTTCGATATATTTATAACATGTTGCAATAAGTTAGTCAATTGATGCACAAAATCCTCCTTCATTCAGCAGAAACTTGGTTCTGTCAACTCTCCCTCGAACATCTCGAGTGAGACCTCATCTGCTCTGTAGGTGTTGCTAGACGGGGTAAAACCTATTCGGGCCGGTGCTTAGGGAGATCGTGGTGGTTTGGGAACCGATAGTGTCGAGAACCCCTATCGACTGGGTTTGTGTCAACAATGTCTAATGTAGAAGTAGATACATCAGAAGTCGAAACCAAAGGTGCAGTTTCGGAAAAGCAGAAGTTGGAATTGGGATGGTAATTTGGGTGGTAGAGATGGAAGGATAAATGATGTTGGAAACTGATGGTGAAAAGGATGAAGTGGGAGGATAATTCAAGGTGACAGTTTTGGGGGGTGAAATAGGAACTGAGATTACTGATGGTTGTGAGGATACAGCTGGGACCTGGACTTCAGTAACCTGTGGCAATAAGGTTGAAAGTGGAGTTACCAATGACTCTTGTGAAGTGATGATAGGAATGGCAGGTGTTTCAACTATTGTGGATGATGGAAGGGTGACATCAACTGATGAGATGGAAAGGAGTGTAGTGGAAGTAAGCGGAGGTGTATAGGTAGATGCAGTAGTCACTATGGTTACTTATTGAAAGTGGAGATCTGGAAGAGGATCATCCATGACTATACCTACTAAAATATCAGCAGAAGTTGTTGTAACAGTAACTTCTTGTAAAACAGGAACAACGAGTGGAAAAGAAGATGGAAGCCTTTCATCCTCTAAATCACTGTCATCAATCATGGTCACCACTAGTACATAGCTTCAAACCTTTTATTTCTTCGCTGGGGTGTTTGTTGCACTAACCTGAGTATCCACCACTGAAGACATCTGTACCAATTCTCTTTTCATCTTAGTAGCCAACTGAATCAAAGCATTGAGATTAGCTAGAGGCCTAGGTTGTGTTAATTCTTCCATAGGGGTATTTCCCTTGTCATCAAAATGGTAGGTAAGCATCAAAGGGGTGCTTTCTTTCTGAGCTTCTTTCTCTACCTTGTCCTTCTACACCTTTTCATCAAGAGATAGCTCAAACTTTCTATATTGCATAACTTTAGCTTTGAGCTCATGTTGATACTGAAAAATAAAATTATTTTCTTCCAAAGAGGAAGTCTTATTCAGGACCTCAGCAAATGAATCAACACCCTGGTAAATAGAATCATCCGGATCAGTTTGATGAGCATACTCACTCTTCATGTACTCCTATGCAAAATGGTTTTTCAGAAAAGAATTAGGATCATACATCCTCTTTGGGGATTTCCCGAGCTTGAGGGAAACTACCTTCTTTCCAAGTAACCTAGCATGGGTTGAATTTTGAATTGTCAGAGGCCTTAGGTGAAGTAGGAAATTTGGCCATCCTCTTCCCTTTGCACCAATGATTTTTGGGAAGAGACCATCTGTTACTGTCTGATAAGCAATCTCTTCCAAAATCAGTCTATCTGGCACAATTATGGGAAACAGGCGAGCTCTGTTGCTTCCCCAAATCCTGACATAGGACAAATACTCTCCTACATACCAATCACCCATAGTGGAGACCAGTGCCTTAGCATGTTTAGAAAAAGTGGGATCATTTTCCTCGAAAATCATAAACTAAATTGAGCCAACAAGATAGTCGAAGATATCATAAATTAAAGGCATGTAATTATCTTCCCACGGTGCTGAGCAATAAATATGAACAGGTGGTGCGGATAGGTTCCAATTCCATCCCTGTTAAATTTTGAGCATTAATTCACTATACTCTAGGATATTCACTGAGAGAATAACATATATAGTATATCAATGCATAACAATCACAATAATTATGACAAGCATCACAAGAATCAAAAGCATGAGAGACAAGAGACACAGAGTTTCCGTGGGGAAAACCCTAAGGTGAAAAACCCCACAACTTCCTCAGAAATAGAGAGAGCAATGGCTCAACCAAAATACACTGAGATAGTCTCCTAGTAGCAGATGATCCTCCTCCTCACTAGTGCGCCACTTTCTGAGTGAGAGAAGTGTGACTTTTCGAATGATCCAGATAGAGATCTCCCGATCTCTATTTATACTTAACCTGTTTGCCTAGTTACACTATGGGGCCGACTTGTATATCTAGATACATCCACAATATAATATATATTTCAGGTCCGACCCCACACATGGTGGTCTAATAACCCATCGGCAAGTACACACACTTGCGACACTTGTCAATCCACATGACGACACTTCCTTATAGAGGAATAACACATCTCTAATAAGGGTACAATAAATATATATGAAATAAATAGATGAAATACATTCCAAAGTTACATATACATCAACACTCCCTCTTGACTAGGAAGGTATTTCTCGACACAAATTTGCTAGACAAGTCTTCTTCTCAGGATCATCGTCATCGATGCATCGTCGTCATCATCATCACTGTTGCTGCTATCTCAACCAATCTCTGACTCTACTCATCATAGGAATTTCTACAAAGCCAGTCCTTTTTCATACTAGATGTAGTCCCACCACCTGCAAGTCTTCGTCATCACTGGCCATACTGTGGAATCCTCAAGACTTATTACGTGCGTCACAAAACCTCGAAAGAGCATCCCAGGCTATTACGAGCACACGGCTCTACCTATAGGATCTCCTAGGGCCATATTATATGTGACCTCACCACAAAACCTCGTAAGAGCATCCCAGGCTATTACGAGCACACAGCTCTACCTATAGGATCTCTCAGGGACAGATTATATGTGATCACCACAAAACCTCGCAAGAGCATCCCAGGCTATTACGAGCACACAGCTCTACCTATAGGATCTCCTAGGGACATATTATATGTGGTCACCACAAAACCTCGCAAGATCATCCCAGGTTGTTACAAACACACAGCTCTACCTATAGGATCTCCCAAGGACAGATTATATGTGGTCATGGAAAAACCTCGCAAGAGCATCCCAGTACTTATTACGGGCACACAGCCCAACCTATCGGATCTCCCACGGACATATTATATGCCATAGGACAAAACCTTGAAAGAGCATCTGCCAGATATCCCAGGGACAGATTATATGCCATAAGAAAAACCTCGAAAGACTATCTACAGATCTCCCAGGGCCAAATTATATGTCCTCCCAGAGAAAAACCTCGAAAGAGCATTTGCCAGATATCCCAGGGCCAAATTATATGCCATAGGAAAAACCTCGAAAGACTATCTGCAAATCTCCCAGGGCCAAATTATATGCTCATCTGCACAACCTGATCCACGGCCATAGAGTATCAACCTGATACTCACCATACATCATCCTGATGTACACATGATCATCTTGATCATCATCACTGCAACATCCTGTTGCATGTCATCTGGAGCAACATACTGAAGCTCGTCATCCATGATCATCCTGATCATACAATGCATCTACCTAATGCATACCAAGTATCTACCTGATACATATCATCATACCTGATCCATCTGATCATACAGTGTATCCATCTGATACAAATACAAATACATGATACATATCACCATACATGATCCACCTGATCATACAATGTATCCACCTGATACATATACAGATACATGGTCCAAGCATCCAACATGATGCATATACAAAATACATACAAATGATCTTACTGATCATATCCAGCATCCAACATGATGCGTACATACATATAAATGATCCAACTGATCATATCCAGCATCCAACATGATGCGTACATTCATATAAATGATCCAACTGATGATATCTAGCATCCAACATGATGCATACATACATATATAAATGATCCAACTGATCATACAAAGCAGAAACCAGAACATCATCCTGATGCTCATCATCCAGCGCTTACATCCATATCCATGTGAAGGATCCTCCTTCCAACATGCTTGGAATGTCTTCAGCTAATGTGTCCATCACTTCTTCCTCGAAGTGTCATCAATCTGAAGAACGCCAAGCCTCTCCCTGAAGTACTCGAACTTCACCCTGGCTAGTGGCTTCATCAGCACATCTGCAATCTGCTCATCCGTCGCAACATACAGGAGCTTCATAGCTCCTCTCTGCACCATATCCCTAATATAGTGATATTTTATCTCTATGTGTTTCGACCTGTCATGAAACACTGGGTTCTCGGACAGCTTCACACAACTCTGGTTATCACAAAAGATACCAGTAGCATCCAACAGGAGATCAAATAACTCATACAGTAGCTTTCGTAGCCATACTGCCTCACAAATAGCCGAACAGGATACAACATACTCTGCCTCGGCTGTACTCAATGCTACACAGGACTGCTTCCTGCTAAACCAAGAGATCACACTTGATCCCATACTGAAGCAGCACCCAGATGTGCTCTTCCTATCTGCAGCACTGCCTGCCCAATCTGAATCAACATAACCTTACAGGTTAAACTTTTGATTCGCTTCATACCTGAGCCCATAATCAACTGTACCCTTCAGGTACCTTAGAATATGCTTTACAACAACCAGGTGAACACTCCTCGGATCCATCAGGAATTGGCTCAATGTGTTCACCGCAAAGCAAATATCTGGTCTCGTGTTCATCAGGTACATCAAGGACCCAATCATCTAACGATACATGGAGACACCAACCGGATCAAATGAAGCATCACATAGAAGCTTTAGATTTGATGCCATAGGTGTGGCCATGGTCTTGCAATCCATCATCCTGAACCTCTTCAGGATATCTACTGTGCGCTTCCCTTGACCAAGGAAGATCCCACCTGCACTCTGCCACACCTCCATACCTAGGAAATAATGCATCATTCCCAAATCTTTCATATCGAACTCGGCAGTAAGCTTCCTCTTAGTATCTGCAATCAATCTATCATCTCCTGTTACAAATAAGTCATCTACGTACAGAAGTAGAATCACAGGATTCCCTTCCTAAACTTTGTAGTAAAGGTTGGAATCCGCTTTACTCTTGGTAAATCCCAAACTAGATAGGAAACTGTCCATCCTACCATACCAAGTTTTGGGAGTTTGCTTCAAGACATACAAGGCTTTCTTCAATCTGCACACATATGACTCCCTGTCATGTATTTCAAAACCAAGTGGATGCTCCACATATACTTCCTCTTCAACTACATCATTCAAGAAAGTAGTCTTGACATCCATCTGGTGTATTTTTTTATTTCATCACTTTTATATTTCTCTATGCTTCCATCTGCAGCATGTTTGATCTGATAGTTCCATTTGGAAGTCACAACAGACTTCCCTTCAGCTCTTGGGACCTCATCCCAAACATCATTCTTCATGATCGACGGATCATGGTATTCTTCCCATATCCTAGGAACTTCAATATCTTCAATAGATGATTTTGTTTCTTGAACAAATGTTGTAGTCCTTCTTTTGTAGGTGAAGGTATACGGTCTTTCCTACAAAACAAGTTAAATTGCATGATTAGAAACATCTCATAATTTTCAGACAAATTCTTACACATAAGGAAATATGTCATACAGTCATGCAATTATCTTAGCCAATGCTTCAATACAACATTTATCCATGTTCCACAACTTTCTAGATGCCTTCCAGTCTCTACCAGAACATTGTTAAGAGTTTGCACTACTCCCAACATGTCAGCAAAGAGGTTTCATTCTAGATAAGTAGCACTGGAATGTTGTACAGTGCCATAGGCCACTTACCCATCACATGCATATTAGTAGTATACTATTCATTAATGCAATCATTCTAATATGCACAATACATATCCTAAGTCTAGGAACATGAACATATACATCATTGAACAATTTTATTTAAACAAACAAATATGCAAGAAATTACAATTTAAAATACTTATCTTTGTTTGTTTGTTGGGTGGACTCCCTCTGAGTCTTTACATCCTTGCAGGAGCTACTAGAGTCCTAATCTGAAGTAGCTTCTTCTACACCTTTCTCTTGTGGAATGTAGAGAGATGGTCAACTCCCTCTGAATATCTGCATCCTTGTCGAAGCCACTGGAGTGTGCTCCCTCTTGATCTTTGCTTCTTGGATTACCTATTCTTGAACTTATATTTATTCTTGATCCCTATGCATGCTTGTTAGTATCATCATTGTGTTATCCTCGAGGTCTCATACAAAATCATACATTCATTAGTATATTCTCAATACTATCAAAACACAATAATATCAAGCATGTATAGTCATGATTATTTCAAACAGAAATAATAAGCATTAGCATTCAAGGTTTATATAGGACTCTTATGGTTAGTCATATCATAAGAAACATAACATGTCTAAACCTATGATTACTCGAACCTATGACTCTTCTAGTTAGTCATATCATTAATTAAGGTAAGACGCATAATATGCATATACCCATGATTATTCAAACCTATGACTTCATGAATAAACATCATCAATCATGCCATGCATACTTATATAATAGATCCTATGATATAAGAAACACATACCTGGTCACCATATTTGCTAGTTATGTCTAGCAATGTGTTCTTGTTCTCTTCAATGACCTGCATAACTCATTAGTTAACTTTTGCAAAAAAAAATTATACATACCTCTATGTGATCCATGACTATGGATGAATCTTTGTCTTTATCTCACCATAGCAAGTTCAGGTTGTCCCTTCAATTTGTATAAACCTCCCTCTTTCTCTCCAATCACCACTGCATCATCGATTGTTTTACCCTTTGGCCACATTAGAACTTGGCTATCTACAAATGCAACCCTCATACCTTTTGCATCCAATGCAGAGATGGAGAGAAGGTTATTCTTGACCCCAGGTACATAAAGTACTTCTTTCATCTTCAAATATTTTCCAGAATCTAGGTTATAAGAGGCTTCACCACTTCCTTTGATTGGGTATTGAAAATCATCCCCAAGTTTCACCTTATGAGGTGATTCATGTTCAGATAGGTTTACAAAAGATTCCTTAAACCCAGTCACATGTTTGGAAGCCCCACTGTCAATCAACCAATCATTACAACCATGGGAAATAGTACCTGTGAGAGCAGAGATTAGAACATACTCTTCTTCACTTGATGAGTCATCATTACTATCATCACTTTCTGCCCTAGCCTTCTTCTTTGGAGGTCCATCATCCTCAGCAGCATGAGCATGGAACTTTCTTTTGCTGCCCTTCTTCTTCTTGCTGGAGTTGTTTTTATTATCCCTTTTGTTCTTGGGACAATCTGAGGCAAAGTGACCCTTCTCATTGCATATGAAGCATCTTAGATCCTTCTTATTCTTTTGATAGGATCTCTTGTAGCGATAGTGCTCCTTCTTGGGCTTGCTTCTTTTGGTGTGAGCTGCGAGAGCTTGATCTTCACCTCCCATCTTTTCCTCACGAGCTACAAGTCTAGCTTCTTCTTGAGAGCATTCCTCCCACAGTTTACTGAAAGAGATCAATTTCTTTCTTGCACAAATTCCTTGAATAAAGGAGTCCCATGACCTAGGTAGGCCATTCAGAGGGGTCATAACAACTTCACCATTGTCCACTACTTCATCCACAACTTCAAGTTGATCCTTGATCTAAGAGACCTTGGAGAAGTAAGATTGAATGGTTTCTCCATTCAACATCTTGACCCCTTTCAATTGATTCCGCAGAGTCATCTTCCGATTTGTGTTCTTCCCTTCAAATAGCTTGGTCAAAGAGTCAAACATCTCCTTGGGTGTCTTTAGAGAAGACACATGGGGTATGAGATGGTCTTTGATAAAATCAGCAATAATTCTCTTTGCCTTGACCAAGTTCTTCTTATGCAATACCTTAGCCTCTTCATCCTCTGGGATAGGGATGTCTTCTTTTATATATGAGTCCAACTCATTCTTTTCCAGGATTAACCCAATCCTATACTTCCAAGCTCGGAAGTTATCAGGCCCTTCAAGATTATCCTCAAGCTTGGTGTGGTGAGACATCTTAAAGAGTACTTCAAATGGAAATAGAAAGATTTAGGTCTTACCACTTGAAATGCTGAAAACTGGATCTAGTCCCAGATTAGGGTTTGTCGAAAAAACCCTAAAAATTCAATATGTGAATTTCAACTTTTTGAAAGGATAGAAAGATGCGCCTTGATGAACTGATCAGCCTGGTGTATTCAAAATTTGAGATCAGCAAATCTTTATCCTTCAGATTTGTCTTTTTGTCCTCCCGGGTTCACTAGGGAGAGCCCTGAATTAGGGTTTGAGTTTCCCGGAGATATACCCAGCCAAAAATCTCGATCCAAATCTCTAAACTTTGATTTTTGCAAGGATCTTCCAGCTATCTCTTCAGATTCCAGAAATTCCTATTTTTGTGGAAATTCTAATTTTTAGGGCCAAATCTGAAAATGCTCAGAATTGAACTTTGATTGGACAGATAGATTCTCCTTGATGAGTAGAGTCAATCTACTATACTGCTTTTCCAAAATCTGTGGAGAGAAACCCAATAAACAAGAAAATCAAGTTTTCGTCACTGCAAAATGTCTTCTTCTCAGGTTAGCTCTGATACCATGTTAAATTTTGAGCATTAATTCACTATACTCTAGGATCTTCACTGAGAGAATAAAATATACAATATATCAATGCATAACAATCAAAATAAGCATGACAAGCATCACAAGAATCAAAAGCATGAGAGACAAGAGACATAGAGTTTCCATGGGGAAAACCCTAAGGTGAAAAACCCCACAACTTCCTCAGGGATAGAGAGAGCAATGGCTCAACCAAAGTACAACAAAAATACACTGAGATAGTCTCCTAGTAGCAGATGATCCTCCTCCTCACTAGTGCGCCACTTTCTGAGTGAGAGAAGTGTGACTTTTCGAATGATCCAGATAGAGATCTCCCGATCTCTATTTATACTTAACCTGTTTGCCCAGTTACACTATGGGGCCGACTTGTCTATCTAGATACATCCACAATATAATATATATTTCAGGTCCAACCCCACACATGGTGGTCTAATAACCCATCGGCAAGTACACACACTTGCGACACTTGTCAATCCACATGACGACACTTCCTTATAGAGGAATAACACATCTCTAATAAGGGTACAATAAATATATATGAAATACATAGATGAAATACATTCCGAAGTTACATATACATCAACAATCCCATGGAGGGAAACTAAAAAACCGCACAGAAGATATCCATAATGTAAATGGAGTAAAAGAAAGTGGGATTTTTGGAGGCTTGGGTCTTTTGGTATTTCTCAATTTCCACCTTGATCTCCAGTGATATAATTTGATCCCAGTTGAAGGACTCTCGTGTAGTAAGTACATGGTGAGCAAGGGGTGCCCACTCAGCCTTAAATACTGAGAAATCAGGTAATCCGTATAGCCTGTAGAGCATGTCCACCAATAGGGAAAATGACTCTTTAAACCAGGAAATGGGGTAGCATTTGTTAGCCTTGGGCGTGAAGCTTGCGGGGGTACTCATCCAAGATTTTATCATTTCTTCAAAGTTGAATCGGGTCATGGCGGAGTCCAAGAATTTGGCATTCAGCAACTGGTTGGGTCGTCTTAGGGCATAAGCTCTGGCGAAAGGTTCAGGCCGAAAAGAGGTTAGGTGTGCCCCAGACTTATCATTGAAGCAACGTTCTTGAGTTTGGGCATAATCAATTACCCACTTGATGACATCAGTATAGGGCATCAGGGCCGGTATAGTAGCAATGGCATGTAACTGAGACTTATTGATGTTCATATAAAAGGATTGGTTTTGTTGGATTTCAGAAAGTTCATCATTGTCAAACAAAGAGTAAATGTGGGCCCAATCCAGTTGAAGAGTTTCATACACTTTGTCATTGGTATCAGAGAGGATTCCACTATTCGGGTCTTTGTTTTTGAGTTCCCTAAGGGTTGTTTTGGAGTGAGTGTTTTTCGACATGGTTGGGTACCTTAGAATTGTGATAAAATAGAGACAACAATCAATTTAAACTAATTTAAACTCGGAATTATCACCAAAATGTAGACAAAGGTGTCGGAAAACCAACCTGTGTTGAAAACGGAAGTAAAATGGCAATCTTGGTAAAAATCCGCAATAAAAATGAAATTCGTGATTTGAAAAACAGTGAAAAAATCGTAAAAATGGCAATACTTAAGCAATAGCGGGATCAATCCGGACCATAATATCAAAAGGAATCAATGGCTTAGATTAAATCTCGAAGAGCAGAAAAGAAATTGCGGGATCAACTTTTTGCAACATTTGACTGTGGCTTCCGTAATCCACAATGCGTGTTGCGGGTTGCAAGTTGTGGAAGTGCAAGTTTGGACATAAGTAATTTTAATGTTTCTACAATCTGCAATCCGCAATTCGATAACGAAGTGGTAAAAAAAAAGACAAGAAAAGTCAATCTTTCTACAATCCACAATGCGGGTTGCGGATTGCAAACGTGCAACTTCAATTGGTTTATTATGGTTTCCGCAATCCGCAATCCACAAAATGCGGGTTGCAGGTTGCGAAACATGAATGTTTATTTTCAACGACTAAGTACTTTCCGCATTCTCCAATCCGTAATTTGCAGGTTGCGTATGTGCAAAACACAATTTTTATTTTCTAAGTGCTTTTTTCTTTCCGCAATCTACAATTTGGGGGTTCCAGATTGCAGAAACAAAAATGCGATTTTATTAAAAAATTTCCCGACATCCGCAATCCACAATTGCGGGTTGTGGGCTGCAGAAAGGAAAGATTTAAAACTCAAAAAAAATTAAACATCTGCAATCCACATTGTGGATTGCGGGTTGCAGAACGGGAGTTGCGGAAACGACATAATTTGAAGAAAAAACAAGTTTTCCGCAATTTTCAAAACACACAAAAGAAAGGTTTTTTCAGCAAAGTTAATTAAATCCAAAGCATGGGAATAAGAAAAGTTAAAAACAACAATAAAAAACGCCCCAAAAATGAGTAAAGGAATTCCAAGTTACCTTCAAAAATAATAGTGGGGTTCCCATTTTTATCAATAAAAATGGGAAATGTTGTGCCTACAACACAATGATCTCAAAAAGACAAAAAATACCAAAAGTTTAAAATCTACCAAAGATGATTAAAGCACTCTTTTTCATTTTTTCCAACAAAACACAAAAAATAATAACACACCAAATCAAAACTTTTTATTTTTATCTTTTCAAACTAGAATGAATCTAAGTAATGATGAAAGGAGGATTTCTGCTTAGAATGCACTAACTCTTCAATTTCCACAATGATGAACTAAAAAAACACAAAGAAGACCAAAAGTGCATAGAACGTTTCAAATTTGAAATACTTTGCAAGAGTTTCAATTTACCTTTTCTTTTCAAAGAGATGAAAGACTCATAACTAAGAAAAAATATAATCAACCGATTTCCTTTTCAAACTTCTCAAAGATATAAATAATGAATTCCAAAGCATGAAACAATTCCACAACAATTCCAAATGATCTTGAAAATAGATAGAATGAATCACTTTCGATTTTTTAATGCATATATCAAATAAAGATCTGATAATAATAATTATTTTTAGATGCAACAACAGAAAACAAGAGACTGATCGCAACACTCCAATGACTCAGAAATTCTCAAAGAAAAAAGACAAGAACCCAAATGTATTAAAGACACTCAAATCACTCAAAATCGAACAAATGCAACCAAAATTAAATGGCTAAGTGCAGGAAGGGTTCGAAATCAGATCTAGCACACTGAATAGATCTGGTAAGGTGATAAGGGAATGCAATATCGAGCGGATAACCGTGGAGGATTGAAATTTCCTACCACCACTGAAATTCTTACTTGACCAAATGGAACCCAGAAGTCAACACAAACAAATCTAAACACAATCAATGCTAAGTAAACAAGTCTTTGACTGGAAGATACATCACAGAGAGGCTTGTTGATCAGGTCAAAATCAAAATTTGGAGAGGAAATGTACCAAGCACCAGGATTGAAAGGTCGGCGCACTCTACAATTATGCTCAGAGCACTAGGCGCACACTGTCTACAAGGCTATAGCGCCGGTAGCGTAAGATGTATGAAAGTCAAATGCGTCGGTGGTGCATTATGCTCAAAAGTAGTAAGCGCCTAGGAGGATGCAGTGCACTGGATGTACTACCTCGATGCATCTGGAAAATGACCAATGGAAAAAGTAGATATCTCCAAAAAATGAAACAACAAATGGCCTAATGTTGATCCAAATAGATTTAGGGAAAGTTAACAGACTCTTTAACAAGAAAATATGATGAAGGGAGGGTTTAGGAGGCAAAGAAATGGCTCACTAAGAAATCAATGAACAACACATTCAAACTGAAATAAAAAAATAAAGGACTCCCTAGTATGGTCACCAGATTTGTTTTCGGACAATCTACCTAAGCGGACTTAAAGGCCAGATCTCCCTAGTCCAAGTGGATCTAGAACAAATAAACACAAAATAGAATCAGCTTCCCTAGATCAATAGAAATGTAAATAGATAAATGGGTCTCTTACCTAGGATTCGCAAGTCCTCTTGCTCTTTACTTGATCCAATGCTCCAGCATCTTCATATCTGTAGCTGCAAAGTCCTGTTGAACAAGTGGAAACAATCAAACAGTAAAAGCAAATTTCACATATGATTGATCTAAGCTAACAGTTAAGGAAGTAAACTCTACACATTAGCAACACAAGAATGTATATGGGAAGAGATTGTATTAACTATATAAAGGAGAGTAAAAAATAAGAGAATTTTACAACCTATGCCTTAACACTGTAACCTTCCTTCCAACAATCCAAACCAAACCAAGCCTCCAAAGATGAAGTAATCCTATCAAGGATGAGTGAGAGTCACCTAATATAATTTCACCAGCATGAGAGTACTATAGACTTTTCTCCCTTTGAAATGGAGAGGATCTTCATATTTATAGGACCAAGTGGATAGAGTAGGTTGAAGATTATGGGGAGAAGGTTAAGCGATCATCCCTTGAGGTTAGGAAACCGAAGGCCAGCTCACCTAGAAGTTAGGGATGACCCTCCACCTCATCATGCTTCGATAAGTCACTTGAAGGTCTCATTTATCCATTTTAACCAACCCAAACACATGCTGCATGAGGACAATTTGCGCCAGGAAGGGGCAAGCGCAGGCTGAATGAAGGAAACCTCAGCCACCGACGCAGGTTTCCAGATGACACTCTGTTTCGAGCCTAGTCAAGAGATTCTTGTTGGAAGATAAGCTACTCTGACCTAACTAGAAAATGTGGATAAAGGATCAACAACTTGCTCTAGATTAATTTTGGTCAGGGAAACTTCAGGGATCAAGGCACTAATTTGACATAGGACTCATGATAACGAGATTTAGGTGTAACAGGTCAGCAAGGCCACACAACAAACTTATGTCCTACTCAACTGGAGCTAAGGAATTTTCTCAACACTCCACCGAAAGTGAAAAGGGGAACACCTCTCTCACCCACATCTAATTCCAAAACATTGTGTATGAATAACGCATGTTTCATATGCGCTCAATATGGGCACTACACACATCATTGCCCCGAACTCCCTAAATATCAAGAGGTGTTGGAAACTGTTCATCTCACTCAAGTGACTATTAATGAACCTCTCTCCTCATCCCAAGAATCAGTATCTATTATTGTGGTCACCACGTCAGTATCACCGTTAATTTCCCCTCTCACGGAATATGCACCCATTGCAAAAACCATGATAGAGCCTACAATGTCGCAAGAACTGTCTATTCTTATGACAATGCCACCACACAATGAATGCTCGTCATGTGGACATTCCACACACATGGTTCCTCCTAGTGCCATTTCATGCATAATCCAGCAAATCAACACCCAGGAAGTCCAAGAACTCTTCTATCCACGTGTACTAAGACCTTTCCAATATTGTGGATAGACCACTCACTTCTCATTTCAGTGCCCAATTTTGCATTTCGAATGAGAAGCTTGTATCGAACTATTGAGACTGCAAGGTCAACTTGCTCCCCTCCATGCGACCTTACAAAGGCCAAAAACTAAGGAGGTAAAACCTACCTTACCGGACGCCATTGATACCACATCATATTTGGATGGTCTACTCACTAGTGATGATTCATCATCTTCTAATGAAGACTTGGGTCCTTCCAACCGTCGCATGTTGCATAAACATCAGGGAAAGGTGTGCTATGTTTATGGTTATTATTTATGCACCGTCAATACCTTGGTCACGTTCTTTACTACAATTGGGTATGTGCGTTGTATGTGCAGGATTATGACTGAGACATGTAGGAGACTCTTGTTTTCCATTATAAGAACAAGACTCCATCCCTCAACAATGGTGTCAAGACTCTCTCACAGGTATCATTTCGAAACTAGCATATAGGAAATTTTTTCCCTCTGCTTACAATGCATTTACCAGTATTCCCATTGATAACTATAGGGCCCTAAATTCCAGTCTTGACGTGCCATCAACATCATAATTGGAAATAGCATGACCCCCCATGGGTGTGTGTACCATTTCCATCCCAGACATCAATTGACACCCATGATGTCGATCCCCCGCAAGTCTGAGGAATCTGATCCAGCTCGAAAAGATCACCCCTTAGAATATCATGTTATAGTTTTGCATTTACTCCACCAAGTAGACCTCGTCATATTCCTTGGCACATGTTATGAGAACGATTCACAGAGCCCCCTCATACCTCCAGGAGCACTTTACCTTCCGCAATATTCCTCATATCATCACCCCCACAAACACACATATGGGGCCCCCACCCTCTAAAGTAACGAATCCCATTCAGTTATCCCACAAGCATACACTGCATGGCATTATTTCATGGGGCACTCGTATTTGCGCCTACAAGTTACCCTCCACTTCATTTTGGAAAGCGTCCCCTAACTCACTCAAAACCGTAGGGACTCCGCCCATCATCTAAATAATCCCCCGACACAGCCAAAACTGTGGGTATCCCACCATTATTATTTGTGTACAAACAAGTTCCCTCATCACCTCACATTGAGGGAACACTATATTATTTTGGCAGCAACCCATGGTCACCTTTGATCGATGTATTTGAGTCTCCATATGTTCAGTAGTATTTTTTTTCCAGTCACCATTACCCTTCGTTTCGTGTCTCTGTCAAATCCCTTCCACTTGCAGTTTGTCTCCTTCCATTTCAATCTATGTTGTTCTGAAAGAAAATATGTCTCCCCCACTCCCCATGTTTACATCGATCAAAGGAAGTTATGATCATCATGTTTATCAACCAGTCTTTTGTCAGGTTTGTCAGTCCACAAGTTGGTTGCAGTATTGTCTCAATTATCATGATGAGACTCCCATCTCATCATGTACTTCAGCTCTCGTCAACATTAAAACACCACATTCCGAGAGTTGCAATAGTTGTATTTGTACCTTGGGATCCCTTTCAATCACTATAAGGGATCACCTCGAACTTAGTAGGGAGAGTCATTAGTGCTCCCTAACTAAGTGGTTTCCCCTATGCTCAACATCAATACATCATCGCATCAAGGGGAAACATACTTTTGAAGGTAGCAGTGTTCACATTTGGATATCATGGTAGAAATCTATTTGGTATAGTCAAGCTCTCAAGCAAATCTACATACCATTTTGGTCCCCCACACTAATGGGATTATTATGGTCACCAGCAGTTCCACTTCTTCAATATTCCGCAACATTTCTTGGGGCATTTACTCAAACATGGATTGAAGCCTACATTTCCCGGCAATATAGTAGAGTCGACACCTTGGTCCTCTCTCATTGTAATCACTTTGACAACATTTCACAAGCATGGGTATGCCTTCCTCGTTTGTATAAAAACTATTCTTTAATACAACTCCAATAGTCATCACCAACAATCTTCCCTCATGGGAGAACCCTATTTGTCCATATATGCTTCGTCCTATAGAATAGGAGAGAAACAACAAGAAACATGATGCATTATCATCACTATAGTACCCTCTGAACCTCATACATCAGGGGGCATTTGTTAACGCCTGAAAATCACACACATGTGACATTTCAGTGATTCCTCCAATAAGGCGTCATCAACATAAAGAATGCATATCACCAAAGACATCCTCAGTAGATCCATAAAACAATTTGAGCCTTAGAGTACAACAGGAATGAATTCTGGGCCTCTCATGCTACCATGCAGGTTTATAATGATGGACTCGTGCTCATGTAGCCTTTATTCATAAAGGTCACGCTCGTGCGGCTTTACTTCATAAAGGTCGCGCTACGCGCGGCTTTTCTTCATCAAAGTTGCGCTACTATCAAAATGGTAGGACTACCTACTTCTCGCGACACATTGAATGCTCCATCACCTCCATGAGCCCAAATTCAACCCCTCACACACTTGGTGGAATTAAATATCACCCTTGGTGTACTTGGGAACTAGTTCATGGAGGATATGAGTTCACATTTGGATCTAGTTGTTTGTTGGCCACCTCTTGGCCTATAAAAGGAAGACATTGGCATACATTTTGTAGAGAGAAATTAAATCAAGGTTATGTTGTTGGATTTGAGTTGGAGCTTCCTCATAGCCCACCATTTCCTACCATTGTGAGCATTCCCAAGCTTGCTTTCCACCTACCATCAAGGGGCAAGTGTTTCTCTCCATTGTTCTTCCATCCACTTAGCATTTAGTTTGGAAAAGAAAGGCCTCCCTAAGGAATATTGTTGGCTTCCCTTGAAGCCTTCACCTCGTAGGTGTTGTACATATATTCCATTGGGAAATACAAGATTGGTTTAGCATATCTTTGGTTGTTGTTGAAGTTTGCATTCTCCCCCCATCTCTTTCATTTCTTTTTTATCAATATTTTCATGTTTGGATGTGAACTATACTAAAAATATCTTGCGGAATCACTTGGAGGAATACCAAACCACAAAAAAGGTGCTCTAAGGACTGATTCCTTGCATCAACCTACAAGGCTTATCCCCTTACCAAGTTGAAGAGTGTACTTGTGCAATTGTTTCCACAACACCTCCCCTTGTTTTTTCTACTTTTGAATACAAATAGATGGAGAAAATATAAATTTCCAAAAGAGGAGAATAATCAAAAAAGAAAGGAGGGGAAATGGTAAAACTAAGCATGTAAGTGTAAAATTTCGCCTTGAATCCCCATTAATACCTGAAAATAATATCACCAATGGATATCTTGCAAAAAACCCCAAAATTTATGCTTGTAATGGACATGAAATGAAACTTTACCTTATTCCTCCTTCAATGGATTTAGCTCCCTCACAATAAAAAATGGTTATGTTTATGTCCCATATCCCTACACCTCTCATCAAATTCGAAATATGGCTTCATTTTTTTGAAAGAGATGAGTTTTCCTCATCCATACTCCATGGGATATTGGGTCAAGCTCTTCACATTACATAGTGTGGGCCAATGGGCACCTCTTCCATCTCTTACACACCAAATAGGAGTGATGATGGATTATTATTAGTAACCTACAAATTCAAACCTATAAACCTATTATTTCATAAAGGAATCTTTCACTTGGAGGGTGTTTAGGCTCACTTAGGTCTAAACTAGGTTATCTCATGATTAACCAGTTAATTAATCCAAAAATGATCCAATGGGAGGAGTAGTTCCATACTTAGTTGTATAATGGAATTCCAAGTGATTAATAAGTGTAGGGGAATCACAATTACCCTCCCTCTCACCTATTTGGGGTTGCCTCTTTCTCATTTCTTCTCATTGGTGTGCCCTCCTCTACTTATATAAGCTAATTAGGTTTCCAAGGAGAATTCCTTCACTTAGTCTTCCTTTTGCTCCCATGTATCTTGATAAGTGATAATTATCTTCCTTAGATGAGTTTCATGACATTGAAACCATTAATATCAATTTAGATATCGAAATAGATTTCAACTATAAGCTTTATTTGGCCAAATATTAGGCCTCTTTATATTGTCATGCTGAAACTAGGTCCCATGACAGAAAAGTTGATATATCCCTCATATTTTATCAAAATCATGAACCATTTGATGCATTGGAAATATGATGAATATGGATACATGATCCAGCCATTGGTTACCCATAAAATTCATCTTATTCTTGCTTCAAGTTTTCCACAAGGTCCTCCACCCTCACTAGTCATGAAATTGGCAAAACCCAAAGAGGGTAAAAAGTCAAATTTAAACAATGGAAATCAAACCCAAAGCAATGGGGAACATGAAATAAATATAAGGGTGTTGAAATCATGTTAAAAATCACTCCATCATGCATAAAATCTTCATGGTCAACAAAATTGAAAGTTCAGATATGTGCTTAGAAAGAGGTCTTCAAAACCAGTCAAGCAAATAATAAACAATCAAGGAAGTATTTTAAACATTGATAAGCCAGCATCAAGAATGAAATATTTCCAAACACTCATTCCATTACATTCCATCCATAAAATCTATCTCTCAATATTGGATACTCAGAATCCTAAAACTTATCTTTCTTCCCCATGGGGTGTTCACTCAGTGAACTTGTTACATAGCACGATCGTTCACATGATATTAAAGAATATCCCTAATTTCACTAAATATTGGAAAATTTCTCCTAAAATTTTATTGTTAATCCCCCCTCCCAATATGCCTTTCCAATTAACAAAGCCCTAGTTTCACCAGATATTGTAGGTATCCATTTTTATCAAACCATTTTTAATACCCCCTTTATATCATATTATCAATTTGTAACAAACAAGATCCCTAACACATATTAGTATAAGCAAACACAATGCTAAATAAAATAATATTATAATGCTATAAATAATCCCACCAAGATTGTAGGGGTGACTGATCAATTTGTAGCATTGGATAGTAAAAGACCCAACAAAATAGTAGTAGGAAAGGCACAATGCGTAAAAGGAAACCCAATCAAGAGATCAACATAACAAAGAATGTAAAAGCATGATAGTCTAATAGTTGGTGCAATGCTTAGAAAATATGAGAATTGCAGATGTTTCACACCACAACCTACCAATCTACCAATTTTATATCATGTAAATATAAGCATAGCCATAGAGCTCGTGTTTTCTATAAGCTTAATAAATTAAAATCCATAAAAATGAAAAATTGAACCCTTTCATGGATGGAATTCCCTACCTTCCTATCAAAACAAGCATTATTGATGTTTCAACCCAAATGAGCATAGAAAAATTCCTCTTACTTTCCAATAACACCATATGATCTTGTGCATAGCTTGGATTTGGTTCATTCACAAGATGCAATGAATTTCCTCCACTCCCTCTACAATTATTCTTGCAATCAAGGGAATTAACAACATTTAGTTTCCTTTTCTTAGGTTATATCTTCTTTTTTTTATGTTTACAAGAGAGGTAAAAATATCCATTGTTAGCTTTCAAGCATGCAATAGTTATAAAGATACACAGATGGTGAAACTTATATGATACCATTTCATGGTAACAACAACACATAGGGTATGTAAATAAAGATTTAGGTTTTTACCTGTCTTCATGTCAATTCCAATACAATGTTAATACATATGCCTTGCATATAAGAATTGAAATTATAATTATGAATGTGCCAAATATAAGTCAATTTAACAACTCTACATAACTGGCAATGTGAAAATGTTAAAGAAGAATACAAAAAGTTGAAAGAAATAATTAGTTGAGAAATATTGATCTAACTTTTCTTGGTTCCAGTGAACCAAAAAGGATTGATCTCATTTTTCTTGGTTGTCATGGAGCAAGGTTTGATTAAATCACAATACCCATCTAAACCCAAACCTAAAAAATGAAGAATTGGATCTTTTACCCGAATGCCTACAAAAAATACAATACAATTGTTCAACTCCAGAACTCCCAATTAGCTACACATCTTAACTTAAAGATGAAAAACAATATAACATCAATTCAAAACAAGACTAAATAAGATATTAATTGAGCATTGCTTAATGCCAGTAATTCAAAGAGACTTCGATCGATATTATCATTGGTACACTATTATTAGATTTATGCAAAACTTAGGATCATAAGCAATATCAAATAAAAATGGGGGGTCCTTAAGTTTTAAATGGGTGTGAATTGATCCCATGATTTGGAGGTATGAATCCATCCCACGATTTGGAGGTTATTCCTCATCTCACCCAAATAAAATAACCCCCAATATTTTTATTAATATGTCAAATTAAAACCCCCCTTGACCCCTTAATACAGGGCAATATATTTTTGAGGTTTTTAAGAGTATTCAAACCCCCAATATGAATGGATGTGATATGATATTTCCTCACTAGTGAATCCCCCGTGTTCTTCCCCAACCTTGGCATGTCATCGCTGAGTTAAGCCATGTTTCAGCGGCCTTTTATCATGATCTTGGCAGCCTCAACCATCACAATACTACCAACACTTTTTGGCCCATCCATGTGATCTTGATTTCCCTTTGAATCTCATTTTTGTGATCTTGATCACCCTTTGCGGCCCCTCTTTGCAAATCTTGCAGCACAACCCTTTCTTTTCATATTGGCCGGCCCCTTGCATCCTCTTGTTTTGATTTTTCGCCTTCCTTTACAACCATTTTCTTGAATCACACCGCCCATTGTGATTGGTTTGTATGGTATCCACCACTCTTTAGTCATTGCACAGGTGTCAGCACTCTTTCATAGGTTAGGTTTCCCATTGCGGCCTTCCTTGTAGAGATCAAGTCGTCATTTTTAGTCTCTTTTCTTGATTTACGCCACTCGTTGCGGCTTCGCTATGCATTTTATGTTGCAACACATATGTTCCATTGTTCGTTGCAATGATTTAGGATTCGAAGGAGCACAGTTGAGATGAGAGATGATGATTCAGGCCTCCCATTGAAGTTTGTTTGGTTGAGTCACACCATCGTTGCAGCGTAGTTTCCCGAGATGAGTTGTTGTTGCAGATTCTTTTAATGAGTTGTGTCACCATTACGATGGAACTCAATAGGATGGGTCACAACATAATACTTGGAAAATTGCCTGAAATCTCAAAACCCTCCTCCCTTTCTCCTTGAATATGCCTTAAGTAATAAGTATCAAATGAATGTCGTGCCTAACTTAGAAGGAGGAATCAACTTTTATAAGACAATGCACAAAGGTCGTAAGTGCACCAGATAATTTCCAA
Source organism: Larix kaempferi (assembly GCA_027924585.1). NCBI lineage: Eukaryota > Viridiplantae > Streptophyta > Pinopsida > Pinales > Pinaceae > Larix > Larix kaempferi. The sequence goes on along the minus strand of BSBM01000125.1, from coordinate 3,569,348 downwards.
ACAGCTTTCAAAGTTTGCAAGGCAAGGAAAAATCAGGATTGAAGACAAAGATCGGGGACCACGCATAAAACACTTAGGGAAATATAAAGGGCCTCAGAAATTAAAACTTAAGACACTTAATCTATCAAAGCCCCATCATTGGTCGCTTCAAAGCAAGTCATAAAAGAAGAGGAAAACCACTAAGTCAACATACTCCCAATAATTCATTTAAGAAGAAAAGTAGCATCGATAAATATTATCGTGAAGTCACTAATGGGTATTCAACCAGACAAACTTTATTCAGATTATTCATCATTTGCATATCAATCTAAAAGACACTCAGAAACCCAAAAATTAGTATGGGGGGTTGCTTTTCTATTCTAAGATAGGGAAAATTAGGGGAGGTAGTTATTGCCACCATAGGTTCCTATGAGGATAAATATCAAGGAACCAAAACTGTACAATGCCATCCCTAACACTAAGTTACTTGGTAAATTATGTTGGGATATTGAGCAGTAATTTTAGCAGATAAGTGGAATCTCAAATGATCCCAAGGTGAATATTTATATGATGTTCTTGATAGATGCCATGAATATCTAGTGGAGAAATAGAGTGGAAGACTTGGAATCCAGGTGCAATTTAGAAAAGATCGAAAAATAGGTAGAGATGAAAGCACCCTTAAAGGTTCAGTTTGGTCTAGGGAACTAAAATCAGATCGCATGGCATTAGTGATTGGCTCTCAAGCATATAAGAAAGATCCAAGCATATATCACATAATTTTCAATCCTTATGTTGTATATAAAGGAAATGACATAATAATATAGTTTGTTCCATTTTATGAAAGGGTTATAAGCGAGTGACCTGCGATGCCAAAATATGTAGACACTTGTAGTAGCCATCACAACAACAAACAAGTTGTTGGACTATGACGAAGATAAAAAAGTTGGTCCAAAGGGAGACAATAATGATAAAGAAGAGAAGCAAGTTGACAAGAACAATAAGAAGGAAAGGAAAATGCAAAGGCATCTAACATGATTGCCGAGGACAAGGCCAAGCAACTAGAAGTACTTAGGAAAAATGTTAGCCCATCTCTTATTGGATTTGTGCAAAATATTTCCCATTAAAATCGAATTTTTCCACTATGGAGAAAGTGGAAAAACATATTATTGGGGTCCAGCAAGTCTTGGGAATTATGTTGGAAGACAAGCCTATAACAAGCCAAGTGAAAGATTTCAAAATTTTGTTATGTATCAGTGGAATTAAATGCAATATCAGTACAAGGCATGATAGATAGTGGGAAGCCCATAATTTCATGAAGGAAGATGTGGCAAGGGAGCTTTGGTTGTAGCTTGAACCCACATAGACTTCATTTAAAGTAGTGAACTTGAAAGTGGAGAAGGTGATTGGCACATCCAATGGGGTCACCTTGAAACTTGGTGAGAGGAGTGGAACAATGAGTTTCACTATTTTTCCTATGGATGAATTTGAGGTTTTTTTGGGATAGGAGTTTATGATGAAGGAGAAGGAAATGCCTCTACCTCATATGGACTATTTTGTCATCTTTTCAAACTAGGAACCACATATCATCCCTATTGTAAGGAAGCAACTTAGAGTCACTGGTAAGATGATTGACTTGAGCATAGTCTTCAGAAACAATCAAGGAATTGGATACCCTTGCAAAGGAAGATGTGGATGTGTCGAGTTTGATGGATAAAACATAGACAGAGATTTGGAAGGAATTTTTGTATAGACTTCAGTGAACAACAATTCAATGAAATACTTGGAAGAAAGATTCATTGGGATAGGGGCCATAGTGGACACCATAATGATTACCATTTCTATAGTTGTGGATACTTTCCTAAGCAAGTAATACATTCCATACATGGATAGGAAACTATAGGATTAAACCAAGGACTCCAACGAAACATTCAACCTAGATGGAATAGGCTTGACAGGAAACCAAAAGGGTGAAATTGAAGAGAAACAACCTTGGTATGTAAGTACCAAGGAAGTATTCAATCCTTCTTAATGTGCCCTTGGAAAGAATATTGGCAAGATGAACCAAAAATTGAAATATTGTTGGAAGAAGGAGAGGAAAAAATCATTTGAATGTGCCTCTCCTCATGTACTTTAGTGAGAAGCATAGACATCTTTCAATTGATCCTAATGATTTGAATGACTCTAAACAAACTAGTGGCATGGGTTTTGGTGGTGACTTTGGTATCCACTTTCCATCTTCTTTTCGTTGATAAACTATGAAGCGGCTCACTACCTATGAGAAGGGAATGCATCCTAGCACCTTTGGAAAGGTGCCTTGGAAAATATTTGTTGCAACAAGTACCGTGACTATGATGAGGTAAAGGTGATTGTTCCTTTGGTGTTGTGTTGGTTGATTGAAGTGCAAAAGGAAATCGTTGATTTTGGACATGACGATGTGTAGTATTATAGACTAGGTATGTGTTATGCACAAAATTCCCAAAATAACATAAAAGTAAAAAGAAAGAGTAAAAAAACACCTTGAGAGTGAAATAAAGAGATGATTAATAATATTGTTTGAGGGAGGATTCTCCTTATACAATGTATCAAATATTCAAGACAATATGAGATGATCCTAAAACTAGGTCTCCTTGATATATGTGTGTGTGTGTGTGTGTGTGTGTGTGTGTGTGTGTGGTACAACTACATTTCTAGCTAACCATACAATTACAATTAAAGTCCTAGACGACCAATAAAGGAAATACAATAATGGAATTGTAACGTCACAATATACAAGTCTTAACATGCCCCTTCCCTTCAAACAAGTGCCATCCTCAACACTTGATTAAATCTGTATGTTTTTGCATGAAGAACTCATCTTCACATGTCGCTTCTTCTATTGGCAAGTTCTTCCACTTAATGAGGTACTCAACAATTGCTCAATTTCGTAGTTTCTTGATCCTTCTGTCAAGGATTGTTTCAGGTTCTAGTATCAATTTCCCTTCTTCATTAATCTTTGGTCAAATAGTATATGTTGGGATCTTGTAACCAATTACCTTTTTTAAGAAAGAAACATGGGATAGTGGATATACACATGAAGATGGAGGCAAATCCAATTTGTAAATCCATGCTTTCAATCCTATGCAACACCTTATAGAAACCATAGTACTCAGGTGCTAATTCAATGTCCTTCTTTTTTGCTTGAGGGACATTTGTTTGTATGATTGTATCCTCAAAAATACCAATCCCCCACTTCAAATTTTCTTTCACCACAATGTTAATATGCTTGATTCATCCTATTTTGTGTTATATCCAAGTTATCTTTCAATAGTTGGAGAACCACTTGATGGTGCTCTATGTGATCCTCCACTTCTTGAAACTTAGCTTTATCTTTCAAGGATTATGTGATGGAAGGAGGATGAAATCCATAAAGTTACATAAATAGTAACATTTTTTATGAAATGTGGAAAGATGGTTTGTACCATTATTTTGATAAGCAACCACTTGACCCATTGTTTGTGTTTATCACATGTAAAGTAACAAAGATACCCTTCTAGTAATTTATTCATAATATCCATTTTCCCATCAGATTGAGGATGGTAAGACGAGCTATGAGCCAACTGAGTGCCCAAATAAGAGAATATTTACTTCTGAAAATTACTAGTGAAAATTGAATCTCTATTACTTACAATGAATTTGGGGATTCCATGTAGCTTCTAAATTGTTTCCATGAATGCCGCAACTATTGTACTTTATTTAAAATGATGAGAAAGAGAGAGAAAATGGATCTAATTAGTGATTTGATCCACTACTACCATGATGATAGTCTTTCCTTTTTCCAACTTTGGTAGACCTATGATAAAATCCATTGAGACCCCTTCCCAATGTTGACTTGGTATGGATAATGGTGGTAGAATACCTAGTGTCTTGATTGTCTCTCATGTGTTCTATTGGAAAACCAAACATTCTACCACAAAATTTTGGGCATCAGTTTTAAGACATTTCTAGAAAAAATCCTTCTTGATCCTATGGTAAGTTTTCAAGAACCCGAAATGTCACCCTATAAAAGAAGTGTGCAATTCCAAAAGGACCTTTTGTTTGAGTTGAGAATTCTTACATAAATATAACAACACAAATTTATCTAGTGAACTAGGGTCCTCTCGTAGTTGTTGAATTATCTTGAATGTCTTATCATCCTATTTCCATTATGTCCTTGCTTCTTCCTCATATTCATATTTCATAATAGAGATAGCACAAAGTAAGCCCTTTCTGTCATCTTGTTTTCTTGAAAATGCATTTGCCACCGCATTTTGTTTTCCATTTTTTAGATAATTTCAAATCCACAACGTAGCATCTTTGTAACCCATTTGTGTTTCTCTTCTGAAGATAATATTTGTTTGAAGAAGTACTTAAGACTGTCATGATCTATTGTTACCTTGAACTATCTTCCTATTAGTTAAGGGTGCCATTTATTAATTGCATGTAGTATGAACAACATTTCCATCTCATAAATTGGTTTAAGTTTTTTTTCCCTTTAAGTTGTCATCTTTCAAAGGAAAGGGGCCTTCCTTCTTGCATTAAAACTGCACCAATTCCATTCTCTAAGGAATCACATTCTTCAATAAAGGTTTTTATGAATTCGTGCATGGTTAATATAGGAGTTGTGCACATAGCCACTTTAAGATTTTCAAAATCTCTAGTTGATTCTTGAGTCCAAGGGAATGCCTCATTTTTCAATAAACTTGTTAGAGGTGTTACTATTTGACCATAATTCTTGATGAACTTGCGATAGTAGCCTATCAATCCTAAGAATCCTTTAAGATTCTTCAAGGTTTTAGGAATTGGCCATTCCATGATAGCCCTAATTTTGTTAGGGTCCACTTAGACACCTTCATGAGATGCAATATGACCCCGAAGTCACAATAATCCACTTCTTCAACCCCAAATTCACACTTAGAAGTCTTGGAATATAGTTGGTGCTCTTCCAATAGTTTTAAAACCCTGTCAACATGTTGTACATGCTATTCCCAAGATTTCTTGTAGATTAGTATATCATTAAAAAAATACTAAAACAAATTTTCTGAGGAAGGGATTAAAAATAGAATTAATTAAGCTTCGAATGGTGGAAGGTGCAGTGGTAAGGCAAAATGGCATCACCAAAAAAACATAATGACCTTCCTATGTTTTGAAGGCTATTTTCAAAATGTCTTATTTCCTCATTCTTATTTGATAACATCCTGAACAAAGATCCAAATTGGTAAAGAAAATTTCTCTTTGTAATTCATCTAATAATTCATCAATGACATGAATAGGAAATTTATCTTTAATGGTCATCTTATTGAGCTCTCTATAATCTTAACACATATGCCATGAACCTTGCCTTTTGCGAACCATCACTAGTGGTGCAAAGAAATCACTTTGTCTAGGTTGAATGATACTTGCATGTACAATATTTCTTGAACCATATTTTTAATATCACTCATTTGTGCATATGAATACTCATAAGGTCCGATGTTATGTGGTACACTTCCTAGTTGCAATTGAATAACGTGGTCATGATCTCGAGTAGGTGGAATACCTTTAGGAATCTCTCCAAATTCCTTGGAATGATAGTCAATAACTTGTTGGAGATCCACTAGAATAGAGGTTAGGGATGATTGACCATCTAATGAGCACAATTATGCAATTACTCCATGATGTCCCTTTTTTAGCAATTTTTTCATGTTGTTAGAGGTTATCACTTTAGAGGGTTTCAGTGTAATACCTCTAAGTTCAATCTCCTTTCCTTCTGAAGAGATTATCTTGAAAAATAAATAAAAAATCATTATTCCCAACGATTGTATCCATTGGACCCCTAGTACAACATCAACACCACCCATTTGGATTGCAATAATTGGACAATCCAATAAACACTCCCCATGGTAAGCTTAATACTATGGAACTTCTTTAAAGAATTTATGGTACCTCCATTTGCAATTATTACTTGAAATTTTGGTGATGATTATACAAAGCAATTGAGAAGTTTGGCTAATTTGCACTAAATGAAGTTATGGGTGCTACCATAATCAATCAACACTACTATATTTTTCTTTTTGACATATCCTTATATCTTGAGAGTTCGAGGAGTGCTAATGCTATCCAATGCATGGCAAGATATGGTTGGAGTAGTATCGTCTAGATATACCTCTTGAGATTCCGTTGGTTCTATATATTCTTCCTCCTCAAAGTATATGTAGAATAATTTCCTCTCATTACATGTATGCCCCTTATTGTACTTGCTATCACAATTAAACATGGCCCCTTTACTATTCTTTCCTCCAATTTTTGAGGGGTTGGCCTTGTAAGTCGAGTGAGGTTGGGGGAGGAAACATTTCACTCTATATAGGTGTTAGTAGCAACACTTCTAGTAGCCATATTTTTACTTTCAAATTTCCTTGCTATACTAAAGGCACTCTCCAATTATTTAGCTTCAAAGAGATGTACCTCATGTTAAATGCTCTCCTTTAAATTTCCAATAAAGAGATCCAACAAATTATCATTTGGATTGTTCTTCACTCTAAGACGCAACTTTTAAAACTACTTAATGTTCTCTGTAACTAGGTTTTTTTGCTTCCCGGACGAGGTGACCACGAGGTGACACCTAGGAGAATGCAAGCATTTAATGGTGATAGGATGGGAGGCAGTCTGGCGATGACAGTTGGGGAGCTAGTGCATTTAAACCTAGTCTCTTCAGCGTGCCATGCAATACTACACATCCCTCGTCCTTAATGTGAGAATAATGGTGCTCAAGGTGGCTGCCTCTATTTCCTCTTTCTCTTTAGTGGCTCTCATTCGAAGGGTGAAGCATCATTAGGGTTTGCAATTTTATTCTACAGGGGTCATTCCAGCCACTATGAAGGAAATTTGCTTGTAAAATTTTCTATGGAATGGTGTGGAGGTCACAGTAACCATGGTGCGGGAGATGCTTCACACCCCTTGTCACCAAGGAGGATGAGGAAGGGGGAGGTCTAAGGAAACGGGTGGTAGAGGCCTCGCAAGGAACTTAATTCCAATGGTTGACATATTCCTAGATATTTGAAACGATGTTCGCAGTCTAGGTGAGGACATGCAAACTAGGGTCCAGGACATGGCATACAGGGTGCAAGTCATGATGGATTGGTGTGCCAACGTTGTAGCCATGTCCAATCTCCCCATGCCTTTTTTTCTTATTGCAGTGAATCTAGAACCATATGCCCCACCTCAAGAGGCCACTCTCCCTAGTGTTGCGACAGAGAACGACCCTCAAACTCCTGGTGACAACAAGATGGAGGGGAAAGACAATCAGGTAGCGACGACGAAGGTTATGACTGATGAAACGGAAGAGAAACCAGAGGCAATTAAAAGACGAATGGAACCGACAAGCGCAGTGCATTCCAAGGTCGAGATGGTGTCTCTCGTGAAGCTATGAAGCCTCCTCAGCAACGTCAATGCCTAGGCGTGGGCTTGTCAGTGGAGAAGTAACATTAATTTTTCCTTCCAGCACTCTTCAGGTTCGAACTCCATGTGTTTTTTCCTTGGTCTATGTCAGTTCTATGGGTTGGGGTTTTTACTATTTTATGGTTCATTATGTTATGAATGTCAACTGTAGTGTTTCCTGCATAGTTTTAGTCTTTTTGAGTGTTGTAAAGTGGGGAATTCTCCCTGACTCTTGATATGAACATGAATATTTGTAGAAGTTTTGGTCTAGTCATGTATAATGTTGCTACAGGAAGCCCTGGATGTTTGGTCTTTGTAGAGTCTCAAGTTTCACTATGGATAGGAGGAAAAGGAACAGTTTCAGCGCTTATTTTCAAACGGGCCTGGATTTCTTCTTCAAGAACGGCCATAATTGTATCACTATATATCTCTGTAATTTTTTGCCGATGTAATATAAGATACTAACTTTTAAAAAGAAATGGCTATTTTTACTTAAGATTTATCAATTAGCTAAAGAAGTTGTTGCTCTTAATATCTCCATAATGTGCTATCAATTCATCAGTTAAAATAGAGTAAGAGACAATAGAGTCCATGTTATGGTCACAAAGCCATTGTTACGATACGATACAAATTGATAAGTTTTAAATGCAAAGATGCAATAGTTACTTTTGTAACTTTAATTCAAAAAATTACACAGCGCAATATAGAATATCCATATTGGATCATTTGCATCAAATTTTCTCATATCAATTAAAAGTTACAAATGCTATTAAGTCAACTACATCTAATACAAAGTGAATGGACGACTAAATACAATATATTTTCCAAACGATAATAAATAAATAGATTTATAACCAACGAAGGCTATAAAGGTTATAAGATGTTTCAAATCAAACACATGTTTAATTGCGTTGAGCTGAAAAGACTTTGGAATCAAACCTATTTTGAAAGAATTTTAAATCTAAACAAAAAAATATATATAAATATATATTCTTAATTAAATATGATAGGTTCAATCGAAAACTTTACGAGTTCAACGACGGGTATACAAGGCAAGCCTATATTTGCAACTTCAAGTCACTTAACGAACTTGTCGGCCAAATATTTGAATAAAATAATTGAATGCATAATCAACTTAAACTAATAAATGTCACAGTTAAAATAAAGTTGGCTGTAAATTTCATTTCAAATGATTTGAAAAGATGCTATCCGACAAGAAACGATAGGCATGATAAAACAATATATAAAATAAATAAAAAACTCTTTATTTATATGATTTAAGGTAGCTCACCAAAACTTTTATTTATAAAAACAAAATGATTATGCAGCAGTTACTTTCATAATCTATCCTTCGTTACATTTGCGTGCATTTATCCTTTGCGTGTTGAGGAGTAGATGAATTTTAAGTGATGGATAGATTTTATAAAACTTATTATTTTATTATAAAGTTTGTATTTTGCACCCAACAATATTATATAATTAACACAAAATCTATTGTTATTGAATGATAATATTATAAAAAGGATTAGTAGCCAATACCATTAATAAGTACATAAGTACGTCATTTTATACTTTTAGATCCCATTACCAAAAAACTCTCCTTGTTATTCTCCATCTCCGTCAGCGGCTGCGTGGGACTCGAGAGAGTGGCAGATATTTTCAAAGAAATAAATAATTCGATGCAGAGTTGTTCATTGATTTGATTGAATGAAAGATTTTAATAACGGTGCTGAGCAGTCTAAGGGATCAAAAGAATCACAATCTTAATTTTTTTCTATATTTTTTTCCATGTCGGATTTTTTAGTGTAAATCTTGATTAGAAGACTTGCAATTTAGTCCATTTTATCTTCTTAAAAAAAGGATCTTCTGATGTAAATCTTAACTAGAAAATTTACAATCTAGTTGATCTTATCTTCTTCAAAAAAATGGTGCATATTGTCAACCTTTAAGCTGTCTTCGTATTGGATTCGATTCAATTGAATTAAATGTATTGAAGAATGTCCTTTTCCTGTCCAGTCTCATGCAGCACTTACCATGTTGCAAGCAGTTACAGTGTCCGGCCGCCACCCCCGTTGACCTCTTGGATGGATGCATGCAAATAGATACGTATAGAAGAAAGTTATACCGAGCCGGCCGCCGCATTTTCAGAAAGATGCTCTACAATATGTGAACCGCTATTTTTGTTTTCAAATGTCACGTCCCTGTCTCATTACAACGACTACCATATTCTATTCATCTTTCAATTTGAAGACCAAACAATGATAAATTGCCCCCACAACCTTTTCTTGCACATCACTTAATTAATAGGAGTTAAGACGATGTGGACGGTGGACCAGCATGATTATGGCACATATACACAATTGACATTATCTGGGGTCACATAGGAAGTGGAAACATGCCCCACTATATTTGAAGGGACTGCTTCTTGACCGAGTCCCGTTTTAGTTTTCATAGGCATCGTGAAATTCGGCTTGGAAACTTTGTGTTAAATAAATTTAACTAATTTTTTAAAAATCTTATTTAAATTTTGAAATTCAATTCTAAAATACATTTTTATCTTAAATAATAATAATAATAATAAACTATATATCACAACTTGCAAGTCTCCTTTTAAGGTTGATTTTGCGGTGGCCCACACTTCTAGTCCTCTCTAGGTTTTGAGAGAACGGGACTCATTCCAATTACAATTTTAGTGGAGACTTTCAACTGCAGTGGGAGTATGTGAGAAGTCAGAACTCTACACGTGACCGCCACTTGATGCTTTGGCCAAGATTGTTTTACTACTTCTGTAAGATGAGACATGGAGGAATGTTGGTGGTTTAGATGCTAGAGGATATGGATCAAATGCTTGTGGGTTGGATGCTACTGATCCATCTGTAGGGTCTATAGGTCTTGGAACTAGATATGGATATGGGCAAGGTGGTGTTGCTTCAATAGGGTAATAAACTTCACTTGGTCCTGCACCAACTACCCTTGCTTCCCCTGCTCAGTCAACTGCAGGATCTATTGATTTAACTACTCGATCAACAACTTAATCCACGAGATCAACAGGATCAAGATCAAGAGTTGAATCATATGAATTCAAAGAATCAACTGTGGGCATGGCTCTCAATCAAGAAATGGAAGGGATGCCACGAGCTTAGATGCTCATGCCCTTTCCTTTGGTAAGAATGTGCATAAATTTGAAACAAGTAGGGATGCTACTAGTGCTCATAAATAAGTTAACTTGCTAATTTATGTCAGAATTGATGAAATTCTATTAATAAGAGCACGAATTTAGAGAATGTTAAAATCGCTAACAGATTTAATGGACCTTTAATTTAGTCATAACTCATAAACCACTTTCCAAAATCAATGCCACCACCAAGTATCCGAGCAAGATAAATGATAACTAAAACACCCCACTTTTTCAGCAAATTTTTGATAAAAACTGGTCAAAATTGTTCCTGGAAATTGCTATTTTCTGCAATATCAGCAATTGTAAATTCTTGTCCTAGACTAAATGCACGATTTTAAAACTACCCAGATCGTCGAAATTGCGATTTGAGCAAGAATTGCTCTGTCGGATTCCGACGAGTTGGGGGCATTTTGGTTAGCGCTTATACTGCGCCCCTAGTATCAAATTAGAACTCAACGAGAAGGTACTCGTAATTATGATGGTTAAATAAATTCAATGCACATCAAATCTACAGGCTTCGTGATGCGGCTTGTGGAGACACGCCTGGAACACATTGGGCCTGGGACACAGTGTGCTTCGCTAAAGGTGCACCCAACACACTGCATGCTTCGATAGAAGTGCGCTTGAGATCTAGTGAAACAAACATGGATGGTGTCATTAGAGAGGACTCTTTGGGGCTACCCAAGGGGTCGCTTGGAGAAGCTAATGACATCAGAAGAGAAACATCGTTACAGTTGTATCCAATTGTGGAAGGCACTAGGGAAAAGTCACTGCAATCCGAGATGAAGGTCGCAGTCATGGGACAGGAACAAGGAGAAGAGTGCCTATACCATGCAATACAGCAAGAGAGCATGATGGTGTCCATACTGGACCTTGTGCTCATGAATGACCACCCTACCAAGTGAATATTTAGGTGTTTCGGAGAGAAGCTCTTGGAAGAGATGCAGAAGACACAACATGGACATGGAAACAGTTGGATAGGTTCATCAAGGAACGATCACTTGCAATGATGAGTCTTGTGGTAGACCCGGGTGGAGATATTATGGTGTTTGATGGAGGTGGCCTTGGAAGCCACCTTCCATCCTCTTATCATTGTTGAGAGCCAAAGTTGGCCTACTGCCTAGGAGCAGGCAATGGAGCCTTGGGCACTAGTGAAGGTTCCCAATACAATGGATGTGTTGAGTCGTGGGTGGTGGCTTAGTATGCCTAAGGAAGAAGTGCAACCCTCTTCTTGGGAAAAACAACATTAGTAGTTCCAAAGTAGAGAACACTTGGTGGGGTGGAGCAAGGCGGTTTTTTTCCTAGCAACATGATGAAAGGAAGTAGAGATACACCCATGAAGAAGGGTGCATCACACCATGGAAGGTCATATTGGAAATAATCGGTTGACATGTGGAGCCCGTCTAGGTGTATGGGAAATTAAAGTGCGGTGGAATGGGTCAACTTGGGAGATGCTCACCTACCTTCGGTATGGGACCTAGGTTGTGGTTGATACTTCCTTTGAATGATTGATAGCATGTACTGGTTGGTTGTGGATGTAGTCAGGTAGTGGTGCGGACATGTCTTGTGAAAGACAAGGGATTCTTTGGTTGGCTCATCATGATAGGCAAACTTTGGATAGGATATTGTGGGTAACAAGTCATGAGGGATAAACTGTCACTTTTCCATGTTGAGGCTAGTGGAGGAGATGGGTTGTGATGGTGGCTTGATGGTTGAAGGAAGGGAAGGACTCCTTACCATTGAGGATTATAGAGTTGTTGTGTTGGAGGTAGAGAGGATTGGGTGCAAAGTAGAATATCCCCAACCATGTTGTGAAGATGTGCAGCGAGGATACACATCAGCATGCAATCCACTTTGCAAGTTAGTGTTGGAACCTTGAAGTGTAGAAGGCGCTCAACCCAATTAGACTCTTTCATTTATTGCAGTAGTGCAGTGGAAGAGTAAGATGTAGAACCTTACACAAGTTGTGCACGCTTCCACTTTGCAAAGCTTGGAAAGTTGGGAGTAACATGTTTTCGACCTTGAGGACTTGAGAAGCAAGTTGAGGGGAAGCAATGGATGACGAAGGTCATGAAAGTCCCTTGTGACTGTTTGAGGAAAGAAAGACTACATTGCCTTCTTGACCAAGATGAGATGTGCGAACAGATGGAAAATGTGAAGGGAAGATGATTGGTTGTATGAGGTGGCAAGAAGATTAAGTACCAGAGAAAAATTAATTTAGCGAGTCGTGACACTCGAACATATGATATGGGTGTTGAGTATTGGTACCCCAAATAGATTTGAGGTGAAGGTGATGACCTTTCCTTGGTTCAGTAGAGTTGCACTTGATGACTGAAGTGCATAAGGAAGTGGCTATTTTGGACATGGCAGAGTGCATTCTCATGAGAATTAGATGTCATGGTTAGATTAGCTACCCAATCAGTTTGAGTATTGAGGGACGTTAGTGTACCGAGGCATGAAATAATGAGTCAATATTATTGAGGCAACAGTAGGTTGGATGGGTGCAATAGTTGGACAGATTTGGACACTTCTTTGGAAGACTTAGTTGTGGCGGTAGTTGGTGGCAGCGATAGTGGTAGAGTGCTTCAGAGACAATTGAGTGTTCTTGGAGACATTTTCGAGGATGGAAACAACTTGGAGTGGGGGAGGATGTCATGCTCATGGGTTAGAAGAACCTTGGGGTTCCCTCGTGACCACTTAGGAGGCCCATCATTTGGTGGCACGACTAGAGATGGATGCAAGTGTTGAGCGCATTACACCGTTGAAAGGACCCTTGCTCAGTTGGATGCAACATGAGCACTGTTAGGTGGGAAACTTGCTTGGAATTAGCAAAATGTTCCCATGCCCATGAGCACGCCCTAAATGAGTAGGTTGAGTGGATCAAGAAAGAACCACTTCACATCAGATCGATTGGAGTCACCTCGGGTTGGAAGCACGTGATGAGAGGATGTGACCATGTTATCTTGAGGCATAGTATTATGGGTGCTTGACTTGGAAGCCCAAGCAATGGGGTGTGAAGCCCACACTTAGGCATACTTGGAAAAGAATTAAGTTGTCTCACCTTCGGGAGGAGGTGCGACCGAAGAGTCATAACCCGTGGTCTCACCCCTTGGCACACTTGGTCACATATATATATTGAAGGAGCATTAGAGCTTAAAGGATTGAAGCAAACAACACACAAGCTCACATGGCTTAGGAGGTGTGCACTTCCTCCATGAGGTAGAGTACTTAAGGGAGTCTCACTTGGGAGGGGTGATCTTGCCTTAGGAAGAAGGCAAACCAAGAGGCGCACTTGCCAAAGAGGAAACATTGGACTCAGAGGAGGCTTCGTTGGGAAGTTTGGTTTGTTGAGAACTCTATCGAGAAGTCTAGTACGATGGGTGCACTACACATGTAGAAAGTGAGAATTGCATGTAGGCATACTTCTATGTTCAGGCAATTTGTGGTGCGTAAATTACTCTCTAAGGTGTGGGTTTCTAAGAGAGTTGGGCATAGGAATATTTGGCAAGGTTGCGGTGGAGCGCTCCTCGTTGGGAGACTTGGCACGAGTGTTGTGTTGAGGCAGACCTGCGAATGCGAAAGAGTTCGGTCAGGAATTTGGTTTGGATTGTAACTTGTGTTGTTTTCATTGAGGGAACACTCTCAAAGAGTTGTCAGGCTGTGGCATCCTCTGCATGTTGTAACCAAGTCTCATTGTATTATATGATTATTTGAGCGCATCCATTGCAGTGTTGTCAACATACTTGTGTTTATCTTTGTTGTTCCTATATTGTTTACTTGCATATGTTCATGGGGTTAAATCAGATACGGTAAAACTAAGAAACACATAAGTATAAGACAAGAGGCATACTCTGTAAGGCTTCTACTAAGCTGACCTCATCCTTAAGCGAGAAGTCTAGGCAATGTCGCATCGTAGGAAGACTCGTGACAGGGGCTTTGGCCTTTATTATGTCATCAAAATTGGGCTATAGGTCCACCCTTCTTTGCTCCAGGTGCGAAGTGTATGAAAAGGTAGCTTGTGTTACCGTTTATTTGTTTCCCATCTTTTTGGGACGACAACTCCAATATCCATTGACTACCAGAGTGTCTTATTTCCCATATATACCTCTCTCTCTCATCAATATAAATGTCTACAATCGCCCCATCATTTTCCAGACGTATTAGAAGGTATATGATGTCGTGTTGTTTGTCAACTTTAAAACAACTTGTTTTGAAACACTCAAGATGATAATATCCATAAGATGGAGGTTCGGGCCCGAGGCGAAGAAGCAAGCAAGGAAGAATTTCTACAAGCATGCATAGCTTCTTTTTATGAAAGTAATAATATTATAATAATGCCACCACCATGTCACAAGATTAACAAGGAGCTACCTCAAGTCACCATGTAGGGGAAATCTTATTGAGGCTAGTCTCGTCTCTCAAGATTTGGAGAGAGAGTGGTATTGTGGAAGTCCCGAGTCTCCCAACTCCCATCTCGCAAGATTCTAAGAGAGATTGTTGAAAGATAAACATATGTAGCTACAATGAATAGCTTTTACTTCTTGCTCGACAAGCTGGGTTGGGATTAATGATAGGAGCAAAGTTTTCACATCTTTGGTGAAGGTTCAAAGTTCATAGATTTCACGCCATACGTTTCACCAAACTACATAAACATAATGTTAATGTCGATGCAATGTTTTGAGTATTACAATATCTCTCACACACAAAATGAAATAAAGAAGGGATCGAGTCTTGGTAATTGTGGGGGCATCATGTGATCTACATCGAGTGCTCTTGAATTTTCAAAGAGAATACAAGACTTGTGAGATGTAAGATACATACACTACAAAACACAAACTGGTTTTATTAGTTAATGGCATTCACAAAGGGAATGATGTGCATATTGAGGATATAAAAAAATAAATCTTATATCTATTTTGATGTTGAAGAGTATGTGCGTTTTGAGAATATCAAAGATAAATCTTGTATCTATTTTGATGAGGAAGAGTATGTATGAAGACACAAATGTGAGCCAGATTGATCGATCAATTGATATTTTCAATGAATATGTGTCACATTTTCATTGTTTTTATTAATTTGATCATTAACAAGTAGTCATGATGAGACTATTTAACAATGTATCAATGATCATTGTGAGAGCATATAACAAAGATATATTTTTGAATAAGGTTAAAACATGTAATGGCCAAGTAAAATAATGGATTTATAAATAGTACATTTGGCATATAATTTTGTTCATCAATGATTATTGAACAACATTAAAGGTAACTTAGAGATTTTCTCCTTATAATATCATAAAACATGAATAAGGCGATCATATCATAAAACTTGAGTACGGGATAAGAATGTTTCCACGTTGTTGTGGATGATGTGATACAATAATTTATTTAATTTATATATATTGAAAAAATAAAAATAATTAACTTTTTAGTTAAATAAAAAATAAGTTATAGGGTATACTTTGTATACAAAAAGTGTATATAATTATAAATAATAGACAACATTCTATTTTATTAGGAGCCATTGTTTTAAATTTCCTATTTGCTACTTACTTTGAATGTAATGAAGATCCAAGAATATAAATACCTCACTATTATATATAAATAGTTTGAATATAATTGTGATACATGAATGTAAATAAGTTAAATCTTATTTAAGATATTTATATATCTATAAATTATTTGTGTTATTATTATTTTTATTGTAAAATGAAACCAATACATTAAACAACATATATTGTATATGAGGATGAAAGTAATGATTTTATTTTTTAAATTTATAATAATATGTATTTACTTACAGTGTATAGTTTTTCGTTTTTTTAAAATAAAGCTCAAATAATTATATGAGAAGAAAAAATTTAAGAAAAATATTCAAATGTCTTAAAAGAAGTGATAATTAATAGAATTGTTTTCCACAAACTTGTGAGTGTTGCTTCAAATTCATATAATATGTATTTTATATAGTCTCTCTGCATCAAGTGATGTCAAAGCTTGTTGAGCCTATGAGCATCAATAAAACCTTGATCTTAAATTTAGATTTTTTTAATGTTGGTGAAGTGGGAAACACGAAAGAGAGATCCGAAAATAGAATTATAATGATGGAAAATCAAATAAGGGGTTGTGGAAGACCCAATAACGGGATTGGCAAATAAAATAAAAGGCTTGGCAAATAAAATAAGAGGCTGTGGAAGCCCCAATAACGGGATTGGTGATAAGACATCTCAAAGCTTGGCATTTAATGTGAAGGGGAGTTATCACCATCTCAAAAAGCTTGGCATTCAATGTGAAGGGGAGTGGTTTTTGGTTGATGAATTTCAACTTTGATAGATTTTGTATAAATTATTATATTGTAAAGCTTGTATGTTACATAACGCAAAATCTCAGATTCTTGATTGATAATCTCAAGATAAAATAAAGGTTGAATAGCCAATAATATCATTAAGTACCACATCCACACAGGGGACCCATTACCAAAAAAACCTCTCTCCATCTCCATCAGCGGGTGCGTGGGACTCTAGGAATCGAGAGAGTATATTTTCAAACAAATAAATAATTCTATGCGGAGTTGCCACGCAGCCTGCGAAGCATTTCAGTAAGTACGACTTACCATGTGGCGACATGTCGGCAAAATAAAGCAGTGAGCGTGACAGATAATTAGATTGGGCTTCTTTTTATGAAAGTATAGATGCCACCACCACGTGGCAAGATTAATAATAAGGAGCTGCCTCAAGTCGCCACGTAGGGTAAATCTTATCGAGACAGTCCCGTCTCGCAAGATTCGTAGAGAGCGTGATATAGTTACTAAATTTTATATGAAGGCTCCATTCTCTTTATGAAACTGACATGGCGGCAGAATAAAGCGGTGATAGAATGAGATTCTCTTTATGAAAGTATTACTATTAGGATGATGCCACCACCATGTCGCAAGTTAATAATTGGAGCTGCCTCAAGTCGCCACGTAGCTGTGGAAATCTTATTGAGGCCAGTCCCGTCTCCCAAGATTCGGAGAGAGAGTGGTACTGTGGCAGTCCCGAGTCTCCCCAATCTCATTTCTCAGGAATCTGAGAGATATTAAGATTCCGAGAAAGAAAGAAAGAGAAAGAAATTATTTTAATGTTCACGAGGCTAACAATAGCTTATGGGACAGACCGCTTCACCCTCTAATTTCTGCAATTCAACTCGTTTTTTTGTTCAACATGATGATGAGTGCCCCAATTTCTCCACGGTCCCCTCACTGAATAGGTTATCCCAAGAGCTAGCTGCTAGGATATTTGCATAGTTGGCCCTACTGTTTTTGAAGGCTTCACACTCTAAAATAAAATGTTTTTATGTTTCCACTTTGTCGGAAGTGCAAAATATACACACCCTTTCTTCCCAAGCTTCCTTTGGTCTTTTCCAGCGCCCAGTTTCACAACGGAGTTGATGGGAATTGATTCTTAATTGAGTAATAAGTATTTTGGCTCTCCAAGGAATATTGGCCCCTATGTATGTTTTTTTATGGTGGTTGTAGGTGGGATTAAACTTTTCAATATAATACTCCTTCTTTCTCCCCAACCCTTTATCCCAAGCTCGCTTGTGGACCCTGTCGATAACTAACTCCATAATCTCTTTATTGTGCACATGGCACATGTTCAAGTAAATATCCCATTTACTAAGCCATTTGATATTTTGTTGCATCCACGTCTTCTTTCTTTTGCATAATGTGTCATTGAAAACGACCTTAGGCCATTGGCTGTCTTCCATTTGCTCAATTCTTTTTAGATATCTTATGAGTTGCACCATAGCAATTGCTTTGATAGGAGCAACCCCCATTTCACTCAACATGATATCATAAGGGACTGAACTTTTAATTTTAAACTTGTTTGTAATCAAGCGCTTTTGATTCTTTTCAATTTGCTTCCATTCTAAGTCAAATGTACTGTTGGCCCATACTCCACATCCATAGAGAATCACTGGGATCACTAAAAGCCCAAAAAGAGTTTGTGTAGTCTTCCAATCCCATAGCTCTACCTCTCTACACCTATTTTATGCTTTCCAACCTCCCAAAGTTCTTTTCTTTTTGCAGTTTGCCCAACTTAAATTTTTGTTGAAGTCAATTCCGAGATACTTGTTATCTGCCACTTCTCCGAGAGTGTTGCCTTCAAAGTAGAACTAATGTTGGTTATGTTTTCTTTTGCTAGAGAAAACTACCACTTTCGTCTTTCTAGGATTGACTTGCATCCCCACTGTTCTACAAAAGAGCTCAAGGGAAAGTAAATGTTCTTATAACCCAAGAGCGGATTTAGCAATCAAAATAAGGTCGTCTACGTACAAAAGAAGCCTTATCACAAACTCACCCAAAAGAGCACCCTTGCCATCTTGCAGGTTTAACCACTCTTGAAGTTTGTCGATATATAAACAAAAAAGGGTAGGGGACAAAGGGTACCCTTGTTTGACCCCGATATCACTCCTAAAACTTTCAGAGATGCCAGCTGGCGTTCTGATTTTGACTTTAACCTCCTTGTATAGTCTATGGACGGCTACTCTAAGATGCATAGGGACCCCAAGTTCCTCCATTCTATGCCAAAGCTTATCCCTAGGTACCGTGTCAAACGCTTTTTTGAAATACACAAAGCAACAAAAGGCTTCCTCTTTTTTTCCCACACTTTTTTAATGATGTGTCTTAAAGTTATGTCGTGATCAATCCTGGAGTTTTTAAGTTTGAAGCCTGCTTTCCCTTTAGCACACTTATCACCCTCTTCCACCCACTTGCTAATTATGTTTTCCAGCATACTTCCGAACAACTTTGCTAACTAGGGGTTTATCATTATGGTCCTATAGTTGGAGGGATTATTGACATCACCACTCTTGAAAAGAGGTATTGCTAGATTGGCTGTCCAATCTGTAGGGAACCCCTGCTGAATTATGTTGTTGAAAATTTTCATAATGTGAGGTGCAAGAGTTTTCAAACCCCACTTTAGATATTCTGCTTTAAGTTCAACTAGATCTTTTGCTTTTCCAACACCCAACTTCTTAATACCCACCTCGATCTCTTGCATGGTGAAGAGCTTAGTAGTAGTGTTAACCAAGAGGGGAGGGTCAACCTTAGAATCTTGGTCATAAAGTTTCCTTGCATACTCGAACCATTGATAAGTCGTAATGTTGTTTTCAGTTTGTTTCTTTCTCATTTGAATTTACTTCCAAAATAACTTGGGGTTATTTTTCCCCAGGAAGATTAGCTCCTCCCTCCTTGAGATCATAAACTCGGCTTGTTTCTTTCTTACAATTTGCTTGTAGGATTTTAAATTTATTTCTTTTTGGTTTGGCTCTTTCAAAGTTTTCCTTGTTGTTTTTCATTCTTCATCAAACCAAGCATTAACAGGAAAACAATTTGTTTCATATTTTAGATTTTTTGCTCTTTTGCATTATGCAAGTGCGCTTTGAATTAAATTTGTTAGCTCGTGACTATGGAGGCCCCATGACGTAATTTTCTCCTTGTTAAAAATCCTCTCTAGCGCTATATTGAAGGTATTACAGTTATTTTGAGTCAAAAGAATTATTCCCTTTGAAGGAGGCTGTTGAATGTCCTGATTATTCAACCCCTGATGTTGCTGTTCCATCCAAGGGAAACTCAAATAGATCAGTCTGTGATCATATTTAAACTCCCCAAGTTGTTCACTAATCAAAACTTCCTCCATTTTCTCACATAAGCCATGCGAGCAAATTGCATAGTCCACTACACTTGCGTCATTGTAGGTATTACAAGTGAAATTGCCAGATTTCGCCCATCTAGCCAACCCATTACAAATGACTAAGTCAAATGCCCCACATATACTAAGCAGTTGCTCCCCCAAAAGGTGGCAGCTTTTGTTGTCCTCTGAGACTCTTGTCCACTAATGATTGCTTTCTTTTGTAAGCCAAATAGGATTAGAGTCTTCTTTACCACGAAGAATACTAGCTTGTTTACTTGCAGTCCTAGCATTGAAATCACCCACTATAAGGCTTCACTTAGTTGAGAGTACGCTGCAATATTGTTTTTTAAGGCTGGAAAGGGGTCTTTATGGTCAAGCCCCCTTCTTTTGTAGGTTTTTGAAACTTGTGGGTCTAAATAGCATGCTGCAATTCTAATGATGTTTCCATTTTTTGAGATTTTAAACCAAATGAATTGTTTGTTTGAGTCTTCTTTTTCTAACTGAATGAGAGATAAACAAATGCGAGGTTGCGACCATAGATAATTCTAATTGCTTTGGAGATGCCTTGGCATTTTTAATGTAAAAATAGTAGAGAGGAAACCCAGAAGAAAATATACATTGGATATTGTGTAGAATACTAGAAAGTAAACCCACAAGTGGGCCTTTTTTACAAAAATAGATAGAGTTTGTCCATTGTGTTTATATCAGCGAGAGCGACTTAGTACAAACACCACGGGAAGGAACATGCCACAATCAGATTTAATGTAAATATCACGAAACATACTTAAATGACAAAATTATATTAATTGGTATTGATTGAATGTGTAGATAGAGAAGAAAACTAGATTGCACGTGTTTGACTTAGGAAATACCCTGTTTTAGTCGAACATGGTATCAAAGTTTTATGAAGATCCATTTTCATTGTTTATGCATCAAAGGATTTTTGGATTTTGCTATTTTTGTGCATTTTTGGACTAAGTGGGGTGTTCCATTGCATTTTAAGCACCGCTTTCAATTAGAAACATCTTTCTTTTCACTCGAAATATTTTTGTTTGTCCAAGATACAACCAGTTTACCAAATACGAAGGTAGACTATTTACATTTACATATTTAAAAAAAAATATATTTCTCTTATTGTTTCATATTTTAGCCTAGTTTTATGTTTTATTCCCAATTTGTTACATTTTTGGTTTACGTATACTCTTTGTCATGTGTTTTGTGCGAACCTAGCTAATCAGAAATGGAGCGGAAAGGGTTTTCTTGACTGCGTATGCTCTTTTCTGTGAGCTTTGTGTGAACTCATTAAACTAGTGAGAAAATTTGAAGTTTCTGGGTAAACTAACCAAGGTTTAACCCCAAATTTGAGAAATTTCGGTTTAAGAATTTTGTTTTTTGTTTTTGTATGGTTGTGTATGACACATTCTCCAACAACAACAACACCATTCTCCTTCGTAATATGACCAAATCTTCTATGTAATTCACTTGGTTGAAAGTTACTTTATTAAGTAAGAGGTCTTGGGTTCAGGTTCTTCTTTTTGTTACTTTTTGAAAAAGTTCATGTAACTTTAAGGTATAAAGTAACTTCATTGTAAAAGTGTGTCCCACTTTTTTCTCCATCAAAGAAGCTCTAAAAGTTTCTTATAAATAACCCATTCTTGAATATTGTTGTCATGCTTTGATTAGAGAGATCTTACATCTTGGAGTGATCGGCACTACAAGTACATCTAGCAAAGCCTTATTGGCACAACATAATGATTGACTAACATTGCAAATTTTGTGGGGGAGATCGTCACGTGGAATCTAAGTGTTTCAAAAAACTGGAAGTCTTGGAAACAACAATGAAGAACCACAACATCGATCTTGAATCTTCTTGTAACTCTTCTTCTCATGGACATGCATTTTTCATTTCTGATTTTCCTTTAATGCATCATATTCTTCTTCTTTGTATTCTAATGAGTGGCTCATTGATTTTGGAGCATTTGATCATATGGCTAAGTACAAATACATTTTTTTTCTATAAATGAATGCTACACCCAAAGAAATCTTTGTTAGTGATGATAAATCTCTTAGTGTTGTAGGATCATGAATAGTTCAACTAGATGACGGTCTTTTCAAATATGCATTATGTGTTCCAAGTCTTTTCTGCAATTTGTTGTCAGTCTATCAAATCAATCATTACGGTGAAGGTAAGACTATAGAGTTTACACCTCACCAAGTTGTAATCAAGGATTTAAAATATCATAAGCATGTCATAACAACCACAATTATTAATGATAGTATTAGGTTGTACATATTTAACAACTTTGAGTCATCACATTTTCCCTCAGTTTTTATTGTTCATAGTGATAACTTGAATAAACGTTGGCGTGAGTGATTTGGTCATTTAAACTATCACTCATTGCAGCAGCTATGTAATAAAAAAATGGTGATTAGTCATCCTTTCATTTCTTGTAGAGATGGTGTTTGTCACATGTTTGTTCTTGGCAAATATTATTAGGACAATTTGACAAACATACCTCTTGGCATGCCTTGGCACCCTTGTAGATTGTTCACAATGATTTGTGTGGTCAACTTCCAGCTGCTTCTTTCTCTGGATTCAATTACTTCTTAACTTTCATTGATGACTTCTCCATACACACTTGGGTTTACTTTTTAAAACTTAAGATTGAAGTTTTTGACATGTTTTTGGCCTACAAGACCCTTGTAAAAAAACAATATGGACATGAAATACACAAGTTAAGAATATATAATGGAGGTGAATATGTAAACAATAAAATTACAAATTTCCACACTACATAGGGCACTCAAATGCAACATCTTGTTTCATACACACCACAACAAGACGTTGTTGTTGAGAGAAAGAATAACGCATTAAAAGAAATGGAAAATCGTATGATCTAATATAAAGGATTAAGCCTTTCGTTTTGGGAAGAATATATTAATTGTGCTAATTGAATAGTTAGTTGCACTCCCACCAAGACTTTAAAAGATATAACACTAGAAGAAGCATGGAGTAAAATTAAACCTAATGTAAACCACTTTTGTGTGTTTGGTAGTGAAGCATGGGCTCACATTCCCAATGAAAAAATGGAAAGCATTACAATCTATGAGTGAGAAGTGTGTATTTGTCATATATTTTGAAGATGTAAAAGGTTATATACTTTTTGAACCTAAATCCAATGACGTTACTATTGTAAGAGATGTTAAATTTGATGAAAATATCTTAGCATGTGAGCCTAATTTGATGTTTGTGTCATCTTGGACCTACTAGCCATCTTCGACGATTGTTCCACAATTTATTCTTAACTTCTTTGCACATGATCCTACTCTGGTTTATGCTTCAAATGATGACACTAAGGATGAAAATCCACCTTTTCCTGCTCATGTTGCTCTAGTTGGGTCCATTGAACATGAATAAACACCAATGCAACTGCTTCATATATGTGTCCATTGAACACAAGAAACAATTGGTGATCTTGTCAATGATCCTAGAGATCAACAATGAACAGGTTCATAGTTCTAGTCAGCCTCTTCCCTTTTGGATAAATTTCCGGAGAATCGTGATCTAGAGACATTTGTAGAATCTTTTGGCCATCCAAATTAATATTCAACTATGAATGAAGAATAACATTGCTTAATGGTGAACGCTACTTGGGATCTTGTACCTCTTCTGAAAGGAAGAAAACTTGTCAAATGAAAATGGGTATATAAAACTAAGTTTGAATTAGATGGAAGTGTGCAAGACTTAAGGTAGGGTTAGTTTCCAAAGGATTTTTTCCCTTGTCTCCAAATTGAACTCCATCCACCTTTGTTCTCTCCCTTTCTGCTTCACATAAATGGGAGGTCGATTAAAAGGATGTCAAATTCGTCTTCTTGCATGGGGATTTGAAAGAATAAATTTACATGGAACAACCTCTTGGTCATTTTTATAATGACTAGCCTTTATTTTCAGATTAAGAAATCTCTCTATGGAGAGCCTTAAGCAATCTAATTGGGCATGGTATGCCAAAATATATAGCTTTCTTCTTGACAACAACTTTTCTAGAGGTAATTCTTACCCCAATGTCTATACCAAGAAAGTAGAAAACCATCTCATAATCCTCATTCTTTATGTTCATGACTTTATCCTTACTAGTAGTGACCCTAAACTTTTAACCTGTTTGAAATCCAACCTTAAGAAAAAATTTGAAATTGATGACTTAGTACATTTGCATTATTTTCTTGGCCTCCAAAGTCTTTTTTTTTTAACAGAAATAGGGGATTTTATATATATATATAAAAGGCTGTGCACAGCCATTCATTACAAAATTTGAGCAATGAATCTGCTTCAAAATGAGATAAAATGCAGATTTTACAGGGGATTTGTCTCTTAAATTCTTTGCTCCTAATTTTCCTGGAATTCCTGTTCGTTCTACTGGGATAAACCCTTACAAACTGATTACATAACAAAATGCAAAAAAAATAAATTAGAAGTAGATGTTCTTTGAAAAACCTGCACAGAGAGCAAATCCATAATTTCAGAGAAGAAAGTCTATCTGTAGTTCTGCTGCAAGAAAGAAGCGGCTTCCATCATACCCTGGTTCACTGACGGCGCTTCCTGAAACTGGCTAAACTGGGTTTTACTAACGAATACAGAGAGATCCTCCTTAATACTGTCGACCTTCCCCAGTAATTCAATGGTGTTTCTTTCAATATCGTCCAGGCGGGACTCAACACAGGAAAGACGGGAATGAATGTATTTAAACTCCGTGGTCTGTTCTTTGTTTTGGTCTGCAATGGAGCAGACTGCCGAATAAGTCTTGCTGAGGTAAACTTTGACTTCAGATGTAACCTGGCTGAGGGTGGCGATCGCTTGCCTAATCCCGTCCATTTTGTTGCACTGAGAACTACTGTCACGAAGGTCTTCTTCAGACTGCCGGGGGTCGAATTCAGGAACGGTGAGGCTGAGCTGCTGCAATCCAGGACCGAGCGAAATGAAATTGGGTTGCTCCATGTCGTGAAGGGGACTTCCTATGTCCACCCTGCAACATTAAATGCTGGAGCGTGAGAGCTCTGGGCGTAGGTGAGGAGCCACATGGCTTGAAATGTGCCACTTGTTGGAGAGCGCGTACATGAGTGACCGGAAGCCTACCACGGGAAGGAAGCCTCCATTCCAAACAATTTAAAAAAGAATTCCTTGCAATTTCAATGAGGTCGATGTCTTGGTTCTTATGGTATGAACTTATAACCCAAGACATTGTTTTGTAACAGCTGGCCTTTTCCCAAAGTGACTCCAATATTGGCGAGCCTATCTGCTGATGAGTTGAGGTTTCTAAGAACATGGAAAAAGAGAGTGTTGATTGGGAGAGGAAGTGTTTCAATCTTTTTCGGAGATTTTGTCTCTTTGCTCCTTTCAAATTATTGCTTTTCATACTCTGGATTACATGTCTGGAATCTCCAATTACTTGTAGCTTTGCTATGTTCAAGGAGGAGGTTAACTCGAGTGAATGATGTATCGCCAACCATTCTGCTTCATTGTTAGTTTTTGTGCCTAATCCCCAGGAGAAGTCTGCAACTTTTCTTCCTCCGGGATCGAAAATGATCCCCCCCGCACCTGCCTCCCCAGTTGGCCTCCAAAGTCTTGCAAATCAAAGAATGAACATTGTTTTCTCGATCTAAATATGCATGTGACATTTTTTGTCGCTTTCACATGGAAGATTGTTAACCAATCCCTTTTCCCTTTCACTATGGAGTCAAACTTACTACCACTTGCACTACCCCCAAAGTAGATGCAACCTTGTACCATCAATTTGTTGACAAACTTTTGTACTTGATTCATACCCATCCTGATATTTCATTTATGTTTTTGGTATTGTTTCCCAATATATGCAAACACCCCATGACAATCATTGGAAAACAACACAAAGAATACTTTGGTATATCTGAGGTATAACCCAATTAAATTAGGATACATTATAGTCCATGGGGGATTCCTTTATTGTTTGGCTTCACTGGTTCTGATTGGATTGGTATCCTTGATGATCGAAAGTCTACTACATGTTATGTTTTAGTCTTCGTTACAGACTTGTCACTTGGGCTTGTAAGAAACAACAAGATATTTCTCTTTATTCAATGGAATACCGAGACATGATTAATGCAATTCAAGAATCCTTGTGTATTTGATAGATCCTTTCAGAATATGGATTCTAGTAGCAACATCTGACTACCCTTGGGTGTGACAGTCAGAGTGCCATCAAGTTCGCCAAAAATCCATTTCAAAATTATCATAAAGTTAATTTAGGATTGTGTTCTCAAAGTGCTATTTTGTCCTACATATGATGAAGTTGTAGACATATTCACAAAATCTCTTATAGAAGCAAAGTTTTCTAATCTTCAATCTATGTTAGGATTTCAATCATTTTTCATTAAGGGGGGATATGCTCTATTGCCTCATTCCTTCTCCTATTGTCTCACCTTTGTAAATCCTTCTATCCAAATCCCAAGTTGTTCTTAAGGGTAGGATGTTAGGATATTTAGATACTTAGGACATAGTTAAGATCATCTTGGTATAATGTGACTTTAGATAAAGTGTGTGTATTTAGTGTGCATTAGAATGCATTTGTACTTATGTAATATGGTGGTCATGATATGTTCTAGGTATAAAGTGATCAAACAGTTAATCTTCACTTCAATCTTAACGATTATTTATTTCTTGATTAACAACCAATTGGTCCATGATTTTTATTTAAAGAGCATGGAGGGTCATTTTCTTGATGATCAATTGTGAGAAATTTATATGTAAATTATTTTTCCTTTTGCATTAATATATTGCCTCAAGTATCTATTTGGCTGAGGTTGTGGATTGTTTCCCTCTTTGAGGGTTTTAACCATGTAAAGCATTGATGTATTGATATGTGATTTGTTTTTGTGAATAGTTGCTTAATGTGTTCAACTTGTGTGGAAATACTATGTTTTAGTCAAACATAATCATTGCAAGTATTCATGTTAGGACTATTTAAGAATGTATCAATGATCGTTGTCAAATCATATAAAAAAGATACTTCCATGGGTAAATGTATCAATGATCGTTATCAAATCATATAAAAAAGATACTTCCATGGGTAAGTTTATAATTTCTTTCTCTACTCATATAAAAAAGATACTTCCATGGGTAAGTTTGTAATTTCTTTCTCTACTCTAAAGCATGTAATGGCTGAGCAAAACAATGAATTTATAAATGGTACATTTTGCATATAATTTTTTTCATCAATGATTATTTAACAATACTAAAGTAAGTTAGATATTTTCTCCTTATAATATCATAAAACTTGAATTAGGGATAGGTTCCATTAAAAATGCTTTGATCAATTAGGGATAGGTTCACATTAAGAATACTTTGGGACTATTTGGCAATGTATCCGTGATTTTTGTCATATTATATAACAAAGATACAAGTCCATGGGTAAGTTTAGAATTTGTTTGTATGATATAAAGCATGTAATGTAATGGCTGAACAAAACAATGGATTTATAAATGGTGCATTTTGCATATAATTTTGTTTATTAATGATTATTGAAGAATACTAAAGTAACTTGGATATTTTCTCCTTATAATATCATAAAACTTAAACATTTTCTATTTATAATATCATAAAATTTGAATTAGGGATAAGTTCACATTAAGAATGCTTTGACGTTTTTGAATAATGTGATACAATAATTCATTCCACTCTCTCTTTATATATATATATATATAAAGTTAAAGAAAAAGTGAGTTATAAAATATACCTTGTATTAATATAGATCTATGTATATGAAATATGGACAACATCCCATTTTATCATGTTAAACTCCCTACTTGCTAGTTAGTTTGAATGTAATTAAGATCCATGGATGTAAGTACCCTAACTCATATATATAAATAAATAATTTCAATCTAATGTTGATCCATGAATGTAAATGACACGATGATGTATTTATATTCATAAATGATTTATGATATTATTTTTTTATTCTATAATAAACCAATATATTGAACAACATAGTAAATGTAAGGTTGGAAGTTATG
This sequence comes from Larix kaempferi, assembly GCA_027924585.1. Lineage (NCBI taxonomy): Eukaryota > Viridiplantae > Streptophyta > Pinopsida > Pinales > Pinaceae > Larix > Larix kaempferi. The sequence continues at coordinate 3,541,041 of BSBM01000125.1, read as the reverse complement.
AGTTTTTTCAAATGGAAAGCAATATGTATTCATTATGTAGATTTTATAATTAAGCACAAAAAAGTTATCACGAGAAAAAAAATTGTAACAAAAATACTAAAAAAAATGTCGTAAAAGAAGTAATTATTAATAACATTGTTTTCCACAAACTTATGAAAGTTGCTTCAAATTTATATAATATGTATTTTACATATATATAGATTTGTAATATCTTTCAAACTTCTAATAAAGGACAATATGTAAAAAAAAAATAGGGAGAGGGATGTTGATACACATGTTTAGTGAGGTACATAAGGTGGCGTTAGGAGGGACTAACAGTGAGGTACATAAGGGGGTGTTAGGAGGAACTAACTATACATGCAACATGTACCTAAATTCCTTATTCTTATCTAAGGTAAACCTCCATAAACTATTCATATGGTCTCTACTTCCATCTTCTTCATAAATAGACTTTCTAATTCATAAATAGACTTTCTAATGCATTGATCATCCTTAGTGTAGCTAGCCTTTTTTTCCTTTAAAAAAGCGTAATTTTATTACTTCTGTGGAATAAACAAAATTACATTCTATATATACATGTTCCAAAAAAACAGGTATTCATGTAGAAAAATCACGAAAAGGATGTCTTGCGTCCTAGCGTCAAATAACATAGCCCATATAACATATATGTCCCAGAAATCAAAATAGTTGTTTACAAAATCTATCACAAAACTTGCTTGTATAAAATAACTGGAGATAGTTTGTCATAAAATCTATGGAGAAGTCATGTGCAATATATAAATAAACCATTTAGGAGTTGATTAGTGAGACACTACTGGGATATTTGGCTCATCTATAAAGGGAAGCATGGTAGAATTCGAAAAAGTCACCATTCCTACTTTCTGAAATTAATCATTGGCCATGAACCAACTGAATGCCCTCCTTAGATAGTGCATCAACCTCCAAATTTATTTCCTTGTAGACATGATTATAGGAGAAATATTCAAAAGTTGACAAGATATAAGACAACTCTTCAAAAAGTGCACATAAAAGAAGGTTGTGGCAAGCATGGGCTCCCGAAACCCAATTTACAATGATCATCGAATCCCTAAAAATATGAATAGATTTGCATTATTTTTCCTTTGTGAATAGGAGAAGGAGTTTTAACATCATGAGTTCATGTTTGCGTACAATCCGTCAGTGCGGACACAAACGATCTCCCTAGTCCGAATGGTTCGGATCTAGAACAAAAGAAGTACACAATACAAATTACTTTCCTAGATTGATCGAATTGCAAAGGATGTTAGAAGATAACTTACCTTATGAATGCAATACTATTTCCTTACTTGATAAACTCTTGGTATTCAGATCTCTGCCTGCAAAACCATGTACAACGAGTAGAAACAAGCAATTAATAATAGCATATAAATGTAGATCAATCTAAACTAGCAGTCAAAGAAGCCAATTCTAAATATATTACAATAACATGATGTTTATGGAAATAATATGCATTAATGTAATTAAATAAAGTACATAGATAGAGGTTACAACTGAGATTTGACGTCGTAACACCTTCCAAATGATCCTAGCCTCAAAGATACAAGCTTTGGCTCTTGATGGATGAAAGGGAAGCAATCCTAGCAGAATTTCACCAACATTTGAGTGATCTATCTTCCTCCTTCCTTAATCATGGAGAGGGGGTTTGTATTTATAGGACTAAAAGGATAAGAGAGGTTGAGTATTTGTGGGAGAATCTCAAGGGATCATCCCAAAAGGTAAGGGAACTGAATGCCACCTATCCTAGTTCATAGGGATAATCCCCCACGTAACCAAGGATTCTAGAAGTTGCTCGAATATTCTCTTTATCCTTTTAAACTAACAGTGTTGCACCTTGCACACAGGAAACCAACGTCTTTGATGGATGACACACCTTGTGCAAAGGAAACAAGTGTCACGGATGTGCTCTGTCAATGTGCAGAGCATGCCACCTATGGTCTGACGCATCTTGTCAATGAGCAGGGTGCGTCGAGGTGACAACAAAAATTATAAGGAACAACAAAAACTCTCCTTTCAATCATCCGACCCAGGTGCTTTAGGAATTAGGGAAAATAGAGGACACATAACTCATGATGACGAGATTTTGGTGTAACAGAATTCCCCCCAAAGCATGAAGCTAACGAAATAGGGTAGGTGAGATGCTTTGAAATATGAGAGTTTCGAGGAAAGGATCATTGGTTGGAGTGATGAACAAAGACTCTTGCAGTACAACAGACTCAGAGATATATGTCTCAAAATGACTCAAAAGATGGCTGCCAACCAATACATTGCAGATCCATGGTAGTATCGACTGACTGGACACAATCATCTCTACTAGACACAAATGTAGATCTATGATGATATAATTACATAGCCACGACCAATACAAGAGTGGATCCGTGTGACATGACTCAAAAAATATCCATCGCATACTGGGTAAGATACATAAGTTAACCCTGGGTATTGAAGACGAACCCACAATGATATGAATCTAACCATGTGATTACAATGTTTTGAAGTGAAACATGGTAGAAAATACTTGATTACTGGTCCTAAAGGTATATCATTAACAAGTACAAGGGAAATCACCATTGATGTCAATGATTACCAATGTATCATAGTACATACCTCCAGATGGGAATCAATGAGTTGAGGTCAAACATTCGGTGGAATCTTTCAATCAAAATTCAATGATGTGAACTTACTATTGAAAGCGAGGTAACATGCCATTAAAGCATGTAGGCCCAAGCTACTTGATTGGTTTCTAGGTTCAATCCTTGGATGACGTGTTGAAATAAAAAAGGATAAAATCGTCGAAGGAGAGCCATGATGTTTCCCTCATCATCGACACGAAACAAGATCAAAGATTTTTTGGAGTAGATCAGAGTGTAGAGCAATGTTTGAGACTGACTCAAGGGTGATCAACACAATGGAAGGTATAATGACTACAACGATTGACTCGACCAATAGACTTCTCTTGAACATGGAATGACATGACTTGGCAGCATTGACATGGCGAGATTGACACTGATATCTAATGCAACTAATGATCGATGCATTATTTGGATGACACAAAGGAGTAGAATGTCTCAAAGGGGTAGAATGACGCAAGGAATTGGTGAGACTTGAAGACAAGCAAATTATCCAAGCAGTTCAAATGAAATGCAAATGAGTGCCATGTTCAAGAGTGACTACATACTGCCATTACTACAAGTAAATGCAAACTCTTTCCTTATTCCCCATCATGATTGATGCGTACCTCTTTATTTATTAACAAGCCTGAGGCGGGTAATAGATGCTTGGTATAGCTATCCTTAAGATGAATCCAATCTCACATGTTTAACGAACCTGAGATAAGAGGGGTTTGTCCCTAAAAGGGCCCTTCAATGTTAGATTTTAACGAGTCCAAAGAAGGTTTTATCGACGCCATTTCATACTTAGAGAGTCTAAAAGGACTAAAGAAGACTCCAATGAGTACGTTTTCATAAATTTTAGTCTCCTCAACCGAAAAAGGATAAAAAAATATGAGGGAGAACTCTTCTAGTCATGATCAACTAGAGTGTTCATTTTTCGTAAATAGTCTCACTGGTCCGAAAAGGGGTAAACTATCACCCGAAAGACGACCTTTCAAATACTTTTACAAGCGTGAAAGAATCAAGTTCGCTTGGCGAACTTTTCCTATTTAGGGAGTCTAAAAAGAGCTTAAAGAAGAAATCCAAGAGGGTTCCTTTTTCGTGGAAGTTTACGAGCCTAAAAAAGAGATAAAAGATAACTCGGTGAATTATTCTCATGTATTTACGAGCATGAGAAGGAACAAAGACTCAACTCGATACCTTTAATGTGTAGTTTTAACGAGCGTGATAATGGTATAAAAAGCGCTCAAAGACCTTTTCACACTTGATAAGGAGTATGAAAAGTCAACAATGGTTACCAACATAGTCAAAACACCACTTTCCTCTACCTGCAATCTCCAGGAACCAAGTTAGGATCCATTATGAGTTTTTAAAACATAAAAACGAGATCAAATGTAGTAAATAGCCCATGAAATAAAAATTAAGAAAGGAAAATTCCATTTTTTTATATAAAAGGGAAAATAGTAAAAATTCTTTACCAATTCATTTTACCAAGTCGAATAGTGAAGAAAAAACCTCTTTGTGGCTCTATATATCGATGCCGATTGCAAAAGCCTCGTTCAGTCATTCAACCTTTGGTCAGTTCCAGGTAATCCTAAATATCATCCTCTTACTTTTGATGGTTTAATTTTTCTTTTTAATGCATGTTTTTTGGGTTTTTATTCTCATTTTGGAGGCGAAATTGCGCACCCTGGGTGACACACTTTCCCCTTTCGGGAAGTGCGTCACTAAGGGTCTGATGCACCTTCCCTATGGGAAAAGCGCTCCATTGATGCCCTTTCTACAAAGGCAGGGTGCGTAGGCACAATTTGACTTCCAAAAATGAGAATGAGTCCCAAAAGACAAGTTCTAAAGCATGGAAATGACCTAATACTCATTTTATTGATGTTTATGTAGGTATTAGCCACCAAAATGGTACATTGGAAGGAGCATGAGCACGAGTTAGAAGATGCACAAGCTGCAAATGGTCCACACTCTGTCAATGCTTTGCGGGGGTGTGGATTGCTCAAATTTTTCCATGTCCAAGGAACGAGGGCCCAAATACAATCAATAGACTATTTGATTCGATTATGGGACCTAGATCAATAGCATTTTACGGTAGGTTCTCATATCCTTACTTTGGATGTCGAGGAAATCTATTTCTTGACCAGATTATCGATGTGTGGGGCACCTGTATCACTATCTGGACCCAGGGGAAGTGACGAGTCCATTGAGGACCTTATCACACAATTATGTACATCAGGCACACAAATATTAGGTGGGAAAATTCCCATAAAAAATGTACGGGATCGTCCTTTGAGGACCGTGGTCTTTACCATCGAGCGAGTAGAAGGTAGCAGGGTTGCACATCAGGCCACTAATGCCCATATGCTATATGCCATAGAGTGTATGGAACCCACTGTGTTCAACTGGTGCGAGGGGATCCTTGCGACCCTAAAATATCAACTGACCAGGTGTCGTAGAGGTGAGTTGGATCAATTTGGGTATGGTTCCATCGTGGTCTCTTTTTTCCTAGAAAGGGTTCCACTGCTTTGTTCGCAGGTCGAGCTCAATGATCTCGATCTGTGAGATCCGCGTATGCAGATGTGGTCATAGGTAATGGCCCTCCATGGTGGCGGAGGACCTATGATCACATACGAGCCAAACTTCTTTAGGTGGTTGCATGGACAACTCCTCATGGTTGAGGACTACGCCTATGCAGGTGCATATTTCAAGGGAGATCCTGATTTGGCACTTCCCGATGGAGAGAAATGGGGAGATATTGGTAAGAAAGATACTCTTTTTTTTGTATATTTTTATGATTTTTTGTTGTTTTTATGTAGTACTGATATGTCATATCTTGTTTATGCAGACATTGGCCCATCCAGACCAGTGATTTCTTCACCAATCGATAGGAGAGAAGTTGTTTGAGAGATGGAAACGGTCCATCAAGAGGCACTGGAGGAGCTTTATGAGCTGGAGGAGAACCTCCAATGGTTGAGCACTGATATCCCAGACAATTCCATAGATGACCTTCCTCGGCACTGCCAACGTAGGACAGCTGGAGTCTCTGGACGATTTGGTCGGTTACTCTGTCGGGTAGCTAGTGCCATTATATGTTATCATGAGCATCCTCGGGGACAGGAGGCATAGATGATGATGTACTGAAAGCCATAAGCTTCCGATTTTGTAGATGTGATCTACTAAAAGCTTATGGGCTTCATATTTTTGTATCAATACCCTTTTTGTACAACATTTTTGCCAAACATGATATATATATATATATATATATATATATATATATGACATTATCTAGTGGTTTTATACATGTGTTTTCTATGATGGATTTTGGATCTTATGAGTGCTTTTCTATACACTTATGAATAGTTTACATGTTATGTCTATTTATGCATCTTTGATAAAAAAATTATGAATGTGCAATATACCAATCTAATATAAAATTATTTTAAGAATTGGAAACCACATTCATACTTCGTGGAATATGTAGGTATTGAAAAGACTCAAAAGACCTTTCCAAGAGATGTACCCACTGGAATAAGCAGAGTAATATAGGGTCACATATGGCGTAGACACGGTTCAAATGAGAGACCACTAGTTGAGAATCGAGGTAGATACCAATGTGGTCCACACCATGGGAAAAAACGTCGGCCAATCATCCAATCACCGCGTGATATTCAACGACATTATTGGTTGCAGGACCTAGGAAAGTTCCTCCTGAGATTATCAGTTAATCGACAGGGGAATAGAGTACCCATGCTGCCGAGGCGAGTTTGCAGGTGTGCCAGTTAGCACCATATGCGAATCCATAGTAGGTTTCCATCTACACATCCAGGTAGAACATGGTATAATGAAAAATCGAGATAAGATCCTAACACACTAAAAGAAAGTGTCACACCAAACAAAAACACGTCATGTACAATATATACAAAGTACTAATGCAATATGAATTAAGCATAGTACCTCTTTAGGTAGATCCCATTGTGAGGCTCCCCTAAGGATATTCCGTCATAATCGACTAATTCATAGGCTCCCTTTTCCAAAACACGTTTCACTACATATGGGCCATGCCACATGGAATCAAGTTTTCCTGCCCCCAGCTTATCATGTTTTTGGTCATAAGTAAGGAACAAATCACCCTTGTTGAAGATACAGGGTTTTACGAATTTATTGTACTGGGCCTTGATGCGTTTCTTATGTGCTTTGTTGGCTAGAGCTGCATCATGGAGGTTTTCACCGAGTTTTTCCAAGTATAAGAATCATTCTTCCTCATTAGTTGTGTTTGGTAAAGGTTCAACGACTAGTCTTAAAGACGAAAAACTCACACACAATAGACAATACTGCCTCTATTCCATACACCAGCTGGAAAGGTGTGAAACCAGTGGCAGTTTTGACAGAATTCTGGTATGCCCAAAAGGATAAAAAAAGCATCACATGCCAATTTGACTTGTGTGTGCCCACCATGTGCTGAATCATGGTTTTCAAGACCTTGTTAATGGCCTCTACTTGTCCATTTGATTTAGGATAGTAGGGGGTTTAGTTTTCATGCCGAAAACCTAACTTGGCGCTTAGTTCATCCACCATCTTGTTTTGGAAATGTGACATGTGATCGGTGATGATGGCTTGAGGGACTCCAAATCTAGCACTGATGTGAATAAACATAAAGAGTATGTAAGTTTCACCGTCTTCTTTGTATGTAGGCATAGCCTCGACCCATTTGGTAAAGTAGTCTACTGCGACAATGATATAACCATGCCCCCAAACAAGGTAGGCTTACAATGCATGAAGTCAATGCCCCATTTTGCAAAGGGGCCAACGTCGATAACTGGGTGTAGTGGGGATATATGTGAGCGCTCTTTATAATGAAAAAGCTAGGAAGGAGGACACTTCTTGACCGATTCCATACAATCTTTGAAAATTGATAGCCAGTAGTATCTAGCGCGTAAGATTTTTTGGGTTGTAACCATCCCAGAAAGATGACAGCCACATGCCCTCGATTGGAAATCATTTAGGACATGTTCGGCCTCCTCGTGATTTAAACAACGTCGTAGGATGGAATCAATACCACGACGGTATAGTGTAGCACCAATGATCATGTAATATTTCGCGTGGTGACGTATATGGCGACATTCATCGCCGGATAAGTGAGGAACGAAGCATTGGGTTTGGAGACACAATGTGATATATCCATACCAAGGGTCACAAGTACTAATAAAAAACAAGGACTCATCTCAGAGAGAGTCAATGGGATCAGATTCTTGATCAATACAGGGAAGATCACAAATGAGCTTCGCAAATACCAATGGATTTTTAGATTTGGCCTTTTCAAACTGGAGATCGAATTCTTGGATAATCACGATCCAATGCGAATATTTCCCCCCTAATACTTAACGCATGAGAACATGGTACATAGGGTTAGAATCGACGATAATGGTAGTGGTGTGGAGCAATATATAATGACATAACTTTTGGACAATAATGACTGCTTCCAGAGCTAACTTCTCTACATGCGAATAACGGGTTTCAGAATTGATGAGACCCTTACTAATGTAGTATATCACATGTTCCTACGCGTTGCTATCTTCCTGTACTAAAAACATAGCAATAGTTGAAGTAGAGGGAGAACGATAAAGGATGTAATCCTTGGTGTAATTAGGTGGTTGTAATACAGGCGCATGAGCAATGGCATATTTGAGATTGTCAAAGGCATTTTGGCTGTAGTCATCCCAAATAAACGGGACGTTCTTCTTTAACAATTGCATGTAACCCTGTGTTTTCTCTGTGAAATTACACATGAAACGATGCAGGTAGTTTTCCTTCCCCTTCAAACTTTGAAGTTCTGTAATATCCGTGGGTGGGGTAGGGAAACGATGACCGCTACCTTGAGGGGATCAATGTGGATCTCGTCTTTGGAAAGCATGAAGACAAGGAGGCATCTATAATCCACATAGAATATGAACTTATGGGGATTTAAACGGATATGGTACCGTCAACATCTAAGAAACACATTCGTTAGACAGTGATCGATGTGGAAGCCACGACGATTTGAATGATCAGGCATATCGTCAAGGTAAGGTTCCACAAAATCATTTACATCATGAAAGTCATACGACTTGGCCTGCTGAAATGTGGCACCAGCATTTTTAACAACAAAATGTAATCTTCTATATGTAAACATACCCCATGGGCAGATGAAAGCATTTTTATGTTGACCGGCCGGGTGGATCTCAATCTAATTATAACCAGAAAAATACATCCATGAATGAACAGATGACACTTCCGGCGCAATTGTTGATAATTTGGTCGATAAACGGGGCAGGGTAATTGTCCTTAGGACAAGCCTTATTCAAATCCATTCAATCAACACAAACTCTGATGGTTCCCTGTTTCTTCGTAATCAGGATGACATTGGAGACCCAATATGTTAAGGGAACAGGATAAATGAACCCAGATTTCAACAACTTTTCAATCTCTACTTTGATAGTTGTAGTCTTCCTAGGGTGCACTGGACGGAGTTTTTGATAGACAGGTTTTGCATCAGGATATGTTTGGATCTCATGCATGACAATAGCAGGATGAATCGCGGGCATTTCCTCATAGATCCATGCAAATACATCACAGAATTGTTAAAGAAGGCCATAAAAGTCTTAATTTCATCAGTAGAACAAGTTTGGCCTATGTGAATATGTTCCACGATTCCCGGTTTTACCGATATTTCTAAAGTATTGGTAGGCATGATGTTTTCCAAATTTCCCTCGGTTAGCATATCTTGAGTAAGAATATGAGATTGAGGGTGAGAAAATACATCTGGTGAAACAATAGTATGAATCACATTCTCTACCATATCAAGAGGCAGAAGGAAGGACGATCGATGATGAAGGTCTTCCCATGGGGGCTCATCCAAGCTCATAATATCCATGATCAATTCATCAGAGTGAAAATTATGGAGTAGACGATCAGGTGGTGGTAGGGATGAGTTCCCCTGGGGTGGCATAGAACCTGAGGTAGATTCCACTGAAGAGTGGGAATCCGGTAAATCGAGTGCTAATTGGATGGCCTCATAAGTGGCTTTAGTGGGGCTGAGAGGCATCACGTCTCCAATCAAATCCATATGATTCAGATCAGGCACAATCCATTGATCTGTTGAGTTGGAGGAGGATGGGATCATGGATGAGATCATGTTCACCGTGGAAACATGTGATGGGGGATCTGGTATTGGAAAGACTCCCATGAGGGATGAATATTTGAGGAGTTCTACCCCCACACTATCATATATTTGCGGAGAGTGTCCTAAAAGAGGGACATTATCCAGAAGATGAGTAGTGGTGTTTGGTGTACAAAAATCTAGTTGGTTGATAGTGACAATTCTCCATTGATGGAGAAATTGCACAATGCGGAAGACAGATGATGTGATCGTGGTCACGGCATATAACCAATTTCGACCAAGTAACAAATTATAATCCAATGGGGTGGCGAATACTTACACGTTAATGGAAACAATGTTACCTCCCAACTCTACGGCTAAGGATTGTAACAGCCTGTGGGGTTGAAATCCACGTCTGTCAAATGCCTTTAATGTAGTATGGGAATGGTTCAACTCGTGAGAGCCAATGGCTTGCCAACAGGATATTGAAATAACTGAAGTAGAGCCTCCTTCATCTAAAACAATACAACGGATACGTTTCCAGCAAAATTTGTAACAATTTTAAATGCTAGTTGGTGGGAAAGCGTCGGCTTGAAATACTCTAATTTGAACATAATATGTTGGATTGGTCTATGATGAAAATCTATCAAGTTATTCATTGTTATGGATTAAATGAAAACAATGACTATCGACGCCACCTTTCTTTTGGAATCTGTGTTCTTCGCTTATATTATTTTTTGTTTGTCTCAACATGGTATTAGAGCTATTTGCTTCATGATTAATGGTTCTGTAGAAGTGCTAGAGTTCCAATGGAGCTTGCAGTTTGATGAATTAGTATGAAATTTTGGATCGAGAGTATGAATCTTTTCTATTGGGTGTATCTATTAATTTGATCAAAGAATTGTTATTTGGATTGAGTTTAGCTCATTTTATTAGGTATATTGACTGAGTATCGATATGGTTTTTTGGAAACACCCATCCTAAATGCCACTAAATATGGATTCCAAGATTTGAGGGTTAAGTATTTACCTGAGTTCCTTCAGTGATATTGATCCCATTGAATTTATTTGGAGCATGATCTCTATCTCATTGATTTATTTTTTGTTATGCCATCTACCTATCATATACATGAATTTCCTGTGTAGCTGAAGATTGATTCCCTAGCACTAATTCTAAATTACTGACCTTCATGGATTCAATGGGTCATGTAGTAAAATGGTTGAGCGTTTGTTTTGACTTAGGTTTGAATATACCTGTCAACTAAAGTATTTATCTTGATTAATAATCAATTACACCTATCGACTAGAACTTCAACTAGAGTCGAGAAGGCATCGACTAGGATCTGTCAACTTTCATCGATTGAGCATCACCTTGCATGGATAATCGAATTCTAGAGCCATCAAATTTTGACATATAGTAAAATTGTTGAACAATGAATTGTGCATGGTCGATCTTCCTTAACCAACAAATAAATTGAATCAACCATCGACTACAGGCTGAAATATCGATTGATTGTTTCTTCTTGATTGTTGTTGAAATTTTTTGATCATATTCAGTTTTTGTTGAGTCAATTCAAAGCTTGAATGATGAAAATGGGTATTCTTGATGAATTAGAAGCCTTAGCTTTACAAAAATGACTGGAGATTCATTAGAAGAAGGGTTATTGCCTTGCAAGGGTCTCATGATCAACTTCGAGAAGAAGTGAATGTCTTGCAAAATATTGTTGCTCTATTGTAGACTAAAAATGGAAGACTAAAAAATCAATTGGAAATATCTCATACCCAACTAGAGGATGAAGCTTCCATTTTTTAGTCGACTACCATTTTTCATAGGATTGGTGAGAAATATAGGATATTTCTATTTTGGAAAAAAATATGAAAACCTTCCAAAACCTCATGGATGGGTTTGGAGATAAGTCAAATTTAGTAGAAGATTTAGAGAAGGATGTTTAAATCCTCTCCCAAACATAAATTCCTACCTTGAAGAAAAAAAATAGTAGGTTGGAAGACACCAATTCCTAGCTATAAAATGAGGTTTTCCATTTGCATAACTCTATCAATGAGATTTGTGAATCTAAGTTACTCCTGTTCAAACAAAAAACAACAAGATATTTGATGAATATCATATTTGGAAATATGAGTTTGATTCTTTGTTGTTGCAACTAACTAAGAAAGATGAAACTATTCAGAGATTGCAGTATTGCAAACTAAACCTTGAGTTATAAGTCAGTCGACCGCAAAATGATATGAAGAATATTGTTAATGTTGAGATTCCTGACTCAATGATTACCTCTTCTACCCTTGATGGCCTTACTTATATCCCAGTTGTTTGTAAGAAAGATGATGTTGATATTTTTACACCTTCTCATCCTTTATTGGCCACTAATGATGTTATTTCTCCTAGTTTTGAGAAACACAACACTGGTATTAGGTCCCAACCATTAAACAAGTTGGATATACCGGAGGAGTACTTGGGAAGAATGGAAATGGTATTGTTGTCCCAATTACCGCTGAGATGAAGCCACCTATAAAAGGTCTTGGCTATGATGGTGTTTCCTCACTACATACACTTAGCCTTGTTAACACTAGGAAAGTTTCTTTTGTTGCAAGAGGAGTTCAAACTGAGTTCATATAAGAGAACTCCATAGTTTCTCTTGTTGATCAGATTGATGAGTTGTTTGTTCCTAATATAACAAAAAATGAAAATGTTATTGCAAATGGCATTGTTGTTGATGTGCAGGATTGTTCCACCCTAGTAAGTGACCCAAAACCTGACCTTGCATCCTCTATTCATTCATAACAAAAATAATTTCCATATCATCATACTCATAATAAGAATTGGAGGAATTTTTCTAGGAATGGGTATTCTTTGAAATATGGCAATTATGCTTCCAAAACTTTGCAGAAAAGATGTGAAAGGCAAAACCATGGACCAGTACTAACGACTAGGATTGATTTTGGTTGGATTGATGAATGTTTATGGAAGAATTTGAATCGATGCTTGAGGAATTATTACATATGTATTTCTTCAATTGTACAACAATACAATTCTCCTCTTCCCTACCATTGATTCATTAGAGTGGTCGATTGAGGATTGACTAGAAATACCGGTCGATTGAGTTTTGATTGCATTTCAATGTTTACTTGTTTATGAAAATTATATTGTTATATTGATCCCGTATAAGTTTGTGTTTATGGGGGGGAGTTGATGAATATAAACCCAACCTAAGTTGTCTATCCATTGTTGAGCCTGATTGAGTTAATTATTGGGTTTTTTTTAGGTTGATTTTATCACTATTAGTGATCAATGATATATTGATGGACAGAGATTGTATTGATGGATATGGATCACTTATAATTGTTGTATTCTTATCTAGATGACTAGTCAACTGGAATGTGTTGTCTTGTTGTCTAATCAATTGATCAGCTAGGACTATTTTGGAAATTAGTTTTGTAATTATATTTGATGGATTGGATGATTGAGGTGACAATGTTCAATCTTCTTCATGGAATTATTATCATACTTACGATTGATCAGTCTAACTGTGGAAATTGTGCTTAAGTGCTTGTTTATTGTACCATGGTTGTTAGCATATTGAAGGTTGCAATTTTTCAAACTTATTACAGGGGTATTACTATACCTGATTTTGATAAGGTTGATGGTGACAGTTGTTCATGGTTTTTTTTGGAAAATATTATTGTACCATGGTTTATAAACATTTATAGTTCACAATAGATTAAGGAGGGGGGATGTTATGCAATATTGTTTTCTCCATGCCGAGTTTACAGGGGGTTGTTGGAACCACAATTTCTTGGTAAATGTAACATCCCCAAATTTCACAAAAAAGTAATTTTTTTATGAACAACATAAGTGCTATTAATTTATTATGCGGAATATATAATTCATGACAAATGTCTCATTAAAAGCTATTTATTCATATTTATGATATCGACTTGTACTTATATATGCATCACCGTAATTTATTGTAAATGCTGTAGTGACATAAACGTCTATGGAACTAATGTCGGAAATTATGTATTGACTTCTCAGATGGTTTTTAACTTATAACTGAATGACTCTTGCCTTTGTTTAAATTACAGACAAAATCATTATTTTTGTCGTAATTATGGATTGTCATTTATTCATGATTTTACAATTTGATTCCTATAAAATTTATGCTTATTAATCCTTTTATTTTCTTTGATGAAGGGGTCCTATGGATACCCCGAGGCTTACTTAGCTATTGCATAACTAATGCTCTTACTACTTTTGTACAGATCATAGGTGAGAATGATATCTCTAGTTGAATATTAATTTACTACACGTCATTTGGATTGTTGTAAATACCCTATACTTCGACATTAACGACATACCTGTAGAATATTTACTTGAAACCTAGGGTAAGACATACCTTAGTTGTATTCGTCATTCAAAGGAGTTTATTCATTTTAATGACCTATATATATACATAGATTCTAAAAGTATATATATATATATATATATATATATATATATATATATATATATATATATATATATATATATATATTATATTTTAGCTTAAGCTTGTCCTAAGTGTTCACTTTATAGGACTCAAAAAGAGTTAGCAACTCCATACTTCGATGTTATCCATACATTATTGTTTAGGTGGATATATAATATGATCATGGTTAATACTGTATAACCCATCTCGATTTTTATATAGTTCTTCTATTAATTATACATGGTAGGGTTATGATCCTATGACCATGATTATAACTATGTAAATGCATAGGAATGGTAATTGATATAACTCGACCTTACATTATAACTATACCATGTAAAAAGATCAAAGAATGAATACTTAATGGAACTCTTCGTTGGAAAACTTGACATGTTAGACTTTAATGTGAATTAATGTGACCATGGTGGATTGCAAAGTGGAAACCCTCGTGGAATGGACCGCATGATGCTATTGGGTTTTGGGTTAAACCCTAACCATGCATTCGAAAGACTACCATACTATTGAAACTTAATTCATTTGGCATTGTAGTGGTCGGGGAGGTTGACAGGCTCTCGACTATTTAAGTTTTGAAGCTTTTGAGCATTTCCAGGGTTTCGGAAGGTGGTCTCAAGGCTTGGAAAAGCTGTTACACCACAGAGGTAAGCTATTCAAAAACTTTACCATGTTAGTCCTTCAATTTTTAATGCTTTCCCACATCATTATCTAACCGGACTTCTCGTTGTTTGGTTTGTGGTGTTGAGTGACAGGTTTTATTCTTAAAGAATCTTTCCTTCGAGGGATGTAGGAGCTTCTTGCTATAGTAATACTACGCAAAATACTTGGTAAGCTTTGGATTCTCTTGGACATCCTATGTCGTATCCCGTCATGAGGAAAGATGATGATAATATGGCATTGCTGCTAGTCAGTGTAAACTTTGCCGAGAGATGGATTAGTTTTGGTTTGTTGTTTTGCTTGAGCAACAAGTACGCCTTTTGGCAGTTCTGTAAGGTGACCGTAGGGTATCAAACCCTCGAGCTAGGGCTCTTGTAATTCATGTTTGGAAAATTACTTTAGAAATGGAAATAAATTTGTGGTTGTTATTAAATTGTTTATGTACAAATCTTGATCCTTCGGGTTTGAATCCTGCAACCTTAATGTGTATAGGTTTTGAGTTCTAGGCATAATGTTGGTCCTCACGAAAACCCTGTACTGTCTAACTCAAATACGGTTTGGTTTTTATTTTGAATTGGAAATGTGTTGAATGAAAGGCTTACGCCCAAGCTTGGAAATTCTGTATTTTGATTCTCGACTATAAGCATTAAAAATTATATGAAATGAGTTTAGGGTATTACCCAGTTCCATCGTATCTCTACATCTTATTGCGTTATTTGAGTGATTACAGTATATATATTCCCGAGCTTATGTATTTGGCATTTTAAAGAAATAAGAAGCAGTACTCTGCTACTCCCAGACTTATATTAGGACGCTTTGTTTTTGTTTGCTATTGATTTAAATTCTTACAGGGTTCTGAAATATGAGTTTGGTTTTTGAATTATTTTATACAAATAATATGGTTGGGCGAGTTCCTCTATGAGGCTCGAACCCTTAACCAAGTAAAGTGTTTGAATCGGTAAATTTACAAGTTCATAATGCCTTTGATGAAACTTATTCGACTTCTATTTTAAGGTGTGTTGTATTACAAAGGAGTCTTGATATATATTAATAATGTTTAAAGGATATTGTGTAGATCGAACACTTCGTTGAAGTTGTGAATAGTTATCGGGCTAAACCCTAGATAAAATTCTTGGTCTGCATATGTTATTGATAAAGAGACATACAAAGTATGTATATTATGTTGAGTATTATACTTTTGTTTGATAGGTAAAATAGATATACCAAAAATGGATTTGATTCTATACATGCATGATTACAATGTTTTTAACAGAGTTTGGATATTAAGTATATTAAGGTTTCCAGAATGTATTTAAGACCTATATGTTTTGTTTATAAAATGTTTTGTTTTAAAAGAATAATGTGTAGCATGTCTAAACTTCGATACTCTGTATTTTATTTGATACTGTAAAATAACCTTAGCTATGTAAATTTCACGAAAGGTTTTCCCGAGAACAACCTTAAGAGAATATTATTTATGCATTTGTTTTTTATAAATATGTTGAGAGATATGTTTAATTCTATACTTTCGACATAGGAGATAAGAACTCTGTTTTAGTTTATATATTAGAGATTGTAATTTATTTGTTAGATATATACATTTTTACCTATTTCCTTGTACATTAATTATCTTGTTTCTAAATGACCTAGAGAAGATGATTACTTAACTATTTGTTTATATAGTAACATCTGGTTTATGCAAATGATTATTACCTATATATATTAATTATTTCCTATGTTTGATTAGGAGAGCAACTTCTAGGGTTTTCAATAAAGGTTTTGTCTTATTAATAAGTAGTATTTTACTGCATTTAAAATAGATTCGATTCACTGATACAGATCTTTATAAACAACTTCTACCTATGATATTCGAATCATTTTGATCTACTTATAATTTAACTTCTCTATACTAGAGTAAGGCACTTAACTGTGTGTGGAAAAATACAGAGAAGTATTTCATTCAATCATACTACATTTCTAATCTATTATTTCATTCATAGTACATAATCAGATTAGATAATTATCCTCTATGCTAACTAAAACAAATCCGGAGTTCATGATATGTTTAAACATTTTCAGAAAACGATATACAGTATAAATAAAACAATAAAACAATAAGAACTTGATAACTGAATAGGGAAACAAACACCCAAAGGAGCCCGTTCCACCCAACCTTCTCCTGAAGACAACCAAGTCACTTTCCTTAGGACCCCCGAGCCTGTTCACTGAACCACCAGGACAAGTATGCTGTGTGGAGAATGAAATAAATTCCTCCGCAACTCAACAATAATACTTAATTTACTCAACAGTATCACTTCAGCCTTTAGCAGTATTGAACTATGCATTAAGCAGTACTAGTTCAGAAATGCAGACTTAGTTCCATCATTCACTTCCTAGCCTTCCCCTCATCGAATCTCTTGTGCACTCTTATTTTTCTCTTTCAGAAATAGTCACAAGGAAAACTTGATGAGCCTCTTGCTCAATTCGATGGGTGATATAGCATGCCTAGGCCTTTGGTATGTTTCTTAGTTATTGAGTCACCTGCTCAGTTCCACTTTATTGGGGGACATGGCCTTAAAAGTAGGGAAGTTTCCCCCTGCAACAACTAGAAGTGAATGGTGATGCTGCCAAGTGTCAGTTTGCTCTCCACCCCAGTTCATTCTCCTAGTGGGTCAGTGAACACTCTTTTCAATAGTCTCCTTTGGATATTTGTCTTCTCTTTTATTTATTAATAATACAAATATTAGAGTAATTAATTACAGTCATCCTTCACCCCACTTGGTCAATAATCATAAAAAATTTACAATAACATATAACATAATGTTTTCCTCATAACATAAAATGTTCAGATTTTGGGTATGTGACAAACAACCCCTCTTAAGTTCAACATCGTCCTCGATGTTTCTTTACTCAGTATCTTCTGAGTCTTCCTGGAACAGAATTGGATATGCCACCCACACATTTCTTTCCAATTCCCAGGTTGCTTCATCTGGACTAAGGTGCGATTCCGAAGCAAAATTTTTCTCTGGTCGAGGATATAATCTAGTTCCACTAGAAAATATCCTTCTGGTTCCACTTGTACATCATTCCAATTAATCACATGAGTAGCATCATGCACGTACGTTTTCAAAATAGAAAGATGGAAGACAATATGTACTTTAAGATTTGGTGGCAAGGCCAACTGATATGCCACTGGTCCAACCCTGGACAGTATTTCGAAACGTCCACAATACCTTGGTGCTAACTTAGCACAACTTCCTAACTTTAAGGAGCTATTTTTGGGTTTTACCTTGATGAAAACATGCTCACCAACCTGAAACTCTTTCTAAGTTCTTTTGAGATCTGCATGAATTTTTTGTCTATCTTGTGCAATTTTAAAATTGCCTTGTACCTGTTTCACTGTTAGTTCCATTTCTTTTAATAACTCAAGTCCTAACATCAACCTGTCAACTGGATTACTCCATGAAATATGTGTATTACATTTTCTACCATATAAAATTTCAAATGGACTAAGTTTTGCTGAAGCTTGATAATGATTATTATAAGCGAATTAAGCTAAGTGCAGATAATCCTCCCATTTACCTAGTTGATCTCAACATATCTTCAAGAATCTGATTTACTCTTTTCATCTTCCCATCCATTTGTGGATGAAATGATGTACTGAAATTTAAAGTAGCATCCAAACCTTTAAACAAAGACTTCCAGAAATTTCCCGTAAATTTAGAGTCTCTATCATAAATTATGACTTTAGGAATTCCATGCAAACGAAAAAAAAAATCATAAAAATTTCGGTAATGTTAGCAGCCTTGTAAGTTGTTTTAATAGCTCTTTTAATTTCTTAAAACTTTCTTCACCCTTTTGATCCCCAAAAAATTTCTTACCCTTCTTCTACAAAGAGGTTATAGGATTCGCGATTCATGAGAATTCTTCTATAAACTTTCGATAGTATCCTGTAATTCCCATGAAAGATCGTACACCAGTTACATCTTTAGGGGCATGCCATTCATTAATTGTTTTTATCTTGTCCGGGTCTACTGTGATTCCATCCTTGGATATCACATGCCCTAGATTACTGTATGTTATCTTTGAAGAAATCACATTTGTTGAATTTAGTGTAAAGTTGGTGTTCTCTTAACAGTTGTAAAATTATTTTTAAGTGTTCATCATGTTCTTCTTTAGGTTTTGAATAAACTGAAATGTCATCAATGAATACCAATACAAATTTATCTAGGTAATTATGAAAAATATTATTCATTATACACATGAAAACCGCTTGAGCGTTGGTTAGCCCAAAAGGCATAACCACAAACTCATAATGCCCGTAGCAGGTTCTGAAAGCAGTTTTAAAGATGTCCTCATCTTTAATCCTAACTTGATGATACCTAGATCTCAATTCTATTTTAGAGAATATCGTTGCACCGCGTAATTTATCGAAAAGATTGTCAATGCGAGGAAAATGATATCTGTTCTTAATGGTCATTTTATTTAACTAAAGGTAGTCTATGCATAAACGCAAGGTATCGTCCTTCTTTTTAACAAAAATAACATGTGCTCCCCATGGAGACACACTTGGTCTTATGTAATATTTATCAATTAGCTCCTTCAATTGTGATTTAAGATCATTAAGTTCCAGAATGTTCATTCTGTAAAGAGCCTTTAAGTTTGGTACCACTCCCGGTACTGGCTCAATGGTGAAATCTAATTCCCTTTTCAGAGGTAGTCCTAGAATTTCTTCCGGGAATACATCAGAAAAATATTTTAGAATGGGTATGTCTTCCAGCTTTAACTTATCTTCTTTAGTTGAATGTTCATCATTAATTATGTTTACAGCAAACATTTTATATCCTTTACGAACAACCCTTCATTAGAGAAATTTTGAGGTAAAAAATGGGTCTCAAAACAAAGAAAATGTACTATAAAAATCAACCAATCACATTCTAATAGATGACATCATCCTCCATGGTTGAGGTGGCATTGCATGAGTTAAGAATGCTTATTTGTCAAATTTTCTTTGGTGGATGAAAACCCATAGTTAACCAAGGTAGTGGTATAAGTATTTTTAAGCCATAAAGTAAAATACTCATAATGAAAATCCTTTAACATTTTTTCATAAAATAATATTATTGTCATTTTCAAGTAAAGTACTCATAATGAATGTCTTTTCACACTTTATCATAAAATAATATTATTGTCATTTTTAAGTAAAGTACTCATAATTCATAAAGAAGGTCCTTTCACATTTTTTTATAAAATAATATATTGACATTTTCATGTTTTTAATTTTAAATTATATATTTACTCCATTCTATTTAATATCATAATGTCAAACTAAAATAAATAAATATATATATATATATATTTCACATTTTTTCATAAAATAATATTTTTATCATTTTTATATTTTAAATTTTAAATTATGTATTCACTCCATTTTATTTAATATTATAATGCTAAACTAATATATATATATATATACACACTTGTACATTTAAAATAAAATAAATTCTTTTACTTTTAAAATAAATTAAATTCATGAATGATATTAATATGAAAAAATATATATTAATATAGATTTAATGAATAAAGAATTATAATAATAATGCAATGTGAATTATAATAATATTATTAACATTTTATAAGTAAATAAATTTTCAATTAAATCACTCTATATTAAATTGATGAGAAAAGTACTAAATATAAAAAGTCAACATAAATTAAAAAATAACTCTTAAAAAATGTTTTTTATTATTTAATTTTATTTGCAAGTTCAAGACAAATAAATGTTAGAGGACAATAAATTTTTGGGAATTTACAATGAGTATTAGTCACATCAATGTAGAGTTATTTTATTAATTTTATTTCTAGTGAATTTTGAAAAGTAACTCAACCATGGTTATTTATATTGTGCATAGAAAATAGTGTAGGAGGTAACTTGTCATATATACCTACCCCATAAAACTCCTAACTCATATTATTTTAATATATCTCATACTTTTTTAGTACATCTCTTAGGAGGCCATTTTTTGACCTCAAAATCTCTCTAATGTTAACTTGTAAAGCAGAAATCTGTCTAACTGAAGTTTTTCTAGGAATTCCTTTTACTATTACAATTTCACATTTATCGTTCAAACAAGTAAAGGTCTTTTCAAAACAATTTAACACTACCCTATGCTCTTCCAGCCAATCCATTCCAATTAGAACATCGTAAGAACCTAATGGTAATACATTCAGCTTAACATGAGTCCTAAACTGATTCATCAATAATTCACAATCTTTTACATAATCAGTTACTTTCCTTTTAGTCCCAATAGCTAATTGAACCAACCATGATTTTTCAAACTTTTCTACTTTCAGATTGCAACCTTTTACTAAATCAGGAGACACATAACTAAGGTTAGCTCATGGATAAATTAAAATAGAAATGGGTTTATTTTTCAGCATACCTTCTAGTTCAACCATTGAAGTTTGATGATCAGCCTGTCTATTTTCCAAGGCTGCATTGATCCTGGGCATTTCCCTTGCTAAGTCACCAACAGTAACCTCCTCATGCACTATATGTATGTTGTTGACGGTTCTCTTCCTGAGTGGACAGTTTGATGCATAGTGAGGTCCCTGATAGTCCCAACATTTAACAGGTTCATTTTATTCATTATTTTTAACATAATTTTTAGGTGGATCTTTGTTCCTTGCAGCTGTAAAATTTGGTTGTACATTACTTCTTGGATTATTTCCTTGAAATTTTCTGTTAGAAAAATTACGAGAAATATTGTTTCCAAAATTTCGATTAAAAGTAAAATGCTTCTTTCTTTGTTCAAAATTATTAGGCCTTTTTACTTTCCAGCTTAGTATGCCTTCCCTTTTCCCGTTTTGTTCAAAACAAATATTTTCCTTTCTCATGGCCTCTTTAAGGGTCTTAGGGTCGTGATACTCAATTCTATCCTTTATATGAGAGGGTAGCAACTCATAAATCTTTGTACCGTAGGTTTTTCATCAGTAATGTTAGACACGTATATTAATAAACTTAAAAACTTGTTGCTTAATTCCTTCATATTCATGGAACCCAATTTTTAATCGTAGAATTCTTTAGCTCGTTCTTCAAAATATTGTTCTGACAAAAATTTCTTTTGAAAATACCTTTTAAAACTACCCCAATTTACATGTTTCTCTTTTAAGCCTTTTACTCGCTTTAGATCTTTCCACCAAATATCGGCTTTCCCAGTCAGATTATAGATTGCCATTTTAATTTTTAACTGACTTGAGTAGTTATAAATCTGAAAATACTTATTCATACTGGACAACCATGCCTTAGCCTCCTCTCCTTTTTTTGTTTCTCCATTAAAAGTTGGTGGTTTAATCTTCTTAAATTCTCCATAAATTTCTTCGTATGGTTTGTACTTCTTCTTTTTAGTGTAGTAATCACTTTCACTACTGTTGCAGGAATACTTGTTCTTCTTCCTGTGTGATTTAACATTAATTTAAGAAGAAGAGCTAGTTTCATAATTAATAAGTTTTAGCTTTTTACCTTTACATTGGTAGGACATAGTTTCAGATTCAGAATGATTTTCTGTTCTTTTATCCTTTTCGTTATTATGAAATTTATCCAACGGGATTTGATTCAACTCCTCTTGACCTTTTAGAATCCATTCATTCTCCTCTTTAACAGTTTTTCTTTCTGTTTTTAAATCTCTAACTGTTCTTAGTAATTCAGATGAATTATCGTTTAATTCAACAAATATATTTCCTGCATTAATATGTTCCCACTCATTATTATTTTGATCATTAGGATGGGACCTGTCCTTAGTTGACTCTTTTGGTCTTTCCATACCTGCAAACTAAATATAAAATGTGCTGACTAGAAAACAAAATTAAACAAAAATTAGTAGTTGTATTTTCTGTTCTAAATTTTAGTTGCGCGAGTTGAGCCACTTTCAGGCCTAGAGTTTGAACTTGCACTCTGATACCACATGTAACATCCCCAAATTTCACAAAAATTTAAAATTATTCTGAACAACATAAGTGTTATTTATTTATTATGCGAAATATATAATTCACGATATATGTCTCATTAAAAGCTATTTATTCATATTTATGATCTCGACTTGTACTTATATATGCATTGTCGTAATTATTGTAAATGTTGTAGTGACATAAACGTCTATGGAACTAATGCCGAAAATTATGTATTGACTTCTCAGATGGTTTTTAACTTATAACTGAATGCCTCTTGCCTTTGTTTAAATTACATACAACATCGTTCTTTTTGTCATGATTATGTATTGTCATTTATTCATGATTTTACAATTTGATTTATATAAAATTTATGCTTATTAACCCTTTTATTTTATTTGATGAAGGGGTCCTATGGATACCCCGAGGCTTACTTAGCTATTGCATAGCTAACGCTCTTACTACTTTTGTATAGATCACAGGTGAGAATGATATCTCCAGCTGAAGATTAATTTACTGTACGCCATTTGGCTTGTTGTAAATACCTTATACTTCGACATTAAAGACATACATGTAGAAGATTTACTTGAAACCTAGGGTAAGACCTACCCTAGCTATATTCGCCATTCAAAGGAGTTTATTCATTTTAATGTCCTATATATATATATATATATATATATATATATATATATATATTATATTTTAGCTTAAGCTTGTCCTAAGTATTCACTTTATATGACTAAAAAAGAGGTAGCAACTCCATATGTGGCTATATAATATGATCATGGTTAATACTATATAACCCATCTCGATTTTTATATAGTTCTTCTATTAATTATACGTGGTAGGGTTATGATCCTATGACCACGATTATAACTATGTAAATGCATAGGAATGGTAATGGATATAACACGACCTTACATTATAACTATACCATGTAAAAGGATCAAAGAATGACTACTTAATGGAACTCTTCATTGGCAAACTTGACAGGTTAGACTTTAATGTGAATTAATGCAATTGTTAGTGCCAGAATTTGTTCTTAGACTACTAAAGAACAAGCCAACACCATCTCAATAGTAAAATGAAATAAATTAGGTTTTTATGGGGTTTTGATTGTAAAATTTATCAACAAGAGAGTAAAATCTTATCAAGCTAAAATCATCACTAAACATGTAGAAATAAAAGATTGAGATGCATCATATCTGAAATATAAACCAGAAGCAAAATAAACATAAGACTAAGTTTCATCCACAGTTCACGAGCAATTCATGAATAATAACATTAAACAAGAAATGAAATTGTCAATTGTGGATGAAACTTAGTCTTATGTTTAGTTTGCTTCTAGTTTATATTTCAGATATGATGCATCTTAGTCTTTTATTTCTACATGTTTAGTGATGATTTTAGCCTAATAAGATTTTACTCTCTTGTTGATAAATTTTACAACCAAAACCATATAAAAACCTAATTTATTTCATTTTACTATTGAGATGGTGTTGGCTTGTTCTTTAGTAGTCTAAGAACAAATTCTGGCACTAACATCTTTGGTGCCGTTGTCGGGGACGGAAGTGAAGTTTCATCTTCTTTGGGATATCTTTATCGTTCTAGTTTTGAGGTGAACAGAATCAGAGAATTTTTTATTTCAGACTACAATTCACCAAAAATAGTATTTCACAGTGGCTTCCAAAAGGTCTGGGACTAGGGGGAAGCCTACTTCACCATTACACCCAGGTGTGTCCAATCCATAAAATATTTTAAAGAAATCAAAACAAGATACACATACGTCTTCTTTTGGAAGATCTCAGTCTTCCCCAGCCTTGTTTTCACTGACTCAACTACATTCTTTGTCTCCATCCTTGTATTCTGAACCAAAGTTGCAAGAGGTTGATATTCATATTTTTACAAGTCCATTGTCTCCCAAGAAACTCAAAATAGAATTTTTTCCATTATTTCAGTCTAAAACTAATACACCTATCTTTCAACTTAGTTCAAGCAAAACCAATAAACCTTTGTCTTCAACGAGTCAGGTTACTTCCATGATGGATGGACAATAGTTGGATATGATGGATAGAATGATTGCAGCCAGGTATGCACCCTTAGTGCTTCCAAAACCTTTAAATGCTCTTCCAGTAGGGGATTACCAAAAATATCTACCTAGGTTTAATGGGTTGGGAGAGACAACTGCAAAAGAACACTGGACTGCATTCCTTAGCTATGCTGACAACCAAAATATAGAAGCAAAGGATGTCTAGATGGGTATGTTTGTGAAAAGTTTGGATGGTGATGTCAGAAAATGGTTCAGGGAGATACCACAAAACTCAATAACCTTAATAGAAAAATTACAAGAAGTTTTCATGAGGCAATGGGGAGACACAAAGGATCACACATATTATATTACTGAATTTGCAGCTCTAAAGAGAAAACATGATGAAACCATAGCTAACTTTTCAAAGCGTTTCAACAAAATGTATGGTAGAATTCCATTGGAAATTAAACCTTCAGAGACTTTGGCTAAACTAACATATGCAAATGCATTTGATCATGATTTTTCCTTACACCTGAGAGAGAGGAGACCTGTAACATTATTGAATATGCAAGAAGCTGCCTTAGAGGTGGAGTCCAATATTTTGGCCTCAAACAGACTTAAAGAGCAGGCAAACCATCAAGCTCATGATCGAAAAGGTAAAATTGTAGTAACACCTATAGCTCATACATCAAAGAAGGAAGAAAGTCCAATGGAGGAGATGAATAAGATTATAAAAAACTTGACTGCAAAAGTAAATAGATTGGAGTTGGAGAAGAGTTCTAATAAACCTTTTCAAGAGGGAGAAAGAAATCCTAATCAAAATCCAAACCAGTTTAGGAGACCATTTGTACCAAGATTCATACCTCGGGAAAGGAGAAATAATGATATTCCGAGGGAAAGGAGAGAAAATGAAGACCAAAGACTTCCACCTCCTTTTCAAAATAATTTTGTAGAAGAAATTGAACAGGTGGAAGATGTGCAGTATGAGAATGATTTAAATCAAAATTTAAATTATTTCGGGAAGTTATCATCTAAAAGTTTTACAACTGAATGTAGTTATCAAAATTTTGAATATTATGATTCATATCAGTTTTAGGAAGGAGGTGATCATCGTCCTCAGGTTTCAGCCAGTATGTGTCAAACTGATCCAAAAAAGTCTTATAATTTGAGATTAGGCCCTAAACAGGTTGTGCAGATTCCAAAAAAGAAAATAGTTCCACCTGTCATTCAGTTGCCTAATCAAATTTAGGGAAAGAAACAAGATCATAATGATCAGACCAAAGCAGCAGAAATTGAAGAAGGCAGCAAAAGTTCACAAACTTTTAATTTTGAGAATGAATTGTGTAAAATCAAAGTCCCAATACCATTGACTGAGTTAATGAAAACTCCTTGTTTTAGAGATTATGCATCTAAATTATTGAATGTTCCAGTCAATTCTTCTCCTTCAGATACAGTGAATTTACAGGAAGAACAACCAAAAATAATTTTTGGGCCAGCTTCATCCGCAAAGCCAGAGAGTGTTTCAACTTTTCCTCCACCTTTTTATATAACTTTGATTGTTCATGATCAAATGATTCACAACTGTCTTCTAGATTCTGGAGCTTCACATAATTTGATTCCTAAGGCAGTAATGGATGCTCTTGGTTTGAGTGTCACTAAACCATATCATGATTTATTTGCTTTTGACTCTAGAGCTGTGAAATGTCTAGGAGTAATTAAGGATCTAGTGGTTAATCTTTCTCAATTACCAATGAAGAGTGTTATAATGGATGTAGTAGTTGCTAACATATGTCCTAATTTTGGCATGCTGCTCTCAAGGTCTTGGGCGAAGAAAATAGGTGGTACATTACAGATGGACTTGGCTTATGCAACTATTCCAGTGTTTGGTGGAGAGAACAAAAGATTGTACAGAGAGTTACAGTATGCATTTATAGTCATTGGTGATAAGAATCCAACTAATCATCCCCTATATTCAGTAGATGAAGAGTTGGGCTCTTGTATGCTTCATTTTAGTGATGAGAGTACAAATGGAGTACTGCAGGTAGAAAAAGAAGCATTGATAAAACCTACTGTTGAACCAAAAGATGAGTTGTGGTAGATGTATTTTGATGGTTCTTCATGTAAAGAGGGAGCAGGAGCTGGCATTGTTTTGATTTCCCTTGGTGGAGAAGTAAATAGTTTGATGTATAAACTGGAATTTGTCACTACCAACAACACGGCAGAATAGGAGGCATTGATACTTGGCTTAAGGAATGCGAAAGATTTGGGAATTCAACAACTTTTTGTTTATGGCGACTCTGAATTGGTTGTCCAACAGGTGAAAGGAAAATATCAAGTAAAGCAGGACTTGTTGAAGGTATATAGAAATGAAGTGTGGGATATGATCAATAACTTTTTCATAGCATTTAATATTACTTTTATCCACATAGATCATAATCAGACTGCTAATTCACTGGCCTTGGTAGCCACTCATTTCAGAATTCCAAAGCACACTTAGTTGAGGTACCCATGTGAAGTAAAATATAGACCCTTAGTGCCAGACAATATAAAACAGTGGAGAGTTTTTGAGGATGATGTGGAGATTAAAAAATTCTTGGAATTAGTTGGAGAATTTTCCTATTCTCTAATTGATCAAGATGAAGATAAAGAGGTAGATGAGACTGCTGCATACACTGAAAATAAAATTGTTGATCACAGAATTATTGAATTGAAGGGAAATTTTATTCCTAAAGGTTTAGTTCCTCTTGAGAGAATTTTTTCAAAAGATGATACTTTGTTGAAACCTGCTATACAGTCTTCAGAAGAAAATATCATGAGCTGCAATATTGATCAGAGGAGCAACCGAGAATGGTGAAGATTTCTAAGTCCCTACCAGTTGAACAAAGAAAGAGATATATTGCATTGTTAAAGAGGTTTGTTGATATTTTTGCTTGGTGCTATGAAGATTTAAGAACTTATGATACAAGTATCATTCAACATAGAGTACCTTTAAAATCAGATGTGAAACCATTCAGACAAAAATTGAGAAGAATTAACCCAGCTCTGCTTCCAGTTATAGAGAAAGAGGTTAAAAAGTTACTAGATGCGAAGATAATTTTTCCATTGAGATATTCATCATGGGTTGCTAACTTAGTTCCAGTTCGAAAGAAGAATGGAGAGATTAGATTATGTGTGGACTTTCGAAACCTTAATAGAGCTTCATTTAAGGACAACTACCCATTACCGAAGATTGAGCAAATTCTGCAAAAAGTGGTGGGTGCTAAGAGAATATCCATGGTTGATGGATTCTCAGGATACAATCAAATAGCTGTACATCCAGATGATAGGGAGAAAATAGCCTTCACTACTCCATGGGGCACATTCATGTATGATAAGATGCCATTCAGATTGATGAATGCGGGTGCAACATTTCAAAGAGATATGGATATAGCCTTTGTAGGAGAAAAAGAGAAATTTGTTGTGATCTATTTGGATGATATTACAGTCTTTTATCAGTCGGATGATGAGCATTTGAAGCATCTTGAGCAAACATTTCTGAAGTGTAGGAAATTTGGGTTGTCCTTGAATCCCAAGAAGTCACATTTTGCAGTACAAGAAGGTAAGTTTTTGGGGCATCTTGTTTCAGCTAATGGTATTAGAATAGATCCAGAGAGAATCAAAGCAATTCTGAAGATTACTATCCCGACAAGTAAAAAAGATGTCCAATCATTTATTTGGAAAATTGATTTTCTGAAGTGGTTCATCCCGAACTTTGTTGAAACTATTAAACACATTACATCCATGTTGAGGAAGGATCAAGAAGTGAAATGGACAGCAAAAGCTAAGGCTTCATTCGAGAAGATTAAACAAGCCTTGACAGAAGCTCCAGTTTTGGTAAGCCCTGATTTTCAAAAGATTTCCTTACCTTTTCTTTTGCATCCCAAGACACAATAGCGGCTGTTCTTTTACAAAAGAATGCAGATGATTTAGAGCAACCAATAGCTTTCTTTAGTAAAACTCTCAGGGATTCAGAATTCAAGTATAGTACACTTGAGAAGCAAGCTTATGCACTTGTAAAAGCTTTAAAGTTTTTCAGAATTTACATTTTGCATTCAAAGATAATCTCCTATGTACATAATGCTGCTATTAAGGAGATTTTAACTCAGCCAGATAGTGAGGGTAAAAGAGGTAAGTGGATTGCAAAAATCATGGAATATGACGTTGAAATCATACCTACAAAGTTAGTGAAAGGTCAAGGTTTAGCAAAACTGTTAGCTGATTCAAATTGTGAAGCTTTGGATATTCATTTGGTGGCAAATCAACCAACTCAAGAAGAATTGCAGATGAAGGATAATCAAAAACAGATTTTAGATAAATATGCAGGATCATAATGGTATTCTAATATTGTTTATTTTCTATTACATCTAAAATGTACAGATAATTTTGACAAAAAGACATCTAGATCATTGAAATTGAAGGCTACAAAATATTGCTTGGTTAATCAGCAGTTGTTTTAGAAGGATCCAGGTGGAATTTTACTCAGATGTCTAGAGAAATAATAGGTGAATGAGGTGATTTCAGAAATGCATGAAAGTGCTTGTGGGGGTCACAAGTTTTGGAAATATAAAACATATAAAATTCTTAGGTCTGGTTTTTATTGGCCCTCTTTATTTTCAGATGTATACCAGCAGGTGCGAGCATGTGTTTAGTGTCAAAAGTTTGTCGGAAAACAAAAGCTCATTTCTTTACCATTAAATCCTGTTGCGGTTAATGCTCCTTTTCAACAGTAAGGATTAGATTTTATAGGTGAAATTAAACCTGCATCAAGTGGACAACATAGGTGGATACTTACAGCTACATATTTTTTCACTAAATGGGTGGAGGCAATTCCAACACATAAAGCTACTGAAGGCAATTCCAACACATAAAGCTACTGAAGGAGTTATCATGAGTTTTATACAGGAAAATATTTTGAGTCGGTTTGGTTGTCCACATAGGTTATTGACTGATAATGTACATTTTTTTTCAAGTCAAAATCTATGGTGAGTTTCTGTGAACAGAATGGAATTGATTTGAAGCATTCTACTCCATACTATCCCCAGGGAAATGGTTTGGCAGAGTCATCAAATAAAAACATTATTCACAGTATTAAAAAATTGCTAAATCAAAATAAAAGGTCATGGGATTCAATGCTTAAATATGCATTGTGGGCAGATAGGGTAACTACCAAGAAGGAAATAGGCTTGTCTCCTTTCCAATTAGTATATGGTACTAATGCAGTCTTTCCTATTCAGCTAGGAGTCCTAGTAATGAAATTTTTCCAAGACTGTCAAGAAGAACCTAATGATCTCCAAAGAAGAATCTTTTCGTTGATTGAATTGCAGCAAGAATGTGAGGTTATAACTGAAAGGGTTGATGCATACATAAGGAAGATAAAAGCTGGATTTGATAAAAAGGTAAAAGAAAATACTTTCTCTGTCGGTGACATGGTACTCAGATGGGATGCAAGGAGAGACCAAAAAGGTCAGCGTGGTAAATTTGATAATCTTTGGTTGGGTCTCTCAAAAGTTTTAGAAAACAATACTTTTATACTGCAAAATTTGGAAGGAGAGGAATTGTCCAATCCTATAAATGGAAGATTTCTCAAGCATTTTTACAGCTTTTGAAATAGGGAGATTTGACATTCACTGTATATACCGGTGTGGGAAGGTTTGATTAAAGACTGCATGCCCCAATGGATGTTTTTCAAAAGTATCAGATAGGTTCACTTAAGTGGCAGAAGGCACTGATCTACAGGTTCTTGAAGCCTCACAAGGAGGAATTCATCCCGCAGCAGGAGCCAGATGTTATTGTTCGATTTTTTTATGAGGTTATTAGTCTTATTCTCAAAATTTTATTTGTTTTTTTTGTTGATTTCCTTTAGATTTTGATTTTGATTTTTGGAAAGTCATTAAGAGCATTCTTGTTTTTTATTTCTATTTTTTATTGAGGTAATATTTCTCTTAATTTTATCTTATTAAGTTGGTTTTATAGTTTTATGGACTTATTGGATGTGTATATTTCTAAAAGTTTAAAAAATCTTATCATAAGGTTTAATTAAAGTTTGGACATATTGCTTAACCCTTGGTTTTCAAACCTTTTATTGAAAAAAATTTAGCAGAAGATTCTTGTAGCGCAAGTGAGGAAAAGTGTAAATTAAAGCGCTACAAGAAAGTCGAGGTCTTTTAAAATTTTGCAAATTAGCTCGTCTGTTTTCAAGATCGCGGATGATGTGAGTTTTCACATTTGTAAGAATAGAGTGGTACGTGTAAAGATCTTGTTAATCATTTTAACAGGTGCATAAGTTTGAGTAAAGAATTATTCAAGTGACTCGTAACTGTCTGGAATTTTGGAGAATGAAAACCTTTTGAACAGTTATGATAGCGCATGATTAAAGCATATTCGAAGCCAGTTATGAAGCTGATGGGTTACAGAGATCATGCTAATACTTGTCAGTTTGTGGTTGAAAGAAATTCAGGCTGTTAAAGAATTGGGGATTACAGAGTATGTGACTAGCATAGTCATGGCAGGTTGTGGTAGTTGAGGACGCAGCTATGAAATTTTATTAGACACCTAGGAGGACAAGATAGCGCATGTTCAACAATTTAAATCTTTATTATGACAGGTATGTGGCTAGCTGTTGAAATCATTCACAAAGTCGGTTTTCCTTGACGGAAATTCAGTCATAGTATTAATTTAAAAATTGCAAGTTTGGGGGGCTCGATTTTCCTTAGTAATCACTGCATGGTGATAGTGAAATAGCATGAAAACACTCTTTAGTTTTAGAGAAAAATCTGCAATTAGGGTTTCACAGTGAATATGAGGAGGAGTGGTAAGACAAATAGGCTGGAGCCCATGGACACTATTTCGGAAAAGGAATTTCCTGAATGTGCTGAGATCTTTCGACAAGCTGGTTTGTTTGAATTTTTCCAGAAGCTAGATGGTTATAGTTTAGAATTATCAAACAGGTTTGCTTAAGGTTTAAACAAAAACACAGTATCTATAGAAACCCTGAACTTCGAACTTACCAGAGAGTTGATTGAAGAGGCTACATGCGTAGTTGCTAAAGGAGAATTTTGGTTTTAAAAAGTACCTTTCACCTTCAACTCGAAGGACTTTTTATTCCTGAAGTTAAACCAGATTGGGGTAAAGGAGTGCATGTGCAGAATTTCAAACTAGAATGGAGGGAGCCTATTCGAATTTTACAAAGTTATATAACTTGTGAAGGCATTTTATAGATTTGCATTTGTTTATAAGTATCATATTAGGTTTCTGCAACAGTTAAATCAAACTTCTCTAATGAGTTTACCTTTCTTCATCCTGAAAAATTTGCAGAAGATGTCAGAGAGGGTGAAGAGCCATGCAGACAATACTCAACAGTCCATTTTCCACCATGGACTAATTAAACTAATTGTTAATATCGTTTTACAAAAGAAGGGTAGAAGCTGGGAACATTTTATTTTCTGGTCAGGGATTCAAGTTCAGCAAGAAAGTCAGCCTAAGAAAAGACAAATGGATAAACATCTCCGCCTGGTGAAAAGATTGAAGAGAGAGGTAGCTGATGATATGGAGAAAGGTAATTCTCAGAAAGAAGTTCCAGTTCCTAAGTATGAAGAGCCTATGAAGGAGCAGCCTAAAGAAACACCAAATAAAGTTCAAGTACCAATTTTACAAGATGTGACAGAGATCATTGAAAAGTACATAAAAAATACTTTTGAAGAATATAGGAACCAGGAAGAAGGTAAATGTGTTTTAGAACAAAGTCAAAATTCTACAGGAATACATGAAGAAAAAAACGAAGTTCCAATATCAGAAGAATTGAAGGTTGACATCCCACAAACTCCAAATGAAAGATCTAAGGGAAAGCTAGTTGAGACAGGGTTCAGACATGAGGCTGTGCAACTTGCAGCTGTCAAACACAAGGGTAAATCTTATGTGATGTTGGGAGAAATAGGAGCAAGCTGGAGACCTAAAACTATACCTAAGAACAAGTTAAGGTTAAATATGAAAAAGATTTTGAATCCCAAGCTGACTCAAGAGAAAGTTACACTAATAGATGATTCCTCATCAGATGAAGATTTAGATTCTAAGCAAATAAATAGTGAGAAAAAAGATGTTCTAAATATGAAGTCATCATCAATGAAGGGTAAAATTGCAAAGCCATTAATTCAGTGCAGTACTGAAGATGTTGAATCCCCAGATATTCGTGTAGCAACAGAGGTGCACAAAGAAGATGATGAGGCAATCTATAAGAAGTTGAATATTCCCTGGTCATCAGAAGAAGGCTCTTCATTTCAAGAAGGAAAATGCTTAGATTCAGAAAATTAGAACCTTCAGAAAACTATTAAGCAATATAAATATCAAATTGATTTTCTAAATGAAAGTAATGAGGGTTTGGTTATGACAAACAAGAGATTGAGGGAAGATCTTCAGGATGTTAATTTTCATTATCAGGAGTTGATTCGGGTTTCAAAAGAAGCTGTTAAGAGGAAGAGGCAGACTCAGGACACATTTGAAGGATTAAACCAGAAGATACAGAATTTGACTGAGAAGAATCAAGAACTGTTAGAGAGACTTGAAGATTTAGAAGCAGAGCAGAAAAGGACCAGAAACAAAGCACAAATTTTGGAAGGAATAGCCCTTTTGGCTGAGGCAGCCAAAGATCTTTAAAGGCTTTTGGTGACAGGTGTCTTTTAAGTAGTTTTTTCTAAAAGTTAATATTTTGTTTTAAAAGAACACTTGCTTTAGTGACAATTCCGAGAACTTGACCTAAAATTAGTTAATTAGTTATGTAACTGTTTTTGATATGTAAAAACATATAAAAGAAGGAGTTTAGAATGTAAAAGGGTTCGATTTTTTGGAAGTACAAGGGGAAGCTTTGAAGCTCAGACTTATCAAGCTAAGGTTCTAAATCTCATGTGTAATTTTTGATGACTGATTATTATCTATATGCAAATATAAGCCCATATTATCTCGTTTACTGGTTTTCATTTATGATTGGTGTAATCACTCAATTGACAATTTCATTTCTTGTTTAATGTTATTATTCATTAATTGCTTGTGAACTGTAGATGAAACTTAGTCTTATGTTTATTTTGATTCTGGTTTATATTTCAGATATGATGCATCTCAGTCTTTTATTTCTACATGTTTAGTGATGATTTTAGCCTGATAAGATTTTACTCTCTTGTTGATAAATTTTACAACCAAAACCCTATAAAAACCTAATTTATTTCATTTTACTATTGAGATGGTGTTGGTGTGTTCTTTAGTAGTCTAAGAACAAATTCTGGCACTAACAACAACCATGGTGGATTGCATAGTGGCAACCCCCGTGGCATGGACCACATGATGGTCTTGGGTTTTGGGTTAAAACCTAACCGTGCATTCGAAAGACTACCATACTGTTGAAACTTAATTCATTTGGCATTGTAGTGGTAGGGGAGGCCGACAGGCTCCCGAATGTTTAGGGTTTGAATCTTTCAAGCGTTTCAGAAGGTGGTCTCGAGGCTTGGCAAAGTTGTTACAACACAGAGGTAAGCTATTCAAAAAATTTACCGTGTTAGTCGTTTAGTTTTTAATGCTTTCCCACATCATTATCTAACCGCACTTCTCGTTGTTGGGTTTGTGGTGTTGAGTGACAGGTTTTATTCTTAAAGAAGCTTTCCTTCGAGGGATGTAGGAGCTTCTTGCTATAGTAATACTACGCAAAATCCCTAGTAAGCTTCGATGGTTCTGTTGGACATCCTATGTCATAGCCTGTCACGAGGAATGATGATGATAATATGGCATTGCTGCTAGTCGGTATAAACTTTGCCGAGAGATGGTTTAGTTTTAGTTTGTTGTTTTGCTTGAGCAACAAGTACGCCTTTTGGAAGTTCTATAAGGTTATCGTAGGGTATCAAACCCTCGAGCTATGGCTCTTGTAATTCATGTTTGGAAAATTACTTTAGAAATGGAAATCAATTTGTGGTTGTTATTAAATTGTTTATGTACAAATCTTGATCCTTCAGGGTTGAATCCTGCAACCTTAATGTGTATAGGTTTTGAGTTCTCGGCATAATGTTGGTGCTCACGAAAACCTTGTACTGTCTAACTCAAATACGGTTTGGTTTTTATTTTGAATTGGAAATGTGTTGAATGAAAGGATTACGCCCGAGCTTGGAAATTCTGTATTTTGATTCTCGACTGTAAGCATTAAAAAATATATGAAATGAGATTAGGATATTACCTAGTTCCACCGTATCTCTGCATCTTATTGCGTTATTTGAGTGATTACGGTATATATATTCCCGAGCTTATGTATTTGGCATTTTAAAGAAACAAGAAGCAGTACTTTGCTACTCGCAGACTCATATTAGGATGTCTTGTTTTTGTTTGTTGTTGATTTAAATTCTTACAGGGTTCTGAAATATGAGTTCATTTTTTGAATTATTTTATACAAAGAATATGGTTGGGTGAGTTCCTCTATGAGGCTCGAACCCTTAACCAAGTAAATTGTTTGAATCAGTAAATATACAAGGCCATAATGCCTTTGATGAAACTTCTTTGACTTCTATTTTAAGGTGTGTTGTATTACAAAGGAGCCTTGATATATATTAATAATGTTTAAAGGATATTGTGTAGATTGAACACTCCATTGAAGTTGTGAATTGTTATTGGGTTAAACCATAGCTAAAATTCTTGGTCTGCATATGTTATTTATAAAGATACATAAAAATTATGTATCGTATGTTGAGTATTATACTTTTGTTTGATAGGTAAAATAGATATACCAAACATGAATTTGATTCTATACATGCATGATTACAATGTTTTCAACAGAGTTTGGATATTAAGTATATTAAGGTTTCCATAATGTATTTAAGACCTATATATTTTATTTATAAAATTTTATGTTTTTAAAGAATAATGTGTAGCATTTCTAAACTTCAATACTCTATATTTTATTTGATACTGTAAATTAACCTTACCTATGTAAATTTCACGAAAGGTTTTCGTGAGAACAACCTTAAGAGAATATTATTTATGCATTTTTTTTTATAAAGATGTTGAGAGATATGTTTAAATTCTATACTTCTAAATGTTTCGAGAGAGGCGATAAGAACTATGTTTTGGTTTATATATTAGAGATTGTAATTTATTTGTTAAATATATACATGTTTAACTATTTCCTTGTACATTAATTATCATGTTTATAAATGACCTAGAGATGATGATTACTTAACTATTTGTTTGTATAGTAACATCTAGTTTATGCAAATGATTATTACCTATATATATTAATTATTTCCTATGTTTGCTTAGGAGAGCAACTTCTAGGGTTTTCAATAAAGGTTTTGTCTTATAAATAAGCAGTATTTTACTGCATTTAAAATAGATTAGATTCACTGATACATATGTTTATAAATAGCTTCTATCTATGATATTCGAATCAATCTGATCTACTTACAATTTAACTTCTCTGTACTAGAGTACGACACTTAACTGTGTGTGAAAAAATACAGAGAAGTATTTCATTCAATCATACTACATTTCTAATCTATTCTTTCATTCACAGTAAATAATCATATTAGATAATTATCCTCTATGCTAACTAAAAGAAATCTGGATTTCATGATATGCTTAAACATTTTCTGAAAAAGATATACAATATAAATAAAATAATGAAACAATAAGAACCTGGTAACTGAAGAGGGAAACAAACATCCAAAGGAGCCCGTTCCACCCAACCTTCTCCTGAAGATAGCCAAGTCACTTTCCTTAGGACCCCCAAGCCTGTTCACTGAACTACCAGAACGAAGATGCTGTGTGGAGAATAGAATAAATTCCTTCACAACTCAGCAGTAATACTTAATTTACTCAACAGTATCACTTCAACCTTTAGCAGTATTGAACTATGCAGTAAGCAGTACTAGTTCAGAAATGCAAACTTAGTTCCATCATTCACTTCCTAGCCTTCCCCTCATCGAATCTCTTATGCACTCTTATTTTTCTCTTTCAGAAATAGTCACAAGGAAAACTTGATGAGCCTCCTGCTCAATTCAATGGGTGATATAGCATGCCTAGGTCCTTGGTATGTTTCTTAGTTATTGAGCCACTTGCTTAGTTCCACTTTCTTGGGGAACATGACCATAAAAATAGGGAAGTTTCCCCCTGCAACAACTAGAAGTGAATGGTGATGCTGCCAAGTGTCAGTTTTCTCTCCACCTGAGTCCATTCCTCCTAGTGGGTCAGTGAACACTCTTTTCAACACTCTCCTTTGGATATTTGTCTCCTCTTTTATTTATTAATAATAAAAATATTAGAGTAATTAATTATAGTCATCCTTGACCCCACTTGATCAATAATCATAAAAACTCTACAATAACATATAACATAATGTTTTCCTCATAACATAAAATGTTCAGATTTTTGGTATGTGACAGTAAACCTACCCTTGTCAGATTGAGGAAGTTGACCATTTTAGGGATTCGGTTGACCAAATTCTATTGGAGTCAACCATATTGTGGTAGCCGACCACTGTGGGAGTCGACTAGCGCGTATTGTCCCAATTTACATATGCAGTTATCAAATTCACATTTTATGGAATAAGTATGGGTTGTAGAGCAATACGTTGGGATTTCAGCAATAGACTTGAACTTATTTATATATGATCTCTTGGATCAGTATATAATGTCAATCTATCAAGCTATTCATGATAATGGATTAAGTGCAAACGGTTTCCATCAACACCACTTTTCATTAGGGATATTTTTTCTTCACTTTTTTTCATGTCTCAACATTTATACATTAATATTTAGTATAACAACTTGGTTCTTTTTATGAGGTTGGATTTAAAACTCTTATTATATTCTTTCTTTAAATATCAGTTGAGGGTTTCTCAAAATGAAAGTATATATATTTTTAATTCCAATATAATAATAATCTTTTTTAATTACAATCATTAAAAGTGTTTTTACAAATTTGCATACCATTTCTTTTATAACGTGTACTTAAATTTATGGCTAAGGTTTTAATCATATTTATACCAATGGAAAGAGAACAATATCATCCTTACACTTTGTAATTTATTTATACTAATCAAACAAAAGTAACCAACACACTTCTATGCACTAATGCACACTAGTCAAATATATTGCAAGGGAACTTATATACAATATATTGTAGCCTATAAAAACTATCACACTGTTATAAGGGCCAACAAAATTTAGGTAGAAATAGGAATTAATAATTGTCAATTTTTTCAATGTAATTAGTTTTTCAAATAAAATCCATTACATCTCTAAATCTAACTAAATTATTATAACATGAGATTGTTAATTTTCATAATTTTAAGCTTAAACCATCATTTGATTTACTTTACTTCTTTTTTCATTCATTTTTAACTTAAATTTCTATTATATTCTTATTAACACAATGTTTTTAATTAACTCTCATAAATTATCCTCAATCTTCCCTCTAATTAGATACAAATAATCAATAATGTTTTCTTATTATCATAAAAATGATGTTTGATTTCAATGTTTCCCTAATGTGAAATTCTACTTTATAGTAGAAATGTTAAGTCCACTTTCATATCTCTATATTTACACCACTTTTACACCATTATTTGAGAATTAAAGTTTTTCTAAATTCTTTACAAATAGTAATGTCAATATGTAACCATTTTCTTAATGTATAGATTGAATAAAAAAATTTATATTAAACCAATCAATATTATAACAAGTTTCAAATCAAGCTTACATGTCATTCATAAATAGATAAAAATATAGCAAGTTTAATATCATTTTAAAACGATTTAAATGTCATTTATAAATAGATAAAAATATTTATATAACATCAATGTTAAATTAAATCCAAGCCTCAAACTTCTTGATATTAGAGTAAGACTTTAAACCTTTTAATTCAAACTTGATTTTAGAGTAAGACTTAAAAATCCGTTTTTTTATTGGTTAAGAAAACATGTTTAATTATGATATATTTTATTTTTTTTAAACTTAATATTAGAGTAAGACTTAAAAAACCCTTTTTTTATTAGTTAAGAAAACATGTTTAATTATGATATATTTTATTTTGTTTAAAGAAAAAAAAATCAAACTCAAATACATTAATAACTAACTAGTCCTCGTGCTCGACTTAAGGATAAAAAGATTAAATAAAGGACTTGCTTCTACTAGAAAGTGTATATATATTAAATGTTGGTACTATTTCTCTTCAAAGACTTATTTCTCTTCAAAGATGACCAGAATTTTGAAAGAAATAATTAGTGGAGAGGAAGAGTGGACAAAGAATGCTTTTATTACTTTCAAAGTTAATAGGGAATGATACAAATAATAGAGCTGAAGGACTAGCCTTGAGGTTGTTATTACAGCTAGCTATGTGGAACAAGTGACTAGTATTAAGATTTTTGGAGATTCAGAACTCTGGATCAATCATATGAGAAAGGATTACAGTATTGGAAATCTGAACCTTAAAAATATTGGACAAAACCTAGAAAGTTTAGCTTCCTCTATCTCTAATGTTACATTTCAGCATGTTTATAGGGAACAAAAAGTGGAAGCCGAATTTTTATCAAAAGAAGGACTGGAAATCGAGGCAGGAGTTTGCTTGATAACCACTAATTTAAAAATGGTATTCAGGATCACAAGAGAAATCCTTGACTACTTGACAGAAGGCTGAACAACTGAGTCCTCATCTTAATTTTTTTTTTTTGTATTTTGAGAAGACTGAAAGTCTGTGTAAAAACTTTTTTACTAGATTGAAGAATGATGAAAACAGCTTAAAAGCTAAAGAATGTATGAACTATGTTACCAGATTGTCTAGAATGATGACAAAAGCTAGAAAGCTGAAGAATGTATGGCATATGCAAAACTATATCTTCTGCAGACCCACTCACCTGTAAAATATATTTTCCCTTTTAACTCTGAATAAGAAGAGTATGATTTTTTTTCTGTAAAAAAAAAAATACCTCCAAAAATCCAAATCCAATTTAATATAAATGTATTAAATAACAGTAAAGTCATTTTATCTCTCAAAAACCAAGGCTGTAATGTGATACGCACCATAGTCCAGCTGCAGCCGCAGTTAAATGTATTTTCGAAGGAATACTGACTCATCCATGCAAACAACAAGATATAGAATTATAGTACGCCACCACCTTCCCAATAAAGAGATCAATATGATAACCTAATCAAATTTGAGAAAAGCCAATATTAATATTAAATCAAATTTGAGAAAAAACAAATTTAATCTTGAAAATTTTGATTAAAAAGTTACAAATGGGATTCAGTCAACTACAACTCATACAAAGTAAATATATATATGGCCGGGGTATTAAAAAGATTTACGACCAATGAATGTTCAAAGATGTTTCAAATCAAAATATGTTTAATAATACGTTTAATATCAGACATATGTTTAATAGCGTTTTAAATAAAAAATTCCAGTATACAATATTAAAATATGATAAGCTGAAAAGAGTTTTGGAGTCAAGCCTATCTTGATAGCATTTTAAATCTAAACACAAAATATAACGAGTTCCACGATGAGTTTAGAACGGAGGCCTATATTTGCAACTTCAAATCACTTAAGTAATTACCTTATGCTTTTGTGAGTTGTATTATTAGAAATAGAGTTAAGTTGAGTTAAAGCTTTTGTAAAGCATAAATCTTAGGGTATAAAGCTAGGTTAGGGTTTTAGCATGTAGAAATGTTTAAATTCAGAAGTTTTATGTGAATAGAAAGCGGCAGCTTGTTCCTTAAAATTCATCATGATATCAAAGCTTGATTAAGTCTCTTGGAGAGCATATTGATCCAAGAGCGGATCCAAGCATGTTGTATTCTTCCATAGCCAAGAAGGCAGAGATCATTCCATCCAAGTCAAGATCTTTCACCAATCAAGTGAAAGAATTGGTCCAAGAAATTAGACAGAGATCCGGGTTCGACTTACTGCACAAGACTGAAATCGACCTGAGAAAGCTTTTAGATCCTGAAGCAAATCCGTGAAGATATGCCCAGCCAATAAGAGAGATTGCTGGAGGAGTGAAGAAACTCCCACCTCAGTTAGAGAGTGTGAAGAAGGCAGCGAGGCTTCTGCGTTGAAGGAGGTGCCATCTATCTGTTCATTGAAAAAGAGCAGATCCGCTTGCAAATTTTGAAGCGGTTGCGACCAGAGCTGAAAGATCCGTGAAGAGACAGTCATCTAGAGGATCCGTTCCAAATCCACCAGAGGTGAAATCGCTGCTAGAAAATCCACAGAGGAAGATAATGTAGCGTAGGAGAAGCTTTCCGCATTAAAAGGAAGCCCAAGCATGCATGCCGCATGAGAACTTAGTTGAAGATTGTTGCGTGAGGATAAACACGTGAAATAACAATCGTGAAGAAAGGGCCATTCACCAGCAATGAAGAAGCGAGCCGACCTGTGTAGAAAGCAGCTAGCCGTTGGTTGAGCTGTGAAGAAAAGTTTGATGTGTGAAAATTTCCCAGCTGAAATCAAAGAATCAGCCGACCTACGAGTAGGCCCTGCCATGAAGAAAGAAAGTTAGCATCCGCGAAGAGAGGAAATAAAATCCGCGAGTGAGAAAATCTTTGGTTATAAGTCCGTGGAGAAAATCATATGAAGAATTGCCGTCCACAAAATAAAGCCGTGAAGGTATTTGAATAATTAAGTTCATTACATGAAGCTTGCAAACTTTATTTCAAAGAAACCTGTTACTTTAGTTTTGTCCTCCTCATTTGTTACTACTACAAAGACATCATCTACTTGATCGTCATTTTCATGTAGGGTTACCATTCCAAACAACAACTCATTAGTGAGCTTTTTTTGTTGTAGTACTATCACTCTTTCTTCATAAGAAAGGTGTTCACCATCATACTCTGGTTCAAAACTCCTTCTCTTGAGTCCTCATCATTTCTTCCTTACAACACTCCCCCTCAATTACAACCGTTAAACATCATCCCATTGCAGCAAAGAAAGTCAAGATGAAGATGTTCTGTAAGCCTAGCTGAGACATAGACCAGCAGGCAATTTTTTATGTTTTTAGCTGCAAATCGTATGTTTAGCGGTTGTAATTAAGGGGGAGTGTTGGAAAAAGTAATTACCTCCCGCTTTTGTGAGTTGTATTATTAGAAGTAAAGCTAAGTTGAATTAAAGCCTTTGTAAAGCATAAATCTTAGGGCATAAAGCTAGGTTGAGTTAAAGCCTTTGTAAAGCATAAATCTTAGGGCATAAAGCTAGGTTAGGGTTTCAGCATGTAGAAGTGTTTAAATTCAGAACTTCCTGTCCATTGTAAATATAAAGTTT
Organism: Larix kaempferi; assembly: GCA_027924585.1. Classification (NCBI taxonomy): domain Eukaryota; kingdom Viridiplantae; phylum Streptophyta; class Pinopsida; order Pinales; family Pinaceae; genus Larix; species Larix kaempferi. Next base: position 3,498,799 of record BSBM01000125.1, on the reverse strand, counting down.
TATGTAAATAAAAAGCCGCAACTTATTCCTTAAAATTCATCAAATAATTGAATGCATAATAAATTAAACTAAATAAATGTCACATTTAAATCAAAGTTGGATGTAAATTGGATTTGATGGAATTTGAAAAGATAGGTAAGATAACCATTTATATAAAAAAATCTTTATTTATATAATTTAAGGTCGCTCACCAAAACGTTTATTTATAAAAACAAAATGATTCCTTGCTTACCAAAATGATGGAGGAATATGCACCACTTACTTTTATAGTCTCAAATGCATTACATTTGAGTGTCACATCAAATGGTTGCGTATGAATTTTCCTTACATCCTTTTCGTGTCCCTTGTTTTTCACGTTTAGGGTACCTACACTTATTTGGATTGTATACTCTCTCTGTTTTTTTATAAATAATAAGGGGATTGGTCATGAGACAACTAAAGAAGCATGGCATTCATAGTTTTTATTTTATTGATTAATTGTGATGGATTTTGTATATTTGAAAGTAAAATTTAGGTTGATTAAACATTGTGATTTGTGTTAGCATATTAACATGGATTTATCTTAAAGAAGATTTATTAAATCTTGAGAAGATCAAACAGTTCAACATACTATTTTTTATAATATTTTTCGTACCTAAACTGTAGAATGCATCTCTTTGACGAAATAAGTACCAGAAGAGAGATTCACTAAGAAAAGCATCTCCTTACTATTCTCCCTCAGCGGGTACGTGGGACTAGTCGAGAGAGTGAGTGGCGGACGTTTTCAAAGAAACAAATAATTCGATGCCGAGTTGCTCACTGACATGGCCAGTGGAGCGTTGGGATTTGATTCGATTAAATTGAATTATATAGGAAGAGTCTAACCATTCGACCATTTCGCCCTACCGGCGACCGTCGAATGTTTAAACTCCGGTGATCCCCATCTCTAACCTTCTTTGTTTCGTCGACTATCAACAGTTCTGACAGCTCCTCCTGCAGTACACAGGCCGTGGATTAGACCGCACTCAATCACACTTCCACTGTTTGAATTTAATGCACCCTCGACCCATCATCCGGCATGGTGCATGGTATACAGATCCATCAGCCATTGTTTGTGATTACTCCATTACCATATCATATGCATCGATGCAAGTCATGCAACCGCACTCATACCCATGAGCCCATCGAGTAATGCATGGATGCAACCGCATTCCTGCCACTAATTTTTGAATTTAGTAAAGGCGGTATATAATTTAAATTTGTCTCCCCGCTCAAAATTTAAATTTGAATTTGAGTACGTATGCCACAGCCAAGCTCATATTTGCTCAGATCTCTGAGCTTGTCAATGAGTATTACAACAATGGGTTTACTTCAAATCTCTCTGGAGGGGCTGATCCCAGTTCTGTTTCTGGCGAATTCTCTGACTAATGAGAAACACAATCAACTGTGAATTCTTTGGGATTGATCTCTGTGCATCCGTGTCCGCGTTTAATGTGCCAAAAGAGTTATTGGCACTGAAGCCGGAGGACTACATTCCTCAATCGATTTCCATCGGCCCCTATCACGACGGGAGATCTGAGCTATGATATGGACCGCTACAAACTGGCCACTGCTCGCAGATTTCAGAAACGAATCATCGGACGCAAGTTTGAGTCCGTCATTGTGGAGGAATTTAAGAAAAACGACTGGCAAATCCGGGGGCTATCACAATTTTATTGAGTATCGATTGTTCCATGCTCGCCATTTAATTAAGGCCGCGTCTAAGCTTCTCTACTGAACTCTCAACCTATTGGGAGTTGAAATGAGAGGACTATTTGGATTCAGCATTGTTGAATTTGTTAAGAAGCGGAAGCGAGCTCTCTAGATCTCGCAGGGCCTCGAGCCGAAGAAGATCCAATTGAGCAATGGCACTGATCTTAAATGTTGGGTTTTGCAGAATAACCCCCACAGAGAGAAGCAACAGTCGGCTCTCATCCTCATTCACGGTTTCGGTGCCGATGGCCAGACAGGATGGGATGACCAAATCGTGGCTCTTGGAAAGAATTTCGATCTCCTCATCCCGGATCTCATATTCTTCGGAGAATCCACAACAATGAGCTCCGAGCGGACAGAGATTTTCCAAGCGGAGTGTCTGAAGAGTATGCTCGATTCTCTCGGAGTGCAGAGCGTGATCGTGGTTGGGCATAGCTAGGGTGGCTTCGTGGCCTTCTGGATGGCGCACAAATACCCTAATCTCGTTCGTCGCTTGGTTATAATCAGCTCAGCGATTTGCTTGACGCCAACCACTAACGATCCTCTTCTCAAGGCTTTCGGCTCGTTTGTTTGAATCTTAATCTTAAACGTTTGAATTCAATTGGTTGGAAGACTATGGGAGGAAACAAAGAGCAGAAGGCACATCTGTCTGATGTGCTTGTGATTGGAACAAAGAAGTCTCAGCCACTGCCAACACTGAACCAGGTTCTTTTCTTTGTCATACATTAGATTCAATAATGTCTATTCATATTTGGAGGCGATTGATAGAAATTACAGGTTGTTAATCTTGAACGAAATTTGGCAGGACGTTCTATTAGTTTGGGGAGAGAAGCATTTGATCTTCTCGTTGGAAGAGGCCTATTTTCTCCAGAGGTACCTTTGATTTCCTTAATGCAAATGGAGCCACTCACCCACAAAGCTATGTACTCTGTAACGGTATATTCTCCATGCAGAAGTTCATTTTTCATGGATGTGATTGAAGGCATATTGGAGAGAAGGCAAAGGTTGTGGTGATAAACGAGTGTGGTCATGTTCCCTCCTTGGAGAAACCCACAGAGTTGAACGAGACACTGCTCAAATTTCTGTCCGTGGATAGATAAAATAATAGAAGGGTTTAAGGGGTGAACAGCCGACGAGAATGAACCGCATGAATCGTGTATTGTATGGATAATATATTGCGCTATATTGCCAATTTTTCGATTACATAAATACTTAAATACATTGTATTATTTGTTTATTTTTGTCGAATAGTTGGCCACCATAATAGAAATAACTGACTTTCACTTCTGTTTAGATATTGATAATTATCTACCATCTACTATCTTTCTATTTTCTTGTTTATAGAATGTATATATACAAAAAGAAGTTTATTATATATATATATTCATTAAAAATGTTAAATAGAATGTATATATACAAAAAGAAGTTTATTATATATATATATATATATTCATTAAAAATGTTAAAAAAACAAACAAATAGAATTACCACATATCATATTTTGAAAGGATATCGGTAACAATACTTTTATCTTTCTATTGGGAGGCACATGAACAAAGAGATCACAATTAGACATAGTAAGATTAGTGAAGTTACACTAATTGAGAAAAGAACAATAACTCATAAAAGTAACCGAGTTCTTAAGCGGGAGTTATGGTCCAAGTGAAGCAATTATAAAAAAAAAGTTATGAAAAGTAAAAAAGTTATGAAAAGTAAAATAAGATAATACTAAATTCAAAGATGAAAATGTTAGCTAAAATCTTTTGCTATGAAGGGAGTGATTTGTAATTTGTGATTTTTATTTTTTAATAGGGGTTTTATAAATATAAGTAATTAGTATGCTAATGTATTAATAATTGATTAATATATGGGTGATTTAGTTAAAAACCTTTTCTTAAAAACTATTTTATGAATTAAGGAAATAAAATAAAAATATGTTTGTAGGATTTTATCTTAAACTTTTTGGTTTGAAGTTACATGGAAGTTAGTAATTAATGTGTAAGGCCATCTTTTTTAAATAATGTTCATTAGTGGAAAATGAAAAAACTAAAGAAACCCTATTTATTCCCCTCCTCAACCCTAATATGGTTCCTCTAAAAGAATCCCCTCCCCCTCTCAACCCTTAAGAGTCTTTGAGTTGACTAAAGAAGAAACTATGGAATACCAACACCTCAAAATTTGATATAATTGTGTGAGGTATTTCATAAGGAATAGATTTAAACACAATAAATGATTTGAAATTATTGTGGCCCACTCATAACCTCTTAAAAACATTTCCATGGAAGACATTATGGAGCCAAATTTAGTGGAAACCACCCATTCTCCTTATGAAGAAATTGCCCCAAAGCCCCCTTACTAGGAACCCCAAATTTTCATCCATGCTTTATTAATAATTTCAACTCCCTAGACCTTGAAATGATTGACTATACCAAGTATTGAAAGTTGATTGTTTTGATTAACAGTGATAGCACCCACAATTTTATCCATCAAAGAGTTGCCAAAGAAACTTCATATTATGTCCATGCAACATATAACTTTCGAATTATGATGGCTAATGGATGTTTGATTAATTCAATGACAAGTGTGAGGAAGTGAAACTTCAAAACGGGGACTATCAGCTCAAATATCACATGTTTTCTATTGAAATGGGTAGTGGTGATGTAGTTCTAGGCACATAATGGTTACACATTGTGGTCTAGTTACCATGGATTTCAGGGAATTATACATGAGGTTCACTAAGGAGAGTCATAAAGATGCACTAAATGGGACCAAGGATGGATACTCTAAAATTATAATGTATCACCATTTAGTGAAGCTCTTGAAGAAATGGCACTCATACATTATTTACCAATTCATTGCCATTTAAGTTATGGGTAGCCCCCCACCAACAAATTCACCTTAATTTGCAATAGATCCTAACTAAATGTCAATAGATATTTGGAACATCTGGTGACTAACCCCATCGCATGGTGATAATGTTTAATATATTCCCTTGATTCCATGTAGTCAACCACCCATTGTGCATGCTTATAACCACCCTTTTACATAGAAGAACGTAATTGAAAAGATTATTCGTGAATGGTTTGATATAGGAGTCAGTTATTCCAATACTATCCCTTATTCGTCCCTCTTGGTCATGGTATTGAAGAAAGAACTTAATTATTGTATGTGTCATTATTTATATGCTCTAAATAATTTGACCATCAAAGACAAATTTCCATCCCATTTATTGATGATCCATTGCATGCACTTCATGGTGTCAAGTTCTTCACTAAACTAGAACTTCACTCAGGATACCATCAAATAGAGATGAAGGAGGTGGAAATTCCTAAAATAGCCTTCCACACACATAAAAGAAATCGTGTGCTTTTAGTGATGCCATTTTTCCTTTGTAGTGTTCCATTAATGTTTCAAAGCCTCATGAATACATTTTTTTGGCCCTTTCTATGCATCTTTTTGGTTGCATTCTTTGATGATATCTTGATTAATAGGAAACTTAGGAAGTAGTGGAGAATCTTGATAAATCCCTGCAACTCCTTAGGAACAATTAGTTGTTCTTCAAACATTTCAAATGCACTTTTGGCACTTTATAAGTAGAATGCCTGGGTTCCAAAAAATTCAGGCTATGAATGATTGGTCATGCCCCAAGGATTGTAAAATTTTATGTGCTTTCTTATGACTTATGGGATACTAGAGGATTTTTGTGAGGAATTATGGGTGAATTACAACTCCCTTAACCTCCCTACTAAAAAAATTTCTTTTATGGGAAACTGTTGTTGAGTAAGCCTATTCATATTTAAAGGAAGGAATGTATACTACACCTATCTTAGCCATACATTATTTCACTAAGATTGTTTCCTTTGAATGTGATGCTTTGAGAAAAGGTCTAGGATCCATGCTCATGCAAGAGGGGTGCCCCCTTCACATTCACTAGTGAAAATTGTGTAGTATAAATTTTGGAATGTATACCTATGAGAAAGAGATGTTAGTCATCCTTCATGCACAATTAATGACAAGTGTATCTTATTGGGAGTTGCTTCCAAATCAGGATATATTATCATATTTTGAATTATTTTCTAGAACAAAGGTTGTCATCATGTGAGAAACACTAGTGTGCCACTAAGATGTTTGGGTATGATTATGAAATCATATATAAGAAGGGAAAAGAGATTGTGTTGATTGTTTCTTTCTAGGAAATATGAGGAGGAATGATCTAGCTTTTCTTCATCTTTACCTATATTAGATTGGTTCATGAAAGCCCAACAAGAATGGTTGGAAATTGACATAGTGGGTCAACTCATCCAAATATCTCAAGAGGACCCTAATCCCCCCCAAGGTTATAATTAGTAGCAATATACCACATGTGAAGTATATAGGGCATGTTTTCCTAGTGTCGAATTCTACTTTAAAACAAAAGGTATTAGAGGAGTTTATAATGGATCACTTTATCTTTAAAAAAAACTATGAATATGCTAAGCACTCTTTCTTTTGGGAGTGAGCCAAGTGGATATTGATTTCCACACACATGTTCCACTGAGTTAGAATGGTTCTCCATCTTCTTGGAATTTTTTAATGGTTTTTTGGGTCCCAAAATTTCGGGGCAATTTTGAGGCCCTAAATGATGTTTTTTGGCCAATCGAGGGACTAGGGGTTGCCATGACATTCCTCGGCCCCACTAAAAAGTTGTAATGCTCAGTTATTTCTTTTCAACAATCAATAGATCACCTTAAACACAAATCCTATGCAACATTTGTGCCGCTGGGAAGTTGATGTATCAACTAGCCACCTTGGGGCCCAAAAATACTTTTGGTGCTTCATCTCCTAGTGTTTGGTTTTTGGATGTTAGGGTTTTTTCCACTTTATGCTTATGCTAAAAGGCCCTTTCTGGTCTCTTCATAATAAACTCTTGCAAATGAGCATAGTTGGCACATCTCTCTTCATAGATAAGCTACCACCATGTGAGAACAAGCCACCAGCCACCGACGCCATTCACTGTCAGGAGAAACCCTAGAACCTGCAGCAAGAACAAGCCACCAGCCACCGGCGCCATTCACAGTCAGGAGCATTCATCTAAATGAGCCGGTAAGTTACGATTCTCAAAATATTTTAGTCATGTGTTGTGTTTGAGTTTTTATAGACTTCGAGTTCGCTTTCAAGTTTTTCTCTTCTACGTTGTGTGTGATGAATGATGGGGCCGCCTGTGGATTTGATGAGTCGTGTTTTAATTAGGCGAGTTATATAGTTGATTTTCCATTTTGGGTTTGCTGAGTTGTGTTAAGCTAAATTTCTACTTTACTCTCCATTTGGATTTGCCCAGTCTATTCTTAATAAGTTGATATTTGTGGTGGACTCTCCATTTGAGCTTCCCGAGTTGTTCTTTAATAAGCCGAGTTTTGTAGCCGTCTCTCCATTTTGGGCTTGTCAAGTGTTCTTTAATATGCTAAGATTTGTAGTTGGTTCTCCATTGTGGGTCTGTTATGTTGTTTTTTACGAAGCTGAATTTTGTAGGCTCTCCATTTTGGGCTTGTCGAGTTATTCTTCATCTTATTTTCAATAAGTTGACTTTTCTAGTTGATTCTCCATTTTGGGCTTGCTGAATTGTCTTTTTAAAAAGTTGAGTTTTATGGTTGAATCTTCATTGTGGGTTTGCCTGGTTGTTCTTTAATAAGTTGAGTTTTGTGATCAATTCTCCATTTTGAGTTTGCTCTGTTGTTGCCTAGTTATGAGTCTGAGTTAAGCCGTGTGATCTGTAAACAATTAAAGAAATGAGCTTTAGTTGTAATGGAATTAAGTATATCCCTAAAAATTCATGGCTTCAATATACAATTTTATTTATTTAATTTTATTGCTAATTAAATAACCAACAAATGGTAAATTTAGTGGGAGGTTGCACTCTAACCAAAACAATGTTGGTAGAGACCTCATATTCTATATTGCACAGTGATATAATTAGATGTTGATTTGTATTCTATTTTTCTTCGAAAATTGGTGTTTCATTAGTATTGAACTCTCCAGGACTAGATGGACTAGATGATGTAACAATAGGCAGAATTGGTAGCAGGATCACTCTCTTTTTAACTGAAAAATGTATTTTTTTTGGTGATAAAATATAAATATAATCATTTTTATGATCATCATCTAAAATATAAAATATAAATATGATATTTATGAAGAAAAAAAGTTATTATCGTCATGTCTTTCTTCAAACTGTTTCCTGTGGTAGGCTATGCATGGGCGAGGTGGCTTTTTGACCTCTACACATTTCTCCCTGAGGTTCTTTTTTCGATGAGATCTGAATGCTCTACAGGATATTCCTTTTTCCACAATACACTCTCCTATGAAGTTATTCCATTTTTCCACGATGCTCTTCCATGGGGCTATTCTTTTTCCAATTAAATAAATGTAGAATGTAGTCTCTTGCTGGAAGCCACTTGTTATGGATGACTAAGTGGAACACTCTCCACATGTTACTTCCAAGTGGCATCATAGCATTATCAAACATAACAACTACAACAATATAATAGAAACTCACATAATAATTTAGACTAATTTAGACTTAGATTGACAAAGATATTAATATTGTATCAATCCAAGCCATACGAATATGTTGCTAGATGCCTTGGAAAGACAGTTTGCTTATTTGGAATGAGGATGATTTTGATATAGAGTGTTGGTGGTTCTCTTGCATGTAGATGAGGTCTGGTGCTGAAATCTCCTCCACAAAATAGACATCCCACTTGCAAAAATAGTTTGGCTTATTTATTAGTATTATTTTGTAATAGTTTTTAAAAGGGATAATAAATTATAAATGTGATAAAATATAGATTATACTTACTTTTGGTTTTTTTCTTTTATTTTGATTTTGATATTCCAAAATTAAATTGGATTGATATTAATTAACTAATTAAATAATATATATATACATAGAGAGATAATAAAAATTTAAAAAATTATTAGTATTAGTTTGTAATAGTTTTTAATATGGAGAACAAATTATAGATTATGCCCACTTTTGGTTTTTTTCTTTATTTTGATTTTGATATTCCAAAATTAAATTGAATTTATATTAATTAATTAATTAAATAATATATATATATATATATATATATATATATATATATATATATATATATATATATATAAAAGGTAATAAAATTAAGGAAATTTATTAGTATAATTTTGTAATAGTTTTTAATATAGATAATAAATTATAAATGTGATAGAGGTAGCATATAATTATTTCTAAAATTGTTGATGTAGATCAATTTTGATACAATTTGGAGTGGAGATGTTAAATTTGAGTAAATGATGTTATATTTGAAATAAGCATGGCATTTATTTTGATTAAGGATGTGTAATTTTAAATTCCTGATAAAGATGCACAAATTTCAAAATTGGATTGTAACTTTTAATATCACATTTATTACAACTATCATTGTTTCTAGTAAAATATGCGATGGGATAAAACATATATTTTCCAAATATCTTTGTTCCAAAGTCAGTTTTAGTATCAAATGTTTGATAAATTATATGTTTTTCAAATATTTGTTTTCTATAATTTTAAGAATATGTAAAGGGTGCATTAAATGTCTCGTTTATTTTAATAAACTACTTCAAAATATTATCAAATCAACTCCTATTAATCTAATTAAATAATTCTGTTCACAATTGTCATTATCCTTCTGTATAAGGACTAGGACTGTAGCTATAAACTAGTAAAAAGTGGAGATATATAGTAATAAAAGATTATCAAATTTTGGTGATACAAAGGTGGGAGTTGATAAGTAGTTGATATAATTTTAATTCTATGAAAACCCTTGCACACCAACGAGGGTTTGCTTTCCTTTCTGGAAATCTATGTGATGATTAAATAACCATGTTAGGTTGTAGGTAAAAGTTACATGGTAATTCTTTGAGACTTTAGTTAGAGGGGTGTGCAATTCTCTTTTTTAATTTTTCAATTTAAAAATCATTTATATACATGTATTGAATTGAATTCTAAAATTTAGACATTATAAACTTTTATAAATTCTCATTTCATAAAAATTAAATTGATGAATATGTTATTTTTTTTAAAATATTATAATAATCAATTTATAAACATTATAAAAACTATATTCAAAAAAACCATAGAAAATTATATATAAATTGTATTTATAAAGAAAATGAAATTTATATATAATGAAATGTTATGTTTATATCTATCAATATCATTATATAAAATTACTTGTTGGGAAAAGATATTAATAAAGAATAATCCTTAATTTTAAAGAATAAATGATAATATAGAAAATAGCATTCTATATCATCTTATGCCATTAATTGGTATTTTTATATCTTCACATAAATTATTATATATCTTCACATAAATTATTAATTAAAAATACAGTAAATTAAACTTCCAACTCATTATAAGAAGACATCACGATTCAACCATAAAAGTTAAAAATCAAGTTCAAAGTTCAAAATTTTGTGACTCATAAGACTTAAGGATTTATAAATTCTCATTTTATATATATACTTATTGTGTGCCCGACACGAACTGTGCCCGACAGGAACTTTGCTCAATAGGAACTATGCATGACAGGAACTGTGCCTGCCAGGAACCGTGCCTGACAGGAACTATGCCTGACAGGAACTGTGCCCGACAAGAACTTTGCTCAACAGGAACTGTGCATGATAGGAACCATGCCTGACAGGAACCGTGCCTGACAGGAACCGTGCCTGACAGAAACTGTGCCCGACAGGAACTTTTCTCAACAGGAACTTTTCCCAACAGGAACCGTGCATGACAGGAACTGTGCCCGAAAGGAACTTTTCCCTACAGGAACTGTGCTCGACAGGAACTCTTCCCAACAGGAACTGTGCCCAACAGGAACTTTTCCCAACAAGAACTGTGCATGACAGGAACTGTGCCTTCCAGGAATCGTGCCTGACAGGAACTATGCCCGACAGGAACTGTACCTGACAGGAACTGTGTGCCTGACAGGAACTGTGCCCGACAGGAAATTTGCTCAATAGGAACTGTGCATGACAGGAACTGTGGCTGCCAGGAACCGTGCTTGATAGGAACTGTGCCTGACAGGAATTGTGCCCGACAGGAACTATGCCCAACAGGAACTTTGCTCAACAGGAACTGTGCATGACAGGAACTGTGCCTGCCAGGAACTGTGCCTGACTGGAACCGTGCCTGACAGGAACCGTGCCTGACAGGAATTGTGCCCGACGAAAACTTTTCCCAAGAGGAACTGTGCCCGACAGGAACTGTGCCCGATAGGAACTTTGCTCAACAGGAACTGTGCATGATAGGAACTGTGCCTGCCAGGAACCGTGCCTGATAGGAATCATGCACGACAGAAACTGTGCCCGACAGGAACTTTTCCCAAGAGGAACTGTGCATGACAGGAACTGTGCCCGACAAGAACTTTTCCCAACAGGAACTGTGCCTGCTAGGAACCATGCCTAACAGGAACCGTGCTTAACAGGAACTGTGCCTAACAGGAACTATGCCCGACAGGAACTTTTCCCAACAGGAACTGTGCCTGACAGGAACTGTGCGCCTGACAGGAACTGTGTGCCTGACAAGAACTGTGCCCGACAGGAACTTTGCTCAATAGGAACTGTGCATGACAGGAATTGTGCCTACCAGGAACTGTGCCTGACAGGAACTTTGCTCAATAGGAACTGTGCATGACAGGAACTGTGCCTGCCAGGAACCGTGCCTGACAGGAACTGTGCCTGACAGGAACTGTGCCCGACATGAACTTTTCCCAACAGGAACTGTGCTTGCCAGGAACCATGCCTGACAGGAACTGTTCCTAATAGGAACTGTGCCCAACAGGAACTGTGCCCAACAGGAACCGTGCCCGACAGGAACCGTGCACGACAGGAACTGTGCCTGACAGGAACCGTGCCTGACAAGAACTGTGCCTCATAGGAACTTTTCCCAACAGGAACTGTGCCCGATAGGAACTGTGCCCGGCGGGAATAGTGCATGATAGGAACCGTGCCTGCCAGGAACTGTGCCTGACAGGAACTTTTCCCAACAGGAACTGTGCCAGACAGGAACTGTGCCTGACGGGAACAATGCATGACAGGAACTGTGCCTGCCAGGAACCGTTCCTGAGAGGAACTATGCCTGATAGGAACTTTGCCCAACAGGAACTGTGCCCGACAGGAACTTTTCCCAACAGGAACTGTGCATGACAGGAACTGTGCCCGACGAGAACTGTGCCCGACGAGAACTGTGCTCGACATGAAATTTTCCCAACAGGAACATTGCCCAATAGGAACTGTGCATGACATGAACTGTGCCTGCTAGGAACTATGCCTAACAGGAACTGTTCCTGACTGGAAATTTTCCCAACAGGAACTGTGCCTGACAGGAACTGTGTGCCCGACAGGAACTATGCCCGACAGGAACTGTGCCTGATAGGAACTTTGTTCAATAGGAACTGTGCATGACAGGAACTGTGCCTGCCAGGAACCATGCCTGATAGGAACTGTGCCTGACAGAACTATGCCCGACAGGAACTGTGCCCGACAGGAACTTTTCCCAACATGAACTGTGCCCGACAGGAACTTTTCCCAACACAAACTGTGCATGACAGAAACTGTGCATGACAGGAACAGTTCCTGCCAGGAACCGTGCCTGATAGGAACTGTGTCCGACAGGAACTTTTCCCAACAGGAACTGTGTACCTGACGGGAACTATGTGCCCGATAGGAACTGTGCCCAACATGAACTTTGCTCAATAGGAACTATGCATGACAGGAACTGTGCCTGCCAGGAACCGTTCCTGACAAGAACCGTTCCTGACAGGAACTGTGCCTGACAGGAACTTTGCACAATAGGAATTGTGCCTGACAGGAAATTAAAGAAGAAAGATATTTGAAATTAGATAGTATTCAGATAAAATTTGGATATTTTAAGTTGAATTTGAATAGGGTTATGGTTTCAAAACTATTTTTCTCATGCAACTAATTTACATCATTAATCAATGATTTTAAAATTTTTGCAATGAGTATCTATCTATATAAATAATGGTTATGAATATTTTTTTTTTTTTAATATTTATAATGGTTATGGATATTTTTTTTTTTAATATTTATAATGGTTTTGAATATTATTTTTGTTTTTAATATTTATGACGTTTAGAAATGGCTTTTACATATTAATACATTGCTAAAACATAATTATCAAATGAAACTAATCACAAATAAGTAATACTAACATTAAGATTAATCCTTTTTATGGATAAATGAGATGTTTAAAGAAAGTCCAAATACAAGTCGTCGTTGTTAGAACAACATTAAGAGGCACTTAGAATATACAAATGCAAAACAAAAAAATCAAAACACCTTCATTTTCTTAAAACAAGTGTTTGTTATTGGAATGTTTTTTAAATTCAAAATTTGTTTTATTAAATCAAAACACCTTCATTTTCTTAAAACAAGTGTTTGTCATTGAAATGTTTTTTAAATTCAAAATTTGTTTTGAATAATAAAGGTTGATAGATATTTATGAAAACTTGCAATACTTCAATGAAAATTCTAAATATCTTTATTTTCTTACAAAAATGTTTTAAATAATAAAGATTTATAAATATTTATAAAAACTTGCAATGTTAATGAATGTGTAGACAATCATGATTAACATATAACAAGTTTTTCCTTTTTGAAATTTAATAAAACATAATTATTCATCACATAATATGCATGTACATGTTATATTTGAAGTTTAATGAGACATACTTATTCATCACACAAGACATAATTATTCATCACATAATATATATGGACATGTTATAATCGTATGTTTTAGGTCAAACTATTAAGTAAATTGATTTGCTTGTTTTAATGGTTAAAGTCATTTATCATGGTAATTTAAAAAACAAGTGAGTAAATGATTTATTAAATTTATATCATTTACTCAGTATTTTTTTATAAATAATTATATCAATTACATTCACAAAATTTGAAAAATATAAATATATCAATTATATTCACAAAACTTGAAAAATATAATTATATTTACAAAAATTAAAAAATATGTATATCAAATCAATATATATATATATAAAATACCATTTTTTATAAAAAAAACAATCATAATAATGTTTTATAAAACTCTATATAACACTATTATTATTCTATAGAATAATGTTCCTCTATTATATCCTGGTTCTTAGCATGACGAAAACATACTTAGATTTTAATTGAGATGCTTCATTGTATTATATGAAATATTGATAGTAAACTCTCATTTTAATTGATTTTTATTGAAAAGCAAATACAATTTCAACAATTAACTAAATTTTATTTTCTTTCATAAATTAAGTACATAAATTGCTTAATAAAATAACTAATTTAAAATATAGAACAATTTTAATCAATTTTATTCACTAAAATTACAAAATATCCAATTACATCCTAAATAGCAGATAAAACCAATTATTAAGCAAAAGAGAAACGCATCTAATATTTATTTATTTCTCCCTCTTAATAAATTACAAAATATCCAATACATCCTAAATAGCCTCTCAAACAAATTATTGAGCGAAAGGGAAATGCATCTAATATTTATTTATTTCTCCCTCGTCTTTGTAAAATTGTTCCACTGTATAGCATCGTCCAAGAAATATTTATAGAGCAGAAGGAGAATGGATGTAATATGTATTTATTATCTCCCTTGTGTATGTACAATTGTGCTACTATATAGCATTTTATGTTAGGTTTGACCTGCTCTAAATAATAAAATGGTGAATTAATATAAGCATTGAAATCAATCTGGTGGGGTGATTTCTGAACGTCCTCCATGGATGGAAGCCAATACATGTGCTCTTTTCATAAGGCTTCTTGCAATTACGTCCTCAATCCTCGGATAGCCCTTTGGTTAGAAAATACCGTTTTCTATATGAGGAACCCAATATGCCTTATCTTTCCTTTTCTCATTCTCACGGACACAACCATTCTCTGTCATGTTGCCACTGTCATGATAATCATCATCAGGGCCGTGAACTGCTTTGTTAATGTTTGATGAAGGCTTTCCATGTGATATGTGTCCCCTACAATTTATGGCCTGGTTATTATTATATATTTATCATAACACAAAGAAATTGCAAATTGCAAAGATTGATGTTACAAGACAAATTATATTGATGTTACTCAGAAGCCAAGAAAGTCCAGGCAGAGGGTGCACATAAGTTCCTTCGGATGCTTGGTCATTATCCCCTCGTACTTATTTGTGTACAAAACTGCAAGTAAAATGAAAAAATTATAAAATATGAGGGTATACTTATGGAATAAAGCACCGAGTCTCTAGCATTCAAACAAAATTGAAAACCAAGCCTGAGGCGTATTAGTATTATTCCAATAGAACAAACATACAAAACACACATACATAAGTTTCTAGCATTTTTAATAAAACAATAAAATCTACCATAAAAAATATATGCATAGGCTTCCCATTGAAGAAAAAAAGGTAACAAGAGCTGAAATGAGTAGAACTAAGGCACTCCACGGCCCCAAAACCCAAAGGTGTGTCAAAATACTCTCAATACAACCATATATACAAGGCCCAAAATAGACCAAGGATTACAATAGTTATAGGCAATCCACAAAAGAGACTAAAAATTACTTGCATTGGGAAGGAAATGGGGCTCATTCTCTCTATTGCATGCCCCAAAATTGAATGAATAGAAGATACATAAGCTAGACCATTTGAATCCTACAAAAATATAGGTCAAGGGTATCTTATAATAACCAGCAGAACTCTTTTCAGAGAATGACACAGTACCCAAAAACAAACAAACTTAAGGAGTGAAGAATTGAACCAAAACATAGAAAAGCAATAGAATAATTTGAATTTCAAATGCCCAAAGGAATAATTACTGAGTTGAATAATTTCAAAGCTTCCTAGGGTTGAGGAACAAATGAGGATAGGGTATGCTTCGAACACCAACCCACTTCCAATTCAAGACAAATCCAACAATACTAGACCAAATCCAAATGCCAAAAGTTGTGCTCATATAAATCTTGACCTACAATGTATTAAATAGAGAAAGTGTGGTTGAATGGACTTACTTAGAGTTCCACCTACACTAGAGGAAACTGACAAGGGCAAATGCAATAATCCCACATGCAACCCCAATATGCATCCTCCTTGATTTTAACTCATTAAAAATTAAGTATAGCATTTGTGAAGGGGTTGTAAGGGTATTTTTGTATTCCACTAAATAATACAACAATATATTTTTAAAATTATACAATAATATATTTTTCAAATTATATATATATATATATATATATAGTATTGAAACAAAAATATTGTACCATATCAATAACATAATATAGGAATTTATTACATCCCATTAAAAATGAAAAAAAAAAGTAGAATTTTTTTTTTTATAAAAAATAATTATATAACTCCATTAACATTAATTCTCCAAAACAAAAACAAAAAAATATAATTCCATTAAGATCAACTCTCCATATTCTATATATTTGTGCGAATTGAGATAAAATCAAATTCAAAACAACTTTAATAGAATAAATATTCATATTTACCATTTTAACGTTATTTCAACCATTTAAATAGGTATACTCCAAAAATATAACATACAAAATTGAAAAACAAATCTCAAAATTTGTATTATGGAATCTCAAAATTTGTATTATGGACTTTGCCAAATTATTATACACATTTAAAAATAATTTCAATCTCATCGGCAAAACATCTCACCTACGGAGTGAATGTAATACAAAATCCACTGTAGAATCCATGTAGACTCGATTTGCAATGCTGGCGTGTGGAACTCATTTGTCTCCTCTCCTCTCTTCGTTTCAGATTCTGAGTTTGAGTTAGCTTTTTTATGAGTCATCCAAGTCATTTGCTGTGGGCTGGATTTATTTGAATCAAACACTTGTTTGATCGTTTTCTTACTATAGACAGTTAATTAATATTTCTCATCCCTTGAATCCTGATGATACCATCAGAGGCTACCATGTCTACCACATTGTTTATCGGCTTTAATGGAGAAAATTTGTGCTAATCTGGTCTTGTGAAAGATCATAACCAACTTTTCTAACAAATTACTGGGCGTTACCCAGGTGGTGAAATGAGGATGTCGGGCATGGCATTCTCCTTGTGACTCGGCCACAATGGTGGAACTAGCGACTTGGGGAACATGTTCTCGAACTTGATGTAACAGCGCTCCTCCAATATCCTTCCACCTGCACGTAGCTCTTAATCGTAGCAGCAACCGATTTCCTTTCCTCCACTGCTAAATGTAGCGAAGCCCTGGAGCCCAGGACGCCATGATTCTGCAACTTTGGAAGATAAACTGATAGCAGAAATGCGCAGTATAAGCATCATTCCTTCGGCGCCTCTCATTACCTTGTGGCATAGGATTGAATCGAACTCAAGTGAATGAGCTCGTAGAATTAGGGGTCGTTGGTTGATTTATTACCAGTGGCTCTATCTATCCGACTGAACGCTTACCTTTTTTTCCTTCGATTGCGGTCTGCACGCATGCTTCACACTCCACCAAAATTTTCCATACAAAGTATTGCTCCAACAGTCCATTAAAAACTTACAACGTCCAGGGTTAAATTTACTGCCAGTCAAAATCTCTCTCAACAACAAACAAGTCAAGGGTTCAATCCACAATTATTAAATAGAGGTGAGGAACAACAACCAGGTAAAGGGCATAATAAATTACTATGCATTTTTCTTTTAAAATTGTTTCTTACACAGACCACCCAACCACGAAAAATGGAACCCAGACCCACAAACCAATACACGTAACTGAAAGTGAGGAAGCAGAAATACCTCTGCTGTAGGTGCAGGTGCTGTCTGGCTGTTGAAAAGTAGCGAAAAACATCTGTTGGTTGGCTCAGAAATGCTGGTGCAGTGAACAACAACAAAACCGCGTTCATTGATGGGCTCAATCCGAATATGAGTTGGGAACTTGGGCGGGGTTTACAAATTCGAAATCTGATTTTGAATTAACATGGCGCCTTTATTGAATTCAAAATTCAAACGAAAATGACATTAATACACACTATTGGCCGTATTTGTCATCCATGCCTGATAATGCCATATGGCTTCATGGAACATGGAATTAACATGGCATGTGAACGAGATGGACTCGCATGCATTCATATGCGGATAGATGACGGAGCAGCAGTATTATTCCCGAAATTCTTCGCCGGGGAAACGAAGACGCACGAGGATTGTAGATTGTTAGAGTCCCCCTCAGCAGCATTAACTATTGTTTGCCAGCATGCAGAGCTGTTGACAGTCGACGAGACTACTCCCGTCAGAGATCGGGATGGGATCACCGGAGTTTAAACATTCGACGGTCGCCGGCAGGGCGAAATGGTCGAATGGTTAGACTCTTCCAATTATATATGGTGGAATGTCCTTTTCATCTCCAGTTTGATGCACCAATTACCACGTTGCACGCAGTTACAGTGTCCAGATGCCGCCCCGGCCGCCTCTTGGACAGATACGTGCAAATAGATACGCATAGAATAAAGTTATAGCCGGCCGGCCGCCGCATTTTGAGAAAGATGCTCTACACTGTACACTGTTTTTGTTTTGAAATGTCACGTCCCAGGAGTAGCATATTGTATTGTATCTTTCAATTTGAAGAGCAAACAATAATGAAATGAAATGGCCCACAATCATCACTTATAAGACCACGTGGAGTAGCAGGTTTATACCCAATTCAACCCGTCCTGCTACATCATCAGTGCCGTCATAACGAATTGGAAACATCTATTGGAATTTTCTTGACCGAGTCCCGTTTTAGTTTTCATGAAATTGGGCGGCAGCCGTGTTGTTTGTTAAGTTTAAAACAACTAGGTTTGGAACGCTCAAGTTGATAATATTGGGAAGATGGAGGTTCGGGCCCGAGGCAAACACGCAGCCGCGGAAGCATTTCATTTCAGTGACTACGACTTTAGATTTGGCGACATGGCGGCAGAATAAAGCAGTGAGCGTGACAGATTAATAATAAGGAGCTACCTCAAGTCGCCACGTACATGCCACCACCATGTGGCGTGACAGATTTGGGCTTCTTTTTATGAAAGTATAGATGCCACCACCATGTGGCCAGATTAATAATCAGGAGCTGCCTCAAGTCGCCACGTAGCTGGGAAAGCAGTCCCGTCTCGCGTAATCTGTAATGGGATTTGAATGTAATCTGTAAGAGGCAATCATAAGCCTACCTGGATAGTTGCAGTGAACAGGTCAGGTGACCTGCTTTTATGTGAATGTGAAGAAAGTAACTTTTTCATGAATAAAGTTACGATTATTTTATCTTTGAAAAAAAGTTGGTTGAGTTAGTGGAAATATAATTGATATTGGTTAACTATGTAGACATAAAAGGAAACTTGATTGTGGTTATACCAAAAAAAAAGTTGATTGTAAATATACAAGAAAAGTTAAAAAGTTGATTGTGGTTGATCAATATATGAAGAGTATATAGGAAGATGATTGGAGTTAGATTTATCAATTGATGTTTTCAAGAAATAAGTGTCATATCAAGGAAAGCTTGAAATATAATCATTATAATATGGTTTAATAAGAGTATCATGTCACTTACAAAAATTGAATCTGGGTAGAAAGAATAACAATCTTTTTTCCCAACCACCCAAACTACAACCAATGAACAAGGGAATACTTTGATATTAGGGAATACTTTGATATTATTATGAATAATGTCATATAATAATTTATTTAAATTAAAAATATATTTAAAAAAAATCAATTATCAATTTTTAGTTGAATAAAAAATGAAATATAAAATATACCTTGTATACAAAAAGTATATATATAATAATTATAAATACTAGACAGCATCGCATATTATCAAGAGTCGCTACCTAGTTAGTTAGTTTGAATGCAAATACCTTAACTCTTATATATATAAATAGTTTGAATGTAATGGAGATTCATGAATGTAAATGACTTTAATCTTATATATGATGCTATATTTATATTTGTACATTATTACGTATTTTTTTTTTATTGTAAAATGAAACTTATGTATTTAACATCATATTTATATTTGTACATTATTTGTGTAATTTTTTTGTATAGTAAAATGAAATTTATGTAATGAATATCATAATGCATGTGAGGATAAAATTTATTAGTTTTTTTAAATTTAATGAAATATGTATTTATTTTGTAGTTTTTAGAATAAAGTACAAATAGGTTGTTTTCAACTTGTAGAAGGCAGTTCTATTAGCATTATTTTCCAAAAACTAGCGAATCTTTCTTCAAATTCATATAATATGTATTTTACATATATAGATTTATAATATTTTGCATGCTTCCAATAATGAACAATATACATCAAAACATAGGAGGGATGTTGATATACATGTTTAGTGAGGTAAACAAAGTGGGGTTAGGAGAGACTAATAATTCATGTGGCACACATAATTACAATGTACCCAAATTCCTTCTTCTCCAAGGTAAACCTCCACCTATCATTCATATTACCTCGACTTCCATCTTATTCATAAATAGAGCTTTTGATCCAAGAGCATCCCCAATGTAGCCAACTATCCTACACATCTTTGTTCTATTAGTAGTTGGATGTTGCTTTCATGACATTTTTGTATATTTTATAGAAGCTATTATGGCCTTTGCTACATATCCTTGAATCAATTTCATCAAATAGTATTGAATCATGGTGTCAGCTTACAGATCGAAGAAAAATTTCTCCATGTCCTTAGCACTTACAAACTTAGATATGAGGTGTTGGTCTGCTTGGGATGACCCGGGTTCGGTGAAGTGATCACAACAACAACAACAAAACCCTTTCATTGGCCCTTTCGGCATCAACCTGTAACCAGGATGAAGTCTCACCCGAAGCAAAGATGGGAGGTTACAGAATCAGGTTTATGTAACTGTGGTGATGTGCGGATGTTGTTAAGATCCTCGCTATGTTTCCTTTCTATTAACATCTACTAACCGCATAGAATAAACAGATGATTTCATCTTGTAGTTACCAACAATCTACATAGTACGTTGAATCTCTACTGTCTATACTAGTTAACTACGCATTTATCATTCAAGTGTTCCTTCATATATTCATGCACACGTGATCCATTTAATTAACATAGGATTACCATTAACATACATATGGAAGCAAATACACAATCACATCATAAATTGTATACAAAACATGTCATAAACTCATACACATAACACAAGATTTATGTGGTCCACCCCCAGGCGAGAGCTACGTCCATAGGAACTACTCTTATATTACTTGGAAGGGTAACAGTTCCAGTCTGTGCACTCAGCTACAGACTCTTCTCTACAATCAAATCTCTACGTGCTCAGTTGTAGAGTATGTTCTCTCTTGTTTCTCTATTCTTATAACCAACCAAATACCCAACAACCATGGAATCCTTCCTCATACTAAAATACCATTATATATAGATGTTCCCAAAGGTCACATATTACAATAATTATGGGCCAACCCCCATAGTACCCAAAACCCAAAAACCGCTATGGTTCTCCTATATACCATGCTAAGCTTTAAATTCGTTGTCCCTTTGGCGCCGCTTCTTCTGACTCTGACGCTTTCTTTGACAGCGCAGCTCCGACTTCTGTAGTGGTGTGTCCTTTACACCATTCCGCTTCTTTACTTCCTGCTCCTGTAGTAGTCAAGTCGTCGCTCGACCTTTAACTGCGTCAACCACCTCTGGTTGTCCTTAGTACCTTGTCTTTAATAAGGAAACAGGTCCTTTCTTCTCGACTGAATTTCATTCCATACCCTTTGTCTGGTATTTGCGGAGTCACTTTTCTACCAAAAATGCTCAATGTCAGGCCTCGCCTAAATGTACTTTCCTTCATAACTTCCTTTAATTGGGTTGCGCCCAACAAGCACCTGACACTTACTTGTGGCTCGTCCCCAAGCCACTGACATTGGGATTTGCTGAATTCACAGTGCTTGAGGTCTTCATTTTTGCTACGAACTCTTGATATGTTGCTCTTAACTTAGCAACAGCCACCTTAGTTTCATGCTCATATTCTTTGACTGTGTTGAGCAGTGTAAAGGATATTTTTTTCTTTCATTTGCTCCTTAAATGTACTCTCTATCTTGCGAAGCTCCTGCAACTTTGCCTTAATGTCTTCAAAGAGTGCCAATGCCTCTTCCTGCATTGGTTGCAATTTCGCCGAAATTTATGCTTCCTTTGTCTCTGCAAACTTTTGTATTCTCTGCCTCGGCGGAAAATATTTCATTGTGGTGTTCATCGTGTTGAGGTCCTTCTGCTTATTTTGGAATTCTTCCTGAATTTTCTATAAGTCTGGGTCTTCTTGCAGCATGGCCCATGACTTGGTCACTTCTTCCAACAAGTCTTGGCACCTCACAACTTCTGCGGAGATGCTCTCTGTTGAAGTTTTTAGTTCTTCAGCTCTTTCTATCTTTACTTCTGGCAGAGTGCAAGGTTGTTGTCTAGAATCTAAGTCTGCAATATTTTCTTTGTAACTAATCTCCATGTCTTCATCTTTGATTTCAGATTGTCGACTGCAGTGCCAATCTTGGCTATTGTTGCTTCAACTTCAGGATCTTCGTCAAAGTCTGGGATCTTCGCACAGACTTCACCTACGACCTTTTTCAACTTCTTCTGCTTCTCATGACCATCTGCTAGCTCATTGGTCTTCAATCGACATTCATTCCTTAATTCATTATAGCTATCTTCCAGCTTTAGATTCTGGTTGTATGTTATCATATCCCTATATTTGATTTCTTCTACAACTTGTTGGTGTAGATCATGCAGTCCTTCGATAGGTAACATTCCCACATTAATATCCAAGTTTCCGTAATGCTGCAGAAATGTTCTGCATTGCTAAAGAACTCCCTCAAATATGTTGTAGCTGCTTCCAACAATTAATTCAATATTCAAAGAAAATACATAGTACACTAATTCCCTCGATGTTAGTAAAAAATCAAATGAAATACTAAGACATGTAATGGAAAAATTACTTGAGCATAAAAACCTAGACATGTATATGAATAGCAAACAACTGCGCATCTGGTATATTATCCTCCAAATTATTAGGTTCTTATCCTAACTCAATTCTTGAAAGATGGTCAGGTCCCGCGTTCAATTTTCCTGTCTTCACTATGATCTCAAACTCGTATTCTTGAAAAAGTAGAAGCCATCTAAATATTATCCCCCCTAACACTGGCTTATTGACCAAGTACTTCAAAGTTGAATGGTCAGTGAACATGCAAAAGTGCGAACCTAGCAAATAGTGTCTGAATTTCTGCAATGCATACACCACAAATAAGCCTTCCCTCTCTGTTGTGGTGTAATTCTTTTCTGCTGAATATTTCTTTCTACTAGAAAATGAAATTGGATGGTCTATGCCTCCATCACCTAGTTGTGATAGTACAATGCCAAGTGCTATAGATGAATCATATACATGTACATGAAATGACTTATTCCAGTCAGGAAAGACTAAGATAGGCATTGTAACCATCTTTTCTTTCAGTGTGTCCAATCCTCTTTGGAAATCTTCAGTCCATTTGTACTTTGTTTCTTTTTTCAATAGTTTCTCCATTGGTGCAGTTATCTGCACATATCTGTTAATTAATTTTCTATAATATCCCGTGTGTCCCAATGTAGTGCATAGTTGCTTAACTTAATTAGGCAATGGGAGGTTTACTATGATTACCATCTTCGATGGATCAACCATCAATCCTTGTTTACATACTATGTGTCCCAACAAAATGCCATAAGAAATAAAAAAGACACACTTATTTAAGTTTAAGGAAATCTGATACTATCTACATTTCACTAACATCATCCTTAAGTTCACACGATGGTTCTTCAGAAGACCAAATATTGTCCAGTCATCAAATTAAAATTCTAGGAATTTATGAATATAATCCTTAAATGCAGCTACAACCACTCTTGAAAAGATATCAGGTGCTTTCTTCAATCCAAAACGCATAACAGTGTACTGAAATGATGCCCATTCAGTAGCAAATGTGTTCTTGTGTTTGTCTTCTTGTAGCAATTATGATCTGAAGGTAGCCAGAAAATCCATCAGTAAAAGAGTATACCTCCTTTCCACCTACATTATCTAGTACCTCATTTGTGAATGGTGTAGGAAACGGTCCATGTATAGATGCATCATTCAATTTTATGAGATCCACACAAATTTTGATTTGTCCTTTAGATTTCTTGTCTTGAATCACCATGGGACTTATCCATTCCGAGTCTTCTACTGGTTCAATGATCCCTCCCTCAAGAATTTTATCAATTTCTACTTTCACTCTTTCTTTATATCTAGGGTTCAGTCTATAAGGTATTTGCTTGATAGGCTTCACATCATTCTTAAGAGGTATTTTCATAACTCCCAAGTCACCTAAAATGCCTTTCATTTCAGAAAACTTGGTAGGAAACAAGTCCTGATATTCACATAATAGGTTTGTGATCTGTACCATTGTTTCTTCATCCCAGTAATCTCTAATAGAAGCGAACTTTGGTTCTTCATACGTGCTACTATTAATATTTTTAGTCTTAATGGGGTTACTCATATCTGGAATTTCTAAATCAGGCCCTTGGACATTGCGTTTTCCTTTGGATTCAGGTATATTCACTTAGAGAGGGTCTTCATTTTCATTTTCATCCAGTTTAAAATTATAACACTCAAGGGTATCTTCCAACTGTATTTCCCAATTTGGTTGACTATACACAGGCATCGGGACATCATCAAATATTTTCTTTTTAATGATTTGTAGAGCCTCATTAATGCTCGGACAATCATCCTCAAAACTGAAATTTAGCTGAAATTTATTTATCATCATGTGCTAGTCTGTTGTGCCACATGTCGAAGTTATGTTTCTATATACCATTTTTTTGCTACAAGATCCAACCTGTTCACAAACATATGGACCCATTCTATCTATGGTATATGCCTCCATGCTTTCAAGCAAGATTCTATTTGATCTCTATTTTCAATCTATCCACTATACTTTGCTTGTACATTCTTAGTTTGTTCAGCAAATCTAACTTCCATTAAGCGCTTACATTCCTTCCATGTGCTCAATTTGTCTTTGTGCACATCCCACCACCTAGGAGGTGTAGCTCGCAATTCTATGTCTAGAGATAATAGCCTATGTTCATATGAAACTACTGCTAGATATTCATGAAAGACTGCATGGATACTACCCAAAACATCATAAGTGGGAATTGGACTTACCTCTATTCCAATCCAGCGGAGTGAATTTGTCATCCTCGCACATCGTCTAGCTGATACTTCATGCATTCTACTTTGCCAGTTTTCCAGTCCTGTGTCTAACCATGATACACAAGAGTTGTCGCATCTCCAACTCAATGTTCCATCTTCTGTAGGATTAGTGTAATCTGCTTGATTAACTATCATCTTGTAGATGTTATCTAGTTCTTGAGCTCTGCATTCTTCTCTTATTGGCTCAACATACCTTGTTCCTTCTGAAGGATCCAGGGGTGCAATAACCCTTATATCCTGTCCTTCAAATATCATTTGTTTTTTCTTCACATTGATAATTGAGAGGTTATCAATTGCCCAGTCAATCCCTAATAATGCAAGATAAGTATTACTGTCATCTATGATCTTAATCACCTCAAAGTCTGCTTTACTTCGCACTCCATCAATGTTAATAGGAACGCTTGACAATATCTCAAAAGGTATAACCTTCTGCTCGTTATCTAATCTCAACTGTAAAGGATACCAAGATAGTTTTGGTTTCCCCATCTGCTCCCATGTTTGTTTTGTCATCATGTTCACCTCTGAGCCCAAATCAAGAATGACCTGGTTCATTTCAAAATCTCCAATCTGCGCACTTAACCTCATTTCTCTTCCTATCATTTTATGGTTCTTAATGTGATAGACTACTCTATGTGCGTCGTTCACTGTACTATGCTGCTCGTAATATCCCATCATGTTCTATAATTCTCCGAAGGCGTGCTCATGCCTTAGCAGCTTTATGCATCTCCGTAGAGACTGTGTTACAAGAATTTTATGCTACGACGAAGCTCGCGACCCATCATACAAGGATGGCATACCTAGTACAGGTGTCTGCTTACTTTGCAAAGGATCCTTGTGGTCGAAGCTCCCATGAATACTTCTTTTTCTCTGTTAGGTTCAAATACAAGTATCTTTCCATCTGCTTTTCTTACCCAAGGCCCACCAATAGGGTTTGGTCTATTTATATGATTATCATAATTTGAAGCTTCGTTTGTCCTACCATATCTGGTAAAATCTCCACTTCGCGTCACAACATGGATATCGCGATCTTCGTTTCTTTTCTCAGCTGCAATCATCTAAATATTTTGGTTATGTCCTTCTGGTCTTTTTTCTTGCATTTTTCCTAGAAAAATGGGACATGCTTCAATGATATGGTTGTAGGATTTACAATACTTATAAGTAGTGCAAGGGTTATGACAATCTCTTGCCAAATGTCCAAGTTGAGCACACTTATAATAGACAAACTGACCTCTTCCTTGTCCTTGGCCAGTATTACGTCCTCTTCCTCTAAATCCACCATGTCCTCTGTATGTACATTGATCATACTGTGCATTGTCATTATTGTTCTGTATTTCTCCTTGGACTCTGTAGACATCATGCTTTCTTTCTATCATAAGGTCATATGCTCTACAGTTGGTGTCATCATGGCCAACTGACTTACAAAATGTGTAGTACAAGTTCTTTGGTGTCTGTACATACTTCTGGAGTAGGTAACAGTCCTCTAGTTGATGTCCTCTACATCGACAAATATCACACCATGGTCCTTGAGGTTGATTTCATGGGTTCGATGCCCCACTAGCGAGGTAATCTCCGAATACAAGACAATGTTCCTTTGAATGTCCTTCTCCTTTACATTTAGTACACAAAACCTATTCTCTTACTTCTCTTCATTTTTTATATCTTGTAGCTGTAATGTCAGGTTTGTTAGATGTGTTTGTATTTGTACCATACCTGTGCTAGTTTCTCCTATGGGAGAAGCTTCTAGCTTAGTTGCAATTTCCAATGCTTCTGTTTGCAAAGAAACCTTTTGTTGCATCAATGTAAATCTAATGTGGGGCAACAACGTAGCAATAAACCACTCTTGATGATGTTGCGGTGAAATGTAAAAGCTAACTTGATCTAACAAGGCTTTGAACTTCTAATCAAAGTCCCACACAGTCTCATTAGATTTTTGTTTTATTTCTTTCAGCTCTATAATGCATCCAGACTCTGATTTAGGCTTCTTAAATTCTCTAATCAATGCAGTTCTTATGTCAGCTAGTGTTATGTTCTGTCGAACAGAATATTTCATGAACCGTGTTAAAGCTCTATCTCTGAATGTGGTGACTAGTTGAGATTTCTTAATAGCAACACCTTGTACTTGTTTAACGTTTCAGGCAGCATCACAAAGAAACCAATGTTGCTATGTATCTTCTAGACCGGTTCCTTTAAAGACATGTAGCTTTATATCATTTTCCATCCTTCTTTTAGGAGGTGTGGGGTTCTGAAATACTATAGTACTTTTTACGGAGTGAAATGGTGGAGGTATACCACCACTCCACTGATTCTTTGTGCTCGTTCCTGCAGTATTGCTACTACTAGTGTTCTGCGAACTAGTAGTAACTCTTCAATAGCTATAGGTTTCTGCAGAGTGATATGCTGATAGCCAATATGTATAGGTTCTATCTCACTATCAGACTCAACTTGAGACAAGTTTCTATCACTTTTTAACTCAGTTTCTAGGAATGTGTGAGGTTCAACTTCGCGGGACCTCTTTCTAGTGCTATATTTATATCTTTTTCCACTACGCAAGATGCCAGTGTCCTTGTCTGTCACTATCTGTGTTTTTTAACATTACATTAATCAAACCCTAGGAATCTGACTACATTATTAAGGCACCTTTTTCAGTTAATAGCATTTTAATGCATAAACTCAGGTTTTTCAAGTACTTACCTCTAAATCCCTTGAAAAAGTATCTTTCTGCTGCGTTGTAAGACTTCAAAGTATCCACAACAAATTCTGTAATATAGCCTTCCAACACGCTATCCAACCAAAAGTCTATTGCTCTTGAAATATAGTTATTAATTTCTTTAATCCTCTTAATCAACTCTGGATTCCAAATTGTAGGTTCTCCTTCCTAAAAACATTTTTTTGTTTCTGCTACCCTAGATATCCACTCATATAACTCGATATCAAAAGATGCGAAGAAAAAATCATGCAACTCAGTAAATATATGTCTTTGTAGCCACTGTTATGTAGTAAGCCGAGGATGTCTGTTTTCTTTTTTTGCAAATTCGCGTTCTATTTGACTCACCCAGTTCTATATTTCATTTTTCTTTGGATTCCAGATCAAGATGTCACATCACTGGTATATCAGTCCAAAGTCGACAACAAAACCATTTTTTGGTCTGCTTGGGCTGACCCGGGTTCGGCGAAGTGATCACAGCAACAACAAAACCCCTTTCACTGGCCCTTTCGACATCAACCTGTAACTAGGCTAAAGTCTCACCTGAAGCGAAGATGGGGGGTTACAAAATCAGGTTTCTATAACTGTGGCGATGTGCGGATGTGGTTAAGAACCTCGCTATGTTTCCTTTTTCTTAACATCTACTGACCAGATAGAATAAACAAATGAATTTGCATCTCGCAGTTACCAAGAGTCTACATAGCTACATTGAATCTCTATTGTCTTTACCAGTTAACTACGCATTTATAATTCAAGTGTTTCTTCATATATTCATGCACATGTGATCCATTTACTTAACATACGATTACCATTAACATACATATGGAAGAAAATACACAATTGCATCATAACTTGTATACAAAACATGTCATAAACTCATACACAACAAAATATTTATGTGGCTCACCCCCAGGAGGGAGTTATGTCCACAGGAAATTCTCTTATATTACTTGGAAGGGTAACAATTCCAGTATGCGCACTCAGTTGCAAACTCTTCTCTACAATCAGATATCTACGCACTCAGTTGTAGAGTCTGTTCTCTCTTGGTTCTCTATTCTTCTAACCAACCAAATACCCAACAACCGCAAAACCCTTCCTCATACAAAAACACCCTTATATATAGATGTGCCCGAAGGTCACATATTAAAATAACTATGGGCCAACCCCACTCTTCAAAATCACTAGGAGAAGGAATACTCCTTGGAAGCAAAGTTGTCCAACATACACCAAGATTATAATAAGGTGGTGCCAAGGAGCTAAGAGACCACAAATGCCCTTATTGAGGGATTAGTTCATAACACCAATGTGAATGAAAGACAATGAGTTATATAAGTTTTTTTGAATATTGTTGTTAGGTAGATGAGAGATCAAGAGGAAACCATTAACCTATTGAAATGACATATTTCCAATGGAAATATTTTTTCATCTCCTATGAGGATAGAGATCAAGGAACTAGAATTGTACAATGACACTCACAACACTAAGTTACTTGGTAAATTATGTTGGTATATTGAGAAGTACTTGGATTGAATGAGTGAAAGCTCATATGAGTCAAAGGTGAACATTGCTATGAAGTTCTTGATATGCACCACAAAGCTCCGACGAAGAAATAGAGAAGAAGACTTAGAAACTAGGTGTAGCGTAGAAAAGATCAAAAACTAGGTAGAGACGAAAGCAATCTTGAAGGTTTATTTTGGCCTAGGTAAACAATCCTATATCACATGGAATCCGTTATTGAGTCTCAAGAATATAAGAAGGATCCAAGCATATATAAGGGAGTTTTTAGACCTAATGTTGGATATCAAGGACATGCTAGAAGAAGATAGGTTGTTCCATTTTATGAAAGGGTTGCAACCTTGGGTGTAGAGTGACCTACGATGTTGGAATGTGTAGACACTCGCAACAACCATCACAATAACAAACAAGGTGTTGTACTACAAGGCAAATACAAGAGGTGGTCCAAAGGGAGATGAGAATGCTAAAGAAGAGAAACAAGTTGACAAGAAGAAGAAGAACAAGGGCATAGAAAAGTCAAATCCATTTGACAAGACTGGAAAGGACAAGGATTAGCAATTGTAAATACCTAAGGAAAAATGTAATCCCATCTCTTGTTGGATTTGTGTAAAAGAAAATTATGCAAAGAATTTCCTATTAAACTAGAATTTATTCACTATGGAGAAAGTGGACAAACCTACTATTGAGGTCTTGCAAGCCTTGAGAATTATGTTGGAAGACAATCCTACAACAATCCAAGAAAAAGATTTCACAAAAAATTACTATGTATTGGAGAAACTAAATGGAAGATCAGTACATGCCATGATAAATAATGGGGAAACCCATAATTTCATGAAGGAAGATGTGGCAAGGGAGCTTGGGTTGCAGCTTGAGCCCATATAGAATTCATTCAAAGTAATGAACTCATAACTGGACAAGGTGATTAGCACAACCAATGGAGTTACCTTGAAACTTGGTGAGAGGAGTGGAAGAATGAGTTTCACTATTGTTCCTATGGATGAATTTGATTTTTTTTGGGTAGGATTTTACATGAGGAAAGCGAAGGGAAGGCCTATGCTTCATATGCACTATTTGGTCATATTTTCACACCGGTAAACATCTGTCATCCCTATTGTAAGGAAGCAACTTGGACTCACCGGTAAGATATGTTGGGTTTGATTGATAGACCATAGCTAGAGTTTTAGAAGAACTTTTGTAATGTATACTTTAGTGACAATAGTTCAAGAAATACTTGTAAGAAAGATTCATTAGTTTTTTAATTATATTGATTAATCAATGTAAACACACAATGGTATTTTCATAAATTTTTTTTTATTAATTAATCAATATGAATATACAACACGCGATTAATTGAATAGTTATATTTCCAATAACTACATCACACGATTAATTGAACATGTACATGTTCAAGTAATAAGATGAGAAATTGTAAATAAAAAATCAGTTTAATAAAAAAATATAAAAAAATCTAATAATTCAATCTTAAAAGTATTATAATATATATCAATATAATATTTAAGAAAAACTGGGATAAAATGTTACAAATGCTATTTAGTATACCACCAATACAAAGTCAACGAACTACTGAAAACAATATAGTGGGGCACCGGGTAATAAAGAGATTTATAAACCATGAATGTTAAAAGATCTTTCAAATCAAACATATGTTTAACAGCGTTTAAAAACCAAAATTCGAAATATACTATAATTAAATATCATACATTGAGCTGAAAAGAGTTTGGAATCGAACCTATCTGGATAGCATTTAAAATCTAAACACAAATAATAATATATTTTTAATTAAATATGACAGGTTCAATTGAAAACACGACGGGTTTAGAACGGAGGCCTATGTTTGCAACTTCAAATCACTTAAGTAACTTGCCGGGCCAGATAATTGAATGCTTAATCAACTTAAATTAAATTAATGTCACGTTTAAATCAAAGTTTGGTATAAATTTAATTATGATAAAACAATTTGTATAATTAAAAGAAACTCTTTATTTATATGATTTAAGGTTGCTCACCAAAACGTTTATTTAAAAAAACAAAATGATTGTGCAGCAGTTATTGTATACTATTTTTTTGACCAGTGCTAATAAGGCCATTGGTGATTAGAGATCTCAAGATGCACGCCATTCAATGTTGAGAAGTTGATGATAGATTTTATAAAACTTATTATTATATTATAAAGGTGGTATGTTACATACAACAATACTACAAAATTAACACAAAATCTACCGTATAATCTTTATGAAAACGTCAATAGCCAATACGATCAAATAAGTAGCACATCCATGGGGTCCTGCTAATAGGCGGGGACCCGGGGTGGTGGGGGCGGTCGGCTGTGGTCGTCCCCACCCCGGATGGAACCCGGACCATATGTGTCCAACGGCGCCATCTACTAGTCTGAAAATAAAAGTGGCACATCCATGGAGGGGAGTCAGGGGAGTGGCTCATATTTTCAAACAAATAAATAATTCGATGCCGAGTTGCTCATTGATTGGCATGGCCACTGGAGGGTTGGATTGGATTGAATTGTATATGGGAGAAATTCCCGTATTTTTTCTCTCCATTTTCATGCAGCAGTTACCACGTTGCGCACAGTTACAGTGTCCGGCCGCCGCCCCCGCCGTCCTCTTGGACAGGTACGAGCAAATAGATAGATAGCGTATACAAGAAAGTTATAGTGGGCCGGCCGCCGCATTTTGAGAAAGATGGTAACAATGTTTTTGTTTTGAAATGTCATGTCCCAGGCTCCAGCTGGCTCATTACAAGGACTAGCATATTGTATTGTAAGAGCAAAAAATAATGAAATGAAATGCCCCACAATCATCACTTATAAGACCACGTGGAGCAGCATGTCCAACAAAATAAAAGGCATAAATTCAATTGAGTTGTTTACATTGGTTCACATGGCGGATCATTAAATTTAAAAATAAATAAATAAACAATCAAAATACAACTTTTTATTTTTTATTTTAATAACTTAAAATTCAATCATACCCACCTAAATCATTAGTTTATCATGGTTATCTTCAGCATCTATCATGAAGCATAACAAAAACAATAAATTGTTTTCTAAACTTTAATATATTAACACAATTTCCTAAAAATAAACCCTTATATATATAAATATTTATCAAACTATATATATTTAATGTGCATTATTTTATATATATAATGATCGAACTTACCTTTTGAAATTTTAAGAAATCATCATCCTATGTTTATGTTTGATATTTTAGTGCTTCCGTCTAATACGTCATGTGGGACGTCAAATCCCAAGCCTCTATGGAGTGTCTTATTTTCCCATACATGATACACCTCCACTATCCACCGACTTCTGGAGTGTCTTGTTTTCCCATATATCTACGTCTCTCTCTCATCATTACACACATCTACAATGAGCCAATCATTTTCAAGAAGCATACGCAGCCGTGTTGTTTGTCAACTTTAACACAACTCGGTTTGGAACGTTGAACTTAAACCGATATTCTTTGGTTCCAATTATTTTGCCAGCATAGTTTCGTGATTTATAGTGATAGCTACGCACTTTTAAATAAAATAAATTGCAGCAATTACGAAAAAAAGCTCTTTTAGAAGAAGTCAAAAGTCCTAAAATTTTGATATATGTAGAAAGTTAATTGACTATGCAAAATGGGTATAATTTTTTTAAATGATTTAATTAATTTTATATATTTATATTATTAAAAAATATATCATCATAAAAATTATTTATTTCAAGAATACTGAAAATTGATTTTGATATGAACATATTATAAGCTAAAATGTTACCGGATCAAGCCACCTAGAAAAGGTCTTGGCTATGATGGTGTTTCCTCACTACATACACTTAAAGGTCTTGGCTATGATGGTGTTTCCTCACTACATACACTTAGCCTTGTTAACACTAGGAAAGTTTCTTTTGTTGCAAGAAGAGTTCAAACTGAGTTTCTATAAGAGAACTCCATAGTTTCTATAAGAGAACTCCATAATTGTTCTTGGTGATCAGATTGATGAGTTGGTTGTTCCTAATATAACAAAAAATGAAAATGTTATTGCAAATAACATTGTTGTTGATGTGAAGGATTGTTCCACCCTAGTAAGTGAACCAAAACCTGACCTTGCATCCTCTATTTAGTCATAACAAAAACCATTTCCATATCATCATTCTCATAATAAGAATTGGAGTAATTTTCCTAGGAATGACTATTCTTCGAAATATGGAAATTATGCTTCCAAAACTTTGCAGAAAAGATGTGAAAGGAGAAACGATGGACTAGTACTAACTACTAGGATTGATTTTGGTTGGATTGATGAATGGTCATGGAAAAATTGGAACCGATGCTTGAGGAATTATTACATATGTATTTCTTCAATTGTACAACAATACAATTCTCCTCTAACCTACCATTGATTCATTAGAGTGGTCGATTGAGGATTGGCTAGAAATACCAGTCGATTGATTTTTTATTGCATTTCAACGTTTACTTGTTGATGAAAATTATATTGTTATATCGATCCCTTAGAACTTTGTGTTTATGGGGGGGAGTTAATGAATATAAACCCAACCTGATTCGTCAAACAATTGTTGAGCTTGATTAAGTTAATTATTGGGTTGTTTTGAGGTTGATTTTATCACTATTAGTGATCAATGATTTATCGATGGATAGAGATTGTATTGATGGATATGGATCACTTATGATTGTTGTATTCTTATCTAGATGACTAGTCAACTGGAATGCGTTGTCTTGTTGTCTAATCGATTGATCGACTATGACTTTTTTGGAAAGTAGTTTTGTAATTATAGTTGATGGATTGAATGATTGAGGTGACAATGTCCAAACTTCTTCATGGAATTATTATCGTACTTACTTTTGATCAGTCTAACTATAGCAATTGTGCTTAAGTGCTTGTTTATTGTACCATGGTTGTTAGCATATTGAAGGTTGCAATTTTTCAAACTTCTTCCAAGGGTATTACTGTACCTGAGTTTGATAAGGTTGACGGTGATAGTTCATGGTTTTTTTTGGAAAATGTTATTGTACCATGGTTTATCAACATTTATAGTTCACAATAGATTAATGGGGGGGGGGGGGGATATTATGCTATATTTTTTTCTCCATGTTGATTTTACATGGGGGTGTTAGAACCACGAGTTCTTGGTAAAACTACCCTTGTTGGATTGAGGTATTTGACCTTTTTAGGGATTTGAATGACCAACTACTATTAGAGTCAACGATATTGCGATAGTCGACCATTGTGGGAGCCGACTAACGCATATGGACCCGATTGACATATGCAGTTACCAGATGCACATTTTATAGAGTAAGTATGGGTTGATGATATCTTGGATCAGTATATAATGAAAACCTATCAAGCTATTTATTATAATGGCTTAAGTGCAAACGTTGTCCATCAACACCACCTTTCTTTTGGGATATTTGTTCTTCACTTTTGTTGTTTTTTTTCATGTCTCAACATTTATACATTAATATTTAGTATAAAAACTTGGTTCTTTTTATGAGGTTGGATTTAAAGCTCTTATTATATTCTTTCTTTACATATCCAATAACGGAGTTGAGGGTTTCTTAAAATGAAATAATATATATTTTTAATTCCAATATAATTCCAATATTTTTTAATTACAATTTTCACAAATTTGCATACCATTTGTGTACTTAAATTTTTTTGGCTAAGGTTTTAATCATATTTATACCAATGGAAAGAGAACAATATCATCCTTACACTTAGCAATTTATTTATACTAATCAAACACAAGTAACCAACACACTTCTATGCGCTAATGCACACTAGTCAACATATGCATTGCAAGAAAACTTATATACAATAGATTGTACCCTTTAATAACTATCACACTATTATAAGGGCCAACAAAATTTATGTAGAAATAGGAATCAATAATTGTTAATGTTTTCAATGTAACTTGTTTTTCAAATAAAATCCATTACGTCTCTAAATATAACTATTATTAGATTGTTAATTTTCATAATTTTAACCTCAAAGCACTTATACTATGAAACAAGAACTTTATACTATGAACGAGAACTCTAGCCATAAAAACAATGATTTTTGCGAAAAAAACACCAAAAACACCACCCAAATAGAAAAGTGTTGATACCAGTATACACATTTCTTTTTTTCAGGATAAAAAATAGAGCCATGGCCTAAACATCCCATAATGTTGTTTACAAAAGCTGTAAAATCAACCCCTAAATTGGAAAAAGTTTTTTTTTCTTCAAGAGATAAATTACAACTTTTTTGAAATTTGCACATTAAAAAAAAAAAACATAAATAATTTCACCACTCTAATCATATAAAAACAAAGAAATTACGAGGCGATTCATAATGAAATAATATATTAGACCATACAAGAACAAATGATTCATATAAATATTCAAAAATTCCTTTAGAGTTTCAATTACAAACATCATACTAATAAAAAACATCTAAAATGCTTCATGTGTGAAATTATTCAAATTCATAATACAAAACTAAAAAAAAAGAAAAAAATCTAAAACCCCCTAAACTATATAATACAAAATTAAAAAAAAAAAAAAAATTCTAACCCCCCCCTAAAATATATAATAAACAAATTAAAATAAATAAAAAATTAAAATCTAAACCTCCACCCTAAACTATATAATAAACAAATTTTAAAAAAATATTAAAATCTAAACCCCCCCTCCTCCTCCTCGTGCCCCTCCTCCCGCCACCCCCTTCCCCCTCCTCCCTCTTCCCCGCGCCCGCCTCCTTCCCCCTCCTCCCTCCTCGCGCCCCCTTCCCCCTCCTCCCTGCGCCCCTCCTCCTGCCACCCCCTTCCTCCTCCTCCCCCCACCCTCCCTTCCACCCCCTCCCACCGCCCACTTCCCCCCTCCTCCCCCTCCTCCTCCTCCCTCCCCTCCCCCACCCTCCCTTCCACCCCCTCCCACCGCCCACTTCCCCCCTCCTCCCCCTCCTCCTCCTCCCTTCGCGGCCCTTTGGACGCTCGCTTGGGCACCAAAGGGTCGCGGAGGGAGAAGGGAGGAGGAGGAGGGGGAGGAGGGGGAGGGGGAGACGGGAGGAGGAGGAAGGGAGGGCGGGGGGAAGAGGGGCCGCAGAGGGAGAAGGGAGGAGGAGGAGGGGGAGGAGGGGGAAGGGGGGTGACGGGAGGAGGAGGAAGGGAGGGAATGGGGAGGAGGGGGATGGGGGAGGAAGAGGGGCCGCAGAGGGAGAAGGGAGGAGGAGGAGGGGGAGGAGGGGGAAGCGGGTGACGGGAGGAGGAGGAAGGGAGGGAACGGGGAGGAGGGGGATGGGGGATGTGGAGTGGGAAGGGGAAGGGAGGGGGCGGGGGAAGGGATGGGGCACGAGGAGGAGTGGGAAGGGGGCGGAAAAAAGGGGAGGAAGGAGTATGGCGTTGTCACATACCCAAATTTTCCTATTTAATAATTTGGTGAATTTTTCAAAAATTCTTCAAAATCCTTTTTGGTTTCCTAAAAATGCAGAGTACCACTGCTCGTTATATTTCATTTACATTCTTATATTTATGTATTTCACAATGTTCCCTACCACCTTCAACCTAAATATATTTAGCTATTTATATACTAACATTTCAATCCTTACATAATTGAAGAACTTATTTTCAGAAGTATTTGATTTTCAACATACGCCATCTTAAACATCTTGTAATGACTATTTAAACAAAACACCCAAAGGGATATAATATCTAGAAGCTTCCCTTCAATGAATCCTAAATTGAAAATTTATAAAATACTTCATAAAAACTTTATTCTTAAATCATATTGAATTATCATTTCTCAAACATAGTCTATTTATGTAAGGGTATGAATTTATAACTTCAACATCTTTCATATTACAACATAATCTAGTTTCACTACGGATGATTATGTATATTACCATTTATTCTATATTCTTTCCAACAATACTGATTGATCAATATGAAGATTCTCCTTTTGACGTAAAAGCTTATAACCAAAATCATGTTTTCATAAAAATAATTGGAACACAATTAGATGCAATTCACCATATCAAGAAAAATACATATCAATTAGACACATGAGAGAGAGATCCTTTTTTAACGTGGTTCACCCACTCT
The DNA here is from genome assembly GCA_027924585.1 of Larix kaempferi. Classification (NCBI taxonomy): domain Eukaryota; kingdom Viridiplantae; phylum Streptophyta; class Pinopsida; order Pinales; family Pinaceae; genus Larix; species Larix kaempferi. Next base: position 3,461,437 of record BSBM01000125.1, on the reverse strand, counting down.
TAGGGTACGTTCACAAAGATTGTTTTTATTAATCATCAAAAGGAATACAATCTGTTGCACAGTTGTTGCTTTTCACTTGCTATAGGCTATATTATAGATAGTCTTTTCATGGTTAAGTATTATCATACTTACCCCATAACAATCTTTACTCAACGTATTCATACCTTCAGAGAACTACTCCTTCTTTTTCCAATTGCTCCATACATATTTATTATACTTGTCTTATAATAATTTCTGCTTTACAAAGGAGACCATACTCTTATTTAGTTTTTGAACTAAGGATAGCCTAACCTTTACTCTAAGCATCATCTTAATTTTAAACCTCCATTTATCATTAAAGATTCTTTACTCGTTAAATTAAATCTCCGTCAAGTAGTAGCACTCTAACATATAAATATATGCAGATAAAAAATGAAGTAAGGTAACAAATTATCTATCAGACAAAGCGCTTGAGGCACGTTTTAGTGGCAGGAGTTCAATTCTATAAAAAATAATTTTCCTCTTGGCCAGAGATCAGGTGTGCCACGACTTTCGACCAACATTCAGTTCTGTTTAAAATCTTATCACACTTTATAGGCTATTAAACTGATTTATCAACCTTTACCCAGATATCATATATGTCCATCTATTTACTATATTCTACTTTCTAAAGGTCAGATCTGTCAACGCTTCAACCAGAGGTCGGCTCTATGTATACAAGTACCACGTTTTATAATTGCTGGAAATAATTTACATTATGGCCAAAAGTTGATCCTACCGATGCCATAGCCAGCGTTCATTTCTCGGTGTAGATTTACCACATCTTAAAATGCTTATAACACAGATCTATCAATACTGGACCAGAGATCGACTCTGTAAATCTATTTACAATGTTTTATTTCAGACCTATCAACCTTTAACCAGGTCGACTCCCTGATATTATTCACCATATTTTATAAACTAAAAATCAACCTAAAATATGATGTGCTTGCCCTTAACAGAGATATGGTGTGTTAAAACTGTTCAATCATTAAAGAAAGAGTTTACCCCATCATCCAGATCGAGAGGCAGAGTTAAAAAGGAAGACATTCATAAAGGTAACTCTAAATTAACACATACTCATATCTAGTTTCACCGTATGCTAACTATATTCACACTGAGATTTAAATATATTCACACAGAGATTTAAATCACAGGCTGAGGTTCGACAGACACTTACATGGTGAGTCCGTCCATTTCGAGGTCTAGTTTATTTATATGCTAACCCTTCGATATCTCCTAATCCTTCTCGCAGAGTTTTCCCGTTCCCTTTTCTTTTGCAGCACTCGAACTAATCCTCAGAATACTAGTGCAAAGGTCAAAGCTATGGAGTTCCTCTGTGCTGAGATTTCTTCGACTATGTAACTAGGAGTATCCTTCACCGAAGGCTCTATCTCAAAGTATACATATAATGCATGAATCGTATCCCCTTTTTCTATTCTATCCATCAAACCGCGACCCCTTCTAAACTTCGCAGAGATCGAATATAACCATGCAGAGTTACTCTTCCCTCCAGCTCTCGCAGAGAACAACACTGCTCTTTCTCAATGCAGATTGTTTCTTCCTCTCTCTCTATCGTAGAGATGGAATTCGTAAAAGGTAGGATTGGTTTTCCCCCAAAGCCTTCGAGAGAGAGAGCCCCATATCGATGGCAACGTTTATCAAAAGTATCTTCCAGTAAGCTACCAAAAAATCCCCCCCTTACCTCAATACTTTGCCTCTTTAAGAAGGTAAACACTCTAGATCTTGGGCGATGGTAGTGCTCCACTATGGAGACAAGCTTGCACGACTTTTCTCCCCACCATTATTAAGTAATGGTTAAACTTCTGCTGCGTAGGAAAGATAAGTGGTAAACCAACGAACCAACCACTCCGCGGAGGGGCAAGTGGGGTTCTCCCTTAATTTTGCCACTCCACCTTAACGCCCAGCTGTCCATAACCAAAACCTTCGGTGGATAACAGCGTCCTCTCCACCTGGAGGTGGTAGAACTCAGAAATTGACAAATGGTAAAAAGAATTAAAGGGAACACTCTCGGCGTTGTAACTCCAGAAGTATGAAATCACAAGAGTCCAATCCATCTTTACTTAAAACTCTGCCCTCCTTTGATAGGACATTTGGCACTCAAGGATGGATGCAAAAGTCGGTTGTATTGGCAAAAGGCTCTCCCCTTAAGAGACAACCTCCATAAAAATCTCAAGGTGGAAATTAGTAACAAACAATGTTATGGCTCCACTCCCTAGATTTTACTTTTGGCACTAGGATCACCATCTTCCCATTAGCGAATCAACTTCTTAAGTTTCGACTAGACCCTTCGAGTTCTTCATACCCTAATATATGCTAGTTATTTGGGTAACAATATATATATATATATATCAAAATAAATACGTCCCTTGTAATTATCTTAACCATTGGTTTTCCTTATATAAACATGAACTATGTAAATTTACTGTTATAAATATTATCACTAATAATATTTATATTAGAGTGAGAGCTAAAAAGTGAAATATATATATAATCTTAGTATAAGAGAGTTGTGTCCTTAGTTTACTCTAAAAGCTTGACCTTATACTATATGTGTTGTATTTTTATCATGTTTACCAACACAATTTATGAAGGTAAGCCTCCTTCAATAAATATATATATATATATACATTTTATATCTATATTTTATATATTTATAAATCTATATTTTATATATTCATTTGTCGTTACCATGCATATTAATATATGCATTCCACTTAGATATATATAATGTTTTACATATCTTGGTTATAATTCCATTTGATTTGTTTAAAATATTAGAAGGTAAACCTTTCTCTAAATAAAGATATAAACTTAACCAAGGTTATAACCTTACTCCACTTAAATATATATATAGATATCTTTATCCATACGTCATTTTTTTAATCCTAGGAGTGATGCTATAAAAGTAATACTTAGAGATTTCCAACCCATTTCCTTGATATCACTTTACCGAGGTTAGGATACCACTCTTGTATGACCTGTCTTAGGTCTACTAGGATTTATTAAGTCATAGTTATCCTTATGATAACTATAACATAAGCTCTATAACTTGTTGGAAAATTGTGATGAGTAACCGTTCTTCCTAACTTATGACAACGACACTTAAACTTTTAAGGTTTTACGTGTAAACTCACTCTCCTCAAGTGCTCGTGGCACTAGGACGTTATCCAACATAAAATGTTAGATTTTGGAAGGCTATCATGCCCTTCACCTTTTTCCTTAGTGGCTTTACTGCGCGTCGCTTAGTTGCGCCATTAGTTCTACAACTTTTAAGAAATAAATACCATTACATCAAATGTTTACTGGTGGGGCCTTGGCCTTGAGCTCCTCACCAGAACGATTACAATAATTATTTATATTTATACAACTTATTACGTCAAAAAGGAAGGGTGTTATAGGGGCGCGAGCGGGCCTGCTCAAGCCTCCTACTCCTTCCGCCCCCTCCTTTCCCCCTCCGTCGCCCTCTTCCCCCTCCCCCTCGCGCCCCATCATTTCCCCCGCCCCCTCCCTTCCCCTTCCCCCTCCGCTCCCCCGTCCCCCTCCTCCCTCCAACCTCCCTTCCTCCTCCTCCCGCCGCCCCCTTCCCCTTCCCCTTCCCCCTCCTCCCTTCTCCCTTTGCGGCCCTTTGGCCTCCCTTCCACCGTGGGAGGCAGGAGGAGGTGGAAGGGAGTGCGGGGGGAGGAGGGGGAAGGGTGGGGGTGCATGGAGGACGGAGGAGGGGAGCAGGGAGGAGGGGGAAGGGGGCGAGAGGAGGGAGGGTTGGGAAGGGAGGGGGCGCGAGGAGCAGGGGGAAGGGGACGAGCGCAGGGAAAAGGGAGGAGGGGGAAGGGGGAGGCGGGGGAAGTGGGCGCGAGGAGGGAGGAGGGGGAAGGGAGGGGGGTTTAGATTTTAATATGTTTTTTTAATTTGTTTATTATATAGTTTAGTGGGGGAGTTAGATTTTAATTTTATTTTTTTTATACATATAGTTTAGGGGGGTTTAGATTTTTTTAATTTTTGTATTATATAGTTTAGGTGGGGGTTAGATTTTATTTATTTTTTAAAATTTTTTATTATATAGTTTAAGGGGGGGCTTTAGGTTTTTTTTTATAAATTTTTTATTATATAGTTTAGGGGGCGCTTTAGGTTTTATTTATTTTTAAAATTTTTTTATTATATAGTTTAGGGGGGGTTAGAGGGCAAGTTTATTTTTTTTTAATTAATTATTATATGTTTGTGGGGGGTTTAGGGGGTAGGGGCACTTTGGGTATCTTATAGACATAGAAGACCCAATGGAAGAGGACACCGATGTCCTTAAGGAAAGCCAAGCTCCAGAAAATTCCAATTTTGATGAAGAATTTGGCCTACATGATATTCTTGATTATTTTCATGTCTTGAAGAAAATGTTAAATTTGACAATTTTTTGATAAGATATATTAGTAATGTTTTGACTTTCAAACTTTATTTTAGAAATAAAATTTCTATATATAATGTTTTTAATATGTTTTTTACAAATATATGGTATATTTTTTCTTGAATTTATGTGAATTGTCACTTTAATATGAAATAGTATCATTTTTATACAAAAAAATCTTAGAAAATTGATTGAAATAAAAATGTCTTATTTTATAGAAAAAATTGCAAAAAAAAATTTCATTATAAATTGCTTATAAATGTATGTTATTCTTTTAAATTTCTAAAAGCACACTTGAAAATAGAAATTAAAAATATTTTATGACAAAGATAATTCAAAGGGCCAAAAAAATGCCAGTGTGTGATATTAGTATCAACCCTATTGTAAATGGAGATAAAAATAGCTACTAAAATTAGGAAAGAGAAAAACGAGAATTGTGTCGAGTTCTAGTTTTATAGTATATGTGGTTCTCAAACCATAATTTGATTTACTTTATTTTTTTTCATTCATTTTTAACTTAAACTTCTATTATATTCTTATTAACACAATGTTTTTAATTAACTCTCATAAATTATTCTCAATCTTCCCTCTAATGGGAGAAAAATAATCAATAATGTTTTCTTATTATCATAAAAATGATGTTTGATTTCAATCTTTCCCCGATGTGAAATTCATAATAAACTTTAAAATATTGGCAAAACCATATCAAAGATGAGAGGCTTGTGCTATTTTTTTACACCATTATTTTGTGTGCTTTTTTGGCACCATATACATTTATATTAAATGTTAATTGATGTTTTTTGACACCAATGTTAATTTTCTTTTTTATTAAGATTAGTTTTTGGTGATCTGCACCATACACCATGGAAATCCACCCATGTAATTAACATCATTTTTTTTTTTGACAAATTCCACGTTTATAATAGAAATGTTAAGTCAACTTTCATATCCCCATATTTACACCACTTTTACACCTCAGAATCAAAGTTTTTCCAAATTCTTCACAAATAATGGTGTCAATATGTAACTGAGAAAGTGTATATATTAAATAAAAAGATTTATATTAAAGCAATCAATATTATAACAAGTTTCAAATCAACATTAAATGTCATTCATAAATAGATAAAAATATAACAAGTATAATATCATTTTAAAACGATTTAAATGTCATTTATAAATAGATAAAAATATTTATATAACATCAATGTTATATAAATCCAAAACTCAATGATATTATAGTAAGACTTAAAACTTTTTTAAGTCAAACTTGATAGTAGAGTAAGACTTAAAACATTTTTTATTAGTTAAGAAAATATGTTTAATTATGATATATTTTATTTTTTAAAGAAAGAAAAATCAAACTCAAATACATTAATAACTAACTAGTCCCTAATGCTCCGCTTAAGAATAAAAAGATTAAATAAAGGACTTGCTTTTACTATTTCTCTTCATTATACCTAGAGAAATCCAATTTAATATAAATGTATTAAATACTAGTAAAGTCATTTTATCTCTGAGAAACCAAGGTTGTAATGTGATACGCACCATAGGTAAGTTGCAGCCGCAGTTAAATGTATTTTCGAAGGAATAGTGACTCACCAATGCAAACAACAACATAGGATTAATAGAATTAGAATGGAGGAACAGTCCTTGAGGGTTTGGCTGCATTCAAACTGGGTTTCGGTTATCAGTTATATTCCAGAGTTTTTTTATCATGATGAAGTGTTTGCTGGGCTTCAAAATGAAGAACGAAAAGGACGTAGCAGCGATTTATGGGAAGGTTTGGCTATGGGGGAGGACAGCTCTGAGTCTAAAACTTTGGAATCCCTGCTTTGACCCTCGACGGGAAAAAAAGGGGCGGCACAGGTCTGGGTCAAGATGCCAGGATTACCATTGGAGTTCTGGAATGAGACTTTTATCTTGGCAGTGGGTAATAGCATTGGAAAGACTCTGTTGCTAGATCAGTCATTCAAATTCTTAGCATAGCAGACGGTGGCTAAAGTGCTAGTGGAGGTGGATATTTCCTTAGGAATTTCGGAAGTGATTGAGATTGTGGCAGGTAATTTCAACTTTGCATAGGTTATGGACTACATTAATCTACCATTTCGTTGTGACAGATGCCACTTATATAGACATGTTATCAAGGATTGTAATTTACCATTTTCCAGAAAGAAGTGGATTATGAAAGATTTAGGAGCCTTGGGGAAGGATGAAAGGTTGTCCTCTGCTTCGAAAGAGGGTCAACTTAAGGGTTCAGGACCTATTTGTGTAGACTCAACTTAGGAGAGGGTATCTGGGTCAGGGAAAGAGGTTCTTAAGAGTCATAACTTAGATATTGTGCAGCATGCTAAAGGGAGTATTGATAGAACTATGGAACCAGGAATGTGCAATTTTCTAAGCAAGGCAAAGGAGGCTCTTGTCCAGGATATGGAAGTGGGCAAGGAAGACAAGGGGATTGAGGAGCTTTTGTTGGAGAACCCGGGTAAGTCACCACCGACTCAAACCCTCATTCCTTTAAGTAATTTAATTTCGGATAAGAGGCACTTTCCTTTTATCCCTTTGGCTCATCTAGGCTTAGCTAGTCCAGGTTTCTCTTTGAGGAAATGTAAAAGCATGATTAGACGTCACAAATTGGACGAGGATTTATCCTCCGAGAGTCGGCTGTTGAACGAAGCTTCTTGGGAAGCAACACATCCTTATGCATTGAGATCCCGGGGCATCTTGGGAAAGGGATTGTCTAGTTCGGTGTCGGGGGAAGAAAACATTTGTTCCCTGGTGATGGCTCGTAAAGGTATTAGGGAGGATTTGAGTTTCTGCTTCACCTCTACCTCTAATCGACAGGTGCTTAGAGATCTTCCTCTGAAGGAGGTTCCCTTATGAAGCTGTTGTCCTTTAACTGCCGCGGGTTAGCCAGCAACCCAAAATTGCTTGCTCTAGGTAGATTGGTAGAGATTAATGGACCAGACATAATTGTTTTACAGGAGACTATGTGTGGGGGGTAGGTTTGGTTAGTAGGTTGACTAAGATGCTTAAAGTGTGGTGTTTTACTTGGGTGGACAATGTGGGCTTGTCGGGAGGATTGATTTCGGGTTGGAGGGAAACCTATCAGCTTTTGAATAGTTTTGCCTTCCATTCTGGATTGGGGACGACTCTCTTTGGAACAGAGCTTGGCTTTAGTTTTAATGTTTTGAATATCTACGGTCCTTATATAGTAAACATTTTTTTTGGATAACTTTTTCAAAAAATCTTTTTTACGAGACGATCCCTTTATTGTTGCAGGAGATTTGAATATTACTTTGAATTGAGGGGAAGTTTGGGGATCCAGGGCTTGGATGGACCCGTTTCAGATGCATTTCTTGAAACATTTAGAGGATGGAGATATAATGGATTTGGAACCTTTGGAGATGAGTCCTACTTGGTTTAAGAAACGTGCTGGAGAAGCTGCATTAGCTAAAAGATTGCACCGGTTCTTGATTGATGGGGATTTTCTCCGCGGGGTGGAAAGGGATCGTTCTTGGCGACTGATTGGGGGCAGATCCGATCACCTGCTGATCATGAGCAGTTTTGAAAAGGGGGGAAAGAAGCCCGGAATTCCCTTTAATTTTAATCCTTCGTGGTTAGCGCAGGATGATTTTAAATCTTTGATCAGGAACAATTGGAGAAAGTTTGACCTTAATTCGTTAGAACCTTGTGAGCTACAATTCGTAGCCAATATTAAAAGGGTTAAGGATCTTAGTGTGGTTTGGTCTAAGAACATGAGGGCTAAAAGGGATGAACGACTTAAGGTAGTGCAACAAGATATTAAGCATTTTTACGAAGACAATCCTATTCAGACTGATATGCTTCGTCTATTAGATTAACAGGCTTGAGGAAATCAGAAATAGTTTACTATTGGACAGAGAAGCGGAGATAAGGATGCAGATTCGGGATGTGTGGCTAACTCTTGGGGATGATAATACTGCTTTCTTTCACAAGATGGTTGGCCATCGTAAACGTATTAATACTATTTGGGATCTACAGGATGGAACAGGTGAGAATCTGAACAAGTTTCAACAGTTGGCTGCTAGTGTAGTTGATTTATTTCAGGACTTTTATCGTGAACCTCAGGGGTGACAACTTATAGGAGATGGTCGCGACTATGGATAAATTCAACCATTGGGTGACTGAAGAGGAAAACGAGGCTCTCTGTGGGTCTGTTTCGATGGAAGAGCTTCAGTCGTCTTTGAAAAAATTAAAAAAAGAACGTAGCTCAGGACTGGATGGCTGGTTGTCGGAGTTCTACATAGATTTCTTTGATTTGGTCAGTGAGGACCTGTTAACGGTGGTGGAAAAGAACAAAACAACCGGTAATTTAAAGTCTAGATTTAACGCAACGTTGATCGTGTTGATTCCTAAGATCGATAAACCGAAAACCTTTGGCAAATTTCGCCATATTTCTCTTTGCAATGCAGTTTACAAGGTGATATCTAAAGTTATAGCAAAAAGGTTTAAGTCGATTTTGGCAATGCATATCTTCCCGGAACAATTCGGGTTTCTTCCTGGCAGAAGTATTCATGAGGTTGTTGGTTGTGCTCAAGAAGGCATTCATACTCTGAAGACTAAAAAAATCCAGTCTAAAGTTCTGAAGATTGATCTTTCCAAAGCATACGACCGAACCAGTTGGTTATATATTCGCTTGGTCCTTATTCAGATCGGCTGCAGCCTGAGTTTTGTGAATTGGGTTTGGTCCTGTATCACGACCATTAACTTTTAAGTCATAATCAATGGAGCTACTTCTCGCTTTTTCTGTCCTGAACGGGGCTTAAGGCAAGGCTGCCCTTTATCACCTTATCTCTTCTTATTAGTCATGGATGGACTGAGCCATCTGTTAGTCGAGGCAGTGGATAACAAGGTTCTGGAGGGCATTTGTTATGGAGTAATAAGATTGGCCCATATCTTCTTTGTGGATGATGCTTTGTTATTTCTGGGTAATTTAGTAGCCGACACGCACAAAATCAAAGATTTGTTTTGGCTCTTTAGTAGAGAAACAAGTATGCTTGTTAACTTTGGTAAATTGGCCTGTTATTATAATGATATCGGTATTGAAGAGTTGGTAGGTTTTCTGGATATTATGCCAATGGATGCATTTTTCACTAGCAGAGGGTTTTATTTACTTGGGGTTTAACCTCAAACCTAATGGTTATCTAAAGTTAGATTGGGATTGGCTTATCGCGAATGTGGAAGGAAGGATTTAGTTCTGGTGTAATCGTTTTCTCTCAAAGGGAGGAAAAACTGTTCTTATTAGGAGTGTGTTGAACGCTATCCCAGTTTATTGGATGATTTTGGAAAAAATTCCTCAAGGGGTCTTGCATGCTTTGCGTAAGATCTTTTTTAAATTCCTGTGGCAGAGTAATGAAACTTGAGGTTTACACTGGATGTCATGGGAATCCATCTCTAGACCTAAGGAAGTTGGAGGGTGGGGGGTTAAAGACTTAAAAAATTTGGGTTTGGTTTTAGCTTCAAAGTCGGTCTGGAAACTTATTACAAAGGAAGGGAAATGGCAGGGGATCATGAGACACAAGTATATGGATAATGTCTCCTTGATTTGTTGGATACACCAGGTTAAAAAATCTGGGCGTGGAGGGTCATTTTTCTGGAAAAACATCATTTATGCATTTCCTATTATAGGGGACAGACTTATTTGGAAAGTGGGGACAAGTATCGAAGCTAGAATTAGACTTGACAATTACAAAGGAGTCCTTCAACGCACAAGACTCTCGCAGGAACTGCTTTTATTCTTATCAGAAAAGGGGCTATAAGGTTCTGGTAGATATTGCGGATGGAAGCAGTCATTATATACAACATTGGAAAAATGCTTCTGGTTTATTTTTATCGGTTAGATGGATCGAAGTATGGAATAATTGGATTGCAGATCTGGAGAAAGGTTTCATAGTGTTGAGCAATGTACCATATGTCTTACAATGGTATGGTAGCAAGGGAGAAGGTACCTTTACCATGAAGGAAGCTTACAACATGCAGTGGAGTGATCAGTTTGCAGAAGACCCTTGGTGGTGGAGAAAATCTGGAAGGTCAGGTCAACCTACAAAAGAAAAATTCTTGTATGGCTTATTCTCAAGGGTAAGATCCTCACATGGGATAGCTTAAAAAGAATATTTTTCGAAGGCCCAGGCAAGTGTAGCCTATGCAGTTCGGTGGATGAGGATGCAACACATTTATTTACAAGGTGCCCATTTATTCAAGAGGTTTGGACCGGTTTACGACAAAAAATAAACATGGTTCTAATAGAGGAAGGTCAGTCTTTCATACATTTTATGAAGTCATGGTTTGACGAGCCTAGTCTTAAAAGTATATGAGTTTTGGTCTTTTTGGTTTCTTGGTTCATATGGCTGGCAAGAAACCTTTCAGTGTTCGAAGAAATCAACTTGCCAAGTTTCTTCGTTACAGCTCAGATCTTGTCTGTATATCACCAGTTTAAAGAACAGGAGAAGGTAATTCGTAACAGAGTGCCTCAAGCACTGGATATCGCAGAAGATGATGTGGTGGGTTCTTCGATGGAGTCTATTCGAACAATTTTAGCTGACTTGGGGGTGTTCTCAGGTTATCGGTAAATGAGACTTTCAGATTCCAAGCTAATGCAGGTTTTGGAACCAATAACATAGCTGAAGGTCTTGCTTTGCGTACCTTACTTATTCTGGCAAAAGAAAAGAAGATTTTAAATCTTAAAGTTTACGGGGACTCTGAATTATGGATGAGATTCATGAACAAGGAATTTAGCTTCAACAATCATGCACTCCAGAATTTAGGAAGCAATGTGGTTCAACAAGTAACCTATTTTCAGAAGGTCACATTTGCACATATCTATAGAGAAAATAATACTGAAGCTGATATCCTTTCCAAAGAAGGATTAACAATGGATGAAGGAGTTTGCAAGATCTCAAATCAGTAGGCTAATCAGGAAACTAGAATTATCTCTTTATATACTATGAACTAACTACTTTAAGAAGGTTTGAACTGTTTTGTTACAGTCTGTTATTCATTTTGTAAGCATGTAATGTATCAGGATACTCTTTTTCAGATTTTGGATATTATCGTCTTCAAGACTTTATCGTACTTTTACAGCACCTGTGGAATGTATTGTTTTGCTCTTATAAGATCAATGAAATACCTATGGAATATATTGTTTTTCTTTTATAAGATCAATGAAATACGATTTTTGCTTTGGAAAAAAAAAGATTAATAGAATTATACTACGCCACCACCTTCCCAATAAATCAAATTTGAGAGAAAAACAAATTTAATGTTTGAAAACTTTGATTAAAAAGTTACAAATGGGATTCAGTCAACTACAACTCATACAAAGTATATATATATAGGATTCAGTCAACTACAACTCATACAAAGTATATATATATATATATATGGATGGTCGGGATATTAAAAAGATTTACAACCAATGAATGTTAAAAGATGTTTCAAATAAAAATATGTTTAATATCAGACATATGTTTAATAGCGTTTCAGTATACAATATTTTAATATGACAAGCTGAAAAGAGTTTTGGAGCGAAGCCTATCTTGATAGCATTTTAAATCTAAACACAAAATATAACGAGTTCCACGACGAGTTTAGAACGGAGGCCTATATTTGCAACTTCAAATCACTTAACCAACTTGCCGGGCCAAATAGTTGAATGCATAATTAACTTAAACTGAATAAATGTCACATTTAAATCAAAGTTGGCTGTAAATTGGATTTTATGGGATTTCAAAAGATGCTATTCGAAATGAGACTGAAACTATAGGTATGATAAAACCATTTATATAAAAAAATATTTATTTATATAATTTGAGGTCGCTCACGAAAACGTTTATTTATAAAAACAAAATGATTCCTTGCTTACCAAAATGATGGAGGAATATGCACCACTTACTTTTATAGTCTCAAATGCATTACATTTGAGTGTCACATCAAATGGTTGCGTATAAATTTTCCTTACATCCTTTGCGTGTCCCTTCTTTTTCACGTTTAGGGTACCTACACTTGTTTCGATTGTATACTCTCTCTCTTTTTTTATAAATAATAAGGGGATTGGTCATGAGAAAACTCAAGAAGCATGGCATTCGAGAATGTTTTTTATTGATTAGTTAGGATGGATTTGAATATTTGAAAATAAAATTTATTTAGGTTGAATTGCTATGCCGAGTTGCTCACTGACATGGCCAGTGGAGGGTTGGGATTTGATTCGATTAAATTGAATTATATATGGTAGAATGTCCTTTATGGGATTTGATTCGATTAAATTGAATTATATATATGGTAGGGTTGGGATTTGATTCGATTAAATTGAATTATATATGGTAGAATTATTAATTGATGTTTTTAATGAATATATGTCATATTTTTAATGTTTTTATTTTATCTAAGTATTTAGAGTTAGATCAAGATTTTTTTTAAGGATTTATAATTTTATTAAAGTGTAAAAATTTTAGTAAATTTTATTAATTCTTAAATTTTCAACCATAAAATATAGAACGATAAATTTATATCTCTACTCTAAAATATGTAATATAAAAATAAGATAATAAATTTATAAATAATACATTTTATATATACTCTCAATTAACAATAATTATTGAACAACACTAAAAGTAATTGATAAATTTTCTCGTTTTTAATATCATAATACTTGAGTAGGGAGATAAGTTCATAATAAGAATGCTTTGATGTTGTTGTGGATAATGCGGTACAATAATTTATTTAAATCTAAAATATATTTAAAAAAAAATGATCATCAATTTTTAGTTGGATAAAAAGTGAGGTATAGGATATACCATGTATACAAAAAGTATATATATAATAATTATAAATATTGGACAACATCTCATATTATCAAGAGTCGCTCCCTAGTTAGTTTGAATGCAAATACCTTAACTCTTATATATAAATAATTTGAATGTAATGGTGATTCATGAATGTAAATGACTTTAATCTTATATATGATGATATATTTATATTTGTACATTATTTGCGTAATTATTTTTTTATTGTAAAATGAAACTAATGTATTGAACATCATATTGTATGTGAGGATAAAAGTTATTAGCTTTTTCAAATTCAATGTTCAATATGTATTTATATTGTAGGTTTTAGAATGAAGCACAAATAGGTTATTATAGGGAAAAAATCGCAAGGAAAATTACAAAAATGTCATAAAAAAAGTGATGATTAATAGAATTGTTTTCCGCCTGTGGGGGGCAGCTCAAGTGGTCAAGATGAGAAGTAGTAATCAGTTGTAAATGGAAGGGCACGTGTTCAAATCTCCCCAATCTTACATGTGCGCCATGGTTCAGGCCCCGTGGATGCACCTAGGGGTATATAGTGGTAGCGATATTGGATCCCTGAACCCCAGGTCACGTGAGTACTAACCCAACTCCAGTTGTCGATTCCCTAGTACAAAAAACAAATAGCACTGTTTTCCAAAAACTTGCGAATGTTTCTTCAAATTCATATAATATGTATTTTACATATATTTAGATTTGTAATAGTTTTCATGCTTCTAATAATGAACAATATACATCAAAACATAGGAGGGATGTCGATACACATGTTTAATGAGGTAAACAATGTGGGGTTAGGAGAGACTAATAATTCATGTGGCACACATAATTACAATGTACCCAAATTCCTTCTTCTCCAAGGTAAACCTCCACCCACCATTCATATTACCTCGACTTTCATCTTATTCATAAATAGAGCTTTTGATGCAAGAGCATCCCCAATGTTGCCAACTATCCTACACCTCTTCGTTCTTTTAGTAGTTGGATGTTGTTTTTATGACATTTTTGTATATTTTATAGAATCTACTATGGCCTTTGCTACATATCCTTGAATCAATTTCATCAAATAGTATTGAATCATGGTGTCAGCGTGCAAATCGAAGAAAAATTTCTCCATGTCCTTAGCACTTACAAACTTAGAGATGGGGATACCAAGAGAACTTGTTCAGACAGGGAGATGGCAGTGATCACCCCTTAGTTTGAAAACACTTCAGCAATAAGAAGAGTGAGAAAAATTTTACTTAAAGAAAAGGGTGGATATCAGATAACTATCAATAATACATCAAATGGTGGGAAAGTGGTTGACATTGTACCTCCAAGACTAGAATATCTTGTTTTAGAAGGAGAATTGATCAAGGTCAATCAACCATTGCAGAATAACCCTAAAGTGGGTGGATTTGGTTAATGAGATGTATAGATCGTACTTCAAAGAATACTTTCTTTATGAAAGAATCCAAGGTTATGCTATGAATATTTGTAGTAGAGTCCAGACATATTTTAATCATATAAAAAATTGCAAAGGTCAACCACTAAAAGACATTTAATAAAATAAAATAGAATAACTTAAATTGAGGCATCACATGTACACTTCGGAGGCAATAGATCAATTCATTAATCAACCCATTTGATGGAAGGTGAAATGGTGAATCCATTTGAATTCCAACTTTTGCACATAAATTAATCTACTAGTGAATAAGTAAGACATCTTTGGCCTTTGAGGAAAAGCTCTAATTTGTGATTGTGGTGGTGGATAAAGGCACTTAGTGAAAACATTTTTCTAGTGAATTATGGCCATTTGAAGTATAGTTGTAGTGGTGTTGATCTTGTCGAAGCTAGAGACATTAGCAGTCTCTTCAAGTTATTGTAATGGAGGCTCAAGAGCTTGGTCAATTTCATTAATAAAATTTGTAGAGTTATAGTGTGCTTCATTTTTGCATAATTAATTTTGTTTAATTATTATTCCATGTGATGGATTCATATTACAAAAATTTATGAATCTGATTGGCTTTGTTTTACTACATTCTTACTCTAACTTGCAAGGCCTTGTAGTCTATCTACATCAAGTGGTGTCCAAGCTTCTTGAGCCTATAGTGGTGAGGACCAAGAAGATGTTGGTCTCAAATTGAGAAATTTGTGAATGTTGGTGAAGTGGGGAGCATAGAAGAAGAGATCCCATAATAGAATTACATTGATGGAAAATAAAATAAGAGGTTATGGAGGACCCAAAAGACAAGAGGGTGCAAAAAAAGCCAATAAGCTTGCAACGATGGTGAGGAAAATGATGGCTAGAATGGATGCCATGGAGGCAACTTAGATGAGAGGTATTGCACATGTCATGTAATATATCAGTGATTATGAAGCATAATCAAATACTACGAGAGAAGAACTAGAAAAGAACATGACAGTGGAAGAGAGAATTATTAGAGAAATCAATAGTATCGGAGGTAAGCCTAAAATTGAGACTACTATCTATTCTAGAAGTTTAAATCACGAGGAATTGATAGATTGGATATGAGTATTGGAAAAGTTCTTTTAATTTGAGTAGATTAAAGATTCTATGAGGGTTAGGTTTGACAGTGCGAAAATAAACAATCTTGCATTTTGTGGTGGGATAAGTTGTAGTTGAATAGATAAAGTTATGGAAGAGAGGATTAAAACCTAGAATAGAATGGCGTTAGAGTTGAACAATAATTTTTTACCTATGGATTATGATTTAAATTTGTTGAGAGATTGCCAAATTTGAAGCAATTTAAGATGTTAGTAAATGAGTACACTAAACAATTTTATGGACTTTCTATAAGGTCTAAGAAGAATCAATAGAGTCCATAATCTATTGCTGAGTATGTGAATTGTTGGAATATTGTTTTCATTGATGTCAAAGAGAAGGGAGACTATTGATGTCCAAGATGAAGATGAAAATTGTTGAAGATATTGTTGTCATTGATGTCAAAGATAGAGGAAGATTGCAGATAATGATGATGGGAAAATGAAGATAATGATGTGCACCCCACTTACCCACTTGTAGAGGCAAGCAGACCAAAGAAATATGAAGAAACAACACAATGCGACTACCTTGCGGGAAAAGGAGGACACCTTGCAATAATGAGGAGGCAGCCTAACAATGATGTCCAAATGAAGACCCCACTTTCCCACTTTCCAAAGGAAAGAAAACCAAAGAAATATGAATAAACCACACAATGGGACCACTTTAAGGGCAAAGGAGGACAACTTTCAATAATGAGGATGCAACATAACCATTCCCTTGACAAAGGGAGGGATTGATTGGACTTCAATACATTGAAGATAATGTATGTGCCCATCTTGTAAAGAAAGAAGGGGGAATCAAGGGGTAAACACTCCCTGGTGGCTCCTTGGAAAGAGGTCTTCCCTAGAAGAGGAGGGATCCCCTAGGAGTGCCTTAGGAAAGACATAAATAAGAGAAACCCTACCTCATTTGTATCATCACTCAACAATTGAGGTCCTACCTTAGGAAGTGCTCAATTCTAAGAGGAAGAGAGAAGAGAGAGAAGGAGCACTTGCAATGATTCTTTTGAAGATGTTTTCTTGAGGATTTTTGGGGTATTTGAAGATGTCTTTCTTGAAGTGTTTCTAAAGGTTTTATAGGGTTCTCTAAGGAGGAGGATGCTCACTTATGGAGGAGGAAGGCTTGAAGATGTGATTTATTGTTCTGGGATGAAAATTTCAATGTTGGGAAGAGTATTTTATGAATTGCTTTGAGATGTGATCTTGGAATATTTTATAAGGGTTCTTCTCTGGATGAGGCTCATGTAGAAAGTGACCATACCAGATTTTGGAACTGGTTTGAAGATGATCGTATGATATATTATGGAGAAAATATGAGGTAGGTTATGAAGTAGATTTGAAACATATTGTGGAGCAGATTCGAGGCAGGCGATGAGGCATATTTGTAGCAAATTATGGAGTAGATATGAGGTAGGTTATGAAGCATATTATGGAGTAGATCCGAGGTAGGCTATGAGGCATATTTGTAGCAGATTATGGAGTAGATGTGAGGAAATTTATGAGGCAGGTTTGAAGCTAATTATGGAGTAGATTTGAGGTAGGTTATGAAGCAAATTTGAAGCTAATTATGAGGTAATCTTTGACGTGATTATGTCAGCATTCTTGTACCTAATTTGTTAGTAGGTTGGTTCCTAGATATTGTTGAGTTGGTGCTCAGTTAAGGATATTGGTGTCTCCTATAGGTTGGTTCCTACATATTGTTGAGTTGGTGCTCAGTTGAGGATTGGTGTCTCCAGTAGGTTGGTGCCTACATATTGTTGAGTTGGTTCTCATTTGAGGGGATTGTTGTCTCCAATAATTTGGTGAATAAAAACTTTGTAACTTTGTTGGAGCCTACATGAATACATAAAGATAATTTTTTTTGTGGTTTTCTCTCGAAAGGGTTTCCACATTGAATTCTATGTACTATGATTTTATTTTATGTTTAGTTACTGTTTCAAAGTAAAGGAATGATTGTTGAATGCTTAAAGTAAGAAAAAGTATATTATATTGATTCACCCCCAAATGGATTATGCTTTAAATTTATTGAGAAGATTGTAGAATTTGAAGCAATTAAAGATGTTAGTAAAGGAGTACACTAAGAAATTTTATGGACTTTCTATAAGTCTAAGAAGAATCAATAGAGTTCATAATCCATTTCCAAGTGTGTGAATGGTCTAAGTTATGCCATTCAAGATGATTTTAATTTTTTGAGGCCCAGTCCTTGAGAGGCTTCATGCACCTCCATCACAATTACTTTCGTGGTCGCTTGTTGATATGGAAAGACATGACACGAGGCCGATGTCTATATAAGTCAATTTTGGGTGCCTTGTCTGATTGGTAAGGTGCACCACATGCATGTTGGGTTCCCTTGCACAAAGGTAAGGTGCATCATAGACAATGGTATATTGCATTAGTTGGATAAACCAAGAGAAGCTTAGAGGGAATTTGATGAGGCAAGAAGGTTGTTCCAAGAAACCTCAACCATAGGCATGCACTATGCATGATGGGTGAAGTGGAAATAATAATCGATTGGCTTATAGGTGCACATTGGTTGGGAGAACTAATTAGGTGCAATTGGTTGGATGCATGTCGGCTATGAGCACATGGATGCATGCCAAAAGGATGGATGTTGGTTTTTTGCACTTGTGGGTGCACCTAGGCTTGGGCACACTTGGAGGCACCTTGTGATGGAAATGGATGTGATGAGCACACCTACTAGGCACATTTTCTATAGGTGTGTATGTGATGGTCACGCTTGCGTGATGGCCACACTTGCTCGACACACTTGTGATGGACACAATTCCCATTGGAACATGCTAGATAGGATTGTTATGAACATGGATGTGATGGACACACTTGTGGGAACTTGGTTGTCGGAAGGACTTGTGATCGTGATCATGTAGCATAGCATGTCTGGAATCGTTGGACATGGATGTCATTATACAAGTCATGTGGGCATAGTTTATTTGCAAGCAAGCAATTAGGTCTATTTAGATTTAGAGGGGTTGGAAGAGTTCCAAAAGACTCATACATATGAATAGATGCATCAAAGTGGCTAAGGAAATTCATTTATTCTTGGTAAGTGATTGAGACATAGTACAAAGTGAGCTCCACAATTGTGCCAAGTTATGGGTTTCACACAATAGGGTGAATTTGGACTAGCTAATTGAAAAACAAGAAGTGAATAGGACCTACAGGAGACACACTTGTGATAGCTTCAGGGGTTGGACTGATAGTTCTAGGAAAGAAGTGCCTTTTGTAATTGTAGACTCTAAAGAGAGCTACATGTAGTATCTTGGCTCCTCTGTTGTACATTGTAACATAATTCATCTAATAAATTTTAGGGAATCTGCCTTGGGTTCCAATTACACATGTGCTTTATGTTCTCTTTGGTTGTAAAAATGTTGTTATGTTTCTTGTGATACATTGTAATGGATAATAATTATAATATTGACTAAGTATAAGGATTAATAGTTTTCAAGGCTATAAGTGGAAGTGTGACTATTCTTGGCTAACTTGGTTAATTAGAACAAAAGTTGCACATCTAACATATTGTAGTATAAGGAAAAGTTATGAGAATACCTTAGGAAAAGAGGCATACTATAGTTTTTGTAGGAAGATGTTGGTCAAGCCCCTTTGGTCGGGGCAAGGAAATGCCACACAACCTTAGGTGTCAAAGCAAAGTTGGGAAAATTTCTGAGTTCAAAGAAAAAAATAGGGAGGACTACATATCATTGACATTTGGTATCAAATTTGAAAAGTCATTAACTACATTAAATTTACCATTGTCCTTTCATTGACAGTTGGTATCAGAGGAAAAACTCGGGGTTTCAAATCTCTTTGGGTTCTATTGTTCATGCATGGTTGAAATTAGAAGAAGGGTGTAGACCTTGAGTCAAGTTGGTGAGTAGTTGTGAAGGGTGACCTGAAAGTTGCAATTGTAGACTTGCACTTAGGTGTAGAAGGCACCCTGGGCAATTCATTCGCATAAACCTTGGATGAATTGATAAGAATTTGCAAAGAGAAATTTTAGTGCCAAAAGTTGTAGAATCTTGACCTACACACAATAGGAAAAAGGACAATCCATTCACAAGGTATGTACTTTTTTTGTTTATCGAAAAAAGGTTATGGCTATTGAGGATGCATAGGTTGCACCACATAGTGACAACAATACTAGCTATCCAAGGTTCACGACTAAAATTGGGAACATAGAGAGTGGTGTTGAGAACATAACATCCACTCTTCACAAGCACTAGGAGAAGGCATACTCCTTGGAAGCAAAGTTGTCCAACATACACCAATATTATAATAAGGTGGTCCCAAGATGCTAAGAGACCACAAATGCCCTTATTGAAGGATTAGTTCATAACACCAATGTGAATGAAAGACTATTTAAGTTTAGAATTTTTTTTTAATATTGTTGTTGGGTAGATGAGAGATCAAGAGGAAACCATTAACCTATTGAAATGACGTATTTCCAATGGAAATATTTTTTCGTCTCCTATGAGGATAGAGATCAAGGAACTAGAATTGTACAATGGCACTCACAACACTAAGTTACTTGGTAAACTATGTTGGTATATTGAGAAGTACTTGGATCGAATGAGTGAAATATCGGATGAGTCAAAGGTGAACATTGATATGATTTTCTTGATATGCACCACAAAGCTCCGACAGAGAAATAGAGAAGAAGACTTAGAAACTAGGTGCAATGTAGAAAAGATCAAAAACTGGGTAGAGATGAAAGCAATCTTGAAGGTTTATTTTGGCCTAGGTAAACAATCCTATATCACATGGAATCCGTTATTGAGTCTCAAGAATATAAGAAGGATCCAAGCATATATCAGGGCGTTTTTAGACCTAATGTTGGAGATCAACGACATGACAAAAGAAGATAGGTTGTTCGATTTTATGGTGTAGACACTTGCAACAACCATCACAATAACAAACAAGGTGTTGTACTACAAGGAAAATACAAGAGGTGGTCCAAAGGGAGATGAGAATGCTAAAGAAGAGAAGCAAGTTGACAAGAAGAAGAAGAACAAGGGAATAGAAAAGTAAAATCCATTTGACAAGACTGTCAAGGACAAGGATTAGAAATTGTAAATACCTAAGGAAAAATGTAATCCCATCTCTTGTTGGATTTGTGCAAAAGAAAATTATGCAAAGAATTTCCTATTAAACTAGAATTTATTCACTATGGATAAAGTGGAAAAACCTACTATTGAGGTCTTGCAAGACTTGGGCACTATGTTGGAAGACAATCCTACAACAATCCAAGAGAAAGATTTCACAAAAATTTACTATGCATTGGAGAAACTAAATGGAAGATCAAGACATGCCATGATAAATAGTGGGGAAACCCATAATTTCATGAAGGAAGATGTGGCAAGGGAGCTTGGGTTGCAGCTTGAGCCCATATAGAATTCATTCAAAGTAATGAACTCATAAGTGGACAAGGTGATTAGCACAACCAATGGAGTCACCTTGAAACTTGGTGAGCGGAGTGGAAGAATGAGTTTCACTATTGTTCCTATGGATGAATTTGATTTTTTTTGGATAGGATTTTATGAGGAAAGCGAAGGAAAGGCCTATGCCTCATAGTTACTATTTGGTCATCTTTTCACACCGGTAAACATATGTCATCCCTACTACAAGGAAGCAACTTGGACTCACAGTAAGATGATTGCTTTGAGTATAGCCTCCACAAATAATTAAGGCAATGAATAGTTACATTTTCAATAATTACATGTTATAAGAATAAGAGAATTTAAGATTTAGGAGGGTAGAATAATTAGTAATAAATAATGAGATGAGAAGTTGTAAAGAAAAAAATCAGTTTAGTAAAATAAAAAAAATAAAAAATCTAATAATTCAATCTTAAAACTATTATAATATATATACCAATATAATATTTTAAAAAAACTTGGATAAAATGTTACAAATGCTATTCAGTATACAAGTAATACAAAGTCAACGAACTACTGAATACAGTATAGTCTGGCACCGGGTAATAAAGAGATTTATAAACCATGAATGTTAAAAGATCTTTCAAATCAAACATATGTTTAATAGCGTTTAAAACCAAAATTCGAAATATACTCTACTTTAATTAAATATCATACATTGAGCTGAAAAGAGTTCAATTGAAAACATAACGACTTCCACGACGGGTTTAGAACGGAGGCCTATGTTTGCAACTTCAAATCACCTAACTAACTTGCCGGGTCAGATAATTGAATGCTTAATCAACTTAAATTAAATTAATGTCATGTTAATTTAATTTAAGTTGATTAAGCATTATAAACCTTTGTCATATTATAAACCTTGGTTTTCATTAACATGCTTACCATAAACATATGTGTGTGCCTCAATGTATTTTACCGAATCTTTTATTCTATGGGGACTGGTTGTAAGGTAGATAGATGTAATTGTGTATAATCATATGGTGAATAGTTTGATGTGTTATAATTAATATTAATTAATATTATAAGCCTTGGTCATATTATAAACCTTGGTTTTTATTAACCTCATGGCTGGCTGTTATGTAGTGGCGATCACGGATTTGCTTCAAGATGTTTTACTCTGGTTTGAGGGAGAAGCTTCATCTTTTTGATGTGCTTCAAGATGCTATGTGAGTTTGTTGATTACAAATACCTTAAGATGTTTTTGTCATTTTATTTTGATAAATTTGATTGTAATCTAAAAATAAATTCCATTTTTTCCTTAAATGAAATTGTTTTTTTATTAACAAATTTACTAAAAGTTTTTATATAGTTGATTTGTAGTTTGTATTCACATTATTATAAAAATAATTTATTTGATTATTTGAAAATGATTTAACCCTTAAATCATAAAAACTTATTTCATCACATGATAGAGTAATATCAAAAATATTGTGCTCAAAAGCAAAGAGTTTGAATTTTTATGTATTCAAATTAATAAGTTTGCATCATTCTATAAGTTTATTTTAAGAAATTCTAATCAAAATTTATCATGAATAATACATACACAAATCCATTTTTATGAAGACTTTTACTTGTAATAATAGTTGAGGAATCCAAACAATATATGAGAAAAACAATTATACTAAAATTCTTTTGCCAAAGGAAGGAGAAAACCTTAAGAAGAATTTGCAACTTTTACTTGTAATAATAGTTGAGGAATCCAAACAATATATGAGAAAAACAACTATACTAAAATTCTTTTGCCAAAGAACCTTGTTCAAAAATTGCAATGTGTTTTTCTTAATCAAGAGACTCCACAAAGGGCTATATTATATTTCTCTAGCCTTTCAAACTCAATTCCTACAAAATTTGGTATGTTGCATTTCATATATTAATGCTCGTATGTGTAGTTTTTGAGTTGTTTATATAATTTTTTACATTAAACTCTTTATTATTGAAGGATATTTTCTTTTGATAAAACTTCATTGTTGAAGGGCAATTTTTTCAACAAAATTCTGTAACTTGAAGTTAAAAATTCAAAACGTAAAAAAAAATTAAGGCTCACGGAAAGAATGGAATGGATTTTTGAAGTTTTATCCATTGTAAATATAATCATATTAGATTTTTGAAATTTCATGAATCGTAACTTTAATTGATAATGGCTTTTTTTAATAATGGATTGATAATTGATATTAGATTTTGAAAGTTTTTAAATTAATCTATATCATAAAACTAAAATTCAAACAACGGATATTTTTGGAGGGTTTAAGGATGTTGGCCCCGAAATATGGAGTTTTCGAGGTTTAAGCATGTTGGCTCTGAAGCTATGCAACAACGACGTGGTTTCCAGACTTCAAAGTTACACACTAAAATGAAATCCCATTATTAGCGTAGATCTCTCTCAACGTTTTCCCTTGTGTGTGTGGCTGCACATTGCGTTCGTCGTTGGGAACCTTTTCAATGCCGGTGCTGAGGGAATTACATATAGTAAACATTGATATTCTTTACTACGCGACATTTAAATATTTTTGGAGGGTTTAAGGGTGTTGGCCCCGAAAATGGAGGCTTGTAATTGTGGGTGTAACAACATAATGAAGACGGCCATGGAGGTGCTTTCACTGCATCTGAAATTGCTAAATTTGCCTATGGAAGGTAAGATACACAATGTTTATCTATATCTACTCTGTTGGTTCGATAAATTGTTGTTTTGTGTCAAGGAATTGGCTCATGTTTGATTAAATGGTAATTGGTTTTTAAATTTTAGTTTGTGGTAAGCATCAATGTATAATGTTATTCCAAACGAGCAGTTTCTTTAAAGGGCAATACTAGGCACTACGCGGAGAATGGGATAGGTAAGCCTCCCGAAGGTTTAGTATGAAACTATGTAGCAACGGCATGGTTCCCAGACTTCGAAGACTGAAAATGAAACTCCAACCTCGCCAAGTTGTAGACTGCAAATGAAATTCCAAGGCAATGGCCATGGAAGCCAAGGCTATGACCATCGCAACTAAGGAAAAAAACAAAATGAGTAAGATATTCTCAATTGTTTTCAATTGTTTGTTTGTTCCTTTTCAAAAACATTAAGAAGATTGGTTATTTTGAGTTAAAATTCTTGATTTATTTGAAATATAAATAAAATGTTAATGACAGTGCCTTCATCGGTGTGAATGGTCTTTTCTTCTCAAATGTCGTCCCACAAATTGTTGTAGAGGAATGTAGCCTTGGTCTTCCTCCACCATTTTGGATATGTGTCTTTGTCGGTGAGTGTAGCACCAACTACGAATGTTATAGAAGGCATCTTGGAGTTCAACCTGCAACTATTAGGAAGAATATATGGCAGAAAAGATAGAGGTTGCAAATTAAATTTCTGCTCCCTTCTTTATAAAATGTTTACAATTTAATTATGCAGCACTCCTTAGAGCACTATTACATATTCTTTTGCAGCAATATACAAACTTTTCTTTCACAACTCTTTATAGAGGAAGACATTACAATGTTTCTCAAAATAGTTCTCACTCTCAAAATACAATAATTCTCAAATAGATTGATTCTCACCCTCCCGCAATGATTCTTACTTTTAAGCAATTATAGTGATACCATCTTCACACAATGGTGTTTTACATTTGAGGCAGTAGTCTTGATTCTTCGGGCAGTCTTTAGCTAACATAGATAAAAGGTCTAATGTCTTATAGTCTTCACATTTCAATGGAAGTTGTATTAAAAAATTACTGCAAGCTATATACAAATAAAACCAATAGTCTTTATCTTAGTGGAACCTCCACCTAGAAATTAGGGTTTTCACTAAATGAGTTTTACCTCCATGAATTCTTCTCATATCACATCCATTCCATCATTGTACAAATCACAACGGGCTTAATGTTGAGATTGCAGCAATAATTGGCTTCAGGCTCAGAATATAGAGCAGTCTCCACGCAGAGATAACAAATTTGCCAGGTTTCAAATGTCCACAAATCTTAGAGGAAGAAACACACAATGCAGTCTTCAAAAGGGAAGCAAACTTCAATGTGGCAGCCGAACTCGAATCTCCTCTTAATGCAGCTCTATCTTTGACAAATGACAACTCCATGATTTTGGAAAAGGTAGTCTTTGTAAGCTCCAATCGCAGCTCCAATGAGCAATACACAACAACTCCACAAACTCACAGCTCCAATGAGCAATACAAAGAGCAACCCGACAGCTCGAATCATAGCTTTTCACAATATGGACTGTTGTTAGGAAATTACTCTTATAGTTGGTGAAGAAGACTACCAACGTACTCGGGGGTTAATAGATAGACATATAAAGGTGTGCCAACATGTTCATAAGCAAATAGGATTAAAAGTAAGAGAATGTATACCTCATTTATGAATTCGGTCCAAGTTTTTGCTCCTCTTCGTTCTCCTATGCAAATAACCTGCAACACTAGCACAATACCTTTCTCAAACGTATTTTTCTACACATAAAATATTGATACTAATAGAGAAAAGCAACATCAACATGTAATCAAATAATAATAGATACGAGCAAATCTATGTTGGAAAGGAAAGGATGTCTCAATATTTTATTAATAAACGCAGAATATACAAATTCTTATACCTGTCCTGCACCGGCACCGTCGTAACCACAATCCTGGGCTCCTGCTCCTCTCTCTTAGCTATGAATTTCTCCAACATAACCTTCTCAATGATTCTAAGGGTCCCTTTCCCAAGCCCTTCCCCTTGTATTTATAGCAAGGCAGGGAAGGCAAGTTCCAAAGGTGGTTGAGTTGGGAAATTGGGGTAGTTTTGGTACCTGCCTCAACTAATCCCAATTCATGTTTTCTAATTATTTTCTAGCTTTTTCTTAAGACACTTGCGACTTTGGTATGAGACAACTAGCGAGTGACTCATGAGTGTTTCATCTTGCATGTAGCGAGTGCAACAATTTTATTGACACCCGCAGGTTGTCAGTAGAGGAACCTACGGTTGACCCGCTGGTGGGAAAGTATAAGGGTCGCGGTTATGTCAAAAAGTATGTAGAGAAGTATGCTTCTGAGGAAAGGATTATAACATTCAGCTTAAGTTCATCTATGGTCAAGGTAAGCGCTTCAATCCATTTTGTCCTTTTGTGTGACCAACAGAGCAATGTGGTCACGGACAAAGAAGTGTTAATTTGACCGATAACAGATGCCCCCTGAGGTGTGAGGTCAGAGGGAAGCGATGTCCGAAATACATTACAATCCAAGCAGATGAGGAGCAAAGAGGCCGTAGGATGTGGTCACAAATAGTACCTGAAACATAAACAAAGTTAGCGAGAAGTGTATTATCTTGACATCAGGAGATGTTTAGAATGATAGAACATAATCTCCAATACATAACTAAAAGATGTGTATAGCATGGCCACTTAAATACAAGCGTGGATCCATTTCAAACAGGAGATCATGGCCATAACAAAAAACTGGATCTATGTCTCATCAAGAGACAAAAATGGGTGTGGCTCAGTCTTTCTCAACTTGGGAAATAACAAAATGTGATGTTGCTATTATAGGCCCAAGGTCTTCATCCATACCGTCAAGCTACGAATCCTAACCATGTGAATAAATGATTTGAGGTCGAATATGGAGGATATTGTTTGATTACCGGCCCTTGATGTGTACTATTAACAAACACGAGGATCATCCACCAATAATGAAAATGGGGTCCAAGGTACCTAGTACATTCTACCAAGTGCGAATAAAGGGTCTTGGATTTGAACACCTGAAGAATCCATTGAGTAAGATACATTGATGTATTCCCACTACCCAATAGCGAGGGAAACTGCCACTGATGACTGTAATCCCCAAGGTACTACCGATAACTCTAAACTTCATTCCTAGAGCAAGAAGAGATGATTTCGATAGGAAGAAGTCCGTTGGAAGGGAGGCCTTAAGGAATCCCCCATCATCCAACACGAGATACAATCAATAGGTTGATCTGATCTGGAGTAGAACTGAGTACATGATGAAACATACTGACACCAAGGAATGGCCGACACATGAGGTCAAGGTAACTATAGAATGACCGACACAAGGGGTGTCCTTGAACAGTGAGAATGACACAAGAGTGACTTAGGAAGCTTTGAAGACAAAGGGGACCATGATATAAATCTGTAATGCAGGAGACAATAGCAGATTCTCCATATGACTGGAAGAGTAACCAATCGGAGGAGTAAAAAATCTGAGATCAGGTTCATCCTAAGGCCAAAAAAAACTAAAACCCAACTTGTTTGAAAGACTCAAAAAGGTGTTGTGTTCAAGGACATAAGTGACTTGCTTCCTTTATACTGAAAAGATACTTGACATCCTTCCCTTCCCTTTTCTCTTTTTATTAAATAATGTATTTTCTTGATTTTAACAAGCATGAAAAGGTGGAAAATAAAGCTCGATAATGTTTTTCTTGTTAGTTTTAAGGAGTCCAAGAAAGAAAACTCAATAGTCCTTCTTCATTTTTGAAAACAAGCTCGAAGAGAGGATAAAAGAATGTTTGGTATAAGTCCAACCATGTGTAATTTAACGAGTCCATGGGAGGGAAACTCAATACCTTCTTCATGTTTTAACGAGTATGAAGAAGAGATAGACTAGTACTCGAGATAGACTAGTACTCGATAACTCAAGTCCTTTAATGATTCTGAACAAGACAAGTGTACTCGGCAATCTTGTTATATTTAGAGAGTTTAACAAGATCTTGAAAGAACTCTATAGGTGCCAGGGAACTTAAGTTCCTTAATCTGTCAAATGACGAAAAGCTGTAGATATGATGAAGACTACCGGATTAGTATAAAATGACATATAAACATGATCAAAAGAGATTTGATAATGACATAAAATGGCAGTAAGTACTGTACTAAACTGACATAAAGAAAATCAAACCTTTGTATGATCCTTGTTGCGAAAAAGTAGTGAGAAATGTCGCTTCAAACTTTACCTAATCATGGAAATAACAATAAAAAAAGCGTGGACTGTCTCAATCAATAATCCACTCAACATAAAATGTTGATGCAATCTCACTCTATTCAAACTCCATGCATCATAAAATGTGGGCACAACCCATGCCAAACAATATAATACTCCATGTTCTACACAATCTACAACGCAACAACACAATTAGTGTTCCCTGATGCTTATGGCTCTAAAGATGGACATTCATGTGTGTTTGAAAAGGGAATCAACTCGAGAGATGGAAAACACACAAAATGAGAGCAGACTACAGTCTACAGTCGTGCAGGTAGAGAAAATGCATCCATAGGTCGAGTAGGTAAATTGAGAAATTAGGGTTTGCTTGTTAATGAATGAGAACTCATCTTACTGGAGAAAGAAACCGACTGTTCTCACGCATCTAGAGTCGAGCAGTTCTAGAATTAGGGTTTAGATGCAGAAAGAAAGGCGTTAACATTCAGGCATAGAGAAGGTTTGTAGAATAACACAGATTAATGCAAGAATGAGCAAGCAGGAGGATGCAAAGGGCAGGCCCGAGAGCCTCAGAAAGAATGGAGATCCAAAAATAGGCAATCTAACACTCACAACAATGGAAGAACGTTCCAGGAAGGATTTATGGTAGCTCTGGTGCCAGATGATAGAAATAACTCCCAATTGTGTTTTCATTCATAAGAAAAACCATTTATTTATACACATTAGATGTGACTCTTGGAGTTAGGATTCCAAGAGATCCGTTGGTGTTAGACAAATAAGTTGCGCTCCGATCATCTAGTTAAGTTTCAGTTATCTGTTTACATAGTTTTCATCGCTGAGTTGAGTTGAGTGAGTCACGTTGAGTTTGGTGAGCACACTTCGTTGTTTACGAGGTTGCATGTAATTCGTTTTTCCTTTATTAATAAACAATCTGTCAGTGAGTGGAAATGTGTTAACTCCAAATCTGTTCTGTTCATTTGCTGCTCTCTGTCATTTCGTTTTCTGTTCTGTTCCTCTGTTTCTTTTCTTTAGATTAATTTCTTCATGGTATCAGAGCAGGCTGAAGATCCAGCCTCTGTCCAGCTTGCCTAATTGCAAAACGTTTTAGGCTGAAGATCCAGCCTCTGTCCAGCAAAACGTTTTCCAGCAAGCTCTGTAAGAATTGCAAATCTGTTTTCTTTCTCTGCAATTCGTTTTTCCAAAATACCAAGTAGATTCTATTTCTTAAAGCAGAAAATCTGTTAAAGGAGCCGCCAGTATATATTTTTTGAGCAGAAAATGGCTAGTATGAGCAACCAAGCTCTCATGCAAGCACCTGTTTTGAACGGGTTGAATCATAGCACTTGGGTATCCAAGATGAAAGTTTTTCTGAGCTGTCATGAATGCTTAGAGATTGTTGAAGAAGGAGTTACCTTGCTGAAAGCTGAAGATCGAGATGCATTGGATCGTGATGAGAGACGCACTTACACAGAAGTGGTCAAGAAAAATACAAAAGCCTTATGGCTTATCTTCCAGGGGGTGGATGAGTCCATATTTCCGAAAATTGAAGGCGAGAGCACCGCCAAAGGAGCCTGGGATACTCTCATGAACATCTATCAAGGAACCGATAAAGTGAAGACCGTCAAGTTGCAAACATTGCGACGGAACTTTGAAACACTATCTATGAAAGATACAGAGACAGTCGACCAATTTATGACGAGTGTAAAGCACCTCGTCCATCAAATGCGAAGTCAAGGTGAAGAAATTCGCGATCAGAAAATTGTGGAGAAGGTATTGCGAAGCCTTCCTGAAAAATTTAATATGGTTGTTGTTGCAATCGAGGAATCAAAGGATCTGACTACGTTTACCGTAGATCAGCTGATGGGCTCTCTTTTATCTCATGAGGCGAGATTGCAGAGAGAAAACACTTCGTTGGAATCAGCTTTCCAAACGCAAGCCACCATAAGCAGAGGTTGAGGCCGTGGTGGAAGAAGCAGAGGACGAGGACGAGGATGGCAAGGCAGATCCCAGCCGCAGAATGCCAGTAGGTCACATGCCGACCCAGATCAGTCACATGCAAGATCTTTCTATGACAGAGGTCGAGGCAGAGGTCGCACTCAGGAATGGGTCGACAAATCAGAAATTCAGTGCCGTTACTGTAAGAAGTTTGGACACAACAAGTATGAATGTTATAGATCCAAGTTCAATGCAAATCGAGAGCATGGAACCGCACATGTTGCAGCGGAAGAGAAAGTGCAAGAAACCATGTTTTACTCCTGCCATGCGACTGCAGAACCAACCGATTCAGATGTGTGGTTGCTTGACAGTGGATGCAGCAATCATATGACAGGTAACAAAGATCTATTTTCCTTTTTTGATAGTTCTGTCAAAAATAAAGTAAAGCTGGGGGATGATCATTTGGTGAATGTTCAAGGAATAGGTACCATTTCTGTACTCTCTAAGAATAATGAAAAGAAATGCATCCGAGAGGTGTATTATGTCCAAGGTCTTAAGCATAATTTGATTAGTGTAGGCCAGCTCTCTCAGCATGGTTATGTTGTAGTGTTTAAAGGGACTGTCTGCACCATAAGTGATAAGCCTCCCAGTACTCGAGTCATAGCTCAAATCAAAATGACCTCGAACCGCATGTATCCTATCATACTGAAAAATGCCAAAATCCTTGAGTCTTATTCTGTTATGAAACCCGATGAGTCATCGTTGTGGCATCAACGATACGGTCATTTGTCTTTTGATTATCTCAGTCAACTGTCAAAGAAATCTATGGTCATTGGTCTCCCTGAATTAGAAATCCAGCACCAAGTATGTGAAAGCTGTGTTTTAGGAAAGCATCACAGAGAAGTTTTTCCTCCTGCTGCTACCTTTAGAGCTAAATCTCCTTTAGAACTTGTTCACACTGATCTATGTGGACCCATGCAAATAGAGTCGATAGGAGGAAGTTTTTATGTGCTAACATTCATTGATGATTACAGCAGAATGACTTGGGTTTACTTCATTAGAAACAAATCTGAGACATTCTCCAGGTTCAAAGAATTTAAGGCCATGACAGAGAAGCAAAGCGGGCACTATGTGAAAGTGCTGAGATCAGATGGTGGAGGCGAGTATGACTCAAATCCATTCACTCAGTATTGCAAAGCAAATGGAATTAAGAGGCAGTTCACTTGTAGATACACTCCGCAGCAGAACGGAGTCGCAGAGCGGAAAAACCGCACCATGTTAAACATGGCAAGGAGTATGATGAATGGTAAGAATCTTCCCAACAAATATTGGGGAGAAGCTGTTGCATGTTCTGTGCATATTCTGAATCGTGCACCTACAAAGAGTCTGAAAGATAAAAGTCCATTTGAGGCATGGACTGGTAAGAAACCGGATATATCTCATTTCCGTGTTTTTGGGTGTGTTGCATACGCCCATGTTCCTGATGACCTTCGGAAGAAGTTGGATAATAAAAGTGAGAAATGCATTTTTGTTGGGTATAGTGAACAGTCAAAAGCATATCGACTGTATAACCCAATAACAGAGAAGTTTATTATTAGCAGAGATGTTAAGTTCCAAGAAGACAGAGCTTGGGATGACAAGGTCACAAGCAGCTTTGTTCCATTAGCTGATACAAATGAACCAGTGATAGAAGAACAACAAATTCTACCAAGTACTCCAGATTCTGTGCCAAGAAGACTAGCAGCACAAGATCCAACTAGTGATTCAGATCAAACCATTGCCTCCTTGCAAAGGAAAAAGACAAGAAGTCTCCATGATTTGTATGAGCATACTCAACCATTAGATTTGGATGCACTTTATGCATTCATAACATATCAACCAGAAACATATGCAGAAGCAGCCAAAGAAGAAGCATGGATAAATGCCATGGATGAAGAGATTGAAGTCATTGAGAAAAATGACACTTGGGATCTTGTTGATCTCCCTGAAGGAAAGAAAAGCATAGGTGTAAAATGGGTGTACAGATCCAAGTTCAATGAAAAAGGAGAATTTCAGAAGCACAAGGCCAGATTAGTTGCAAAAGGGTATGTACAGCAGCATGGAATTGACTATGAGGAAACATATGCCCCTGTAGCCAAACTTGATACAGTTCGAGCAGTATTGGCTGTTGCAGCAGAGAATAGATGGCCTGTTTATCAAATGGACGTGAAGTCAGCGTTTCTAAATGGCATCCTGAATGAAGAGGTATATGTTGATCAACCTCCTGGTTATGAGATCAGTGGCAGAGAACAGATGGTGTATAAGTTGAAGAAAGCATTGTATGGCTTAAAGCAGGCTCCTCGATCATGGTACAGTCGCATTGATGCATATCTCATCAAAAATGGCTTCATCAGAAGCAAAAATGAGCCAACCTTATATATCAAGAAGGATCAACATGGTAAGATGTTAATTATTTGCTTATATGTAGATGATATGATTTACACTGGCAATTTGGAAATTGATGAATTCAAAGCTGTTATGGAAAAAGAGTTTGAGATGACTGATCTCGGTTTAATGAAGTATTTCCTTGGTATTGAAGTAAGTCAGTTAGAATCAGGCATGTTTATCAGTCAGTCAAAGTATGCATCAGATTTGTTGAAAAGGTTCAAAATGCTTGAATGTAAGGCTGCAGCTACTCCTATTGTTTTAGGCACCAAGTTGAGCAAAAATGATCAAGGAAAGTCCATTGATCAAACTCTGTATAAAAGGCTAGTGGGCAGTCTTATGTACCTCACCGCCACTAGACCAGACATAATGTTTGCGGTAAGTCTCATCTCTAGATTCATGGAGTCACCCAAGGACTCTCATTGGCAAACTGGCAAAAGAATTTTGCGGTATGTGGCTGGAACAGTTGATCATGGTTTATGGTATCCTTCAGATTCAGAAAGTTCTTTAGTTGGTTTTACTGACAGTGATTTTGCCGGAAGCATCGATGACAGGAAAAGCACTTCCGGTTATGCATTCAAATATGGATCAAGTCTGATCTCTTGGGCATCAAGAAAACAACCAGTTGTTACATTGTCTTCCACAGAAGCCGAATATGTTGCAGCAACTTCCGCAGCATGTCAAGCTGTTTGGCTAAGAAGGTTAATGAGTGATTTATCACCAAAGAAATTGGAGCCAACTCCAATATATTGTGACAACAGTTCTGCAATTACATTGTCCAAGAATCAAGTCTTCAACAAAAAGAGCAAGCACATTGATATCCGTTATCATTTTATTCGAGAATTGGTAAATGAAGATGTAATCACTGTAAAATTTTGTAAATCAGCAGATCAGCAAGCTGATATCTTCACAAAGCCTTTGGGCACAGAAACATTTGTATCACTCAGATCTAAGCTGAGTATTGTTAGTGTTGATGACCGTCCAGCTCCAACTTAAGGGAGTGTGTTAGACAAATAAGTTGCGCTCCGATCATCTAGTTAAGTTTCAGTTATCTGTTTACATAGTTTTCATCGCTGAGTTGAGTTGAGTGAGTCACGTTGAGTTTGGTGAGCACACTTCGTTGTTTACGAGGTTGCATGTAATTCGTTTTTCCTTTATTAATAAACAATCTGTCAGTGAGTGGAAATGTGTTAACTCCAAATCTGTTCTGTTCATTTGCTGCTCTCTGTCATTTCGTTTTCTGTTCTGTTCCTCTGTTTCTTTTCTGCAGATTAATTTCTTCAGTTGGAGTCTATAACTCCTCATATTCCCTAATTGAAACTAAAGCTATTTACATAATTATTTACAGAAGAGCCTGTAGTATTCCTGCAGTTAATGTCCCTAACTTGGAAGGAAGGTTGAGCGCTTGTGAGGTTATTCATGGCCTCCATAGTGATGATCTTGACTAGGATATCAGTAGTTAATGGCCAATTAGACAACTGCAATAGGTTACAAGAAACTTGTGAAAGAAGACACTTGAGAGCAATGACAAAAAGATATTGAAACAACTTCATCAAAATATTTATCGGCAATGTGTAGTTGTTGGTGAGGCGGTGTAAGCCGTGAAACGGTGCAATCGGTTAGTATCTGTAATCAATTACCAGTCCCATGAAGGAAGTGAGATCATATCATTTGAGTTATAAACACATCATATATTTATGTTAGACTATAGTTTATGATTTCAAATATAATATGGTTTAAACTTTTTGTACTATTATAGAGCTGTCACTTTCAAGTATAATATGGTTTAATTAAATGTTTTGCTATTATTACAGAGCTATCGACCAAATTACAGTTTCAAGAATTGAGCTTTGGACCCATAACCACAAATATTTTCAGCCAACACGAGAAACATTTGGAATAAATCATTTAAGATATTTCTCAATACCAAGGACAATAAGACCCAACTTGATAGCCAATGAAAAGCAAGATAAATGAATTTAAATATTGAAGAAAAATAAAAAAAAATCAAATGTATAATGTAAAACTATGGAGAAATTGTTGAAATTTCTGGTCAACAAAGAAACTAATGAGCATTCAACAAAATTTGAATGCTATATACACTTTCTTCGGCAGGTATAATAAAGGAGTGAGCGTGACAGATCAGGCTGGGCTTCTTTTTATGATTATGAAAGTAAATTTTTTTTTTATGATTATGAAACTAAGATTATTATGATAGATGCCACCAATGTGTCGGAAGATTAATACAAGCTTATGAAAGTAACATTATTATGATATATGCCACGAACATGTCGCAAGATTAATACAAGCCGATTACTAGAATCCCTGCCAGCCTGAAAGGCATGGACTGAAAACGCTGCCTAAGTCACCTCGCTGGAGCAATAATATCAAGGCCAGTCCCATATCGCAACATTCAGTGAGAGAGTGGTATTGTGGCACTCCCGACTCCTTTCTCTCAACATTCTGTGTTTACTTCTTGTTCGACGAGATGATTTGGGACTCACTGTAGGAGCGAGGTGGTCACATCTTCGGTGAAGGTTCAAAGTTCACGTATTTCATTCAAAATGTTTCCATAAAAAATGTAAACCTAATGCTAATGTCGGTACAATTTTTTTTCAGTGTTACACATTTTAATTTTATTTTAATATAGTTTATAAATTTTATAGGAAGGGTAATTCTACTTGCTTTGGAGATGCCTCGCTATTTTTCATGTAAAAATAACATATCTTTCAAACAAAGGAAGAAATAACTTTTTTAAAATAGTGGGTTTATATACTTCTTCGAGAGTATTAAGTTGGCTATCAAAATCGGAATGGGATGAAGACTGAAAATGAAATTCCATCCTCCCCAAGTTGTAGACTGCAAATTAAATTCCAAGGCAATGGCCATGGCAGCTAAGGCTTTGACCATCGCAACTAAGGCAAAAACCAAAATGAGTAATATATTCTCAATTGTTTTCAACTTCTTGTTTTTTCTTTTTCAAAAACACTAAGAAGATTGGTTATTTTGAGTTAAAATTCTTGATTTATTTGAAATAGAAATAAAATGTTAATGACAGTGCTCTCATCGGTGAGAATGGTATTTTCTTTGCAAATGTCATCCCAAAAATCCTTGTAGACGAATGTATCCTTGATCTTCCTCCACCATTCTGGATATGTGTTCTTTCCGGTGAGTGTAGCACCATCTACGGATGCTGTAGAATGCAACTTGGACTTCAACCTGCAACTATTAGGAGTAATATATTGAAGAAAATATTGAGGTTGCAGATTAAATTTCTGCTCCCTTCTTTATAAAATGTTTACAATTTAATTTTGTAGCTCAATTCTGTAGCACTCCCTAAAGCACTATTACATACGATTTTGCAACAACATACATACATTTATTTCCAAACTATTTATAGAGGAAGAAATTACACTGTTTCTCAAAATAGTTCTCACTCTCAAAATACAATAATATACAATAATTCTCAAATAGATTGATTCTCACCCTCACACAATGATTCTTACTTTTAAGCAATTACAATGATAGTCTTCACACAATGGCGCGTTACACTTGAGGCAGTAGTCTTGAATCTTTGGGCAGTCTTTAGCTAGCATAGATCAAAGGTCTAATGTCTTATAGTCTTTACATTTCAAGGAAAGTTGTATTAAAAAATGAGTGCAGGCTATATACAAATAAAACTAATAGTGTTTATGTCAGTGGAACCTCCACGTAGAAATTAGGGTTTTCACTAAATGAATTTTACCTCCATGAAGTATTCTCATATCACAACCATTCCATCATCGCACAAATCACAACGGGTTTAATGTTTAGATCGTAGCAATAATTGACTTCACACTTAGAATTTAGAGCAGTCTCCACGTACAGATAACAAACGTGCTTAGTTTCAAAAGTCCACAGTTTTCGGACGTGGAAAAACGCAATGCAGTCTTCAGAAGGGAAGCAGATGTCAATGTGGCATCCCAACTCGAATCTCCTCTTAATGCAACTCTATATTTGATAGATGAAAACTCCACGATTTAGGAAGAGGTAGTCTGTTCAAGCTCCAATCGCAGCTCCACAAACTCACAGCTCCAATGAGCAATACAAAGAGATGCCCGACAACTCGAATCACAACTTTTCACAACATGGACACAACAATAAAAAAAATGTGGACTGTCTCAATGAATAATCCACTCAGCATAAAATGTTGATGCAGTCTCACTCTATTCAAATTCCATGCATCATAAACTGTGGACGCAACCCATGCCAAACAATATAATAATCCATGTTCTACACAATCTACAACGCCGAAACCAACGCACCAACACAATTAGTGTTCCCTGATGCTTATGGATCTAAAGATGGACAGTCATGGGTGTTTGAAAAGGGAATCCACTCGAGAGATGGAAAGCACACAAAATGAGAGCAGACTATAGTTGCGCAGGTAGAGAAAATGAATCCACAGGTCGAGTAGGTAAACTGAGAAATTAGGGTTTTCTCATTAATGAATGAGAACTCATCTTACTATAGAAAGAAACCAAGTGTTCTCACGCATCTAGAGTCGAGCAGTTCTAGAATTAGGGTTTACATGCAGAAAGAAAGGTGTTAACCTTCAGGAAAAGAGCAAGTTTGCAGAATAACGTAGATTGATGTCAAGCAGGAGGACGCAGAGGGAAGGCTTGAGAGTGTGAGAAAGAATGCAAATCCAAAAATAGGCAATCTCACATGCACAACAATGGCAGAACGTTCTGTAGCTCTGGTACTAGATGACAGAAATAACTCATGGATAGAAGGGAAATTGAATTCCTTCATATTATGCCAAGCAAGAAAAATACTTACTTACAATAGAACTTGAGATGCATCCATCCTCCCTTGCTTTGAGCCATCCTTCTCCATCCTTGCTTTTGATGAAGATGAGCTTTTCAATCTCCAAATTTCTCCAGCATGCCTTTGCTTTCACCTTTTTCCTTCTCTACCATGTCCCAAATGCCTTTGTTTTATTGTATTGGGAAATGGGATATCAAGTTTCAAGTTTCAATGTGGGATAATCCATTTCTTGATTTTTTATTCCTTTTACTCAAAAACCCACTTTCCATATTATTTTCAGGATTTTGTCACAATTTCATAATTCTCAAGCAAAATTAATGCAATCTTGTGCATTTCTTCTCACTGTTGACTGGTGGAGCTTAGATTTGAGCCTTCAATTGAGCAGTTCCATCACTAAACCTTGTCTCTTTGGGATACCTATTTCTTCACTCAATCCTTTTGATCATGGAAGTAGTGAATATATAAGAGAGGATTGTTCTCTTGTGTACTTGTCTTCTAACTTCATGTGGCGGTCGCATAGTAAAATATGCTTATGCCTTACACTTTGTTAAAGGTGTTAATTTTATTGTTAACAGATTCCTGACCTTGCAATGTACTAGCACCCCTATAGGTGTGGTGAAGATGTCCTTATATGCTTCCACAATCTTGTCCACATGTTTCTTCTATGCATAGGGGCTCTATGTGGAGGTGGTGGATGTTGTTGCGATCTTTCGTTCTCCTTCAGAATGAACCATGAAGAGGATGAATTTCCCTTTATGGGAGATTACATTCCTGCACTGCTCAGCTGTGATGAGGGACATTGCAGTAGTGGGAAGTGTCTCTGGTATCCTATAGAGTTTCTTTCCCAAATTAATAATGACACTACGAATTCTAGACTCATACACAACATGACATTTCCACATATATGGTTGTCCTAAAAGAACATTACAAACTTCAAGCAGGGAAACATCACACATTACCTCATCTTTGAAGGGATTGATTCCATAGCAAAGGCGACACTATTGACTGACGCGAATGTCTCATCCCTGGCTCACCCAACCGATATTGTATGTTTGGCGATGTGGAACCGTTAGAAGCTTCAATCTTTTGATGACCTCAACTGAGATGCAATTCTTTTTTATACCACTGTCAACAATGAAATGTAGTGGAGTTCACTACACACATAGTTGATAATGGAAGAGGTGCTCCCCTTCCTCTAGCTCTTTTGACTCTTCTGGTTGGATATTTGCGGATGCGATGGTGGCACTCAGTTCCGCGTCAATGATCTGCTTTCCCCTTTATTTATTTACATTAGATTTTGAGTCGGAGTCTAGATCTGGGTATTTCATCTCAACCATCAAGGATTGTTTTGAGAGGCATTCATTATTGTTGTTCCAGGGTTTCTTGTGGAATTCGCATCAATTTCCAGTGTCCTTCAATTTCCCATTACCCTTCTTCACCTACGGCTTGGGATAGTTATCAAGGCTTTGGCCATCCTTTCTTTGTCCTTTTCCTTGTGAATTAGGTCCGCATTTTCCAGGCTTCTACTATTGATTTGCAGACCCAAAATCCTGCTTATTCTTTTTCTTAAACTTCTGCTCAATCTTGATGGCATACCGATAAGATGCTCTTAGTGAGGATATGTCTAGGAAATCCATCTCCGTCTGAATGTACCCTTGCATGCCACTACGTTACTTTAGGACCAAGTGCCTTTCATAATATCTAATACCTAGTTTGGAGCATAGGGTATGGAACATGTTGGTAAACTTTGGCACTGTCTGGTCTCTCACCTGGCGCAAAGTTGTCTACCTAGTGTACCGGTCATCATAGTTTATGAATGGGTAGAACTTGTTAAATTTTCAGAATTTACTTCAATTTGATCTAGGATCTTAACTGAGAGAACAACATGTACAACATATCTACAGCATATCAATCATGGAGACAATAATGCAAGCACACAAGAGACACAAAGATTTACTTGGGGAAAACCATAAAGGTGAAAAACCCCAATAACTTCCTCAGAGATAGATAGAGCAATGATACAACCCAAGAGATAGACATATCCTAGTAGTAGATCCTCCTCCACCATAAGTACGCCACTCCTCCTTAAGTGCATGAGTGAGAAGTGAGTGATCAAATAGAGTGCCTCTCGCACTCTATTTATACTTGGCTTGACTTGCCTTTTACATAAATCATGTAGGCTTGAACTTAACCATATAACATAATGCTGACTGGGCCGACCCCCAATAGGGTGGTCTAATAACCCTTTGACCCACATGACTTATACAGGGCCGACCCCAACAAGGTGGTCTAATAACCCATCAAGTACAAGTTACGACATTTACAATATAAATGACGACACTTCCGTATAGAGGAATAATACCATCTCTATAGGAGTACATACAACATATATGAAATACATTTCGAAGTTACATATACATCAACACTCCCTCTTAACTAGGAAGATATTTCTCAGCACAGGTCTTCTAGCACAAGTCATCTTCTCTAGATCATCGTCACTGGATAATCATCATCGAGTCATCATCATCGTCACTGCTACTGCTATCTCAATCAATCTCTGAATCTACTCGTCATAGGAAGTTCTACAGAGCCAGTCCTTTTTCATACTAGATGTCGGCCCACCACCTGCAGGTCTTCGTCATCACTGGCCATACTGTGGAATCCTCAGGACTTATTACGTGCGTTACAAAACCTAGCTGCAGCATCCTAGGCTATTACGAGCACACAGCTCTACCTGTAGGATCTCCCAGGAGCACATTACATGTGACCCATCAAAAAACCTAGCTGAAGCATCCCAGGCTGTTACGAGCACACGGCTCTACCTGTGGATATCCCAGGAGGACATTACATGTGATCTCACCACAAAACCTGGCTGAAGCATCCCAGGCTGTTACAAGCACACAGCTCTACCTATCGGATCTCCCAGGAGCACATTACATGTGGTCCACCACAAAACCTGGCTGAAGCATCTGAGGCCTTTTTCATCCTGTCCAGATCTCCCAGGAGCAAATTACATGTGGTCATAGCAAAACCTGGCTGAAGCATCTGAGGCCTTTTTCATCATGTCCAGATCTCCAAGGAGCAAATTACATGCCATAGGACAAAACCTCGAAAGAGCATCTGCCAGATATCCCAGGGCACCAAATTACATGCCATAGGCAAAACCTCGAAAGACTATCTGCAGATCTCCCAGGGCACAAATTATATGTCCTCCCAAGAAAAACCTCAAAAGAGCATTTGCCAGATGTCCCAGGGCACCGAATTACATGCCATAGGCAAAACCTCGAAAGACCATCTGCAAATCTCTCAGGGCACAAATTACTTGCTTACCTGCACAACCTGATCCACGGCCACAAAGTATCATCTGATACTCACCATACATCATCCTGATGTACACATGATCATCCTGATCATCATCACTGCAACATCCTGCTGCATGTCATCTGGAGAAGCTCATCATTCCACGATCACCCTGATCATACAATGCATCCATTTGATGCACACCAAGTATCTACTTCATACATATCATCATACATAGTGTATCCACCTGATACATAGATACATGATCCACACAATGTATCCATCAACATACATGATCTACCTGATCATATCTGATACATATCAATATACATGATCTACCTGATCATATAATGTATCCACCTGATACATATACAGATACATGGTCCAAGCATCCAACATGATGCATATACAAAATACATACACATGATCCAACCGATCATATCCAACATCCAACATGATGTGTACATACATATAAATGATCCAACTGATCATATCCAGCATCCAACATGATGCATACATACATACATAAAAATGATCCAACTGATCATATCCAGCAGAAACCAGAACATCATCCTGATGCTCATCATCCAGTGCTTACATCCACAGCCATGTGAAGGATCCTCCTTCCAACATGCTTGGAATGGCTACAGCAAATGTGTCCATCACTTCTTCCTCGAAGTGTCCTCGATCTGAAGAACGCCAAGCCTCTCTCTGAAGTACTCGAACTTCACTCTGGCTAGTGGCTTCGTTAGCACATATGCAATATGCTCGTCCGTTGCAACATACAGGAGCTTCACAGCTCCTCTCTGCACCATATCCCTGATATAGTGATATTTGATCTCTATGTGTTTCGACCTGTCATGAAACACTGGGTTCTCGGACAGCTTCACACAACTCTAGTTATCACAGAAGATACCAGTAGCCTCCAATGGGAGATCAAATAAATCAGACAGTAGCTTCCATAGCCATACTGCCTCACAACTAGCTGAATAGGCTACAACATACTCTGCCTCATCTATACTCAGTGCTACGCAGGACTGCTTCCTGCTAAACCAAGAGATCACACCTGATCCCATACTGAAGCAACATCCAGTTGTGCTCTTCCTATCTGCAGCATTGCCAACCCAATCTGAATCAACATAACCCTGTAGGTTAAACTTTTGATTCGCTTCATACTTGAGCCCATAGTCCACTGTACCCTTCAGGTACCTCAGAACATGCTTTTCAGCAACCAGGTGAACACTCCTCGGATCTGTCAGGAATTGACTCAATGTGTTCACAGCAAAGCAAATGTATGGTCTCGTGTTCGTTAGGTACATCGAGGACCCAATCATCTAACGATACATAGAGACATCAACTGGCTCAGATGAAGCATCACATAGAAGCTTCAGATTCGATGCCATAAGTGTGGCCATGGCCTTGCAATCCATCATCCCAAACCTCTTCAGGATCTCTACTGCATACTTCCCTTGTCCAAGGAAGATTCCATCTGCACTCTGCCACACCTCCATGCCAAAAACAAATAGTGCATCATCCCCAAGTTCTTCATCTCGAACTCGGCAGCAAGCTTCCGCTGTGTGTCGACAATCAATCTATCTTCACCTGTAACAAACAGGTTATCCGCATACAAAAGTAGTATCACTGGATTGCCTTCCTCAACCTTGTAGTAAAGGTTGGAACCCGCTTTACTCTTGGTAAAGACCAAAATGGATAGAAAGCTTCCTATCCTACCATACCAAGTTCTGCACATATATGATTTCCTGTCATGTGTCTCAGAACCAAGTGGCTGCTCCACATACACTTCTTCTTCAACTACACCATTCAAGAAAGCTGTCTTGAAATCCATCTGGTGTATCTTCTATTTCATCACTTTTATATTTCTCTATGCTGCCGTTTGCAGCATGCTTGATCTTGATAGATCCATATGGAAGTCATAACAAACTTCCCTTCAGGTCTTGGGACTACATCCCAAACATCATTCTTCATGATCGACGGATCATGGCATTCTTCCCATATCCTGAGAACTTCAATATCTTCAATAGATAATTTTGTTGCTGAACAAATGTTGTAGTTCTTCTTTTGTAGGTGATGGCATACGATCTTTCCTACACAACAAGTTAAATTGCATGATTAGAAAACATCTCATAGTTTTCAGAACAAATTCTTACACATAAATAAATATGTCATACAGTCATGCAATTATCTTAGCCAATGCTTCAATACAACATTTATCCATATCCCGTAACTTTCTAGATTCCTTCCAATCTCTACTAGAACATTGTTAAGAGTGTGCACAACTCCCAACATGTCAGCAAAGAGGTTTCATTCTAGATAAGTAGCAATGAAATGTTGTACAGTGCCATAGGCTACTTACCCATGCATATTAGTAGTATACTGTTCATCAATGCAACTATTCTAATATGCATAATACACAACCTAATTCTAGGAACATCAGTATATACATTATTGAACAGTATTATTTAAACAATAAAATATGCAAGTAATGACAATTCAAATACTTATCTTTGTTTGTTTGTTGGGTGGACTCCCTCTGAGTCTTCGTTTCCTTGCAGGAGCTACTGGAGTCCTAATCTGAAGTAGCTTCTTCTACACCTTTCTGTTGTGGAATGTAGAGAGATGGTCAACTCCCTCTGAATATCTGCATCCTTGCAGAAACCACTGGAGTGTACTCCCTCTTGACCTTTGCTTCCTGGATTACTTATCCTTGAACTTATATTCATTCTCTATCCCTATGAATGCTTGTTAGTATAATCATTGTGTTATCCTCTAGGTCTCATACGTAATCAAACATTCATTAGTATAATCACAATAATATCAAGCATGTATAGTCAGGATCATTTCAAACATAGATAATAAACATTAGTGTTCAAGGTTTCAGGGAAGTCTTCTTTTACTCATGCATATTCTTATTTGATCATAGGACTCTTTTGGTTAGTTAAATCATCAATCAAGATAAGAGATATAATATGCATAAAATCCGTGATTACTCAAACCTATACCTTCATGATTCTTCTGGTTAGTCATATCATCAATTACAATATGCATACAACCATGACTATTCAAACCTATGACCTCATGAATAATCATTATCAACAACACAACAGTATAAGATCCTAACACAAGGTAGGATTCTATCTTGATATAGGAAAAACATACCTAGATTAGCATGCTAGCTAGTTATGTCTAACATACTCACATGATGTCTTCTTGTTCTTCTTCAATGACTTGTGCTAGTAACCTGTATATCTCATAGGTTAACCATTATAAAACCAAGTTATACATACCTTGTAAATGGATCTTCTATGAGATCCATGACAATGGATGAATCTTTGTCCTCATGTCATCATGATCATATGTTCTTGAACCAGAACATGATTTGTCTTTCTTGGTGTACCTTTCATGTTAGTAGACAACATAAACCTCATACAACACCATAATGCATTAGTACAATCATAAGTGTCAACACCCTAATCAATGAATATTTTCTATCGTGCATTCATAATTTTATTAAGGTGATATGACAAGTCTAAAATCAAGATTGTACTAACCGTAATAACATGAAGACAAACATACCATAAACTTAATCATGAACAAATCTCAAAACATACCTCGATGAGTCATACCTGTCGAAATCGCTTGTAATCTTCTTATGTAAGGCCTTAGCCTCATCTCCCTCTGAAACAGGAACTTCTTCACTTATGCAGGTGACCAATCCATCTTCTTCTAGGATTAACCCAATCCACTTGATTTGCAAGAACTAGACCTAGAGCTAGAT
This sequence comes from Larix kaempferi, assembly GCA_027924585.1. NCBI lineage: Eukaryota > Viridiplantae > Streptophyta > Pinopsida > Pinales > Pinaceae > Larix > Larix kaempferi. Next base: position 3,417,003 of record BSBM01000125.1, on the reverse strand, counting down.
ATGGGTTTGTCAGAGAAACCCCAAAAATTCAAACTTTGAATTTCAAACTTCTGAAAGGATAGAAATATGTGCCTTGATGAGCTGATCAAACTGGTATATTCAGAATTTGAAAACTGCAAAGTTTCACTCCTCAATTTTGCCTTTGAAACTTCCGGATTCATTGGACGTGACCCGGAACTGGGGTTTGATGAAGCCCACTCTTCTGCCCAATCAAAAGGTTTGATCCAAAGCTCTAAGATTCTATTTTTTTGAGGAGCTTCCAGCTGTGGTCATAGATTTCAAAAAATTCCCATTTTTACAGAAGCCCTAATTTTCCACTTTTCTGATCAAAGTCCCGAACTAGGGTCTGATCAAGCCTGGCCTTCTTCCCAACCAAAAATTCTGATCCTGGTCTCTAAATTTTTATTTTGATGAGTAGCATTCAGCCGTGGTCTCCGATTACAAAAATTCCAACTTTCTCCAAAGCCCTAAATTCCGGAAGCCATGAATGAAGGTACTAAAAAATAATTCTGTTTTGACATAAATATGTACCTGATTGTTTCTAGTGTAACTCTGAAATTTTTGATCCACAGGGTCTGAAAAAGTTTCCTGAGATAGCCTGACCTGTTATCTTTCCATCCTGATAGGTCTGACCTCAATTGGATTCTCTGAGAGAGAGTTATGCCAAATGTGGCAACATGACCTGTTTTGGGATAATACAGGAGAGCGAACTTGTACGGCATGCCACGTGTCAATGTTTGAACTTCGGTCCCTGAAAAATTTTCTTGAGATATCTCGCCCTGTTATCTTTCCATATTGATAGGTCTGACCTCAATTGGACTCTCTAAGAGAGAGTTATGCCAAGTGTCGCAACGTGACTTGTTTATGGGATAATACAGGAGAGCGAACTTATACTGCGTGGCACATGTCACTGGTTCAACTTCAGCCTCTAAAAACTTTTCCTGAGATAGTGAAGTCTGTTTACTACCTTTCACTTTTTACTAAATTTCATTTGGAGATTCCTATCCCAAGTTATGACCTTTTTCCCAAGGTCACCTGATTTTGACTCAGATCTGGAAGAGGCAGACACCCTATATTGTACAGATCATAAATCACAAAGTACAACGAATTAGAGGTTTTCCTTTGGACACACAGTACATGGGGATTTAATATTCGACCTGTAAAGATTTCAGATCCGAAAACTTCACCAAATCGGATTTATAGCGAAAGTGCTACGATGACTGGTTTTTGCTATATCAAGCCCTAGCATCGTAAGTGCAACAAGTGTCATACATGTCATATCATGCCTTCTTTCAGGCTAGCTCTGATACCATGTTAAATTTTCAAAATTCACTTCAATCTGATCTAGGATCTTAACTGAGAGAACAACATGTACAGCATATCTACAGCATATCAATCATGGAGACAATAATGCAAGCACACAAGAGACACAAAGATTTACTTTGGGAAAACCATAAAGGTGAAAAACCCCAATAACTTTCTCAGAGATAGATAGAGCAATGATACAACCCAAGAGATAGACATATCCTAGCAGCAGATCCTCCTCCACCATAAGTGCGCCACTCCTCCTTAAGTGCATGAGTGAGAAGTGAGTGATCAAATAGAGTGCCTCTCGCACTCTATTTATACTTGACTTGACTTGCCTTTTACATAAATCATGTAGGCTCGAACTTAACCACATAACATAATGCTGACTGGGCCGACCCCAATAGGGTGGTCTAATAACCCTTTGACCCACATGACTTATACAGGGCCGACCCCAACAAGGTGGTCTAATAACCCATCAAGTATAAGTTACGACATTTACAATATAAATGACGACACTTCCGTATAGAGGAATAATACCATCTCTATAGGAGTACATACAACATATATGAAATACATTCCGAAGTTACATATACATCAATAGAACTCCTCCTTAACGGCGTCGACAAAATCATCCCAAGTGGGGTCTATCCTGAATAGTTAAGACTCTTCTCCTCCTTACCTCTCGCAGTACCCATCCCACCAGTCTTTGACATGGGGGAGGGACTTAAGGAGCACGAATGTGATCTTTTCATTGTCGAAAAAATTTTGAACAGAGAAGTAACCCTCTAAAATATTTAAACATTTCTCCAAAGGATCTGCATCTATCTTTCCTTCAAATAAGCGAATGTCAAATTTAACTTGTACCTTGAACGGAATTGCACCCCTGAAATGACTGCTCGTTGAAGGTGCATATGTCGTCGTCGCCATTCTTCGAAGGATCTGGGTGAAATTATCCATCATCTCGGTCCTCTATCCCACGGGGGATTCCTTGAGAAACATCTTAATAGGATCTTCTGCTCCGTCATCTCTCTTTTGTTCACCCTCCATGTGAGTCTTCTTGGACCGAGGAGAGGGGTTTTCCCCAAGCTGAACTAGTTCGAGACCCAACTCTCGATATTTAGATCTCGTCAGTGACATGCACTGAGAAACAAAAAGAGCGTAACGCTCTGATACCACTGATCCAAATTTATGTGAGAATGAAATGAAACAACATAAATGTATTCACATACAAAGATATATGGCAAGAAACACACTGATATGGTAAACTCAAATTCTATTAAATGGATGAAACAGAACAAACTGTACAATAAAATCAGCTAGAATGGTGGTAGCTATATCTTTGAGAAGAGATGTGGCGGCTACGCTCATTCGTGACAAGATGAATATAAGACAAGGCTGAAATAGCCTATTTATCATCAGCATGAGGGAAAGAACCCTAAACATCCAAAATCCTAACCCTAGAAGATGAACCGTCATAAAGTTTGCGGACCCAAGGTGGTTAGTTGAACAATCAACTTCCCGGGGTCATAATGTTTGCATACAATCTTTGTTTTGGGTGCTCGATAGTCTGTTGGAAAGGTCTATACAATATTTACAACTTTCGATTGGGATCCATGCATGCCATTCATAGCCATTTCCCCCCAAATATCCAAAAAACATCGTTTAGGGCCTCAAAACGGCCCCTGAAGTTTGGGACTCGAAAAACTGTAGAAACATTACTAGAAAACTACCAAAATAGAAATTTGTTTTGAGCCAGTGGAATAGGTGGGTGGTAACCTATATCAATCTGGATCAGTCCTCCCTTGTTAGGAACCAATGGTCTCCATTTCATTGAGTGCCCCCATCAAATGGGGAAATTTCTGCTGAACTTGACTCCTAGTGAGCCACTTGCCTTGGTGGAGTAGTTGGCCTGCTTTGACAACCCGATATAGTTGGATTTTCTGTTGGCAAGTGCCCTTAACTTGTGTGTCTATGATATGATCAATAGTTTCTTGTTCCATGCAGTCAAGATTAAGTTCTGTAGGTGTCAATTGCTATGCCACTTCCGGGGTGTCTGAAAATGGTGGAAAATATGGGAGAAGGAGCTCCACATTGAATACTGAGTGCAGGCCAAGGAATGGAGGAATGCTTAATTCGAAGTCATTGTCACCAAATTCCTTTGTGATGGTGTATGACCCATATCGAAGTGGACGAAGCTTGAAATGGGGTCATGTGAGCCTCTCTTTCTGCAAATGCAACCAAACCTTATCACCCACCTAAAATTTTTGTGGAACCCGATCCTGGTCATGTCGTTCAACAAATCTGGTGGACTTATCAGCCTCAGTCTGAGCATGGGAATATTCCCCCTGTGTGGATGCAATGGGTAGAGATACATCAATTAGGGCCAGTGGTTGGAACCCCAGGAACACTTGAAAAGAACTGTGACCGGTAGAGCTATGAAGGGATATTTGATAGCTATGTTGAACATAAGGAAGGCTCTCATCCCATGTGCGAAGATGTTTAGAATTGTACATTCTCATAATATGAACAATCATCTTGTTGAATACCTATGTTTTTCCATCGGTCTGGGAGTGGAAGGAAGTCAATTTAGTGAGCTTGGTATCCATCAATGACTATAGGATGGACCAGAAAGTTCTTAGGAACCTGTTGTCCCGATCTGAAATGATAGTTTATGGCAGCCCAAAATGAACCCAAATGCGCTCAAAGAAGATCTTCGCAATGGCTTTGGCAGAGATGTTCTTCTTCCAAGCTATCAAAATGGCCATCTTAGAGAATCGATCCATGACCAAAAACACACACTCATCACCATGCTTGGTTGAAGGTAGTCCAGACATGTAATCCATGGATATGGATTCCCATGGCCCATTAGGAGTGGGAAGAGTGGTGTACAATCCCTGTTTTTCAATGGCAAGTTTCGCGATGGCGCAAGTAGTGCAGGATCTGACATATCGACCGACATCTTCTCGCAAGTTGGGTCGATAAAATACTTCTGCAATATGGCCACTATCGTTTCGGTGCCGAAGTGCCCTACCACCCGACTGTAATGCGCTTCCTGAATCATCTTCGCACACTCGCTTGAAGGAACACTGAGATGGCCCAGGTGGCACAACAATCCTTCTTTGAGATGAAATTCTACCATGGGTGTGTCTGCCCATAGGGATTGATAGATGGGAGAAAACTCAGTATCACTATTATATAGTTGAGGCCACCTAGAGGCCTCATGGCCACAAGAGTTGAGCACAGTGGTTAATGCTGCCACTGGAGGTCGACTGAGGTAATCAGTGACTTGATTGTTGCTGCTCTTCTTATATTTAATGTTCAAGTGGAATTATTTCAAGTAAGTGGACCATTTCTGGTGGTGGTCATTCTGTAACTTTCCTTGGGTTTTCATGAACTGTAGGGGCTTGTGGTCAGTGTGGATGACTGTTTCTTTTCCAAGGATGTAATGCTTCCATTGGTGGTAGGCTTGGACAATGGAATACATTTCCTTTTCATAGGTGGGTTACTTATGGACTGCATGTGAAAGTGTCTCACTATGATATGCCATTGGATGGCCATGCTGAGTGAGGACTACACCAACAACGTAGTTTGAATCACCTGTCTCAATTTCAAAGGGTTGTTGCATATTTGGTAAGGAAAGGAAAGGACCCGAACATAAGCGTTTATTGAGCTCCTCAAATGCTTGTTGTTGTGGCTTGGACCAAATTAAATTCTCCTTAGATCCCCCTTTTGTCACATGGATATGGGACCAAGCAATATTAGAGAATCCCAACACAAATCTGCGATAGAAGTTGGCAAGGCCTAGGAAGCTGCGAATATCTATGAGAGTTTTCAGGGTTGGCCAATCACGAATGGCTTAGATCTTGGCCGGATCCAAATGAACACCATGTCTATCCACTATGTATCCGAGATAATGAACCCTCTCCATGCCAAATGAGCACTTCACTAGATTGGCATATAACTTGTGTTGTCATGGGGTGCTGAGGACCTAGTGGATATGTTGCAAATGTTCCGCCCATGTTCTATTGTAGATGAGGATGGCATCTAAATATACGACCACAGAATAATTGTTGAATGGACGTAGGATATCGTCCATCATCCTCATGAAGGTTTTTGCAACATTAGTTAATCTGAAAGGCATGACCAACCACTCAAAAATGCCTTCTCAAGATTTGAAGGCAGTCTTCCAAACATCGGTATGCTCAATTGGCACTTGATGATAGCTAGACTTCAGATCATCTTGTTGAAATATTTGGAACCCTTGAGCTGGTAAAGAAGTTCGTTGATCCGGGGAATGGGATACTGATTCTGGACAGTGATCTTGTTTAGAGATTGGTAGTCAATACAGAGTCACCATGTCCCATATTTCTTTTGTACCCAAACAATTGGGCTCCTACAAGGTGAGGAGTTGGGTTGAATGTGACCCTTTTGGATTAAATCTTGAATTTGGCGTTTGATTTCTTCATTTTCCATGAGGGAACACCTGTATACCAGCCTGTTAGGTAAATTCACATTGTTTACTAACGCGAAACGTCTTGTCCCCGGCTCAGCCAACGAATATTGTATGGTTGGGGATGTGGAACTATCGGAAGCTTCAATATTTCCACGACATCGACTGAGATGAGATTCTTATGGCTACCACTATCAATAATGAAATGTAGTGGATTTATTTGCACCCATAGTTGAGAATGGAAGAGGCGCTCCCCTTTTTCTGGCTCCTTAGACTCTTCTGGTTGGATATTTGCAGTTGTGATGGTGGAACTCGGTTCCGCGTCAATAATATGATTTCCCCTTTCTTTCTCTACATCAGAGTCTAAGTCAGAGTCTAGATCCATGGATTTCATCTCAGCCAACAAGGATTGTTTTGAGCATCATTCATCAGTGTTGTGCTAGGGGATATTGTGGAATTCGCACCACTTTCCAGTGTCCTTCTTTGATTTCCCATTACCCTTCTTTGCGTGCGACTTGGGTTGGTTGTCAGGGATTTTTCGGTCCTTGCTTTGTCCTGTTCCTTGTGAACTAGGTCCACCTTTTCCAAGATTTTGTTGTTGATTTGCAGACCCAAAATCCTGCTTATTCGTTTTCTCAAACTTTTGCTCAATCTTGACAGCATACTGATAAGTTTCTCCTAGTGAGGATATGTTTAGGAAATCCATATCTGTCTGAATGTACCTGTGCAGGACACTGCGGTACTTTAGTTCCATGTTTCGTTTAGAGTCTCTAATACCCATTTTGGAGCGTAGGGTATGGAACATGTTGGTAAAATCTAGCATTGTCTAATCTCTCACCTGGCGCAAAGTTGTCCTCTTACTGTACTGGTCATCATAGTTTCTAACTACGTATAACTCCTCCTTGATGGCGTCGACAAATGCCGCCCAAGTGGGGTCCATCCTGAATAGTTCAGACTCTTCTCATGCTTTCCCCTCGCAGTACCCATCCCTCCAATATCTGACATGGGGGAGGGACTTAAGGAGTGCGAATGTGATATTTTCATTGTCGAAATTTTTTTGAACAAAGAAGTAACCCTCTAACATATTTAACCATTTCTCCAAAGCATTTGCATGGGAAGATTCCAAACTTTCATGGACCTATTGGCGGATGCGCTAGATTCGTTCAACAAATCTGGTGTTCTTATCATCCTCAGTTTGAGCATGGGAAGATTCCCCCCGTATGGATGCAATGGGAAGAGATACATCAATTGGGGCTAGTGGTTGGAGTCCCAGGCACACTTGAAAAGGACTTTGGCTGATAGAGCTATGAAGGAATATGTTATAGCTATGATGAACATAAGGAAGGCTCTCATCCCATGTGCAGGGATGTTTATAATTGTACACTCTCATAATATGCACAATCATCTTGTTGACTACCCTCTTTTTCCCATCGGTGTGGCGGTGGAAGGAAGTCGATTTAGTGAGCTTGGTCTCGTTCAATGACCATAGGATGGACCAGAACGTGCTTAGAAACCTACTGTCCTGATCTGAAATGATAGTTTGTGGCAGCCTAAAATGAACCCAAACGCGCTTGAAGAAGAGCTTAAAGAAGAGCTTAGCAGTGGCTTTAGTAGAGATGTTTTTCTTCGAAGATATCAGAATGGCCATCTTAGAGAAGTGATGCACAACCACAAATAGACAGTCATTACCATGATTGGTTGAAGGTACTCCGGACATGTAATCAATGGATATGGATTCGCAGGGCCCATCACGAGTGGGCAGAGGAGTGCACAACCCATTTTTTTGTATGGTAGGTTTCGCGATGGCACAACCAGTGTAGGATTTGATGTATCGTCCGACATCTTATCGGAGCTTGGGCCAATAAAATACTTATGCAATATGGCCACTGTATTTTCGGTGCCGAAGTGACCTGCCACCCGACTGTAATGCGCTTCCCAAATAATATTCGCATGCTCGCTTGAAGGAACACAGATCTGGCCCAGGTGGCATAACAATCCTTCTTGGAGATGAAAGTCTGCCATGGGTGTGCCTACACATAGGGCTTGATAGATGGGAGAAAACTCAAGATCACTGCTATATAGTGGAGGCATCGTGGCCACAAGAGTTGAGCACTGTGGTGAGTGCTGCTACTGGAGGTTGACTGTGGAAATCAACGACTCGATTGGTGTTTCCTTTCTTATATTTAATGTTCAAGTGGAATTGCTGCAAGTAAGTGGACCACTTCTGGTGGCGGTTATTCTATAACTTTCCTTGGGTTTGCATGAACTGTAGGGGCTTGTGGTCTGTGTGGATGACCGTTTCTTTTCCAAGGATGTAATGCTTCCATTAGTGGCAAGATTGGAGAATGGAATACATCTCCTTGTCATAGGTGGGGTACTTACGAGCTGCATCTGAAAGTGTCTCATTGTGATATGCCACTAGATTGTCATGCTAAGTGAGGACTGCACCAACATCATAGTCCGAAGCATCTGTCTCAATCTCAAAGGGTTGTTGCAGATATGGTAAGGAAACGACAGGCATCAAACATAAGCATTGCTTCAACTCCTCAAATGCTCTTTGTTGTGGCTTGGACCAAATGAACTTCTCCTTAGATCCCCCTTTTGTGACCTGGCTAAGGGACCAAGCAATATTATAGAATACCAATGCAAATCTGCGATAGAAGTTGGAAAACCTAAGAAGCTGCGAAACTCTATGAGAGTTGTTGGGATTGGCCAATCACGAATGGTTGGATCTTGGTCGGATCCATATGAACACCATGTTCATCCATGATGTATCCAAGATACTGAACCCTCTCCATGCCAAATGAGCACTTCTCTAGATTGGCATATAACTTTTGTTGTCGCAGGGTGCTGAGGATCTGGTGGATATGCTGCAAATGTTCTGCCCATGTTCTGTAGTAGATGAGGATGTCATCTAAATATATGACCACAAAAGAATTGGTGAATGGTCGTAGGATATCATCCATCATCCTCATGAAGGTCGGTGTAGCAATAGTCAATCTGAAAGGCATGACCAACCACTCAAAAATTCCTTCCCGAGTTTTGAAGGCAGTCTTCCAAACATCGGTCTGATCAATTGGCACTTGATGATAGCCATATTTCAGATCAATCTTGCTGAAATATTTGGAACCCTTGAGTTGTTCGTCGTTGATCCGAGGAATGGGATACCGATTGCGGACTGTAATCTTGTTTAGAGATCAGTAGTTATTACAAAGGTTCCATGTCCCATATTTATTCTGTACCAACACAATTGGGCTCCCACAAGGTGAGGATCTGGGTTCAATGTGACCCTTTTGGATTAAATATTGAATCTGGCATTTGATTTTGCATTTTCCATGAGGGAACGCCTGTTTACTGTCCCATTAGGTAAAGGCGCACCAGGTATCTGTTGGGCACATCCCAAGTACAAGATTTTTTTATGGCGAAAGTACAGTTAGGCGAGGCCTAACATTGACCAGTTTTTGGAGAAGCAACTCCACAATTCTCGAGGGAGGGTATGGAGCGAAGCGAAGTTGATAGGAAAGGACTTGTCCCCTTAGTAAAGACGAAGTACTAAGGACAACCAGAGGTAGTTTAAGCAACTAAGGATGAAGCGACGAATTGACAACTACAAGATGAAAGAGTAAAGAAGCGGAATGGTGCAAAGGACACGCCATTGTAGATTCAGAGCCGCGTGCTTAGAGATACACTGTCAGAAGAAGCGTTAGAGTCATAAGAAGTAGCGCAAAAGGAAAACGGAGTTACAACGAAGTTAAGGAAAAGCATGGTCGACCGGAGAACCAAGTTGTTTTGGGTTTAAGGGTACTATGGGGGTTGGCCCATAGTTATTGTAATATGTGACCTTCAGGCACATCTATATAAAGGGTTATTTTTGTATAAGGAAGGGTTAGAAGGTTAGATGTTGATTGGGTTAGAGAGCTAGATCTAGACTGATAAAGAGATCTAAGAGAGAAAAGACTCTGCAACTGAGTGTGCAGAGATGTATTGTAGAGAAGAGTCTGCAACTGATTGCATAGACTGGAACTGTTACCCCTTCCAAGTAATATAAGAACAGTTCCCGTAGACGTAGCTCCCATATGGGGGGTGAACCACGTAAATCCTTGTGTTATGTGTATGAATTTATGATGTGCTTTGTGTTCATGTTATGGTATGTTTATGTATTTTCTTTCATATGTATGTGAATGGGAATCATATGTTAAGTAAGAAGAACACATGTGTATGAATGTTGAGAAGTAAATTTAAGTATGAATAATGTGTAGTTATAAGATAAAAGTAAACAACAATTCAACGAAGTCTGTAGGTTGCTGATAACAACGAAGTGTGTGGTTGCGAGATCATATACCACATCTCCGCATCACCACAGTTACAGAAACCTAATTTTGAAACCCCCCATCTTCTCTTCAGGTGAGACTTCATCCTATCTCAAGTTGATGCCGAAAGGGCCAGTGAAAGTGGTATTTGTTGGGTCTAAAGGAACTTCGTCGAACCCGGGTCATCCCCAGAAAGAAAACAGACCAACGAATGGTTCCATTGTCGACTTTGGTCTTATCGTGCCGGTGATGTGCGATGTTGATGTGTCATCCTAGAAGAGAAGAGAACCAACAAATGGTTCTGTTGCTACGCTATATATATATGTAGTTAAGCATACCAACAAATGGTTCCATGTCGTGCTTGAACTGATATTTTGGTGATGTGTCATATTGATGTGGAAATCAAAGAAGAAATAAATATAGAACTGGGTAATCCAGACAGAATGTGAGTTTGTGAAGAAAGAAAACAAACATTTGCATCTTACCACAGAACAATGGTTGCAGAGGTATATATTCACTTACTTGCATGAAGTTTTCTTCACATATTTTTCTAATGAGCTACATGAGTGGATATTAAGGATAGCAGAATGAAAAACAAAACAAAACAAAAAAATTAGGGTGCAGAACCTACAGTTTGGAGTCCATAGTTGATTCTGAGGATTAAAGGGATTGGCAACCATATTTCAAGAGGAGTAGAATTTTGGTTGGATAGCTTATTGGAAGGCTATATTACAAATTTTGTTGTGTACACTTTGAAGTCTTACAGCAGACTAGAAGTATTTTTTTCCAAGTATTTAGAGGTAAGTACCTAAAAAACCTGAGTTTTTGCATTAAAATGTTATTAGTTGAAAAAGGTGTCTTAAGAATGGAATCAGATTCCTAGGATTTGAGTCTGTAATGTTCAAAAACATAGATAGTGACACAGACGAATACATGGGAATTTTGCGTAGTGTAAAAATATATAAAGTTAGAACTAGAAAGAGGTCTCGTGAAGTTGAACCTCACACATTCCTAGAAAATGAGTAAGGAAGTGATAGAAATTCATATCAAGTTGAGTCTGATAATGAAACAGAGCCTAGACACATTGGCTATCAACCTATTACTCCACAGAAACCTATAGTTGAGGAAAAAAATATTAGATATCACAGAACACTAGTAATAGTAATACTGCAGGAGCAAGCACTCAGAATCAGCCAAGTAGTGGTGTACCTCCATAGTTTCAAAACCCTACACCTCCTAGAAGAAGGATGACAAACAACATAAAGCTACTTGTTTTTAAAGGAATTAGTCTAGAAGATCCAGAGCAACATTGGTTTCTCTGTGAAGCTTTCTGTAACGTTAAGCAAGTACAATACGATGCTATAAAACAAGCTCAACTAGTCACCACATTCAGAGACAGATCTTTAACATGGTTCATGAAATATTATGTTGGACAAAATAGAACACTATTTGATATCAAAACTGCGTTGATTAGAGAATTTAAGAATCCTAAATCAAAATCTCAGTGCATTAGAGAACTAAAAGAAATAAAACAGAAACCTAATGAGACTGTGTGGGAGTTTGATAAAAAATCCAAAGCCTTGTTGGATCAAGTTAGCTTTGAAATAGCACCGCAACAGCATCAAGAAAGGTTCATAGCTACGTCGTTTCCCCATATTAGATTACCATTGATGCAACAAAAGGTAACCTCATAAATAGAAGCATTGGAAATTGCGATGAAGCTAGAAGCTTCGCCCATAGGAGAAACCATGATAGGAATGGTACAGATACAAACACAGCTAGAAAAACTAACATTATAGTTACAATATATGAAGTAAAAGAAATAAGAGAAGGGGTTTGGTGCACTAAATGTAAAGGAGAAGGACATTCCAAGGAACACGGTCCTATCTTCAGAGAATACCTCACTAGTGGGTAGCCGAATCCATTAAATCAACCTCAAGGACCATGGTGCGATATTTTCTGTTGTAGAAGACATCGCACAGAGGACTATTACCTACTTCAGAAGTATGTACAGACACCAAAGAACCTGTACTGCACATTTTGTAAGTCATTTGGCCATGATGATACCAACTCTAGAGCATATGACCTCATGATAGAAAGAAAACATGATGTCTACAGAGTCCAAGGAGAAACACATAACAATAATTAAAATGTGCAATATGATCAAGGAACATATAGAGGACGTGGTGGATTTAGAGGAAGAGGGCGTCACACGGGCCAAGGACGAGGAAGAGGTCAGATTGTTTGCTATAACTGTGCTCAACTTGGACATTTATCAAGAGACTTTCAAAACCCTTGCACTACTTGTAAGTATTATAAATAATTTGACCATATCATTGAAGCATGTCCCATTTTTCTAAGAAAAATGCAAGAAAAAAGACCAGAATGACAGAACTAGAATATTCAGATGATCGCAGCTGAGAAAATAAATGAAGATCGCAAAATCCATGTTGTAACACGAAGTGGATCTTTGACAGGAAATGACAGGACGAATGAAGATTCGACTTCTGACGATCACATAAATAGACCAAATCCTACTGATGGACCTTGGGTAAGAAAAGTTGTGGGAAAAATGCTTGCATTCAACCCTAACCAAGAAAAAAAGGTATACATTGAAGCAAGAAAAGGATTTCAGGACTCAGAAACTTTGACCACAAGGATCCAATTGCGAAGCGATCGGAAACTTGTATTAGATATTCCAACCTCGTATGATGGATCACAAAATTCGCCAGAACAGACAAGTCCTATCACATAGTTTCTACAAAGTTGCATAAAGTTGTTGAGGCATGAAAACGCCGCAGGGGAATTACAGAACATGTTGGGACATTATGAACAGTGTAATACAGTAAACGATGCACATAGAGCCATCCATCATATCAAGAACCATAGAAGGATAGGAAGATAAATGAGGCTAAGCACGCAGATTGGAGATTTTGAAATGAACCAGGTCATTCTCGACCTAGGCTCAGAGGTGAACGTGGTAACAAAACAAACATGGGAACATATGAGGAAACCAAAGTTATCTTGGTCTCCTATACAATTGAGATTATCTAATCAGCAGAAGGTTATACCTTTTGGAGGCTATCAAGTGTTCCCGTTGACATTGATGGAGTGCAAAGTAAAGCAGACTTTGAGGTCATTGAGATCATAGATGGCAGTAATCCTTATCCTGCATTGTTGGGGATTGACTAGGCAATTGATAACCTCACAATTATCAACTTGAAGAAAAAACAAATGATATTTGAAGGACTGAATATCAGGGTTATCGCACCAGTGGATCCTTCACAAGGAACAAGGTATGTTGAACCAGTAAGAGAAGAATGCAAAGCTCAAGAACTTGATAGTATCTATAAGATGACAGTGAATCAAGAAGATTACACTAATCCTATAGATGATGAAACATTGATCTAGAGATGTGAAATTTCTTGTGTATAAGAATCAACGCAGGACCAGAGAAATGGAAGAGCCAAATGCATGAAGTACTGGCTAGACGATGTGCGAAGATAACAAAGTCATTGCGTTGGATTGGAACAGAGGTAAGTTCAATTCCTACTTATTATGGTTTGAGTAATATCCATGCATTCCTTCATGAATATTTAGCATCAGTTTCAGATGAACATAAGCTAGCAACTTTAGATATAGCATTGCGAGCTACACCTGCTAGGTGGTGGGTTGCGCACAAAGACAACCTGAACACATGAGAAGAATGTAAGCACTTAATGGAAATGATATTTGCAGAAAAAATTGAGGTTGTACAAGAAAAATACAATGGACAGCCTGATCCTATAGATCATATAGAGTTTTGTTTGAAAGCATAGATGCATATACCAAAGACAGAATGGGTTCATATGTTTGTGCACACATTGGATCAAATACCAAAGAACTGGTATACAGAAGCAAAAATTTGCAAAGGCACAACAGATTGGCACATGATAATAAAGAACTTTCAATCAACATTAAGTTTTGAGGATGATTGTCCGAGCGTCAATGAGTCTTTATAGATCATTAAAAATAATAAATTTGATGATGTCTCGTTGCCTATGTATAAGAAACCAAACTATGCAATATAGTTGGAGCATTCCCTTGAATGTTATAACTTCATACTAGACGAAGATGAAGATGAAGACCCTCGCGATGTGAATATACCTGAGTCTAAAGGAAAACACGATGTACAAGGACTTGATTTAGAAATTCTAGATCCAATTAAACCCTATGAAGACCAGAAAGATCAATATTAGTACCAATGATGAACCAAAGTTTGGTTCTATTGGGGATTACTGGGATGAAGAACAATAGGACAGATCACAAACCTACTGCGCGAATATCAAGATTTGTTCCCTACCAAGTTTTCTGAAATGAAAGGCATTTTAGGTGACTTGGGAGTTATGCAAATACCTCTCAATCCTGATGGGAAGCCTATTAAGCAAAGACCTTACAGATTGAACCCTAGATATAAAGAAAGAGTCAAAGTAGAAATTGTCAAAATGCTTGAGGCAGGAATCATTAAACCAATAGAAGAATCAGAACAGATAAGTCCCATGGTAATTCAAGATAAGCAAGCTAAAGATGAAATCAGAATTTGTGTGGATCTCAGAAAACTGAATGATGCATCTCTGCATGACCCATTTCCTACTCCATTCACAAGAGAAGTGCTAGATAACGTAGGTGGACAACAGGCATACTCCTTCACTAATGTATTTTCGGGCTACCATCAGATCAGAATTCCTATAGAAGACAGAAACAAGACTACATTTGCTACTAAATGGGGATCATTTCAGTACATTGTTATGCCTTTTGGATTGAAAAATGCACCTGCTATCTTTACAAGAGTGGTTGTAGCTGCATTTAAGGATTATATTAATAAATTCTTAGAAGTTTACTTTGATGACTGGACAGTATTTGGCCTTTTGAAGGACCATCATGCAAACTTAAGAATGATGTTAGCAAAGTGTAGACAGTATTAAATTTCCTTGAACTTGAAGAAGTGTGTCTTCTGTGTTCCTTATGGTATTTTATTGGGACACATAGTATGTAAGTAAGGATTGATGGTTGATCCAACAAAGATAGCAATCATAGTAAATCTTCCAGCACCTAATTCAGTTAAGCAGCTACACACTACATTGGGGCACACATGATACGATAGAAAATTCATTAGAGGATATGTGTAGATCATTGCGCCTATGGAGAAACTATTGAAGAAAGAAGCGAAGTACAATTGGACTTAAGATTTCCAAAAAGGATTGGACACACTGAAAGAGAAAATGGTTGTTACACCTAAATCTTTCCATCATGACAGTCAGTGTAAACATTCCCTGAAGTTCCTTTGACTGAGTCATCAACTTGGAAGAGATGCAAACCTTTTCCTCCTAGGTTTTGAGAGGTCGTCGTTGATCATATTAATGCAACCTGCAACGTCGCAGGTTTTCCTATTGCAGACTGCAATGATGTCAGTTAATTGGATAAAGGAGCATCTTTGAACCCATTCTCGAAGGTAGCTGATGTGGATCCCTATCCCTATCCTATAGGGGAGATGGAATTCGGTTCCCTAGCCCTTTGGTGATATCCCTATCCTCTCTCCTACCATATCTCAACCTACCCTATCCTCTTAGTCCTATATAAGTGAAGTTCATTCCCATTCCAAAGGAAGGAAGCCTATAGTACTTGCATGCTGGTGAAATTAGCTTAGAGATCTTTATTAATCTCTTGGGAGACCTATACTTCCTTTGGAGGCTTTGGCATTGGCTTGATTGGAGAAGGATTGCTACGTTAAGCCTTGGTTGTAATCACTTCCTTATATGTACTTTCCCTTTATATACAGTAATACAAATGTTTTCCCCCAAATGTTGTTGCATTGATAATGTTTGTGTAGTTTGCCTGCTTAACTGCTTACTTAGATCTGTTATTGTTTAGATGCATTTTACTACTTGTGTTGTTCTGTATGTCTTGACAGGTTTTGCAGCTGATATCTGAAGACCATAAAGCTTGGAACAAACATCAAGGAGAAAGTATCCACGATCTAAAAGGTAAGGCATCTAGTCACTTGATCTCTAATTAGATCTAGGAAAGTCATTTATATTCTGTCTCATTTGTTCTAGTCTTGCATTAAGCTAGGGAGATCACGCCTTGAGTCTTCTCTTGGTAGATTGTCCGATAAAAAAATTGGCGACCATACTGGGGAAGAACATTGTTCTTAGTTTTCAATTTGAATCCCATTTTCATTTGATTTCTTTTTGCGAGCCATCTCATTTTCCTCCTAAGTATTTTTCACCATCAGATCTTCACTTTGAAGAGTCCGTTTTCCTCCTATGAGTCTGTACTCACAATCTTTAAACCATTCAATTGCTCATTTCTTGAATATTTGTTGATCCTAGAGTTTGGATCTTGTTCGTCGCAGGGCAGTGGAACCAGAGCATCGATCTGTCATTTTTTGCATTTTGCTTCTCTGTCGTCGCAGTTGGCCCACTAGTGACCTACGACGGTCGCTCTATGTATGAACACACACTGCACCGATCTGTAAAATTTGATACAAGGGCATCCCCCCTCCATTTTTTGAGATGAGTTTTGTTTTGGTGTGCAAACCCCTCTGTGCTACAAGATCCAGTCAGAGACCTTCTTTTTGATTTTTGTGTTGAAAGTGTTTGGATTTCATGTGGATTTGTATTGGGTCCCATTTTGACAAGCTTAAGTTTGGTAGTGGTGGACACTTTGACTTCCCCCACCTTCATCCACTTAACCCTTTTTTCCCTCCTCTCCTCACCTCATCTGATCTTTGCATTGGATCTGACCCCGAACTTATTTTTGCACTTGTCATTTAGCTTTGTTTGCATTCAGTTGTTTGTTGAGTGTCTTGAGTGTTTTCAGTTCACATGAGTGCTTGTCATTCTCTTCAGAATTTCCTGAGTGTTTAGAGTGCTGCAAATCAACTTTCTTTTCAGTTTTTCATGCTTAAAAATATCATTGTTATCAAGTTGTTATCTTGGCATATCATTGAAAAATTAAAGGTGCATCATTTTTACTGTTTTCAAGTGCATTTGAAAATTGTTGTAGAAATTTGTTCATGCATTGGAACTCATCATTCATTAGTCTTTCGCAAAGTTTGAGAGGAAAATTAATCATTTGTACTTTTCAGGAATTATGAATCATTCATTTTCTTGAAAATTTCAAGTGAGATCAAGTTTTTCAAAAGTGATTCCGTGCTTGGGAAAATTGTATGCATTCTTGGTTTTTTATGCTTTTAAGCCATAATTGTGAAATTGAAAAGTTAGAGTGCTCTAGATAGGAATTCATCTCTTTTCATCTCTTAGTTTTTTATTCAAAAAGACAAAAATAAAATGGTTAGACTTTGGTTTGATGCTTGTTGATTTTTTGTGTTTTGCTTGGAAAAACGGAAAAAGCGAAAAGAATACTTTTGATATCAAATCTGATAGAGTTGGGATTGTGTTGCATTTGGTTGCTTTGTTAAAATCACTTGGAAATAAATTTCTCCCTCCCATATATGAGTCCATCAAAAGAAAAGTATATTTTTTGCATGTAGTTAGGGCTTGCATTATGTTTACATTTATGTACTCACCTCATGCATTCACCTAACCGTCCAGATAAAATTAATGGTAGAACTAGGGTAAAATTTTTAGTAACTTGTGTGTTAAGTTAGAGACGTGTTCCGACGTCGTAAAACGTGGCAGCTTTCATTACTTGCCAGCACTGTATTCCGGGGGTATTGTAGTCTTCTAGGTACCAACCGGTATATTGAAGCTCTTTCACGTACCAACCAAGTATATCAAAGCTCTTTCACATACCCACCAAGTACTTCATGTACTTGGCGTATATCGAAAGGTGTTTCACGTACTTGGTGTATATAGAAAGGTGTTTCACGTACTCAGTAGTATATAGGAATGTCTTGTGCCATACGGTTGTGCATTAGACAGGACCACTACGAATTTGAGCTCCCACGTGCCTTGCGTATATCGGGAGACACCATTAGGATTCCTAAGACCAACTGAGTTAACCTTTTGGCCGTCTTGGAAGAGAAATACACCAAGAACAACACTCGGGGAGATTACTACGCACGTACTGTCCAGGTAGTTGGGTATTTAGGCAAGGGTACGGTCCCAATCCTCCTTGTCGCATTTTACTATTGGACCCTGCGGTATATAGCGATTTGCGAATCCTTGACAATCATGTGAGGTTCCATACTTTTCAATCCACTCCTATCACATAAGTTTGTTGTGGCCTTAGTTTGTGTAGGATTTCTTCTGTACTGCTTTTCTTTTGTTTAGCTTTCCCTAGGAGAAACTTTTTTTTCATTCACTCTGGCTAAATTTCCTTGGAGAAGGTCCCATAGGATTCATAACTTACCGCCCGAATATCCCCTTAACCAGGAGGTAATTTCGAAGGTAAGGATGGACACACAAGCCACGGTCGTGTCACCTGAAGTAGAAAACCCTACTTTGAATATTGGAGCACATATGTTCCCTCCAGATTCACCTGCCTCCCACCCCTCGTAGGGTGAAGAGGCACAAACTTCTACTCCACAAGACTTACCTCCCATTTTACCGAGAGAGCCTGGATCGATGGAATGGATATATCCACCCCAGGATGACCCTGCAATAGCTGTTGGTCCAACAACAGCTTATTGGACATCATCTCTAGGCCACCCAGTGGTTCATTTTTCCATTGCATCCCCATCCAGTTGGCCTACTCCTGAAGAACTCTTCGGACACATTCGTGATCGGTTGGAGCGATTACGTGCTAGGGGTGACGAATTTCGAAGACAAAGTCTTTCACAAAGGGTTGAAGACCCAAGGTTACCTCCTTATCAACCACTCCTAGGTCGTTATTTATCTTTTGACTCACCGAAATCATCCACACAACACGTGACCACTTCTAAACCCGGTCAACCCTCACTTCCTGCACATACACCCCCTAGACATGAGACCAGTTCCATACCTCCAACGACCCAACCTGTTGAAGGACAACAATCCAACACACCTATTACTACCATGGTTACATTACCTGCTCCTCCCCCACCCCAAAACTCGCGAGGAGGATACTCTTTACCCCCTACCTTCCTTATAGGTAATGTTAATCGTACATTAGATAATCAAAAACCGGTGATGGATCATCCCTTAACTAGTGGTCAGCAAGTTGTTGCTGGG
Source organism: Larix kaempferi (assembly GCA_027924585.1). Classification (NCBI taxonomy): domain Eukaryota; kingdom Viridiplantae; phylum Streptophyta; class Pinopsida; order Pinales; family Pinaceae; genus Larix; species Larix kaempferi. The sequence goes on along the minus strand of BSBM01000125.1, from coordinate 3,397,780 downwards.
GGGAAACCCCTGTCTCTTAGCCATAATATTGGAGGAGGGGTTCCCATCGGTCCTTCCATTGGAAATTTCTTACCTCTCGGACCTTCCACTATGGGATTATACCATGTTGGGGGACCATCCCATGTAATTCAACCACCATGGAGTCAAGCATATCCAAGTTATCTTAACCCTGTGTCGAGACAACTCAATCCTGTAAATGCACCCTACGGGATACCTTATCCCGAAAATCCATACACTCTATGGGGGAAGCAAAATGTTTTACAACATGGACCCCCACCCACAGTCCCTTAAGTCCCACCACCCCCATTTGGTCCACCCCCACCTCCCATTGGAGGCGGCGGGCCCACACACAATTCCAGAGAAGGCGGACCTCTACCTTCTAGCAGAGGACCACCTCATTTTGGAAACTTCATCCCACCCCCCCTTGGAGGCGGAGATGGAGGCCCTCCCCCTTCGGGTGGAGTCGGGGGACCACCCCCCCAAGTGGTGGAGGACCATCCCATCTTGGTTGTGGTGGTGGAGGACCATCCCATCTTGGTGGTGGTGGTGGCAGACCATCCCATCCTGGTGGTGGTTGTGGAGGACCCTCCTATCCTGGTGGAGGTGGAGGAGGCAGCCCTTACCCTTCCGGCGGCAGCAGTGGAGCACCCCCTCCTCCCGGCGGAGGTGGTGGCAGTCCACCTTATCCCGGTGGAGGCGGTGGAGGTCCATCCTATCCTGGTGGCAGCAGCAGACCTCCCCCATTTGGAGGTGGCCCACCCCCTCCCAGTGGTGGCAACGGACCCCCACCTTATGGTAACGGACCACCTTATTATGGTAATGGACCACCTTATTATGGTGGCAGACCTACATATGGTCCAAGAAACACACCCCCTTATGGTCAGTTCCCTCTGGGGACACCTTACAACCAGTTGATTCAAGGTCCTACCGGTCCATACATGCCTTATCAGTACTATCAGTACCCCCAACTGAACCAACAGCTTCCATTTTTTGCTACTTTGGACTTACCCGACCTATCTCATCTGACGAATGATCCCATCTTCCATGGGCATAACTAGCCACCCATTTCGATTAAGTTACCTTCAGATATCCCCAAATTTGAGGGCAAGGATGGTGAGGATCCAGAAAACCATGTGATGAAATACCATTTATGGTGTTCATCCAACTCCTTGATGGACGACTCGATCTGTCTTAGGTTATTTCAACGGACTCTCATCGGCCCAGCTGCCAAGTGGTATATTGAACTACCACCCAATTCTTTTCTAGATTTCTACTCTCTTGCTATTTCATTTTGACCCACTTCCAGTTACCCATCCGCTATGAGACTGGTACGGACTTATTGACCTACCTTCGCCAGAACACTGCCACTCATATTTTAGATCATATTCATGAATGGTGGCGAAGATGACATCTTATTAAGGCTCATATTCTCGACCAACTCTTAGCTAACTAGTTCACAAAGTCACTTTTACCTGTCGTAGCTCGAGACGTAGTTATGGGAGGAGCCGTCACTGAGGAATGGGCTATTTCCCATGCCCACTACTTAGACTTGGTCTATGCTTAATCCAACACATTGTATGAAATTGTTCCTGACGCACCTCGCCCTACGTATGATCTCATGAAACCACCCAAGGGACCACAGGCTAAAGGCATCATTGGTTCCCTTTCCTCCCAACCTTCTACTCAAACTGGTGGCTCATTGAACCCCCAAGGTTCTTCCCCATCACCACCACAGGCTAGAAACAACACTACCAAGTCTACAACTCCTGCCTCCACCGAAGAGGTGAATTCTGTGCAATCAACTTCATCTTAGAAGTCGGGTGACAAAGGGAAACCTAAGAAATATTCTAACCAATAGGAGCCCAAGCCCACTCAGGAAGACACCAAACAGAAGAAGAAGTTAAAGTATCCTTATTTGCTGTGTGGGAGAGACCATTTCTCAAAAGAATGTCCCCACCGAGACAAAGTTCATAAGTTTCTCAAGGGAAACTCTACTACCCCAGTTCTCAACGATCCCTTCCCCACTCAGAATCAGCAACTAATCGTGCACACCTCTCCTTCCCAAGGAGAAGCATCCTCGACCGTGCATGTTCTCATGATGCATAGTGAGACCGTAAACTTGAACACGCATTCTCGTTCGTATGACTCCATCCCTTAGAAGGAACCCGTTGGAAGTAATACTGAAAAGGATTCCACTTTGATTCCTGACATCACTGTACCGCATGCTTCTCTCACCATTGAGAATCCCTCTTTAGAGTCAATGTTACGTCCGCCCAAGAGCACGATTCGAAAAGCTATTTTCAATCCCAATGCTTGGGCCGCTCAGAACTACAATATTGTAGAGGATCTAGCACAAGATCCTTGTGCTATGTCGATGCTTGAGGTCTTGCAGAACTGTCCTAACTAGTGCAAGACTCTCCTCACTGCCATCGGCGCAGTTGATCCGGATTCTTCGAATACCATCATGTTTCGTCTTGAGTATTTTAAGCCGAGGCTTTCTCATCAGTTGGCATTTCAAGTTGCCACAAACATTGATGGGAAGACAATCCATCATACCATTTTGGACGAAGGTGCCTCCACTTCAGTCATGTCTATTTCGTGCTGGAGAGCCATAGGCTCTCCCGAGTTGAACCGTTCTCCCACCACCTTGAAAGCATTCGACGGACGTGGATTTCAACCTCATGGGCTGTTACAAGCCTTAGCAGTCGAGTTGGGGGGCAAGACCGCAACCATTAACGTGGAAGTGGTCGCTGCCCCGTTAGATTATAATATTCTGCTTGGTCATAATTGGTTTTACACCATGACTACGGTCGCATCATCTGTCTTCTGCATAGTACAATTCCCCCATCAAGGCCGAATTGTTACTGTCGACCAACTGGATTTCTGTACACCTGACACCGCTACTCATCTGGGCAATAATGTTCCATTACTTGGACAATCTTCACATCCTTATGAGAGCATGGGGGTTGGCCTCATCAAGGACTCATCCCTTATGGGCATTTTTCTGACCTCAGACCCCCCAAATCATGTTTCCACGATGAACATGATCTCCTCCCAGATTTCATCTATCCCCAACTCTACTGATCCATGGCTTGTACCTGATGAAGCCACAACACACCTAATTGGAGACCATATGCCTCTCTCACATGTTGAACTCACTTACGAAGCTATCCATTCAGCCCTGTAGGACCAGTTAGCTATGGCCTCCACCTCCCATTCTCTACAGTGGATGCCATCCCTACTCGATCCCCTGCTTCGGACTTTTCATTCTGATGAGTCCATTATGGAAATCATGAGTGCAGATTGTTAATTTTGAGCATTAATTCAATATACTCTAGGATCTTTACTGAGAGAATAACATGTACAGCATATCAAGCATATCAATCACACCAAGCAATCACATGAGACAATAGACACACAAAGTTTCACTAGGGAAAACCATAAAGGTGAAAAACCCCACAACTTCCTCAAAGATAGAAAGATCAATGATACAACCCAAGTACAAGAGATAGTCCTCCTAGCAGCTACTCCTCCTTCCTCACTTGTGCGCCACTTTCCGATGAGTGTAGAAGTGAATAATGAGATGAGCAAATAGAGTGCCTCCCGCACTCTATTTATACATGACCTAACCTGCCTAATAAACTAGCACGGCCGACATGTCTAACTCAGTCTAATAACCCATGGTAATACTAATCAGGGCTAACCCACACTTGGTGGTCTAATAACCCATCACATGCGTTCCGACACTTGTGACACTTGTCAATACAAATGATGACACTTCCATATAGAGGAATAATAACATCTCTATAGGAGTACAATATACATAGGTGAAATACATTCCGAAGTTACAATTACATCAACACTCCCTCTTAACTAGGAAGGTATTCCTCGACACAGATATGCTAGCACAAGTATTCTTCTCTGGATCATCGTCACTAGATCATCGTCATCAAAACATCATCATCGTCACGGCTATGCTATCTCAATCAATCTCTAAACTACTCGTCATAGGAAGTTCTACAGAGCCAACCCTTTTTCATGCTGGATGTAGGCCCACCACCTGTAGGTCTTCATCATCACTGGTCATACTATGGATCCTCAGGACTTATTACGTGCATCAACAAAACCTAGCAAGAGCATCTCAGGATTGATTACGTGCCCAGCACAACCTGCAAGATCTCCCAGGGAGCTATTAGATGTGACCAAGCAAAACCTAGCAAGAGCATTTTCTAGATCTCCCAGGGAGCTATTATATGCCATAGGAAAAACCTAGCAAGAGTATCTGTAAATCTCCCAGGGAGAAATTATATGCAACCGGAAAAACCTAGCAAGAGCATCCCAGGATTGATTATGTGCCCAGCACAACCTGCAGGATCTCCCAGGGAGTTATTATATGCCACGGAAAAAACCTAGCAAGAGCATTTACCAGATCTCCCAGGGAGCTATTATATGCCATTGGAAAAACCTAGCAAGAGTATCTATAAATATCCCAGGGTTCTATTATATGTCCTTATAAGCAAAACCTAGTAAGAACATTTGCCAAACCTCCCAGGGAGCTATTATATGCCATCTGCAAAACCTAGCAAGAGTGTCTGCAAATCTCCCAGGGCGCTATTATATGCTTGTCTGCACAACCTGTCCATGACCACAGAGTATCAACCTAATACTCACCATACATCATCCTGATGTACACCACATGATCATCATCATAGCATCGTCCCGATGCATATCATCCAGAGTATCATCCTGATACTCACACATGATCATCCTAATCATACAATGCATCCACCTGATACATATCAAATACATGATCCACCTGATCATACAATGTATCCACCTGATACATATCAAATACATGATCCACCTGATCATACAATGTATCCACCTGATAGATATCAAATACATGATCCACTTGATCATATCAAGCATCTAACATGATGCATACATAAAGCAGTAACTGGAGCATCGTCCTGATGCTCATCACATAGCACTTACATCCACGGCCATGGGAAGGATCCTCCTCTCACCATGCTTGGAATGGCCCCTACAAATGTGTCCATCACTTCTTCCTTGAAGTGTCGTCAATTTGAAGAACACCAAGCCTCTCTCTGAAGTACTCAAACTTTACTCTAGCTAGTGGTTTCGTCAACACATCCACAACCTGCTCATCCGTTGCAACATACAGGAGCTTTACTGCTCCTCTCTGCACCATATCTCTGATATAGTGATATTTGATCTCAATGTGCTTCGACCTGTCGTGGAACACTGGATTCTCAGACAGTTTCACACAACTCTAGTTATCACAAAAGATACCAGTAGCCTCCAGTGGGAGATCAAATAACTCAGACAGTAGCTTTCGAAGCCATACTGTCTCACAACTAGCCAAACAAGCTGCAGCATACTCTGCTTCGGCTGTACTCAATGCTATGCAGGATTGCTTCCTGCTAAACCAAGAGATCACACCTGATCCCATACTGAAGCAGCACCCAAAAGTGGTCTTCCTATATGCAGCACTGCCTGCCCAATCCGAATCAACATAACCCTATAGGGTAAACTTTTGATTCGCATCATACTTGAGCCCATAATCAATTGTACCCTTCAGGTACCTCAGAATATGATTTACACCAACCAGGTGAACACCTCTGGGATCTGTTAGGAACTGGATCAATGTGTTCACCGCAAAGCAAATATTTGGTCTCGTGTTCGTCAGGTACATCAAGGACCCAATCATTTGACGATACACCATGACATCAACCGGCTCAGATGAAACATCACATAGAAGCTTCAGGTTCGATGCCATAGGTGTGGCCATGGCCTTGCAGTCCATCATCCCGAACCTCTTCAGGATCTCTACTGCATACTTCCCTTGTCCAAGGAAGATTCTATTTGCACTCTGCCACACCTCCATGCCTAGAAAATAGTGCATCATCTCGAAGTCCTTCATCTCTAACTCAGCAGCAAGATTCCTCTTAGTATCGGCAATCAATCTATCCTCACCTGTAACAAATAGGTCATCCACATAGAGAAGTAGTATCACAGGATTTCCTTCCTCAACCTTGTAGTAAAGGTTGGAATTTGCTTTACTCTTGGTAAATCCAAAACTGGATAGAAAGTTGTCTATCCTAGCATACCAAGTCCTAGGAGCTTACTTCAAGCCATACAAGGCTTTCTTCAACCTGCACACATATGACTCCCTGTCATGTGTCTCAAAACCAAGTGGTTGCTCCACATACAATTCCTCATCGACTACACCATTCAAGAAAGCTGTCTTGACATCCATCTAGTGTATCTTCCATTACATCACTACAGCCAGGGCAAGTACTGATCTGATGGAAGTGTACCTGGCTACAGGAGCAAAAGTTTCTTCATAGTCTATTCCCTCTTTCTGGGAGAAGCCACGAGCTACAAATCTCGCCTTGTACTTTTCTATGCTGCCATCTGCAGCATGCTTGATATTGTAGATCCACTTGGAAGTCACAACAGACTTCCCATCAGGTTTTGGGACTACATCCCAAACATCATTCTTCATGATTGATTGGTATTCCTCAACCATGGCATCCTTCCATTCTTTCTTTTCCATTGCTTCTTCGTAATTGGAAGGTTCTTTGTTCATAATATCATAGAGTACGGCAACATAACTGGTATGTGATCTAGTCCTCTTCATTTCTTTGTGTTCTTCTTCTGGAATGCCATATCTTTATGCATCTTGAATGAGCTCTCTAGCCCATGCCAGTTTCCTCTTGTGAGAGTTCTTCTCACGAGGTGGATCTACAGGTTCTTGCGGATCTTCAACTTCACGATCTGCTTCTGGAATTGATTCAGTCATGATGGTGTCTTGGAATCTGTTTTCCTTTGGTTCTTCATGATCTTCAACAGGTCCCTTCTTTTATTTGATGTATGTTGAGTCCTCATCAAATGTTACATCCCTGCTGACATCAATCTTCTTGAACCCTAGAAAGTATATTCTGTAAGCTTTCGAGCTTTCACTGTACTCCACAAAGATGCCTTCTTTCCTGAAGGATCTAGCTTTGTCCTCTTTTCCTTTGGAACATGAGTGTATAATGAACAACCAAATATTCTGAGATGGCTGACTTCAATTTTCTTACCAGAGAATACCTCTTTTGGTCTCTTGTTGTCCAATATCTTGTGAGGTGTTCTGTTATGCACATATACAGTTGTCCTAGCTGCTTCTACCTATAGATGCATAGGCAAATCGTGGTTATGCAACATTGCCCGTGCTGCTTCCATGATTGTTCTATTCTTTCTTTCTGCAACTCCATTCTTTTGTGGATTGTAGGGAGCAGTCAACTCCCTCTTAATCTTTGAATCACTGCATAACTTCTTGAAATCGCCTGAAGTGAATTCTCCACCATTGTCGGATCTGAATGTCTTGATCTTCTTATCAGTTTGATTTTCCATCAAGGCTTTGAATTCCTTGAACTTATCAAGCACTTCATCTTTGTTCTTTAAGAAATAAACCCAAGTCTTCCTAGAGAAATCATCAATGAAAGAGACATAGTATACATACCCACTCAGAGAACTGGATGACATCGGACTGCATACATCGGAGTGGATAATTTCCAAGATCCCTTTTGCTTTTCTTTCACTGCTTGGAAATGCCTTCTTAAAGTTCTTTCCTTTTGCACATCCTTTGCAAACACCTTCATGCTTTGTCTTGATTTCAGGAAGACCCTCTACAACTTTACTTGCAATTGGTAGTGCCCTATAGTGCACATGTGCAAGCCTTCTATGCCAAAGTTCACTTGGCTCCATGGATTCATGTACCATGGCATGTTCAAGTTGTCCCTTCAATTTGTATAATCCTCCCTCTTACTCTCCAATCACTACTGCATCATCTATAGTTTTACCCTTTGGCCACATTAGGACTTGGCCATCTACAAATGCAACCCTCATGCCTTTTGAATCCAATGCAGATATGGAGAGTAGGTTCTTCTTGAGCCCAGGTACATATAGGACATATTTCATCTTCAAAGACTTCCCAGAGTCTAGGTTGTAGGAGGCTTCACCACTTCCCTTAATAGGATATGGATAGTAATCTCCAAGTTTCACTTTATGGGGTGACTCATGTTCAGATAAATTTACAAAGGATTCTTTAAACCCAGTCATGTATTTGGAAGCCCCACTATCAATAAGCCAATCATTACATCCATGAGAGATAGTACCTGTGAGAGCAGAGATTAGAACATATCCATCCTCACTTGATGAGTCATCACTTTCTGCTCTAGCCTTCTTCTTGGGAGGTTCATCATCCTCAGTAGCATGAGCATGATATGTTTTCTTGTTGCCCTTCTTCTTATTGATGTTGGAATCTCTTTTGTTCTTTGGACAATCTCGGGCAAAGTGTCCCTTCTCATTACATGTGAAGCATCTACCATGGGAGGTATTCTTAGAGTTATCCCTATGTGTATGGTGAGAAGATTTCTTATGAGATTTCTCCTTCTTGAATTTTCCTTTCTTGGCATGTGCTGTGAGAGCTTGATCTTCATTCCCCATCTTTTCTTCTCAGGCCACAAGCCTAGCTTTTTCTTGAGAGCATTCTTCCCACAACCTACTGAAGGAGATCAGTTTTCTTCTTGCACAGATTCCTTGGATGAAGGAGTCCCATGAACTAGGTAGGCCATTCAATGTGGTCATGACAACTTCACCATTGTCCACTACTCCATCCACAGCTTCAAGTTGTTCCTTGATCTAAGAGACCTTAGAAAAATAAGATTGAATGGTCTCTCCATTCTTAAGCTTTATCCCTTTCAATTGGTTCCGTAGAGTGATCTTCTGGTTTATGTTCTTCCCTTCAAATAGCTTGGTCAAGGAATCAAACATCTCCTTGGGTGTCTTTAGAGATGACACATGTGGTATGAGATGATCTTTTATGGAATCAGAAATGATTCTCTTTGCCTTGACCAAGTTCTTCTTATGTAAGGCCTTAGCCTCTTCTCCCTCTGGGACTGGGACCTCTTCACTTATATAAGTGTCCAACTCATTTTCTTCCAAGATTAACCCAATCCTATACTTCCATGCTCGGAATTTATCATCCCCTTCAAGATTATCCTCAAGCTTGGTGTGGTGAGACATCTTAAAGAGTACTTCAAATGGAAATAAAAAAGATTTAGATCTTACCACTTGATTTGCAGAAATCTGGATCTAGTGCTGGATTAGGGTTTGTCAGAGAAACCCTAAAAATTCAAAGTGTGAATTTCAAACTTCTGAAAGGATAGAAAGATGCACCTTGATGAGATGACCAACCTGGTATATTCAAAATTTGAAATCTGTAAAGTTCCACCCTTCAGAAATCCCTTTTAGTGTCCCACATTCACTAGGGAGGACCCTGAATTAGGGTTTGAGTTTCTCGGAACTTCACCCAACCAAAAAGTTCGATCCAATGCTCTAAACTTTGATTTTTTTCAAGGAGCTTCCAGCTATGGTCTCAGAATTTAGAAAGTCCTATTTTTGTGGAAACCCTAATTTTTAGGGCAAAAAATGAAACTGCCCATAATTGAATTCTGATTGGACAGAAAGATGCGCCTTGCTGAGGAGAGTCAAAATACCCTACTGCCTTTTAAGATCTGTGGAGAGAAACCCAATAAACAAGAATCCCTAGCTTCTGCAACTGCATAGTGTCTTCTTCTCAGGTTAGCTCTGATACCATGTTAATTTTGAGCATTAATTCAATATACTCTAGGATCTTTACTGAGAGAATAACATGTACAACATATCAAGCATATCAATCACAGCAAGCAATCACATGAGACAATAGACACACAGAGTTTCACTAGGGAAAACCATAAAGGTGAAAAGCCCTGCAACTTCCTCAGAGATAGAAAGAGCAATGATACAACCCAAGTACAAGAGATAGTCCTCCTAAAAGCTAATCCTCCTTCCTCACTTGTGCGCCACTTTCCAATGAGTGTAGAAGTGAATAATGAGATGATCAAATAGAGTGCCTCCTGCACTCTATTTATACATGACCTGACCTACCTAATAAACTAGCAGGGCCGACTTGTCTAACTCAGTATAATAACCCATGGTAATACTAATCAGGGTCGACCCCACACTCGGTGGTCTAATAACCCATCACATGCAAGTTGCGACACTTGTCAATACAAATGACGACACTTCCATATATAGGAATAATAACATCTCTATAGGAGTACAATATACATAGGTGAAATACATTCCGAAGTTACAATTACATCAACACGGATGACCCTCCGTGAGAAGACCTCCATCATCGATCGTCTTTCCTTCCCTCATTGGACACTGTGGAGAATAAAATCACCACCATATTTACACTGGATGTCTACCCTTGCTCTTAGTCCTCGATACTCACTTGTCAAACGGACTCTGAAGGCAACTTGGCCAACATTGAGCCTAGCATTTTGGTCAACATATCGGTTACTCCTAGTGTAGTGGAACACTGTTGATGTATATGTAACTTCGGAATGTATTTCACCCATGTATTTCATCTATGTATATTGTACTCCTATAGAGATGTCATTATTCCTCTATACAGAAGTGTCGTCATTTGTATTGACAAGTGTCGCAAGTGTCGTAACTTGCTGATGGGTTATTAGACCACCATGTGTGGGGTCGGCCCTGATTAAGTTAATATTGGGTTATTGTACCAAGCTAGACAATTCGGCCCCATAAGGTTATTGGGCAGTCATGACAAGTATAAATAGAGATCCCCCGATCTCTATTTGGATCACTTCACAACTCACTCTTCCTTCACTCTGAAAGTGGCGCACATGTGAGGAGGAGGATCAGCTGCTAGGAGGAGTCTATCTCTGTGTACTTTGGTTGTACTATTGCTCTATCTATCTCTGAGGAAGTTGTGGGGTTTTCACCTTAGGGTTTTCCCCACGGAAACTCTATGTGTCTATTGTCTCTTATGTTTGCATCTTGTGATGATTGATATGCTTGCTATGATTGATATGCATTGATATACTGTACATGTTATTCTCTCAGTAAAGATCCTAGAGTATATTGAATTAATGCTCAAAAATTAACATGGTATCAGAGCTAACTTGAGAAGAAGACATTGTGCAGTGATGGAAACGAGGGTTTCTTGTTTATTGGGTTTCTCTCCACAGATTTTGGAAAAGTAATATCATAGATTGAATCTCCTCAGCAAGGTGAATCTATCTGTCCAATCAAAATTCAGTTCTGAGCACTTTCAGTTTTGGCCCTAAAAATTAGGTTTTCCACAAAAATAGGAATTTCTAAAATCTGAAGACATATCTAGAAGCTCCTTAAAAAAATCGAAGTTTGGAGCTTTGGATCGATATTTTTGGCTGGGTAAATCTCCGGGAAACTCAAACCCTAATTCAGGGTCCTCCTTAGTGAATTCGGGAAGACTAAAAGGCACTTCTGAAGGGTGAAACTTTGCAGAAATCAAATTTTGAATATACCAAGCTGATCAGCTCATCAAGGCGCATCTTTCTATCCTTTCAGAAAGTTGAAATTTACATTTTGAATTTTTAGGGTTTCTCTGACGAACCCTAATCCAGGACTAGATCCAATTTTCATCAAATCAAGTGGTAAGAACTAAATCTTTTCTATTTCCATTTGAAGTACTCTTTAAAGATGTCTCACCACACCAAGCTTGAGGACAAGCTTGAAGGGGTTGATAACTTCCGAGCTTGGAAGTATAGGATTGGGTTAATCCTGGAAGAGAATGAGTTGGACTCATATATAAAAGAAGAGATCCCTATCCCAGAGGATGAAGAGGCTAAGATATTGCATAAGAAGAACTTGGTCAAGGCAAAAAGAATCATTGCTGATTCTATCAAAGACCATCTCATACCACATGTGTCATATCTTAAGACACCCAAGGAGATGTTTGACTCTTTGACCATGCTATTTGAAGGGAAGAACATAAATCGGAAGATGACTTTGCGGAATCAATTGGAAGGGGTCAAGCTATTGAATGGAGAGACCATTCAATCTTACTTCTCCAAGGTCTCTCAAATCAAGGAACAACTTGAAGCTGTGGATGAAGTAGTAGACAATGGTGAAGTTGTTATGACCACTCTGAATGGCCTACCTAGGTCATGGGACTCTTTTATTCAAGGAATCTATGCAAGAAATAAATTGATCTCTTTTAATAGACTATGGGAGGAATGCTCTCAAAAAGAAGCAAGGCTTGTGGCACAAGAAGAAAAGATGGGGAATGAAGATCAAGCTCTCACAACTCACACCAAGAAAGGGAAGTCCAAGAGAGAGCCATCTCACTTCAGAAAAAATTCACACCACCATTATCATAAGGATAAGAAAGATCTCAGATGCTTCAATTGCAATGAGAAGGGACACTTTGCTTCAGATTGTCCCAAGAAGAAGAAAGACAACAACAACAACTTCAACAAGAAGAAGAAGAAGAACAAGAAGAGATATCATGCTCATGTTGATGAGGATGATGAACCTCCAAAGAAGAAGGCTAGAGCATAAAGTGATGATGATGACTCATAAAGAGAAGAAGAGTATGTTCTAATCTCTGCTCTCATAGGTACTATTTCTCATGGATGTAATGATTGGTTGATTGATAGTGGGGCTTCCAAACACATGACTGGGTTTAAAGAATCTTTTGTAAATTTATCTGAACATGAATCACCCCATAAAGTGAAACTTGGGGATGACTATCAATACCCTATCAAAGGAAGTGGTGAAGCCTTCTACAAACTAGATTCTAGAAAATATTTGAAGATGAAAGAAGTTCTTTATGTACCTGGGCTCAAGAAAAATCTACTCTCCATATCTGCATTGGATGCAAAAGGTATGAGGGTTGCATTTGTGGATGGCCAAGTTTTAATGTGGCCAAAGGGAAAGACCATAGATGATGCAGTGGTGATTGGAGAGCAAGAGGGAGGATTGTATAAATTGAAGGGACAATCTGAACATGCCATGGTGCATGATTCCATGGAACCAAGTGAACTTCAGCATAGAAGACTTGCACATATGCACTATAGAGCATTACCAATTGCAAGTAAAGCTGTAGAAGGTTTTGCTGAAATCAAGACCAAGCATGAAGGTGTTTTCAAAGGATGTGCAAAAGGAAAGAACATAAAGAAGGCATTTCCAAGCAGTGAAAGTAAGGCAAAAGGTATCTTGGAAATTATCCACTCTGATGTATGCGGTCCGATGTCATCCAATTTTCTGAGTGGGTATGTTTACTATGTCTCTTTCATTGATGACTTCTCCAGGAAGACTTGGGGTTTACTTCTTAAAGAACAAAGATGAAGTGTTTGATAAATTCAAGGAATTCAAAACCTTGATGGAGAACCAAACTGATAAGAAGATCAAAACATTCAGATCCGACAATGGTGGAGAATTCACTTCAAGTGACTTCAAGAAGCCATGCAGTGATTCAGGGATTAAGAGGGAGTTGACTGCTCCTTACAATCCATAACATAATGGAGTTGCAGAAAGAAAGAATCGAACAATAATGGAAGTAGCAAGGGCAATGCTGCATGACCAGGATCTACCTATGCATCTATGGGCAGAAGTAGCTAGGACAGCTGTATATGTTCAGAACAGAACACTCCACAAGATATTGGACAAACAAGACGCTAGAAGAAGTCTTCTCTGGTAAGAAACCTGAAGTCAGCCATCTCAGAATATTTGGTTGTCCAGTATACATTCATGTCCCAAAGGAAAAGAGGACCAAGCTAGATCCTTTAGGAAAGAAGGGTATCTTTGTGGGTTACAGTGAAAGCTCAAAGGCTTACAGAATATACTTTCCAGGGTTCAAGAAGATTAATGTCAGCAGGTATGTGACATTTGATGAAAACTCAGCATTCATCAAATCAAGGAAGACACTTGTTGAAGATTATGAAGAACCTAAGGAAACTAGATTTCAAGATACTACTATGACTGAAGAAATTCCAGATGCAGATCGTGAAATTGAAGATCCACAAGAACCTGTCTATCCACCCCATGAGAATAACTCTCACAAGAGGAAACCTGCATGGGCTAGAGAGCTCATTCAAGATGCAGAAAGATATGGCATTCCAAAAGAAGAAAACAAAGAAAAGAAGAGGTATAGATCACATACCAGCTATGTTGCTTTACTCTATGATATCATGAACAAATAACCTTCCAATTACAAAGAAGCAGCGGAAAAGAAAGAATGGAAGGATGCCATGGTCAAAGAATACCAATCAATAATGAAGAATGATGTTTGGGATGTTGTCCCAAGACCTGAAGGGAAGTCTGTTGTGACTTCCAAATGGATCTACAAGATCAAGCATGCTGCAGATGGCAGCATAGAGAAATAAAAGGCAAGATTTGTAGCTCGTGGCTTCTCTCAGAAAGAGGGAATAGATTATGAAGAAACTTTTGCTCCTGTAGCGAGGTACACTTCCATCAGATCAGTACTTGCTCTGGCTGCAGTGATGAAATGGAAGATACACTAGATGGATGTCAAGACTGCTTTCTTGAATGGTGTAGTTGAAGAGGAAGTGTATGTGGAGCAGCCACTCAGTTTTGAAACACATGAAAGGGAGTCATATGTGTGCAGATTGAAGAAAGCCTTGTATGGCTTAAAACAAGCTCTTAGGACTTGGTATGGTAGGATGGTCAATTTCCTATCTAGTTTGGGCTTTACCAAGAGTAAAGCGGATTCCAACCTTTACTACAAGGTTGAGGAAGGCAGTCCTGTGATACTACTCTTGTACGTAGATGACCTATTTGTAACAGGTGAAGATAGATTGATTGTCGATACCAAGAGGAAACTTGCTGCCGAGTTCAAGATGAAGGACTTGGGGATGATGCACTATTTTCTAGGCATGGAGGTGTCGCAGAGTGTAGATTGGATCTTCCTTGGACAAGGGAAGTATGCAGTAGAGATCCTGAAGAGGTTTGGGATGATGGACTGCAAGGCCATGGCCACACCTATGGCATCGAACTTGAAGCTTCTGTGTGATGCTTCATCTGATCCAATTGATGTCACAATGTATCGTCAGATGATTGGGTCCTTGATGTACCTGATGAACACGAGACCAGATATTTGCTTTGTGGTGAACACATTGAGCCAATTCCTGACGGATCCGAGGAGTGTTCACCTAGTTGCTGTAAAGCATATTCTGAAGTACCTGAAGGGTACAATTGATTATGGGCTCAAGTATGATGCGAATCAAAAGTTTAACTTGCAGGGTTATGTTGATTCAAATTGGGCAGGCAATGCTGCAGATAGGAAGAGCACATTTGGGTGTTGCTTTAGTATGGGATCAGGTGTGATCTCTTGGTTTAGCAGGACGCAGTCCTGCATAGCACTGAGTACAGCCGAAGCAGAGTATGTTGCAACTTGTTCGGCTAGTTTTGAGGCAGTATGGCTTCGGAAGCTACTTTCTGAGTTATTTGATCTACCGCTGGAGGCTACTGGTATCTTTTGTGAAAACTAGAGTTGTGTGAAGCTGTCTGAGAACCCGGTGTTCCACGACAGGTCGAAACACATAGAGATCAAATACCACTATATCAGGGATATGGTGCGGAGAGGAGTAGTAAAGCTCCTATATGTTGCGATGGATGAGCAGATTGCAGATGTGCTGACGAAGCCACTAGCCAAAGTGAAGTTCGAGTACTTCAGAGAGAGGCTTGGTGTTCTTCAGATCGATGACACTTCGAGGAAAAAGTGATGGAGACATTTTGTTGAATCCATTCCAAGCATGGTGGAAGGAGGATCCTTCACATGGCTATGGATGTAAGTGTTGGAGGATGAGCATCAGGATGATGTTCTAGTTTATGCTCTACATGATCAGTTGGATCCTTTATGTATGTATGCATCATGTTGGATGCTAGATATGATCAATTGGATCATTTATGTATTTATGCATCATGTTGGATGCTGGATATGATCAGTTGGATGATTTATGTATGTATGCATCATGTTGGATGCTGGATATCATCAGTTGGATCATTTATGTATGTATGCATCATGTTGGATGCTGGATATGATCAATTGGATCATTTATGTATGTATGCATCATGCTAGATGGTGGATATGATCAGTTGGATCATTCGTATGTATTTTGTATATGCATCATGTTGGATGCTTGGACCATGTATCTATATATGTATCAGGTGGATACGTTGTATGATTAGGTAGATCATGTATGTTGATGTGTATCAGGTAGATACATTATGTGATCAGGTGGATCATGTATCTATGTATGTATCAGGTGGATACATTGCATGATCAGGTGGATCATGTATCATGATATGTATCAGGTAGATACTTGGTATGCATTAGGTAGATGCATTGTATGATCGGGATGATCATGGATGACGAGCTTCAGGATGTTGCGCCAGATGACATGCACCAGGATGATGCAGTGTTGATGATCAGGATGATTATGTACATCAGGATGATGTATGGTGAGTATCAGGTTGATACTCTGTGGCCGTGGACAGGTTGTGTGGACGAGCATGTAAGTAGACCTGGGAGATCTGGATAGGATGAAAAAGGCCTCAGATGCTCTTTCAAGGCATTGCTCTAGGAGGACTTGTAAGACCTGGGAGATTCGAGAGGTTGGGCTGTGTGCCCGTAATAAGTCTTGGGATGCTCTTTTGAGGGTTTGTCCTGTGACCACATGTAAGACCAGGGAGATCCGAGAGGTTGGGATGTGTTCCCGTAATAAATCCTAGGATGCTCTTTCGAGGGTTTGTGGTGGTGACTACACGTAAGACCTGGGAGATTCGATAGGTTGGGCTGTGTGCCTGTAATAAGTCCTGGGATGCTCTTTCGAGGGTTTGTAGTGGAGATCACATGTAAGACCTGGGAGATCCGATAGGTTGGACTATGTGCCCGTAATAAGTCCGGGGATGATCTTTCGAGGATTTGTGATGAGGGTCACATATAAGACCTGGGAGATCTGATAGGTTACGCTATGTGCCCGTAATAAGTCCTGGGATGCTCTTTCGAGGGTTTGTGATGAGGGTCACATATAAGACCTGGGAGATCCGACAGGTTGGGCTGTGTGCCCGTAATAAGTCCTAGGATGCTCTTGTGAGCGTTTGTGACGCACGTAATAAGTCCCGAGGATTCCACAGTATGGCCAGTGATGATGAAGACCTACAGGTGGTGGGCCTACATCCAGTATGAAAAAGGATTGGCTCTGTAGAACTTCCTATGATGAGTAGATTTAGAGATTGATTGAGAGAGCAGTAGCAGTGACAATGACGATGATTCGAGGATGATGATTCGTTGATGATGATCCAGAGAAGAAAAATTGTGCTAGCAAATCTGTGTCAAGAAATACCTTCCTAGTTAAGAGGGAGTGTTGATGTATATGTAACTTCAGAATGTATTTCACCCATGTATTTCATCTGTGCATATTGTACTCCTATAGAGATGTTATTATTCCTCTATATGGAAGTGTCGTCATTTGTATTGACAAGTGTCGCAAGTGTCGTAACTTGCCGATGGGTTATTAGACCACCATGTGTGTGTTAGGATATTCCTATACTCCATCCTAGTCCCACCAGTATTTTGATCATTTACATTTTCAGTCATGCATGCACCTTTTAGGGTTTGCATGCATTCTAGGGTTTGCATGCATTTTGCATGCATCCCAGTCATCAGTCCAGCACCTAGCCCTCAGTTAGCCAGCCCCCAGGAGCTTCTCACTATTCAGTTTTAGCCCTCCAGTTGCTTAGTGCGCACTTCTTCCTTGATTTTAGGGAGCAACTCGCCCTTCTTCACCTACCAGTCAGTTACAGTCAGTTACAGTCAGTTACATTGAGTTACACTCAGTTACACTCAGTTACATTCAGTTACACTCAGTTACACTCAGTTACATTCAGTTACACTCAGTTACACTCAGTTACATTCAGTTACTCTTAGTTACATTGAGTTACACTTAGTTACATTGAGTTACACTCAGTTACACTCAGTTACACTTAGTTACACTGAGTTACACTTAGTTACACTGAGTTACACCTACCAGAGTTAGTTTGACTGATGGTTGACAGTTACTTGAGCATTGATGACTCCACTGATGATGATGAAGACTTCCAGTTGCGCTCCGATGATCATGAGGACACCTAGTTATGCTCCGATGACACTCTAGTGATCCTTTGATCACTCCATGAAGGCTAATTCGAATTGCCACCTTAGGCATTCGAATTCCTCATGCATTGTATTATTTATATGTCCATTTGTGATTAATAATCTAGTATGACCGAAGTATTATTGCTTCTATCTGAGTTCTATTGTACCATATTATTATGTTGCTCATTATACTGCATGTATCACTCTTCTTCTATTTTCTTGCTTAATCATAATTATTCTCTTGTGAGATACATCATCTCTTAGATCTGCTGTGAGGATTTTCACATGGTATCAGAGCCTGTTGAGAGTATTGTTTATCTCCATTCTTGAGAGTTTTTTTGCAGGTTATTACCAAGATTTCGAGTGCAGCAGTTGTAGCAGAATCTGCATTTTTGCAGCAGTAGCAGTTGCAGTTATTCTATATTGTTTTTGTAGGTCTTCTACAACTTCAATGAATTTAGAAGAAATTACTCCTCTTTCTCCATTCAACTATGATGAATGGAAACCAAGAATGATAGCATATTTGAAGAGCCATGATCTCTTTGATTGCTATTTTGAAAGAGAGTTCGAATCCTCTACAAAGAAGATTAAATGGTTGAATAAAGGTGACATGCACATTGGAAGAATGATGCTTGCTATGACCGATTACATATTGTACCCGACCATCATTGATATTGAAACTCCAAAAGAGTTATGGGCTCATCTAGATGAAATATTCGGCAAAAATAATGATGGATTTGGTCCAAATCCCTTCAAAAGCAAGCAAGTTGATGCATTCGCTCCACTTGATGGTCTCTCAGATCATGATGCATTCGCTCCTCCTAATGGTCTCTCAGATCATGTTGCATTCGCTCCCCTTGATGGTCTCTCAGATCATGTTGCATTCGCTCCCCTTGATGATCTCTCAGATCATGAACCAGTATCATCTCATATTGAAGTTGTTGACAAAGAACTTGCAGATTCTCCGCTCATGCTCAAACTTTCTTCTCTTTCTGTGCCAGCTCACACTCTAGATATTGCAGAAGGTCCTAAATCCTGTCTTGCACCAGAGTTTGTTGGTTTGCACCATGATCACATGATTATTTCGGAGGTAACATCAGCTATTGGAGGTAATGCATTCGCTCCTCTTCAGCAAACATCTCTTATTTACTACTATATGATCATTAGCACATGCTTTCAGAAGGTTATTGAAGAATATGGCCATTGCCACCCGCTTGAGATAATTTCTCATGCATCATATGATAGTTTTGATCTCACCCCTGCTGGTTCAAAGGAGATATCAAGAAACTGTTTTGAAAGTCTTAAATCTGATTTTGATTTCAAGCAAACATGTAATAGTTCTTTTTGGCATAATCTCACCCATGGTGGTTTGAAGGAGAAGACAAAGGACTATATGCACATTCAAAAATTTGATCCTACCTCAGCTGATTCGAATCACAGGTTCAAGGATCATTCTAATACTGTTGGATTTGTTCTCATCACATTCGATCTGAAGAGCAAGTACAAGCACATGCTTTTTGAGCATGATCCACTTCTTCCCAAGAAGAAGATACCTCCAGACATATGACCAAGCATCACACATGCTTGAGTTTGGAGCTTTTATTTTTTATGTGTGCCTTACAGTCTATTTTTTGAGGAGGGGGTATGTTTCCCATGAAATTTTCCCACTTCCTTGGTTTATTGATTGTTATTATTCATTGTATTGGGTGACCTTTGGTCTTAGTTACCAGGGCCCAGGATGGATTAAGGGGGGGTGTTAGGATATTCCTATACTCCATCCTAGTCCCACCAGTATTTTGATCATTTACATTTTCAGTCATGCATGCACCTTTTAGGGTTTGCATGCATTCTAGGGTTTGCATGCATTTTGCATGCATCCCAGTCATCAGTCCAGCACCTAGCCCTCAGTTAGCCAGCCCCCAGGAGCTTCTCACTATTCAGTTTTAGCCCTCCAGTTGCTTAGTGCGCACTTCTTCCTTGATTTTAGGGAGCAACTCGCCCTTCTTCACCTACCAGTCAGTTACACTCAGTTACATTGAGTTACACTCAGTTACAGTCAGTTACAGTCAGTTACACTCAGTTACATTGAGTTACACTCAGTTACATTCAGTTACTCTTAGTTACATTGAGTTACACTTAGTTACATTGAGTTACACTCAGTTACACTTAGTTACACTGAGTTACACTTAGTTACACTGAGTTACACCTACCAGAGTTAGTTTGACTGATGGTTGACAGTTACTTGAGCATTGATGACTCCACTGATGATGATGAAGACTTCCAGTTGCGCTCCGATGATCATGAGGACACCTAGTTGTGCTCCGATGACACTCCAGTGATCCTTTGATCACTCCATGAAGGCTAATTCGAATTGCCACCTTAGGCATTCGAATTCCTCATGCATTGTATTATTTATATGTCCATTTGTGATTAATAATCTAGTATGACCGAAGTATTATTGCTTCTATCTGAGTTCTATTGTACCATATTATTCTGTTGCTCATTATACTGCATGTATCACTCTTCTTCTATTTTCTTGCTTAATCATAATTATTCTCTTGTGAGATACATCATCTCTTAGATCTGCTGTGAGGATTTTCACAGTGTGGGGTCGGTCCTGATTAAGTTAATATTGGGTTATTGTACCAAGCTAGACAAGTCGGCCCCATAAGGTTATTGGGCATTCAGGACAAGTATAAATAGAGATCCCCCGATCTCTATTTGGATAACTTCACAACTCACTCTTCCTTCACTCGGAAAGTGGCGCACATGTGAGGAGGAGGATCAGCTGCTAGGAGGAGTCTATCTCTGTGTACTTTGGTTGTAATATTGCTCTATCTATCTCTGAGGAAGTTATGGGGTTTTTCACCTTAGGGTTTTCCCCACGGAAACTCTATGTGTCTATTGTCTCTTATGTTTGCATCTTGTGATGATTGATATGCTTGCTATGATTGATATGCATTGATATACTGTACATGTTATTCTCTCAGTATAAATCCTAGAGTATATTGAATTAATGCTCAGAAATTAACAGACACATTCGTTTAGGCTAGAAGTGTTCCCCTAAAGAGATTACAATGTTCGTGTCCTTGTTCAAGCAATTTCGAGTCGTATTTTCTTGGACCTATGAGGAGATTCCTGGGATAGACCCCGCTATTGTTTCACACACGATTCAAACCTATCCCAGCGCTAAACCAGTCCGAAAAAATTTGCGATCGGTACACCCCCAAAAGACTGCAGCAATCAAGGCAGAGATTGAAAAGCTCTTGAAAGCTGGTTTTATCTACCTTGTCCCGTTGACAGAATGGGTCTCAAACGTCATCCCTGTAGCTAAAATGCAAGGTACCATTCTTGTTTGCGTCGGTTATCGGGATCTCAACAAGGCTTGTCCTAAGGACAATTACTCGACTCCCTTTATCGACCAGATCATTGACAATTGTGCTAGAAGTGTCATTTTCTCTTTTATCGATCGATTTTTCGGTTACAACCAAATTGAGATCCACCCGACTGATCAACACAAGACAACTTTCATCTGTCCTTGGGGTACATTTGCTTATCCCAAGCTCCCTTTTGGTCTTAAAAATGATGGTGCCACATTCCAGCAGGCCATGTCGTATGCCTTTCATGACGTGAAGGACTTTGTGGAACCCTACTTGGATGATTTACTTGCCCATTCATGGCAGCGCGAGTACCACATTGACCATATGACGGCGATATTCCTTAGATGCAGGCGGTACAACATCTACCTAAACCCTCACAAGTGTATATTCTGCGTCGAGTCTGGACGCCTCCTCGGTTTCATTGTCTCAAAGGATGGGATCTGCACTTATCCCTTGAAGGTGGCAGCCATCATCGCTCTCCCACCTCCCACCAACATTATGGAACTTAAAAGTTTGCAAGGGAAGGCAACTTATTTAAGGCATTTTGTCTATAATTTCGCGCAAAAGATGCAGGGCTACATGATATTGATGAAGACGGATGTCCCATTCATATGGGATGACCAAGATCAACAATATTTTGAAAGTCTAAAACATTCTATCACGCATGCCCCTGTGCTCCAGCCACCCAATTACTACAAGGATTATATCCTTTATCTTGCCACTTCTGCCGCCACGATCGCCATGGTCTTGGTTCAAGAAGACAACAACACCCAAGAACATTTGATTTATTACTTAAGTAAGGGTCTCATTGACACTGAAACTCGTTACTCACATGTTGAGAAACTCACTCTCGCGGCAGTTAATGCCGTCCAAAATTTTTGACATTACATCCTGCTTCACACCACCACCATCATCATTGATTCGAACCCCATGTACCACGTTTTGACACGCCAGGTGCTTGGGGGAAAGTATTCACACTCGATCGTGATACTGCAGGAATTTGATCTCCTATTCAAAAAGGCTAAGTTTAAAAAGTCTTTGGTGTTTTTCGAGCTGATCTATGATCTTCCCCGTACTAATGTTGAATTCGAGCCCAATGATTCTCTTCCAGATGAATCATTGTTCCTCATCAGCACGTCTGATTCATGGTATGGAGATATCATTTTATATCTTCAGACCCAACGTTTCATCCCCCAACTCTCGCGGGATGACCGTCGTCGAATACGCCACCATGCAAAGTATTACCTGATCATCAGTGATACCTTGTACCATCGTGGTATTGATTCCATTCTTCGACGTTGTCTCACTCATGAGGAGGCTGAACACGTCTTAAATGACTGTCATGCTGGGGCATTTGGCGGTCATCTCTCTGGGATGGCTACAACCCAGAAGATACTTTGCACGGGATATTTTTGGCCATCTATCTTTAAAGATTATATCGAGGCCGTCAAGAAATGTCCTCCATGCTAGCACTTCCAAACTAAGAAGCACACCCACCCAACCTCATTACACCCGATTATTGTTGTTGGCCCCTTCGCTAAATGGGGCATTGACTTCATGCACTATAAGCCTACCTTGGCCAGGGGGCATGGTTACATCATAGTAGCCGTGGATTACTTTTCAAAGTGGGCCGAGGCTATTGCTACATACACGAACGACAACAAAACCACTGTACTCTTCATGTTCAATCATGTTATAGCACGGTTCGGAGTTCCTCAAGCGATAGTCACCGACCATAGTTCTCACTTCATGAACCACATGGTTGACGAATTGAGCATTAGATTGGGTTTTCTCCATGAAAAATCAACACCATACTACCCACAGTCCAATGGACAAGTAGAGGCCATTAACAAGGTCTTGAAAACCATGATCCAATGCATGGTGGGTACGCACAAGTCCAACTGGCACACCATGCTCTTTTCATCACTATGGGCTTATCAAACTTCCATCAAGACCACCACTGGATTAACCCCCTTCCAATCAGTGTATGGATTCGAGGCAGTCCTACCAATAGAGTGCTAGGTTTCATCCCTCAAACTCGCAGTTGAACTTCTCCCTAACACTACTGCTGAGGAAGAATGCTTCGTCTACCTAGCGAAACTCGATGAGACCCGTCGGGATGCCGCTCTTGCCAATGAGACTCATAAGAAACAAATCAAAGTACAGTATGACAAGTCGGTAGAACCTTGCGTCTATAGCGAGGGTGATTTTGTCCTTACATACGACCAAAGACATGATGAGTTGGGTGCAGGAAATTTTGAGTCCATGTGGCATGGATCTTACATAATGAAGCGCATCCTGGAGAAGGGAGCCTACGAACATGAAGACTATGAGGGGATATCTTTAGGTGAACCCCGCAATGGGATTTACCTGAAGAGGTACTATGCCTGAGTCTTTCATGCATAAGTACTTTGTATATACTGTACATGGCGTGTGTTTTGTGTGGTGTGATGCTTTGATTTTTTGCGTGCTTAGGTCTTGTTTTGTTACTTATACCTTGTTCTATTTGCGTGTGCAGATGGAAACTTGCTACGGATTCGCGGACGGCGCTAGCCGGCATACCCGCAACCTTGCCTCGAAAGTCTGGGTGTTATACTCACCCACCAGTGAACTTATTAGTTCAGGAGGAATGTGTCTAGGTTTCGCAACCAACAATGCTGCGAAATATCAAGCAGTCATTGGAACCCTAACCAACGCTCTTTCCTTAGGTATGGACCACGTTGTTATCCATCTAGATTCACAACTGGTGGTC
This sequence comes from Larix kaempferi, assembly GCA_027924585.1. Lineage (NCBI taxonomy): Eukaryota > Viridiplantae > Streptophyta > Pinopsida > Pinales > Pinaceae > Larix > Larix kaempferi. The sequence goes on along the minus strand of BSBM01000125.1, from coordinate 3,373,584 downwards.
TCTCATCTCAACCGTGTTTACGCCATCCGTGACCCTACCCTAATCCGTCTTTTCTGACAAGTTCATCTTCTGGAAAGGTCATTCGAATCCATTCAGTACCTGCACATTCCACGAAACATGAACACAGTTGCCGACTCGATGGCCAACTTCATCTTAGATTGGTACATGTTAAATTTTCAAAATTTACTTCAATCTGATCTAGGATCTTAACTGAGAGAACAACATGTACAGCATATCAATAATGGAGACAATAATGCAAGCACAAGAGACACAAAGATTTACTTGGGGAAAACCATAAAGGTGAAAAACCCCAATAAATTCCTCAGAGATAGATAGAGCAATGATACAACCCAAACATAAGAGATAGACATATCCTAGCAACAGATCCTCCTCCTCCATAAGTGCACCACTCCTCCTTGAGTGCATGAGTGAGAAGTGAGTAATCAAATAGAGTGCCTCCCGCACTCTATTTATACTTGACTTGACTTGCCTTTTACATAAATCATGTAGGCTTGAACTTAACCACATAACATAATGCTGACTGGGCCAACCCCCAATAGGGTGGTCTAATAACCCTTCGACCCACATGGCCGACCCCCAATAGGGTGGTCTAATAACCCTTCGACCCACATGACTTATACAGGGCCGACCCCAACAAGGTGGTCTAATAACCCATCAAGTATAAGTTACGACATTTACAATATAAATGACGACACTTCCGTATAGAGGAATAATACCATCTCTATAGGAGTACATACAACATACATATATGAAATACATTCCAAAGTTACATATACATCAACACTCCCTCTTAACTAGGAAGGTATTTCTCAGCACAGGTCTTCTAGCACAAGTCATCTTCTCTGGATCATCGTCACTGGATAATCGTCATCGAGTCATCATCATCGTCACTGCTGCTGCTATCTCAATCAATCTCTGAATCTACTCATCATAGGAAGTTATACAGAGCCAGTCCTTTTTCATACTGGATGTAGGCCCACCACCTGCAGGTCTTCGTCATCACTGGCCATACTGTGGAATCCTCAAGACTTATTACGTGCGCCACAAAACCTCGAAAGAGCATCCCAGGCTGTTATGAGCACACGGCTCTACCTATAGGATCTCCCAGGGCCATATTATATGTGACCTCACCACAAAACCTCGCAAGAGCATCCCAGGTTGTTATGAGCACGCTTCTCTACCTATAGGATCTCCCAGGGCACGAATTACATGTGGTCACCACAAAACCTCACAAGAGCATCCCAGGCTGTTACGAGCACACAGCTCTACCTATAGGATCTCCCAGGGCACGAATTACATGTGGTCATGGAAAAACCTCGCAAGAGCATTCCAGGACTGATTACGGGCACACAACCCAACCTATCGGATCTCCCAGGGACAAATTATATGCCATAGGACAAAACCTCGAAAGAGCATCTTCCAGATATCCCAGGGCAATGAATTACATGCCATAGGAAAAACCTCGTAAGACTATCTGCAGATCTCCCAGGGCAACGAATTATATGTCCTCCCAAAGCAAAACCTTGCAAGAGCATTTGCCAAATATCCCAGGGCACCGAATTACATGCCATAGCCAAAACCTCGAAAGACTATCTGCAAATCTCCCAGGGCAACGAATTATATGCTCATCTGCACAACCTGATCCACGGCCATAGAGTATCAACCTGATACTCACCATACATCATCCTGATGTACACATGATCATCCTGATCATCATCACTGCAACATCCTGCTGCATGTCATCTGGAGCAACATCCTGAAGCTCGTCATCCATGATCATCCTAATCATATAATGCATCTACCTGATGCATACCAAGTATCTACTTGATACATATCATCATACATGATCCACCTGATCATACAATGTATCCACCTGATACAAATACAAATACATGATACATATCACCATACATGATCCACCTGATCATACAATGTATCCACTTGATACATATACAGATACATGGTCCAAGCATCCAACATGATGCATATACAAAAATACATACACATGATCCAACCGATCATATCTAGCATCCAACATGATGCGTACATACATATAAATGATCCAACTGATCATATCCAGCATCCAACATGATTCATACATACATACATAAAAAATGATCCAACTGATCATATCTAGCATACAACATGATGCATACATACATATAAAAATGATCCAACTGATCATATCCAAGCAGAAACCAGAACATCATCCTGATGCTCATCATCCAGCGCTTACATCCATAGCCATGTGAAGGATCCTCCTTCCAACATGCTTGGAATGGCTTCAGCAAATGTGTTCATCACTTCTTCCTCGAAGTGTCCTCGATCTGAAGAATGCCAAGCCTCTCTCTGAAGTACTCGAACTTCACCCTGGCTAGTGGCTTCGTCAGCACATCTGCAATCTACTCGTCTGTCGCAACATACAGGAGCTTCACAGCTCCTCTCTGCTCCATATCCTTGATATAGTGATATTTGATCTCTATGTGTTTCGACCTGTCATGAAACACTGGGTTCTCGGACAGCTTCGCACAACTCTGGTTATCACAGAAGATACCAGTAGCCTCCAACAGGAGATCAAATAACTCAGACAGTAGCTTCCATAGCCATACTGCCTCACAACTAGCTGAATAGGCTGCAACATACTCTGCCTCAGCTGTACTCAGTGCTACGCAGGACTGCTTCCTACTAAACCAAGAGATCACACCTGATCCCATACTAAAGCAGCACCCAGATGTGCTCTTCCTATCTACAGCACTACCAACCAAATCTGAATCAACATAACCCTGCAGGTTAAACTTTTGATTTGCTTCATACTTGAGCCCATAATCCACTATACCTTTCAGGTACCTCAGAATATGCTTTATAGCAACCAGGTGAACACTCCTCGGATCTGTTAAGAACTAGCTCAATGTGTTCACCGCAAAGCAAAAATCTGGTCTCATGTTCGTCAGGTACATCAAGGACCCAATCATCTGACGATACATAGTGACATCAATTGGTTCAGATGAAGCATCACACAGAAGCTTCAGGTTCGATGCCATAGCCTCGCAATCCATCATCCCGAACCTCTTCAGGATCTCTACTGCATACTTCCCTTATCCAAGGAAGATTCCATCTGCACTCTGCCACACCTCCATACCTAGAAAGTTTTGCATCATACCCAAGTTTTGCACATATATGACTCCCTGTCATGTGTCTCAAAACCAAGTGGCTGCTCGACATACACTTCTTCTTCAACTAAACCATTCAAGAAAGCTATCTTGAATCCATCTGGTGTATCTTCTATTTCATCACTTTTATATTTCTCTATGCTGCCAACTGCAGCATGCTTGATCTTGATAGATCCATATGGAAGTCATAACAAACTTCCATTCAGGTCTTGGGACTACATCCCAAACATCATTCTTCATGATCGACGGATCATGGCATTCCATTTCTTCATCCCAGATCCTGGGAACTTCAATATCTTCAATATCTTCAATAGATATCTTTGTTGCTGGGACAAATGTTGTAGTCCTTTTGTAGGTGAAGATATACGGTCTTTCCTACAAAACAGGTTAAATTGCATGATTAGAAACATCTCATAATTTTCAGAACAAATTCTTACACATAAAGAAATATGTCATACAGTCATGCAATTATCTTAGCCAATGCTTCAATACAACATTTATCCATATCCCGTAACTTTCTAGATGCCTTCCAATCTCTACCAGAACATTGTTAAGAGTGTGCACAACTCCCAACATGTCAGCAAAGAGGTTTCATTCTAGATAAGTAGCAATGGAATGTTGTACAGTGCCATAGGCCACTTACCCATGCATATTAGTAGTATACTGTTCATCGATGCAATTATTCTAATATGCATAATACACAACCTAATTCTAGGAACATCAGTATATACATTATTGAACAGTATTATTTAAGAAATGACAATTCAAATACTTATCTTTGTTTGTTCATTGGGTGGACTCCCTCTGAGTCTTCACTTCCTTGCAGGAGCTACTGGAGTCCTAATCTAAAGTAGCTTCTTCTACACCTTTCTGTTGTGGAATGTAGAGAGATGGTAAACTCCCTCTGAATATCTGCATCCTTGCAGAAACCACTGGAGTGTACTCCCTCTTGATCTTTGCTTCCTAGATTACTTGTCCTTGAACTTATATTCATTCTCAATCCCTATGCATGCTTGTTAGTATCATCATTGTGTTATCCTCTAGGTCTCATACGTAATCAAACATTCATTAGTATAATCTTAATATTATCAAAACACAATAATCTCAAGCATGTATACTCAGGATCATTTCAAACACAGATAATAAACATTAGTATTCAAGGTTTCAGGGAAGTCTTCTTTTACTCATGCATATTCTTATTTGATCATAGGACTCTTTTGGTTAGTTAAAACATCAATCAAGATAAGAGATATAATATGCATAAAACCCGTGATTACTCAAACCTGTACCTTCATGATTCTTCTGGTTAGTCATATCATCAATTATGGTAAGAAACATAATATGCATACAACCATGACTATTCAAACCTATGACTTCATGAATAATCATTATCAACAACACAACAGTATAAGATCCTAACACAAGGTAGGATTCTATCTTGATATAGGAAAAACATACCTTGATTAGCATGCTAGCTAGTTGTGTCTAACATACTCACATGATGTCTTCTTGTTCTTCTTCAATGACTTGTACTAGTAACCTGTATATCTCATAGGTTAACCATTATAAAACCAAGTTATACATACCTCGTAAATGGATCTTCTATGAGATACATGACAATGGATGAATCTTTGTCCTCATGTCATCATGATCATATGTTCTTGAACCAGAACATAATTTGTCTTTCTTGGTGTACCTTTCATGTTAGTAGACAACATAAACCTCATACAACACCATAATGCATTAGTACAATCATAAGTGTCAACACCCTAATCAATGAATATTTTCTATCGTGCATTCATAATTTTATTAAGGTGATACGACAAGTCTAAAATCAAGATTGTACTAACCGTAATAACATGAAGACAAACATACCATAAACTTAATCATGAAAAAATATCGAAACATACCTCGATGAGTCATACCTGTCGAGATCGCTTGTAATATTCTTATGTAAGGCCTTAGCCTCCTCTCCCTCTGAAATAGGAACTTCTTCACTTATGCAGGTGACCAATCCATCTTCTTCTAGGATTAACCCAATCCACTTGATTTTCAAGAACTGGACCTAGAGCTGGATATGGGTTTGTTAGAGAAACCCCAAAAAATTAAAACTTTGAATTTCAAACTTTCGAAAGGATAGAAATATGCACCTTGATGAGCTGATCAAGCTGGTATATTCGGAATTTGAAAACTGCAAAGTTTCACTCCTCAATTTTGCCTTTGAAACTTCCAGATTCACTGGACGTGACCCTGAACTGGGGTTTGATGAAGCCCACTCTTCTGCCCAATCAAAAGGTTTGATCCAAAGCTCTAAGCTTCTATTTTTCTGAGGAGCTTCCAGCCGTGGTCACAGATTTCAAAAATTCCCATTTTTACAGAAGCCCTAATTTTCCACTTTTCTAATCAAAGTCCCGAACTAGGATCTGATCAAGCCCGGCCTTTTTCCCAACCAAAAATTCTGATCTTAGTCTCTAAATTTCAATTTTGATGAGTATCATCCAGCCGTGGTCTCTGATTACAAAAAATTCCAACTTTCTCCGAAGCCCTAAATTCTGGAAGCCATGAATGAAGGTACTCAAAAATAATTCTATTTTGACATAAATATGTACCTGATTGTTTCTAGTGTACCTCCGAACTTTTCGATCCACAGGGTCTGAAAACGTTTCCTAAGATAGCCCAACCTGTTATCTTTCCATCCTGATAGGTCTGGCCTCAATTGGATTCTCTGAGAGAGAGTTATGCCAAGTGTCGCAACGTGACCTGTTTATGGGATAATACAGGAGAGCGAACTTGTACGGCTTGCCACATGTCACTGTTTCAACTTCGGCCTCTGAACAATTTTTGTGAGATAGTACAGTCTGTTTACTACCTATTACTTTTTATGAAATTTCATTTGGAGCTCCCTAGCCCAAGTTATGACCTTTTTCCCAAGGTCACCTGATTTTGACTCAGATCTGGAAGAGACAGAAACCCTATATTGTAAAGATCATAAATCACAAAGTACAACGAATTAGAGGTTTTCCTTTGGACACAAGGTGCATGGAGATTTAATCTTCGACCTGTAAATCTTTCAGATCCAAAAACTTCGACATAACGGATTTATAGCGAAAGTGCTACGATGACTGGTTTTTGCTATATCAAGCCTTATCATCGTAAGTGCAACAAGTGTCATACATGCCATATCATGCCTTCTTTCAAGCTAGCTCTGATACCATGTTAAATTTTCAGAATTTACTTCAATCTGATCTAGGATCTTAACTGAGAGAACAACATGTACAGCATATCTACAGCATATCAATCATGGAGACAATAATGCAAGGACAAGAGACACAAAGATTTACTTGGGGAAAACCATAAAGGTGAAAAACCCCAATAACTTCCTCAGAGATAGATAGAGAAATGATACAACCCAAACATAAGAGATAGACATATCCTAGCAGCAAATCCTCCTCCTCCATAAGTGCGCCACTCCTCCTTGAGTGCATGAGTGAGAAGTGAGTAATCAAATAGAGTGCCTCCCGCACTCTATTTATACTTGACTTGACTTGCCTTTTACATAAATCATGTAGGCTCGAACTTAACCACATAACATAATGCTAACTGGGCCGACCCCCAATAGGGTGGTCTAATAACCCTTCGACCCACATGGCCGACCGCCAATAGGGTGGTCTAATAACCCTTCGACCCACATGACTTGTACAGGGCCGACCCCAACAAGGTGGTCTAATAACCCATCAAGTATAAGTTACGACATTTACAATATAAATGATGACACTTCTGTATAGAGGAATAATACCATCTCTATAGGAGTACATACAACATACATATATGAAATACATCCCGAAGTTAGATATACATCAACAGTACATTGCACACACATAGCATATTCATGAATTGTAAAAGCAAGCATAACATGTAAATAATTCATTGTATAAGCAAACACATAAACAAGATCTCATATGGGACACAAATATATAAAGCCGCCAAAATGTCTGTATATATATAAATCAAGATTAAGTAGTGTTGATACAAAAATTTGAAGCACGATGGCTTTTAATGAGTCTATACAAAATCTGAAGCCTGATAGCTTTCGGTAGTACAAAATCTAAGGCTCACAAGCTCTCAGTACATACATAATAACATAAGGCCTAACGCCTGGCCCGTGCACCCCTGGGTCTCGCATCCCTCGCCTGCTAGCCATGGAAGCAGTCAACCGCTCTCGCTACCTTGTGGAGCAACTCATTGAAACGCAAATTCACACCAACCGTGTACCTTGGCATGGGCCGAGGTAACTCATGCACTGTCGGATATGGAACGTCTAATGTCAACCTAGTGAGGTTCTCATAGGCATCCTCCATCTCTACGATGGCAACATGCATGGATAGGGCTACAGGTGGTGCCTCTCCCCTCCTCGCGAGAAGTGAAACTCCGACTGGTCGTGAAGGGCCCACATCTGCACAAACATGTTATTAACTCATCAGCACCACCCGAAATTTTTTTTTATAAATACACAAAATGAAAAAGTACAAGGGTCATTGTTCTTACCGATATCTCCTCACTCTGCTCCATCAAGAAACACCAGGTCTGGATCCTCCCTGAAGTCCATACCACTGTACAGATAGTCCTCGATCATGAGCAGTTGGCCTTCCAGCCAAGTGAAGAATATGGAACCATATCCGATGATCGGACCCCCCACCACCATGGTGGGCCATCACCTCTGTCCATCGAGCCATATGAGGATCCTTGGCATCCCTATCATCCAAGGTCACCTGCGGGTGTAAGAGAGGTACCCGCTCCAACAAGAAAGAGATCACTACTGATCTGTAACCGAACTTCTTGAGTTCACCACGCCGACACTTGGTCAGCTGAGCTTGAAGGTTGGTGAGGAGTCCCTCACACTATTTAAACACCTTGGGAGACATACACTCTTATGCATGTAACATTTGGAACTTGGTAGCCAGATGAGTCGCTTGGCTCCCTGCTATCCTCACTATAGTGAAGAGTATGACGTGCAATGGATGTTCTCGAACCTCTTTAATGGGAATTTTCCCACTAGAGGCACGGGCATGTGGAGTACAATGTTGGGCGATCAAGTCATCCACCGTCTGGTCACTCCCTCGACATACGGTGAGAGACACAATATCCCCCCTCTGGGATAGTCTTGTCAAGAAATAGATGTCATCAACATCTATATTCAGCACATCCTCCCCGATCATGAAATACTATTGCGCTGCATCCCAACTCCGGAGCATGTGCTCCAGTAGTGGGACTTGGGCCCTCATGCCCTGGACCTGGAAGAACTTCAACAGTCCACGGTTTCTCAATGCATCCACTCACAATGGATCATTTTCCGCTTGTACATATTCTACTTCGTGTTCATGCTCACGCCATTCAAGAACTATGGTGACAGCCACAAACCCTTCAAGGGAAGCATTTAAACACTATTAGAACTCACCCAAACCATTGAAAGTTTTTCTTGTGGCCTAGGTTTTGAGTTGAACATGGACGTTTCCTCCGTCGCATCCTGTCATTGCTGACAGGGCGACGTTGTCACAAGATGCCCTTATGGGTTTTGCGAAAAACTGAGTTCGTCGGATTTCCCGTAAAGGATACTTGCAACGACCCGAGGGCGCAAAATCCCCTCATAAATCAACCCAAAAACCTAAAAAATGAACAAAAATTGAAATTGTAAACCACTAGAAAGTTGTTGGCTGGGGTCTAGGTTTACCTGCTCCTGGCGGTACATGGAATGGTCAATCGTAGCTCTGACAATCGACAAATGAAAATCTGCTTCAAATGGCACTTTCTTCTCCCCAAACTTGGAAAATGAAAATGGTAACTATTTTTGGTCATTTTTCCTATTTTATAAACAAAAAGGAATATTCTCTTTTCAAATTTAGATGCTTTATGGGTTATTTTCTATAGTTTGGATTATTTTACCACATTTGAATACCCGGTTGACTATTTGACCTAGTTTTCAAGCATGCAAGAGACGTTAAGTGTTTCATTTTGCGCTATTCTCGCATCATAGCGATCATCTCATAAATGTTGTCAGGTATGAATGACCTGTTGAATATTTTTGTTGTTATTTTCGCCCGTTAGGATTCGGTTATTTAATGATGACGCGCTAACTCTTTGTTCTTTCTCGCACTCGTAAAACCATGAGAATAAATCACCGAGTTATGATTTATCACTTTTCTGGGCTCGTTAAACTCCTACGGAAAAGGAACCCCCCTGGAGTCTATCTTTAAGCTCTTTTCAGGCTCTCGAAATACGAAAAGATCGCCAAGCAAACTTGTCGCATTCACGCTTGCTAAAGTATTTGAACGATCATCTCCCTGGTGATAGTTTACCCCTTTTTCGGACTAGGGGGCACTACTTATGAAAAAGGAATACTCCAGCCAATCATGACTGGAAGATTCCTCTCTCGCGTTGTTTTACCCTTTTTCGGGTGAAGAGGCTAACTTTATGAAAAAGGACCATTGGATTCTTCTTTAGTTCTTTTCAAACTCTCTAAACATGAAATGACGACCGAGTTTACCTTCTATGGGCTAGTTAAAATTTAACATTGAAGGGCCCACTATGGGACGAACCCCTCCTCTCCCAGGTTCAAAAAATATTTGGGAGTGGACTCATCTATGAGATGAGCTATACCGAGCATCTGGTTACCCTCATCAAGCTCGTAAAAAAACACGTGAGGCACTCATCAGTCATGATGGGGAAAAATGAAATCTTTTGTGTTACACTTTTTACCTGTGGCAGTACTTGGTCGTTCTTGAAAATGGCACTCATTTGCATTCGCATACCATACTTGGGTCATCCATTTGTCCTCGAGTTTTACCTACTTCCTGAGTCTTGTTACTCCTTTGGGTCATCCAAAGAATACTTCCATCATCGGTTGCATTAGGAGTTGGCGTCATTCTCGTCATGTCAATACTACCAAGTCATGCCATGCCCATGTTCAAGAATACTTTCACCACTCATCATTTGCAGTCAGTACACCCTCCACCATTTCGGTCTACTCTGAGTCAATCTTGCATGTTACTGTACCATCCAATCACTCAAAACATATGTTATCGAGTTTCGTGTCAATGATGGGGGATTCATCATGGCCCTCCTTCGACGGATGCATCCTTGTCGACTTCAACAAATCATCCAAGGATTGAATCTAGAAACCAACCAAGTACCTTGGGCCTGCATGCCTCAATGGTAGGTTACCTCGCTTTCGACATAAGTTTACATCATTGAATCTTGATTGAAAGATTTCATCATGCGTTCGACTTCAAATCATTTATTCACACTTGATGATATGTATTGTGATACCTTGGGGATCATTGACATTAATGGTGATTTCCCTCGCACTTGTTAACAGTATACATCAATGATTGGTAATCAAGTGGTCTCTACCATGTTCGACGTCAAGAAATTTGTAATCACATGGATAGATTCGTATCATTGCGGGTTCGACTTGAAGACCCTGGGGAGTCATGTTTTACCCAGGTTGCGATGGATATTTTTTGAGTCATATCACACGGATCCACATTTGTATTGGTCGTGGTTGTGTTATCATCTCATCATGGATCTACGCTTGTGTCTAGTAGCCATCATTGTGTTCAGTCGATCATTACTACCATGGATCTGCAATGTATTGTTCGGAAGCCATGTTGTACGTCATATGAGAATGTGTTCTCAGAGTCAATTGTATTGCAGCATCATTCCCTATCCAACAAGCCATTGCCATTTTTTCTATCAAAGCATTTCACCTGTCCAGTTTCAACAGCTTTATGCTTTGGGGGGCATTCTGTTACACCTGAATCTTGCCATCATGACAGCTAGTGTAAACATTCCCTGAAGTTCCTTTGACTAAGTCATATACTTGTAAGAGATACAAACCTTTTCCTGCTAGGTTTTGATAGGTCGTCGCAGGTCATCTTAATGCAACCTGCGATGTCTCAGGTTGTCCTATTGCAGCCTGCGACGGTGTCAGTTAATTGGATAAAGGAGCATCTTCGAACCCATTCTCGAAGGTAGCTGATGTGGATCCCTATCCCTAGCCTATAGGGGAGTTGGCATTCAGTTCCCTATCCCTTTGGTGGGATCCCTATCCTCTCTCCTACCATATCTCAACCTACCCTATCCTCTTAGTCCTATATAAGTGAAGCTCATTCCCATTCCAAAGGGAGGAAGCCTATAGTACTTGCATGCTGGTGAAATTAGCTTAGAGATCTCTATTCATCTCTTGGGAGACCTATACTTCCTTTGGAGGCTTTGGTATTGGCTTGATTGAAGAAGGATTGCTACGTTAAGCCTTGGTTGTAATCACTTTCTTCTATGTACTTTCCCTTTATATACAGTAAAATACAAATGCTTTCCACCAAATGATGTTGCATTGATAATGTTTGTGTAGTTTTCCTGCTTAGCTGCTTACTTAGATCTGTTATTGTTCAGATGCATTTTACTACTTGTGTTGTTCTGTATGTCTTGACAGGTTTTGCAGCTGAGATATGAAGACCATAAAGCTTGGAACAAACATCAAGGAGAAAGGATCCGCGATCTGAAAGGTAAGGTATCTACTCACTCGATCTCTAATTAGATCTAGGAAAGTTATTTATATTTTGTCTCATTTGTTCTAGTCTTGCATTAAGCTAGGGAGATCACGCCTTGAGTCCGCTCTTGGTAGATTGTCCGGTAACAATGGTTACAACACCTATTCTTGTCTTTCATGACTAGAATAAGCCATTTCATGTACATGTAGATGCTTCATCTATAAAACTTGGCATTTTATTAGCACAACCACGTGATGGAGGCATCGATCATCCCATCGAATTTTCAATCAGAAAGCTATCTTTAGCAGAAAATAATTATACCACAACAGAGAGGGAAGGCTTAGCTATGGTGTATGCATTGCATAAATTTAAACACTATTTGCTAGGTTCGCATTTTGTATGTTCATTGACCATTCAGCTTGGAAGTACTTGGTCAATAAACCAGTGTTAGGGGGAAGAATATGTAGATGGTTGTTAATATTTTAGGAATATGATTTTGAAATCATTGTGAATCCAGGAATATTGAACACAGGACCCGGCCATCTTTCAAGAATTGAGTCAGGAGAAGAACCTAGTAATTTGGAGGATAATATACCAGATGCGCAGGTGTTTGTTATCCATATAGTAGATGATTTCTTCATAGATATTGTAGAATTTATAACTACATGATTAGCACCTACAGAACTTACTACACAACAGAAGAAATAGTTAGTGGTAAGATTAGCTGACTTTAACCTAATTCTAGGACAATTATACAAACTGGGACCAGATGAAGTATTGCGTAGATGTGTACTAGAACAAGAGATACATATCATACTTGTTGAAGCACATTCAAGTGTATTTGGAGGACACTACGCAAGAAGAGATACTGTGCAGAAAATTTTGAGAGCAGGACTATGGTGGCCTGCGATACACAAAGATTCAAAAGAACATTGTCGGAATTGCGATGTATGCCATGTTGGAATATTATCCCCATCATTTTTCAGTTTTGCATTCTGCATGCTTCCAGTCATCTGCATGCATCTAGTCATCATCATGGTGGACCTCCTAGCTCCTAGAGCTTGGTTCTAGCTCTCCACAGCCTGTCTACAGCCCCCAAGGGGCCTCCCACCTACCAAATGCACCCTTCTCCAGTATTTTGCATGGCAAGTGCACCTTTCTCACCTACCACAGCCAGTTAGGCACCTTTCTCACCTACCAGTCAGTTATCACTCAGTTCTTCCTTGATTTAAGGCTAGATTGACTCCCCCACTAACTGTTTCACTCCGATGGACCTCCAATGAGACTAGTCTGCCCATTCTGACTCCAGTTAGCTCCTCATGCACCCTCCATTGAGCCTCCTTCATTCAGTTAGTGCCTACCTCACTCAGTTAAACTCAGTTAACCACACTTGAATAACTATTACCAATGATGACTGATACATTGACTGGATGATGACTCCACTATCATCCAAGCCACACTCTGAGCTAGGAATTCAAATGCCCTACTTGGCCTATTCGAATCATATATGATGCCATCTTCATGGCTATTGTATTCATTCACTTACATTCTTATTCATTGTATGATACTGAGATATTGTTCTATTCTACTGTGTTTATGAGTGATCATTGAGTGTCTCCTTCTCTTCTTCTTTGCAACATTCTTGATAGTTGATTGTGAGTTTCTACAAATGCTAGATCTATTGCAGATTCTTACATGGTATCAAAGCAGGAAGCAGCTATTTGAATTACAGCAGTTGCAGCATTTCTTTGAGCATATATCTTTCACTTGTGCACCAAAATCCTATGAGTTTCCACAGCAAATCCTAGTGCTATTACTTGAATTCATTGGAGAAATCCAGTGAGGTCTAGCCAGGTGTGAAGGGATTAGTCCATGTTCCAAGTGTCCTTAAGGTAGTGTTCAGTCTAAGTGTAGCATTCTCCATCAGCACATCTTTTATTGTTTTGCAGGTTTATTCACCCGTTCGGAATCTTCTTCAACTATTTGACTTTCTCTGTTCATATGGATCTAAAGCTTACATCTTCCAACTATGTTGAGTGGAAATCCAAAATGACTCTCTTCATGAGATCAAAGAGCTTCACCCGAATACTCAACGGAACGATGGTAGAACTAACCAGTGCAGTTGAAAAGTCCAAGTACGTGGATCGGCTTGATGAAGCAATTGGTCTCCTCCTTCTCTCAATTTCTGATGATCTACACTTTCATGTCATCGATCTTACATCTCCAAAAGAGGTTTGGGACAAGCTCGAATCTCTTTTTGGGCCAAAAGATGATATGGAAGCACACAAATTGGAGAATGAGCTCATATGTTTGAGTCCTAGCAGCTTCGAATCTATCAATGCCTTTCTCACCAAGTTCAAAATATTGATATCAGAGTTGAAAAGATATGAGATAGTGAAGAAAGATAAGCAGCTTATACTTGCCATTCTCTCGAAGTTGGGGGCAAACTTCTCAGTTTTTGTCTCTAATTTCCAGTTAGCTAGGTTGTCCATTCCAAGATGGAAGTTTCCCTCATTTGATTATTTCAGACAATCTCTTGCCCAAGAGGAAGAGAAGTTGATTTCAATGGGAATGATCAAACCCAAATTGGATTCAGCCCTTATAGTTGGAGAGAGAGTGAATGATATAGGAAAGCTAGAGACTCCTGGTGATACAAGGCCTACACACTAGTCAGAGAGAGCTTCGTACTCTAAGAAGGCCAAACATTCTAAAAAGGGAAAGGCAGAGTGCACATACTGTCATAGAGGGCCTCATCCTGAGAGTGCTTGCATGTGAAAGACTATAGATTTGATGGCAAAATTACTTGAAGAGAACAACCTTCCTGTACCAGCATGTGCAAGGAAGAAAGATTCTGAATCTCCGAGATCCGAAGGAAAAGAAAGATGTAATGCTCTCATAGCATTTGCATCAACTAGTTCTTCTCTTATCATAGATTCAGGAGCATCTTGTCATATGGCTTCCTCCAAGGAACTTTTCTCTAGTCTCGAAAGCTTTATTGGCCCTTCCGTCAGTTTGGGGAATGATTCACTAGTTCCCTCTCAAGGGATTGGGAGAATCGATCTTAATCATGGTCACTTTTATGATGTGCTTTATGTTCCTTCTCTTGCACCCAATGTCCTTTCAGTATATCAGATGACTCATACTGGAGAGCCTAAAACAATGATCTTTACTCCATATGAAGTTGAGGTACAACACATGGTTTCAAGGGAAATTATTGCCAAAGGAGTTGCAAATCATAAGTCCAAACTCTATGAGTTTTCTCACTTCATACCTCTCTCAAAGGGTATTGATACACCAACAGAGATTGAGAAAAAGAGGATTCTTGAAGAAGTACAAATGCATGAAACAATTATTGTTACAGAATGGACCTCCTCCTTTGATCTAAATGAAGATCCATAATCATCTAGTTCTTGTTCTTCTATTGATTACAATTATGATGGTTCCAAGGAGGACTACTCACATATTCTAGAGCAGTTTCATGACATCAGTAGTTTTGATTATACTCCTTCTTCAAGAGATGATGAGCATGAGTCAGTTTTACTTGCTCATGAGTATTCAATTTCATATTTTGCACATGGTGAGCATAAGTCAGTTTCACTTGCTTCTCATGATATTCCAGATTCAAAATCTGAAGAGGGAATGCTAGACCCAGATCCATAAGAACCTGGAGGTCTAGCAACTAGGGATGATGATGATAGAATGCTAGATCCAAATCCACAAGCACTTGAGGATCTAGCAACTGTGATGAAGATGAGCGAATGGGATATCCAAATCCACAAGAACCTGAAGATCTCTCACCCGATATTCCTTTTCTTCCTAGATGGGAATCTACTACACTCCGATCTGTCGGTGATTTGGTTGGTGATCCACATGATCACAGAAGAACCAGATCATACTTTCAGCATGGAAGGGTTGATCCTTCTCACATTTCTGATCTATTGCAGATCGATCGATCCTTATTCGAAAAAGAAGGACACTTGCCTCCTTCAGGGGTAAGTCATGAAATGCTACTTTAACACCTTTAGTCTATTTTGAGGGAGGGCTTTCTTCCCATTGGGTTTTCCCTTTTTCCTCACTTAGTTTATTTTAGATTGATTGTACGGGGTGACCTTTGGTCTCAGTAACCAGGGCCCTATCTTGCTATTTTACAAAGTGACCTTTGGTCTTAGTCACCAGGGCCCTACTCTTCAATTATTTTCTCATAGTATAGCTTACGGGGGGGTGTTTGAATATTCTCCCCATCATTTTTCAGTTTTACATGCATGCATGCATCCAGTCATCATCATGGTGGACCTCCCAGCTCCTAGAGCTTGGTTCTATCTCTCCACAACTTGTCTACAACCCCTAGGGGGCCTCCCACCTACCAAAGGCGCCCTTCTCCAGTCTTTTGCATGACAAGTGTACCTTTCTCACCTACCACATCCAGTTAGGTGCCTTTCTAACCTACCGGTCAATTATCACTTAGTTCTTCCTTGATTTAAGGCTAGATTGACTCCCCCACTGACTGTTTCACTCCAATGGACCTCCAGTGAGACTAGTATTCCCATTCTGACTCCAGTTAGCTCCTCATGTGCCCTCCACTGAGCCTCCTTCATTCAGTTAGTTCCTACCTCACTCAATTAGACTCAGTTAACCACACTTGACTGACTGTTACCATTGATGACTGATACATTGACTAGATGATGACTCCACTATCATCCAAGCCACACTCTGAGTTAGGAATTCGAATGCCCTACTTGGCCTATTCGAATCCTATATGATGTCATCTTCATGGGTATTGTATTCATTCACTTACATTCTTATTCATTGTATGATATCGAGATATTGTTCTATTCTAGTGTGTTTATGAGTGATCATTGAGTGTCTCCTTATTTTCTTCTTTGCAACATTCTTGATAGTTGATTGTGAGTTGCTACAACTGCTAGATATCTTGCAGATTCTTACATGCCAGAGAACAAGGAATCCATCTCGTAGAGATGAGATTCCATTGATGTCACAACTGACATTGCAAGCCTTTGATAAATGGGGTATTGACTTTGTGGGACCTATTAACCCACCAGTGAAGAGAATTGGCTCAAGATATATCATCATAGCTACAAATTATCTAACAAGATGGCTAGAGGAAAAACCAGTGAAGGACTGTAGCGCAGTTATAGCAACGCAATTCATTTTTGACAAAATTTTGACAAGGTTTGGATGTCTAAAAATTATGATGAGTGACTAGGGAACCCATTTCCTAAATAGAGCTATTGAATCCCTAAAAGAACAATTTCAGATCTACCATAAGAAGAGTACACCATACCATCCACAAGCTAATGGCACTATAGAAGCCTTTAATAAAGTATTGGAGAATGCATTAACCAAGGTATGCAATATAAATAGGGATGATTGGGATCTTAGAATACCAACAGTATTATGGGAATATAGAACAACTTGTAAAAAGTTGACAGGTCATTCACCTTTCAGATTAGCATATGGACAAGAAGTTGTCATGCCCATGGAATACATAGTACCAAGCTTGATAATTGTAACACTCACAAATATGGATGATAAAGAGACAATGGATGAAAGACTACTACAATTAATTGGATTGGAGGAATACCGCTTCATTGTAGGCTTTCACCAACAAGTTCAGAAAGATAGAGAAAATGTATGGCATGATAGACACATCAAGCACAAATTCTTCCAGGTAGGAGACCTTGTCCTCCTATATGATAGAAAATTTATGAAAATTCCTGGAAAATTCAAAATGCATTGGTTAGGACCATACATTATCAAACATGTTACTAATGGTGGAGCAGTTCAGCTAGCCACATTATTGGGTGAAAACTTGCAAGGTCTTGTCAATGGGAGTAGACTAAATCCCTACAAGGATGACCCTACTCCTATGAACATAATTTAAACAAATGGGAAGGTTTTAAGTATCAAGTGTAGTTGAAATTGGACACTAAAACAGAGGGAAGAGTCTGCACACAAGAGTTTTGTTAAAATGCGCAGTTTTACAATATATGAAGATGTGTTGCGAGGCACACATAGCAAGCTAAGTTGTGAAGTAAAAGAATGAAGTAGCGTTTTGAATTTCAATTAAAAGAAGGAGGATGCGAAGTGAACCTCGTCATTCACCTAATCTTCAGTGAAGTTAAAGGAAACTAGTCGTTACATTTTTTATCGGAAAGTAGCCGTTGTACAGTACTTTTGGGAACCCGATTTTTCCAATTTTAAGGCATATTTGTCCATTGAAGACACACTAAAAGAAGGGAAAGGACCAAGATCTAAGAAATATTTGGCCAACGGACATGGAATTTAATGCTAATTTATCCATTTCTAGGCGCGCCTTAGTGTCGATGTGCTTATAAATAGCAAGGACCGCATAGTTACCAGTTTTACCGTGACTTTTAATTTTTACCACATGTAATTTCCAAGCTTTTTACCAGTCAAGAGCAAGAATAAACCGACATTGTATGTCTGAAAAATAAATCCTAGGGGAGATATTAAGGGAATTCCAACATTCTTGTTTGGAAGGATTCATGAAGACGCCAGTAAAGAAAGCAGTCCCAAAGAGAGGTGGAACCTCTAGAGCTTCACCGCGGAACATACTGGAACAGAAGCATAAAGATAAGCAGAAGGCCACTGAGCAAGAGAAGTCAAAGGCCGCAGAAATTCCAAAGGAGTATCCGCCAGAAAGACCTCCCGACAGGACGATTATGCTGATCCCAGAGTACATCCCTCCAAGAAGAGAGGATGCACTAGTTTTGATACTTAAGAAGAATCTGCAATACGATATCCCGCTGCCGCTCATGTCGAGTCATGTGCGCGAAAAGGAGAATTTGCTAAGTAAGATTCCAGAATGCAAATTCTCAAATCATGACTTGTTGCATGAAATGAAGTACCCACAATTTCAGCTGGACCAATACATGTGTAGGCGACATAATGAAACCAGTAAGCAAATGAAAATTCAAGTGCAAGACTGGATTGTGCCATTGCAACCATTAGGATTGTTGAATTTGCTGTGAATTCTGCATTTTGACAGAAGCCCAGAGCTCACAAGGGTTGTGCGAACATTTCTCTCATGTGTGTACCAGGGTTACTTATGGTTAGACCGCAAGATTGATATCAACATAGACCTCATTTACATAATTACGCACTTGAGTAAAAGAGGTGCTGACCCTGCAACAGAATTCGTAGGAAAAAAAAAGGACAAAGAACTTGCAAGGAGGATGAAGAATGAATTCGGCTTGGTAAAAGGAACCCGTGGATATCAAGAAAATAAAATCAAGGATTTTGCTACAAATTTTACGGTTCAATTGCTCGCAGGAAAAGTACTAAGGAAATGCAGACTGACCGAGGTGTCGGTTGCTGCGATCTCCTTAGCTGCGAAGGCCAAGGATGGAATCCAGTATAATTGGGAAAGTTACCTTCTGAATGATTTCCTAGATGATGTTGCGGATACGCAAGACAATGGACATCAATTCCATTATAGATGGTTGTTATTTTTAATCACGTTCGTAAGCTGGAAATATCCTAAGTATCAACAAAATGTACCGGTGTTCGCTGGAGATTTCCATGGACCCAAATTTGCGAACATGTGGGGCAATTCAAAACCAGATAGACTAAAGCTAAATAATGTGTAGTTGTATACATATAATGAGCAGCTATGCGAAGTAATCAAGCGCACTTCGCATATCCCTAAGGAAATAACAACAACGTATATTCGCAACATGAGATTCAAAGTCGGCCTTCACTTTATTTTCATTCATCTGAGAGAACCACCAAATAACCCAGAATGGATTGAGGGACAATACTAGATGGACGTGCAGAAGATTGATCTTGTCTTTGAAGATTGGTCGCCCGAATGGAATATTGTTGTGCCAAAAACATTGATCACTACATTAGAGGAAAGCACAAATTAAAATGACACCCAGGACCAAGAAGAAGAGCCAACAAGTGCTCAAGAACAGGAACAAGATGAAGGACAATAACAACAACAAACTATTGATTTTCCAGCAGGAGAGAAGAGGAAGAATCCCGACACATCTGTGCCGGGAGGATCGCAAAGAAAGAAGCTAAAATCACGTAAGACCTCACTCGATGCACAATTGTATGATGATGACTACGATTGCATCGTAGCCTAAGTCAATGAGCATCTTGAAGAGACGCTTGCAATAAAAGACAACAAGCAAGACAAAATCCAAGCAAGTATGATAGAGAGCATCGCAAAACTGAAGAGTATGGTGGCAAGAGTAGAAAAATTCCAGAGAGATATAGTAAGGGAATCAGACTCTGAAGATAGAACAAGGGAGTCAATCCAAAGAAAAAGAAAAGTGCCTTCTTTAACGATGAGTCCCCGATTAGTCCGCATAGAGCCGATGAACGTGATATTTGTTGTTGTATATGTAACTTCGGAATGTATTTCATATATGTATATTGTATCCATATAGAGAGGTTATTATTCCTCTGTATGGAAGTGTTGTCATTTTTTATTTACAAGTGTCGCAAGTGTCGTAACTTATACTTGATGGGGTCGGCCCTATATGAGTCTTGTGGGTTAAAGGGTTATTAGACCACCCTGGTGGGGTCGGCCCAGTTAGTATTATGTTAAGTGGTTAAGTTGGGGCCGACCTAGTTAGAGTTAAAAGGAAAGTCAAGTTGTGTATAAATAGAGTGAGGGTGTCACTCTATTTGATCATTCACTTATTCATCTATCTTTCTCATTGAGTGATGCGCACTAGTGGAGGAGGAGAAGGTGCTAGGAGTCTATCTCTTATGCTTGGGTTATTGTATCATTGCTCTATCTATCTTTGAGGAAGTTATTGGGGTTTTTCACCTTCTTGGTTTTCCCCAAGGAAACTCTGTGTCTATTATCTCTTGTGATTGTCTCTTGTGATTGATATATTGTGCTTGTTATTCTCTCAGATAAGATCCTAGGTCATATTGAATTAATGCTTAAAATCTAACATGATATCAAAGCTAACCTAAGAAGAAGACACTGTGCAGTTGCGGAAGCTATGGATTCTTGTTTTTTCGGTTTCTCTCCACATATCTTGAAAGGAAGGAGGCTAGATTGACTCTCCTCAGCAATGCGCATCTTTCTGTCGAAACAGAATTCAATTCTGAGCACTTTCAGTTGTTGACCTAAAAATTAGGGTTTCTACAAAAATTGGAATTTCTGAATTTCGAGACCACGGCTGGAAGCTCCTCAGAAAAATCAAAGTTTAGAGCTTTGGATCGAACTTTTTGGTTGGGTAAAACTACGGGAAAATCAAACCCTAATTTGGGGTCCTGTCTAGTGAATCCAGAAATTAGGGTTTCTGCAAAAGTTGGAATTTCTGAAATAGGAAACCACAGCTGGAAGCTCCTTGGAAAGATTGAAGTTTAGAGCTTTGGATCGAACTTTTTGGTTGGCTGAAGCTCCGGGAAAGTCAAACCCTAATTCAGGGTCCTCCCCAGTGAATCCATAAATCTAAAAGGCAATTTTGAGGGGTGAAACTTTGCATTTTTCAAATTCTGAGTATACCAGCTTGATCAGTTCATCAAGGCACATCTTTCTATCCTTTCAGAAGTTTGAAATTCAAAGTTTGAATTTTTAGGGTTTCTCTAACAAACCCTAATCCAGCACTGGATCCAGTTTTCAGCAAATCAAGTGGTAAGACCTAAATATTTTCTATTTCCATTTGAAGTACTCTTTAAGATGTCTCACCACACCAAGCTTGAGGATAAGCTTGAAGGGGCTGATAAATTCTGAGCATGGAAGTATAGGATTGGGTTAATCCTGGAAGAGAATGAGTTGGATACTTACATAAGTGAAAAGATCCTTGTCCCAGAGGGAGAAGAGGATAAGGCCTTACACAAGAGGAAATTGGTCAAGGCTAAGAGGATCATTGTTGATTCTATCAAAGACCATCTCATACCACATGTGTCATCTCTGAAGACACCCAAGGAGATGTTTGATTCCTTGACCAAGCTATTTGAAGGGAAGAACATAAATCGAAAGATGACCTTGAGAAATCAATTGAAGAATATCAAGATCCAGAATGAGGAGACCATGCAGTATTATTTCTCAAGGGTCTCCCAGATAAAAGAACAACTTGAAGCTGTGGGAGAATATATAGAGAATGGAGAAGTGGTAATGGCCACTCTTAATGGCCTTCCTAGGTCATGGGATTCCTTCATCCAAGGAATTTGTGCTAGGAGGAAACTTATCACATTCAGTAGGCTGTGGGAAGAATGCTCACAAGAAGAAGTAGGAATTGTAGCTCGAGAAGAGAAGATGAGGAATGAAGACCAAGCTCTCACAACACACTCCAAGAGGCATGGTGACAAGAAGACTCACCACCATGATAAGAAAGAAAGACTTCACCATCAGAAGGGTGATTTCAAACCTCAAAGGAACATGTCATATGTCCATTGCTATACTTGTGATGAAAGGGGACACATTTCCAGAAATTTTTCCAGGAACAAAAAGAAGAATAACAAGAAAAGACATCATGCTCATACTGCTGAGGATGATGAACCTCCTAGGAAGAAGACTAGAGAAGAAAGTGAAGACTCTTCAAGTGATGAAGAGTATGCTTTAATTTATGCTCTCACTAGTACCATTACTCATAGGAGCAATGATTGGCTTATAGACAGTGGGGCTTCCAAACATATGACAGGATTCAAGGAATCCTTTATGAATCTATCTGAACATGAATCACCCCACAAGGTGAAACTTGGGGATGACTACCAGTATCCCATAAAAGGAAATGGTGAAGCCTCCTATAAGCTAGACTTTGGAAATTCTATGAAAATGAAAGATGTACTATATGTTCCAGGTCTCAAGAAGAACCTACTCTCCATATATGCATTGGATGCAAAAGGCATGAGGGTTGCATTTATAGATGGCCAAGTCCTTATGTGGCCAAAGGGTAAAACTATAGATGATGCAGTGGTGATTGGAGAGCAAGAGGGAGGATTATACAAGATGAAGGGATAAACTGAACGAGCCATGGTACATGAATCCATGGAGCCAAATGAAATTTGGCACAAAAGGATTGCACATATGCAGTACCAATTGCAAGCAAAGAAGGTCTTCCTGAAATCTAGTCAAAGATGAAGTGTTTTGATAAGTTCAAGGAATTCAAAGCCTTGATAGAAAATCAAACTAATAAGAAGATCAGGATCTTTAGATCCGACAATGGCGGAGAATTCACTTCAAGGGACTTCAAGAATTTATACAATAATTCAGGGATTAAGAGGGAGTTGACCACTCCTTACAATCCACAACAGAAAGGAGTAGAAGAAGCTACTTCAAAGTCGGATTCTAGCAACTCCTGCAAGGAAGCAAAGATTCAGAGGGAGTCCACCCAACAAACAAACAAAGATAATTATTTGAATTGTCATTTCTTGTATATTCTGTTTGTTTAAATAATGTTATTCAATGATGTATATACTTATGTTCCTAGACTTAGGTTGTGTATTATGCATATTAGAATAATTGCATTAATGAACAGTATACTACTAATATGCATGTGATGGGTAAGTGGCCTATGGCACTGTACAACATTACATTGCTACTTATCTAGAATGAAACCTCTTTGCTGACATGTTGGGAATAGTGCAAACTCTTAACAATGTTCTGGTAGAGATGGAAGGCATCTAGAAAGTTACGGGATATGGATGAAAGTTGTATTGAAGCATTGGCTAAGATAATTGCATGACTGTATGACATATATATTTTTATGCTTAAGATTTTGTTCTAAAAACTATGAGAAGTTTCTAATCATGCAATTGAATTTGACTTGTAGGAAAGATTGTGTACAATCACCTACAAAAGAAGAACTACAACATTTGTTCTAGCAACAAAACTATCTATTGAAGATATTGAAGTTCCCAGGATACCAGATGAAGTAATGGAAGAATGCCATGATCAAGGAGTACCATTCAACCATGAAGAATGATGTTTGGGATGTGGTCCCAAAAGCAGAAGGGAAGTCTGTTGTGACTTCCAAGTGGATCTATAAGATCAAGAATGCTACAGATGGTAGCATAGAGAAATATAAAGCAAGGTTTGTAGCTCGTGGCTTCTCCCAGAAAGAAGGGATTGATTATGAAGAGACTTTTTCTCCTGTGGCCAGATACACTTCCATTAGATCAGTACTTGCTCTGGCTGCAGTGATGAAATAGAAGGTACACCAGATGGATGTCAAGATAGCTTTCTTGAATGATGTAGTTAAAGAGGAAGTGTATTTGGAGCAGCCACTCGGGTTTGAGACACATGACAGAGGGACTCATGTGTGCAAACTGAAGAAATCCTTGTATGGTTTAAAACAGGCACCCAGGACCTGGTATGACAAGATGGATAGATTCCTATCCAGTTTGGGGTTTACTAAGAGTAAAGTGGATTCCAACCTTTACTACAAGGTTGAGGAAGGAAATCCAGTGATACTACTATTGTATGTAGATGACCTGTTTGTGACAGGTGAGGATGGATTGATTGCCGATACGAAGAGGAAGCTTGATGTTGAGTTCGAGATGAAGGACTTGGGTATGATGCACTACTTTCTAGTTATGGAGGTGTGGCAGAGCACAGATGGAATCTTCCTTGGACAAGGGAAGTATACAGTAGAGATCCTGAAGAGAATCGGGATGATGGACTGCAGGCCATGTCCACACCTATGGCATTGAACCTGAAGCTTCTATGTGATGCTTCATCTGAGCCAGTTGATGCCATGATGTATCGTTAGATGATTGGGTCCTTGATGTACCTGACGAATACGAGACCAGACATCTACTTTGCGGTGAACACCTTGAGCCAATATCTGACAGATCCGAGACATGTTCACCTGATAGCCACAAAGCATATTCTGAGGTACCTGAAGGGTACATTTGACTATGGGCTCAAGTATGATGCGAATCAGAAGTTTAACCTGGAGGGTTATGTTGATTCAGATTGGGTAGGTAGTGCCATTGATCAGAAGAGCACTTTGGAATGTTGCTTCAGTATGGGATCTGGTATGATCTCTTGGTTTAACACGAAGCAGTCCTGTGTGGCACTAAGTACAGCCGAAGCAGTCCTATGTGGCACTAAGTACAGCCGAAGCAGAGTATGGTTGAAGTGTGTCTTCCCATGGCGTAGATATAAGTGTTGAGCCTTTCACGGATGGTTGAAGTGTCTTCTCATGCCGATGAGTGTAAGTGCTATGTGATGTGCATCTGGGGTGTGCTCCATGGACTATGAGGTGATCTGAAGATGATGAGGTGACAGTATGGTACACAGGTTTTGTAAAGGCATATAATCAGTCCTGAGATGCTCTTGCAGGTTTTGCAGAGGCAATGTAATCAATCCTGAGAGATCTTGCAGGTTTTGCATAGGCAGTGTAATCAATCCTGAGAGATCTTGCAGGTTTTGCAGAGGCAGTGTAATCAGTCCTGAGGTGTATTTACTTGATGGCTTGCTCACAGAGATGATGAAGACCTACATGGAGGCTAGGCCTACAACCAGCATGAAAAAGGGTTGGCTCTATAGAACTTCCTATGACAAACATATTGGAGATTGATTGAGATAGCAGCAGTGATGATGACGACGATACGATGATGATAATCCGGTGACAATGATCTGATGATCCAAAGAAGAAGACTTGTGCCGGAAGACCTGTGTCGAGAAATACCTTCATAGTTAAGAGGGAGTGTTGATGTTTATGTAACTTCAGAATTTATTTCATATATGTATATTGTATCCCTACAGAGAGGTTATTATTCCTCTATACGGAAGTGTCGTCATTTTGTATTTACAAGTGTCGCAAGTGTAGTAACTTATACTTGATGGGTTATTAGACCACCTTGATGGGGTCGGCCCTGTATGAGTCTTGTGGGTTAAAGGGTTATTAGACCACCCTAGTGGGGTCGGCCCAGTTAGTATTATGTTAAGTGGTTAAGTTGGGGCCGACCTAGTTAGAGTTAAAAGACAAGTCAAGTTGTGTATAAATAGAGTGAGGGTGTCACTCTATTTGATCATTCACTTATTCATCTATCTCTCTCATTGAGTGATGCGCACTAGTGGAGGAGGAGAAGCTACTAGGAGTCTATCTCTTATGCTTGGGTTATTATTGTATCATTGCTCTATCTATCTCTGAGTAAGTTATTGGGGTTTTTCTTCTTCTTGGTTTTCCCCAAGGAAACTCTGTGTCTATTGTCTCTTGTGATTATCTCTTGTGATTGATATACTGTGCTTGTTATTCTCTCAGATAAGATCCTAGATCATATTGAATTAATGCTCAAAATCTAACAATATTCCCGTATGATGAACTTACTGAAGATGTGAAGCGGCTCGCACATTTGGATATTAACGTGGGATTGTCTCCCATTGAAGGACTGCATAATCTTCATTTGCAAGTTGTGGAAGAAATTAGAGACAAAGATATGATCTCATACAACCAGCATATGAAGTTGGAAGATAGTTATAATGAGCTGAAGAATGAAAGCATGTTGAAGACAAATGAGCTAGAAAATGCTCAGGAGAAGTAGAAAATGCTTAAGAAAAACGTAGCTGAAGTTTGTGCGAAGATCCCAGACTGTGAAGAAGAGCTTGAAGTGGAAGCGGCCATCCTTAAGATTGGTGTTGCCGTGGACAATCTTAAAGAGAATATGGAATAGATGGATATTAGTTACAAGGAGAAGATTGATGAATTAGAGTCTTGGCAACAACCTGGCACTTCGCCAGAGTTAGAATTAGCGAGAGCCAAAGAGATGAAGACACCAACCGATAACATCTCCGAAGAAGTTGCGAGATGTCAAGACTTGCTAGAAGAAGTCACTAAGGTTTGGGCTATACTTCAAGAGGATCCCAAATTATAGAAAATTCAAGATGAAGTTCAAAAAAGGCAGAAGGACCTTGATTCTATGAACACGACCATGAAGGATTTGCCGCCATGGCAAAGGATCCAGAAGTTCGTAGAAACAAAAGAGCTTTAGAAGGAGCTGAAGGCACTAAGGATAAAGGAAGCTGAAACTTCATCGAAGTTACAGCCTATGCGAGAAGAAGCATTGGCACTCTCTGAAGAAATAGAGGATAAATTGCGAGAACTCTGCATGACAGAGAGTACAGTAAATGATCAAATGCAAGAACCCATATTGGCGATGATGCTCGAAACAATCAAAGAATACGAGCAAGAGACTAAGGAAGCAGTTGTGAAGTCGAGTGCAAATTTTTAGGAATTCGCTGCAAATACGAACATCCCAAGTGATGCGCAATCGAAGAAGCCTACTAAAAGTGGCTCAGGGATGAACCACAAGTAAGTGTTATGGGCCTGTTGGGCGCAACCCAAGTATAGGAAGTTTTGACGGAGAAAGTATAGTTAGGCGAGGCCTAACATTGACCAGTTTTGGGAGAAGCAACTCCAAAATTCCCGGGAGGAGGGTATGGAGAGAAGTGAAGTTGACAAGAAAGGACTTGTCCCCTCAATAAAGATGAAGTACTAAGGACAACCAGAGGTAGTTGAAGCAGTGAAGGATAAAGCGATGAACTGACAGCTACAGGAGAAGAGCGTAAAGAATTGGAATGGTGCAAAGGACACACCACTATAGAGTCAGAGCCGCGCGGTTAGAACCGCACTGTCAAAAGAAGCGACGCAAAAGGACAGCGGAGTTACAGCGAAGTTAAGGAAAAGTGTGTTCGATAGGGGAACCGCGTCGTTTTGGGTTTAAGGGTACTATGGGGGTTGGCCCATAGTTATTGTAATATGTGACCTTTCGGCACATCTATATAAAGGGTCATTTTTGTATAAGGGTTAGAAGGTTAGATGTTGCTTGGGTTAGAGAGCTAGATCTAGACTAAGAGAGAGATCTAAGAGAGAAAATACTATGGAGCTAAGTGCGTAGAAATCTATTGTAGAGAAGAGTCTGCAACTGAGTGCACAGACTGGAACTGTTACCCCTTCCATGTAATATAAGAATAGTTCCCGTGGACGTAGCTCCCATTTAGGGGATGAACCACAGAAATACCCATGTTATGTGTATGAATTTATGATGTGCTTTGTGTTCATGTTATGGTATGTTTATGTATTTTATTTCATATGTATGTGAATGGGAATCATATGTTAAGTAATTGGAAAACATGTGTATGAATGTTGAGAAGTAACATTAAGTATGATGAATGCGTAGTTATAAGATAAAAGACAACAACAATTCAGCGAAGTCTGTAGGTTGTTGATAACTACGAAGTTCTTGGTTACGAGTTGATATTGTTATGTTAAGTAGATGCTAAGAGAGGAACGTAGTGCGAGGTCGTATTCCACATCTGCACATCACCACGGTTACATAAACATGATTTTGTAACCCCCCATCTTCGCTTCGGGTGAGACTTCATCATGTCGCAAGTTGATGCCGGAAGGTCCAGTGAAAGGGGTATTTGTTGGGTCTAAAGGAACTTCGTCGAACCCGGTTCAGCCCCAGAAAGAAAACAAACCAAAAGTATCAAATCAATGGGATGCCTGACCTTCCAATGTACTGGAACCCCAGTAGGTGTGGTGAAGATGTCCTTGTATGCTTCCACGAGGTTGTCCACCTGTTTCTATTGTGCCTAGGGGCTATGTTTAGAGGTGGTGTATGTTGCTGCGATCTTTCGTTTTCCTTCAGAACGAACCATGAAGAGGACGAATTTATATGTCTGGGAGATTACCTTACTGCACTGCTTCGCTATGATGAGGGACATTGCAGTAGTGGGAAGTGTCTCTGGTATCCTATAGAGTTTCTTTCCCAAAGTAATAATGACACTGTGAGGTCTAGACTCATACAAAGCATGACATTTCCACATATATGGTTGTCCAAAAAGAACATCACAAACTTTAAGGGGGGAAACATCACACATTAACTCATATTTGAAGGGCTTGATGCCGTAGGAGAGGCGACACTGTTGACTGACGCGAATGTCTCATCCCTGGCTTAGCCAACCAATAGTGTATGGTTGGGGATGTGGAACCGTCAAAAGATTCAGTCTTTTGACGAACTCGAATGAGATAAGGTTCTTTTGGATACCACTGTCAACAATGAAATTGTAGTGGATTTCCATGCACCCATAGTTGAGAATGAAAGAGGCGCTCCCCTTCCTCTATCTCCTCTGACTCTTCTGGTTGGATCTTTGTAGTTGCGATGGTGGCACTCGGTTTTGCGTCAATGATCTTCTTTCACCTTTATTTCTCTACATCAGATTCGAAGTTGAAGTCTGGATCTGGGGATTTCATCTCAGCCAATAAGGATTTTTTTTAGCAGCATTCATCATTGTTGTGCCAGGTGCTCTTATGAAATTCGCACCACTTTCTATTATCCTTATTTGATTTTCCATTACCCTTCTTTGCCTGCAGCTTGGGCTGGTTGTCGAGGCTTTCGCCTTCCTTGTGCTTTCCTTTACCTTGTGAATTAGTTCCACCTTTTCTAGGCTTCTGCTGTTGATTTGCAGACCCAAAATCTCGCTTATTCTTTTGCTTAAACTTCTGCTCAATCTTGATGGCATACCAATAAGTTTATCCTGTGAGGATACTTCTGGGAAATCCATTTCCGTCTGAATGTACCTGTGCAGGCCACTATGGTACTTTAGGACCAAGTGTCATTCAGAGTCTCTAATACCCACTTTGGAGCGTACGGTATGGAACATGTTGGTAAACTTTGGCACTGTCTGGTCTCTCACCTGGCGCAAAGTTGTCCACCTGGTGTACAGGTCATCATAGTTTCTGACTGGGTAGAACTCCTCCTTGACGGCATCGACAAAAGCTTCCCAAGTGGGGTATATCCTGAATAGTTTAGACTCTTCTCTTGCTTGCCTCTCGTAGTACCCATCCCACCATTCTTTGACATGGGGGAGGGACTTAAGGGTCGCAAATGTGATCTTTTCACTGTCGAAAAATTTTGAATAGAGAAGTAACCCTCTACTAGATTTAACCATTTCTCCAAAGCATCTGCATCTATCTTTCCTTCAAATAAAGGAATTTCAAAGTTAAATTGTACCTTGAACGGAATCACACCCCTGAAACGGTTGCTCGTTGAAGGTGTATATTTCATTGTCGGCATTCTTCGAAGGATATGGGCGAAATTATCCATCATCTCATTCCTATGTCGTGCGAGGGATTCCTCGAGAAACAAGTTAATAGGATCTCCTGCTTCGTCGTCTCTCTTTTCTTCCCCCTCCATGTGAGTCTTCTTGGACTGATGAGAGGGGTTTTCCCTAAGCTCAACTAGTTTGATATCCAACTCTCGATATTCGGATCTCATCGGGGACATGCACTGAGAAACCACAAGAGTATAACGCTATAATACCATTGATCTGGTTTTATGTGAGAACGAATTGAAAGAGCATAAATATATTCACATACATAGATATATGGCAGGAAACACAGTGATACAGTAAACTCAGATTCTATTAAATGAATGAAATAGAACAAACTGTAAAATAAAAGCAGCTAGAATGGTGGTAGTTATATCTCTGAGAAGAGATGTGACGGCTACGCTCATTTGTGACAAGTTGAATACAAGAAGAGGCAGAAAGAGCCTATTTATCATAAGCATGAGGGAAAGAACCCTAAACATCAAAAATCCTAACCCTAGAAGATGAACCGTCATAAAGTTTGCGGACCCAAGGTGGTTAGTTAAACAATCAACTTCTCGGGGTCATAACGTTTGCATACGATCTCTGTTTGGGGCGCTCGATAGTTCGTTGGAAATGTCTACCTAGGATTTACAACTTTCAAATGGGGCTAATGCATGCTGATGGAAACTTTTGGTCCCCCCGAATCTCCAAAAACGTCGTTTAGGGCCTCAAAACGGCCCCGGAAGTTCAGGACCCGAAACACTATAGAAAAATTACTAGAAAACTGCCAAAATGGAAAACTATTTTGAGCCAGTGGAATAGGTGGGTGGCCACCTATATCCATTTGGATCACTTAAAATAAAAATAACGCCTGTGAAATTAATCCTTAATGTACACTTGGCTACATTCCCTACGATCAAGGAAGGATGACTCTTCTTCCTCCTTTGGAATTATAAAATATAAATGTCTGTTGACACAATTAAGAGAAAACACTTACATAAAAATCTTATTCTTTTTAATATACATTTTTTAAATATAATTCATTTTTCTTTCTAAACAATATCCTTAAAACTTCATAACTTTCAAATCCTATAATAACATAGATTATTTCACTCACAACATTACTTGAATTAAGATTTCACAAAAATTAACTTCTCAATAATAATAACATGCTAAAAAATTATATTTAACTAGGTCTATAGTTTTTTTTGCAGAAAAAAAAAAATAAAAAATCGTAATTTTATTTCTCTTTCATGGTAAAAAACTACATTGTTTAGATATATGCCCCATGGCATATTTTTCATCATATAAACGTTCAAAAAGAGATATAAAATTCATTCTTAGATTTTACATCAAAATCATCAAGATCTGTCCAGAGAGCAATTGAAGATAATAGACTAGGCAAAATGTTTATCCAATAAATAGACCATCTGATAATGTCACATTATATATATGCTTAATATTAAAATCTCTATAGCTATCCTATATGTGTTAGTTCTTGTAGCCATATATCTTAGTAGATGGTAGAGTTAATAAAGCCTGTTGTTATTGTTAATAGATCTGATTCAAAAACTGTAAGATAATCATGTTCTAGTCATTGGTTCCATAACCCCGGGCCCTTTAGTAAAAGGCCTATGAAAGTACTCCAAAAAATGTTCATTATTGTGCTTTTCTATGTTGAAGAACCCTTTAGCCAACTGAAAGACATCTTTAGAAAGGGAATATGCAATCCTATTTCATTCCTTATAGACATGCATACATGAAAATAAATTAAAATTTGATTTGATATCTGATATATCCTCCAATAAAGAGACCAATTATGCGTGTGTGCAATTCCTTTATCCAATTTATGACCAACATTGCATTGCCAAAAACTTGGAGATTTCAACAACCTTTTTTCGTGACAAAAAGAAGAAATATCTTGAAAGTGATCAACTCAACATAATTGTTTGTACCATCCCCAAACCCCAACAAAATTTTAAATAAATGAGTTTTTGATAGATGAAGAATCACACTGCCACCACATATTTACAGACAGAGGACCCATTCCACCATAAACATAATTGTTTTTTTTCAACGATCTATAAACACACAGAGGACCCATACATTCATTCTGAAGTAACAGAGTAAAAGCATCGATCTATTCATCATAAATTCATAATACACTCAGAGTTCCACTCTTTTCTTCGCCTAGATCGAATCCTTCAACTACTTGAAAAAAGATAAAATAAACGACAATGAACTGAGTACGGTGGCAATAAAAAACAAATATTCTTTTTGATTTCACTAACTCAGAGAAAATTTTAATCCATCCATATTGCAAAAGCATAAAAAAAATTCCGTAGAGTTCTACTTTATCCCAGGAACTCCAATCAGTTCATATGCCGAAACAAAATAAAAAGGAGTACAACGATTTTCTTTCAGAAGATTTGCTCCATTAAAATACTAAACCCACAGTAAAAATCGATATACACGCCAACTCTAAAAAGATGTAGGAGTTATCTAGCAAACTCTTATTGACATCTCAATATGACTTTAAGGGAAGAAATGACATTCGCATGCTTATTGGTTGTCACTTATTTATGAACAACCGTTATTTTAATCAATCAAATCAAGTTATGCTACCATAGTAGGAAGCTGAATAGAACACTTTGTGCAAAGTATTACTTTGTGTTTTTTTTTTAATTTGAATGACTCTTACATAAAATAATTGTTATAAAATCCAAAATAAATAGTAGTATTTTGGGTATTATAATATACTTTTATACTACAACACATGTTGACAAACTTTTGGAAGACAGAGGCCTCTAAACACATTTGGAAGCTAAGGATTTTGCTCCATGCTTCTAGAGACTTTGGCATACAAGTCTGCTCCCATCTGACCTAGGGCATAACAAAGTGGCCCTTATGGCCACTCCACGGGAATTCGAAACACAATAATCTAGGCTAAATTCCAAAACTTCCCTTGGAATCTAGGCTAATGACATCCAATAGACTGGAATTTCTTCTAGCAATGATTTGACCAGCACTAGTCTCCCAACCCTAGATAGCCACTTATGACACCACACATGAATTATTTTCTCCATCTTTGAAACCAACCACAACTAATCCTTTTTTTTATCATTGATGGGATTTATATGAAAACTAAGGTATTTTAAGCCACTATCAAAGTCAATTAAAGGGAAAGAGAAGAGTGCTTGTTAATACCTTAGTTCATCGTCTTCCATATTGACACAAGATAGGGAAGACTTCCAAACATCGATGCTCATCTTGGTAACTTGACATAATAGATCTAGAATACTTTCCAACCTATCTGCATCTCTCCAAGTACCATCACATAGGATGAGGATATCATCAACAAAGAGTAGGTGTGTGATGTATAAGACCGAAGAAAATCAAATGCCCTTAAAACTCCAAACCTTTTGATTGCTTGCATAGAACAGCTTAGACCTTCTACAACTAATTAATTCCATAGTTATATAATTATTATTTAAAAAATAATAATAATAGACATAATGAATTTTCTATCAATGACATTTTATATTTGTAATTAAGAACAAACACTTACATAAAAAAATATTCTTTTTAACATATATATATTTTTAATACATAATTTCTTTTTCTTTCTAAAAGAGTATCCTTAAAACTTCATCACTTTAATAAAGTATTAAAATATTGATGTATTTTTATATTTTATAAGGCATGTATATTGTAATTGCTTTGTAGTTAATTTTAGTTGACTTTTAATTAATTGTGTTAAGCAATTTTTTTTCAATATAATTTTCTAAAAAAATTTAAAAAATTACATCTTAAATGAATATTGTAAAAAATAAAATAAAAATATTTTTAATAGTATGAAATATAAATTTTTATTTTTTAATTAAACTAAACTATGATATCATCATTTTTATTGCTTTCAATTTTAATTATGAGAATAAAAATATAATTTAAAAACAAAATAACATAAAAAAAAATAAAAATAAAAACATAAATTTAACATCTATATTCCAATCATATTATATGTCTCTTCAATTTTAATATAAAATAATGAAACTAGTACAATATCATATCCTACCCCAATATCATATAACCATAAACATTAAAAAACATATATATCTATATATCTTACTCTCCTACATCTCCCAAGGATAAAATGATGATGATAATACAGCTTCATAAAAAGATTTTGCCTACTGTTTATCTCCGTAAACTTTGCATGAATATGATGTGAAGAGCCATGCTTCTATAAATTTCCATAGACTTGTGAAATTAAGTGATCCACGTGGCTTTTCAGTTGCCATTAACGGGTTTGTCTACTTATTATTAATAAACTTATTCCAAATAATAGAACTCAATTCGTTCCAGAGTTAGAGTTAGAATGGTAGGAATATTAATTTATTTTAAAGTTTTAAATAAGTTGTTTATAAATATTTTTAATACAAGTAATTCAATGATTCACTAAATCTAATATAATATTGATATTTGTATATGTAAATATGAATATTAAATTTGAGTAAATTAATATATTTTAACTATATAAAAATAAAAATAAAAACATAATCTTTTAAATAAAAATTAATATGGTACGATTTGATTTTTAAGAATTTTTTTTATATTTTATAAATAAAAATGTTGACTAAATATTTGAATATTATACATTTAAAAAATAAAAAAAATATATTTAAATGAAAAATATAACTAGAAAAAGATATTTATGTTGCTTTGCAAATAATTAAAATTAGAATATATATAATGGTAAGTGTTTTATATATACAACGAAACAAAAATAATTAATTTAACATGAAAATTTAAGTCACTTACATTATTAGTTACAGTAATAATCTAATTTAAAATCACAATATTTATTCAAACTTTTTTATATTTAATTTTTGCAAGTTTTTAACATTATAAAATTCAATATTGCATGTTCCTTTTAATTTTAATACTTAATTATAAAATTCTTTTCAGATTTGTCTATTCTTTATAAGGTTTCTCAATAATCAAATATAACTTCTTCTTTTTTTTTAATCAAAGTATTTTTATGGTTGTTATTCAAATAAAAAATAGGATTTGTTTGAGGTAATCCACTTTTGAAAACCAATAGTTCAATTGAGCTTACGGTGAAAATCAACCTAAAATATTTTTAGATGTGAAATTCCTCCAAGTTGTTATTCTCATACCCAAAATTAAGGCACACATTTTTCCAAAATGTTTTGGGGATAGAGAACAACCTTGCTTAACCCCTATATTACAATTGATTTATTAAGACCACCCTTACTATTCTCAAAATTGGTGATATACTTTTTTCAGGAAATTTTGTCATAGCAACCCTTAACCTCAAAAGAAGATTTAGATATGATCATATCTTCCTAACTTGGTTATGTTTAGGCAACATGTAAAGAAATTTTCTAAAGCCAATGAAGAAACAATATTATCTTGAAATTGCACGTACCAGCTTTTAAAATAAGAATAATGATGCCAAGGTTCACATAAACTATGTTTAGCAACTAAATTGGTAAGTCTATGAATGTGATAGCTCATAATATATCCATGAATTTCAAGGATTTTTTCTTGATAACCTTTGATGTATTCAATTTTTTTGTAAATGTTCAACCTCAATCTAAATGAGGTCAACATGTTGCTTAAAAGAATAGAACCTCGGGAACACCATTACACAACCACCACAGGTGCTAGACCTAATTGACTCCTAATACTTAAGTTATTAATTTTTACAATTTAATTATCAAAATTTGTTATTATTTTTACCAGTATTAAGGAACTTTACTCCTAATTTCGTTTCAAATAATTTATTTTTATAACTTTAACTATAGAATTCCATTAAATAATATAAAAAAAAATCAAAATCAAGTCAATGAAATACACATATGCTTTCCTATATTCTGTACCGTATGAATGCCACGCCGTGACGCCTGCCCAGTGCCCACTCTGGTTGTTGTGGGGAAGGTGGAGGTTCGGGCATTATTGGAAAAGGAAGGTTCAGCAGTGTGCACTATGCACTACACTTTTCTTCCATTATCAGAACTCTTTTTTAATGTCCGCAACCATAACACTCTTATTTTTATGTTTTTTTAACTTTTCTTCCATTGTCACTTTTCTTCCATTGTCAGAACTCTTTTTTAATGTCCGCAACCATAACACTCTTATTTTTATGTTTTTTTTAACTTTTCTTCCATTGTCAGAACTCTTTTTTAATGTCCGCAACGATAACACTCTTATTTTTATGTTTTTTTTAATTGCAATGTAGCTGGTGCCCAATAATGCGGTGACGCCGTAGAACGAGGACATGAGTTTGAACCGGGGTGGGGACTGCCACAACCGACCGTCCCAACCAACCCCGCCTGTCAGCAAAACCCCTTTAACACTCTTACCTAAAGATAAAGCAACACGAACATGAATTCAGAATTTTGATGGTGTCCACTGTCCAGTCTCATCAAGTTTTTTTTTTAATATTCAGCATTAATTGTACAGGAAGTCAGAACGTTTATAGATTCAGGATTTTGATAGTCTTATCTAACAATATTGTTATTAAAAAATTTCTTATGAATTTTGATTATCCCGTACCACTTTACCTGACAATATTAAAATTTTATAGATCTTATAGAAGTCGGAATTCTTATATATTCAGAGGTTTAATTATGTACAATCCCATCTCACAACATTATTAAGGCTGCAGCCTGCGACTACAATTATTTGCGGTGATTGATACATCGTACTGCAATTACACAGAGGAATATACACCATGCAATTAAAGTCCCTCAGAGGACATAGGACATAGGACATGGACTTATTTTTGAGATCGTCAGAGATTTAACAATTATTTTGCTTTCGTATCTTCGGTCGTCTGGTATATACATTAAGGACATATGACATATCCCTCGTTATATTTGTTAGTGTATATCCCTCATACATATATACATCACACACTCCCCAACAATGTAATGAATGCACTAAAAGATGGGATCTGCGAATCTGCGATTAAATTGGCATCTGAAAAAGATATGATAAGTAGAATAGTTTAATTTGGATTTTTTTTCCAACAGAAACATGTTAGGCGTTTCAAACTGAGGAACTTGGCCCTAATCCCCATGAATTAAATTCCTGATTTTTGGCTTGCAAGAGTTTGTCAAATAAGGCCCAACTGAGCTAGCGGTTAAGACTTTACAATTTTGTGATTTACAATATTTATTTATTATACCTACAATAGTTGAGCAATTAATACTGTATATATTGAAAGCTTCAATTTCATTACTTTTCGAGGATACAATCGACATGACACTGATGTCATAACATAAGAAATGGACTCGTTAACAAGTTGTGGCCGTTGTATAAACATTGTGACCCACTTTTTTTTTTCCAGCGAAAAAAAACTACTATTGATATTCAAAATATGAATCAAATAGTACAATGAGATTCAAGATTCAAAAGTCGAATCAAGTTTAATGTGATCTGCAATGCTAAAAGATCAAGAACACTTGCAAAGGTCTTAGGCCACCTCTATGACATGATGGATGCCAGCAACATAACATGAAAGCTTTACAAAAAAAACAAAATACAAAAGTATGTGTCCAGCAGATCAGAAAATGTACAGAGAAACCCCAGCTGGAATTAGTCAAAAAAATATGTAGAGCCACCATCCTGGAGGCTATTATCAAACCATTCCTCCCAAATCAGCTGACCCTCTAAACCTGATAAGGCTTGCTTTGATAGCTTGTCAGCAAGAGAGTTCTGTTCTCTGAAGATATGCTCGAAATAAATACCCTGGAGTTTTGAAATTTCTAAGTGTGTCCGGAGGACCCAGTGTCTCAAATTCACTGCATTTAGCTTGAATTCACCCGCAGCCCATTTTATGGTGACCCTAGAATCGCCATAAACCTTGATATTAACCAATCCAAAGATGTTAGCAATGTGTTTGTTAAAAAATAATAATATGCACATCTCAATAATGTAAGAAATATGACCTTGAGAAGAGGGATGGCATGTGTTTCGAACGTACAATTCGGGGTTCTTCATCAAGACAACAAGAGTGTTGTCAAAATTCTCAAGCATATATATATTTTTTTAATAAATATTGTATAAATTAAGTTTTAATTTTGTATTTCTTTTTCATGAAAAAATTGTAATTGCTTTATTGTAGTCATAGAAGAGCTAAGTGCTCTACAGTTTAGTGTGGGGGAGATGTTGTTACATACCTAAAGTAACTTCAGTATCAAAAATAAAAAAAAATACATGTGGCCTCATAAAATAAAAAAAATTATGAAAAGTAATTTAAAAAATCCATGTAGACCTATAAAATTAAAAATTAAAACTTAAACCCGAATCTATCAAGCAATAGAGGTATCAAATTTCTCGAGCTTAAGATTAAAACAAATTGCACCTCAAGAAATTGGATTCATCTTGCTACTTAATAGATCTGAGTTTAAGATGGATCTATGCTGGTATTAAAAAACAACCACCTTTTTCAAAAGCTTGAAGAGGCCTTACATATATGTGTTCAATGTTCATGATTTTCTCGAAACCATATGAGGCCATAATGCCTAAATAAACAAGTCCATTCATATGATCTATATAGTTTTCATATAAGACCATCCTTCTATCTAAATTGTTCAAAATCGTGCTTTCATCACTCTATGATCTGTATATACAAAAAAAAAAAACTGATATACTCTAAGTTTCAAACTGTGTGATGAAAAAATGTAACTTTATGTGCTTGGACATTGGCGTGTTCTTTTCTCATTTAATTCTAGATTTTGAAACAGCAATCATCTCGGATGGGGACCAGGATCATGCTCCATCAAGGTGTCATCCGACATTTCCCATCCATGCCACACTCCATCGCCCACATGTAATCCCATTTTGGACAACTTATCAACTGTCATATTCCTCTCTCTATGCACATGCATGAAGTTGATCTCCCTAAACATGTTAACAATGTGTTCAATCTCCTCATACATAGGCTTTTGAAGATAATTTTTAGGAAGCATTCTCACATGTAACCAATCAACCACCAATTTAGAATCTCCAAAAACCTGTACTTTATGAATCCCTTTAGACAAAGCCAACAACATAATTAACTTGACAGCCAATAACTCAACTCTGTTGTTGGTGCTCATCCTGATGCTAGCTGAGAATTTAATCCAGTGATCAACAAAAATGTGCAAAATGCCCCCTGCTCCACCAATGGTTGGGTTTCCTTGTGAGGCAACATCAAAGTAAGCCCAACTATAAGTTTTATCGATAGTTTCCTCAATTATCCTTCTGGTTGTAAGGGGATCCACAACTTATGGAAAGACATTAAGAATGGCTAGTACCTTTGAAGGAACTACAAATGGTGCAATTGAAATGTCCTTAAAGGTTTCCAAGTTCCTAGCCAACCAAACACCCCATATAAAAATAAGAGGCAATGCCTTGTAGCCTTTAAAAGCACCATTTGTAAGCCATACCTCTAAAGCTCCTTCCAAATTCAATCCATCCCAAACAAAATATATACTTTAATCATATATGCATGTTCCCACAGCTTGACAATGAAAGGACAAGAGATAAATAAATGTGTTAAAGATTCATTGCTAGCTTTGCATAAGGGACATATGCATGGTCCTACCCTAAACTTCCTGATTAATATGTTCCAAACAAGTTCTTTATCTGATGGAGCCAGCTTTATAAAAATTCTTGATTTTAATGGACATTCCATCTTCCATATCACTGTGGAGCACTAGGGGGACTCGGGTAGATCTTCATCTTCCCTAGTTACGTGGTAACCCAATCTTGGAGTGTATTGATCCCCCACAAGGTTACTGTACCAAGTGAGCTCATCAACTCTGTCATAAAGCCCCACATGGCTTCTGTGTAGAGAAT
The DNA here is from genome assembly GCA_027924585.1 of Larix kaempferi. Lineage (NCBI taxonomy): Eukaryota > Viridiplantae > Streptophyta > Pinopsida > Pinales > Pinaceae > Larix > Larix kaempferi. The sequence continues at coordinate 3,333,919 of BSBM01000125.1, read as the reverse complement.
TTAAGTAATTATTCTAGATATATGAATCCATAGCCTCTATACCAATAACAGCCACTAATAACCAAGCATGTCTAACAGGAGAAGTGTTGTTAACATCTCAAAATGGTCTTAGTGTGTATAGGCCCTACTTCCTCAAGTATTCCACCAGGGAAAGTGGTAACTTGTGGCCTCCAAAGAAACCAATCCATGGATCTTGTCTTATCCTCCCACTGTTGCCATCTCCCACTCTCCAAACTAGCGAATCACCAATTACATCAAAAGCCTGTATGATAGCCTTCCACATAACTGAAACATTCCTGGTAGTCTTAATGTTGGATATAATCCATTCCGAATGAATATATTTCTGATTGACAATCTTAAACCATAAGCCATGCCCCTTAATGATCCTCCAAACACCTTTTTCTACCAAATCCCTTGCAAAATGGGAGGTATGTTTCATCCCCAAGCCTCCCAACTCCTTTGTAATGGATATCTTATCCCAAGAGACCCAGTGAAAAGACTTATCCTCCAGAATCCCTTTCCAAATAAAGTTGTAGAAAATCCTCCTGTTTTGTTCTAAGATACCCATTGGGACATGGTCCAAAGAAATCCAATAACAGGGACTACCTCTAAAACAAATTTCATCATTATTAGTCTACCTCCCCTACACATCCATTTATTGCACCAAAGATGAATTCTACTCTCAATCTTCCCAACTAGACAAGCCCAATCCTTTTTCAAGTAATCATTGAGTTTTATTAAGAAGCCCAAGTATTTAAATCCACGTCGGATATCCACCACAAAAAATCAAATTGCACATAGATCTAGTCTATAGCATCTTACTCTAAGTTCATAAAAGATACATAATACCCCCTAATATTATAGACCATACATGTAGCTTCTGCAAATAAGGTGAGCATAATTCCCAGCTTTAAAATTTCCCTCTAGGAGCCATCAGAAAATATCATTATATCATCAACAAAAATTAAATGAGTAATGTGAATGGCACCCTGAATCTGTATCCCTTTAAAAGCTCCACTTTGCTTAGCTTGTAGAATAATGGTGCTTAAGCCCTCCATAACTAGTAGAAATAGTAGAGGGGCTAGGGGGAATCCCTACATGAAACCATTTCCAGGTTTCAAAAACTTAGAGGCGGATCCATTAATGAGAACAACAAAGGATACAGATTAAACATATGAAAGGGTCCAGTTGACAAATTGTATAAGTGGGAAACCCACTTGCAGTAGCACTAGTCTTACATAGATCTAGTTACCTTGATCATATTCCTTGGAAAGATCCACCTTTAGTATGGTTGCGGGAAGGTGCTTCATCTTAGCCGTATGTGTGATTTCTTGTGTATATCCAATAGAATCATGTATCTATCGCCCCTTTAGAAAGGAAAATTGCTCTTGAGATACATATTTGGACAGGATACCTTTGATCCTTCGAGCAATAAATTTAGCAATCTTGCAAAGTGAGATAGGCATGTAGTCATCCAGAGTGGAGGTCAAGTCTGTTTTGGGGATCTGGGCTATGAAAGTAGCATTGAAAACATCCAAAACCCTCCCATTGATCTTAGACTCTTCAATGACTGCTAGGAGGTCATTTTCAAAAGACTCAATAAAACCCAAAAAAAACTCCTTAAGGAACCCATATGGACCAAAACTCTTGTCCTTTTGCATTGAGTGGACTACATCCCTTAGTTCCTCTAGAGTCACCCTTTGCATAATAGAGATTTCGTGTTCCTCATTCACATATTCGGGGAAGTGAGCTATAGAGTGGATCATTTGAGAAATAGAGGCATTTTCCTCTTCCCTGAACAAAGCTTTAAAATGATTAATCCCAGTAGCTGCTAAATTACTAAACATTGCCACCTGTGAACCATCCTCAGCATATAGATGCCATAAAGAGTTAGTATGTTTCATGTGTCTCATAAAGTTATGAAAATATTTTGTATTTTCATCTCCCTTTTGTAACCAGATGGCCCTGGTCTTAAACCTACACCAGGGTATTTTTTAAGAATTCTAATACTATACTTAAGTATAGTATTCTAGGCGATTTTTTTGATTGAAAAAAACATGATATAGATAGGTAGGCGAATATTAAATATGAAACATACAATTTACTACTAAAACGTGTAAATTTTGGCGAATAATGTGATAAAAAAAACATATTTTATGTAAATATAGGCAATATTAGAGACTAAAAATGACTAAATAGCGAATTTATGTTGTGAAAAAAAGCCCAAAAAATAGCCAATTGGCGAAATTTCGCCCCCAAAAATTACTCTGGCCTACACATGGCTCCATTCGCGTCTAAAATACTCCTCCGATGGGATTCTAGTTCCACAATCTCTCTTTTTTGCTTAGTAGATGTAAACCCCTCAGGATTATTTGAATGGAAAGTGTCAAGTGTAGATTCAATTCTACGAAGGGATTCATCCATAGAATTTCTTCCTTTTGCATCCCAAGTCACATGGATCGACCCTTTATCCTCATGAGGTTATTTTGGAACTGTAATCCCGCAAATACAAGACTAGTTCCAACATAAGGCTTCCAAACATTTTTAACCATACGGAAATAGCCCTCGTCTTCCATCCATGTGGAGAAAAACTTGAAATGGCTAGGAGGTCTCTCTCTAACTGTCATCAACTCCAAAAAATGGGAAAATGGTCTCATTCCCCACCTCCACCCACCCACTACTTAATACTCATTGGAGATTGGATAATACCTTCATTAAATAGGAATATGTCTAATCTTTTAGCTACCCTCTCAGGACCAGTCCTCAAGTTGTGCCAAGCAGGTCTAAAGCTTCACAGGGGGAATATCATAATGAGAAAGATCCTCCAATATATAATCCAATAAGGTGTCTTTATGAGAGGAGGGACCCTAGGATTCTACTTCACCAATTGAAAAATTAAAATCACCTCTGATGAACAATTTTGCACCTCCTAGCATCCTAGATCTTAAAATTCTTTCCCAATATGTCACCCTTTGATTGTGGGGCCCATAAATATTAATGAGAGTGATGGACTGTATGAATTCCCTGAAGAATAAAAATGTGCCCAAACCTGACATAAAGGCCCAACTGTTAGTGCATAAACATAATTTGGTTTCCAACCAGAAATGAACCCCCCTAAATGATCCATAGCATCACAACAAGCAAAATCCCATCCCGACATCATCTTCCTCAAATCATTCAAAACTGAATCCTCGCAAGCCATGGATTCCTTTAAAAACATCAATGTAGGTTTACATGAGTCAATGAACCGCTTCAGGGCTAACCTTTTAGAGGGTAATCCCAACTCTCTACAATTTAAGTACAATACAATCCTGGGGGCACCCCTCTTTTGTTGGGATATCTTGTTCTATGTGTCCCTTTAAGGTTCTTTGATGGCCAACTTGTATATCCGGAAGTGCTTGGTCCCTAGTAGAGGCCATGACAAAAATCCTACCACATAGCCTCGAGGATACGGGGGGAGAGTCCAGGAAGAGTTCTCCACCCTTATTTGGCACACTCAAATATTTAAAAGACCTACAAGATCTAAGAAAATAATGATGGATATCAGGATACATGGAGAAACACTTACTCGAAGAGAAAGGAATCCCCTTGTCCTTAACCAGAATAGGGCTACGAGCATTAGACAAGTATCCCTCCCCCCGATATGGCCCATATAGATGAAAGGAATCATATAAAAGACCAGAACACCTGAAAGGAAGGTCCTCTGAAACCTTGACCAGTCCAGAACATACATAGGAAGGGCTCAAGGGTTCAATAATGGAAGGACTTGTGCCAGGTATTACCTTCTCTGGGGGGGCCAACCACATAAAAAAAGAGCCATTGTTAACAATCAAATTAACACTCCTAGTCATGTGATAGAAGATGCATATGTTTACCATGCACCTGCAGCAAGAAGACATGACACAAGTTCATTCAGAGACGAATCCTCTCTGATAAATGCATTAATTGTGCTTAAAATAATTCTAAGTGGTGCAAAAAGCCTAAAAACTATTGAAAAGTGGGTTTTCAGTTGAAAATAATCTAAAATAAATAAAATGAGCAATCCCACATGGAAAAGAAAGGTTTGAAGGCCCATTTCCCAATGCTACATAAGAAAGGCATGGGAGGCATGGTAGAGGGAGATCAGGAAGCAAAGACATGCTAAGGAGATTCTGAAGGAGGAAGAAGAGCTCAAATTCTTCAAAAGCAAGGGTGAAGGAAGGAAAGCTCATGGCTATGGAGGAGGGATTCACACCAAGGTCCATGGTAGGGATTTACTTCTTCATTGTTCTAATATGAATTGATTCAAGTTTCTACCATTTGAATGTTTAAATGTTGCTTATCTTGTGTGATTTAGACTTTTAAATGGCTTTAGATCTTAAGTTTGTTTATCTTAATTGATGAATGAATGTATATATTAGTGATAACTTGTAATAATATTTTCATCTGCTGACATAGAAGCTCACCACTTCTTAGTAAGATAGCAAAGTAGAGTAGACACAACCCTACACTAATAGTTGTTATCAAAATGACGACCTTAAGATTGGTGCAGAGTAAATCGCAAAGATCTTAAAGATCTTGAAAACCAGCATTAAATCTCAGACTTTAAATTGTGTGGTGACTAATGAATATCTTTGTCCTTCATTACAAACTTCTCTGTGAACACTTTAAAGATTTCCTGCTGTATTGTTGAATGCATTTTCATTTTAAGATTGAGTGCTTTGTATGAGGTTCAATTTAAAGGATTGACTGTTGTAATGCATATGATTCTACCTCTACGCGTGAAAGCTTTTAAAGCTCTGCATGAGATGCCGATGCTCCTCTCTGTCCTGGGCAGGTCGAGTTTGTCCTCTACATGAAACCTCGAATTAGATCCCAAAGTTTCATAGCTCTACGAGAAAGCTTTTAAATCTCAGCCTTGAAAGAGTGCTACCTCAGCTATTAAAGATCTTGATTCTCTCAACGTAGAAGCCCTTAACTCTTTGCATATAGATGCCCCTTGAATAGGTGAATGCATCTCTGCACTTAATTGTATGCATTTTAGCTAGCCTCCCCAGCATCTCTGCGCGAATCATTGAAATCTCTCAGTATTAACCTCAGCGTATCTTAAACTCTGCTTTTCAAACCTGCGTGAATCACCAGAAACATTCTCAAGATCCCAAAGCCCTTAACACTCTGTGTATTCTTTAAACTTTAAACATCTATGAGTTTGTAGATTTGCGTGTTCTTTAAGCTTTGAAGATCTCTGCGTATAGGTTAAACATTGAAGACCATACAGCTTCTACCTTTGCGTGTTTTTTGGCGAATGCATCGTGTGTAGCTCTTAAGGCTTTGCATGTAGATACCTTTAATCTCTACCACAAGCTGGAAGGTGTCAGCATTGAAAGTTTCGACCTCCCTATGAATTCTTTAACCTCTGCCACGAGCTGGAAGGTGTCAACGTTGAATATACTCAGCGATCGGTCATTGGAAAACGTGAATTACGCCCTGAATAAACCATTGGAAATCGTTGAAGTCTGTGAGACCTGTAGATGCACCCTATATGCAAATCAAAACCGTGACCTACCTGCTAGAACGGGCGATTTTTGTTGTTACCGGAGCTTCGTCCACCTTCCCATGTATCATGAGTCCACGCGTGTTGGGTCAATTTCGGTTTCTGGAAAACGTTGGAATCATCTAAAGTTTGCAGCATTGAAATTTTAAAACCCTGCCACTAACTAGCAACTCTACCACGTTTTGAAAGTTTGCAGCGTTGAAATTCAGCGTTAAAACTCCATGTTGAAGCTGGAATGAGAAGCATTAAATGCTGGAGTGAACGGTTATAAATTTACATGAAATATGGTAAAACTAATTTTTCAGTTCTCATTTAAAACGGTGCTAAGTAGAGGGGTCAATTCTGTTGTTTTAGATCCAGAAGTTATTAGGCTCGATTCTTGGCCAATTAAAACATAGTAAAACTTGAGCGCCAAAACAACAAAGAAATCCAATTCCAAAACAACCAATTCGAAATTGTTTAAAAAATTCAGTTTCAAAATTTTTTTGCCAAAGTTTTGTGTGCTTTGAAATCAAATTGTTATATTGGGATTAAAAAAGAATTGAAAAGTTCTTTGCAATAAGTTTTGTATATTTGGGTTAAAACGAATTCCAAAAGTTTTGCATTTTTTAGTTCAAATCTTTAATTTTGGATTAAAAAGAAAAACAATTTTTTGCAAAATTTTTGAAGCTTTTTTAAATCTTTAATTTTAGGATAGAAAGGAAAAAAAATTTGCAAATTTTTTGAAGTTTTTTCAAATCTTTAATTAGATTAAAAAGGAAAAAAATTTGGAAAAGTTTTGAAGTTTTTCAAATCTTTAATTTTGGATTAAAAAGGAAAAAAAAATTGCAAAATTTTTTACAAAGCTTGAAAATTTTGGATTAAATTGAGATATGTTTGGAGTTGTATGCCTTTGAAGAACCTTCCACACATTTTGCATTTGGAATACAAACCTTTAACGTCACATTGTGAGACAAATTGAAGACAATTTCTTCCTAAAAAACAGAAATAAACTTTCATTTAGTTACATTTTGTTTCGGAGTCGGAATTTTCTTCATAATTTGCATGCACGATTAGAGAGACTTGCACCCTTAGAGTCTAGTTTTGTTGAGATATATCGTGTATGAGGCACTGTATCCTCTTCACTCGCATCTTATGATGATCTTGTGAATGAGAAAATGTATCTCGCTTGTAATAGTTTAGGAGTTGTGTTTTTCAAAGCATCTTATATCGAGCCACCGTATCCTCTTCACTCGCATCTTATGATGATCTTGTGAATGAGAAAGTGGATCTCACTTGTAACAGAGTAGATTTAATTTCCGCATATAGTTTTTTTAGCCACCGTATCCTCTTCACTTGGGCCTTATGGTGATCTTGTGAATGAGAAAGTGGATCTCACTTGTAACAATTTAGAATTTAATTCATAAGCATTCCAAAGGGCTCTGCGTATCCTCTTCACTTAGGCCTTATGGCGATCTTGTGAATGAGAAACAGGGATCCCCCGTGTAATAGAATTAGATTCATGTTTACTTGAGATATCTGTTTGGGTTACATTGGTCTTTAAACATCAATTATTATCCATATTTCAGAGAAAATAAAAAATAAAAAAAAAATAAAAAAAAGTGCATGAACATACGAAATCTACCAGAAACTTTGCATGTCTGAAAGAAACTCATGAACCTCTAACTCTTCCTTAAGTTAGCATATTCATCGAATTGAAAGATAGCATAGTGAGCATCTTGCATTGTGTGGTTCATTTTGTTTTCGAGTCAAAACACCACCAGTTTCACTTCCACTCCTGAAACTAAGCAAACTACCCTTAAAATTGGCACTTAATCTAAAATTGACAAACTATTGATTTTCATATCACCAACAAGTTTAGGTTAGTGCCTTGGATTAGGTTTGGAGAGTTAACACTCCTGGGCTGCAAAAATTTGAAACTAACATTGATTAAAGAGAGAAATCCATTAGTAGCATGAAACGTCTGTCAGGAAAGCGCTTATGAAACACGCGTCAAGCACGAGGTCAATCTGGATAAGTAAAGGGTGGTTCCCCCCTTTTGCTTATTTAGTGGGACATGAGTTTATTGAAGGGATTCTATGTTCAGTGACAAGTCCTCGGGGTGACATCATTGTTTCTAGAGTTCTTGGTTATGAGAATTGTCCTCGACTTACGACTGTTCCGCCCGACCGTCGATTGTGAAGTGGTAACTTTAGTGGCTATTCTTAGGATATCACATAGGCTATTGTGAGTGGGACACACTTGCAATACCTGAGACAGACTTTGAAACTTTACTCCTTGGGAGGGTGATTGGTCAGGAACCAACACTTGCACCCCTGGCGATTAAAGTTTATAGTAACTGTTTCTCACACCTTCGCTTCTAGCAATTGTATGAGGACATGAAATCCCTCAGCAACTACTAGTTTCGGAAGGCCCTCTAATCCATCTTTTCATTGAACTTCAGTTCTTTGGAAAAGTAGTTTGCTTGCTTGAATCTTTAGGAAATTTTTACTATGTCGACACTTTTCATTTTTTGAGTCTAGACTGCCTTAGGATTGTTTGATTCAAAAGATCTTTTTAAACACATCATTTTATCAACTTATTAGAAGTTGCTACTCTCCCGATCCGCCAGACACAGCGGCAGCGAGGTGAGACACCAGAAATTGAAGGCCCTGCTACATTGCAGAGACATGTACAAAAACCACATCCTAATGACTTGGAAACAGAACTGATTGTAAATACAATTAATATTACTCGAGAAGAACAACATCAAATCAACACTGAGAATTCATCGTCACATCACGAACTGAATACAGACATAGTTGATAATCTTACTCTAGTTGAAATTAAAACATTCAAACATCGCACACATGCTCATGTAATTCCTCCTTTGATGAGTCTTTCAGAACCAGTTACACTTACTATCCGTGAGTCACTGGGTGATATCAAACCTCTTTTTGAAAGTTTGAATGACATGCAAATTCAACAAATGACCCTATGGCTTCATCAGGCGCACAAGGGACTACATCGTCGCAACATCAAACAGTTGCTGGAGGTAGCAATACTTCCAATTTGGCCTCTACATCAATCCCAACAGTTAGTATACCTGTTAGTAGCACAAGTTCAACCAGCACTTCAGTGCCATTTGGTACAGTTTCGGGTTCCAATCCTGGAAGTGTATCCACTTTGTCTGCAGGAATCCCTACTGAAGGGTCTGCCTTACCAAACATTGGTTTTCCATATGGTTCGGCTAATCAAGGTCAACACACATAAGGAGTAAACCAGAATCCTCTTGGTATGCCTAACACTTGTCCAAATTCTATTTCTGGGGAAACCCCTCACCATGGAATGGTAATATCCCCGGCGGAAGCAATGAACCATGGAACATTTATGCCAATTAGGTTTATGCTCCTCATATTAGAGGAAATGCCCGAGGGAGTTATCCTCCGACTTATCCTATCACAATGCCTAGCGGCAATCCACCTATCAACCCCATCCCACAATGGAGTGGGGAGGTTCCAAGAAGTAACCAATCTTTTTGGGCACCACCTTCGCAAGGAGGAAATCAACCTTGGAATGTTTATCTAAACCAAGGAAATAATCAATGGTTTGGTTAGATTCCAGAAAGTAACCAATATTTTTGGGGACTACCTCCGCAAGGGGGAAATCCATCCATCCATCCTGTTCCACCATGGAATGGACAACATTCAGGAAGTAACCAATCTTTTTGGATGTCATCTCCACAAGGAGGAAATCAACCTTGGAACGCATATCCAAACCAAGGAAACTAGCAATGGAGTGGTAATGTTCCACCAAGTAACCAATCTCAATGGAACATACCCCTGTAAGGGGGCAATCCACCCATGAATTCCAACCATCCATGGAGTGGTAATATTCCACCAAATAACCAACCTTATTGGAACATACCTCCGCAAGGGGGCAATCCATACATCCAACCTAGTTCACAATGGACTGGGCAACATCCGGGAAATAACTAATCCTTTTGGATGCAACCTCCGCAAGGAGGTAACCCCTCTTGGAATGATTTTCAATCCCAAAAACCACATCAATGGAGTGGTCAGGTTCTAGAATGAAACCAACCCATTTTAGGCCTAACCCCTATTTTGCGGACAATCTACCGAGAGCGGACTCAAGGCCTGATCTCCCTAGCTTAACGTAAGTCTAGAACAAATAGGACAGAACATAAAAGACTTTCCTAGATCATATAGAAGTACAAACATAAGAGTAGATCGTTTACCTTATATTTGTAGATCCCTTTCTCCTTCGTTGATCCAATGCTCCAGCGCTGCCAGATTGCAAGTAGCTAAACCCTGTTGAACATGTGACAGACCACGAGAAGTGAAAGCATATATCTCATATGATAGATCTAAGCTAACAGTTAAGGAGGAAAGCTCTAAACATCATCAAGGAGACAACATTTATGGAAAGCAATTATATTAACTATATTGAAGAGTGGAGAAGTACAACAGAAAAGAAGGTTACAACCATTGCCTTAATGTTGCAAGCTCCTTTTGATAAGCCATGCCAAAGCTCCTAGAGAGAAGTGGATGTTATCCAAGCTAGAGTATTTGATCTATTGAGCTTGATTTCACCAACATAAGAGCACCATAGAATTCCTCCCTTGGGATGGGAGTGAGCTTCATTTAAATAGGACTAAGTGGATAGGGTATGCATAGGAGAGGTTGAGATATGATAGGAGAGGCTTAAGGGATCTTTCCAAGGTGATAGGAATCGAGTGCCAGCTCCCCCAAGAGGTCATGGATAGGGTCCCAAGTTAGCAAGCTTCGAGAAGGGTCTCGAAGGGCTATTTTTGTCCATTAACTGACATCGGCGCACCCTGCAATAGAGCAAGCTGCGACGTCGCATGCTGCATGAGTGCAACCTACGACAACCTCTCAAAACCTAGTACAAATGGGTACAAATATTTCCAGGTTAATCACTCAATCAAGGTAACTCCAAGGGTGTATACACTGAATCTCATGATGGGAAGATTTTAGGTGTAACACCCCGCAAGGGGGCAATCCAACCATTAACCCCACTCCGCCATGGAGTGGTCAGGTTCTAGAAAGTAGCCAATATTTTTGGAACCAACCTGCAAAACCTGCGTTTGATCCAGCTAGGCTGCCACATGAACTTGAACAGATTACCCTACATTTGGGACAAGTTTCTATTGAGAATTCGCAACCCACAGCTGTCCAGGAAATGCAGGAACCTGCTAATCCTTCCAACACATCTAACATCCTCACAGTCTCATCCATAGACCTGAGAGGAAAGAAGAAGAAGTACAAGAGTAAGCAAAATGCTAACTCTGGGAAGGGAGATGCACCAACTGTGCTTCAATACCGTGGGCAACAACAACCCACTATTTTGATCAATCCTTCCAGGTTAATCCTTAATCAAGATAACTCCACAGGTGTATACACTGAATCTCATGATGGGAAGATTTTAGGTGTAACATAATTCCCCCCAAAGCATGAAGTTGTTGAAAGATAGACAGGTGAAATGCTTTGGTAGAAGGAATGGCAATAGACTTGTCGGACGAAGGACACTGCTGCAGTATAACTGACTCTTAGCACACAGTCTCAAATGACTCACAACATGGCTGCCGACCAATACAATGTAGATCCATGGTAGTAAAGATCGACTGAACACAATCATGGCTACTAGACACAAGCGTAGATCCATGATGAGATGATAACACAACCACGACCAATACAAATGTGGATCTGTGTGATATAACTCAATACAAACTCCATCGCAACCTGGGTAAAATATGACTTCCTAGGGTCTTCAAGCTGAACCCGCAATGATACGAATCTATCCATGTGATTACAAAGGTCTTGACATCGAACATGGTATAAACCACTTGATTACCGGTCATTGATGTAAACTGTTAACAAGTGCGAGGGAGATCACCATTAATGTCAATGATTCCCAAGGTATCACAGTACATATTACCAAGCGTGAATAAGTGAGTTGAGGTCGAACGCAAGATGAAATCTTTCAATCAAGAGTCAATGATGTAAACTCATGTTGAAAATGAGGTAACCTGCCATTGAGGCATACAGGGCCAAGGTACTTGGTTGGTTTCTAGATTCAATCCTCGGATGATGAGTTGATGTCGACAAGGATGAATCTGTCGAAAGAGGGCCATGATGAATCCCCCTTCAATCGACATGAAACACGACAAAAGATGTGTAGAGCAGATCGGATGGTACAGTAACATGCAAGACTGGCTTAGAGTAGACCGTCATGGTGACGGGCGTACTGACTGCAGATGATAAATGGTGGACGTATTCTTGAACATGGGCATGGCATGACTTGGCAGTATTGACATGACAAGTCCAACACTAAATCCTAATGCGACTAATGAGGGAAGCTTTCTTTGAATGACTCAAAGGAGTAACAAGACTCAGGAAGTAAGCGAAACTCGAGGACAAATAGATGATCCAAGTACCGTATGCAAATGCAGATGAGTGCCATGTTCAAGAATGACTACATACTGCCACTAACAAAATGTGTAACATAAAAGCCTTCCTTTTTCCCCATCATGAATGATGAGTGCCTCATGTGTTTTTTACGAGCTTGATGAGGGTAACCAGATGCTCGGTATAGCTCATCTCATAGATGAGTCCAATCCCAAATATTTTTCAAACTTGGGATAGGAGGGGTTCGTCCCATGATGGGCCCTTCAATGTAAGAGTTTAACGAGTCCATAGAAGGTAAACTCGGTCGTCATTTCATGTTTAGAGAGTATGAAAAGAACTAAAGGAGACTCCAACGGTCCTTTTTCGTAAAGTTAGCCTCATCGCTCGAAAAAGGGTAAAACAACGCGGGAGAGGACTGTTCCAGTCATGATTAGCTAGAGTATTCCTTTTTCGTAAATAGTGCTTCCTGGTCCGAAAAAGGGGTAAACTATCACCAGAAAGACGATCATTCAAATTCTTTTACAAGCATGAAAACATCAAGTTTGCTTGGCAATCTTTTCCTATTTAGGGAGTCTGAAAAGAGCTTAAAAAGACTCCAGGAACAATTTTGTCATGGTTGATGACCGAGTACGACAAAGGAAAAAGTAAACTCGGCACAGTTCCTTTTCTGTAAATAGTCTAGCGAGGTCGGATAAAGTGATAAACCTATACTCATTAGACACACCTTTTTAACTTAAATTTTTAACGAGCACGAGAATGGTATCAAAAGCACTCGGAATCTTTTTCATATTTGAACCAGAGCACGAAAAAGTAAAAAGTAAGTTCAAACCACTTTTCATGTTTTAACCAGAGCACGAAAAAAAATGAAAAGTAAGCTCAAATGTCGTCTTACTGTTTGTAACGAGCTCGAAGATAGGTTGGAAGAATGCTCATGATGTCTGCTTCATTTTTTAACGAGCTTGTAACAGAAAATGAACTATGCTCGGGATAATTTTCATGGTTTAATGAGCTCGAAACCTAAAAAGGAAAGTATGCTCGAAAAAGTTCCCAATGGTGAACTTTTCCCCAACATGGCATCCAAAGATTGGTGTGTGCCCCCAGCATGATTGCTAGAAGTAAGTGACTTAGCTCCAATGTGGTGTGGAGAGGTGATCGAGTTGACTTCAACGTAACTTCCAAAGGTTGAAGACATGCCCCCCAAGCTTCAATTCATTCACCTAAGGCATAGGCGAGTGAAAAGAAGGTTCAGGTACTAAGTCTACGAGGTGACTCGACTCAAAGGGAAAGGATATGTTTCATTTTTTAACGAGCTTGACACGGGAATAGAACTCTGCTCAAAAGACTTGTTTCATTTTTTAAAGAGCTTGACACAGAAAGGGAACTATGCTCAGGGGGTCTATTCCATTTTTTAACAAGCTTGGAATCAAAGACTAATCTGTGCTCAAACTACTGGTTTCATTTTTTAATGAGCTTGAAGCCAAAGGTAAACTCTGCTCATGGTTAAGGCCCATTAACGGGTTCCTTACCAACATGATGCCCAGAGGTTGGTAAATGCCCCCAGCATGATTGCTAGCGGCTTAACATGGTGGTGTTCCCTCAACATGATTGCTGACGGTACAACATGTGGCATGACCCCCAAGCTTCATTTCGTCTGAAAATGCTGCTGGCTAAGCCAACTACCAACCTGGATACTAATATGAAAATGTTCACCAAGGGGGGGGAAACGAGAATCGGATGAAATGAAGGTTCAAGTTCTAAGTCTAGCGAGAGACTCGAACCGATGGGAGGGAGATCTATTTCATTTTCACACAAGCTTGAAATAGACACTAACTATGCTTGAGGGGGCCCATCTTATTTTTTAACGAGCTTGAAATGGAATAAAACTATGCTCAAATGGATGGTTTCATTTTTGTGCAAGCTTGAAACCAAAGGAAACTATGCTAGGGTGGTTGGTTTCATTTTTTAACGAGCTTGAAACATAACATAAACCGTGCTCGTACCCCCCATCCTCAGGGGGAAGAAACCACTAAAACATGTGGAACATTCAGGGAAGTCTAATGACTAGGAGTCATATGATGAGTGGGTGTCATGAAGGAAAGCTGATCAATGGTCACAATATTCCCATGATGAGGAAAATACATCACTCGAAAGAGTATGTACACTATAGCTTTCATAGCATAGACATAATCACGTCCAAGGAGCAGATTGGAATCTAAAGGACCTTGGACAACCACGACATCAGCATAAACAGTTTTACCTATCAACGTGATAGGTAACTGCGGGAGAATCCCTAAAGGTCCGGTAGACCTTCTATTAAAAGCCAAAATCTAGTCAGTTACTGGCACAAGCTGAGGGGAACCTATAGCTTGCCAAGCAGTTGAGGATAAAATACTAACATAAGCTCCCTCATCAACTATCGTAGGAAATATTTCTTTATCGGAAACTCCTACAGATATTTGAAAAGGAATACTCGAAGGAAGACAAGATTCTGTTAGACCATTCTAATCAAAGGAAATGACCTTAGTACTTGGGGGGGGGGTCTTGTAGGAATGAATAGGGTTTCCCCTTGCCTAGGACATTCTGAACTGACTAGGAAAACATCAGCGGTTTCCAATTCACTCTCACTTCGAAGATAAGAATGAGACGAAGATTGTGTCATAGTGACTTCTTCAATCTGGACTTTCTCCAATGAAAGAGCGAGATCGAGTGGAGATGACATCGACTCAATCACTTCACTCTCGGAAAGAAGAGTGGGATCAATTTCAGATGAAACTGAATCGATCACTTGGACAACCAGCAGGGGGTCGAGGGACAACTTACTATCGCTTGTTGGAAGCACTGTTATATCTTAAAATGGCACTTCTCTGTTTGCGACGACACTTGCATCGCTTGGTCGCATGACGACACTTCTTGAGATCAAGTTTAGTCACACAACAGGACACTTGTGGATTGAAGGTTCATTAGGGACACTGACTATGGTTGAAATTACCTCACTCTTGGCCCATTTGATGGTTATAACCCTTAGGAACACTTTTCCAGACCAAACCACCTCCTGAAAATCATCAAAAAACCCTTTTTTTGGCCATTTTTCCACAAAAATGCTACTCTATAAGCATAAGAGGGGTGTTTACCTTCAAAAATATGCAACTCTGCTTCATAAACGTAGAGCACATACGCTGGTTTGCAATAGAAAAGTAGGGCATTTTCCTGAATCAGTCAAAATCTCGATTTTTGGTCAAATTGAGTTGGTTTGGGAACCTCCTAATCGGTTATAACTACTTTTTCTCTCCTTCATTGACTATATAAGGAAGGTAGAAGGGCCATGAGTAGGGACCAAGCCCATAAAATTTTTATGTTGGAGGAATGGAGACCCTCATCCCCCTCTCTTGTGCCTTAGTTTTGATAAACCCTAGCACAACTGATTAGAGACCGGGACCCTTGGAGAACAAAAGTAGGAGACCTTGAATCTAGGTTTTGTGAAGTGCCAAGCTTGAAGGAAGGTATAAATTTATGTACTTGCTTCATTCATTAATAAAGACCAGATGTTCTTCCCTTTCCAAATATGACCTATTCATGTGTGTCTCAGATTTGATTACAGTTTGCTTATAGTTTGACGTCTTCTTCTGTCATAAAGATCAGTCTTATATATGTAGTCAAATGTATTTGAGAAAGGTATGAAGTTGTTTTGCAAGTGTGGGCATTGCGATACTGGATAGCATTGAAGAGAAAGGAAGAGGAAGGCTAGGATCAACTTTCTTAATAAGGTACACATCCTCTTTAACCTTTATCTCTTTTCTTACTAGTTGTACTTGCAGAACATTTATAAGTCTATCTTTCATTACTGTAAGTTGGTAGTTTCTCCCCTAAACTATAGGTGCATTTTCCTCACAACAAGCACCTATTGAGAACTATTAATATCTTCCAACCACCATGAAGCTTCATCCATGCTTGGACAAAGGAAAGTACAGTGCATACCCTTACATCTCAAACAGGGATACAGGACTTTACCCTTTCGACCCTTCAACAATGGGTCGTTGGTTGAGGGACTGTCATCAACATGATGGTCAGAGGTTGACAATACAAGCGGTTTGGGGTTTTTAGACCACACTTCTGACACACGGGAAAGACCAGGACAATTCTTGAGAAGGTGATCACCCTTGCAAAGTTTGCAAGGGAACTTTGGCTTACGAGGTGTTCTCATAGAATGAGTGCCATCAGAGGCAGATGGTTGACACTTGGTCTCTTTCTTATCCTTCTTCTTCTTAACCTTCCTTTTCTTCTTCTTCTTCTCACCTGCCTTCTTACTAACATCAAAGTTTTCAGTAGGAGAAGAAGAAGAGATGGAAGCCGATTCAAATTTCGACGAAGAAGGAAAATGGTCACCATGAGACTGTGCTCATGTGGTGAAGGACCTAGGTTCGACACAATTGGTGCACTTGGTGTAACCAGATTGGAGAATAACCATACTGGTAATCCTATCGTCAATCCAGGAAGACTCAACGTAGCCATAAAGGGAGGACCAACAGTTCCACAAGGGGGAATAACAAATGGCATACCTTGGAAAGGGGCCTCTTGGTTGGTAGTCCCGGAAGAGTCTTCCATATCTAAGCTTCCTAAGAGTCTCTAAAGTACCACACAAATCAAACACTACTCAAGTCTAAAAGCAACAAGCAAAATGTGTGAATAGGAGTGGATTCAAAGTCTGGAACCTCACAGGATTATCAAGGCATCGCAAACCGCTATATACTGCAGGGTCCAACAATATGACGCGACAAGGAGGATTGGGACCGTACCCTTGCCTGCATACCCGATTACCTGGACAGTACATGCGTGCTAGTCTCCCCGAGTGTTGTTCTCGGTGTATTGCTTTTCCAAGATGGCCAAATGGTTAACTCAGTTGGTTTCAAGAATCCTAAGGGTGTTTCCCGATATACGCAAGGCATGTGGGAGCTCAAATTCGTAGTGTTTTTGTCTAATGTACAACCGTTCGGCAAGAGACCTTCCGATATAATATCGAGTACGTGATACACCCTTTGATATACGCCAAGTACGGATTATGGTACTTGGTGGGTACGTGAAGGAGCTCAATATACCGATAAGTACGTGGAAGACTACAATACCCCTAGAATACAATGCTGGCAAATAACGATAGCTGCCACGCTTAACGACGCTGAAACACGTCTCTAACTTACACACAGTTACTAAATGATTTTAACCTAAGCTAGCGTTAATTTTATCTTGTACGGTTAGGTGGATGCACGAGGTGAGTACATAAATTTAAACATAATGCAATCCTCAACTACATGATAATGCACATTTTGCTTTCCTTTTCAATGAAAACTACTTAAGGTAAGGAGAGATTTTTCTTTCTTTCAAACCAAAAATACTTAAGTAGTAGCAAAAAGAATAATTCCTTCCTAGAGTTCAATAACTCTAACTTTCTACAAAAATCAGCTAAAAAGCACAAAGAAAACGAAAGTTGCAACAAATCTTAACAATGTATGAGACAAAATAATGAAGCACTTTCAATTTTCACATGCATGTATCAAAAATGGAATTCGATAACTAAATGCTTTTCATATCTATATACAGAAAGTGAGAGAATATCTACAGCACTCTAATCATTCAGAAATTCTCAAAGAAAAATGGCAAGCACCCAAACAACTCAAAGACATTTAAGAAAGGCTCAAAATCTACCAAATGCAAGAATTTAAACTCATTTCCTATCTTTTTTACACTTGAAAAAGACACATCTAAGTTACGGAAAGAATGATTCCACAAACTTTTCCAATCAAATGCAAGACAAAGATAAGCACTTAACAATCTTATCTAACTCAAATACACACAAATCTGAAACAAGCCTTTCTTCTTCTTATGATGGTAAGACCAAGAATATCAAATGATCACAATAAAGTAAGAAGAATATTTACGTTTTCCAAATTTGTGAATATAGCAAAAAAGTGACAAAATCAAGCTTTTCTTTGAACTAAAGTGGAGACAAAGAATCAATCTTCCCAATAATCATCAGATAGCTTAGCATGTAAAGGAAACAAGATGCATAACCCAGGATAAAAAAAGGCTAAAAAAGACATGGATATCCCACACTCATCAAGTCTTTAAAACAAGCCAATCATGCCAAACCAAAAAAATGATCTCAAAACCTTGAGATGGGTCAAAATGACTAAAGGATGCACGATTCATGGCCCCCCGGCCATGAGGGGGAATTTTTTTTTCAAAAATAGAACCCATTTCGCTTAAACATGTAAGCAAAACACTAGTTTTGACTCAAGGGGCCAAACATGAATCCAAATCTCAAAAGACCCAAAAACCAATACAAATAAGCCAAACAAAACACTGCTGGACAAAAGGGTCTCTGCCTGGAAGGTACAGTGTAGAGGAGTCTGCACACAAACCAAAATTCAAATCAGAAATGGAGAAGGGGTGCCTGTATGGAAAAAATGGCAGATCGGCGCACTCTGTGCTTGTACACAGTGTGACGTTGCAGTTCAGCAATGTGAGAAGTGCGACGATGTCACATAATACCAATGGAAGGGTTGCGACGACTGACTAACAAGAAAAGAACAGAGATAAAAAATGACATAGTGTCGCTCTATGTATACTAACCAAGTGCGACAGGCGAGATCCAAGTTCAAAAATGAGCCAAATCTCCAAGTAATGAGCAATGAACTAGTTTTAAAATGAAAAGTACAACTCAGAGGAAGGTAATCAGACTCTTCAAAGTGAAATCTGATAGTGAAACCAACTCAAGAAGAAAATGACAAATAAAAAGCTTGTGTCAAGCAATCAACTGAAAATGACTCCCAGATTGATAACTACAGAACAAAATGTATTCCCCAGTATGGTCTCCAGATTTTTTTGCGGACAATCTACCGAGAGCAAACTCAAGGCCTGATCTCCCTAGCTTAACGTAAGTCTAGAACAAATAGGACAGAACATAAAATACTTTCCTAGATCATATAGAAGTACAAACGTAAGAGTAGATAATTTACCTTAGATTTGTAGATCCCTTTTTCCTTCGTTGATCCAATGCTCCAGCGCTGCCAGATTGCAAGTAGCTAAACCCTGTTGAACATGTGACAGACCACGAGAAGTGAAAGCATATATCTCATATGATAGATCTAAGCTAACAGTTAAGGAGCAAAGCTCTAAACATCATCAATGAGACAACATTTATGGAAAGCAATTATATTAACTGTATTAAAGAGTGGAGAAGTACAATAGAAAAGAAGGTTACAACCATTGCCTTAACGTTGCAAGCTCCTTCCGACAAGCCATGCCAAATCTCCTAGAGAGAAGTGGATGTTCCCCAAGCTAGAGTATTAGATATATTGAGCTTGATTTCACCAACATAAGAGTACCATAGACTTCCTCCCTTGGGATGGGAGTGAGCTTCATTTAAATAGGACTAAGTGGATAGGGTATGGATATGATAGGCTAAGATATGATAGGAGAGGCTTAAGGGATCTTTCCAAGGTGATAAGAATCGAGTGCCAACTCCCCCAAGAGGTCAGGGATAGGGTCCCAAATCAGCAAGCTTCGAGAAGGGGCTCAAAGAGATATTTTTTTCCATTAACTGACATCAGTGCACCCTGCAATAGAGCAAGCTGCGACGTCGCATGCTGCATGAGTGCAACCTGCGACGACCTCTCAAAACCTAGTACAAATGGGTACAAATATTTCCAGGTTAATCACTCAATCAAGGTAACTCCAAGGGTGTATACACTGAATCTCATGATGGGAAGATTTTAGGTGTAACACCCCGCAAGGGGGCAATCCAACCATTAACCCCACTCCGCCACGGAGTGGTCAGGTTCTAGAAAGTAGCCAATATTTTTGGAACCAACCTGCAAAACCTGCGTTTGATCCAGCTAGGCTGCCACATGAACTTGAACAGATTACCCTACATTTGGGACAAGTTTCTATTGAGAATTCGCAACCCACAGCTGTCCAGGAAATGCAGGAACCTGCTAATCCTTCCAACACATCTAACATCCTCATAGTCTCATCCATAGACCTGAGAGGAAAGAAGAAGAAGTACAAGAGTAAGCAAAATGCTAACTCTGGGAAGGGAGATGCACCAACTGTGCTTCAATACCGTGGGCAACAACAACCCACTATTTTGACACCGATACCTCTTCCAGGGGGAAACTAGCCAACTCCCCCGCAAGGGGGCAATGATCCTAATGCCAATGTCTTCATGTGTGATCCTAATATGAGCATTCAGACAAGAATTGATTCTTATAATATCTCTCCTAGTACATCGGATCAATCGGAATCACAACCAAGTGGTTATCTCTACATTGAGACCAAGTGGTTATCTCTACATTGAGAAACTAGCCATAGACTTAGTACCATACCCCCTCAAAGGTGTTCTACATAGAACAATGCATAATCCTAACATGCGAGTTGCTCTGAACGGTAACGTTCTTGAGGACCTAGCTCAAGTACCATGTGCCATGTCGGCCTTGGAGGTATTGCAATGTCATTCTGCGCAAAGAAAGGAACTATTATCTACCATTGTTATTGTTGATCCATCCGATTAGACTTTGATCACATTAGACATAAACCATTCAATATGTAGGATCCCTTCTGAAGTTGCTTTTCAGAATAAAGTAACGACTCATGGTAAGAACATCTGTCTAACCAAAGTAGATGAAAGGACCTCAGCTTGTGTAATGTCATTTAATTGTTGGCAAGCATTTGGATCACCCCTATCTATCCTAGAAGTTTCAAACCAAGCTACTCAAATCACTTCGGCAGATTCGGATCAAAATATTCCCTTGATGGAGGAATATGATCTGGTTACTTGGCCCATTTAGGATGTGAGATCTCCCAGCTCACATGACTTCTTGGATTTCATTTTATCATCAAATGAAGATATCCCTGAAGTTGTAAACATTTTTGTTGTACCCACCTAAGGACATATTTTGTGGGGCCACTGGGAGCATACTTGATATAAATCTACCCAAGTATAGGAGCATGATCTGCATGTTCCTCGATCTTATCTGGTATATTTGGAAACTTGCATATAGGTTTAGGCCATCCCTTTGTGAAGATGCATTTGAACCTTTTGCAACCCAAACTTACCATAGGGTCGAACCTGTTGGAAACTGGTGGGCCAGCCCTTCATATATGTATTTTTCACCATTCCGACAAAAGAGCCTACCGAACATGGAACACCCTAGTCAGCACCCCATTGCCATTTTGGTGCCCATGCTGAGTTATTCTTATAGGCCCGGGATCCCTATTAGTCCCATCATGACTTGGAGTTTGAGACCACATATCTCTCTTTCATACATTTCTGACCATATCCTGATGGGATCCCAATTTTTGTCATTTTACATAAGCTTGTGTTAAAATATCCACTTGAACATCCGTGTAAACTGCTTCGTTGCTTATTGCTTATGTTGCTTATTTGCCTTTGCAGTCACTTTTTGTTACAAGATGCCTATAAACCATTTCTTTTGTATATTTGACCCATACCCATGGAGGAAACATTTGTAAGAGTGTACATAACTAACTCAGCCCATGTTTGCAATACACATCTTTGCCTTGGCCTAACCCATGCCCATGATATTTTGGCGCATGCCCTTGAGACACTCATTTCCTCTAATGTATCATAGCATGCTTTATTCTTTTTTCAAGCTAATAAATGAAAAAGGTTAAAAAAAATGGAAAACAAAAAAATCCCAAAAAGGGAGAGACTTGAATCACTTCATATTATAAACTTTAAAGAAAACGACAACAGTCAGTCCTTGTCGCCCTTGAACACGACACATAATTTGGTATTCGCCGTCAATACACCATCTACATTTGCCTTAGGAAACTGTACCTGTATTTTGAACAGATCTCCACCGATGGGTTATCCTTCCCGTCACCAATGGAGCTTTCGTTAATGCATATGGCATTAGCGGATTTCATTAAGGTCTGTTACTCAAAGTCCTATGTTGCCAAGTGTCCATTCTGCATCGTGTTATGTGTTCAAGGGAAGTCCAAATCGTGTCGGCCATTCCTCAAATATTCCTGACCAATCATGTTGGCCTTCCTTGTGTCAGTATATAGTGTTGGCTCTTGCATTTCTACTAAATTATATCAGACTATTAATCTTTGTTTCGTATTGGTTGATGTGGGATGCATTAATGCCCTCCTTCCTATGGATCCATTCCTATCGACATCAAACCATCATCTAGGATATGGATCTAGAAACCTAAGAGTACCTTGGATCTTGCAGTCATTAGTGGCAATTTTCCTCGCAAATGACAGTGGGTATACATCAATGACCCATGATTGTTTGATTCTACAAGTGTTCGACTTCATAACATCTATTCACACTTGCTAGTTTGTACTCAGTACATTAGAGGCCATCATCATTATCGGTAGATCTCTTTGCATTTGTTAGTGGTATACATCAATGACTGGTAATCAGATGGTGTTTTATTATGCTCGACATTAGATCACCTATTCGCATGATATAAACTCGTACTATCGTTGGTTTGTATTGAAGACCTTGGAGAAAACAGTTGTATCACTCATCGATACACTGCTCGAGCTGCGCAATATTAGACTACCATGTCAAAAGTTCAATAAAGACTTTGTTCTCGCACTCATCAAAGTGCATGTTTACATTTCATAAAAACTTGCTTGTGACATGGGTCCATTATGTATTGTTCATGACCATGCTTGTTTACTGCTGAGCATGGGTATGCTCGCCTCAGGAAGATATTATATATTTGAGAAATTGCTATGTTTTGTAGGTGTGATCCTCAATCCTGTGCCTGTGAGATTTCCTTCCCTTATCCTTGCTTTGAATGATAAAGAGTATCAGTATACCGAGTATAAATTTCAGTAATGTATTTCGTCCCTTAGCTCTGCTTCGTACCTCACACATTAGGGGGCATCTGTTAACAATCAAATTAACACTCCTAGTCATGTGACAGAAGAGGAATATGTTTACCATGCACCTGCAGCAGGAAGACATGACACAAGTTCATTCAGAGATGAATCCTCTATGAGAAATGCATTAAAATGCATTAATTGTGCTTAAAATCATCCTAAGTGGTGCAAAAATCCTAAAAACTATTGAAAAGTGGGTTTTCAGTTGAAAATAATCTAAAATAAAGAAAATGAGCAATCCCACATGGAAAAGAAAGGTTTGAAGGCCCATTTCTCAATGCTACATAAGAAAGGCATGGGAAGCATGGTAGAGGGAGATCAGAAAAGCAAAGGCATGTTGAGGAGATTCTGAAGGAGGAAGAAGAGCTCAAATTCTTCAAAAGCAAGGGTGAAGGAAGGAAAGCTCATGGAAATGGAGGAGGGATTCACACCAAGGTCCATGGTAGGGATGTAGTTCTTCATTGTTCTAATATGAATTGATTCAAGTTTCTACCATTTGAATGTTTAAATGTTTCTTATCTTGTGTGATTTAGACTTTTAAATGGCTTTAGATCTTAAGTTTGCTTATCTTAATTAATGAATGAATGTAGATATTAGTGATAACTTGTAATAATATTTTCATCTGTTGACATAGAAGCTCACCACTTCTTAGTAAGATAGCAAAGTAGAGTAGACACAACCCTACACTAAATGTTGCTATCAGCCATCCAGTTCCTTGTCTCCTCCTACCACCTACTCTTTGAGAAACCTTAACACTTTCCAAAGGCATAGGATTGGAAGGGTCCTAGAAGGAAGACTGTAAATTATACCGCTTGACTACTACTTGGCGCTCTTCCAACGATAATCATTAAAATACATTGACAGAAGTGTCAACCGGACAAGTTTCCTCTAGACTAATCACCTTGTTTACTACAATGCTCTGTGAAATCTGAGAACTAGTGGAAACATCATTAGGGTTCCTAGTGCTCACTTTGGTAGTGGAAAGTCCTTCCAACACAAGAAAAGTGGGTAGCTTATCCAATGAGAATAACAAAAAATGCAGAGCACTCATGTGCGAGTAGTTTATCCTCGAACATCCCTCATCAGAAGAAAGGACCATAATGAGACCATCCAGACAAAAAAAAATTAATAACACTTACGTTATGCTCCATAGAACAGTCTCGATGTAATGTACCCTTGTTACACATACACACAATTTACAAAGAATAAAACTATAAAAATAAAAAATTTCTTTATTACGTCTTATATCAGCTTCATAAGACTTGTTTACCTTGAAATAGGCACATCCACATTACACATATACATATCTACAATGTAAACCCATGCAATTAAAACAATTTCCTTTACGCATTGCCCAAAAACATAATTCAAAACACAGGCAGTCCGCACCCAGAAACATATCAGTGTTTAATGCTATCTTTCCTAATTCTCGATGAAGACTAACAATCCCATATCAGGGTGAAGGATAATCTATAGGCAAACATTGAAAAGACACAAAGCTGAATAGACCATTATTTCAATAGAGAGATACCATGAATTATTTCAATAGAGAAAAACCATTACAGGCATTCAACATGAAATACAATTAAGTTATCCAACAAGAAATATGGTTCCATTGCAAATAACATCACAAACATCAACATCTTCAGGGCAACAACGTAAAACAACCTTTTAACAGGATTAACATAACAATTCATGGCTTACATTTAATTATACATTCATTCCACAAATTGAACATATTAAACATAATTAAACACATGAATATCATAATCCATACACACATACTTATTTGGAAATTCACATGAATGTGGCAACTGGATGCATGTGAGCCACGCTCCACCTAACCTTAGAACTTGTCCATCCTATACTATTTCAGCTCCCAAGTTCACCCCCGACCCGATATCCATACATTAACCAGAGGTATCTTTCCAATTCTCCTGTGTTTTCTGCGTGCATTTCCTAGACTAACTACACAGGCTCTCTGCTTTCCTCCTTCCCCCGTGCACTCTCCCCCCCCGACTGTGTCCCACCACACAGGTCGTGGGTAGCATCAGCCTGCCCCCATGTCCGCCTGGATCACCAAGGAAACCTCGTTTCCCCTCTGGGATCCTACGTGACTTTCCCAAAGGAACACATCCTCCATGCATAATTACGATTAGCCTCCTAATATTCATCATTGAATAATAATTAACATTAAAAATAATCCCCCATTAAGAGTATGGTTAGAAATCTGGGTTTTGGGTTTATCATAAGGTTTAAAGGACAAAATTTTAGGGAACAAGGTACATAAGTCTACCTTACCCCCTCACAACCCTTGGTTAATGTCTGGATCCCCTCTTCAGCGTATCACTCCTCATGCAGCCAGCTGGTATCTTTATTAAAATATAATATCTCGCTATGTACATACTTCATAGCAAATTGTTCAAAATACAATATCAACTCTAACATGGGCCAGGGGGTGTTACACTCGAGTGATGATAAACCTTAAAGAATCTTGTCAGAACTATGTCCTGAGAAGAGAGCTCATAAATCTATCTAGGCAGCTTGAAAAACAAGCTCGTCTAACCCTCATAGAGGATCCAATAAAAAATCTAACTCATAAATAAACGAGCTTCTTTCCATCTCTGAAAAACGAGGAGTCCCAATACTATCCCCTAGTGGCCATCAAAGAATCCAACAATCCAACAAGTCCACAAACCCTAGAACCAAGAAACCTTTATCTTGCGAGCATGTATTTGTGAGCATGTTCTTGCTTTGATATGAAAAGTAATTTGACCATCAAAATTACTTATATATGAAAACCTTTAAATAATCAATTTAGTTGGTGAATTGATTTCCTTTTGTAAAAAAAAAGTAAATTAGTTGGTAAATTGGTTTTGAAATTCCAACCTTGGGGTTGGAGTAGAACATGTTTAATGCCAAATGGTTATAGTATAAAGATTTGACAATTTTACTTTTTTTTTTCGAGTTCATTTTCCAATCATTTTTTTCTAAAATCCCTAAATCTTAAATATAAGGTGCTAAAATTATATAATTCGATTGCCATAGGGTTTTTGTTAGCACTAAATCTATTTCCATGATCAACAATGAATTCTAAACAATGGATAGTTATGATTAACCATTTTCAAAACAACCAAAAAGTCAAAATAGTGTTATTGTTAAACAATTCCATGTCAATATCTCTTCTACTCCGTATGAGAAAAATTATTATAATGAAATATGTGAAATGTAATTAGCTTGTTAAGGATGAGGAGGTAGTGGTCTCTCTATCTCTAAACAATGACAATTTAATAAATGCTATATAAATTAAGATATAATAAATCTTATATGGTTGGAATATAAATATTGTGTGTGATATAATAAATGTTATGTAAGTTAGGGTATAATTTTTTCTTATATTTAAAAAGTTTTTTTTTAACTTTTCAAATATAAAAATAAAATTTTACAGTAAATCAAATAATTTTCGTTTTTCTGGTTAAAATTTTGATAAATCAAAATTGATCTAAGTAAATTTAATCATCATCTCAATAAATAATATAGAATTAGACTACAAATATTACATGAGTTAAGATATTTTAATATACAATATTATTTATTACGTGCATATTGTTCACATCTTTGTATTAACATTCCATTCACTTTTCTACAGTGAACTTGAATGTTTCCCAATTAATTTCTAGACGGTGGTTTGTGTCGCAACAGTATGAATAAACTTCTCTTACGGTGTCAGATTTGGACAGTATTATGGATTAGAAAATAAATAAATATTATTCCAGACTAGAAAATAAATAAGTTTTCTTCTATCATATTTTTACTGTGGGAATGAATGTGGATTTAGAATTTTGATAGTGTCGAACCAATCAAAATAATTAATTAATTTTTTCAAAAAGTCAGAACTATGGAATTCAGATTTTTTATCATAAAGAAAATGGATTTTTCTTTTTAATTTACGTTTATTACGCTGTAGGCGTTCACCATGGAGAAGCATTACTTCCACATCAGCAAGATTCCTCGCTCATAGAGTCAATGGAATCGTGCCACGTGGAAGGCTATGCTTCTCCCGACCTGCTCCTGGCAACGCGTCGTTGCATTCTAGCGAGTTTCCAACGATATGTTTTTAGGCTGCGACAATGATCCCGCAGCTGTACTGAAAAAAAACAGTCTTTGATTTCTAACATCCCATCGCGTTCCTTATTATATGTAATTTCATTCTCCCCAAGTTTGAAGGTTTCCAGCTTGGGATATTGGGTAATTTTTTTAACCATGGATAAAACAGTTTTTTTGTTCTCTCTCTAACCCCATCGATTATGAACTCAGCTAATATGGGTCGGCTCAGGTAGTCATACTGCAGTTAACCAATCTGTGTATGGTCTTTGTTAAAGTCGCCACCTTAATCTCTCTGCTAACCTCTGCTTGTAATGTTTATGTTTGTTACCTCTCGTTTGGGCGTCTAAGATTTTATGTACAACAATCTGTATACCAAATATTCTCAGTTTTGAATGATGCGATATTTTACTATTTGGTTGCTTTTGATTATAAAAGTTAATTCTGGTTATTCATTGGTGAAGTAGTAGTGATAAAGGCATGTGCAATATGTATTAATCAATTTTCCAGTCCAAGTCTGTGGATTGAGAAATGTAAATCAAGTTTCGTATACACATATTAAATTAGGTTTTTCCAATGCCAAAACGATGTCATAATGTTATGAAATCCATACCTTCAGATATCGTTCTGCTCGGAATTGAAAACCCAGTGTTTGAATGCTTTCATCTGCAACCGTCTCCAAGAAAAAGCCTTCCAATTTTCACCGTAGATGTATATCCATTGGCGCCTTTGCGACCATGGCTTCGCCGTCGCTGTTGGGAGTGAGCGAATAATGTTATCCATTAATACTAACTCTAATAAATCTAGCAATAATTTTTTTATTATTTTAAATTTAAAAACTAGGGAAGGAGGAACGATGCCACTCTTCTCTAGAATTGGAAACTGTTAGCGTTTCTAAATCAACGAAAACCATATGTTTTCTATGGATATTCAAAGGCATTTCGATATGGATAGGGTTCTCAATAATGCCCAGTCATTCTACCGACAGTACACAGTATTACAGTGTCACCGACTCAGCATGGTCATCCTCTTAAAATGAATTCAGAGTTGTTATCTTTTCGAGATGTCCACAAAGTCGTGAATTCAATTTAGATTCCTTATGCTTTCAATATGTATACAAAGTCCTGATAGAATTTGTCATTATTTTGTATGTTATTATCATTTGAAAGATGAAAAAAACAAATAGAAGATCCTAATTATACATTTAATTCACATCTAAATGTTGGATAGCCTGAAATTCTCATTATTTCGTATGTTAGATCACTTAAAAAATTGAAAAACAAAAGGTACCGACTTACATATTTCACATGCATCCATAAGTCAATCTGTAACCTCTAACTGTTGAACCAACTTGCCCCTTAAAATCCATCATTATTCCATTTCTTTATTTTTGTTGTTTTAGCTTCATTAAAAGTTTTACCATTTTATTTTTTTCTTTTAATAATATTGACATTATGAATTTGTAGAAAGCTTATATATATAATGTTTCAATAAAGTCCGTTCCTATTTTGTTTGTAATAATATTGATATTTTGAATTTACACAAAATTTACAATGCTTTATCTTATGAATATGATGAAAACTCATTCATTATTATTTGAAATTCATTTATTTTTTAATTTTTAAAGCCACCGTTCACTGGAAAAACAAATTTGTTAAAAGTTTTTAAATAGTTTTTTTCATGGAAATGGTTAAATCCTCTCTTCACTGATGAAAAAATAGTCTATCAAATTAATTTTGAATAAAAATTTTAATATATTTAATTTGAATAAAAATTTTAATATATATTTATAAAATATAAATGGTTACTTATTTCATACATTATTCTCTACCAATAATAACTATGTATTAAAATTTGGGATGTCTGAATACTCTAATCGCTCAATACTCAATCGCTCAGGTCAATACTCAATCGCTTATGATATTATTTTTTAGAAAATATAAATAATAATTATAATTAATAGTTCAATATTAATGAAATTAATAATATAAAATTTATGTTCATATTAATGTTTAATATTTATATTTATATTAATATCATTATTAATATAATCATTAATATAATTATTAATAAAATTAACAATATTAAAAACATTAATAATGTTGTTAAATATTTTTTTAAATCAAATTTTAATCTTCAAAAATAATGTTTAATGTTTAGTATTTAATATCTAAGGATAAATACTAATGATGTTGAATATTAATTTTAATATTTAAAATTAACAATAAGGTTTAATTTTAATATTTAATGTTTAACATTAATATTTATTTAATATTTATATTTAATGTGTAATAACAAAAACGATGCATTATTTAACCTGATAAATAACTTTTGGAAATGGTCTTTTCGCACGTGCAAAGGGTGGGTGGTTCCACATTACCCTTTGAGCGGTTTGCAATACCGTTTTTCCACATGCGGACGTATTAAGAATGGACACGCGTGATGATGGTTTGTATTCCGCAACCACCTTCCCTTTTATCAAGTGTGCACTTTTTCGACGCGGAGATGATCTCGTCTCTTGATCTCTTATATCACATCTCGACTCTTGATCTCTTATATCACATCTCGACCGTCCATCATTGTTAAATAAATGGACCCACTCCTTCATTTAGAAACTAGAGAAGCTATTTCGAGCTTTTTTTTCCATAGAATTTAGTCGAAGTATTCCTTTCACATAATTTAAACGAAATTGTTCAAAATTCGGACCTGCATAGCCTGTTGCAGAAGCCACAAATCTGACCGAAATTGCATTGGCTTGCACCAGCGAGCTAGCTAGCGAGAGGCCGCCCATGGATAAAGTCGTCCGAAGGTTTGAAACATGAATTAATCAAGAAAGAAAGACATAATGTTTAATATGCAGAGCTCACCATTGCTTCCTACATTTCCCATTCTGTTCCTCTATTTCAATTGATCTGGATTGCTTTTCTGCCAGAATTTTCCACCACAGTTCTCTTGAGATTCCAAATCTTCATCAAGACTGAAATTTTAATGCATTTCAAAGCTTCACACCGCATTTTTGCCAGACATTTTCGCCAGAAATTTCCAGTGCAGTGCTTTATTACTACAAATCTGCATCAAGAACAACGAATTTAATGAAATAAAATTTTGAAATCTTACTATGAAATAAAATTTTGAAATCTTACTATAAAAGAAAAACACATACTTCACCATTAAACGTACTCAAACTATACTCAATTTTAATTTTTTTAGATCTAAAAAATGTGAAAGAATTATGACTATCTGGTTTAGGATTCCAATTGTCTTCCTGGATCTCTTCAGATTCCAAATCTTTTACCTTCAGAGATTAATGAATTTTCTGCAACTAGACAATAGCTTTGTAGGTTGGTTTTAAAGAAATTGTCGTTGATTTTATTGGATACTTTTGCAGGAATTGAATACCTGCATCACGGCCTTCCAGAACCGATCATGCATCAAAACATTTCAGCCGCAAATATCCTTCTAGACCAACATTTGAGCCCTCATCTATCGGACTACACCTTGCAGAGGCTGTTCGCAGACGACATAGTATTTTCAATCCTTAAAACCTAGGCAAACATGGGCTACTTGGCACCAGAGTACGCCACAGTAGGACGCCTTACACTGGAAAGTGATATTTACGCTTTTGGAAAAATACTCCTACAGCTTCTCACGAGAGGAAGGAAGGACATCAGTCTCAACAATACTTCGACTTCATCAGCCCATCGCTCCGTCAAAACCCTGGTGGAGTCGGGCAAAGTCGAAGAATTCATGGATCTTGGGATGGATGGAAAATACTCGGTTGCAAAAGCCACAAATCTGGCCGAAATTGCATTGGCTTGCACCAGTGAACTAGCTAGCGAGAGGCCGACAATGGATACAGTCATCCGAAGGTTTGAAACAGGAATTAATCGAGAAAGAAAGACGTAATGTTTAATATGCAAAGCTCGCCATTGCTTCCTACATTTCCCATTCCGTTCCCTCTATTTCAATTGATCTCGATTGCTTTTTCTGCCAGAATTTTCCACCACAGTTCTCTTGAGATTCCAAATCTTCATCAAGAACAGAGATTTTAATGCATTTCAAAGCTTCACACCGCATTTTAGCCAGAAATTTCCAGTGCAGAGCTTTATTACTACAAATATGCATCAAGAACAACGAATTTAATGCATTTCAAGCTTCAAAAATGGTTCAGCAACTTAACAGATTACGGAATCTTGGCGTCAAATATTTGGCGTTGGAGTTCTGTATCCATGGTCCCAGATATTTCAAAACTCTAACTGCTTTAGTAAAAGCCCGATCAGTTGCGATCTCGTTTGCAGCAGGGCTTGAGCTCTCACCATGCATCTGCAAGCCACTAACCGTGTGTGGGTGCAGCTCTGGTCAATGTAAGCATGCGGCTAGGACATGGCTGCTCAAGTTGAAAGGATAATTGTCTCCACCTTCAGGTCATATTTGTGTGCTCAAGTTTACTTCAAAGATACCAACGTTTCAATACCTGGCAGTCCTTTCTCTCTGGAGAAGAGGAAGCTCGAACCCAGCCGAATGGCCTTCACGCGCGCGGAGGGAGTGACCATCTTTTATGGGGGCACCCTGCTTTGGGACGGTGGGAGGAGGGCGTGCATGCAACCCGCGTGGCATGCATACAGCTTTGTCCTTCCCCGTGGGCTCCTTATGCCATTTACAGACGAGCGGCGAAGGAGGTCATGGCTCGGAGGAAGGACAAGGGTACGAGACGGAGACAATGGGAGAGGCTGGCAAGTGGTATGTGGGGAAGGAGAGAGGAGCAGGATGGTAGGGAAAGGGTGACAAGTGGAAGAGGTTAGGAGATATGGTGGGCGAACGGTTGAGCTGGGGCAGCCGCATGGAAGAAATACATTCATCTCTGGGAATGTGGTTGAGTAAACGAGGTCTCAAATGTTCCTTTGTTTGGGATCCTTAGGTTCGTTTGAAGACTCATATCTAAGTGGTTTGGGTGTGCAAAAACATGGGTTCTTACTTTTGTGGCTTTGTTTAACTCCATTAGAGCCTAATGGTTTGAGTGTGGAAAACATATTAATGCTTAATGAAAGGCTTGTTTAACTTGTCATTATAGGGCTTTCTGGCATGGTTTTATTTTCAAAATCTATTTGACAAATGATTGTGGGGCAATACATTGCAAGAGTATGGAATATGCATCCACGGAAATGTGCGTTGTGTGAGGGTATAGATTTAAGGAAGCTTTTCAGATCGAGGTTAAGTAAATGGATTTTATTCAAGAAGCTATACCCCATTTGGACTAGAGCATTGGAAATCATATGGATGCTCAATAAGCTCAATTTGAGGTCCAAATTGAAGCTCAAGGGAAATAGGTGGATAAGCTACTTTTGGACATGGGTATGGCACATTGTAATATGATCCTTGGTTTTGCTAGAAGCTCTCCAATGGCTGCCAAGCCTTTACTCTCTATTCAGTTAATTAAGGAGGTATGTATGAAGGATTCAAAAGTACAAGATGTGGTCAGCTATGGAGAATATTGGGACAAGTTGATGATGGAGCCAAAGAACAATAGAGAACCAATTATGGAAGAAGCACATAGTGAGCATGGTCGTAAATAAGTGC
The DNA here is from genome assembly GCA_027924585.1 of Larix kaempferi. Taxonomy (NCBI): domain Eukaryota; kingdom Viridiplantae; phylum Streptophyta; class Pinopsida; order Pinales; family Pinaceae; genus Larix; species Larix kaempferi. The sequence goes on along the minus strand of BSBM01000125.1, from coordinate 3,301,363 downwards.
CTTAGGTTTTTATATGTATTGTCAATTTATTTTGGTATGTGGTCAATTTGTTCGAATATATAGATATTGAAGGTATAGGCTACAATCTACATATAGTAAGCAAAGACAATTATAAAGTGATTATTTTAGAAAAAAGTTAACATTTTTAATTAGAATTTGGTATTTTTAATTAGAATTTAGCATTTTTTTATGAGATATTTTGAATTTTAGGATTTGTACTCTTGAATGTTTACATTAGTAACTTTTTTATATTAATGTACATATACCCATTTCTATTAAAAAATAATAATTATTTAGTATGATTCAACATAGCATATTATACTTAATCTAAATTTATCTTAATTGTAATTTATCAATTTTGGAAATAAAATCTTCATAGTGTAAATCTTTCTCAAATATATTTAAAAATAAAATCTCCATAAAATGATTTAATCCTCGTAGAAATGTAAAAGATAAATCAAATATATCAATAACTATAATATTAAAATTTATAAATGTATAATTAAAAAAAATCATGTGCCAAAGTAAATAGATTTGCTCTTTGGTTATGAAGAACATTGGGTAGGTTGTTGTCATTAAAAAGTTGCAGAAATAACCGGGAACAAGGACGAGAATAAAAATGCCATGTCTAGATAGTTGAGAACTGTTTCCAAATAGATGGTAATAAAAAACCAATTTTTCTAACTATACCAGTGAATTGAGAGATTACAGCACATCTATTCATATTGACCATAGGTGGAAGTGGAACTTTTGTAGGTCCGTCTAGGATATTGTAGGTTTTAAACAAACAGGTAACTCTGATTCTCATGAAAGTTTAGAGAATGAACTGCTAATTACAGAGGTGTATGACTTTGTTATTTATCGAGTTATATGCAATTTTATTACGGTCCACATTGGTTGGGTAGCTGTAACATCCATAGGAATTGAACTGCGACCCTTTATAAAAGGGAAGCAAATATTTTACCAAAAGCTTCAATTTGAATTGAATTAGTCATCAATGACAAACGTAAATACTTTATTAAATATTTTATTTTAAATTGAATTAGTATTAAAGTTCAAAGATGACCATAACACTTGGAGGGCTTTGAATTGAATTATCATTAATGATCAAAATGATCTATTACAAAATATTATGGAAGTGTAGCCAGAGCCATTCCATTGAAACTAATGACCGAAAACTTAGTGACCAAGACATTGAAACTAATGACTAAAAACTCAGTAAATGTGGAAGAACTCTTCCTGAAAACTTAGTCACCAAGATTTCAACAATTTGTAAGAACATCATGAAGAACTCTTCCTCGGCATCCTCTAGAATCCTATCCTAAATAAAATGAGTTCTTTATGCCTCCCTTCTATAAATTGTACGTGGTAAGTAAATCTTGATCAATATTTCGGCATTGTAGTTAGAGCCAGCGCAACAATCCTTGATTTCTGAAGAAGACACAAAATCAGCTATAGCATTGAATTCATTCAACTCATTTATTTTTAATTCCAAAAATAATTGCCTTCAAACCTGTAAAGCTGCGACCTAATGGTTAGTAGGAAGCAATGTTGAATCTTCCAGAGAAGTTACCTGAATAAATAAGGATATTGTATTCAACAATCAACAGCACTATTAAGTTCTCTTCAGAACATGATTCTCCTATTAGAGAGTATTATTTTAAAAGAGAACGATAATTTTTAAAGGAGAGGGATAACAACTACAGATGTAATAAAAATTTCTATCTTACAGCCAGACCTCCTCAAAGAGGACATTCATGCAACCGATGTTGAGACAAAACAAACGATTTTCTATGATCACCTTTGATGGTTGGGTTTATCCCCACAATGATGTAGAGAAAAGACCTCATCTCAATATTTAAAAGTTGATAATAATTATTAAAATAACTATATATGATGTAGAGAAAATACCTCTTCTCAGTATTTAAAAGTTGATAATAATTACTAAAATAACTATTTATTTATAGTTTTTATTTTATATTACAAAATAATAAGATAATTAAAATGATAATTATCTCATTTTAAAGTAAACAACAATTTTATTTTATATTATATTATGTTAATTAATAATTTTTTTATTAATATTACACGGCGGAGAAACTTTTATTTGTTAATTTGTTAATTTATACTATAGGTTAATAATTAACAATCTTTTAATATTTGATATTACTCATAATATATTTAATATTTGATATTACTCATAACATATTTGATATTGGATACTGTAGATCTACATAGTTTATTATATCTAAATTTTATATCCTAAAATAAAATTATTTTATTAATTATCCATTTTCATAAATTATGTAAATTTATAAATATCAAAGAAATCAAGCCATTTATAAAAAAGAAAATACATGTTACTTAAGATTTTATCTAAATGTATGAATGTCAATGGAGTCAAACCATTCATGAAAAGGAAGATACATGTCAAAAGAAAGCAAATTGTCAAGAATACATCTTTAAAAAGAAAAAGAAAATTGATTTTGAATCAGGTTTTTGATTTAATATATCTCTTAACTATAGTAAAATATTAATTATAGTAAAGTATTTCTTAACTATATTAAAATATTAATTATAGTAAAGTATTTGAATACATCTTTAAAAAGAAAAAGAAAATTGATTTTGAATCAGGTTTTTGATTTAATATGTCTCTTAACTATAGTAAAATATTAATTATAGTAAAGTATGCAAAATTTTTCAAATCAACTTAATTATTTTATTATAATCTATCTTCATAAATTACAAAACATGAAAAAAATTAAATAAAAAAGAATATACATTTAACACTTAACATCTAAGCCTTATTTAAAATAACTTTCCAAAGCCTTATGTATAAGGGTTCTTATATAATATCTCTCAGCTCTTGTAGAAGGCCAGCAAAGAATTTCATGAGTAAAAGCTTATGTATAAGGGTTTTCATAGATAATAAAAAACATTGACAAGTAAACTTGAATCGTCTTAGGCTAAATATGCATGATCTTAGTAGTGATATTTATTATAGATATTATAGTTGTTTGGTTATTGAATGCTTAATGTTATGTTGACATAGATATTCAATAAGAAAAGTTTATATAAACAATGTTTTGAAGGTTAGTGATGATTTTTTTAATTTTAATTTCTCTTATTAGGAAATTACTATAGTAAACATGTCTAATTTATCTATTGTGGAACATATATGATGAAAAATCCATAAATCAAGGTTCATTGCCTCATAAACCTTAGCATAACTAATTTGAATAAGTTTTGTATAATTTGTCTCCATATCAACTTTACTCATCAAATGTTATTTAAAATTAAAAAAATACATACAAAAGATAACCGTGTTTTTATATAAATACCTCAACGACGACCATCTTTATTATGTAAGATAAAAAGAAATTAAAAATAATATTAAAAAATTACATAAGAAAAGATAACCATATCTCTATATAAATACATCTGGGACATTAGGTTATTCTTAGATTTTATAACTCAAAATTTTTAGATTGATAATTTAGTATATTTTACCCAATATAATAGAGAAAATATATATTGACTCCATAAAGAGGGGGACATGATTGTTCTCTTTACTAACTCCACCCCGTCTCCCTCCACCCCATGGGCAATATTCATTTAAATAAAGTTCATTTTATGTATTTTTGAGCAAACCGATTCATAAAATTCAAATCAACCGATTCATTATTGATTCTGATTCCGATTCTAAGTTGACCCTTGACTGATTCCAAATCCGATTTCGATTTTTCAAACATTGATTAAAACAGGGCCCTACTGGCCATTAATAAATTAAAATCTCGCAAATGCCTTCATATTTTTGCAATCTGATGCTTGGGGGCTTGTATGGCACCCCAATAGGTGCCAAATAACCAAAATCGAAACTTTGGTTCCAACTTTTTCCGAGACCCATTTTTGGCTTTGTCAGACAAGGTTGACCAAGTCAAAACTGGTCAAATCATGGTAATGGTTGAACTGTAGGCACCTGCAAATGCCACATAGGATTCCATGGCTTCCTTATTTATGTTAGTACCTTAACTATAAACATTTAGTGACAAAACACAAGATGATCATAATAAATAATTTCTCATAAAACAGGCCTAAGGCAAGGTGGGCCCACGACTTCTCATGAATTCTCCACAGTTATGCACATTTACAGATTTGGTCATCCAGCTAGGGACACTTAGAATTAGTTGTCCCTTACTCCATCTCACCTCCCAGCCCTTCTTTGGGACTCAGTGAGGAATTTAACCATTACATTCTCTTTCATTACAAGGCCAATGAATTGAAGACTCAAGTAGATAAGTTGTTGAGAAATAAGGAATCACTCATGGAATTGTTCTGGGCACAAGCATGCAAGCTTCAAGAGAAAGTCTCAAACTATCAAAAAACACTCTTTCAACAAATCTACAGTATCAAACAATTCATGGCAAGGATGCAAGAAATTGTTGCAAGCTCAATAGCAATGAATCAACATTTGAGTATTACTAGAAACAAGCTTAACAAACAGTTAACTTGGAGAGAAAATAACCCAGCATTTCCTCCTCACCTCCCTCAAAAAACACTAGCGACAATAATGAACCTACTACAACATTCATGGCTCGGCATTCAAATCTCGAGTGCATTATTATTTTTTATTAACACAATAAACAACAACAATTGCTTGGAGAGTCTTACCTGTACTCAAAAGTTCAAATTTAAGGCCACCTTTTACTTGATTTGAAACCAATTTGAAATTCAAATTTAGGATTATAGTGTTGGAATCATTGTTTTTAATAAGCAATGAAAACTATAAGAGACCATGTTAACCGGTACAATAAAATGAAGCAACATTTTGATTTTAAATTATAATATGTTCATACAATATTTTGGTAGTGTTGTTTTACTTGTATCTTTTTACACTGCATACTTCATGATTGAAAAGGAGAGTTTCATGCTTGAATTTTGCAATTGTGTTACAATTTGGAGAAATTGTTGCAACAACTGAGCATGAAGAAGCAACAATCATACTAGATATTGACTACTCCCGAATAGAGGAAAAAATGTATGAAGCATGTTTGAGATATATGTGAACATCAAGATACTTGTTTATATGTGAAGTTAAGAATGGTACGAATGTTGGCTGGCCGCCAATGGTTTTTCTTATTCCACTTCAATTTCATATCATTTGGATTTTTTTTCAATGGAAACTCATGAAATTATAACCTTCCCTTGAATCATTGTTAAAAGGAGTTCTTTTTATATGTTAGGAAGAGAGTTTAAAATGCTCATGCAAAGCAGCAATCAAGGACTCTGCACCGCCAATCAAGCTTGTGTTGTTGCCCACTTGAAAATATTATTTTACATAAAGGTTGCACTGATACGTAATCTTTATTGACACGAATACACTACTTGTGACATCCTTAAATCAAAACCTGGCTACACGCCATAGCTATATTAATTCTTATTCCATTTGAACAATTGGATTTTACATCCCTGATTTTGTCAACTATTAAATAACATAACAATGGTTTTGACTAAATCATTTGCAAAATTTGCAAAACCAAATCGGCAGGGACATCGCCACTACTCTTCCATATACCCATAAAATATTTCAAACAATTACATGTTGAATAGATAGCTCTCTTCCATAGCACACAAAAGGTAGAAACAATACACAGTAACTTAGTCTGTCCACATTACTTATCCAAAGTAAAAACAATACATAGTAACTTACTGCTAGAAATTTTATCACTTACCTATATTTTAGAAAACTAATGGCCCATTGCATTCTCTTTTGAATTTTTTTTTCATAAAACAAATTCTCAAATATTTTAGAAGCTATAATTGGAGAGAAAAAAATTCATTGTTTGCAGTGTATGGGATGTGTAATCCATTTAATAGCTAAAGGCCCATGTTCTTACTTTCCTTTGTAATGATGGTGTTTCAAAAACATTATGTGGTAGGTTATGGGCATATCTTATTTATATGCCTGGCCCATGCTGCTCCTCTACAGATATGTAATCCATTTAATAGCTAAAGGCCCATGTTCTTACTTTCCTCTGTAATGATGGTGTTTCAAAAACATTCTGTGGTAGGTTATGGGCATATCTTATTTATATGCCCGGGCCCATGCTTCTCCTCTACCTGTATAATGATTTTGTTTCAATAGCATCTTCGTATACCCATAGTATTACTTTTTTATTTTGTAATGCTTGTGTTTTCATAAAACTTTGTACTTTTCCTCAGATATTAAATGGCTTTGCTGTGAAAGAATATTTATGTTTAGTATACTGCGAAACAAGCATTTTCATATATTCATTTCCTTCTGTTTAACAATCTATTCTCCCTGTTGACTTAGGCAGATCATTTTCACCACAACTATTCATGTTCATCATCCATGGTCATGATGCATGGTCATATTTTTTCAAATTGCTTATATATTCCAGACATAGTAGTAATCTATAGTGTTGATATTACTAGTACATAGATTGTGGAAAAAACAGTTGTAGTTGGCTCACTGTGTTGATGAACTTAACATTATTTGTTGTTATGGGTTGAGTGCCTATGTCTTTGTAATCTGAGATTGTTACAAACTTTGCTCTTTTCCTACCAGTATCCTTCGCTGCTTGTGCCTATGTTTTTGTTCCTTCTAACTTTCCTCTTTTCCTACTGGCGTTCATTTTTGCCCCTCAAGGAGCAAATGCTAGTTTAAAATTTGTAGATAATAAAGTATAGTTGGTTTTGAAACTTTTATTTTGATTAAATTAAATATAATTTAGAAATTATTTTATGTAATAAAAAATAAATATATTAATTTAAAAGTATTTTTTAATAAAGTAAAAATTACTTGATTACCGTAAGAAGTTTATGAATTTGTTTTCCTCTTAACTTAATGAGTTTTTCCATTTTAAGCTTGACCATGTGTAAGGACACAAAATTGGTTCCTCTGCAAATATATAAATAATTTATTGACAACAATTTGATGTCGATGATAATGATAATCGATGATAATGATAATGGTGGTAGTGTTTTACTTAAATAATTTTTTATCTATTAAACTAAGAAAAAATGATATTAAACTACGAAAAAATGATATTAAATTAATTAGTTTTTTTTTCAATATTTTATTTTTATGATACTTTTTTGGTTTTCACAAGTTAATATGTTAAAAAAAATTATTAAAGTGAACTTTAATGTGAGCATATGTACAACATTCTAAAAAGTGAGATGAACAACAATTGGAAGGACTATTAAGGTACTTTCACAAAGATTTTGAATATGGTGTAAGTAGATGAAATGTAGGAAATCCAATTAGCTTCCCAAATATATAATTTTTATTTATGATTTTTTGTATGACCATGTGATATTCAAGTTTTTCTAAATGATGTTCCAACTAGTGTAGGTGTTGAGTACACTTAAATAATGAATTTCCTTAAAACATTTTGAGAAATTGTAGAGAACGAATTGTTTTTGTGCACAACTATTTTTTCAAAAAAATTAATATTAATTTTATGTTTTAAACATTATGCATGGTAGTGCATGATATAACTCTCTTTCTAAAATGGGTAAGACACAAAATGTATGTATTTTAGGATTTGGATATATGTCAAGACAAAAAATAATTAAACATAGTAAATAATATATATTTTTAAATTATATATTTAGAATTTACATTATTAGATATATATGTGTGTAATTTCTTTAAAAAAAGAAGTGTGTACCCTATTTAAAATATTGTGAAAGAGAGAAATGCCTCCTAATAACATGCATACTTTCTAAAACACACACACATTATTTTTTATATAAAAAAATATTTTACTAATTTTTCCATAACTTTCTACCCGCATTCTTTAGGCTAATTGGAAAGGTCTTAAGAGCTCTACATGATTATGTTATGATCATTTTATATTTCTACACAAATAATTTCTTAGTTTCAAAAGATTATAAAATGAATGGTTGGGCCATGATCGATACCTCAAACTACCACATAGTCCTCGTAATTGGTAATATGGATGCTCTTAACATGTTTTGCACATTAGGGATGGGTTTGAGAGACTTGACTATTGTAAAGGGAGGAAAACATTGGAATTAGGCTCTAAATGAAGCTTCTAAGTCTTGTGGCCCATGAATAAGGATTCAAACCACCACACAGACCTCTAAATTGGATACTCAACCTCCAAGTGGAATATGATTTCTCCTAATGGCCTTGGATAGCAATGATGGGTCTTGAGGCCTTGTTGTTAGGAATAGAATTGTAGAGCAATAAAAACAAAATGAATGCAAAAATAAAATGTAGAAGAACACACTCACAAAGAGAGACATATATACGCGGTCGTTCCTTTACTCTGTCGATCAAAATTAAGGGATAAAACTTACAACACATATGTTGCAACCTCATCTTCATTATCTCATAGTCTCCTCTCTCACAGTACATAGTCGTATCATAATTCCATCATAAAAAGAGGGTTGTCTTCTAGGGAAAAAGATCAACGGTCCATTGACTAAAAAATTACAATATTTTACAAGGCTTTTTTCCAAGAATTTCATTTTGGGGGCATTTCCCTTTAACCCTCTCCAGGGGGGCTCCAAAAAGGTTGTTGTTGCCCCTTGTTGGAAATAGTTGAGTGGCAAGCCCCCCAACACCCCCTCGTTAGGAACTAGGATCCAAATACAGTTGAAACGAGACCTATGAATTAGTAAGATAATCAAGCTCCACAACCAACACTTGCCAATATGTTTGGGAGGAAAATAATGTCCTTAGGCCCTATATGAAGCTTCTGGGTACCAAGGTCCATGAATAAGGCAACAAACCATAAACATGCAATGTATAGGGGATTATTGTCCTTAGAGTGGGACACGAGTGACAATGTGAGGCTTTGTGCATTAGGGATGAGTCTTATACCATGGTTGGGGGAGAAATTGATAGAATTAGGCCCTAAATTAATATTCTTGAGGTAATAGGCCATGATCAAGGCCTTGAACCATAAACTAGACCATTTCAAGTGGATCTTTGGCATACAAGTGGGATATGGATGGAATTAGGAGTTTTTGTGTAGTAGAGATGTGTCTCAAGGCCTTAACCATAGTAAAGGGAGGAAAATAAAGGCCTTACACCATAAATGGATCTTTAGGGGTTGTTGGATATCAACATGTTCTCAAACCGCAACACATGTCCTTTAGAGGTGATATTTTGCCTCCAAATGGAATATGGGTGCCATTATGAGGTCTCACATGGTAGAGATGGGTCTTAAGTCATTTATCATGGTCACTGGAGAAAAACAAGGGAATTTGGCCCTAGGTTAAGTCTTTAGGGATAAAGGGACATAAATAATATTATAAATCTACATAACATATCCTCTATAGGGGATCATTATCCTTCAAGTGAGATATGGGTACCATTACAACATTTTGTTCAACATGGATGGGTCTCAAGGCTTTAACCATGGCTGTGGGATAAATCTTGGTAATTAAATACTAAATGAAGATTCTTAGGCTAATGGGCAATTGTCAAGGCCTTAAATTGAAACATACACCCTCTAAAAGGGATGTTTTCCATATGAATGGGATAGGGCCACTATTAGGAGTTTTTGTGCAATAAGGATGGGTTTGGCAAGGTCTTGACCACAATTGGGGGAGGAAAATAGGGTTTGTAATCTCTAAATGAATCTTGTAGGTCTTATGGGACATGAAAGTTCCTCAAACAACCATAAAACCCTCTAGAAGGTACCTTTGTCCTTTAGTGGGATATGGATACTATTAGGAGGTTTCACACATAAGGGTCGCACAATCTAGTTAATCTTCTAACATTCATAACCCATTAGTGTCACCTTGAACCACTGCACAAACCATCTATATGGAATCTTTGACCTCCAAATGAGGTATGGGCACAATTATAAATTCTTGGACATAATGGATTGGTCTTGGGACCTTGACCATGGTTGTGGGAGAAAATAAAGGTTCTTAGGAACTAATGAAGTTGTTAAGGCTTGTAATCCATGAACAAGTATTAGAACCACTATAAAGGCCCTTTATAGGGGAACATTGGCCTTTTATTAAGATAGGTTCCTTTAGGAGGTTTTGTGGATCAAGGATGGGTATTAGGATCTTAGCCATGGTAAGAGGAGGAATTAAAGGGCCCCAAGTCTTATATAAATATTTTAAGGATTTTTCCATGAACATGGACTTAAGGCACCACATAGGCCCTCTAAAAGGTATCTTTGAGGGCCTATGTGGTTCCCTGAGGCCATGTTTATGGATGGATCTTGGGATTATAATAATGGTTGAGTGCGGGAAAAAGGGGCCATATGATCTAAATGAAGCTTTTAAGGTTCATGGGACCAAAGGGGTTCTTGAACCACTAAACTTTCCAGTTAAATAGATTTGTTATCCACTAAGTGGGATACATATGCCATTAAGATATTCTATTCACCAAGGATGGGTCTCAAAGACAACACATTATACAACTTGATGAGAAATTTATGCTCAAAATGAGAACTCGTGCCATAAAACTTATATTTTTGCATCAAAAACATAAAAATAAACCCTGAATTGAAAAGTGGTGCTACTGGTAGCACCATTTTTTTCAGGGCTAAAATTATGACTTTTTGGAAACCCTGACCATTGTCGATGAAATCAAAACCATAAATCAACCCTCAAATCGAAAAGTGGTGCTACCAATAGCACTCCTTTTTTGGGGGGATAAAAGTATGATTTTGTATAAATCTTGACCGGTGTTAGTGTAATCAAAACCCTAAATCAAACCTCAAATAAAAAAGGGGTTCTATAGATGACACATCTTTCTTCAATAATGTTACAATTGCATTCATTTCAAAATGATGCATGGCATAAGAAAATATTTTTGTTTTCTTCTTTTAAATCACTTTAAAAAAAAGAAGAGAGCTCAATTTTAATTAAAAAATAGAAAATTAGATAAATTTGAAAAACAATGTGCAATTTTTTTAAATATATTTAAAAAAAAAGAATAAAAAAGAATAAGTATTTAAAAAAAAAATACCAAAAGAACAAAAGCTAAGGAAATACAAAATCTAAAATTAAAAAATTAAAACAATTTTAAAAATAGCAAAATAAACCAATTTAAAATTCGAAAAACAATTTGAAACAAAATAAAAAGCAAACAATAAAAAAAATGTAGCAATTAAAATTTATTAAAAAACATTAAACAATTTAAAAAGAAATAAAAAAATCAAGTTAAAAACATTAAAATATATTTAAAAACATCAAAGAAGTTAAAAACAAAATTAAGAAAAAAACAATCCCGCCCCCTCTCTCTATCACCTCCACCCCCTCGCTTCCTCTCTCCCCCACCGACACCCCTCCCCTCACACCACCAGGGAGAGGTACGAGAGGACAGCAAGAGGGCGGATGAGGAGGAGGGAAGGGGTCACGGGGGCCAGGACAGGGAGCGGTGGGGGAAGGATAGGGTTGAGAATCCATTTTGTTTTTATTTTTATTTTTTATTTTTTATTTTTTAAATTTGTATTTAAATTTTTAAAATTGGTTTTAATTGATTATTTTTAAACAATGAAAACCATCAAAGAGATATCTGCAACCCATTGAAAGTGTACCCAAAGCTAGTATATAGAATAATGATTCAATTGTTTGGGTTATCAATAGTTTATTTGTATCGTAGTGTGCTACTATAATTCAAAATGAGATCTACGGTAGTGGCAAACGCATACTTGCTAAAGCACCCAGTCTTCTTTCAGAGAACATTGTCCAAATAGTTCTAATGATGAAGCACTGATTGTTACCAATGGAATGGAAAATTATTTATAATAGGTGGATTATCTTTTGGTTCTAATGATAGCATCTTGAAAGATATAATTTGCAGATAGTCATGTTGATTTGCAGTGAGTATACAATCCTTTCACTTAAACTGCAAAGCAATCTATTTAATTTTATTCATGCCATCTGGGCATGTTTTTGGCTCCTCTCTGTTGGTCCTCTATTTTTTCATCGTTTGCATGCATCCTATCACTATTTTTGTCCTATTTTGCTATCCAAAACCATCCATGAAATCCCATATTCCTATACTCTTTTGGCCTTGCAAGCATATCGAGATACAAGTTACTATTTTTATTTATTTTTATGTTTTAAATGAATTAAATTGAATTTTTAAGGTTAACTTGCTAATGATGCAATCTCTTAGTCAAATTTCTGATACTGCAGAATTCCTGGTACTTGTAAAAATTTTCAGTACTAGTTTTAGTACCAAATTGTGGTCCAAATTGAAAATCAGGTGATGTGTTTCAGAAAATAAGATTTGGTTTGGGAGATATCCTCGATTCTCTAAAATTGTTCAACCCAGAAATATAATTGCAGTCGGTTTTCCAAATCACATGCCAAATAGATGTAGAGGATGAGATTTCCAATGCATTCTAAAGGGTTCCAATGCCATTGGGAGACAAGATTCTATTGGATTTGATAATGTAATCAAGGGATATAATAACAAATAATATATTTTCATTCATATGCCACATAATTGTGCCTTGTGGCATTGATCTTTTCTTTGTAATTAAGTGCCAAATAGTTGAGGTGATTCTTTGCTCTATGAGAACAAGCGATAGTTTGTTTAAGATGTAATGCTTATCCCTCTTAATGAATAAATTATATATATGAGGGATCAGACTACCTAAGGAGGACAAAATAATTTTAGTATTACTACGTTGCTAGGATTTTGTAATTTGTCTTATAAGGAGATCGTTCTGATAAGATTGTAATTGGATCAATTTGAATAGTGAAAGCTCCATTCTTGGAGTCCTATGTTTATTGTTATCACTTGCCTATAATTAATTAAGCTCAATTATTAGTTGGTAAGGGTCCATGGATCTGGAACGTGCAGCTTCTTTGTATTTTATTTCTAATTGAATATTACTATGTGATTTGCCTCTTCTTGCATCATTAACTTTAATAAGAGTTGTTGATGTAATTTCCTATAGGAGTGTTTTGCATATCTATGTTAATATTACATAAAAACTCAAAAACATTTACCTTTCTGTAATTTTATTTCATATTTGTAATTCCTTTAGTTCTTTTATTTGAAATTGATTTGTAGCGGCTTGGCATTCATTGTGATTTGGAATTATTTTGTAGCAGCTTTTAGTTTATTTTACTGTACTATGTTCCTTGTATTTTTCTAAGTTTTGAATTAGAAAATAGAGGTCATAATTTGTTAAAGATTTCTATGTCAATCATATAGTATATGAACACTTCTCCTAGAAGTGAATGAATGTACTTAGGCCGAAAATGAAACTAGACTTGTAAATTGGTATCTAAATTAAAATACTTCTTAGAACTTTGTTCAAATTTAAATATAAGTAACAAGAATGGATTAATAAACATGACTATAAATGGATCTTAAGCCTCGATTATAGCATGAATGGGACTTTAGAATCACTAATTAATTTTGAAAATTAAACAAGGTATTTACAATTTGAGTGTGTTTTATTTTAAAGATCCACTATATGAATATCATTGAAGGTTAAAGATACTAATAGGGTACTCCCACAAAGTCACATGAACATCCTCATGTGAAAGGTTGTTACTCAGGACCCTTACAGAAATAGTTGTCCCACAACCCAGTGAGTAATTCTCGGTAGTGTCAAATTCGAGTAGTTGTTAGGATAGAATAGGATAGGCTTTGATTTCCTTTACATTTATTTGATTGCAAGATTTAGCTTTCTTGTAGCATTCATAATTAGATTTACTTTCTACAATTTGCTTGTGTGCTCAAGCACTATTCTAGGACCATTAAAGACTTATACTTATGTCCCCATTCCATTGTTAAGTCGGAATCTTGTAGTGTTAGATAGTTCATTTGATTAAAAGCATGCATGTTTCCCTTCCAAATATTAGATAGGATAGGCTTTGATCCTACACTTATGTGCTTGCACCTCAAAGTTTACGAACATTCTAGTTGATGATTCAATGTCAAATATTTAGCATATATTTTAACCCAACATTTTTTTATGCTGTTACCAGGGAGGTGCTAAATGGATTATAACCTAGGTAGGAAGATAGATTGCCTTTAAATTATACAACTTGGGGAAGGAGAAATGATAACACACAAAGATGACCTCGGTACATAATTTATGTGGTGTAGTAGCTCGACGCTTCCACTTTAGTGGGTTTCTCCAAGGCCTTGATTGTTCCTTTCGCGTAAGTGCGTTTCCTTTATTTAATTTTTAGTAACACATTATTTCATGAAAAGAAGAGAAGCCTAACTTGTGTGAACATATAACTTGGTGACAACAAGATCCTAGTAGCAGGATGGCATTCGAGTACATGATTGTTTTTTTAGTTGATTGAATTTGTTTTTAGTATGGTGTTTCCTTTTTGCATTTAGTTCCATTTAATTTTTAAGTTTTAGGTGTTGTAAGAGGGTCATGCACTAATCCATGTTGTAAGATAGGGATTCTTTACCAACAAGAAAAATTCAAGAATGTTCAAGAATTTTTTATATAAAGAATATGCTACTTGAAGAAATTTCTCAAATCCTAGCAGTAGTTAATGGAAACATCTCGGCATCTTAGGAGGAACAAATCCTGACAACAATCGAGAATTACCTACACTTTGGGAAGTGATAGAGAAGCAGAAATTCCATTAACAATATTAGAAAGAAGAACCCAAAGAGACCAAACAACCATGGAAAACAGTTGATGGAGGGCATACATTAGAACCTGAGATCGAGGAATCTCTATTACACCTACCATCATATTCTTTATGCATTTAAGAGACTAATCACCAAATAGTAGAAGATTTGTAGGGCATGATAAAGGAGGACATGCAAAGTGGTGTTAATGAGAAAATAAACCAAGATAAGCATGACTTCATTGAGCTATGGTTCTAGAGAATCATCTGATTGAAGCACCACTCTATTCGTCAACAATTCTTGACATCCTATCAATTAGAGCAACTAGTTCCTCGTATTCTGGTATCTATTAAATTTTATATTTCAAACTTGAATGTGAGTATATTTGTATCCCTATTATGCACATGGCTACATTGGAAATAATCCTACACTTGAGAAAAGGGTTTCCTTTATCAAGTAGGGTAGGGTAGTAAATAAATAAATAAATAAAAGCTGCATAATGCAATATTATCTTTTTCATGTTTTTTAATAAGTATAAACTATTAGGCTAAGAACAATCGATGAAGATCATACCCCACTCCTTTCCAATCGTCATCAACTCAAGATTCACAAGAAATTGGTTTCAAGGGAGTCTTTTATCTGATAAAATTTTAAACATGTATTCAACGAATAGTTAGATTTTCTTTTACTTTTATTTTGTTCAACAATTTACTGAATAAAGTAAGCTATGATAAGTGTGTTTGGAATTTTGTGAGAAGGTTAACTTTTCAATACTATCATCTGCATTCACATATAATACTGGAAGGGTATTCTCAAGAGATGAGAAGAAATCATTATCAATGGGATGGTATACTTAGGGAAGCATCTATCAACCTTGTTTTGAAAATTTCTTTATAGTCATACTACTTTCTTAAAGTTGTTTCCTGAAAATCACACATTCTTGCTTTTTAATTATCTATTTACTCTAAGACTACTTTTCTTTGATAAAAACATGACAACTTAGATAACCTTTTTAAAAAATAAGTGAAATTGAATATTAATTCCAAACTACTTTGATCATAGCTGATTTGATCATTCTTTTAAGTTTTTGAGATTTCCCTTCTTCTTATTCATACAAGATTTTTTATTATCAATAACAACAGGTTCTCATAGCCTAATTATTAAAAATTATTTTGGGATTAAATAAAATTTAAAGGTATTTGCAATGACGTCAATATGAAACTTGTACATCCTAGTCTAACAGGGAAATTGTATCATCTTGTGCCCTTAAGGCGATTTCTAGATCTGCTCCCCCATTCATCCATTGCGAGAAGCAAAATCTCTAATACAAATCCAAAAGGATGGAAAAAATGGGACCGGAGCATCTGGTGTAAAATGAGTTTAATAGGTTAACTTGTCAAGGATATAGATGCCTACTAACAATGGGTACGAACTTGTGGTACTACTAGGCAAACCCATTGGGGCTATGGATACTCGTGGGAACTGAGGGATTCTTCCTAGAGAGGGTAATATAAAATTTAATACAAAAATTTTCCCTCCCATACCCTTAAGGGGATTTCCGAAATTACTACCCCATTCTCCAAATATTTATCTATTCCACAAATTTTAAACGAGGAATTTGTAACTAGAGCTTTTAGAGTAAAATGAGGGAAAGAGGTTACCTCACCGATGCTATGGATTCCTGCTGGTAGTGGGTACTGACCCGTGACTCCAGTAATGACAAAAAATAAAGCATTTGTCCTTATGTATACTTATTACTTGTGATGTTATGCCAAGATGAAGCATATGTGGGTAGAGCTAAGGTATTAAATGAACCGCATTACAAGTGCAGCTAGAGAATGGCCTTAAGGTGACCTTCAAACCTCATCCTTTAATTTATATCATATCTAAGATGCAACTATCTTATAAGTGGGACCCATGATCACAGAAATTTAATAATCTTAATTGTCAACCTTATCTAATTATTACTTTGATGACTGTAATACTTTAGGGAAATGGACATGGATGACTGGTTTTATGTCGGTTTATCATTTGTTAAGGCCGTTTATACTCTCATGCTTTCCTTATTTAAGGAAAAGAGGCAAAAGTCCCCTATCATAATTTAAATGGTTCCCTAAGCATAAAAATGTTAACAATTGATGAATCGTATGTAATAAGTAAATTGGGATTTCTTTCATGATATAGAAAATGTAAATCTGCTTCAAAGGTACTCTTTGTAGGCTATTTTTAAACAATTGACGTCAAAAGTATACAAACAATATTTTACAAAAAAAAATTAAGGCTACTCCAAAATTAGGATAATTTATAAATTTGTATTGTCCCCTTCCACATTATGGCTAGGAGTCTGATGGAATAGCTTATTTGATCCCCATGGGCTATAGTCAAGCTATAGAAGGGGAGTAGTTAGCTCTGGAAGTCACTAGGGAGCAAAAAGAAACAT
Source organism: Larix kaempferi (assembly GCA_027924585.1). NCBI lineage: Eukaryota > Viridiplantae > Streptophyta > Pinopsida > Pinales > Pinaceae > Larix > Larix kaempferi. Next base: position 3,284,336 of record BSBM01000125.1, on the reverse strand, counting down.
TAAAGGGGTGACGAGAGTTCATTAAATAAAATAATAATCAGGAAGTATTCTTGTGAATTTAATAAAGTAAATGTGACTTTAAAAAGTCATTTTATTAAAATAATGCAGGAAACTGTTTTAATTAATTTTAATGGAAAAATAAATTATAAAAGGGGAAAAGAGAGTGCTCTTCCTCATTATTATGATTTGACATCTTGAAAGTTAAATTGGAGAGCAAGATCTCTTTGGATAGGGTTTCTGGAAACCCTTTGAGATTTATAGATTCGGTGGTGAAAAAAATCATCCTAGTGGATTTGAGGAGAATTCAACCAGATTTACTCGTTGCACTTATTGCCGTCAATATTTCTACAAGCATCCATTCCATATTTGAGCAAGCAAGTGTTTTCATCAATGTCTTGGTAAGAGGTGCCTCACCTCATTTAATAGATCTAGAGGAGGGCACACTATTTGTATGCTAGTCACCAGTGTGGGAGGGAGCACCACTAGAAGCATTTTTACCTCTATTTTCACAATGTAGGAGGGCGCACTCAGCGATATGATCACAAAATCATGGGGCTTGGAATAATCTTGTGTCTGCTGCATTTTCATTGTTGAAGAGTGAGTTGACTATGGAGGAGGGAAACCACTTGTATATGTACAAAACTCTATTTATTTATGGCCATCTTCTACAGGGTATTCACTCCTAATTCATGGATTTCTTCCTATTGATTGGGTGCATCTTTGGCAAGAGCAATAAATGTTGCAAACATTCCATATTTACCATAGATAAATCATGAGTATTGGAGGACTAAATATTGTGGTTTATTGTTGTCACGATTTCACCATTGTGAAGTCATCTACAACACTATTGGAAAACAACTAGTGCAAGGATTATACATTCTATCTATTTCAGCCATCTACATTTAGAGAGGACAATGAAGGTAGAAAAGCATTAATATCCAAGGTGGCCATGATTGTCAACAATTTTCCCAGGTCATAAATCTTCTTGTAATATGATTTATGTAGATTATTAGTTGATTATATTAGCTTTGAATTTTGATATCTACAATAGTCATAAGGTCTATGTATTATGTGATTTAGCCATTGTTTCTTTAGTTGTTGTACAAATAATTAATGACTGCAAAAATCCAAATATCAGCACTATTGGAAACATAAATGGTCACTATGGTCTGTAATGAAATTTGAGGCCCTACAACATATCATATCAACAAAAACAGTAAATCAAACTACAAAGAAGAAATAATCACAATTCCAAGAAGGTGTGGGAGTTGGTTCAACCAAGAGACTCTAAAATACACCAACAAAGTGAAATTTTAATATTAGATCTAAGTGGGAACATTATACTGGTATCAGAGCATGTTCTTCACCAGCTATGGGAAAGTGGTATGAACATGAAATCATAGCAGCTAGATGAATCCACATGATTTACAGAACATCACATACAGAAGGAGAAGAGGTAGGAACGAAGAAGAGAGAATAGACAAAGAGGATCATAATAGACACAAGGAAGAAATGGGTCCTAAAGTAGAACTTGAGATACAGATAGAGGCAAATGAGTCATGGGAGATAGAGAGGAATATGCATTTAACATCCTTATTAGCACCTTAAAGACTTGTATAGGGGCCAAAAGGAGGCGCTGGAAGTAATATATAGGCTAGCCAACAAACCAATGGAAAGTCATTTAAAAACCTTAGCAACAATGGTAAAGGGGGATCCAATGATGGAAATGGGACTCATGCTCTCACCACCATGCAGAGTCATCCCCACTTATATTGTAGGTCACCTAGACCCACCATGCCCCAGCTTTTAGATAGCCCAACAATAGGACATGTGGTGTAGGTGGAACAAGATGATCCATCCGGGGCATATTTGCAGGAGTACAAGGCCTTAGGATATTATTTCCATTCAGCTATGTCCTTCATAGAGGGTACAAAAATTGGATACTTAATTCCAACTTGACTCAATGAAAAAAGCAGAGGCCATTAATTTCACCACCTTACACTTGGACGAGGAATCGCATGAGTGGTGGTACCATGGGATAGTGACTTTGGGCCATAATAACATCACTTCATACATGGAAATCATGCAAAGGCTCATAGAGTGCCTTGACAAGAAGGATCCATAGATTCACCTCAAAGAGATAGCCCAAGTAAAACCAACATTAGAGATCTATGGATGAATATGCGGGCATGTCAGGAGATCAACATTGAGAAGGAAAATTTTTCTATGATGAAGAAATAACCAAAAAGTAAATTCAACCATTAAAGAAGTCCTAGATAGAATTGAAGAAGTTCTAGAGAAGATTGAAGACAAAAAGTGCAAGTCACCCTAGAAGAAAGAATAAATTTGCCCCAGTAAAAGTGCAAGTCAGCCCCACTAGTGAAATTCAGGTGAACTGAAGAATATAAATAAAGTGCTCACACACTTCATTTGTTTAGTCATTATCATCACATATTCTTCTCTCTCCTGGTGTGCAATTTCAGCCAAGCATAACAAAGGTCAAAAGGAGTAATGTTTGGGGTATATCTATTGTCTCTAGAAGTTCTCTACTCTTGCTAGGGTTTATTGTGAAGAAGAGAGAACCTCTTATCTTTCTAGGGTTCCTCTTCATGATTGGTAATGTACTTGAAATATAGGATTGATTTCTTCAGAGAAAATTTGTTGGGTTTTCATCCTTATTGGGTTTCCTGGGATAAAATTCTTGTGTCTGTTGTGCATGGTTGTGTTTCTATGATCTTGTGTTTCCACTGCAATTTAAGTTGAAATTTTCAGTGTGCAATTATTCAATTAAAAATTTGGGATGAAATGAATGTTTGAAATCATTGTGAAATAATTGTCAATATCTGAAAATTGTAAGAAAATTCAACATGGTACCAAAGCAGTTTTTGAAAGACAACCATTGATAATACTTTTTCCCTAAAGTCTGAAAAAGGTAGGTCCATGAAAAAGTAGGGCCAAAAATGCAGGTCCAAAAAATAGGGCCAAAAAAGTAGGGCATGAAAAAGTAGGGCCAAAAAAGTAGGGCGAACCTATTTGTGGAGACAGATTTCAGATTTGTCAAATTTCTTTTTGTCGAGATTAGGGTTTATGGATCAGATTTCAGTTTTTTTTCAAAATGGTGACAAGTCTCATAATAGAGGATAGGTTGGATGATGTTTGGATTGCATATGAACTCTAGTATTCATTTGTCTCCGCTCTTACAGGAACTATTATGGATAGTAGTGATACTTGGTCTATGGATAATGGTGCTTCTGGGCACATGCCAGTTCAAGAATAGAAGAAGGGTATTTTGAAAGTTAAGTGCTATATTTGTCATAAATTTGGTCACTTTGCTTATCAATGTCCTTAGAAAAAAAGAAAAGGAAGAAGAAATTTTGGAAAGAATAATACAGGTGAAGGATCAACTCTATTTCAAGAACAAAAGAAGAAGGATCTTTCAAACATCAAATGCTATGATTGTCATAAACATGGCCACTATGCTTCTCAGTGTCCTCAAAATAAAAGGAAGATAAATCAACATGCATCAACAATTGATGTTGATGAGCATCCACCACGAAAGAAGAAAAAACTTGATGTTGAAGAATCTTGATTGATAAATAAGAAGAAGCCTTGACAAAGAATACAAGTCTACACTTGCATACCATCTATCACAAAGAGGTCTTCCAGAGCTTCAAGTGGAGCTTGAGGACATTAGCAGGGGATATACACTTGGAAAGAATTCCAAGGGATATTTTTGAGCAATGATGGTATATCCAAGGGGATCTTGGATCTAGTGCATTTAGATAAGTTTTCAGGATTTCAAGGCTTAGACAAAGAACTTGACAAAGAAGAAGATCAATGTTTTGGAGGAGATTATACCTCCAAGGAATTCAGTGATTTCTGCAAGGAGGAAAGGATCAAGAGGGAGTCAACAACAAATATAAGTATTTAATGCTTTAAGTAATGAGTTTTATTTACTTGAGTTGAATTGACATTTGTTGATGAATTGCATACATGTTACTGGCTAACTCTTATGGACAATTTTGTCATGTATTGTAGGACATGTTCATTATGAAGGATGCCAAAGTGATGATCCATGACCAAGATTTCCCCATGTTCTTATGAGAAGGGGTATCCAGTATGACAATTTATGCTCACAAGAGTGAGTCATATCTCTTGTGAATGAAAAAAGTGAGTCATATCTTCTATAAGTAAAAAATGAGTCTTGAATGGACAAGAGTGAGTCATATCTCTTGTAAGTAAAAGAAGTGAGACATATCTTTTGTAAGACAAGAGTGAGTTATATCTATTGTGATGGTCGGTACATAGTGAGAGACAGGAGTTTGAGATCCGATGAGTCATATCCGGAGGCCTATTGAGATGCAAAGAGGCATACAACTCCTAGTGGTACTTTCAAGAAGACAGTTATGAGATCAGAGGGGAAGGCAGTGGTGAATTCCAAATAATCAAGCATGCAGTCCAAACTAGCATATAGGATGAACTGTTATAGAGGCCATGTAGTTATCCAATTTTCATGATTAGAGAGTTTCATGGATTGTATTCAGTGTTCTTGAGAGAGCAGAGGCTCATCTTAGTGGACCCACTTGGTGGGAGATGACACATATGGATACACATAGATCAACAAGGAAACAAGTTGTTTCAGTGTAGGATACTCAAATGCAGAGGGAGTAGGATACTCAGGTGCATAGGGAGAAGGATGCTCCTGCACAAAGGGAGTACCTACTACACAATTTGTTAATGATGGAGGAGGTGTCTCAATCAATATTACCTCCCTCACCAAGAGGAAGATGACCTCATAGTTTGAGGATCTTGGCTTGATTTATTGGGATTGGAGGTGTAGCAGATATTAGGTGAGACATTCCTCAGTCAAGGGAAGTGCACAAATGAGATCTTAAGCATAATTGGTATGGTGGACTACAATTCCATGGATACACATATGGAGGAAAATATGAAGAAGTTGGGTGATTCTACTTCAGATTCAGATTTGATGGATCCCATAATGTACACGCAGATGATTGGATCTTTGATATACCTGGTTGATGCTATGCCAAATATTTTCTTTGCAGTGAGCATCCTAAACCAATTTATGAGCCAAGGCATGTACAATGAGTTGTGGAAAAGCATGTGTCGAGGTACCTACACGGTACAGTTGGATATGGCATGAGATATGTCTTAGGTGGTGAAGTGAGGCTGCAAGGTTATGCGGATTCTGACTAGATGGGGAGTGCACGGAACAGAAAGAGCACCTAAATGTGTTGCTTTAGCTCGACTTCAGTTATGATATTATGGTTTAGCAGGAAGTAGCCTTCTGTCTCACTTTGTATAATATATACGAAGTATATTACAACCAATGTTGCAAGTCATGAAGCAGTGTGGCTTCAGATGCTTCTTGTTGGACTATTTGATTAGGAGATCAAATATAACTTCATCTAATACATTTTGCAGAAGGGAGCAGTGAGACTCCAGTACATATCCACAGATGAGCAGATAGCTGACATTCTCACCAATCTTGTATACTTTAGGCAAAGTTTGTATACTTTAAAGATAGGCTTGGTGTGAGGGAGAATGTATCCCTTGGTGAGAGGGAGTGTTGAGGGACAAGCAGGAACATATTCACATGAGGTGAAAGGCCCATACATCGTGATGGCTCTACAAATGAGTATGGGGCAGAAATTCACTCATGGGGCTATTCTAGTAGTGAATGGCCCAGACATATAGATGATTAGTATAGGGCATACATTCACTCAAGGGGATATGCTAGTGGTGAATGGCCCATACATACAGAGGAGTAGTATAGGGCATAAATTCACTCATGGGGATATGCTAGTGGTGAATGGCCCAGACATACAGATGAGCAATATAGGGAAGATATTCACTCACAAGGCTATGCTAGTGGTGAATGACCCAGACATACAAATGAGAAGAATTAGAAAAAAATTTATTCATGGGGCTATGCTAGTGTTAAAAGAGACATTTATTCACAGGGGTATGCTAGTGGTAAATGATACATTCACTCGCGGGGATATGCTAGTGGTGAATGACCCAAACACATTTTTTATCCAAATATCCATTTTTCTTAAAAGTGGAAGACTCGTGATGCAGAATATCTCCCTCGCTGAGAGGGAGTGTTGATATTTATCCAGGTTGCAACATCAAGCATACATTCTCATAGATTAGTCTTGCTGACTTGGCCAAGGGGGAATGATACAATCACTCATGGGGTAATGATAGTGGTGAATGGCCTTGGGAGGGGCATTCAAACAATCACACGAGGCTTTGCTAGTGGTGATTAACCTCCAAGGTGCTCTCACATTGCCTGCTCAATGACATAGTGGTCTATTCTATATTAGAGTGTTTGAATTGTTTATTTGATAGAGGATTTCATCTGCTTGTGAATTATACAAAGTCTAATGTAATGTTCTATTTGACATAGGCTCTAAGAAGTGTCTAGGACTTTTTAGAGTGAGTCAAATCAACACTAGATCTCTATGGGTGAATAGACGTGCATGTGAGTAGATGAACATTGACAAGGACAACTTTTATATGGTGAAGAAATAACAAAGAAGTCAAGTCAACCATTGAAGAATTCCCATATAGCATTGAATAAGTTCCAGAGAAGATTGAAGACAAAAAGAGCAAGTCGGCCTAGAATAAAGAATAAATTTTCCCCACTAAAAGCGCAAGTTGGACCCACTATTGAAACTCAAGTGAAATGAAGAATATAAATAAAGTGCTCACACACTTCATTTGTTCACTCATTATCATAACATATTCTTCTCTCTCCTAGTGCACAATTTTAGCCAAGCATAACAAAGGTCAAAAGGAGTAATTTCCGGGGTATTTCTATTATCTCTAGAAGTTCGCTACCCTTGGTAGGGTTTCTTGTGAAGAAGGGAGAACATCTTATCTTGCTAGGGTTCCTTTTCATGATTGGTAATGTACTTGTAATATTGGATTGATTTCTTCATAGAAATGTTGTTGGGTTTTCTCCCTTGGTTTCCAAGGATATATTGTGCATGGTTGTGTTTCTATGATCTTGTGTTTCGGCTGCAATTAAAGTTGAATTTTTAGTGTGCAATTATTCAATGAAAACTGTGGAATGAAATGAATGTTTGAAATCACTGTGAAATAATTGTCAAGATATGAAAATTGAAAGAAAAAACAATAGATTTGAGGATAAGTTAACCAGATTTACTCATTGCACTTATTGCCATCAATATTTCTACAATCATCCATTCCATATTTGAGCAAGCAAGGGTTTTCATCAATGTCTTGGTAAGAGGGTGCCTCACTTCATTTCCTAGATCTAGAGGAGGGTGTACTATTTTTTTGTTGGTCACCAATGAGGGAGGGCGCACCACTGGAAGCATTTGTACATTTGTTTCCACTTTGTAGGAGGGCGCACTCAGTGATATGACCACAAAATCATGGGGCTTGGAATAAGATTGTGTCTGCTACATTTTCACTATTGAAGGGCGAGTTGACTAGGGAGGAGGAGGCCCCTTGTATCTGTACACAGCTATCTTTATTTTCGGCCATTTTCTACAGGGTTTTCACTCATAATTCATGGATTTCTTCCTGTTGATTGGGCACATCTTTGGCAAGAGCAATAACTATTGCAAACATTCCATATTTACCATAGATAAACCGTGATTATTGGAGGACTGGATATTGTGGTTTATTGCTATCACGATTTTACCATTGTGAAGTCATCTACAACACTATTGGAAAACAAATAATGCAAGGATTATACATGCCATCTATCATGTTTGTTTATTTTTATGTTTTTAATGAATTAAACTGAAGTTTTAAGGCTAACTTGCTAATGATGGAATCTGTTAGTCAAATTTCCGCTACTACATAACTTCCAGTACTTGCTGTAGAATTTTTCAGTACTAGTTCCAGTAAGAAATCATTGATATGAATGGTTGCAACTTGTTCATGGGAAATCAAGCACATGGGTTTTATGCGTTGAGGCCTCAATATGGATCATGTTCCTTAAAACACACTCAGGTATTTCCATATGGTGCACCTTGTGAGTCACAAAGTTTTATGTTGATTCATGTCATTTTCTAGGAGGCAAACTTCAAACACAATTTCTAAGCAAATGGTGATGAACCTTGAAAATCCGAAACATGGGTTTTGTGCACGATGATCTAAATTGAGTTCGAGGTGGGCTGTTTTTAAAATAAGATATAGTTCAGGAGATCCTCGTTTCTCTAAAAATGTTTAACCCATAATTATAGTTGTGGCCATCTTTTCAAATTACATGTCAAATTGATGCAAGGGATGAGATCTCCAATGGATTCCAATTCCATTGGGAGACAAGATTCTATTGGTTTCGATCATGTAATCAAGGGATATAATAACAAACTATCTATTTTAGTTGATATGCCATGCAATTTTGGCTTGTAGCATTTATATTTTCTTTGTTATTGAGTGCAAATGGATGAGGTGGCTCTCTACTCTAAGAGAACAAGGGATTGCTTGTTTAAAATGTAATTCTTATCCCTCTTAATTAATTGATTATATATATGAGGGATCGAAATTCCTTAGGAGGATAGATGAATGTTACTATTGTAATTTGTCTTATAAGGAGACCGTGTTGATGAGATTGTAATTGGATTGATTTGAATAATGAAAGCTTGATTTCTAGACTCCTAAATTTATTGTTATCACTGACCTGTAAGTAATTAAGCTCACTTACCAGTCGGCAAGGGCCCACCCGGCAAGGGCCCACCGATCTGGAATGTGCAGCTTCTTTGTATTTGATTTTTAATTGAATATTAGTGTGCAGCTTCTTCCATTGTTAACTTTAATAAGAGCCGTTAACGTAATTTCATGTAGGAGTGTTTTGCGGATCTGCATTAATATTACATAAAAACTAAAAAACATTTACCTTTTATGTAGTTTGATTTCACATTTGAAATTCCTTTAGTTCTTTAATTTGAAATCGATTTGTAGCATCTTTCCATTCATTATGATTTGGAAATATTATGCAGTAGCTTTTAGTTTATTTTATTGTATTATGTTCCTTGTATTTTTCTACGTTTTAAATTAGGAAATAGAGGTCATAATTTGTTAAAGAGTCCTATTTCAATCCTATAGTACAACAACACTTCTCCCGGAAGTGAAAGAATGTACGCAGGTCAAAAACGAAACTAGACTTGCAAATTGACATCTAAATTAAAATGCTTCTTTTATCTTTTAGTTATATTAGAACTTTGTTCAGATTTAAATATAATTAACAAGACCTGATTAAGAAAAATGACTATACAGGGATCTTAAGCCTGGATTATAACATGAATGGGACTTTAGAATCACTTGAAAATTAAACAGGGTATTTACAATTTGGGTGTGATTTATTTTAAAGATCCACTATAGGAATAACATTGAAGGTTCAAGATACTAATAGGATACTTCCACAAAGTCACATGAACATCCTCATATGAAAGGTTGTGACTCAGAATCCTTATAGCAATAGTTGTCCCACAACCCAATGACGAATTCCATAGTGTTAAATTCGAGTAGTTGTTAGCATAGAACAGGTTATAATTTCATTTCCTTTACAATATTGTTTTGATTGCAAGATTTAGCTTTCTTGTAGCATTCATAATTATATTTACTTTCTATCATTTACTTTCTGCAATTTTCTTTGTGTGCTCAAGCACTATTCGAGGACCATTAAAGACTTAAGAATTCTATCCCACATTACAGTGTTAATTCAGAATCCTATAGTGTTTGATAGTTCATTTTATTAAAAGGATGTGTGTTTCCCTTTCAAATCTTAGATAGGATAGATTCTGATCTTGCACTTCTTTTGCTTGCACCTCAAATTTTACAAACATCCTAGTCGATAATTAAATGTCAACTATTTAGCATATAATTTAACTTGACAATGTCTATGAAGAGTGTCCATTAGATTAACAATGATATTCTATTTGAATTCAATGTAGTTGTTAGTACCCATGGAACCATCCATTTGTTAAAGAAGAAGAACAAGATGAGCGTGAATCCAATGAAATGATGAATAGAGGGCTATCAAGCATGCTGCATATTAAACCTAACATTTGGTATCAGAGCTATTAACCCTCATCAGGGAAGTTGGAGCGATTTTACTACTAATTGGTATGGAGTTAGAGTTGATTGTGTAGATGTGCCGATAGAGGAATTACAGTTGCTATGCAAATTTATCATAGTTTTGGGTTCTTATTTAGTTCAAAAGAGATGGGTATGTAATAAAGCTTTTTTGTTGAGTCAAATTCCATTTTTTCGGGAACAAGGTAAATATAAATTGAAGTCTAAGTGAGACTGTGGAGCTAGAGCTAAGGCAATAAAAGTCGTTAACATTGATGAGATTCATGAGTTAAATTTTAAAAAAAATCTTTCGTTAATATCAAATTTTGAAAAAGGTCAAAATTAAGTCATACGAAATCTACAAAATCATAACAAATTGATATTGTTAACATTCTCTAGATGTAAGAAGTTCAAATTTGAGTCAAAATGAAGTTTGAAAAATGATAAATTCATTGAAGAGTTTATTAATGTAAAAGTCAATGTCGATCAACATCAAAATCAAAAGTCAAAAGTCAAAGTCATTGAAATTATCAAAATTAAATGTCAAGTCAAGACCATATTTGAGTTATGTAAAATCACATGACTAGACCATATTTAAGTTATGTAAAATCACATTACCTTCCTTGATAAGTTGATTATTTTTAATCATAGATTTAATATTTTCATGATTTATTATATTGTCATGTTGATATTTTATATTTATGTATATTAATTAATTGCAAACATCATTTGGCTAAGATACAGCTTCATCAGTGTTGAGTGATAAACCTTCAATTGTCATTAAAGTATATGTTTCCTGGTTGTTTCCTTGTTGTTTCCTTGTTGTTTCCTTGTTTCTTGATATGGACTTCTAAGTGCTCTTCATTCGATAAAACAATGTTAGAGACATTACACTTTTCTATTTTAATTTACTCTATAAGGGTTCTCTTATCCACCATTTGGAATTAAATCTTGGAAAGATTTCTTTATTGAACCAAATTGGTTAAAAAAATTTTATCAACAAGATGTTTCTTAATTTTTAATTACATTTTCTTTTCAAAATTAATTTCTTAACTTAATGTCGATTTTTATTCATTGTTATTAGATAATCCTTTAGTTATATTTTCAATCAATTCCTTGTAAGCATTTTATTATTTTTTATTCTATTAAAAATATTTTATTTGTTATTTAAATGTGCAAACTTATCTATATTAATAATCCAATTTCTTTTATTTGTTATTTAAATGTGCAAATTTATCTATATTGATAATCCAATTTCTTTTAGCTTTAAGCAATTTCTTCATCTTAAAATGAAATGGTATCTTCTTCTTATTATGTAAAATTTTCAAATCCCAAATAACATAGATTATTTCACACATAATATAACTTGAATTAAAATTTCACAAAAAATACTTTCAATAATAATGGACTCAAAATATTATATTTAATTAACTAATTCTATAGTTATATAATTATTATTTCTTATAATCGATATAATGATTTTTCTATCAATAACTTCTTATAGTTTTAACTAACAACAACTACATTAATAATATTAATGTGTCCAAATACATTGTTAAACATATATTTGGCATATTTTATAGGAATAACATTATCAATGTGCTAAATATACGTCTCTCAACATATTCATATACATTAATATTATTAATGTGGTTGTTCTTAGTAACTTGTGACTCCAAAGTATTAAAAAAATAATATTGATTGATTAATTCTAATAATATTGTTATATTATATTCATTAATATAATATCATTCAAATATAATATTATATTATAATTTAGTTAAAACAATTAATATATTGATAGGATATAACCATATTAAAAACTAAAGTATAAAATATTTCAAAAATATTAATAAATTAATATTGTTTAGTTAATTATAATATAATAATTAATTAAAAATAATATAATATAATTATAATAATATATTATATTATTATATATGAATGTGATATTTTAGTAAAAAATTTAAAAAATAATAATAAAATAAAATAACTTAATTCAAATTAAATTGGTACTTGCATGAGAAATACTGATATGGTGGAAAGCTATATGATGGGGTCACTGAGTTAATTCAAATAATTTATTTAATTTTAATTTTAATTTAATTTAATTCAAAAAAATTAGTTTAATTTGAATAATTCAAATAATTTAATTTAATTTAATTTAAATAATAAAATAATTTAATTCATCTTTAATCTTCCTTTTTTCCCATCGCGAGTGATAGAACCACTTTTTTTATGTGGGGGTTGATTTAGGGTTTTGATTGCATCGACATTGGTCGAGATTTCTAAAAGGTGTAATTTTAGCCCTGAAAGAAAATGGTGCTACATGTAGCACCAACTTTTTATTCAAGGGATGATTTAGGGTTTTGATTGTATCGATATTTGTCAAGGTTTTCAAAATGTTGTAACTTTAAAAAATAACTACTAAATGCAACCTATAAAAAACGAGAAAACTCGAGAGTTCTCGTCAAGTTGTATAATATGTTAGACTTGACCATGATGTAATGTCCCTTGTTAGGAATTTTATTGAAATGACAAATTTTCACTTTTTTTTCCCTAGTTCGACCTTTGACTAGTTTTGAGCTCTAGGTCTCCAAATTGCCCCAATTGCTCCCAAATCTTCTGAGAAGGTATATGGATGATGTTAGAACATAAATATGTGTTTCATGGATGATTTTGGACCTTTAAAATACTTCTACAAATCCTCTTTCGATTCTAGCCAATGTAGGGAACTTTACTTGTAATTTCCCTTTGACTAATATTGGTCTCTAGGTCTCAAATTGGCTCCAAATGCCTTCAAATATTCAAGGAAGGTGTATGACGGATATTTGTACTTGATTATGATGTTCAGGGATGATTTATGACCATCAAAAGACTTCTTCAAACTTGTTTAATATTCTGGACAAAGTATGGAATTTAACTAGCAATTTGAGGTTCAAATCCCCTCGGGGTAAATACTGAAAATGGCTTCCCAAATGCCTCCAACCCCACTCGAATTTCTGAACATAGGTAGGGGATGTATCAAGGGTATTATTAAGGTTTCATATGCACCATTAGTCAGTTATTAAGTCTGTTCTAACCTTCTCCCAAACAACAACAAAAATCACTAGTTCGACCCTTGGCGAAATGACACCAAATCTTCTCCAAATGTAAATAAACTGAGTAAAATGACTTCAAATGCTTGAGTAATGAACATGAAACTTGTATAATACATCAATAACATTCCATTCATCAATAAACCATCAGTATTTTACTTATCCATTCGAATCCACCAACATTACATTGGTTCACAACAAGGTAGTGGGGAAATGACACTGTTCTTTCATTAAAAATGAGATTTATACATTTCTACTTGGAATTTCGACCTGAAACTTTCTGGAGATGAAGAAAAAAGTATTTAATTCATATTACAAAATAAATGGGGCATTAGAAGCTCCCCCACAGAGTACAATAGCTCACCAAAAAACGTCCTCCCTCAAGGAGCAAGAATATGCCTTCAAAATTGGAAATGGTTGAGAGAATGTGATGCATTAGAAGAAAATATGATCTACCCTGTATCTTACACCTGCAACAAATGAATCCATTAAAGCTACAAATGAAAGTTCTGAATAGCCTTTCAAATTACCAACTTGGATGGGAATCTTTCACCCTCGAAATTGGTTAAGGCAAGAAACTAGTCATCCACTGGCTCTCCCTCTTCAGAAATGCAATTGCAAATTTCTCAAATGATCAAAAGCTGGTTTCATTCTTTGTTATTGAAATTTATAAACTTCTAATGTCCTCCATGGGTGGAATTCCTTCCAAGAGACTCATGCCAACTCAAGTTGGGAAGAGATTCCAAAGAACGCCACTTGTACAACAATTCCTAGTCTCCCACTTCCACCAAATCACATGTGGAAGCATATTAGCTGCCCTAAATCCCTTGAGCGCCCTATTGGAGGCTATTTTTAGCCCTGACATGTCATATATGTCATATGTCAGACTCCAGGTCTGATTTGTGTCATAGGTGTCATAGCATCTTCATCATTGTTGTCATAGAGCTAAGGGAATCTTGCCCAAGTGTCTCACTAGCTCCAAATTGCCTCTTCCTCTTCCATGAGAGTTACTCTTCCTCTACATTTCGACCTTGGATGAGTCATGCAATGAATAATACCTTTTTAAATCCACCAAGTATGTTACCATTCACCTTGAATTCGAATTGGTGAGAGAATGATGCCAAGTGTAGTGGGGAAATCTAGCCATATGTGGGTCCCCCTTCCTCCATGTGTCTTCATGATCAAATGCCACTTTGATTTTCACTTGTATATATTTATTTAGCTCCTTTATTAAATAGTTATGCAATTATAATGTTCAAACATTATTTATTATTCCCCTTATTCCAAATCCCAAATCTTCCACCCCAAACCTAGGAAACTAGTAATTTTCCTCCTTGGCAATTATTTGACCCTTAGCATCAATTTGACAAACTCTAATGAATATGTCCAATGTGCTTAGGACATTGTGACCCAATGCAAAATTTGGGACATGACACATGATCACATAGGAACCATTGCAAGGTTTTCCACACTATATGGTTCGCTAAACACAACCCATGATCCAAGGATAAAATCCAATGTATTATGTACCAGCATAGATCCATCGTAAAAGGGGATCTACCAAGCGCCAAGAGGGATCAAATCTCTTGAGGTGCAAACTGTTTTTTAGAGATTTTAAATTTATCTAATTTGTGTAGTTTTATATAAATGTCTTTGTAAATGTTTTAAATCTAATTTGATCCAACATATTATTTTTATAATATTTTATTAATTTTTGTAATATTTTATTATTTTTTAAAAAGGACACGTGTCAACTCTGGGATGAGCATGGAAGGAATTACACATCCCCCTATTGGGATGTAGAATGCGCCTTTCGGTGCAACTATAAGATTCATTTATGGTCCATGGACCATGCATAGGATTTGAAGCCACCATAAAGGGCATGTGAATGAAATCATTACTCCACATATAATATGGATGCCATTAAGAGGTTTGACACACTACAAATTATTATTGGGGCCTTGACCATGGTCTAAGGACAACCATTAGGCCCTAAAATATTTTTTTAGGGTTCATGGTCATATGTCCCACCTCTGGATTTCATGCTATCATTCCAAGTGATGACAATGTTTTTAGCAAACCACTCAAAATTATGAATGGGCCATTTTCAAGAATCTTGACATTGTCCTTACATATCACATATACAAATTAAGGGATTAAAACTTTAGCGTCTAATTGTAAAATCCTCCTATCTAGACATAGTTTAACCCTTTAATATTATATTATATTTATATACTAAGAAAATCTTGTGGTTGTCCCTAAGATTCTAGTGGTTTTCCTTAGATCCAGATCTAGCAGGGAAAAACTTGTAATGGTGTCCATAAATTATATTTGTGAGCTAAAGATTCCATTTATAGGGCTTGTGTGGTGGTTTTGCATCCTATGTGTAGTCCATGAACCATAAAAACATATTTTAGTCCCTAAGACACTATTGTTTATCCTTGGACCATGGGTAGTGTCTTGAGAACCATGTAGTGTGGAAAACCTTGTAATGGATCCCATATGACCATGGAGAAAGCCTCGAGACTCATCTCTAGTGAACAAATTCTCCTAATGGTGTATGTATCCCACTTTGTAGCTAAAGTTCCCCTCTAAAAGGTGTGTGTAATGGTTCAAGAATTCCTTCTATTCCATGAGATTTGACATCTTCATTTATGCCATTTGGTTCTTCTTTCCCCGATTAACCATGCCCAATACCCCAAGATCCTTCCCTAGTAATCAAAACCTCTTATAGGTTCCCATATCCCACTCAAAGATCAAATATCCTTTTTGGAGGGCCTATGTGGTGCTTTGAGGCCATCTTCATGGACCAGATCATTAAAATGTTAATATCAGACTTGAGCCCCTTTATCTTACCATAAACAAGACCTAGAGACCCATCCTTGGTACACAAAGCCTCCTAATGAAACCTGGATGTCCTAATTAAAGGCCAAATATCCCCTCTAAAGTGCCTTTATTGTTGTTTGAGGAGTCATCCATGGCTTGTGAGTCTTAAAATATTCATTTAAGTCCTAAGTTCCTTTATTTTCTCCTATGACCATGGTCAAGGTCTCCAAACCCATCCATTGTGTCTAAAACTTTCTAATCATACCTAAGTTCTCATTCAAATGCCAAATTTTATGAGCCTTGGGATATTAATTTTGATCATATGACCCTTGTTTTCCTTATTACCCATGGTCTAGACCCCAAGACCCATGCTAAGTACATAAATATTTTAACAATGCACATATCCCACCAAGAGGCCAATGATCTAGGTCTGTATGGTGGTTTGAGTCCTAGTTTAGGGACCTAGACCCTAGAAGCTTCATTTTGGCCCAAAGTCCCAAAATCCATCTCTTGTGTGCAAAAGGTATTTTCTAGATGGGTTATATGGTGGTTTGAGAAATATTTTGTTTCTCATAATACCTATACGATTATTTTAGGGATGAAGGACCTTATTTTCCTTCCCAAATTATGGTCAAGGCCTCAACCCATCCCTACCAAAAAAAATTATAATGTTACCCCTATCCCACTCTTATGCAAAAGGTACCTTTTAGAGGGCCCAGTTTGTAGTTAAATGCCTTTACCATGGCCTATTAGCCAAAGAATATTTGTTTAGGATCTAATTCCTTGAATTTCTCCTCTAATCATGGTTAAGTCCTTGAGACCCATTCATAATGCAGAAAAGATCGTAATGGTACCCATATCTCTCTCAATGGACAATGTGTTGAACATTGGTTGTCATTGATGCCAAGTGTTTGGCTATCAAATAATGTCAAAGAGGATGTCAACTGATTTAAACTGAGTCATTGATATCAGCTGAAGTCAAAGTGGATACAAGATTCCTATAGAAGTATGAAGAAGAACATGGAAGCCACTTTGAAGTAGTATAAGCGCAATATGAAGAAAAAACTGAACACGAGAAGTATATGCACAAGTGGTGAAGGTGACATACATGTATGAAACTTTGAAGTATATCTAGAATTGCATTCAGTATGAAGATGTGTATCAAGGATACAAAATGCATGACAAGTTTGAAAAACTACATAAGAATATACATCATGAAGATCTAGTTCAAGAAGGAACACAAGTAATGTATCCTACAACATGTGGTCCTTGCGCAAAAATCAAGTCCACCAAGTCATACTCTCTCATGTTAGCAAATCAAAGGAGTTGATTGGAAAATGATTCATGTGATCAAACAACCAAGGATTTGGTTGAAAAAATGGTACAGGTGTGCAAGCAAGCCTAAGTATTGCTTGGTTAATGGTTAGAAGTGCACAAGCAGTTATTGGTTGGACAATCCTGAAAGCGTGCAAACAATTATTGGTTGGACAATCCTGAAAGTGCGCAAGCATAGCTAATTAGAAGATGATTTCAATAAGTGGAATGTGCACAAGTTCCTAGAAAGGTACAAAAATTGAATACCATCTATGAGAAAATTCCACAGCCGAAGGTTCAACAGGTGCACAAGTCTCACAAGTGATGACAAGGCATAAGTCAAAGACCCACCAAATAGAAGTTGATGTATGTGCATAATTCGTTAAGTATCAATATACCAAGTGCATATTACCCACAAGTGATAAAGAGTAAAAGGTCAAATAATTAGTTGGAGTATGCGCAAATCCCACAAAGTATTAACATCAAGGGCACATTACTCACAAGGGCTGGTACATCACAAGTCATAAACACATCAAGATGAAGTAGACGATTGTGCACATATAGTAATTCAATGGTACACCACCAAGGTGTGAAGTCCCACTAATTTGTGGACCTTGAAGGTGCTTGATACATCAAATATGACACATCAATCATGCAGATGATGACACGTGGCATATGCACAATCCATAGAAGAATTCCATAGCCAACTTGTGAACATACAATCCATGCAGGACATGTATAAATAGAGATGCAAATTGGAGACTGTAAGTAAGATTGATGGAGAGAGGATAAGAGCTTTGAGTGCAAGTTTCAGTTTGTTTTTCGGGGAATCAAGGGGCTCATGGAAAGAACAGAATGATCTATCAAAGAGTCGAGTGCACACATGCAGTAGAATGAATATGGTGCATAAAATGATGTGATAGATCTGTGAGGAATGCGCAAATACTAGAAGGAACAAAAATATTGAATTATGCGCAAGTGATTTATGTTTCAAAGGATAGTACTATAATAAACGCGTCGATAGTCACATATATTATAGAATACATAAGCACAGAGATGGAACTGAAGTTTATCAGATATTGCATAGATGTCTAGCTGATGCGTATGAGCAGAAGTGAAAGTGTGTGATGTTGAGAACTCCATCTGATGCGCAATGACATAACAACATCAAGATATGTTAGGCGCATTATGATGCAGATGATTTGAGACAAGTGCGTTAAACTGAACATAATAATTATTTGATGCACAGGATGTCGCATATTATTTAAGAGACTGCAACACTTAAATAGAACAGACACATCAGAAAGTGCACAATTCCTTCTGTTACTAGCGCTTCATTTCTAAATAGTGAACTATCAATTGAAAGCACAGTATCAGTTTATCATTGCAACCACGAAGATCAGATCGTTGAACCAGAAACGTAGACTACAGAATTAGTATAGCACACATAAATGAAGTAAGTCATAAGCAGAAGTGTGAGTTGAGAAGTTTGAGAAGTCAAGTGATGTATGCAGCGCAGTGACAGAGTATAGTCTACATACGAAGGTGCACAAAGCATAATTATCATCAAAAGATATGAAGAAGTGCGTAGAGTTGAAGTTCATTAAGGCAGTAAGATATACTGGACATCAGGGCAGTCGAACACGGCAAGGGGATAGGGAGTTTCAACTTCCTTCATGTTGGTTCCTATAAAACAAAGCAGAAAGGGGGTCAGCGCCTCCTTCTAGTTGGTGCTGGTGAAACACAAGGAGCGAAAGCTTCCTTTAGGTCGTTTCCTGTAAAACCAGGGTTTTGGTGCCTCCTTCCAATTGGTACTGGTAAATATAGGAAGTTGGTGCTTCCTTGAATGTATTCTTTCTCATTATAAAGACGCATTCTGAGGTTTACACCCGTTTGGGTTTCCACGTAAAAATCATGTGTGTTATGTTTTTTTTATATGGTGCATATATGTGTGGATGTTTATTTGTTGATTCATAACATAAGATAAATATTAAGTAAAGGCTAATATGTTAAAGAAGGTAAAAATCGCTAATAACTGCGCTAATATTGGTTCACCCCCCTCTCAGTATTAAATCGATTCCAACAATTGGTATCAGAGCGGATTTCTTCAATAACATATTAACATCTAGAAGATAGATCATTGCGTAGAAATGGATAAGCAAGAAGTCTTTCTACAAACAGAGATTCGACGACACCAATTACATTATCTGGAAGGTGTGTATGGAAGTTTATTTGCAATCATTGGGAGCAAATGTTTGGCAATCTATCAATGATGGTTATGATGTTACAGTAGTTGTACCAATCAATCTGACACAAAGGAGACTCTATGAAAACAATGCTAGAGCCATAAATGATCTGCTATGTGGATTGATTGGTGATGAATTCATTAAGGTTATGCATTGTGCATCAGCCAAGGATGTTTGGGACAAACTCAAAGGTATATACGAAGGCAATGACAAAGTAAAGAAAGAGAAGCTACAAAAGTACTTTGGGCAGTTTGAATCTCTGAGAAAGAAAGATGAAGAGAACATCACATCCTACTTCCTAAGATAAGATGAGATAGTTAATGCTATCAAGAGTCTTGGAGTCACTCTAGATGAAGAATCAGTTGTAGATAAGATATTGAGAACTTTTCCTCAAAGATTCAACGTGAAGGTTTATGTGTTAGAGGATCGAGCTAATCTTGAATAACTAACAAAGGATGAGCTTCAGGGGATTCTCAATGCATATGAGATGATAACTGAGAAAGAGAGTCCCATCAGAAAGGAAGTTGCATTCAAAGCAATAAGAAAGGACAGGCATGATCATGACTATTAGTCCCAGAGACATTCTAAGGCTATATTTAGAACTGTTCCTGGGATTCAATATGTCTCACTATTTATCTTTTTCAAATGCGTATTCAAGAATCATATTTATTGATGGTCAATATAACAATGATAATTAGACTTGATATAATGTGGGAAACACTTATGATATGTCAGTATAAAATTGAATGAATTGTGTTAATGGAATGGCATGAGAGAAGGTACTTGCTGAAATTAAAGCTTGACCTCCTGTATACAGAAAACGTACTGAGCCAAAGGAATTTAGTAGTTGTAACAAAATGATAACAAAGTAGGAACCAATCCTTATGAGAATGATACAACAAGATCTTTATATCATGAATACTTCACAACATAAATAACCCATAAAATATACTTGAATCAATTTCAAAGACAATCATATTAGGAATAGTGCTAACTTTGTCAATCATAGAAGATATATGAAAAGAGGGATGAGATTACAAAAAGAAGAGAATACTAACTGCGCACATCATAGTTTTGAATCCACAGAAACCAAGATAAAGCTTGAAGGTTCTTTCTTATTTCTTGAATAGACTCAAATCATCCAAAATTATATTTTTTACAAAAAAAGTCGACCTTTGGCTAGATTTCCTTTCTCTATATATAGCCTCAATAGGATTTACAAAATTTACACATAGTTTGTTACAGCCCAACGAATTTCATTTTTTCGGTTTGTTATCAACAAAAATTGGTTACAAAAAGTATATCTGGTGGACTGATGTTGACTTGTTGGAAATGGAGACTAGGGTCCTCATTACTGAGGTGGAGGAAGGTTCTACTGCACTGAAGACGTTCTGACTGTTGATTGCACCATTGAATTCCTTTTCGATTGCTACACCTGAATAAATCTTGTGATACTCTTCCAATCCTTTCCCATTGGATACTAGAAAACCCTTAGTTCTCTGAGGGGCATGTCTAGATCATAGTAGTGTTTAAAAGTGGGTTTTGGTAAAGATTTGAAAATGGCCAGGATTCGGTTAAGCATCTCAAAACTTGGGCGCAATTTATCTATAAATGCTCAGACATTTAGCTCTTCGTAAATGTCTACCTGGCGAACTTAGAAATTCCTCGTGTCTAGTATCACTGCATTGTAATCGTCCTTGTGGTATAGATCTCCATTTCCATCCCAAAAAGATCGCAGACCAAGTGGAAAACATATCTGAAAAACTCCTTGAATGAATGGACATCTTGCTTTAGTTGGGAAGCCATGTCAGCGACATTCTGAGCCATTAATCCTTTTGTAATCATTTGATTTGCTTCCATGATTATCCTCGTTCTGTATCGGACTGCATACACTTGGATCTCATCGATTTTTTTCTCGTTTAAGAAATCAATTACAACCTTGGCCAGATCCGTCTTCTTGTTCATGTTGTTCAGGACCGAATGAGAGTGTTGAGCGAAGGTCTCGACGATTTACCATTCCTCTTGAGATACGATAAAATGGATCCATTACGCTGGTTAAGGGCTGATATTTTATCCCAGATTATTGACTTCGCATTTTTGAGTAATGGTTTACCTGTCAACCTTCTCTATAAGTCCTGCACGTCCTTCTAGAGATATTCCTTGGAATTCTGAAGTTCTGAGATGACCAAGTCGCTTTTAGCTAACGTTTCTCTCATATTGTTGAGCTCATCACACTTGGCCTTTAATTGATCTTGCGCTTGGTTCAATAGGGAATCCTTTAAACTCATCTTTGTGACCACCTGTGCTATTTTATCAATAGGGTCTGCCGAAGAGGTGGCTTGTAAAGATGCGGCCTTCTGAAGAAGGATGCCTTGATTTTTCTTCTTGAGTTCGTTCAGTTCATTCTCTAGAGTGATGATTTTCTCCTTAAGTGTTTGACTATTGGCTAGAGATTTTCCAACTCACACTATATTACCAATACTTCAACAGTTTGCAAATGCTCAACTATGGGAATGCTGAGCTTCTTCTTTAGGCTAGAAAATTATTTATCTTTTTCCTTCAGCATGGCCTGAACTGGAGTCATATCACTGAGATTTTGAACCAGTTTAACAATCTGTTGCTCTAGGTCAGCTATCTTCAATTGCTTTTCCTTATTTGATGACTTCTCATTCTTCAGTTTTTTCTCCAGTCACTGTAGCATGTAGCTTGTTGGTACTCATGGTATATTTCATCACATATCTATATACTCCTTCACCAATTTTTCGGTGAAGCTCCATGATGTCTTTTGAAGGGAATGCCTCTAGATTGACAGTAAACTGGGTGGTCTTGAGGTTTGAATGTACCTTCTTTCCTCCAGGCACCAATGGTTTCAGGATTTCCATCTTTAGGGTCCCTTTCCTTAAATCTAATGTAGAGAGCACTCTGGACTGTTGTCCTGTCTCGAGCTCCTTCTTTTCGAATAGGGTCTTTTGGAGATCGATGTTATCGTCTTTGATCTGAGAGTATAAACCAAACAATCCTGCTTTGATGGGCAATGTTGTGACCAAAACGCCTTTTGAGGAAAACATATCCTGCTTCTGGGGCCAAGCTGCAAATGGAAATTTTTCTAGGATGACAGGTGCCAAAGAGGTGGGCGTTGGTTTAATTTGCAACGTGGCACTGGATATATTTTTAGATTTGGATCTCTTTGACTTTGATCCAACGCTTCCTGATTTCTCTTTGTCAACGTCATAGGTCGACTCAGGTGTGTTCCTTTTTCCTAATGTATCTATTTTTTGTGGAGTGGGGATGATTGGTGCCCCAGTGGCATGGCTTGGGTCCAATGTTGCTTTACCTTGATCCCAATTATATAATTTGGAAATTATATCCAACAATGAATGTGGCTCATGGGAGTAGGATACTTCTCTGGCAGACTGTCTCTTCTGAGAGATGATCTCTCTGCAATCATACTTACATGTAGAACTCACCGGGAATCTAAAAGTAGCTAACAATACTTCAAACACCTTTTGAGCATCTATGCGTCTTACTTTGAAAGGTCCATCTTCGTTAGGGACTTTGCAAGTCCCGACACTATTACCTTTCATGAAATAAATGTCATCACAGTTAAACCTCTAGCGAATGTAATCCAAGGTGAAAAGCCTGGGAGTCACGAACACTGGTATCTTATAGGGAGCAACTTTCACTCCATACACTCGGATCTCAGTATGGGTCTAAAAAAAAACAATCCCCAACTAAGTCATTTGGATTTAGTTGAAGAAACTGTTTACATTATGGAAAAATTCTAGGGGGAGGACAATCAAACAACAATGTATAAACATTAGCTACGACAGTATCCACAAACATAGAGAAGCGTTCATGAGGTAGAGCAGGAGTGACTGAATTTTGTAGGTCCTCTCGGTTGAAGAAATCCTTGTTCTGATAGATGATAATATAGATGAGAAAGGAACTATATCTGAAAAGCTTTCTATACAAAATACATTTAAACTAAAGGTGAATAGACTGAGCGAGAAAATAAGGCAGATACAACTTGACATAAGTTTCTTGCTGAGATAAATTTATAAGGAAAATGAAACCTAGAGTGACATATTCAATTACCAGGTCGTGGTCATACCTGAGGACTTGGAAAATAATGGATAAACTGGTCTGGACGGTTCTGCGAATACTTCCAATATGAACATTGAATGGGTACTGGGCAAGTCGGCTTCTAGTGGAATTATCATGTGGATGAATGCATCTTTGCTTTCTAATTATAGTTCTTGAATATTCCATGCCAAGAATTCTTCGTCAAACTACAAACTGGTAGCGTCTTTCTCAGTGTCATTTAAATACATGATGAGATCTCTGGTTATCGGTCAGAAGACTAATCCCAACCTAGACACGACTGCTCTTCATTTGGGAGCATATATTTCTATGCACCACTGCACTAGTTCCAAGAAGGGTCTGGCCTGTGGTAGAATCATCTTTTCCAACTCTGAGTTCCATAAGTTGAAGATGTCATTTCCTCTCTTGGACTGCTCTTCGGCCTCTCTGGATAATTGGTGAAGGTTGGGGAAGGAAGATACTGGATCATGAATGTCAAAGTGTTCGTCCCCGAAGTTTTCTTCTTGGTTGAGCGTTGCAGATGCTGAGGGAGACGTCTCAGGGTTAGGGACAAAATCCATAGTGACGTTGGTAGGGAAGAGATAAAGGTGGTGGATGCTTGACTTCGGCTGCAAAAGAATGGCGTGGTGACTGATAGCGAGGGAGCTCAGAGTGATAGGAGGCATATTCCCAGCAAGCTCTTCGCGAGCATATTTATAGTGGAAAATTTGAAAATGGAGGGATTTAAAGAGAGGTATACATGGCAGTTGAGGGTTGATTTTTTATGCGAGAGGTGGGTGGTTCTTAAATGTGAGGGGAAGTTTTATTTACAAAACAACGACGACGATAACCTTTAGGATATTCTTGGTGAATTTGCTGAGGAAGAGGGGCAGGAAAGACTCAGGAGTGGTTTCAAAGATCACGATAGGTGGTTTGAGGAAACCACTTTTCGGGCCCTGAATGACCCTGAGGCCGCCACGTGGCCATGTATGTTTCCATTCAGGGATGCCCCCGAAGTTTTCTTCTTGGTTGAGCGTTGCAGATGCTGAGGGAGACGTCTTAGGGTTAGGGACAAAATCCATAGTGACGTTGGTAGGGAAGAGATAAAGGTGGTGGATGCTTGACTTCGGCTACAAAAGAATGGCGTGGTGACTGATAGCGAGGGAGCTCAGAGTGATAGGAGGCATATTCCCAGCAAGCTCTTCGCGAGCGTATTTATAGTGGAAATTTTGAAAATGGAGGGCTTTAATGAGAGGTATACATGGCAGTTGAGGGTTGATTTTTTATGCGAGAGGTGGGTGGTTCTTAAATGCGAGGGGAAGGTTTATTTACAAAACAACGACGATGATAACCGTTAGGATATTCTTGGTGAATTTGCTGAGGAAGAGGGGCAGGAAAGGCTCAGGAGTGGTTTCAAGGATCACGATAGGTGGTTTGAGGAAACCACTTTTCGAGCCCTGAATGACCCTGAGGCCGCCACGTGGCCATGTATGTTTCCATTCAGGGATGCCCCAGGCTCATTAAACATCGCACACTTCGGGACCCTGAATTAAATATCGTTCGTTGATATTTCCTCCTATTGTTTTGAGATTTGTGTCCAGTCAGGAGAAACTTTACGAGCTGGCCCCCCTCCCTTACAACCAGCCTTCTAAATGGGTAACAATTGCATTATCTGTCAATGGCGATGATATCGGTTTCAAGGCTCACGATAGTTGGTTTGAGGAAACCACTTTTTGGGCCCTGAATGACCCCAAGGATGCCCCGTGGCCATGGCGGTTTCCATTCAGGGACTCCCCGGGCTCATTAAACATCACGCACTTTGGGCCCCTGAATCTAATACCCACTGTTGATTTGTACTTCATTGCGATTTCAATTGGAGGTCAGCTTTGATTCCTCTCTCAACAATCATCATGAATTTGGGAGGCCAAACTCTTCTTCTCTCCTCCCACAGAAAATACGGCTCTGATCATTGAGCTCTCATGGCCGATCTCTCCCGCAATCAGCGATGTTGTTCTCTGTCGGTCGTATCGCAATATTAGTACTAACATTGGCTTTAGCAGGGACAACCTTTTTCTTCGGAAGAGGATGAGAACTGTAGACTAGTGCCTTTAAGTCCATTGGGTTATGGAGTCACCTCTGGCCCTAAATTTTTGAAAATCAAATAACAAAAGACGTGAGATGGAAAAGAAAAATACGTAAATACAACAAACATTTTTGGAAAGGAAAATAAAACATATATTACATAATTGACACAAAATATCATAGGTGGGTTCATATAGAGATCAATACTGAAAGAAACGTTTTAGAAATATTCCATTCATAGGATTTCCGAGGATTTCGTTGTTAAGTTGTGCCAGTTCATAGGTGTTGTTGTCATGGATTGCAACAATCTTGAATGGAAATAGCCAAAAGTTATCAAACTTTCCATGTTTGGATCTCTTCTCTCTTATAGCATCGCATTTCAGAACAAGGTCTCCATGTTGAAAATCCCTAGTTATGGCCATCCGGTCAAAAATTGCCTTTATTTTGTCCTGATGTATCTTGGTTCTGTCGTCCAGCTGCTCCCTAACCTATTGAATCTCTATTAGTTGAAGAATCCTTCTTTCCATATTGTTTGGCTCATCATGTTTTGGCTGTAATAGATTCATTACTGGTAAAACCAGTTGAATAGGAAGTACTGCTTCTTTTCCATAGACTAGTTGGAAAAGTGAAGTCCCTATAGCATGCTTGACATTGATTCTATCTTCCCGTAGTGTGAATTTTAGCTGGGAGTCCCAATATTTTTTATTCGTATCCATCATTTTCTTAATGATGGTCACTAATCTTTTATTAGAGGATTCTGACAAACCATTTCCCTGGGGGTAGTAAGTTGTTGAATGAATTAATTCAATGTTGTAATTTTGGCTGAAACACATCATCTTAGCAGATTTAAAAGCTTTATCATTGTCTGTAATGATCTTTCTTGGACAACCGAATCTTTCTAGAATATTCTCTTCTAGGAAATTTATTATGATTGTATCAGTAGTGTTTCTTGTTGGGATTACTTCCACCCATTTTGTGAAATAATCAATAGCCATGAGAATCCATCTGTGTTGGCCACTAGAATGTGGATTTATTTCTCCTATAAAATCAATACCCCACTATTGAAAAGGTGCTTCCACTTTGATTGGTTTGAGGGGAAATGGTCTAAGCTTTTTCTTTCCAGCAAATATTTGACATTACCTACATACTCTAACAATATTATTTGCATCAGTGAACAAGGTAGGAAAAAAATAACCAAATCAGAGTACCTTATAGGTTGTGGCTCTCCATCCATGATGTCCTCCGCACATGCCTTTATGAAACTATGCTATTATGCCTTCAGTTGCATCTTCGATTATACAATTTAGTAGAATTCCAAGAGGATGTTTCCAAAAGAGGTACCCATCTAAAATGTAGTACTTGATAGCTTTGAGTTTAAGAGATCTCATTTTGGATTTATCCAGGTTAGGAGGACAAGTAAGATGTTGTAGGTAGTAAACAATATCCTTGTACCATCCTGAAAAAATATTTTTTTCAAAAACATTGACCGAGAGATTTTGTTGAATACCTTCTTCTTCCTGGAGATATTTTTCCTTTAAAGAGCACTTATTTAGATTTCTGAATTCAACACATAAACGAATTTCTCTGTTTTTCTTCCTGACTAGTACTAGGTTAGTCACCCACTTTGAATATCTGAGAGGAATAATGATTTTAGCATCAAGCAACTTTCTCACTTCCTTTTCAACTACAGGGATTAAAATAGGATTCACCTGCCTTAACTTTTCTTTTATTGGTTTAGCATCTAGTTTTAGAGGGATCCTGTGTTGTATGATGGTTGTATCGTTATTTTTCAAATCTTCATACTTCCAAGCAAAAACAACCATGTATTCTATGAAAATATATTTATACCTTTTCCCCTGTTCGATTGTCAGGGACTGTGAAAGTTTGATTTATTTTGGTTCTTTTGGGGTACCAATGTTCACTTCATGCACATCCTCAGTAGTTGTTTGTATTGCTAGTTGAACCGAGATATCATTTTTATCGAACAAATTTTGTAGAGGAACAAGGCCTTTAGGAATGTAGTTGTTCTTTAACTTAAGGATTTTGAGACCAACAATCTGTTGCGACAACTCAGGAGTTGTTATCTCTTCTATCTGTAAAAATGCTTCCCCTTTCATACTCTTCATCACTGTCTATATTAGTACCTGAAAACTCATCCATAAGCGGCAGGAAACGTTTAATTTGCCGATCATCCTCAAAGACTTTCCAATGCTTGATTTTATCAGGAATAGAGGGACGATACCGCATTTCCACTTCATATTTCAACTTTGGTTTCTTGGGAGGCTTGAACATGCTAGTTGTTAGGGCCAATGAATCAACCTATTGGTTGCACTCCCTTGGGACAAAAGATATATTAAAAGCATCAAAGAAATTTTCAATAAGATCCCAAGGTTCCAGTATTCCTTAAGCCTTGGATGCTTCGTTTGGTAAATACCTTTGATCTGTTTTACTACCAATTCAAGGTCTCCAAAAATTGCCAACTTAGTGATTTTGAAGTCTTTAGCAGCTCGGAGACCTAAGATGAGGGCCTCATATTCAACAAAATTGTTGGTGGTATCAAAATATAACTTATAAGACAACATAATCTCTTCCCCTACTGGTGAGGATAGTAGTATGCTAGCTCCAGATTCATCTTTGGCCAAGGCTTCGTCAAAATATAGTTTCCACACTTGATTATGGTTGTTTTCATCAGTAGGTTTAGTTACTTGAGGTTATGCAACTTCCGTTCTGAGGGACTCATCAAAGGACAACATATAACAACCCATATCCTCATCGGTCGTGTATATAGGATAATTGATAGGACTATCTTGATCACTTATCACATATGCAAACATAGCTTCTCTATATAGTCATTTGACCGGTGGTATTAATGGTTTTTCTTCATTCCTCTTCTTTCGGTATGTCATCTGAGGATTATAAGGCCTTATGAACTGAGTGGGAGGACGAGAAAGAGATTTCCTGTTACGACTGTTATTTTCCAATTCCATTCGAGTAACTTTATTTAACAGGTTTTTGATGATTTGGGTCATTTCTTCAATCTTAGCTTCTTGAGAGTCCTTAACTCCTGAGGAGCTACTCTCTTCTTTCACTTTCCCTTTGTTTTTTTTCTCAGCATCATTAGTCAATTTTATCTTACCTTCGGCCCTCATATTTACTTCGAAATCTATCGAATCATCTTACATTATACTGAGGGAGGGTGGTCTTCTTTCTCTTATTATGATGGAGAAATCAGAGGGGAAAGAACCTGCATATGTAGCCTGAGTTGCTGCTTATGTAGGTCGGATATCCTCAGGGATTTTGTAATATACTTTGTTGAATCTTGCCGTAAAATCTACCATAGTTTTAGAGGTTTTCTTTCTTAGGGTAGAAAATTCTATTAGATAATACAAGTTATCACGCTTAACTCCCCACTTCTTGATGAAAGTGATTTCCAAATTTTCCATAGTTCTGATGGAAGCATTTGGTAGTGATCTGAACCATTTTCAGGCCTCTCCTTTGAGTGATCGGGTGAAAACCCTCATGAATACATCATCGTGGTTGATAAGGATGTTGTCAGTGAAATCTTGAAAGTGATCCACATGATCTTTTGTGGATGTACCCTTACTGCCATCGTATTTAGGTAATAAATTTAGATAGTGGGTAGGCATATCATTTAAGGGTGTAGGTAATTGTAGAGGTCCATGCCGACTAGCCACCCATCGAGGTGTTCTGGGTGGTTGTAGTGGTCCTCCGCCACCTCCTCCTCCCAACATGAGGTGAATGGTAATTAGCTTCTTGGCTTGAGGCATAATAAAGGATTTGAGTGGGATTTTATGAGTCGAGGAGTCTCTGATTTCAATGGGAATATGTTGTGAGCTGGGTAGACCAAAAGGAGTATTGGGATTCTGGGGCGAAGAATCTCGTCCAGGGGTTTGGAAGATAAAATTAGATTCAATGCAATTAGGGCCAAATAGAGGAGGGGGGAAGCTTCGTCGATGATGGCCAGGTGCAGTGGACTGATATTTTCCACGTCTATGTCTCGAGGAGACAGAATCTTGTAGAGCCACAAAATATTCGTGGCTAGGGTTCTGGTGGGTATGTCTACGTCTAGATATCAGGTTTACTTTTGGTGGAGTCGCCAAGTGGACTTCACATCCTGCTTCTTGATTTCGTCCACTATGAAATCAGGGGCGTATGATTTGTTATTGTCCACAGGGAAGATTGATATTCTTTCCTCAATCCTCAATAACAGCTCCAAAAATATGTTAGTCCCAGAGACGTTCTATGGTTGTATTTAGAATTGTTCCTAGGAATCAATATGTCTCACTGTTTATCTTTTTCAAATGCGTATTCAAGAATCATATTTATTGATGGTCAATATAACAATGATAATTAGACTTGATATAATGTGGGAAACACTTATGATATGTCAATATAAAATTGAATGAATTGTGTTAATGGAATGGCATGAGAGAAGGTACTTGCTAAAAGTAAAGTTTGATCTCCTGTATACAGAAAACGTACTGAGCCAAAGGAATTCAGTAGTTGTAACAAAATGATAACAAAGTAGGAACCAATCCTTATGAGAATTATACAACAAGATATTTATATCATGAATACTTCACAACATAAATAACCCATAAAATATACTTGAATCAATTTCAAAGACAATCATATTAGGAATAGTGCTAACTTTGTCAATCATAGAAGATATATGAAAAGAGGGATGAGATTACAAAAAGAAGAGAATACTAACTATGCACATCAGATTTTTGAATCCACAGAATCCAAGATAAAGCTTGAAGGTTCTTTCTTATTTCTTGATCAGACTCAAATCATCCAAAGTTATACTTCTTACAAAAAACATTGACCTATGGCTAGATTGCCTTTTTCTATATATATAGAATCGATAGGATTTACAAAATTTACACATAGTTTTTACATCCCAATGGCTTTAAGTTTTTCATTTTGTTATCAACAAAAATTGGCTACAAAAAAGTCTCTTTGGTAGACTGATGTTGACTTGTTGGTAGTAGAGACTGGGGTCCTCCTTGCTGAGGTGGAGGAAGGCTCTGCTGCGCTGAAGATGTTTCAACTATTGATTGCGTCATTGAAGTCCTTTCTAGTTGTTGCACCTGATGAAATCTTGTGATACTCTTCCAATCCTTTCCCATTGGATACTGGAAAAACCTTATTTCTCTGAGGGACATGTCTAGCTCAGATTAGTGTTCAAAAGTAGGTTTTGGTAAAGTTTTGAAAATGGCCTGGAGTCGGTTAAACATCTCAAAACTTGGGAGCAACTTATCTATAAATGCTCGGCCATTCAGCTCTTCATGAATGTCTCCTTGGTGAACTTCAGAATTCCTTGCGTCTAGTATCCTTGCATTGTAATGATCCTTGTGGTATAGATCTCCATGTCCATCCCAAAAATATGGAAGACCGAGTGGGAAAAAATCTCTGAACAAGTCCTTGGATGAATGGACATCTTGCTTTAGTTGGGAAGCCATGTAAGCGACATTCAGAGCCATTACTCCTTTTGTAATCATTTTATTTGCTTCCATGATTATCCTCATTTTGTCTTGGACTGCATACACTTGGACCTCATCGAAGGTTTCCTCCTTTAAGAAATCAATTACATCCTTGGCCAAATCCATCTTCTTGTTCACGTTGTCAAGGACCGAACGAGAGTCTCGAGTGGTGGCCTCAGTGAATTCCCATTCCTCTTAAGATACGATGAAATGGCTCTATTGTGTTGTTATAAGGGATGATATTTGTTCCCAGATTATGGACTTGGAATTTTTTAGTAATGGTTTACCTGTCAACCTTCTCGATAAGTTTTTCACGTCCTTTTGGAAACATTCCTTGGACTATTGTAGTTCTGAGATGACCATATCTCTTTTAGCTGACTTTTCTCTCATACTATTGAGCTCATCACACTTGGCCTTTAATTGATATTGCGCTTGGTTCAATTGGGCATCCTTTAGACTCATCTCTGCGACCACCTGTGTTAGTTTATCAGTAGGGTCTACTGAAGAGGAGGCTTGTAAATTTGCGGCCTTCTGAAGAAGGATGTCCTGATTTTTCTTTTTGAGCTCGTTCAGTTCATTCTCTAGAGTGATGATTTTCTCCTTAAGTGTTTGATTATCGGCCAGATATTTCTCCAGCTCAGACTGTATTTCCAATATTTCAACAGTTTGTGAATGCTCAACTGTGGGAATGATGAGCTTCTTCTTTAGGCTAGCAAATTATTTATCTTCTTCCTTCAGCATGGCCTAAACTGGAGTCATATCACTGGGATTTTGAACCAGTTTGACAAGCTCCTGCTCTAGGTTAGCTATCTTCAATTGCTTTTCCTTATTCGATGACTTCTCATTCTTCAGTTTTTTCTCCAGTCTTTGGACTGTAGCCTGTAGCATTGGTACTCATGGTATATTTCATCACATCTCTATATACTTGTTCACCAGTTTTTCAGTGAATCTCCATGATTTCTTTTGAAGGGAATGCATCTAGATTGACAGTAACCTGGGTGGTCTTGAATTTTGAAGGTACCTTCTTTCCTCCAGGAACCAATGGTTCCATAATTTCCATCTTTAGGGTCCCTTTCCTTAAATATAATGTAGAGAAAATTCTGGACTGTTGTCTTGTCTCGATCTCCTTCTTTGGGAATAGGGTCTTTTTGAGATCGATGTTATCATCTTTGATATGAGAGTATAAACCAAACAATCCTGCTTTGATGAGAGATGTTGTGACCAAAGCTCCTTCTCACGACAGCTTCCCCTGTTCTCAGGCCAAGCTACATATGGAAAGTTTTATAGCTCGATGACAGGTGCCAAAGAGGTGGGCATTGGTTTAATTTGCAACGTGGCACTCGATATATTTTCAGATTTGGATCTCTTTGAATTTGATCCAACGCTTCCTTATTTCTCTTTGTCGATGTCATAGGTTGACTCAGGTGTGTTCCTTTTTCCCAACGTATCTATTTTTTGTGGCATGGGGATGACTGGTTCCGTAGTGGCTTGGCTCGGGTCCAATGTCACTTTACCTTTCTCCCAATTATCTAAGTTGGAAATTTTATCCAACAATGAATTTGGCTCATGGGAGTAGGCTGCTACTCTAGCAGACTGTCTCTTCTGAGAGATGATCCCTCTGGGATCATACTTGCATGTAAAACTCACCAGGAATCTAAAAGCAGCTAACAATTCTTCAACTACCTTCTGAGCATCTATGCTTCTTACTTTGAAAGGTCCAGCTTTGTTAGGGACTTTGAAAGTCTTGGAACTATTACCTTTCATGAAATGAACATCATCACAGTTAAACCTCTGGCGAATGTACTCCAAGGAGAAAATCTTGGGAGTCACGAACACTGGTAGCTTATAGGGAGAAAGTTCCGCTCCATACACTCGGATATTAGTATGGGTCTCAAAACAAAACCAATCCCAAAATAAGTAATTTGTATTTAGCTAAAGCAACTGTTTACATTCTGGAAAAATTTTACGGGGAGGAAAATTGAACAATAATGTATAGACTTTAGCTATGACGGTATCCACAAACACAGAGAAACCTTCATGAGGAGGAGCAGGAGTGACTGACTTTTGGAGGTCCTCTTGGTTGATGAAATCCTTGTTGTGATATATGATCATATAGATGAGAAAGGAAATATATCTGAAAATCTTTCTAAACGATTGTTTTTTAAAATGAAGGTGAATAGACTGGGCGAGGAAAGAAGGTAGATCCAACTTGACAAGAGTTTCTTGTTGAGATAAATTTATAAGGAAAAGGAAACCTAGAGCGGCATCGTTAATTACCAGGTCGTGGTCATACCCGAGGACATGGCAGATCATGGATAATACTAGTCTAGACAGCTCTGCGAATACTTCCAAGATGAACATTGAATGGGTACTGGGCAAGTCGGTGTCTGGTGGAATTATCATGCGGATGAATGCATCTCTGCTTTCTGATTATAGTTCTCGAATCTTCCCTTCCAGGACTTCTTCTCCAAACTGTAGACTAGTAGCGTCTTTCTTAGTGTCAGTTAACTCCATGATGAGATCTCTCGTGATCGGGCATATGATTGATCCCAACCTAGACACAACCACTCTTTTTTCATGAGCATATCTTTTTGCGCACCACTGCACCAGTTCCGAGAAGGGTCTAGCCTATTGTAGAATCATATTTGAAAACCCTGAGTTCCATAAGTTGAAGAGGTCCTTTCCACTCTTGGCCTGCTCTTCGGCCTCTCTAGATAATTGGTGAAGCTTGGGGAAGGAAGATACTGGATCATGAATGTCAAAGTGTTTGTCCCCGGGGTGGTCTTCTGGGTTAAGTGTTGTAGATGTTGAGGGAGACGCCTCAAGGTTAGGGATAGAAGCCATAGCGACGCTGGTAGGGTAGAGATAAAAGTGGTGGATGCTTGGCTTCAGCTGCGAAAGGCTGGCGTGGCGACTGATAGAGGGGGAGCTCAAGTGACAGGAGGAAGATTCCCTTCAAGATCTTCGTGAGCGTATTTATAGTGGAAAATTTGAAAATGGTAGGATTTAATGAGAGGTAGACGTGGAAGTCGAGGGTTGGTTCATTATGCAAGAGGTGGGTGGCTCTTAAAAGTGAGGGGAACATTTATTTCCAAAACGGCAGTGGCAATAACCATTAGGATATCCTTGGTGAATTTGCTGAGTAAGAGGGGAGGTAAAGGCTAAGGAGTGGTTTCAGGGCTCACAATAGGTGGTTTGAGGAAACCACTTTTCGGGCCCTGAATTAGCCTGAGGCCGCCACATGACCATGGCAGTTTCCATTCAGGGATGCCCCAGGATCATTAAACATCGTGCACTTCGGGACCTTAAATTAAATATCAATTGTTTATCTTTCCTCCTACTTTTTTGAGATGTTTGTCCAGTCGGGAGCAACGTTATGAGCTGGGCCCCCTCATTGACAACCAGCCTGCTAAATGAGTCATAGTTGTATTATCTACCGATGGAGATGATAACGGTTTTAGGGCTCATGATAGTTGGTTTGAGGAAACCACTTTTTGGGCCCTGAATGAACCTAAGGATGCCATGTGTCCATGGCGGTTTCCATTCAAGGACGCCCCAGGCTCATTAAACATCATGCACTTCGGGCCCCTGAATCCAATATCCGTCGTTGATTTGTATTTCATCGTGATTTGGATTGGAGGTCAGCTTTGATTCCTCACTCAACAATCGTCATGAATTTGGGCGGCTGGCCTCTTCTTCTCTCCTCCCGTGGAAAGGACGACTCTGATCATTGAGCTCTCACGATCGGTCTCGTTTGCGATAAACAATGTTTTTCTCTTCTGGTCGTATCACAATATTAGTACTAACAATTACAAAGACTGTTGTGATGAATCAAATGATGAAGAATCAAACTTTGTCAAGAAGATGAAAAGAGGACGATGTAAGTATAAGAAAAAACTACCCTTTAAATTTTTCAGGTGTGGACGAGTAGGTCAGTCTGCCTCAAAATTTCCTTACAAGAAATAATATAGTGACAGTGATGAGGAGTCTAGTTCACATGATCGGAAAATTGTGCATTCTCAATACAGACCTGATAATAAAAGAAGGATTCCAAAACAAAGAAAGAGTCTGTACACCGAAGAAGGAAGCAATGCATCTAAAGAAAGTGACTGCGACGGAGAAAGCAAAGAAGTACTTTTCGTGGATCATGTAGTGGAATAAAGCAAGAAGAACAGTTCAAAGAACACTCCAGTTGCTCAAATCAATCCAGGATCACTAGACAAGTATTTTTCAGTGGATCGTTTAAAATAAATCCAAATCAAGTCACTCAAAAACCTATTGAATAGGTCAATACTGATAGTCAATCCGAAGATGAAGACACTGCAGACATTGACTGGGAAGGTGAATTGATAAGTGCCTTAGACGAATTAAAGAAGTCTAAGAAGAATAATAAGATATTGCAAGAACAACTGTTAAAGTATGAAGAATGGGACAGGCCATGTCAAGAATATGTTGAGGTAGATATTCGTTAAAGGATAACCAACTATGAGAGTCAACTGAGTTTCGCACAAGAAAAGGTTCTAATACTTGAGAAAGAGAAATATGTACTAAGAACTTCACTGGAGGAATTGGCGCAAGAAATCAGAAAGATGAATAATCAACTTGAGGAAAAGGATAAAAAGATATTCCATCTAGAAGATAAGCTGAATGGGATAAAGGGAAAGAAACAAGTCTATATTGATATCATCTGTGCATATTTAGGAAGTGAAAAGACAAAATATAAAGAAGAAGTACATAACAAGTTAAAAGACATCATGAAAATATTGAACAGGATTCTGAAGGATCAAAGGCCATTAGAAGAAAAACAGGTCTTGGTTATGTAAAGACACCTAAGAAGATATACGACAGAGAACATTTCTCAATTCATGATAAGACTTTCAGGTATGATGGCTACTTCTTTCATAATTCTTTTCGATATATTAACCAAATAAGGTTCAATAGAGTGAAGTGCGCAAAATGTAGTCGTTTTGGTCACATTGCAAAATACTATCAAACTGTGAGATGTTACGCATGCGACTGCTTTGGACAAAAAGCTATGTACTGTCAAAGAGCAGTTAACTATCCGGATGAAGGTTTGTTACAAAAATACTATGACACTCAAAGTGACTTCAGTGGAAAATATCCAAAGAATAATCAAAACAAAAGAGTGCACAAAAAAGCTTGGGTAAGGAAATCTCCCCAAAAGTGCGCTGAAGATGCAGACAATCCAGGTGCAAGAAGCAATTGTTGCCTCTCTGGATAGTCCCATAAGGACTATGGGAGACCCTTGAGTTCAACACGATGCATCTTAAGGAATTCAAGGGGATGTTAGTTAGGATGTTAGGATTGTGTGATGAGTGGTTATAAATGTTTGAAGTTAGAATGTGTTCATTATGTTCACACATGATTAGTTGATTGTGTCGTAGAAAGGGAATTTTGCATATATACATTAAATGGTCATACATTTATCTTGCATATCATATATTATAGAACATATAAGCATCACATTGAGTTAAATGGCACAAATACAAGCAGATGATATTTACATGAAGAATTAAATTTTGCTGGAAGATATGAAATTGCGCAAAATGAATATTTTCATTATATTCAAAATTGGGCATTATTACAAAAATTGCATGAGTCAAGACTCCATGATGAAGCCATGAATACCACACATAAGAAGGATGATAGAAGAGGAAAAATTGAAAAAACGTCGACGCATTCTACAACTGCAGTCAATATCAAGCTTTGTGTCAAGATGGTTCGCAAGTCGTAACTCCAAATCTATCGGAACTAGGGCAGTGCGTTAAGAAGCGGGATGCAGAGGAAGAATTTATAGAGTGGCAGACGATGACAGTTCACCATGATGAGGAAAAATATGGGACAATTCATCCAGAATCTGCTACTGTTGATGCTCCAGATTATAAACCCGATGAGTTAGAAGGATCATCTGTTCAAAATGTCTATGATTAATCTAAGACTGAGAATACTAGTGAAGAATCTAGTTATTCTGCACTTGCTGCTACCAGGAATCCATGTCAGAACTCAAGCGCGAAAACTCAGCATCATGAGTCTGGACGGTATGTTGCATACTCTTAAGGGATGTGCTCATTCTACGATAAAAGGAGGCCATTGGAAACAAAGGAAGAACCGGAGGGAGGATCAAGCAACAAAGGATCAGAAAATAATACGAAATGGAAATGAAGGGATACAAGAGGCGATGAACTAGCCATTAATTGCAGAGATTGTATAGAATCCATTGAAGGATGTTCATGCGCATGCAATTAGTTGATGAGAAAGACATTCAATGTCGCACAACATCGAAGAAGGTGGTGGAGTCGCAAAAGATAAATGTTGGACTTAATGAGTTTTTGGAAACAATACAAAAAGGTGGAAATTCTATTCATTGCACCATACGATAAAGAATGTTACCTCAACAGGTTCGAGTACGGATGTGACACGCCATTATTTCCACATGAACTGAATGCCATGTATGATCCTATGATGAGTTGGCCAATGAATTAAAAACATGCCAAATATTTGGTTGTCTTGGAAAAAGATGCGACAACATTAAAGCGAAAACAAGGCCTTGTGGAAGCGCAATAAATGCGACAGGTGAAGCAGTTAGGAACATGAAATATAATGCAAAATCAGTGAAGGACTGAATTAGGCACTACGCAGTTGGTAAGTAAGAACGGCTACATGATCATTGCGCAAGGAATAGTGAAGTATTGTGAGAGGAACAAGAGATCAAGGTAAATGTAACATATTTATCAGAAAAGCAATCAAAGATAATTATGAAAGGATATCAATAAAAAATCTTTGCAAAACAATGAAGCATGATCTCTGGATATAGTCGTGATAAACGCCGGCACAAAACAAACAAGAGGAACTCATATAGTGCAAAAGAATGACACCTATTTTCCATTGATGTCAAAGGGGGAGAAATGCATGAAGCTGAGGCATGAAATCCACATTATAAGCTGACATCAATAGGACAGAATGAAAGGAGAGATGCATGAATCTGTTACATATGTGATGATAGAAACGATCCATGAAGTCAGTGGGATAAAACAAAAAGGAGATAATTGTAGACAACAAAAAGGAATAGCATGAAGACCTGAACGATGTGAAAGAGCATGAATCCTTAGCATACGGTTTGCGCATATGTACTAGAAAGAATAATGGTTTGCATAGAGAATTGGTAGAAAAAGTACTAACAGTAGAGAACGCAATAGAAAAAAGCCCAAAGAAATTAGGGGGAGCATATACATAGGGGGAGCACTACGAAAAAGTACAGATGAAGCATATAGTTCAAATAATATCAAGTACAACTTCATAAGGTGTTGACATCAATGCCAAAAGGGGAGATTGTTGAGCATTGGTTGTCATTGATATCAACTAAAGATGATGTCAAGTGTTTGACTATCAAATAATGTCAAAGAGGATGTCAAGTGATTCAATCTGATTCATTGATATCAGCTAAATTCAAAGTGGACACAACATTCCTGCAAAAGTACGGAAGAAGAATATGGAAGCCACTTTGAAGTAGTATATGTGCAAGATGAACAAAAACCTGAACAATGGAAGTATATGCGCAAGTGGTGAAGGTGATAGACATGTATGCAAATTTGGAGTGTATCTATAAGTGCATTCAGTTTGAATATGTGTATCAAGGATACAACATGCATGACAAGTTTGAAAAATCACATAAGAAGATACATCATGAAGATCCAGTTCAAGAAGGAACACAAGTAATGTATCATACAACATGTGATCCTTGCACATAAATCAAGTCCACCAAGTCATACTCTCTCTTGTTAGCAAATCGAAGGAGTTGATTGGACATTGATACATGTGCTCAAACAACCAAGGATTTGGTTGAACAATTGGTACAGGAGTGCAAGCAAGCATGAGCATTACTTGGTTAATGGTTGGAAGTGCGCAAACAGTTATTGGTTGGATAGTCCTGAAAGCACACAAGCATACCTAATTAGAAGATGCTTTCAGTAAGTGGAATGTGCACAAGTTCCTAGATAGGTATAGTGGTTGAATACCATCTATGATAAAATTCCGCAACCGACAGTACAACAAGTGCGCAAGTCTCGCAAGTGATGACAAGGAAGAAGTCAATGAACCACCAAATAGAAGTTGGTGTATGTGTAGAATTCGTTAAGTATCAATATACTAAGTGCGCATTACCCACAAGTGATAAAGTGACAAAGGTCAAAGACCCACTTAGAAGAAGTTGGAGTATGCGCAAATACTGCAAAGTATTAACATCAAGTGTGCATTACTCACAAGGGTCGGTACAACACAAGTCATAGACACATCAAGATGAATTAGAAGATTTTGCACATACAGTAATGCAATGGCACATCAAGAGCACAATGGTACACCACTAATGTGTGAAGTCCCACTAAGTTGTGGACCTTGAGTGCACTTGATACATCAAAGATGACACATCATTAGCACATACGATGACACGTGGCATATGCACAATCCGTGAAGTATGGAAGAAGAATTCCATGACCAACTTGTGAACATGCAATCCATGCAGGACATGTATAAATAGAGATGCAAGTTGGAGATTGTATGTATTCTTGATGGCAAGAGCATAATAGATTTGAGTGCAAGTTTCAGTTTATTTTTCGGGGCATCAAGGGGCTTGTGGATAGAACAAAATGATCCAACAAAGAGCCAAATGCACACATGCAGTAGAATGAATATTTGATGTTACATAAAATGATGCGATAGATCTGTGACGAATGTGCAAATACTGAAAAGAAGAAATGTTGAATTATGCACAAGTGATTTATGTTTCGAAGGATAGTACTATAATAAACATGCCTATAGTCACAGATATTGTAAAAGACAGAAGCACAGAGACAGAACCAAATTTTATCATATATTGCGCAAATGTCTAGCTGGTGCATATGAGAAGAATTGAAAGTGTGCAATACTGAGAACTCCATCTGATGCGCAACGACAGAACAACAACAAGATCCGATAGGTGCATTATGATGTAGATGATTTGAGACAAGTGAGTTGTTAGGAACCCATGTCTTTACTTTGTTAGTATATTGTTGTTGGACGCATATGCTTTGTAAGTCGTCTCGTAGTATTTGTTGATCCATAGTTTGTGTTATTGTTGTTGGCACATATGCTTTGTAAGTCGCCCATAGTTTTTTTGATCCATAGTTTGTATTGGCCCATGGTTTTGACCCGTAATAATTGTTGATATATATTTTGTATTGGCCCATGGTTTGTATTGACACATGGTATTGACCCATGGTATTGGCACCTAGACTTAGTAAATAAGTGTGTGTTGAGGCTTATGAAGGCACGGTGAAGTTAATTGTATTGAGCTTGCTCAAAGGAGGTTTCCCCCTCGAAGTGGATCGTGATCAATATAAAAGTGATTATGAGTTCTATTATTTCTGATATCTCGTGTATTTGCATTAATTAATTATTGCAGGTTCTTCACATCTGATATCAGAGCACTTTCTTGGGCTCGTTGGGTGGAATTTCTGCCAAATTTTTTTTTCGCATCTGTTGCAAGTTCGGATCTAGGGATAACCCCTATCCGCTTAACTGTGGGAAGTACTTGGGCATAAGCCCTAAAAATCATTGTGAGGAGTACCACAGGAACCCCAAAGTAGCTGGCCCATTGAGAGGACCTGCCAGCGAAAAGGGCAACGACCCCTACTTGATTGACTAGTTCCCACCCGTGAGGTAAACCAAGAGTTGTCGTTTGTGGCAAAGCGGTTATCGGTTTTACGTGAGCCGTGGAGTGAGGGGTACTGCCCCAATACGCAAGTCGTCAGACAACATTGGTGGCCGAGTGAATCCCCTGAACCGATAGGAAGCTGCACATACCTGGGGTCCATATCTATTTTCAGCTGAACTGTTGCCGATCACTTCCGCTCTAGATCCAGCCATTTCAGATCTATTCTGAAAGTCGTTCCAAATCCAGTCGCCATTTCAGATCCAGACATTTTCGATCCCTTCCGCGTCATTGCAGATCCATCTATTGTGGATCCCTTCCGCGCCGCTGTTGCCAATCCATTTATGGGAAAAAAAAAAATCTGTTTCGGCCATATCTCCCTTGTTTCAACTCCGTTTTCCCCGAAACTTCACTGACATCCCTGCAATCCCATTCTGCATATTTCATTCCTGAAGACCCTATCCCAAATTCCACTTCCCAAGACCAAAAATCCCACATTTGTCTATTTTTAGGGTTTTCCATAACTCCTTCAATTTTCACCCAAACACCTTCAAATTTTGCCACCGT
Organism: Larix kaempferi; assembly: GCA_027924585.1. Lineage (NCBI taxonomy): Eukaryota > Viridiplantae > Streptophyta > Pinopsida > Pinales > Pinaceae > Larix > Larix kaempferi. Next base: position 3,242,833 of record BSBM01000125.1, on the reverse strand, counting down.
GTTCCTTTCCTATTCTGCTTCTTTGTCCCTCTCTACCAAATTTTCTCATTCTTTCACCCCGCTTCTGAAATCCCCATTTTTTGCCTCCCTGTCCATCAGAAAGTGTTTAAAACCTACTCAAACCCCAATTACCACTCTAAGTTTTTCCCAAATCCAAATTTTCCTTTACTAAAGCAACTTTTGTTTGTGTTTTTCTATCCATCCCCCCCCCCAAAAAAAAAAAAAAAATCTCCTAGTTATGGTTGTCACCCGCGCAGGAGTAAAAACCATGGAGGAAGCACTTGCGGCCATCCAAACCAAACTCCAAGATCTGGATGAAAAATTTCTCAGCCTCCATCTTCAGCATTCAGCCATGAACAATAATCGACAACAAGAATCTTCTACAGCCAATGGGTTCTCTTCTTCCAGCAATTTTCGTGGTCTGGAGCTTGAATTTCCTCGCTTCAATGGTACTGATACGACTGGATGGATCTATCGTGCAGATCAGTATTTCAGTCTGCATAATACTTTTGATGTCCAAAAAGTTCCACTTGCATCCTTTGATTTGGAACTAGAAGCCCTTCAATGGTACTGTGGGTACATCAAGGCTCATGATGAGCCAAAATGGACAGATTTTTGCCAACTCATTTTGCAATGATTTGGTCCTAGTGCTTTTGATGACTTCACAGGAGCACTCACTAAACTTCACCAAATTGGCACAGTGAGAGAGAATCAGACAAAATTTGAGAAACTAGCCAATCACTCAAAAGGATTGTCTGATGAATTCTACCGGAGTTGTTTTATCAGTGGTCTCAAGGATGAAATCCGTTAAGAGGTCAAAATGTTCTATCCCAACACAATGATGGAAGTCCTAGGGTTGGCTAAGTTGGCAGAGGACAAGATCGCAGCTCAACAACGCTCCAAACCCACCTTTGTTCCCTTCAAAAGTATGGGTTCCCAACAACCTTCCATCACGCCTGCTCCTCAACCAACTCCTATCAAGCATTTGCCTGAAACATGGATGCAGGCACGCCGAGAAAAAGGTCTTTGTTATAATTGTGATGAGAAATTCACTCGGGGAAATAGATGTGTTCAACAAAAGCTCTATCTCTTAAATGTGGATTCTCCGCCAGACTCTAAAATTGGTGAAGAAGCTCCAGATACAGTAGATGTTCAGGTCGACATTCAGCACCCGCCTGTTGACACCCCATCTCAAGACGAGCCACCTGATATGTCTCTCCATGCTGTAACTGGCGTCACCACCCCACAAACAATGCGGGTCATGGGATACTTCAAGAGGCTCCCTCTTACCATACTCATTGATTCTGGTAGCACTCATAACTTCATTGACCCTCGGATGCCAAACAGGCTGATTGTTTTGTCCATCCTTGTTCCAACTTTGAAGTCATGGTTGCCAATGAGGGGCACCTTACCTTGCAAGGGGAAGTGTCATAATGTGCGTATCTCTATGGAAGATTATAACCTGCGCTCTGACATGTTTGCCTTGTCCTTAGGTGGATGTGATGTAGTTTTGGGTGTTCAATGGTTACGGACACTTGGCCCCATCTTATGGGATTTTGATGAACTTTGGATGCATTTTTCAGTCAATGGGACACAACACAAATTTATGGGCTTACAACCAGGGTCTCTCTGCATCATCAGATCACATCGCTTGGAAAAGATCCTTAAGAACAATTCACATGGTGTCATTGCTCAACTCCATTCCCTTCAGATGCACCCACCAACGGTCTCCACTACTTCCTTGGATAGATATGCAGGTGTCTTTGTTGCACCAGTGGGCTTGCCGCCTTCACGAGACCTTTCTAGTAAACATTTTGCCGCATCTACATCTCAGCAGGACATGATGGCTATTTTGCATGCAGTACAGAAGTGGCAGCCATCCCTATTGGGGAATTATTTCTGCATCAAGACTGATCTCCAGAGTCTGGAAACTTTCCTGGAACAACGGGTCTCCTCCCCAGCACACCTGAAATGGGTTCTCCAACTCATGGGTTATGACTATGCGACCACTTACCAGAAGGGTAAGGACAATATGGTGGCAGATGCTCCTTCTCGCACATTTGATGACCCAGTTTCTCTTACAGCTATTTCTTTGCTTGTTCCAAATTGGTTGTAATCTGTTCAATGGGGCTATCTCTTCTATGAACTCCATGCTTCTTCATCAGCAGGGCACTCTGGGTTCCTCAAAACGTATGACCAAGAACAATGTAACTTCTTTTGGCAGGGATTGAAAATGACAATTCAATGGATGGTGGTTGACTATGATACTTTCTAGGTCAACAAGGGTGAAATGACCCTCCTTTCCGGACTGCTCGAACCCTTGCCCATCCCTACATAGATTTGGACAACTATTTCTATGGATTTCCTGGAAGAGCTCCAGTGGTATAGTACCACATCTAAAATGACACCATATGAAGCAGTCTCTGGACAGGCACTGCCAGTTCTTCTTCCATACACCTTCAGCAGCTCCCCAGTTCAGGAAATTGACTCAATTCTTCGAAACTGCGATCAGGTTCTTCTCATTCTGCAGGACAATCTTCACATGGCAAGAATTCGACTGAAACAACAAGCCGATCAGCACCTTTCTGCGCACACTTTTCATGTCGCTGATATGGTTCTTCTTTGTCTACAGCCTTCCATGCAATCCTCCCTGAAACTCAAAAGGCACCAGTGGCCCGGAATGCAACCCGAGGATGCTATAGGGGACCCACTCCTTCAGATTCTGCATCAATTTCCACATCTAAAGCTTTGAGGACAAAGCTTTTTCTGAGGGAGAGGGGATGTTAGGAACCCATGTCTTTACTTTGTTAGTATATTGTTGTTGGATGCATATGCTTTGTAAGTCATCCCGTAGTATTTGTTGATCCATAGTTTGTGTTATTGTTGTTGGCGCATATGCTTTGTAAGTCGCCCATAGTTTTGTTGATCCATAGTTTGTATTGGCCCATGGTTTTGACCCGTAATAATTGTTGATCTATATTTTGTATTGGCCCATGGTTTGTATTGACACATGGTATTGGCACCTAGACTTAGTATATAAGTGTGTGTTGAGGCCTATGAAGGCATGGTGAAGTTAATTGTATTGAGCTTGCTCAAAGGAGGTTGCCCCCTCGAAGTGGCCCGTGATCAATATAAAAGTGATTATGAGTTCTATTATTTCTGATATCTCGTGTATTTGCATTAATTAATTATTGCAGGTTCTTCACATGCGTTAAACTAAACAAACCAATTATTTGATGCACATGACGTTGCAGATTATCTGAGAATCTGCAACACTTAAATTGAACGGACACATAGAACTGACACATAAGAAAGTGCGCAGTTCCTTATGTTACTAGTGCTTCATTTCTAAAAAATGAGATTTCAATTTAAAGCACAGTTTCAGTTGATCATTACAGTCATGAAGAGCGGATCGTTGAACTAGAAACACAGACTGTAGAATCAACAGAGCACACAGTACATGAAGTAAGTCATCAACAGAAGTGTGATTTGAGAAGTTTGAGAATTCAAGTGATGTATGCAGTACAGTGACAGAGTACAGTCTGCATACAAAGGTGCGCACAGTAGAATTATCATCAAAAGATCTGAAGAGTGCGTAGAGTTGAAGTTCAGTAAGGCAGTAAGATATATTGGACATGAGGGTGGTTAGACGGGGAAAGGAGATAGGGAGTTGCAAATTCCTTCAAGTCGGTGCCTTTAAAACAAAGCAGACAGGGGGTCAGTGCCTCCTTCCAGTTGGTGCTGGAGAAACACAGGGAACAAAAGCTTCGTTCAGGTCAGTGCCTGTAAAACTAGGGGGTTGGTGCCTCCTTCCAGTTGGTGCTCGTAAACACAAGAAGTCAGTGCTTCCATGAATGTATTATTTATCATTATAAATAAGCATTCTGTGGTTTTCTCCAGATTGGGTTTCCACGTAAAAATCATGTGTGTTATGTGTTTTTTATGTTAAATTTTGAGCAATAATTCACAATACTCTAGGATCTTCACTGAGAGAATAACATATACAGTATATCAATGCATGACAATCACAATAAGCATGACAAGCATCACAAGAATCAAAAGCATGAGAGACAAGAGACACAGAGTTTCCGTGGGGAAAACCCTAAGGTGAAAAACCCCACAACTTCCTCAGAGATAGAGAGAGCAATGGCTCAACCAAAGTACAACCAAAATACACTGAGATAGTCTCCTAGTAGCAGATGATCCTCCTCCTCACTAGTGCGCCACTTTCTGAGTGAGAGAGATATAACTTTTCGAATGATCTAAATAGAGATCACCTGATCTCTATTTATACTAACCTGTTTTCCCAGTGACCTTATGGGGCCGACTTGTCTAGCTAGGTACATCCACATTATAATATATATATTTCAGGGCCGACCCCACACATGGTGGTCTAATAACCCATCGGCAAGTACACACACTTGCGACCCTTGTCAATCCACATGACGACACTTCCTTATAGAGGAATAACACATCTCTAATAAGGGTACAATAAATATATATGAAATACATTCCGCAGTTACATATACATCAACACTCCCTCTTAACTAGGAAGGTATTTCTCGACACAGATCTGCTAGACAAGTCTTCTTCTCGGGATCATTGTCATCGTCATCGTCATCGTCACTGCTACTGCTATCTCAACCAATCTTTGACTCTACTCGTCATAGGAAGTTCTACAAAGCCAGTCCTTTTTCATACTGGATGTAGGCCCACCACCTGTAGGTCTTCGTCATCACTGGCCATACTGTGGAATCCTCAGGACTTATTACGTGCGTCACAAAACCTCGAAAGAGCATCCCAGGCTGTTACGAGCACACGACTCTACCTATAGGATCTCCCAGGGCCATATTATATGTGACCTCACCACAAAACCTCGCAAGAACATCCCAGGCTGTTACGAGCACACAGCTCTACCTATAGGATCTCCCAGGGACAGATTATATGTGGTCACCACAAAACCTCGCAAGATCATCCCAGGCTATTACGAGCACACAGCTCTACCTATAATATCTCCCAGGGACAGATTATATGTGGTCATGGAAAAATCTCGGAAGAGCATCCCAGGACTTATTACGGGCACACAGCCCAACCTATCGGATCTCCCAGGGACATATTATATGCCATAGGACAAAACCTCGAAAGAGCATCTACTATATATCCCAGGGCCAAATTATATGCCATAGGCAAAACCTCGAAAGACTATCTGCAGATCTCCCAGGGCCAAATTATATGTCCTCCCAGAGCAAAAACTCGAAAGAGCATTTGCCAGATATCCCAGGGCCAAATTATATGCCATAGGAAAAACCTCGAAAGACTATCTGCAAATCTCCCAGGGCCAAATTATATGCTCATCTACACAACCTGATCCACGCCCATAGAGTATCAACCTGATACTCACCATACATCATCCTGATGTACACATGATCATCCTGATCATCATCACTGCGACATCCTGCTGCATGTCATCTCAAGCAACATCCTGAAGCTCATCATCCATGATCATCCTGATCATACAATGCATCTACCTGATGCATACCAAGTATCTACCTGATACATATCATCATACATGATACACTTGATCATATCCACCTGATACAAATACAAATACATGATATATATCACCATACATGATCCACCTGATCATACAATGCATCTACCTGATGCATACCAAGTATCTACCTGATACATATCATCATACATGATCCACCTGATCATACAGTGTATCCACCTGATACAAATACAAATACATGATACATATCACCATACATGATCCACCTGATCATACAATGTATCCACCTGATACATATACAGATACATGGTCCAAGCATCCAACATGATGCATATACAAAATACATACAAATGATCCAACCGATAATATCCAGCATCCAACATGATGCGTACATACATATACATATAAATGATCCAACTGATCATATCCAACATCCAACATGATGCATACATACATACATAAAAATGATCCAACTGATCATACAAAGCAAAAACCAAAACATCATCCTGATGCTCATCATCCAGTGCTTACATCCACAGCCATGTGAAGGATCCTCCTTCCAACATGCTTGGAATGGCTTTAGCAAATGTGTCCATCACTTCTTCCTTGAAGTGTCATCAATCTAAAGAACACCAAGCCTCTCTCTAAAGTACTCGAACTTCACCCTAGCTAGTGTCTTCGTCAGCACATCTGCAATCTGCTCGTCCGTTGCAACATACAGGAGCTTCACAGCTCCTCTCTGCACCATATCCCTGATATAGTGATATTTGATCTCTATGTGTTTCGACCTGTCATGAAACACTGGGTTCTCAGACAGCTTCACACAACTCTGGTTATCACAGAAGATACCAGTAGCATCCAACGGGAGATCAAATAACTCAGACAGTAGCTTCCGTAGCCATACTACCTCACAACTAGCTGAATAGGCTGCAACATACTCTACCTCAACTGTACTCAGTGCTACGCAGGACTGCTTCCTGCTAAACCAAGAGATCACACCTGATCCCATACTGAAGCAGCACCTAGATGTGCTCTTCCTATCTGCAGCACTGCCAGCCCAATCTGAATCAACATATTCCTGCAGGTTAAACTTTTGATTCGCTTCATACTTTAGCCCATAATCCACTATACCCTTCAGGTACCTCAGAACATGCTTTACAGCAACCAGGTGAACACTCCTCTGATCTATCAGGAACTGACTCAATGTGTTCACAGCAAAGCAAATGTCTGGTCTCGTGTTCGTCAGGTACATCAAGGACCCAATCATCTGACGATACATAGAGACATCAACCGACTCAGATGAAGCATCACATAGAAGCTTCAGATTCGATGCCATAGGTGTGGCCATGGCCTTGAAATCCATCATCCCGAATCACTTCAGGATATCTACTGTGTACTTCCCTTGACTAAGGAAGATCCCACTTGCACTCTGCCACACCTCCATACCTAGGAAATAATGCATCATTCCCAAATATTTCATATCGAACTCAGCAGCAAGCTTCCTCTTCGTATCTGCAATCAATATGTCATCTCCTGTTACAAATAAGTCATCCACATATAGGAGTAGAATCACAGGATTCCCTTCCTCAACCTTGTAATAAAGGTTGGAATCCGCTTTACTCTTGGTAAAGCCCAAACTAGATAGGAAACTATCCATCCTACCATACCAGGTTCTGGGAGCTTGTTTCAAGCCATACAAGGATTTCTTCAATCTGCACACATATGACTCCTTGTCATGTATTTCAAAACCGAGTGGCTGCTCCACATATACTTCCTCTTCAACTACACCATTCAAGAAAATACTCTTTTCATCCATCTGGTGTATTTTCCATTTCGTTGCTGCAGCCAGGGAAAGTACTGTTCTGATGGAAGTATACCTGGCTACAGGTGCAAAAGTTTCTTCATAATCTATTCCCTCTTTCTGAGAGAAGCCACGAGCTACGAATCTTGCCTTGTATTTCTCTACACTGCCATCTGCAGCATGCTTGATTTTGTAAGTCCATTTGGAAGTCACAACAGACTTCTCTTTAGGTCTTGGGACAACATCCCAAACATCATTCTTCATTATTGATTGGTATTCCTCAACCATGGCATCCTTCCATTCTTTCTTTTCCACTGCTTCTTCATAACTGGAAGGCTCTTTGTTCATAATGTCACAGAGTAAAGCAACATAGCTGGTATGTGATCTGGTTCTCTTCTTTGCTCTGTGTTCTTCTTTTGGAATGCCAAATCTTTCTGCATCTTGAATGAGCTCTCTAGCCCATGCAGGTTTCCTCTTGTGAGAGTTATCCTCACGGGGTGGATCTACAGGTTCTTGTGTATCTTCAAACTCACGAACAACTTCTGGAACTGCTTCAGTCATGGTAGTGTCTTGAAATCTAGTTTCCTTAGGTTCTTCATAAACTTCGATAGGTGCCTTCCTTGATTTGATGAATGCTGAGTTTTCATCAAATGTTACATCCCTGCTGACATCAATCTTCTTGAACCTCGAAAAATATATTCTATAAGCCTTCGAGCTTTCACTGTAACCCACAAAGATACCCTTCTTTCCTGAAGGATCTAGTTTAGTCCTCTTTTCCTTTGGGACATGAGTGTATACTGGACAACCAAATATTCTGAGATGGTTGACTTCAGGTTTCTTACCAGAAAAGACCTCTTCTGGTGTCTTGTTATCCAATATCTTGTGGGGTGTTCTGTTCTGCACATATAGAGCTGTTCTAGCTGCTTCTGCCCATAGATGCATAGGTAGATCCTGGTCATGCAGCATTGCCCTTGCTGCTTCCATGATAGTTCTGTTCTTCATTTCTGCAACTCCATTTTGTTGAGGATTATAAGGAGCAGTCAACTCCCTCTTAATCCCTGAATCACTACAAAGCTTCTTGAAGTCACCTGAGGTGAATTCTCCACCATTGTCGGATTTGAATGTTTTGATCTTCTTGTCAGTTTGATTCTCCATCAAGGTTATGAATTCCTTGAATTTATCAAACACCTCATCTTTGTTCTTCAAGAAGTATACCCAAGTCTTCCTAGGGAAGTCATCAATAAATGAGACATAGTAAACATACCCACTCAAAGAACTGGATGACATAGGACCACATACATCTGAGTGGATGATTTCCAGGATATCTTTGGCCTTGCTTTCACTGCTTGGGAAAGCCTTCTTAATGTTCTTACCTTTTGCACATCCTTTGCAAACACCTTCATGTTTGGTCTTGATTTTAGGAAGACCTTCTACATCCTTGCTTGCAATTGGATGTGCCCTATAGTGCATATGAGCAAGTCTTCTATGCCAAAGTTCACTTGGCTCCATGGATTCATGCACCATGGCATGTTCAGGTTGTCCCTTCAATTTATACAATCCTCCCTCTTGTTGTCCAATCACTACTGCATCATCTATGGTCTTTCCCTTTGGCCACATTAGGACTTGGCCATCCACAAATGCAACCCTCATACCTTTTGCATCCAATGCAGAGATGGAGAGTAAGTTCTTCTTGAGTCCAGGTAGATAAAGGACTTCTTTCATCTTCAAAGATTTTCCAGAATCTAGGTTGTAGGAGGCTTCACCACTTCTTTTGATTGGGTATTGATAATCATCCCCAAGTTTAACTTTATGGGGTGATTCATGTTCAGATAGATTCACAAAAGATTCCTTAAAACCAGTCATGTGTTTGGAAGCCCCACTATCAATCAACCAATCATTACAACCATGGGAGTTAGTACCTGTGAGAGCAGAGATTAGAACATACTCTTCTTCACTTGATGAGTCATCATCACTTTCTGCCCTAGCCTTCTTCTTTGGAGGTTTATCATCCTCGGCAACATGAGCATGGAACTTTCTTTTGCTGCCCTTCTTCTTCTTGCTAGAGTTGTTGTTATTATCCCTTTTGTTCTTGGGACAATCTGAAGCAAAGTGACCCTTCTCATTGCATGTGAAGCATCTTAAATCCTTCTTATTCTTTTGATAGGATCTCTTGTAGCGAGAGTGCTCCTTCTTGGGCTTGCTTCTTTTGGTGTGAGCTGCAAGAGCTTGATCTTCACCTCCCATCTTTTCCTCATGAGCTTCAAGTCTAGCTTCTTCTTGAGAGCATTCTTCCCGCAATCTGTTGAAGGATACCAACTTCTTTCTTGCACAGATTCCTTGAATAAAGGAGTCCCATGACCTAGGTAGGCCATTAAGAGTGGTCATGACAACTTCACCATTCTCCACCATTTCATCTACTACTTCCAGTTGTTCCTTAATCTGGGAGACCCTAGAAAAATAAGATTGAATGGTTTCTCCATTCTGAAACTTTACTCCTTTCAATTGGTTCCGCATGGGTCATCTTCCAATTTATGTTCTTCCCTTCAAATAGCTTGGTTAAAGAGTCAAACATCTCCTTGGGTTTCTTTAGAGAAGACACATGGGGTATGAGATGGTCTTTAATAGAATTAGCAATGATTCTCTTTGCCTTGACCAAGTTCTTCTTATGCAATACCTTGGCCTCTTCATCCTCTGGGATAGGGATGTCTTCTTTTATATATGAGTCCAACTCATTATTTTCCAGGATTAACCCAATCCTATACTTCCAAGCTCGGAATTTATCAGCCCCTTCAAGCTTATCCTCAAGCTTGGTGTGGTGAGACATCTTAAAGAGTACTTCAAATGGAAATAGAAAAGATTTAGGTCTTACCACTTGAAATGCTGAAAACTGGATTTGGTCCCGGATTAGGGTTTGTTGAAAAAACCCTAAAAATTCAAAATGTGAATTTCAAATTTATAAAAGGATAGAAAGATGTGCCTTGATGAGCTGATCAGCCTGGTGCATTCAGAATTTGAGATTAGCAAAGTTTTACCCTTCAGATTTGTCTTTTTGTCCTCCCGGGTTCACTGGGGAAAGCCCTGAATTAGGGTTTGAGTTTCCCGGAGATCTACCCAGCCAACAATCTTGATCCAAAGCTCTAAACTTCGATTTTTGCAAGGAACTTCCAGCCGTGTCTTCAGATTTCAGAAATTCCTATTTTTGTGGAAACCCTAATTTTTAGGGCCAAATCTGAAAATGCTCAGAATTGAATTCTGATTCGATAGATAGATTCGCCTTGATGAGTAGATTCAATATACTATACTGCGTTTCCAAAATCTGTGGAGAGAAACCCAATAAACAAGAAACTCAAGTTTCCGTCACTGCAAAATGTCTTCTTCTCAAGTTAGCTCTGATACCATGTTAAATTTTGAGCATTAATTCACAATACTCTAGGATCTTCACTGAGAGAATAACATATACAGTATATCAATGCATGACAATCACAATAAGCATGACAAGCATCACAAGAATCAAAAGCATGAGAGACAAGAGACACAGAGTTTCCATGGGGAAAACCCTAAGGTGAAAAACCCCACAACTTCCTCAGAGATAGAGAGAGCAATGGCTCAACCAAAGTACAACCAAAATACACTGAGATAGTCTCCTAGTAGCAGATGATCCTCCTCCTCACTAGTGCGCCACTTTCTGAGTGAGAGAGATATAACTTTCCGAATGATCTAAATAGAGATCACCTGATCTCTATTTATACTAACCTGTTTGCCCAGTGACCTTATGGGGCCGACTTGTCTAGCTAGGTACATCCACATTATAATATATATATTTCAGGTCCGACCCCACACATGGTGGTCTAATAACCCATCAGCAAGTACACACACTTGCGACCCTTGTCAATCCACATGACGACACTTCCTTATAGAGGAATAACACATCTCTAATAAGGGTACAATAAATATATATGAAATACATTCCGCAGTTACATATACATCAACAGTTTATGTAGTGCATATATGTGTGGATGTTTATTTACTGATGTATAACAGAAGATAAATATTAATTAAAGGCTAATATGTTAAAGAAGGTAAAAATCGCTAATAATTGCGCTAATACTGATTCACCCCCCCTCTTAGTATTAAATCGATTCCAACACAATGATTCCCTATAGAGGATACATTTTATGTGGTTTATGGAATTATTTATGGCCCTTGATCCTTAAAGGGTTTTGCTCCCTTGACCATGACCAATTCCTTAAGACACACATCCCTGATGCACAAGACTTCATAATGGTACCCATATTCCACTTGGAGTCCAACTATCATCTTTAAAGGGCCTTTGTTGGGGTTTGAGGTCATGTTCATGGTCAATGAGCCTTAGAGATCAATTTATGGTGTAAGGCTGTTTTTTTCCTAACATGAATTTGATTAAGGCCTTGATACTCATCCCACTATCCAAAAAATATTGATCATGCCCATATCCAAATTATATGTCGAATAAACACTTTAAATGGTGTATGTTATTGGTCATGGCCTTAATCATGGCCCATTAACAAAAATCTTATGTTATGGCCTAATTCCCTAAATTTCATCTCCAACAATGGTTCAAGATCTACCCCTAGTGCACAATAACTCATATTGACACCCATATCCCAGTCTAAATATAATCATCTCCTATATAGTACATGTTTTGTGGTTTGAGGCCTTGTTCATGGTCCTTGGTTTTGAAGGATTAACTCCTACTTGTTATCCCACTAAGTCAGGTGTCATGTTTGATCCAAATCCAAACAAATCTCACACAGTCTTATGGGTCAACCCAACATTTGGTATTAGAGATGAGGTTTATGGAGTTGAAAACATCAATTCCAAGAAAGGCATGAGTATTTTATGATGACTCCAATGACACATGCAAGTAAGGTGATTATTTTATTTCTCATAAAGGGTGCACTACTCTCTGGCAGTGAATATGGGAAAAGAGTCTACAAATTTGTGGTGATCTGTTGTAGATTTCCAATGTTAATCATGGCAACTGGGAAGGTTTGAAGAGAGGATTGGGTGAGACCAATTGGCAAGAAATTCCTTTTGAAATTTGTATTATGAATGTAAATGATGAAGTATGCTTGAAGCTGAAAGAAATAATGAAGAAGAACCAAATTTTACAAGCACCTAGGCATAATACATTTCTGGATCAAAATCAAAGGCATCACACTATTAAGAGATTGGAAAAATAGGAGTAGCTATTGCAACACACATTTTGGATATCATATTAGCTTATTCAAACTAACATTGATTGTGTTGAGAGTCAAATTTGGACTAGTAAATATCTTGATATACTAGGACATTGTTTACGATGTACATTGTGGATGTTTGTGTGTTGCACAGAGCTGCTTCGATGTAGAAAATAATGCCTAATTGATATCGTTGGATCTGTATGAGCTCTACTAGAAATCAATGTGTAGAAAATAGTTTTCAATTGAATGAACATACAAGTGTTCATCTATCAGAGGGTGGACTGCTGTGGAGGGTGGACTGCTGGTGGAAGCAAAGATATATGCAACCCATTAAAGGTGTACCCAAAGACAGTATATAGAATATCCATTCAACTATCTAGGGTATGAATAGTTTGTTTGTATCATATTATTATGCTACAATTCAAAATGAGATCTACTATAGTGGCATACACATACCTGCTAAAGCATCAAGTCTTCTTTTAGTGAACATTGTCCAAATGGTTCTAATGATAAGCCAATGGTGGTTACTAGTGGAATGGAAAATTATTTCTGGCATGTGCATTGTCTTTTGGTTCTAATGATAGCATGTTGAGAGATATTCTTCATAGATAGTCATGTTGATTTGCAGTAACTATATAAATATTTTCCTTAAAATACAAAGCAATTTATTTATTTGTATTCATGCCATCTAGGAATGTTTGTTGTACATGCCTATGAAGAGTGTATTAACAATGATATTGTATCTGAATTCAATGCAGTTGTTGGTATCCATGTGTTAAAGAAGAAGAAAAAGATGAGGGTGAATCCAATGAAATGATGAATATACGGCTATCAAGCATACTACATATTAAACCTAACATTTGGTATCAAAGCCATACCTTCACCATGGAATTTGGAGAAATTCTACGATTGATTGGTATAGAGATAGAGTTGATTATGTAGATGTGCTAAGGGAGGAATTACAATTTTATCATAGTTTTGGGTTCTTATTTAGTTCAAAAGAGATGGGTATGTAATAAAGATTTTTTGTTGAGTAAAAACCTATTTTTTTGGGGAATAAGGTAAATACAAATTGATGTCTAAGTGAGAAGCCAAAGCTAAGGCAATAAAAGTCGTCACCATTTATTAGATTCATGAATTAAAGTTTAAAAAAAATCTTTAGTTGATATCAAATATTGATAAAGGTCAAGGTTAAGTCATATCTACAAAATCACGACAAATCGATATTGTTAACATTCTCCATATGTAAGAAGTTCAAATTTAAGTCAAAATGAAGTTTTGAAAAATGATAAAGTCATTGAAGAGTTTATTGATATAAAAATTCAATGTCAATGAACATCAAAGTGAAAAGTTAAAGTCATTGAAATTATTGAAGTAAAATGTCATCTAAATTCCATATTTGAGTTATGTAGAGTCAAAGTACCTTGATAAGTTGATCGCCTTTAATCATAGATTTAATATTTTCATGATTTATTGTGTTGTCATGTTGATATTTTATATTTTTGTATATTAGTTAATATCCCAACATTCTTTGGCTAATATACAACTTCATTAGTGTTGTTGAGTGATAGACCTTCCATTTTAATTGAAGTGGATGTTGCCTTGTTGTTGAATTGTTTCTTGATGTGAATTCCAAGTGCTCTTCATTTGACAAAACAATGTTAGTAGAGACATTACATTTTTCTATTTTAATTGACTTTATGAGAATTCTCTTATCCACCATTTATAATTAAATCTGGGAAAGCTTCCTTTATTGAACCAAATTGGTTAAAGTTTCTTTATCAACAAGTTGTTTCTTGTTTTTTAGTTGTCTTTTCTTCTCAAAATTTAATTTCTTAACTTCTTAATGTAGATTTTTATTCATTGTTATTAAATCGGCCTTAAGTTATGTTTTCAATCGATTCTTTGTGAGCATTTTATTATTTTTTATTCTATTGAAGATATTTTATTTGTTATTGAAATGGGAAAACTTCTCTATATTGCTAATCCATTTTCCTTTAGCTTTAAATAATTTCTTCGTCTTAAAATGGAATGGTATCTTCTTCTTATTCTTATTATGTAAAATTTTCAAATTCTAAAATAACATAGATTATTTCACATATAACATGACTTGAATTAAATTTCACAAAAAATTAACTTCTTAATAATAACAAACTTAAAATATTACATTTAATTAACTAAATCCATAGTTATATAACGTTTCTTAAAAAATAATAATGGATATAATGAATTTTCTATCAATAAATTTTTATATTTTTAACTAGCAACAACCTCATTAATAATATTAAAGTGTCAAAATATGTTGATAGACGTATATTTGACACATTTTATAGGAAAAACATTATCAATGTGCCAAATATACGCCTAATGACATACACAGGGGGTTCACTCAGTGAACTTATTACATAGCACCATCGTTCGCAGGATATTAAAGAATATCCCTAATTTCACTAAATATTGGAAAATCCCTCCTGAAATTGTATTGTTGAACCCCCCTCCCAATATACCTTTCCAATTAAGAAAACCCCTATTTTCACCAGATATTGTAGGTATCCATTTTTATCAACCCATTTTTAATACCCCCTTTATATCATATTATCAAGGTGTAACAAACAGGATCCTAATGCATCTTAGTATAACCAAACAAGATGCTAAAGAAAGTAGTAGTATAATGCTAACAATGATCCCACTAAGATTGTAGGGGCGACTGATCAATTTGTAGCATTGGATAGTGGAAGACCCAATGAAATAGTAATGGGGAAGGTAAAATGAGTAAAAGGAAACCCGTTAAGAGATCAATGTAACAAAGAAAGTAAAAGATAGATAGTCCAATAGTCAGTGCAATGCTTATAAAAGATGAGAATTACAGATGTTTCAAACCACAACCTACCAATCTACCAATTTTATATCATGTAAATACAAATATAGCCTTAGAGAGCTCATGTTTTTTATAAGCTTAATAAAATAAACTCCATAAAAATACAAAATTGAAACCCTTTCATGGATGGACTTCCCTACCTTCCTATCAAAACAATCATCATTGATATTTGAACCCAAATGAACATAGAAAAATTCCTCTTACTTTCCAATAACACCATATGATCATGTGCATATCTTGGATTTGGGTCATTCACAAGATTCAATGAATTACCTCTACTTCCTCTACATTTATTCTTGCAATCAAGGGAATTAGAAACATTTAGTTACCTTTTCGTGGGTTAATATATCTAATTCTTTTTATCTTTAAGGGAGAGGAAAAAATATCCATTGTTAAGTTTCAATCATGCAACAGATATAAAGATACACAGATGGTGAAACTTATATGATACCTTTTCATGGTAATAATAACATATAATGTATGTAAACAGGGATTTAGATTTTCACCTATGTTCATGTCAGTTCCAATACAATATTAAGAAGGATGCCTTGCATATAAGAATTGAAATTTCAATTATGAATGTGCCAAATATAACTCAATCTAATAACTATTCTTAACTGGAAATGTGAAAATGTTAAAGAAGAATACAAAATGTTGAAAGAAATTATTAGTCAAGAAAGATTGATCTAACTTTTCTTGGTTCCAGTGATCCAAGAACAATTGATCTCACTTTTCTTTCTTGTCATGGAACAAGGTCTGATTGAATCTCAATACCCACCTAAACCCCAACCTAAAAAATGAAGAGTTAGATCTTTTACTAGAATGCCTACAAAAATTACAATATAATTGTTCAACTCCAGAATTCTCGATTAGCTACATCTCTTAACC
Organism: Larix kaempferi; assembly: GCA_027924585.1. NCBI lineage: Eukaryota > Viridiplantae > Streptophyta > Pinopsida > Pinales > Pinaceae > Larix > Larix kaempferi. The sequence goes on along the minus strand of BSBM01000125.1, from coordinate 3,226,532 downwards.
TTGGAGTTGACAAGGAACCAAAAGCACACTCAAACATACTGAACAGTTTCATAGGCTACAACGTGACTTATAGCTAGAAAAGAAACACACTTTGGAAATTGGCCTCATATAGAACAACAAAAGGTATAATGTTACAAGCTTCACTCACTTTTAACACTAGAAAACTCAACCTCAATTACAAAGAAAGCGTAAAATCTTGCATACATATTCATAACTGGTAACATTGACCTTTTGGACATCACATCAATAACATTCTACATAAAAAAAACAAAATACTACCACCATGGTTATCTCAGTGCCACAAAATTCTAATATTGTAATGCATGCTATTCCAAGAATCATACCTCATATCTAAATAACTTCACCAAGCAACAAAAAGAGTAACCCCACAAAAATAAAACATAGAGCAGAGTTAATAGTAATAGTTGCAATCTTATCGAAATTTTAAAAATCCAAACACATTGCAGAATTTGCTCCGAGATCTTTACAAAGACCTTCAAGTCTTTGCTGGAAGAAGAAATGATGAAAAAAATTAACTAACACATAAATCCATAAGGTTTAAATTAATTATAAACAAAGTTTAAATTAATTATAAACATTCACATATATTTTTATTAAGCAAAACGGAAGATATGATAAGTCAAAATCATTGTTAAATCAAGAGTATTAGTTTATCTTATAGATATGATGCTATGTATGATATAAATTGTACTCAAAAGAGTCACCTTCTCCATTTCTAGTACTAAAAAACTACTAAAAGTTTAAAGAGGGCATTGCCCTGAATTTTGAAAACATGTAAATATAAAGTATTTGATCAAATGATCTTGACATCAGCTCTAAATGACCACTAGTATAGAGGAAAGCAAGTTATCCAACTTCCAAAATGTCAATTTGCTTGATTGAAAACCTTCCAACACCTTTAGCCTTGATTTTTAAATCTCGTTGACATGAGGTTGACATCATGAATGACACATGAATTTGCATCAACCCGAGTACCTGTAACAATCAAATCATCATGTGAAATCCAAATTTGTATTGAAATCCGATTTAAAATCATAAGATGGATGGTTACACTAGCACAATATCTATCTTGAAAGCTGAAATACAACTACAAAAGATGAATGGTCAAAGAAACTTACACAAAAAAGTAGGTGGAAAAAATTAGGTTGGTTTATCCCAAAATTCACCATTCGAAGGGTTCACTGCACCTGAGGCCAAAAAATATAAAATCAAGATGGCATTACTACATGAAATCAACAAAAATACAACCAATAATTATTTTTAAGTTATCTATTAAATGGGAATGAATAAGGAAAAATAAATTACAATAAACTTTAAATTAACCTTGTTGAGATTTTTGACAAAATCAGAAAAAACTTTGTAATCTCTTTTTTCTAATTTGTATGTGTCATTCATATTGTTGTATGATAAGTTGGCCATTGCTATAACAGATTCAAGTTGTACAAAAAGATGATCTGTCAAATCATACTTGTACAAGCGTTGCCCTTTTATTTTATTGTACCAACAAAACTGAAGCTCAACACCTTCTGGCCTATCCAAAAGATCAATGTCATTATGGTAATCAAACACCCTATTTCCATCCTTCTTTCTTATTCTTTGAACCCTTCCAATGTACCAAGTTCCACAAGAAACACCTTCTTTGGTACTTCGAGAAACACCTTTTCTTGTGGCACGTTCAACTATAGGTATTGAGTTGCTCTCAAACAACACCCCGCAGTCCGATCCAATTCCAAAGCCGATTGAAACACCCTTTTTTGAATCCCTTTCATCTCGCCTAAAGTAGACCCCATTTCTCACTCTAGTCAACCTATCTTTGGATAATGTTGGATTTCCATTCAACTGACTAACCAAACAAGATTTGAACATATCCTTACCATCAAGCTCTACCACTGGTTTGGTAGTTGTGTTCACATTATCATCAATGGTATCTAAAATTTCATCCAACTCATGCCTCCACTCACTTTCCATTGTTTGCAATTCACTAACATTGAGTATGGATGAAGATGAAGATTGGAATATTGAGTTGGAGTTATTCGGTGTAGAACCATCAACTACTTCATCCACTACTTGGAATGTTGGATAGTTTTGATCCTCTGTCCATGGTTTAAACCACCAAGAAGATTGTGTGTGTCCTTCTGGTTGCATGCCAAATCTTGATAAAAGGTTTTGCGCATCATTCAATCCTACTTTCAGAGCTTCTATAATTTTATCATATGTAGATATTGGACCATAATTAGATAATACATCATGATTCTCTGTTGTTTGTTGGTGCAATTTATTCCAGATGCTTTCTTGTTTTTTATGAGATTTATTAAAGCGAAGCCCTTGTGGATTTGATTCTTCTTCAGCAACTCTATTAAGAGTTCCAACAGCATGAAGCAAGTCAGTGAAATCATAGGCCCTCTCTGATCCAACCATCCCACCAACTTTGCTAAAGAAGTTCTCACACACATCTGACCCAGTCAAGTGCAATACACATGGCAAGTTAGAGTAGTGGTCTCGAAACAATCTCATCAATAAAACCGCAAAGTGGCACGAAATTTTCACATCCTGATATGCCTCTCTACTAATGAAATTTATGTTGGCATTAACATGAGATTGTTTCCGTACCCAACATAACCATAACAAAAAGAAATGTTGAACTCTTGAAGCATTTCGCACTCTTTCCCAAAGAGTCAAACTATGAGACATAAAAATGTCAATGTAGTCAGCAACAATCATTAGATAAATCTTTGTACCTAGTGTTCTCTCTGCCCTACCACTTGTTGTACTTCTCATCTCTTTTAAACACCTTTGAACATGCCTTGAAGCAATGCGTTGTGCTGAACCCCAATTTTGTCGATCCATCCTCTCTATATCTTCAATTTTAAGCTTGTGATCATCCACTTTAAAAGTGTTATAAACCATTCTGACATGATTAAAACTTACCAACTCTTCTCCAAGGATCAAATCTCGTCGGCCACTAAACAAAGGATTGATTAGCTTTTTCCCGTTGTGTATGTAATCCTAGTCATGTAGTCCTATTACGTTGCCACCATCATGCAACCCAGATAGCCTCCACCCTTCCCAAGGGATTTGATATCGAATACCTTTTGTTGAAGAATAATCCTTCAACATAAGTTGTCTTCATCTACTATCCCCATCAGATGAATGACCAATAATAGGTCCCAAACAATTTTCCGCGTGTTTCCTCCACATAACTTCTATTTTTTCCCATTGCTTGGCAACAAAATTTGCATCGAACCTATTGCATGTTGGATGAACAACCACAACCAAACGGGGAAGCTTTTCATGTAAAGGGTTTGCAATAATGACACGTGCATAATGACCAATTACACTGTTCTTAAAAGTTTATGTAATAACATCATAGCCTGCAGCTCCCTCGCCCACAGTCACTAAGAAATGTGATTGGCATTGATGATTTTCTTTATTACCACAAAAACCAACCAAAGTATCACTTTTTGCTACCCACCTAACATATTTTTTCACAACGGTCTCATCTTCAGCAAGGAATACAGGAATCGGACCCTCTATACCATGTTTGGATTTATAAGAAGCATAAACCTTTCCAAGTGCCTCAAAAATGTACTCATGCTCCCCTGGGATATATGACAATGATTTTCTCACTTGCCTTAAAGTTGTAGATATTGAAGGACCATCTAAATTCAAGCTAATGAAGCTATGCAATCTAGGACCCCCCCATAACTTAATCATCTCATAAATGGATTTAGTGGATGCACCATACCTTCTCTCTGCTTTTGGACGTGTCAGGTTGTGAAAGATATCTTTGACAAATTCCCAAACGACATCTTTACCTTGTAATTTTCCTTGTCTATGTGCCTCACACACATCCTTGCAAAACCTAAATACATCTTTCCTTTCTGTAGATTCGAACAACTTGTCCTTTAGGGACCTTATTCTAATAGAGAGTATAGCAACCTTTGTCCTCTCCCACCAAAGAGCCCTCATTGTTGATCTATAGCTAGTATTTGTAACCCTTGCAACATTTCTGAGCTCAGTTTGAGTCAAAAAGTCTAATCTTCTCCCTTTCCCTGTATCTCGCCCATGTCTTTTAATGGGGCTCCTTGATTCACGATATAAACGCATCCTAAAGTCATCACAGTCTGGAATCAACTTACAAAACTTGCATGTCAATGATTCAAAAGGTATCCCTGTTTCAGAAGCCCTCTGACAATGAATATGCCTATATGTACCATCAATACGGCATTCTGTACCATGATAACATAGCATCCTCTTGGTATGCTTCTCTATGGCCCATAATTTCCCACCCCTTTGATCATCCATTAGGATTTTTGTGTTCAATCTCTCCCCATTTCTTTCAATATATGGATACCAATACCCCCAACATTGTAGTATCAAGGGAGATAAATGATCTACAATAATACAATAAAAGCAAATAAATTTGAAGATAAAAAATAAAATTATGTTCAATGTCATATTCAAATTAAATAAGCTTGTGAAATTAACATACCTGAAGTAGAAGGATTTGCACTTGTAGAACCCCTATGTGATAGTGGTGTTGATGATGGGACCAAGAACCTAGTCAAACTCTGTTGGGACTTATCATTGGTAGGCTTCTTGGGTCTCCCAACTATGCCAGTCCTCAACCCAATTGTATTATGTGAAGCCTCATTTGTAGTAGAAATGTGCTTGTTTGATTTCATATGTTCATTTAGAGAACTAACAATATTACCACTTGCTGGTACTAAATAAAACCATTTATTGCACCGTGTACATTCCACTTTTACTTTTCTCTTGTCCTCGTATCCTGCAAGTGTTGCTTCCACCACTTTGAACAAATTTGGATCTTGTGTCTTGTTGAAATCATGTAGTATTTTGATGGCTTTATCAATCTCAATTCGATCTCCAACCATTGATGTCTTCCTTTCTATGTTACATGAAGGAGTTTCACTACTTCCCACCCTTGAAATGTTACGTTGATGGGCCCTTGTTTTCATGTGATTGTTTTTGAAGTTGCGAAGTGTCCGTGCTGCCAAAGATATTTCCCCTGTTCCATAATCAATACCACAACTTTCACAACGTATCTTTATTTTAGATGTTCCATTTTCTGAATATACTTTAAGAGTAACCTTCTCCTCAACAAACTCTTCCATTAAACTATTCACTTTTTGTTCCCAAGATGCCAATATAGTAGAATCAACACCTATGTTTTGTTCTATCGAATCACACTCAACTTCAACTCTTGCTTGTTTATGCATAGGTTCCTCCATGTTCTCTTCGATGATTTCAACATTTGGTGTTCTTTCCATTACATTTGATTGCAACGCTTCAGTATCCAATGTGTCTAGTTTCCTCTTGATGCCTATAGGTGTTTTTGTAGCTTTCCATCTTTTCTCTTGTGTTGCATTTAAAGTATATCCTTGATTGTTGGTAAACTCAAAAGGATATCCAATGATATTATCAAGCACAATTTCTTGACGGATTTCTGCAAAAGTAGCATCTGATTGACACCTAACTGTGCCAAGGGTAGAATGTTATTCACCAGTTACAATTACAAAGTCAAAATCATTGTCTGGATTCATCTGTATTTCCATCCACATGTACCTTTTAGTTAGATAAAAATGGATAAATATATAGAATTTTTTTTCAAAAGATTGTATATAACATACATTTGTCAAAGTGGTGTTGAAACATTCAAACTAAAATTGAATTTATATAGAAGGAAATTCATTGAACTAGAAAATTGAGAAATATTTGGTTTATTCAGGTTTATTCAATAGACAATTAATTGCCTCTTGTAGATATTAAATAACATTCCCAATAGACCCACTAGGAATTCAAAAAATGGGTGGGCCATAATAGTTCCATTCATTGGATATGCATGCCCCACTATGCCATCACACAAGCCTTACATAGGGAATCTTTTCCCCATAGGCATGATATGATTTCCTTTTCGAGACTCGTAATACAACGAGGAGGTGACTCATAAATGAAGGGTGGGGCTTCATAGTGGAGAATGGGATCTGATGAACCCATATTAGGCACTAGGGGAAGGACCTTTGATGTGCGGGGGGACCTTCATGATTTTATGTAAAAAGGTCAACACCAAAATTTTCCGCAACAAATCGAAATCGCAATAGGTCATGTGTAGGTATTTTTTTATGCATAAAGTATTCCACGTTTAGAGAACATGGATTCTTCCACAACAAATGAATCTCATTTCTCTATCTATATAAGATTAAAATTAATCCAAAATTAGAGTCGATTCTAAGGGCGTGGATTTGGGATGTTTTCCATGGTGTTGGTCAATATACCACTTTGCAATAGTGCTAGTTAGGGTCATCTCGAATAGGTGTAGCCTAATAGAATCATCAACGATGTTGTTTGGTGAGCACCATAGGTGAAACGACATGATATGATTTTAGGGGTCTTCTCCAGCCTTCCCGTCAAAGTTTGGGATGTATGACGAGAGTTCGATAGGCATAGGGGGGAATTTGGATCATGTTGGATCAAATCATTGGTCAATCTCATTAAATCAAGGAGGTTGAGGCTAACCATAACTGGAAAGCTCGCATTTGGGCAAAGCTTGTCCTCATGGTTTCCATCTAAAATATTTGGGGTTTATAAAATATGTTTCATGATTCAGGATTTCCTTTTACCACATTTTGGTCAAAAGGTTGACAAAAGATAATACATCAAAGGCAACTTGAGATAACCTTATAAAAAACAATCAATTCCAACTATTGCCAATGTACAATCCATACTACATTTAACCAACTACCCACTCTACTTTCTTCAAGTTCTTAAGTTCTTTACAAGGTCATCTTTGTCAAAAATAATATTTATAAAGTGTTCTAGATGGAGTGAATACTATATGTAAATATGCATTTGTATTATTTATGTCAAAAGTACCACTATAGTCAAAATATAATATTTATAATGTTCTATATGAAAGAAATCAGAACTTAGTACTAGGTACTTGAATATTTTTAATAACAATATGCAGGTGTATTATTCATGTCAAGTACAACCGTAGTCACAATATAATATTTACATTGTTCTAGATGAAGGAAATCACAACTTAGTACTACGTACTTGAATATTATTATTGATTTGTTTTTCTTTTTTCAAGCAAGAAATATTTAATATTCTAACAACAAAATAATCAATTTTAATATTTAACTTTGAAATTTCAAAAATATTTATAACTATTTTTTTTAGTACATTTGAAATTTATCCTCTCTTTTAGTCAGCAATTTTTTTCTGAATTCCATACACAAACCAATGCTTAACCCTAAAAAATAACAAGCCAAAGCTCTTATTTCGACTTTCTTACGACAGGTACACTACCTTCCTTCCATTGGAGGATTCTTGGCCGACCTGTGTGCGCAGCGTGAATGTTGACAAATGTGCACACATTTAACGACTTTATTGTTTCAAATCTTCTTGCGGCTGCCATGATTGCAGACTACATGTTCTTCTATTTCAAACTACATGTTTTTCTTTGTGAAAACGAGTACAATGTTATAGTTTATTTGACATATTGATTATGCATTTATGGGGGTCTGTTTATTTTAACTTTCAGTATACAAAAGTAAGACAAACAATACTCCAATTGAAATTTAACGCTACTGAATGAAAGCCTCTTTATATATTTGCGCTCTGTAGGCTGTAAGGATCTTGTAGTCAACAACATATTGTTTATAAATACCCATTTAGTTGGCACAGATCTACCGCTCAAATGTAATTTTTTCGATAGATTATAACTAGTGAATCAAAACACTGAAATTGATTGTATTTGTTTAAATTCTGTAAAGTTGGGAAGGAAAGTTTTAACATTAAAGAAAATAGCTTGAATTTGTAAATTTATGTCGAATTGAATTTCAGTTTTTGTTTTTTTTTTAACTTTGGAATGAATTTTTCATTCTTAAATGAATATGAAGTTGACTATATTTGTTTTAGTTTTTAAGAAAAATTGGAAAACTCTGAAAGAAAAAATAAAATAAAATGTAGAAGTTTTTTTGTTGGATAAAAGAACATTACAATTAACACTCTTTTGATTTTATTCCATAAGCGTCTATGTCTATCCTGGAGATTTTGAATTATGACCAAATATGAATTTTGACTAATCAAGCAAAATGTTTATTCGTTCCAGGATCACAGTCCCGAAAATGGATGAGAATTACAACTGCAAGCAAAATGGGGATGAGAATCACAACTAGAAGCGCGAACATTCTGTCAACTACTTTTGAGACAGGAACGTAGAAGATTGGACTAAAATGTTGATGCTTTTTTTTATGTTTGCATGTGTTCCATACACACAGAGCCTAAATAGACTACTGCAATTGTGTTTTAAAACAATTTCCCCTGTAGCCTTGATTATTATACTCAAAATTAAGGCAAGATCTGTCAAAAGATAAGGCTACGTCAGGTCCTGGAAGATGACGGCCTTCCAAAAACTTAACTTTGGGAGCGATGAGATCTTGGAATTCATAAAAGAAGAGAACATCATCGGCAAAGGAGGAGCCAGAGTTGTGTATAGAGACATCATGCCCAGTGGCTAACAAGTTGCAGTAAAGAAACTTGCGGGGTACAAGTTCTTGGTGATTTTGGTAGCATAGGTATGCCCCTCATATCACAGCGGGTCAGCTGTAAGTTTTTATAAGCAATATTTCCAAAAATGAAAGTTTGCCCATGCAACTGGAAGAAAAACAGAACAAAAAAATCTGCACTATTGAAAAACGTGATCAATTCAATAAACTAATGTTTTAAGCCAAAACTCATAAAGACATAGAACTACACTATGAACGGAAAATCTCTTAAAAGGCTATGCCCTTTCGAATTAGAAACCCACCTTCTGAACCATATCATAGGGGACACTATGACACTCAAAAATGGGAAAGATGAAGCTAAAAACTTTGACTTAAACTGTAGATGTTGATTCGAGTGGAGGCTACTGTATAATGGGAACTTAAGACGACATTAAAATTAAGAATAGTATTCAGAACTCCTGCGAATGATCTCTACAACAAACCCAGATAAGCAGCGGCATCCAGAAATCAATGGCAGACATTACTATAGTTCTGAATGACAGATTGCAGTGGCAGACAAAGACACAAACATTATTATAATTCTGAATCACAGGTTACAGTGATAGACAGTGGGGAGAAAGAAAAAATTGGGTGCAGGGAACATCTAATGAGGAGAGGAATTAATTTTTTAAAATAGCTAAGAAGAGGGTAATAGAACAGGAGCAATTGCAAATGCTTACCTTTTATGGGTGATGAAAACTGGTAGAACTTGAAATTCCTCTCGACAGAACCAGAACAGGGAAACCTCTTTTCACTGGTCTCCAACCTCCTCTTAGTGCCCAAACTCACCAGACATCGGAGATAGGAGTCGTGCAGCTACACATTAATATCAAATTAAAACTGTCAGTACCTACACATTAATTTCGGGATGTAGAGACATCTGGAGATGAAAAACGTATTGCAAAACTATTACCTGCGAGAGAGTGTTCTTTTTTGTATTTTGCAAGTTAAAATCATCAGTTCACGAATAATTTCGTAAATTAAAAACATGAACCTCAGTCCTCCTCCATCCTAAAATACATGCAGAGGAAGTGAACTATGTGTATGCTAGAGTTGGCATCGTATTCCATATCGGAGATGGTATTCCTTCTGTGTTGAGTCCTCGCAGAGGAAGAAACCCAATAATCAATTGGCGCATTTGTAAAAGAAGAGCAAGAAATTTACAATATTTTTTGAACATCGAGGTCAAGGCCTTTATGGTTTAGGTACTGTAGTTACAGATGGCGAACTATGGAACTTGCGTGGGATAAAATACCAATAATCCCATTAAAAAATATTTGTCAGTCCACCTAAACCCTGTACTGGTTAATCAATGCTCCAGTTGTAATGTTTAGTGGTGTTGGTGCCAAATTATTGTAGGTTTACTATGTGGTGACCTAACTCACAACGAGAATTTAGGGTTTATCATTCAACGACCCAGATCTATTGTGATCGACGAGCAAGAAGGTGACATCCTGATGCTTTCAGAATCGGGCAACCATAACATAAATACCTCATTTATTGTAACAGCTACGACAATTCCAACGCTGCATGCCAAGGAGTCAATCCCATGTACAGTTCGGAGGAGAGCTGCTTGTTCACTACGCATAGTTCGATTTCGTGAGTCACATTTTAACCAGGCTTCACGTGGTTTGACAACGTGGATAGACAGTGTTACACTCCACTAAAGAGTTGGTTCAGAACCATTAATGTTTGGACGAGACACCATCAACCTGTCAGATCGATGCAGCAGCGACATTAAGAACCGTCACTTCCTTTTTTTTCCAGCAGAAGAACCGTCACTTCCTTACCAGATTGATGCAGCAGCGACTTTGGTAATATTATCAAGTAAAAACCAAATGTTTTTTCAAAATACAATGAATGACTAAGAAGACGAGTATAGAGGGAAGCACATTCCCCAAGTATGCAACAGAGTATAATTAATAAGTTGTATGGGCATTGTATGGTCCCAATAACAAATCTCAACCAGATGGAGAACCCATAGTGCCTCCAAAAAGGCTAAGGTAAGGTATGCCTATGACCGAGAAGATGGGTAGATGCACCTATTGTGCTCATGGAGTATGGAAGGGGCTAGACGAGATACACATCGAAGTCACCGAGTGAGTCAAAACACCCGTGGAAGAAGATGGGACCCTAGACAATGTACACGTTGCAGGAGCACCTTGTTTGAATCCACATCAGGAGTAAATGCATGGATATGTTGTGGATCAGGTCAAGACAAGAGATTTGGCATATTAACCCCATTAGATTTATGCATTTAAAACAATATGACAAAGACATGTGCTACATGGAACAATTATTAACCCCAACATTGAAACCATTGATCTGAATACTATGCAAACGTTTCGACATAATGTTTTCCCATTACAACCTTCTATTTAGGAGTTGTTTAAGAGTTTGAAGGAGTGGTTATAAAGTTATACACACACTCGACCATATACTTATATACAAAATCGAATTGACTAAACAATGGGTACCAATGTCAAAGCCTAAGCCTTAGGATGGTATCGTAGACCATGACAAATAATTAGGGGTAAAATTAATACCCAATGGTCACTGTGATGACTCTGTTAGTATTTGGATATATGTACACCCATATAATAGTAGTGCAACTTTTCCTACATAGCAGGTTATGGGTTTTAATGGCATACTCTTGTATAAGTACTCATAGGAATAATACTTCAAGGTTAAGTAATTGTCCTATTTGGTTATCGTCGTCACAAGTAATGACATAGGAGACTATTCTTAACTAATGTAAAGAATGTTGAATAGGGATATAGAACTTTGTAAGTAAGCCATATTTCTATCAACGACAAGAGTAATTCAGATAAAATATTATAGAATAGAAAGTATTGTTTATTTGTTATTTTAGCAAATTTGGGTATGTTGCATATGGTTTCATAGTTGCAGTTATAGAACTTAGGCCTATATGGGTATGTTGTTTATTTGTTATTACAACTACAAACAAATTAGTGTTGTAATCATTTTTATGGAGGTAAGACACATCATTGTCTTAAAGCATCATTAGTTAAAAGGACATAGTAGTTAAATTGTTATATACATTAATGACTTTATTATTTAATATTGCCTTAACAAGCATTTATTACTTCCGCAATCACAATTTTAACATTTAATGCAGGTATTTTTTTTTTAAATTTTTATGAAATTATCGGGATGTTACATTGCTCAAGGACAATAATCCAAAGAGACTTCCATCGATATTATCATTGGTACACTATTATCAAATTTATTCAAAACTTAGGATCATAAGCAATATCAAATAAAAATGGAAGGTCCTTAAGTCTTAGGTGGGTATGAATTGAGCCCGTGATTTGGACGTATGAATCCATCCCACGATTTGGAGGTTATTCCTCAACACTCCCAAATAAAATAACCCCCAATATTTATATTACTATGTCAAATAAAAAAAACCCCTTGACCCCTTAATACGGGGCAATATATTTTTGAGGTTTTTAAGAGTATTCAACCCCCCAATATGAATGGACGTGATATGATATTGCCTCACTAGTGAACCCCCCGTGATGACATATTTAGACACATCAATATTATTGATGTGGTTGTTGCTAGTAATAGGTGGATGCGTAGACATATCTCCAAAGTATTAATAAAATAATATTGTTTAACTAATTATAATAATATTTGTATATTATATTCATTAATATAATATCATTCAAATACAATATAATATTATAACTTAGTTAAAATAATTAATATATTAATATATTGATGGTATATAGCCATTTTCAAAACTAAAGTATTAAATATCTCCAAAATATTAATAAATTAAGATTGTTTAATTAATTATAATATAATTTAACTAATTAAAAATAATATCACTTAATTATAATATAATATTATACTATTATATATGAATATTATATTTAATTAAAATACGATAACAAAAGTAAAAATAAAATAAAATAAAGGTCGGCGGAGGCGGCGTAGTGGTAAAGCGGTCTTGTAACGATAGTCGAGTATTTTGCTCAAACCCAAGCGAGGATGGGGCTCGCAGGTGAGATTTGCAGCCAAGGCCAAGCCCGCTCAGGTTTTACCCGGATGCGGGTGTCATGGTAAACAGGGCCCGTGGCAAGCACATGACTTTCCAGCATACGAGACCGACCCGTGGAAGGAGAGTTGATGGGAGTTTAATGTATCGTGGGGATTACACCCCAACGGATTCAATTCAATAGCCTTCTTGTCGCGTCGGTCAACCTAGTTCAGTCCTCTAAGTACCACCACCATGCTGCTCATGCGTGTGGCTCTAATGGCCTCCTACGGGCATAGGTTTAAGATGTTGCAAGGGGTCACTAGGGTATGTTCAAGCCATTTGGTTGTGCGACTCCAGCTAGAATTTATGTGCTCCTTGATGCTTTGCCTCCATCCCCGAACTCAATTTCTGGTAGGGGTCCCTAGCGCTTTGCTACCATGTTGAGACAGAGAGGGAAGTCACGCAGATGAAGAGCTAGTCGCACCGTCAATAACCAGTACTGGGTTGCTATTGATGGATATGAGGAGGGGGTCTCCATCCCAGTTCGGCTACTCGTTGAAAACTGGGAATCCCGCCTGCTAGCCGACCACCACTCTTCTGGGAAGAATGAGGGCTGCATCAACCATTACTGACTCTTCAAGAATATGATGGGCCCTCATGGAGGACACTAAGGCCAACTGGGACAAGGATAGAAACACAACTCAGACCATGAAGGCTCACTTGGCTCAAATGGAAGGTCTGGTAGGAAATTTGGAGACCACCTTCATGGGCCAAACTTATGCTGGCGAAAGCCATGCCGGAGGGAGCCATGATGGAGGGAGCCATGTTGGTGGCAGCCACGCCGGTGGTAGCCATGTAGGTGGCATCCATGCCGGTGGTAGCAGCATGGATGCAGTGGAAGGCCTAGGTAGAATTCTGCAACTGCAGGGGGATGTGACACTGATCCAGTGATCTCAGAACCGCATGGAAAGGAGCTAGCGGTGAACACCTTCCCCATCCCTTCCACAATTGGACAGATGTCAGTTAAAAGAGTTCATGGTGAAAATGAGAAGATTGTTCTTCCCTGGTGCAAGGTAGAACCCTAGCCAGTCAAGCAGTCGGATAAGAACGTGATGAGGAGGACAATTTCAGCTGTCCGATTCTTGAAGAGATCCCTCCCAATGAAACTACAACAAGTTAATAATGTTCCGGAGGCAAATTGCGACTTTCAGTATTTTTGTTATAATTTGCTCATAAATTTTGTATATTTCAGTTGTTTTTATATGAGCTTGTATAGACTCTGTTCCTCCCCTGAACATACTGACTCTCCCTGCCCTGAGCAGAGGTCTGGTAACTATGGTTTCAGCCACTTTGATCTTTTTGTTTTTCTGGGTTGGTGGTTCGATATTCTTAGACCACCAAAGACATCTCCTCCCTATGTATTTTTTATTTCCACTATTTAATAGAACTTTGAAGCTTACAATAATAATAATAATAATAATAATAAGTTAATTCAAAATATTATTATTTAATTATAATATTATAGTATAGTATAAAAAATTATTATATTGATAGCACATAGAGATATTAATATGGTTTTATCTATTTTGATGATTATCTCGATTTGCTTATGTCAACCTATTATGTTATTTAATTGTTCTGTCACATTGCGGCGTTCATCAAGGAGTATGTCATATTTTGGGATTCCTCAATATTGTGGTGTACTTCAAAGAATATGTTGTGACAAAAGACAAAACCTTCCATAATTATGAGTGATATAACGTTTACATACACATATAGGACAATGTATATTTCAAAATTATAATAATAATTTTTTGGTATTTAATGCATATAAAACAAAAGTGATGAATACTATGGGTAGAAAATGGTTGTCATAGCGTAATAATATTATCAAATACATGAAAAAATATGCAACATGAAATAGGAGAGGCCAATGTATTCCTTATAAAAAATTGGTAAAGTGGAAACAATGAAAGAGTAATTATTGAAGAACACATGAAAACAAAGCAACTTAGAGAAGTCATTGTTCGAAATAGTTCTACATCTTTGGACCTAGCATGCACTAGCATATCTCTCTTAACGCTCTAGAAAGTAGTACAAAGCAATGAGATGAAAATTAACGAAGAGATGGTTACTATATACAGAGGAAATATGAAAGAACAATAACATAAACACATGAATCAGAGTCATAATCCAATAACCATTCCAAGTTCATTTCCTTACATCTTAATTAAGTGGCTTCAAGTGAACTTGAGCTTATCTTAATGGTCAAATATTAAAGTCAATTATGAGCACACCACCATGAGTCCCAATGATGTACTCATTTCTAGTATATTATGCCTAGTTTTCTTTAAAAGTTAAAATAAAGAAAACCCAATGATGTGCTCATTTGTAGTATCTAATGTCTAATCTTTCTTAAAAAACTTTAAAAAGGGACATGTAGTTCATGTTTTTAACTCTTCAAGCAATAATATATAATGATAAAATGTTCAAATAAAATAATGGTGAAGATAAAATCTATCATAAAAAAAAGATATTGAAATTTGGAGTCATGTTTGATTTGCTAATATGAAAATTTTATGTTATACTAATATTAATATTAAAATTTTAGATATTTTTATGATTTTCTTTTATAAAGATGATGTTTGAGTTAGTACTAATATTACTATTTAACTTGAACACAATGGTGAACCATTTTAATCAATCTTAATTAATAATATTTAATTAATAACATTATTTACTAAAATTGAAATATATATATATATATATATATATAATTTTTTATTACCATTTCATTTTACATTTTATATATAATATTAATGTAATGAGCACTACTATTTAATTCATGTTGGCATTACAAACTATTCTATTAACATATACTTTCCTATTTTTATTTATCTTCTCCCTTATATGTTATTGGGAATATATACACTTGAAATATTTTGGGTGTTGATTTATTCAATATTGTAAACATAAAAATATAACTCCTTCAAAAATACATTGCATACATTGGAAAATATATTTTATATACATCAATAAATGTACATTATATATATGGGAAAGAAAAGAATGAGACATCATATCATATAATATATGTTGTGAAGCAAGAACAAGACTAATATATAAAGAAAACGCCAATTTTTTAGTTTAAAATAAATCTTAATCATTTTTTTCAAACAAATAAGTGTGGACAAAAACAAATCTAAATTTAATATAAATTATATTATTTTTATGTTAAAAATAAAATATTACAATAAATGTTGTAGTGCCAAATCAACTTTTATTTGTTAGTGAAGTATAGTCTCTTGAAACCAGTTTGCCAATATATAATGCTAGGGAGATATGTGTAGTATCAATTAAATAAATATTAATTGATAAAATATTATTAAACATTGGTTATACACAACTCACAAAATATGCCTTGTTTAATCTTCAAAAGACTCATAGAATAACAATACTTGCACAACTTTATGCTTTAAAAAACAATAGTACAACCCACATTTGGAAGTACCCATAGTGTTATCAAATTCATGGTCAATACAATGAGGTTAATCTCGATCCTAAGTTACTTGAGTTCATTTTTGTGATAAAAAAAGTTTGACAATGCAAAAAAAACCATTATAAAATTCATTAATTCATTAGATTTAATTTGTAAAATTAAGTAAATTTTATTATAGCCTCATAAGTTTTAAAAGAAACACAATTATAAGAGTTTTTTTAACTCATATTTGACCCAACATGTCAAATAAAAAATCAACACTAAAAAATGTTAAGCTATTGTTTTTAACTCAAATTCGACTCAACATGTCAAATAAAAATTCAACACCGAAAAATGTTAAGCTGCCGTATGTGTGTTTTTTTGTTTTTATATGCATGTAAGGCTAAAAAAAAATATTAATCTTAATTTATTTTAATTAAATTTAGTGGAAAAATCCCCGGCTTATTAAATTCACAACTATTTGAAATTCAACAACATATGGAATGGAACATGGTGACTAAGCATGAACAAATTTTTTTGAATGGGCATGTCATGATAGGCTACTTGTCACAACTCAGTCCCCTGCATAGCCTAAATCTAATCCAGATCATCATAAACGTTATACACCATTGAGGTGACCAAAATATATTAGATATTTGAACTTAAAAAAGGAAAACATGAATGAATAGTATCGTGTAATTTTGAATGCCTTATTTGTATTTATACTTAAAAAGTCAACACGCATGTAAAATATTACCATGCCTTGTTTGCAGAATGTTGAAATTTTGACCCTCTCTGTTGGACCAAATACTCCACATTCAAGTAGTGAAAGCGCTACACTTCTCAATCCTTTTGATGTCGCCCTTTTTTCTGTCGTCAAAGCTTGTAGCAAGATCTGGAGGAAACAGTGGTACATTTCCCAAAACAATCGTATCATTTAGTCCATGGATAACTTTTGTGGCAGCTAGTATAGATGATCGGAGCATTTAGTCCATGGATAACTTTTGTGGCAGCTAGTATAGATGATAGGATGGCATGGGTGCGTTTTTGGATGGCATGGTCCTCAATCTTACAGTAGAGGTTTGATTTTCCTGATTGATTCTGGTTTGATTTGCTTGATTGATTCTTGTATCTCGATAACTCTGATTGTACCAGAAGCAGATTAAAATGTAGCTAAATGTTATTGTGATGGAATTATTAAATTCGTATTTAACCAATTACTTTTTCATTACAGGTATAATCAGGTCTGACAAATTTTACAGAGCAGAGAGGTCCAGTCTTTGGTTTCTAGGTGCAAGATTAATTCCTTCGCTGCAATTGATTTTCTTCTGACGAAAAAATGGGTGGTGTGGGAGACGAAGAACTGGAGCGTAAAGTCTGTTTAGCAGGGAAACGGTTGGAACAGCCAACTAGCTCCAAGACTGAACTACTTCAAGCTTTAGATCAGAATGTGGAGACCTATTTATTTTTTGTGAACACGTTGTCTCCTGGATCAATCTTTTGTGCAATGCTTGCATCAATGAATTCATTGATAAATCCAGAACTTATGAGTCACCCAGACGAAGATGTGACGCTGTTGGTCATCAGTTACCTCAGCGAAATCACCAAAATAGCATTGCCCGGCCAACGGTACTACGAGGATACGTTGAGAGAAATATTTGAGCTCATTAATTGTAAATAACAGTGACAGTATGAGCCCTGGTTGTGGTTGGTGTGCTTCAATTAGACGTTATTGCATAGGGTGGTTGATGGCATACACGATCTCTATCAATTAGGACAAAACTGAAAAACAGAGAAAACCTGAAGTTTGTGTGCGAGCATCCATTGATTTATACAAGCTCACCAGAGATACAAGGTAATTGGAGCAACAAAAACATTGAATCTATGATATTTTTCTTGTTAATTTCCTTTGCGAGTTGCTAATTATGTTCTTAGAAGGGCTGGAAGGTAATATAGGTTCCAGATCGTCGATTTGCATTGAGTTTGGGAAGCACTTGTTGAATAAATCAATTTTGATCATGTGTGAATTAAGGTAGGTGGACAATTTAATTTTCCCAACTCTCGCTCCTGGATTTGCAGCTACCTTAATCTCTGAGTACTAGACATGGGAGAGTGCTCGAAGTTACAGAATTTTGGGTTTACAAGCACATAGACCAATAGTGATTGATGACATTGATGGTAGCATTATATTCAGAATCTTCAAATATGGTTTTATTTTATATTTTATGTAACACCTTTAAATGGTTGTAAAATTTTTATTGCAATATTCTTTCTAGTGAAGCAAAAGCATAACGTGAAGCGGAAGCATATCGAATTCAATATTCTATTCCACTCGCCCCTCACCCTCATTCTTTGGGTGAGCTGCTTAACGGCTCCTTCCTCTCCCTTATGGTTTTCGCATTTCCACCCTTGCTTTCCCGATGGTAGCATAACATCCGACCGAGTGCTACTATTTATGAGGATGGCGTATTAGGCCCAACCAGGTGTGTATTAGTGCCTAGCCCAGCTATTATTATCCCTCTAGTCGATGAAGAGGTTATTGAACAGAGATTAAACTACTTCATCTGCCACACTACTAGCTAGAAATAAAAAGGGTTGGTGTTAGACCAAAATGATGAATGAAATTAAATTTGATTTCTGTGGTAGCTTAATTTTATACTCAGATGAGACAAATGAGACAATGCTATTATTTTTATTATTGTATAGTAGAGATGTAGAGATTTATTAGGTATTGAACAGAACACTTTTCCTATCAAGTTAGGAAAAGTACTTTACTAAACTGCCCTCATGCCTTGATAGAAGTTGTTGCCCTTGAAGAACCCAGCTTATGTACAAGAACCCTAGGGATACATGATTCTAAGGTTATTATTGAGAACCATATTAAATGGTAGTATTGTCTTATTCCTACAAACATAACTCTATTCCTGATGAGCTCATTTTAAGTGAAGAAAACTTTTATTCTACACAGGGCGAGCTTGTCATGGCCATAAAACAGAATGGATTATGCATCAATACCCCTCTAGATGACAAGGAAAAACTATAGGCAAATGCAAGTGCCAGCGCCCAATTCATAATTTAAATAAATTATTTTTATTACTGGGCATTAATTTATTATTACACTCTTAATTATATAATTCTTAAAATTTAAATAAATCAACTTAAATTTATCTTAATTTTAAATTTTTTATTTTAACTAAAAATATCTTATATTATTTGAAATTTCTTCTATTTACATACAAAAAGTATTCAGAAAAGTTATATATACAACATTATTAAGTTATTATAATGGATTTTATTTATGTTTACTATTATTTTAATGGATTTTATTTATGTTTACTATTATTTTATCATGCATCTTAAATGTAAATCAAAGATAATTTAATATTGTGAGGGATAATTTTAACAAATAAAGAAAGGAATTAATCTTTAGCGATTTATTTATTATAGATAGATATAAAATATTTGTAGATTAATGTTGTTTAAAAACTATAAGTTTATAAAATTTATTAGTAAAAAATATAATCAACCATATTACAATAAAGTTAAATATATAATCAATCATGATTAATAAAATTTATTCATATTTTTAAACCATATTAATCTTAATCTTAATCTTAACATTGATATCAATGTTAACATTATCATTATTCTAATCTTAATATTATTAATTTTTTAAATATTTATACTTACAAGGATAACATGAAAGTTAAGATTAAAATTAATGGTACCGTTAACATTAATGTTAATTTAATGTTAACATTAATTAGCATTGTCAAACTTTGTCAAGATGAGCCATTGTTAAACATGCTCAACTTTCATTAATCCAACTTTCGTCAATCATGGTACACCTAAGTTATGAATATAATCCTAAACCTTATTAATGTGACCATAAACTTCATGATCTTCCTTGCACATTGTAAGCATACAAGTAATCATACAAGTGGTTGTTATATTTCATGATAATATTAAAAATCATGCATACATAAGCTAGGTTCACCAAAGTTAAAAAGATAAACATCCACGGCACACCAAACTTAGCTTTACAATCAACCATGCTACACCCAAGTTAAATATATAGTCATTCATAAAACACCATAAGCAACCACAAGGAAATGAACCCACTTAAATATATAATGGAACATAATACACAAAAGTTATCCAAATTTATCCAATGTCACCCACAATTTTATAACCAAAGTCAACCTAACCTAGTTTTGATTTCATCAAATTCAACAAAGTATAATCATAGTAAACCAAATTCAATCATGGTAGAGCTAAGTTGCAAATATAATCAACTAAACCTTAACAATGTGACCCAAAAAATAGTGATTTTGCTTACACATAGTAACCATAAAAGTGTTTGTTATATTTGATGTTAATATGTAAAGTCATGCATACATAACCAAGTGAACCAACATTTTGTGCCCTTCAACTCTTACCATGCTATACATTGGTCAACAATGGATTAAAGTCAACAATTGATTAAAGTGAACAAAGGATTAAACTCAACATGGTATAAAGTCAACATTCATTACATTCAACCTTGATTAAAATTAACCTGCATTAAATCCAACATGGATTAAAGCCAACATGCTTAAAGTCAACTATGGATTAAAGTTACAATGGTTCAACTATGGATTAAATTCAACTATAGATTACAGTACATCAACGTCACCAATGAAGCAAGCCATATTAACTAATATTGAATTCTACCTTGGATTGAAGTCTACCTTGGATTAAAGTCAACCTTGGATTGAATTTAGCAATATTAATATTGTTAATGGACTGAGGTCAACCACAAATTGAAGTCAACCTTGGATTGAAGTCAACCATGGATTGAAGTCAAGCTTTCTTAAAATTTTACCATGGAGTGAAGTCAAATATGGATTCAAGTCAACCTTGGCTTGAAGTCAACAATGGATTGAAGTCCACTTTGCTTAAATATCAACTATGGATTGAAGTCAACTATGGAAAGAAGGGAACCAAGGAATGAATTCAAGCATTGGATTGGATTCAACCATGGATTGAAGTCAACCTTCGATTGTAATCAACCTTGGATTGAAGTCATCCTTGCTTAAAAGTCAACCATGGATTAAAGTCAACATTGATTAAAAGTCACCTACGGATTGAAGTCAACTATGGGTCAATGTCAATCAATCACTTGTAAAAGTATGGTTGTGGATTGAAGTCCACCATGGTTCAAAGTCAAGCTTGGATTGACCTTCTTCAACATTTTCCTATGGTTGACCAAGGTAGAGTTAACCGGGGTAAACCAAAGTCAATTATGGCCAACCAAAGTCAACCAAATTTAACTAAAGTCAACCGCATTCAATCGTGGTTACCCATACTCTACCATGATCGACCAAAGTCAACTATACTCAATGAAAGTCAACATAGTGAACTATGCTCTACGAAAGTCAACCTAAGTAAACCATGGTCAGCGATGGTTAACCAAAGTCAACAATGGATGACCAGGTCAACCATGGTAAACAATACTCAATCATAGTCAATTAGCCAACCAAACTCAACCATAGTCAAACAAAGTTATCTATTTTAAATTACAACAAAATAAAGTCAACCATAGTCAACAATAGTCAACCATAGTCAATTAGTAAACCCAAGTTAACCATAGTAAAAAAAAGTTACCAAAGTGAATCATGCTCAACCATAGTAAACCAATGTTAACTATGGCCAGCTAAAGTCAACCATAGTCAAACATGGTCAACCATGGTTAACCAACGTAAACCAAAGTCAATTATGGCCACCCAAAGTCAACCATAGTTGAACATGGTCAAGCATAGTCAACCATGGTCAACCACAAATAACTGTAGCCAACCTTGGTCAACCATTGTCAACCATATGGAAAATTCAAACGAGGTCAACCAATCATCAATCATGGAAAAACAAGGTTAACCATGATCAACCAAAGTTAATTGTGGCCATCCAAAGTCAACCACATCTAACCATGGTCGCAAAAGTCAACCATGGTAAATTAATCAACCAAGGTCTACCATGTTCAAGCAAAAGTCAAGCATGGTAAACCAAATTTAATGAAATTCAATCATGGTTTACCAAATTCAACCATGGTCAATTATGGTCATTTTTAGTTAACGATGATCAACAATTGTCAACCAAAGTCAACTAGTAAACAACCATCGTTAACTATGTTCAACTAAAGTTAGCCATAGTCTAACAAAGTCAACCATATTCAACCAAATTCAAAAACAGTAAAACAATAATGGAATTATAATCAACCAAAGTCAACCATATCCAATCAAAGTCAACATAGTGAATCATGATCTATGAAACTCATTGCTTTGTACATTTCCTTCGAAATCAAAGTTATTCCTATATATTGTTTCTGTATGTGTTCAATAGAAATTCCAATTCCAAAATATTTAACTTTTTTTGTTATTATTTTTCTTCATTGTATATCCAATTCCAAAATATTTAACTTTTTTTGTTATTATTTTTCTTCATTGTATACATTATATGTTTTTTACCTCCATGCTTTGATAATATCAAATATATTTACAAATGTCATTTCACATCTTACATTGATAAATAGTTTCCCCATATTTTCCATAAATATTACTGTTTTTTATTATTAATTATTTCATGATTATAATTATTTTCTTTTCAGGATTAAATTAATTTACATTTTTTTTCCCAAGAAAAAAACGTAATTTTATTCATCAGAGGTGAAAAATTACATTCTGTATATGCGTATAGCATGTGTTCATCCATTGCAGGACGTTACATTAGTAGCAAAAAAGTTTCAGTTTTGCAGTCCAATGAGTTCATCAAAAACCATTATATGGCCAATAGGTACAGTATAAAATCCACATATCAAAATATGGCATAAGAACAAATATAAAAAAAAAAGAAACAGTTGGATCCCCGATCCTCCTGTTTTCCAAAAAAGTACCATAAACTAAAGAGTATGAAAGGGCGCAGCCTTTCTAGAGTATCCAAAAATAAAAACCCATCCATAGTATATAGTGCCATCAACAGAAAAAAAACTGTTCCAGCAGCTAATCCTGTAAAACTGTGTCCATAAAAGTTCGATGATAAAATGCATAGTCAGTCCCATCACGATGTTCAATCACTTTCCACAGCCCCACTGCCATTTCCCTGCCAGCCTTAGCAGCCTGGTCTGCCTCCTGGTTGTTCTCCCTGTATATATGTCTGCAAGAAATATGTAAGAAGAGCATCTTCAATTCCATAATATTCTGTAGAATATTATCAAGTCTAATATCCCTGCATAGTTGTGTACCAGATGTCCAATTCGTGACATTCATAGAATCACCATACACATTTAGCTGTTGACAATCAACCTCCCTAGCAAACAATAGAAGCAGCATAAGGCTCATTAATTCAGCATAATTGTTTCCACCCTCCCCCAATCCCCAGTACATGTGGTAAGAGTGGGTACGTGATAAATGTAGGATCGCCCCACCCCCACATTTGTGTTCAGAAGAATACCCATCATAGAAACCCCAAGGTATGGAGTCATCAATCTCAAGTGCAAGGACTTCTCGTTGTTTAGCAGTTTTGATGTGATGTGGATAGGCCTTTAAAAAACCACAGATCTGTACCGCAGAGATCACCGGAGTACAGGGTTTATCATTGAAAACCATTCTATTCCGTGCCAACCAGATTCCCCATGCCACCAGTAAAGGAAGATTTCTGTAGCACAAGCCAATAGGGTCCCTAAACCATTGTGACCATGCAGCTAGAATTGAATCCCCATCCCAATTAAACATAGTGTTAGTCAGTCGGGAGCACTCCGCCCAAACCTGCACCATGTATGGGCAGCACAGGAATAAATGATGACATGTTTCCTCACTTGCTTTGCACAGAGTGCACCACCCCGGTCTCGTCCTATTCTTGCGTTGTAAAAAATCCTAGGTAGGGATGGAGTCATTAAGAACGCACCACATGAAGATACGATGTTTCAATGGGCAGTTAATCCTCCAAAGAAATCTCCACCACCCCACCAAAGCACGAGGATTATTGAAGTGACATAAGCTTATGTAGCCATTCCTAGGTGTGTACATTCCATTTGGTGCCCCCTCCCATACCAGAGCGTCCTCCCTGTTACGGATGTGCACATGTGAGTAATTGAGTGCATGGTAATATGTTCTCAATTCTCCCTGTTTCTCCACAGAGAGTGCCAAAGTATCTGCCCCGATCCACGACTGATTCCAAGGGTTGGTTCTCTCATAAACAGCTAGCTGGGATAAGTAAGTGATGCCAATTTCACGCAGGGATATAATCAATTCATCGGATAAGATATGTCTACCAGCACTCCCATACCAGGGATCTTCCCCAACCCGAAGAGCCATTCCATTCCCAATATTCCAGGTAAGAAGATCACCAATCACCGAAAAAGAATTGATAACAGCTTTCCATATAACAGAGCAACCAGAATGAGTCTTATTCGTAGCCCTTACCCAGTCCATTAAAGAAACAGGGAAGATATACTTATGTGTGACAACTCGAGTCCAAAGGCTTTCAGTTTTCAGCAGTCTCCAGGCCCCTTTCGCCGCCAGTGCACTTGAGAAGAGATGTATGTTCTTTAGACCCCAACCCCCTAAGGCTTTTGGGATTGCGATTTTCTGCCACCGAACCCAAGGTGAGACAAATTCTCCCTTCCCACTCCATAGAAATCGAAAGCACAATTTCATGGCAGTTTCCAGCGTCCCTTTTGGGATCCAAGATAGGGACATCCAGTATACCGGTATGGCCTCCAACATAGATTTTACCAGGACCAGCCTCCCAGCTCGAGATAACCACCTGTGACTCCAAATCTTCAATCTCTTGTGAAATTTTTCAATGAGCCAGTGCCAGTCCTGTTTGGTGTAAGAATTAGGTTTTAGGTGGTATCCAAGGTAGCAAAAGCCATCATCCAGAATTAAGAAAGTGAAAGGGAAGAGCCTCCGAATAGTAGTGATCTCAACATCCCCAAGGAGGTGTGTCGAAATAGTGGATTTTCTGTCATTGATCTCCATTCCCGTAGCTCGTGAGAAGAGTTTAAAAATGTCCTGGAGAGTTTCCATATCCCTAGCCGACCCAGAACAGAAAATGAGTATATCATCCACGAACAGTAGATGTGTGATAAATAAATCAGGAGCCACTTGTATCCCCTTTAGAGTGCCATACCTGCAAGCCCTCTTCAATGCTCTACTAAGTCCCTCCGCAACCAGCAGAAACAATAATGGGGATAGAGGGCAACCCTGACGAAGACCCCTTTCAGACCGAAAGAAAGGAGATGCTGCACCATTTATTAGTACCGCAAAAGATACTGTAGTAATACAGCTCATGATCCACCTAATAAAATCCACAGCAAAACCCAGATGTGTAAGTAGTAAATGAATATACATCCAGCTCACCTTGTCGTAAGATTTTGACAAATCAATCTTGATAATGGCTCCCTTGATTTTCTTTGATTTCATACTATGGATGCCCTCTTGGGCCAATCCAATCGCCTCGTGAATTTGTCTGCCTTCCAAAAAACCAAATTGTTCCTCAGAAATATGCTTGGACAGGATGATTTTCAGCCGTCGGGCAATAATTTTAGACACAACCTTATATACACAATTACACAATGAGATGGGTCTGAAATCACTTAAAGAGGAAGAATTGTCAGATTTAGGTATGAGGGCTAAAAAGGTGGAGTTTAAAGCAGCTGGGATCCGCCCCGAAATTCTAGTGTCTTCCACCATCTGCAGTAGGTCCTTCCCAATAAGTTCAAAGAGTGCTATGAGGAATTCCACAGTCCATCCATCTGGCCCTGGGCTTTTATCTTTTTGGAAACTCTGTAAAACTCCCTTCAATTCCTCTTCTTCTACAACAGCCATCAGTGCGTGATTTTCATCCTCATCCACAAACCGAGGAAAAATTTGTGCCATCCTGACAATCTCCAGAATACTAGCCTGTGCAGGTGCCTTAAAGAGTGATTGGAAATGATCAACCCCCACCCCAGCCATACTTTCAAAAGTAGTCTGGGGATCCCCCGAAGAGTCTTCCAGGCTCCATATGGTATTAGATGCCTTTCTACCTTTAGCAAATGCATGAAAGAATTTAGTATTCTCATCACCAGCCGAGAGCCACAATGCCCTGCTTTTAAGTCGCCATGTTTCCTCTTTTTCCAATAAAAGCAAGTTCCTCCTACCTTCCAGAGATGTCAAATGTGCTTTCGCTTCAAAGGAGCCAAGTCCCCCAATGCCAGAGTCATAAATAGACTGTAGTTCCAATTCAATCGCCTTCAGTTATCTTTCATCCCTACACTTCTTTTCAAAGGCCCATTCCTTCACAGGCCGCTTAATTCGTTTGATATTAGCAGAGAACTGTTGGGAGGCAGATTGTCCACCCCCTGGGTTGTAGTGTACCCAAAGGGATCCCACCAAGTCAAAAAAGGTCTCATCTTGTAACCATATCTTATTGAATTTCATCGGTCCAGCAGGTTTAGTAGGTCCATCCCTAATTTCCAAGAAAATGGGAAAGTGGTCAGAAGAGCCCCCCGACCCTACCCACTGTCTCAATAGGTATCTTCTGTCCACAAAAAGTTCTGACACCAGAAACCTATCCAGTCGTTTCTCAACCCTATAGTCACCTGTCCTGTTATTCCTCCATGTAGCTTTAAGTAGGGTAGGTTCAATATCCAGCAAATCATGTGTAACCAGCTTGTGGGTGAAGTAGTCAACCAATGGATCAGACCTAGCCCTACTACCCCATATTTCAGCCGGGCCAAGAGAAAAATTTAAATCCCCACCGAGGATCATATTCCCATCCTGCATCACAGGATTCGAGAGTAGAGAATCCCAGAAAGGAACCCGGTTCAAGTATGGTCCATAGACATTTACCACCGTAAAGAGTTCACCAATATCAAGAGAGCTGCATGTCATCCCCAATGCCGCTTCCACACCCCAGAGGTTATGGCACTGCACCGAGCGAGAGTTCCAACCCATAGCCAGGCCACCGGACCGACCACGTGCATCCAAGGTAGCAAAGAACCATCCTCCAAACCAGCTTTCAAGTAAAGTTTTAATACCCTCACCAACACCCATAGTCTCCTGGAGTAGAATGATATCCGGGTGTTCAATGGATACCACTCTACGAAGTGCTGCTTTTTTATGGGGACCAGCAAGACCCCTGCAATTAAAAGACATAACCTTCATTAACGTCCCCTCTTCGGGGCACGCACCGCTCTAAGCGCCCTTTCAATCGTCACCTGTTTGCCATCCATCAGGTCTATCTTTGCCTTGGATTGTGCTTTAGAGAGATTAGATTTCCTACCACGGCCCTTCCCAATTTTATTCACTCCAGCCCCCAGCCCACCCGGGGAAACTTTGGTGAGTGAACGAAGAAAATAGCCAGAGTCCGATGAGGTAGTAGTAGTCGGTGAAGAGTATCCATCTACAGGCCCTGGATCATATCCAGACGGTAGGTCCAGCAGCCTCATCCCCGAGTCCGGCATAGTAGTGTGAGTGGAGGAGGGGGTAAGTAGAGGGGTAGGGATGTCAGGTTCAAAACCAATAGGTTCCCCCATATCCAAAGCCGAGGAGATATGTAAATTTTTTAAGGCCTCTAACCAGTCCGGATTATCCAAAGTGCAATTTTTTAAAACAAAATGAAAGGAGAGGGGATTAATGGAATGAGTAATACCCGCCGACGACGGCCCAGGAGTCGTTGCAGTAGCAGTTGGAAGCACCATCGCAGAAGATCCAGGTACCGGCTGTCCAACATTGGTTGCCGCCAAACCCTGTTCCTATAGTAAGCCTTCAGTCCCAACCGCCGAAGCCCCAGGTCCCATGTGAGCAGCACCCAGTGGGTCATCCATAACCCGTGTGTCGTCATGGCCCTCATCCGCTTCCAACGCCACGACAAGAGGAGGTCTGGTAACAGGTGCAGGAGTCGGCCGTGTAGCTCCCGCAGCAATAGAAGTTTTATGAGTCCCTCCAGTCCTCCTCCGAAGAGGAAGATGACATTCAGCCACCGGGTGGCCATATGCATGACAACGGCGACATCTGAAAGGAACGTTCTCATAGTCCAATTTCTGAACATAAACGAAGGGTCCCCAACTGAGGGTTACATCCGGTGCTAACCCATCTCTGATATTCAGGTTTACAAGAATACGGGCAATCTTCCTTTGTCGAGTCTGAAGAAAACTGTAATCCCCATCCAAATAGGTACCAATCAGATTACCAATCCCCTTAAAATGTCTCTCCGACCAGTAATGTAGTGGCAATCCCGGTAGCCGAACCCACAGTGGAACAATATCAAGCCGTTCACAGCTCGCATCAAACATCGGATGCCAGGGTTTGATCATGACAGGGCAATGATCCCAGCTCCAGTTGGAGTTAAGTACCCATCTAGTATGTGCCTCCGAGTGGAAGTTAAACGCGAACCAGTTGCGGGTTAATTCCACAACTTCAGGGGAATACCCTAATTCAACAGCCCAATTTTCTCCCACCCATGCCTCGATGGTGCTCAAAGAGAAAGATCTACCCAATGCCTTACCAACCAAGGTTATACTTGACATCGTGAGTAATTGATTCCACTCAATGTCTTCCCCCAGGGCATAGTTATATTTGTGCCTGCTCAGCTTGAGCCATCTTTTTCTGCCTCATTTCACCCGATGTAGGGAATCATCAGATGATGGCCCTCCCCAGTCTTCAGAACTAGTGCCAGAACCCACACAAGGGCTAGTGAACCCACGATGTTCATGCACTTCCAGTACCCCCTGCCGTGAAACCCCCTGCGCCCCAGCAGTGTTTATGACAGGAGAAGGGTTCGTAGATGATACTACCCTACCTGTTTCCTGAGTTCCTTCAAGAGCCGCAAGTGCACCATGCTTACCCACCGCCGAGACCTCGAGGGCATTGAGAACCTGTTCAGAAGACCAAAGAGCAGTCCCAACCTCCGGTAAAGGTGTATCTGAAGGAGTACGTTTTTCCAAGACATTTAACGGCCCGGAACCTGAGGAGCTGGCAAGAAACCCGGAAGGCGAGAACCCTATTTCTGGGTTATTCTCCAAAGTAGGTATATTCACCGCCCCATCCGCAGCAGGAAGTGCCCCATCCTTCCACCCGGCACCCAAAGGCTGGGTCCAGATGGGCAGATCATCCGACGTATCAAAAGCATAGTCCACCAGTTCTTCATAACGCGCCATAACGGGCACGCCCACAGTAAAATATTAAACAGTGAAAAGGAAAAAACAAAACCCCCGAGGGTTTAACCACAAACCAAATGACCCAGCAAAAAACAAACGGGAGAAAAATACAGTGTTCTGTGGTGTAGTATGTCACTGCACCAATGACTATGTCAAGCTGATAAGCCTGACCGCGATCAACCCCCGACGCCCTTCACAAGCAATCCGCCATTGCAAACCATGCGAGCTCCAAGAAACCATCCTCCCAATCATTTTTCTAATATAAGATGAATTTTCAAATTAATTTACATTTATTTTACTTTTTCTAATAATTAAATTTGAAATATAATTTAAATTTTATTTTATTTAAGTTTTTTAATATAAATTTAATTTAAATTTTTTTAAATATAAATTTTATTTTATTTTATTTTTAAAAAATTATAATAAATAAATTTAATTACTAATATTAATATAATATTAATTTTTTTTTTAATTTACATTAAATTACATTTAATAAGAATTATTAAATTTATTTTAATTCTTATTTAATATAATTTAATGTAAATTACATTTTTCTTTATTTATATTAATTTAATTAATTTTAATATCAATTATTTTTTTATTGATTTAGGTTTAATATTAATTATTTCAATTCATTTTAATATTAGTTATTTTATTTTTAATTTACATTTAATATCAATTAATTTAATATCTATTATTTTACTTTTCTTTTTTTAATAACAATTATTTTACTTTTCTTTAAATTCAATTAATTATTTTACTCTGAATTTACCTTTAATATTAATTATTTTACTTATCTTTATTTTTTTACATTTACGTAATTTATTTTATTTTTAATTTAATTTCTTTACTTATTTTTAATTTAATATTACTTTATTTCTTTTTTTAATTTAATTTAGTTTATTTTAATATGTTTTAATATTTTTTATTTTTATTTTTAACTTAGTATGTATTTCTTTTCATTTTTATTTCCAAATAACATTTTTATTAATATTTTAATTTAGTTATTTGTCCTCTAGCAACAACTACATTTTTAAATGTGGTTGATATTTGTCGATGAGTGAATATCAACCACTTTTAAATGTGTGGTCATGGTTGATATACTACGATCGACCAATATCAACCACATTTAAAAATGTGGTTATTACTAATTAATTAAGATTCTAAATAACGTTGGTAACAACTTCTAATGTGGTGGTGCCTTGGGTGTCGAAAAATCTTGTGTCCTGCCTCAATACAGCCTTCAAATATTTTATATATGCACGTGGGATGCCTGCCTTTCACCGGTCCTCGCCCAATAGAACACATCTGATCAAACACCGGAAAACAAAGCATTAGCCATAGTTAAGATAATAGAAAACCTTTCTCATAAGCATTGTGGAAAGGGTGAAAGAAAGAGGTCGAAGAGGTTATTCCCACCTAGAAACACAGCAGGGAAATCACCTTAGCGTGCTTCTGATAATGCTTGAAATCACATTAATGGGCAAACCTCGTTAACACAGTGCCTAGATTTGGGACATTACAATGGCACATCAATAGGGGGTAACGCATAACAAAACAAAACAATTCCCAATTAATTCCTAAAAAGAAAGTGTTGATAAAGCTCGATATCAAATCAATAAAGTAACGTAGTATAGCATGTTGACACACAACAAAACTCGAGCCAAAACGAATATTTCTCCATCAATTTATACGATAAATGTTCATTAGTTTTGTCATGAATAGAATGCAAAATGAAATGGAAATTGTCATTATCATAAAACCAAAACATCCCACTTTTCATCTAACCAAAGAACATCCATGCATGAAAAAATAAAAGTCATATCACTGTCATCTACACCCAAAATCTACGTATTTCCTTTTTCAATGCCCTCATGAACACTCATGCGCACAAAATAGGGAAAATAACTATTATTTTTGCTCACTTGGCTTAAAACCCTTGATACCCATATAAAATAAAATTAAAAAATGAGCAAATTTGTGATGGAAAGAGCCCACAAAGATGAAAACCTTTCTCCAAACGAAATGGGTTGAGTTGAGTTCAGTTTTTCTTTACATTTTCAGGTCGATGGGCCATTTTGGAATAAGATTTGGTTTTAAGGTTAAATGAAGAAATAATAAGTGTTAGTGGGGAGCTTGGTTTCCATTCCATCTCTTAATCCATGGAATTAATTGATATAATTTTCATGCCCCCACATAACCATGCTAGCAGGGGTAGGTCATATCTATGGCACAAACTTAATTTAATAACTTTGTACTCCTTCACACTTAAAATCTATGCACACATAGGGGCTTTCAATCCAACAAGCTTGTAGATTTATTTGCATGGAATTCGTTGAATGGCTTTAATTGTGCTTTATCTGGTATAGAAACAAGGAGAATTCTAGTCACAAAAAAAGGGTCTCAGCTTCTAGTAAGCTTTAATCTCATTCCCCTGTTTAGAATTATTGATTCAAGTCATTCATGCAACTCTCGTCGATGTTCTATTCTGCAAGTACTATGGTTATGTCAACGCAAATACTATTATTGGAGTTTACAATTGAATTGTTGATGCCTTTTATTGCAAAGCCTATGGCCCATCGCAAAGGAAAATACCGTGAATTAAATTTAGCTTTTTAATTCAGGTTCCTAAGGGCCTCACTACTAATTTTGAATTTAATATATTCTACAGTAACAGATCAACAGAGGAAGAAGATAAAGTCTGCAAAGTAGAAAGCACTGCTAATTAATTCATTGGAATCTCAGCGCATCTGTCTTATGTTGATATCAGATTGGTATATGAAAAGAACATGGGTTTGTTGTCTTCGGTGATCCAAATAAAATTTCTACCCGCCCTTCTTCAATGTAAATGATAAAAGTATTGCAAAATTGTAGACATTGTATTCCCACATTCTGATTATCTACAATAAACATTGTATTTCTGTTGCCTCTCAGTAAATATTTATATTTTAATATATATATTTTAATATAAAGTGATGTGTTGCCTCTCAGTTAATATATATTTTAAGGGATTTTTAATAACATTAACAAATATCATAAAATGGGGGAAACCAACCAAAATTAATTACAAGATGCAATAGATTGTTGGATTTAATTATAAAGACAACAAAATAATAACTCCAATTTCATGAGGTTAGGTTTCAAAGCAATTCAATCTTCGATCTCGGCCGATCTTTGTCTTCCAGATCCAGAGGAGTTTTAACCCCTATATAATAGATACGGGATATTGCAACGGGGGCCGACTGCATTTCTCTATCCCCGGAGGATATTTGCAAGACCTTCTAAAAGCTATTAAAAACTTGATTTTGGGATGGAACAGAATTTTAGTTGCAGATATGGGGGATCTAGGGGAGATGAACCAGGGTTAGGGTTTCTACATATGGAGACTGATTATTGCAGGAATGGCTGGTAGGGGGAGATAGTGACTATCCACATTTGTCAGCAAGCCTTTGGAGTCCAGTTGGCCCCGATGGGGCCAACTTAGTACCAACCAAAACAAAAAAGTGGGAAGTTTATATTATTTTTGCTGTCAAACTGGTTGGTTGCTATGCTCACTCACGGCTATTTTGGGGGGTTGGTATTAGTCTCCTGCAGGTCAACTGGTTGTTTGCTATACTCACTCCCGGCTACTTTGGGGGATTGGTATTAGTCTCCTGCTCGTGGTTAGTGGCGGATACCCTACTATTTTCACCTTGAGTGATTTGCAGCTGGTTCACTACTAACCTTCTAATGTTGGTGAGGATTGGACTAGTTTAGCGGTTTTTTTGGCTATTGTGGTGCCTACACTTTCTGCAGGTTTAGGTGGTACGGGCAGCACTTGTGACTGACAACTGCCGGTATTCTGGGTATTGATATGACGGGTGTTTTTGGGTGTATCGATGGACTTCCCGTGAATGTTGTAGAGGGTTCTGGAAAGGAGGGAGGGTTTCCGCAGCAGAAGGGCGTGGGCGGTCGGGGGAAGGAGGATGATTACTGTTCGCAGCCGTGGGCGAGTAGGTTTCGGGGTTTGAAGGCCCGTAAGCGGAGACAGGGTAAGCCGTTAAAGGTCAGGGAGGGTTTAGAGCAGTTCTCTATACCTGTGGAGACTAATCTGGACCGTATCAGGATGCTAAATTCCCGGGCTGTTGTCGGGCGTTTGGAATTCACTAGCGGTGACCAGTCGGAACTGCTGGACTGGGTACGGAAGAACTGGGTTCCACTCTATGGAGACATGCCACGGGTTATGATGCTGCTGAATAGGTGGGTTATGATCATCTTTACTAAACCTGAGCACGTAGGTCTAGTACTGAGACGTTTCTGGTGTTTCAAAGAGGGGTCGTTTTGCCTCAAGAAGTGGCATCTCTCCTTTGATCCCCTGCGGGAGAAACAACAATTTCGTCACCTCTGGCTATTGATCCCCGGCTTACCGATTGAGCTCTGGACGGAAAATATACTTATGGGGTTAGCCAACACTGTGGGCAGGTTTGTCCGACTGGATAATAGTTCACTTTTTGGGTTTGATAGAAGGGCGGCGAAAGTTATGGTGGAGTTCAATATGGCATTAGGACTACCTGCAGAAGTTGAACTACATTGGGGTGATAGGGTTTGGCGGCAGCGACTCGACTACTTCAGGATGCCATTTCGGTGTCATTTGTGTTCGCAGACGGGGCATATTCGAAGTCAGTGTCCGGGGAACAGATCTCCCACTCTTGCGAAGAGGTCGCCGACTCATAATGGGGCTACTGATCTTCAACAGACTTATCTGAAGGCCTGTGTGCCTGAAGCGGTGGTATCTCCCGGTATGTTTATCCCTGCACTTGGTTTTCCTATCCCTTATATCTCTGAGGATGAACTGGACTGTATTGAGGCGACTGAACTATTGGTGTCTGCGAGGAAATCGGTGGGGGACCCCATTGTACCTACTGGTAAGGAAGGGGTTCCGGGGGTCTCTTCTGCTGAGATTATGGATCCGCTTAGGGTTGACGGAGGTCTTTTGGGAGAGAAACCAGGGGAATTACGCGACTCTCACCCTGTTTCGGATACATACCCACATTCCTTTGATACTTCTCCTGATCGTTTTCCTGCCTCTGCTGAGTCGTCGGGTTACAAGGATAGGGTTTGTGAGCCGTCTGGTCTGGTTGGTGAGACTTTGGGGAGGGTAGGGTCACTTGGTGGAGAGGCTATTATTGTTACTGGGGATTCAGAAGATAGTGACATGCTTACTCCTTTGCCTATTTATTCCAAGAACCCCTCTACAAACCCATTGGTGCAACCTTGTCTTTCGTCCCGGTTTCAAAATGTTACGCTCAGAAAACCTCGGAGAGGTGGTAGGAAGGGTCTGAGGGGGATTGACTCCTCTTCTAAGATGGCGGTTTCTGTCACAGATCGTATTCTCAATGATCTGGATGCTGGAGTGGACATTCCTGAGTCCGGAGACATTAGTGGGGTATCAGGAGCAGTTCCTTTGGAGAATTTTAATGTGATTTCTGACACTGGGGGCCTTAGAGATATCCCCCGTAATTTAGGTGGGTCTTAATGTCAATCTGCTCACTTAACATACGTGGATTGGGAGCGACTGTATGAGCCAGGGTCCTCTCTAATCTCATTTCTACTGCTCGCCCGAATATTGTTCTATTACAAGAAACGATGTGCAATGATCAGGTGGCGATTTCTAGGGTGGCTAGTATTGTACCTAGCTGGGAAATTGCGGCATTGAGCTCGGTTGGATTGTCGGGAGGCATATTAGCTACTTGGGATCCTCGATATTTCTCTTTTACTGTGTTCAAGACCCGGTGGGGTCTATTACTGAAAGGGACTTGTAAAATGTTTGATTTGCAGATGAACATACTCAATTGCTATGCTCCTTACATTGACAGAGAGGGTTTTTGGTTGGGTTTACAGAACTCTGGGTTACTGTTGTTGGAGAATATTATGGTGGTGGGGGATTTAAATTTTACCCGATTTGCTAATGAAATTTGGGGGGTTAAGGCGAAGTTGGATCCACTTTCAAATTTTTTCAGTGATTTTATTGTTAACAACAAGCTGATTGATGTTGTCACAGGTGCCTATACCCCCACCTGGACTAATGGACAAAGCGGTTCAGATGGGATATATAAGAGATTAGATAAGTTCTTAGTACATGAATCATTATTGGAAGCTGTTGGTAGATACAAAAGCTGGGTTGGAAGGAACAAAATATCGGATCATTGGCCTGTATTTCTTCAATTTGAGGACTGTGCTAAGTTACAGCATTTTCCATATAAGTTTGATTGTTCTTGGCTTAAATTGGATGAATTTGTCCATTTTGCAAAGGTGGAATGGCAGAATATCGAGGATGATAATGAACTTAACCCAGTGGATAATTTCTGCTGGAAGTTACAACAGTTTAAGAGGGCTGTATCTTGCTGGATACATATGAAAAAACAATCGGATAGGCAGAGACTGTTGTGGGTTGAAGGTCAGTTACAGGAACTTTATTGCAGGAGTTGGAGTGGGTCTTTGGATGATGGGAGCTACAATAGTATAAAGTAATTTGAAAAGGAAAAGCATGAGATACTTCTAAGAGAAGAAATGGAGTGGCGTATGAAGAGCAGGGCTCTTTGGGTTCAATTCGGGGATAGTAACACTCGTTTCTTCCATTCTTATGCTGTGGCCCGTAGGAATAGTAATACTATCTGGCAGATTAATAATGGCTCGGGGGCTGTTATCTCGGGCCAACATGAGATCCAGAAACTGGCTCTGGAGCATTTTCGCAATATTTACTCTGCTGATACTTCTTGTGATTTAGAATCTCAGCTGTAGGTGATTCAGCACTTTCCCAGGTTCTTTGATGATACCTCGGCTGCGGAATTTTATCGGGAAGTGACATTGGAAGAGGTGGAAAGTACACTGAAAACTCTTCGCTAAGGAGAAGAGTCCAGGCCCTGATGGCTGGACGGTGGAATTGTTTCTACAGTTTTTTGAATTAATGGGGGATGAACTGGTCAGATTGCTGGAGTACACCAGGCTGGAGGGTTATATGTCTGGGGCTTTAAATTCTACTTTCTTAACTCTTATTCCCAAGGTCAATGATCCGAAGCAATTTGGTGACTTCAGACCAATTGCGCTTTGTAACCTGGTTTACAAGATTGTCTCTAAGATAATTGCTGGAAGGTTGAAACCAGTGCTCTCTAGATACATCTCTAAGGAACAATTTGGCTTCTTACAGGACAGACAGATTCACGATGCTGTGGGCATTACGCAGGAGATTCTTCATTCTGCTAAATATAAGAAGAAAAAAGCTATCTTTCTCAAAATTGATTTAGAGAAAGCCTATGATAGAGTTAACTGGGACTTTCTTAGATTAATCTTGATCCAAATTGGGGTCCCGACAATGGCAATTAAATGGATTATGGCGTGTGTTGACACTGCTAATATAGCGGTTCTGGTGAATGGGGCTCCCACCTCTTTTTTCAGCTGTTCTAGGGGCATTCGTCAGGGGTGCTCACTCTCTCCTCTTCTTTTCCTGCTGGTTATTGAAGGCCTCAGCCGAATGATCTCACAAGCTAAACGGGAGGGTAAGATTACTGGTATCAGAATTGCTAAAGACTTCTATATTACACATGTTTTGTTCGTTGATGATGTTCTGCTTGCTGGTCTGGATACTGTTTCGGAATGGAGATATTTCCAGAAGATACTTTCATTGTTTTGTAAGGCTTCTGGGATGGCTGGTCAGTATTAGAAAGACTTGCTTTTATGGGAACCTGATCTCGGAGGACAGAGTGCTGGAGATTCAAAATCTATTGCCATATAATTACTGTTGTATCAATGATGGTTTCAAGTATCTGGGATTTACACTTAAGCCTAATGGATATTTAATCAAGGATTGGGATTGGCTCATCAAGAAATTTGAGAACCGAATTTCCAATTGGACATATCGACTATTGTCGATTGGGGGTAAGTTAACCTTGGTGAAGTCTGTTTTGTTGGGAACTCCGGTGTACTGGCTTTCTCTTTTGCCCATTCCAAGTTCTGTTATTAATACTTTGCGCAGATTGATGTTCAATTTTTTATGGTCTGGTGGCT
Organism: Larix kaempferi; assembly: GCA_027924585.1. Lineage (NCBI taxonomy): Eukaryota > Viridiplantae > Streptophyta > Pinopsida > Pinales > Pinaceae > Larix > Larix kaempferi. Next base: position 3,189,231 of record BSBM01000125.1, on the reverse strand, counting down.
TAGTTAAGCACAATCTGGTGATGGTAGGGTGGGAAAGGATATCATTGCCTCTTGATGCAGGTGGATGGGGTATTCGAGATCTCTCGATTTTTAGCGCTGCATTGAGATTAAAAAGCCTGTGGCGTGCCATTTTTGGCAGCACATTATGGTCGAACCTGATTCATCAAAAATATATAAAACTTGAAGTCTCACATTGGCTGCGTACTCCTGCTAAGAAGGTCCGAGGTGTGTCCCCCATGTGGAATGGATTTTTGAAAGTCTACAAATGGCTGGCATTGGAACTTTGTTGGAAAGTTGGGTGGTGGGCAAGAGATTGCAATTGGGGTAGATCCAATTGTGGGGTTACAAGATTCATACTGTTTATCTCCAGTGCTGCTACAGCAACTGCGGGCTGGTGGTTATGTTACATTGAATTCCATTGGTAATACAAATACTGGTCACTGGCTAACTGAAGACATCCTACAGATAAGTCCTGCTTGCATTGACGAATGGAGGTATTATATTCATAAACTGAACACTAATGGTATTCGGCTCATCGAAGGTGCTGACCAGGTTGTATGGTGTGGGAATGACAATACTGGGTCCGTTACTGTGAGCTCAGCATACAATTATTTGATTAAAGGTAGATGCATATTCCCGAAGCAGTGGTGGTGCAACATACTTTGGAAGTGGCCTGTACCACTCAAGATGAAGTGTTTCTTTTGGCTGGCAATACATGATAGACTGAAGTCCTGGGAGAACCTTCAAACTATGGGATGGGCTGGTCCCAGCATGTGCTTACTGTGTCGCAGCAATATGGAAACTTCCAAGCATCTATTTCTGGAGTGCTCTTTTACCATGGCTCTTTGGGAACATCTCTATCATTATTTTCATATTAATATTAGATGGGCTGGAGATTACATTGCAAATTCTCTGTACAATTGGCGATCTGACTGTAGGGAACACCAGATTTTTGCCTATTTATGTTTGTTGGGTCATTTGGAGAGCCAGGAATATGGCTATTTTTGAAGATTTACAACCTCGGTTGCAGCAGGTGTCTGAGATGGTTATCAGCTATTATTCGAAAGTGCAGGGGGTTTGTAAATCCCGGAGTCTTCGAAACATTGGATCGTTGAACTTCACATTTACACGCCCTATATGTTTCTTTGATGGTGCATCGGACTCGGGTGAATGTGGGGCTGGTGGTCTGATATATCTTAATAGTGAGCATTATTTTGCTTTGCAGATGAAATGTGGTAAAGGCTCCAACATGAAGGCTGAGATCCTGGCGTTATGGTGTGTGGCCAAGGTGGCAAATTGTTTTGGGTTAGTTAATGCACTTATTTTTGGTGACTCCAGGGTCACTATTAAGTGGGCATTGGGTGAATATCAACTGAATGTTTTAAATTTGACCTATTGGTGTGATCATGTTAAGGAGGAACTTCTGAAGCTGGGTCAGTTTACTTTGGAGCACATTTATCGGGAGCATAATGTGCAGGCAGACTTACTCTCCAAATCTGCTTTGGCTGCTACTGAAGATTACATTTTGTGGGAGGAATACTTAGAGAACCAGTGTGTAGACACTGGCAGATTTTACTATTTAGACTGATCCACTGTTTGCTGTAATTAAGTTATAGTTTTTTTTAACATGTTATATCTGTAAACAGCTATATGCTGGGCCAAGGACCTTTTGGTCTGTTTTTGGTTTTGAATGTATAAGTTATTCCTGTTACACACTCTTTTGAGGGTGGTAGATCCTTGATACTGATCAATGAACATCATGTACTATTTGATTCAAAGTTGAATATCAATAGTATGCTTTTTTCTCGGGAAAAAAATATATATTTTAAAGATCTGATCTGATATGTTTTTGTGAGAGTCTCTGGCCAAGGAGCAGGTTTTCATGGTCTCTTTTTGAAGGCCACCTTTCAGGTGCCTAGGATGAATGCCATATGTAATGAGTGATATGTAATGATACGTTAAAGCATAACTTTTTGCAAGATAACCACACAAATGTTATTTTTTGAGTTGTATGGGCAATATTATGTATACTTTTATTTCAAACTTGAAGTATTATATATAAAGCTGAATTTTTATAAAACAAAAAGATAAATTTAGTATAAAGATATGAAAAAAACATAAAACCTCCCATACGTTTGTCAATTTTCAATTATGAGTCCTCCATTCCAATTCCAATTGTTTTACTTCTTAGAAAAAGGAAATAAAAACCCCTTATCTTGTCAAAAAGTCAAAAAGACAATGTCGTTTACAATCTCATTCTTTTCTTTTTATATAAATCCATAGATCAAAAAGACAGTGTCATTTAATGAACAAAACAATCTCATTCTTTTCTTTTTTATATAAATCCATTCCATATACATGAATACAGTTCCATCAAAATCCAACTATTTATAAACATTGCAATTCACCAAGACAAAATGTTTCAACATATGCTGTAAATAAAACATATAATTTAAAAATTAAAAAATATTATCAATTTCAACATTTACTGTAAATAAGAACATATAATTTAAAAATAAAAAATATTGCCAACCATCATCTGCTACTTTTTTCTCCATAATTCTGGAAAATGCAACACTAAATGCATTGGAACCCTCGGCAAAACGAACTCCCCTGTTTTCCCCATTGCTACCACTGCTTTCGCGTTTGCTACTTCCTGCGTAACCCTCATCTTGTTTTTGTTCGGCAATGATGCTTCTAGAACTGTGGTTCTCCTCCCGGCGCGGCGCGAGCTTGTAGAAGGTTCTTCTTCGTAGTCATCATTAACTTCATCTTCTTTTTCACAATCATCATTAATTTCATCTTCTTCTTTTCCGAATGAATATTCATCTTCTTCATAGTTTTCAGTGATTTTCTTCCTAGTACAAATGTGAAGCTTCTTCTCGGAATGAATATTCATCTTCTTCACAGTTTTCACTAATTTTCTTCCCAGTACTAAGGTGAAGCTTGACTAGGGTTTACTTCTTGCGTAAAATCCACCATTTCTGTTTTCTTGAAGTTTTTATCCACTGCTATGTTCTCTGCGCGACACTTCTATGGAGTAGATACCGCGACTTGTTGTTCCGCCATGGCAGCTACTTCAACAAACCCTTGCTAAACCCATTCAATTCATTGAAACAAAAACTAAAACATAGTGAATCACGTCAGTTCCATATGTTTTCATGTGACGGGGAAGTTTTCCGTGTTATGACCTTGTGACCGTCGAACTCTTGGAAACTGGAAAACCGCCTGAAATTGACGGAGGAGTAGGGTTAAAACTCCATGAAACTGGTGGACGCGTGGCGAAATTTGTAAATCGCATCGCATGAAGTGACAGCATTTTATTCTATAGACAAGGAATACGCTACAATTCCGAGACAGTGTAAGCATTAATAAACACCTACAACATAAATATCGAATTCGATTATAACAAGTTAAAATAGCAACAAAGCTGCTTATACCTGCTTTTTAAGAAGAAAATAAAATTAATTTAGAAATAAATAAATAAATTTTGATAATAAAAATAATTAGTAAAATAAAAAAATGTTTTGTTGTATGCTAAGGATACAATCAAAAAACCAATTAACAAGATGCCAAAAATAATAATTTTGAAAGTAATTTTTAAAAATAATAATAATAGTATTTTTCAAAAAAATAATAACAATAGTAATTTTCTAATTTTTTTATGTTTTAAAAATTGGTTTTTTAGTTTTTTTTTAATATTTTTAATAATTAATAATTGCTTATTATTTTTTTTAGCTTTAGATTTTTTAAAATTTAAAATTAATTTATTATTTTTTAATAATGTTTTGTTGTAATCGTACATGGATACGTTTTTAGATATTAACAAAAAAAAATGTAAAGTGAATTACTAGTATATAATTTTAAAAGTTTTTTAAAATTCTTTTTAAATCTTTACTTGTTTTTTAATGTTAAAATAATGATAATTATGTTACTACATATGAAAGGAGAGAATATGAAAATAATTTTCTTACTAAAAATATATACACTTAATTTTTTCTAAAAAAAGCATATGCTATAATGTGTGACACTCTCCTTGTCTAAATCATGCGTTGTGCAAACTCATGAGAAATTTTAAATTAGTAATAGAAAGAATCATTTGAGTCAATATTTTATTTTTCTAAACTATGTTGCATAGACTCATGTCTTCATTTGGATGCACCAAAAGCAACAACTAAGTTCTAAGTTAGCTTCATAAATCAAGGAATCAACAAAATTTGTTGTGCTTAATCATATTGATAATGTCCACCATGTTCTTGATGATGAATCATTGAGCTTGGATATCGTTAAACATATCATTTTGGGTGACTAATAAAGTGGGATATTTGGGGGAGATATTTGAGGGCATTATTGTGGAACAAGTGGAGTCCTCCACTCTTAAAACATATCAAGGCTTTATTGTTGTCTTTCACAATAATGTTGCATCTAGAGTCACCACACATTAAGTTTAACAACTAGAACAAAGAGAATATTGAGAATTTTGTTGAACTTATCAATAAAACCAATGGATATGTTGTTGTTGGTAGTGTAGGATATACTATCAAATTTAATAAAGTTATAGTTAGGCCTTTTGACTAGATCATTACAACGTTGCAGTTGTTTAGAGAAAATCCAAAATAGTTGAAGGACATGAATACCTTATAAGCTATGTTATGTTGTTTGACTCCGTTTGCAATTCAATCTCAGTCTCCAATCATAGATGCTAACTTCTTCACTAGTTGGACATTAGTTCGAGAGTTGCAAATTTAGGTGAGAATGGCTTACTTAGTATACTAGCTAATGCCATCAACCCGTTACCTTCAATTTGATAATAGAATAAAATAGATCCATTACACTTAAGGACTTTTATATTGTTGATTTAATCCCCTAGATATGATAATGGTTAGTTACAAAATTTTAAATACTAATAATAACATGGCATTTAAAGTTGATTATTTATTTTTAATAAGTTGTTTATATTTTTATTTTAAAAGAGAAATTTGATTAGTATAAATTTAATTATTTTTATAATTTTATATATAAAGATCTATATATTATAATTTCTTAAAGTTTAATATGCAATTTCAAAAGAATTTTTTTATTATTGAAAAATGAATTAAATATAGATGCCGTATCATCCTTAACATATAAAATTTTAAAATGAAAATTTGTAAATTAATTAAAAGTGAAATGCAAACTGATTGCTATATACTTGCCTTCTGCGGGTATAATAATATGAATAAAAAAAATCAAAATCAACTCAATGAAATACGCGACACATCCGGCCTACAAGGGTTGTGATCTACATATGCTTTGGTAAATTTTGTACCGCAAGAATGCCACGCCTCCCCATCCCCAGTCTTGTTGTTGGCTTGTCAACTTTCAATTCAGTTCGCCGCTTTACTGGGAAGGTGGAGGTTCGGGCATTATTGGGAAAGGAAGGTTCAGCAGTGTGCAGTACACTTTTCTTCCACTGTCAGAACTCTTTTTTAATGTCCGCAACAATAACACTGAATTCGATTGTCAGAATTCTCATGAATTCAGAATTTTGATGGTGTCGAGTCTCATCAATTTTTTTTTTAATGTTCAGAATTAATTGTACAGAAAGCCGGAAGTTCGGAACTAGGGATCAAATTTGAAGGGTAGGGTCGCATTTCACTTTGAAGGGCTATGAGATATCGAACCCTTCAGTGCTGACATGCAAAAATAAATCATTCTTTTCATTTGAAAATGTTATAGTACATCAAAATTTCATTATTGTTTTTATCAATTCACTAACAGAATGGCGATATTTGCATTGTTCCGCTCTATAAATTTTAATAAGCAAGATTATATTAATATGGGCTAGTTAAATAACCCAAGAACCTATATAAAATAAATTTCAAAAACAAAAGGAAAAAAAACAACAATATGAAGAAATCACTTGTTTTATAACCAACAGAGCTTGTATTGGCAAGTAATGAAACGTGTTCATAGAAAAAACAAAAGTAACTATGCTTGCTTTATATCAAAAGACATTGGTTTACACCAATATGTGTACATAGAACAAAAGACTTGTCTTGAAACAAAATCTTAGAAAAAAAGATTTCATACTAAGGGATAGATCACCATATGTTTGCACATTATTGAACTAAGTTCATTGAACCACACAACAACTCAATTACTTTAATGCTCCAAATTCATTGTCTTTGACTACATTTGTTGTCAACTCTATCAGCATAGTAATAGTTGGGCTGAGTGTAGCCATCTGGTTTATATTGGGATTGTAGTCTGCGGTTGCCATTAACCTGAAAAAAAGTAGTAATGTTAATAAGAATCGTATTGAAATGAAAAGGATAGTGTGCAAATTAAGATAAATTCCATCTAACTACACCAAAATGTCAAATGACAAAGCGCTTCATTTCATTACCTTTATCACAATTTAATGGATGTCAAACTCCTTGTGAATGTGTTGAAGGTTGAAACCAAACATGAAAACCTAAAATACATGTAATTAGATATATATGTACATAGAAACAAAAACTTATCTTGAACCAAAATATCGTTAGAGATGTTATTCATCTCATGGACTTGGAGAGTAGAAACTTGGACCAGAATAACTCGATCATGACATTTAATTAGACAAAACCAACTTACTTGGTGTTTTATTTTTAAAGTGTTGTAAATTTATGAGATAGCCCAAAATGAAGTATACATGTTATTTTTAAATGGATATACTATTAGAGATGTGGTACATCTCACCTAATGAGATATTGCAAAATGAAGTACACATGCTATTTTTTAAGTGGATATATTATTAGACATGTGATATTAATCAAACACATGGATCTGACTGTAGCCCAAATGACAATACCTTGCAGCCATAACTGACATACAAATTAATGAAACTCATAGTCTCTAAAATTGTTTTCAGTCATAAATAAACATAATAAAATTGGCATTGCTGTAAAACTGAATATGACAACAATGAGGACAAATCTGAATATGAATGCAAGTACAGGGGAAAGGAGGAAAAATCTGAATATGAATGCAAGTATCCTTATCTTCAACATTCATGTTTAATCATTGGAATGATATGGTAGTGCTGCAAAACCTGTATATGATTGGTGTCTGCCAATGAAGGAATACACTGTGTAACAACTATTTTTCCAATAAGAAATACATGGTCTGATTCGTCTCCTGTAATCAGATAATAAGTATTATAATTATTATAAAAGGCACAATGGATTGAAGTATCCCATCTTTTCTTGGAAGTTCAATCATCTGTGCATTCAAGAAAGAGCCACTGAATTCAAAATGTGCATTGTATGCATGTATGCTTATCAGTCTTGCAACAAAAACTACAACGACGCTGCTCATATTATTCACTCCTCCAAAGAATGAACAGTGTAGTAATCAAACAGGGATTGTGATGAGATTCAACTAATCATCAACGAATATTCCCAGGATGTCATTTACAGGCCATAAGAGTGCCAACATCAAGCACCAACAGTGATACAATAAATGAGAAGCCATCTTATAATAACAAATCTGAATATGATAACAAATTTGAATATAATAACAAATCTGAATATGATAACAAATCTGAATATAATAACAAATCTGAATATGATAACAAATCTGAATAAAAATGCATCATGGGCATGCCTTAAATATGAAAGAGGTCAGACACAGATTTTTCATTAAAAATAAAAATATATGCTAAATAAGCCAAGGTAGCATGGACATGAACAAAGAGGGACCTTTATCAATTGGATGAAATGGACAAAATCAGTTGAAAACTAATAATATTTTTTGAAAAATATAAATCAGTATTTCAAAATTACTCTATCCATATCAAACCACTATCTTAAGATGGTTATATGTTTGCAAAGACTATTATAACTATGATACAAGTCCTACTAAACATATGGTAACTTGATGGAGCCACATTGAAAATAGTTTCTGCTACATAGTAATAACATTCTTATATCGAACTACAAAAAAATAGACATTACAATATTGATTAAAATATTGTATCATCATCAACTTACTCAACCTAATGGAAGAGGTCGCCGCAACTTCATTTTTGTCCAAGTTTCATAAACTGCATTCCAATCTACCTCATGCAACTCCTGAGGTGCTGATAGAGATAAAAACATTAAAGTATCTAAGGTTTCTAAACAAAGTCTAGATCTATCATCATTTTTTATACGGTTCAACTTAGAGAATCCTCTTTCACAACTAGCAGTACTTGCTGGAAGAATAAGAACAATCTGCCATAATTTCATCAAATTTGGAAAAGAATCCCACCACTCTGGTTCACCTTTGCATTGCTCCCATGTTCCAAACAAGTTTTTCTTTGGATAGGCTCGATGTAGAGTGACAACAAAACTTTCCATTTCACCTTCACATTTTTCAGTATCAATTATTGGTGAGTTTCCAACATCAAATTTTTCACATAGACGTAACAACCATCGTTTTGTTTCAGAATCTCTTTCATCTTCTTCTTCAAAGTAGCAACGGGGACTAAAAAACTTTGCTGCATTGAACATAGGTAAATCTGTAAATCTATCATTGAGACAATCAATCAGTTTTTGGATAAATGCTTTTCCTAAGTGAATACAATCTTCCATAGTACCAGACCCAAGTGAATTTGGTATTGGTTCAAATCTTAATGAATGGACATGTGAAACACCTGTATTATCAATAAACTCCAAATTTCCATTTTCAGATTTCTTCAAGAAAGATGCAACATGTTGAGAACCAACCCCAAATATGTTTCGCAAGAATCTCCTCCGAAGAAGATCAATGACCACATCTAATTGCATGCCAATGGATGTTATATCAATATGTTCCTCTTGAAATCCTTGGCTCAATTTATTTAGTTCAGTAAGAACATCAGCAAGCAAATGGATGCAAAATTGAACTTGAAATAGTGTTCCCATTTCATACATCTTTGCATCATCATTTTTCCATTCGTGTAACAATGCTGGCATGACTTTAACAAGCCTGTTCATAACCTGCCCCCTAGAAAGCCATCGGATGTGATGAATTTGAAGTATTTGCAGCTTGTCAATTTGAAATAGGTCCAACAAACTCTTAAATTCTCCATGCCTCTTTGCAGATTTTCCTAGCCATGAATATACTTTATTGGCTAGTTTATCAATATACTTAAATTCAGGAAAATAGTTTGTAGCATCTGTTATAGCTAAGGCCTCACGATGTGCTATACAGTGAATACATAACAAATGAGGCACCTCCCGGAGCAACTTAGCTGCCAAACCTTCATGGATACCTCTCATAGATGAGGCTCCATCTGACCCAAAACCCACCATTTGATGTTTTGACAACTTCATCTCAGATAATAGCCCTGAAAGTGATTCATACATGGATTGTGCAGTGCTATCTTTGATTTTCAAAAGTCGAATAAATTTTGTCATGCATGACCCTCTCCCTCCATCCATTAGATAGGTAATATATACAATCAAGTGTTGCTGCATTGTTTTATCTGTGCTTTCATCAACCAAAATGGAATAAAAAGGGCTAGAACAAATTTCTGCCTTCAACTTTTCCCAATAAACCTCTTTTGCTGCAAGTAAAAACTCTTTACCAGAAGTGATATTAATATATGAAGAATATTCATTGGTTAATGGCATATTAGGAGTTCTCTTATACCTGTGCAGGTCACATAAGTCTTTGTACATTTCTAAAGGTAAATCCCTTATAGCCACAAAATACATAGTTTCCATAGCACTAACTATTCTAGATTTTTCAACATTCAGCATTAGTTCAACATGCTTTGAGATGGGTAAACAGGGTTGGCTTGATTCATATTCCAATAGATGAATTGAACGTTTATGAGCCTCTGATGATGCATGAACATTTAATGCACTTAATTGGATTGTGCTGCTACCTTCCTTTGCAAATGGCGTATCTCCTTTGAATTTAACACACCATAAACATTTGATGCACTCTTCACCATTTGGACCTATTATCGGATAAGCCCATTTGTGCATTAACTTCCATCCATGTTTGAATGATCTTTTGGTAGCTACTCCTTTTCCTTTCTTTTCTTGACGGCCTTCTTCTTCAATATTCTTATCAATTTCAAAATCAACATCTTCTTCAACATTTGCATCATGTCGACTCAAGTTAAACGCATTATCAAGTGTTGTTTGTCTCCCATGCTTTTTAGGTCGACCAATTCTAGACATTGTTTCTCAATAAATTATGTAGCAGAAAATTCATTCATGAGCCCCAAACAACCCCATCAAAATATTGTAAGTTTTGAATGTAGTTGAGAAATATAAGTCTTTGAATATGTATGATTTCTCTACAAGTCTATAACCTGAAACCATTTTCAACAAAAAAATACTAAAATAAATATCAAATGGATTTTTATTTTGCATAACTAGCCAGACATATGAAACACTAAAAATGGAAAACATGTAAGGAAAAATATTATTGCATCTGTCACAAACACATCCAAACTCCAGAATAACATCTGTATCTTGAATCTGACTGGTGTTTCCATTCATTTGGATAGGATTTGTGTTTCCTTTGGCTGCCTCTTAATACAGGCTGAGATTGAATCTGGTAGATCCAAACTCCAATGCATTATATTTTAGCAAATAACAAATCTTGGTGCATGCTCACAATGTTGCAGGTTACTGTTTCCTTTGATGAGACCACTACATTGGACGATGTAGATAAGCTACTTAAAGTTTTTGCTGGAAATAAACCTGTAAGTATAACTTGCATCAGTCTTCTTGCCCGGATATTAGAATTCACCTTGCTGAACAGTTCTCTGCATTACGTAGGTAAACTTCACAGCAGACTCCCTTGCCCCGGAAGTCCAATATGCAATTCCAAAAGCTTTTATCCGGGAGAGTGCTTATTTGACACATCCAATTTTCAACATGTAAGAACTAGTACTGAATTTGACTAGATGCTATATTCAGTATTTTTTAGGTTTTATAAACAGGTAGACTAGTCCATTTTAAACATGTTGAATTACGTGGATGTTTGTAGGTACCACACAGAGCATGAGCTGCTGCGCTACCTTCATAGGTTACAAGCAAAAGATATTTCTTTGTGCCACAGTATGATTCCCTTAGGATCCTGCACTATGAAATTGAATGCAACTGTGGAGATGATGCTTGTTACGTGGCCAAGTTTTTCTAACATTCACCCTTTTGCACCTCAAGATCAAGCTGCTGGTTATCAGGTAAGGCAATCATTTTCTTTGGTGAGATATACATGAATTTTTTTTTAATATAATAAGAAATACTTCTTCAGAAAGGCTTAAGCTTGCATATTCTGTTGCAGGAAATGTTCAAAGATTTGGGAGAGCTTCTTTGTGCCATAACTGGGTTTGACTCATTCTCTCTGCAACCAAATGTTGGCGCAGCAGGGGAGTATGCTGGACTGATTTGTCCTTACACCAGAAACACAAATCCTATCCAAATGATTGGAAACACCAGTCCAATGATTGCATCTGTCACAATTGATGGCTTCCTCTATTATATAGTTATATCTCTACCACGAATTTATGAATCCCAACGGAAACTATAATATGGAGCTTTGCGTTTTAGCTCTCTACCCTGCAATAAGAGCCATTAAAAGCTCGGAAGTGAGAATACAAATCTAGGAGTCTAGGTTACCCTGTGAGAATTGTTCATAAAACAATCTAATTTGGCCTTTTAATCAAGCATCAAGTGCATGTAACAGACAAAATGTATACAAGCCCTCAGATTAGGTGTTTTAAATGGAACCTCTGTTTAAAAAAAAACATGGACAATGGGAAAACAGGAAATTATGGACGCAGTCAAAAAATATAAGATTAACTTGGATTTAAATATGCCAAATATCTATGAACTCCTTTCCATAAAAGTAACTCAAAAACCCTCTGACATTAGTCATATGAATATCATCGTGAGGGAAAATGTAACTACTGTATAATATTAAATGTTACAGACACATCTTATACTACTATAAATGGACACGATTTTTTCCTTTTAGCAAACTGTAGACCACTAGCGGGTTTTTGAGTTACTTTGCTTCTGTTTATCAGAGTACTGGTGCTTTGCTTTGTTAGCATCTGGTTAGACAAACAAACTGTGAATTGGGATAATGACGAACAAACTGTTGAGAGATTCTTATTGTGTGCTCATGGCAGAGCCTGTCAGTGGCACTGGAACTGGCAGAGCCCAAGGAAGGATGGGTAGGCTTCCCCCGAAGCGGGGAAACATAAAAAGGGAGATATTTGCTTCCATGGCCGCACAAATTCTGACATTACTCAAAAGCTTGGGAACAACTTTGTCCGGAATCATTCATTCTTCCTGCAATACCTGCGGCCCTGAAAAGGTCTCTCCCAAGGACTTAATACAGAGCTAGTGAGGTTGTGCATTTCAAGATTCTGTAAATATATATAGATTATCAGTTGTTTTTATATGTTGCTGTGATGTGGTTTAGTGGTTTAAAAAGGGCATTATTTTCAAATCCATGCAAGTGCAGAGCTTGTATGAGAAGGAAGATGTAGCCCTTTTAACTTTCCACGTATAAATTTCCTATATCAACAATATGGCACTTTGTATTTTTTATATTATATGTAAATAATATTGTTTTCAGCTTTACTGTACCTAATTACCATTGTTTCAGCTTGACTGTGGCTCAGGCATGTTTGATTTCATCAAATTGAATGCTTTGTATTTTTATATTATATGTAAATAATATTTTTTCAGCTTGACTGTACCAAATTACCATTGTTTTCAGCTTGACTGGGGCAGTGGCACATGCATGTTTCATTTCTTGCAAAAAAAAATACTTAATCTAATCCATAAATTTCTGTATGTGGGCCAATTATTTTTATTTTAGTTATGGTAGTTTTTAAATTTTCAGGTTCTATGAAAAGAATTGAAATTACATATTCTCACATACAATGACATGCTTATAAATCTGGTTCTGGCTCCCACATTGTTTAACATACCCAAAACTCCTTAAATTCATCAGCATTCCCCAATAATAATGTTCATGATTTGTCCTTTTAAAACACTAAAATTTGACAAAATTCTTACCAGGGCACTATCACTGAATCTACTGCTCTAAAATATACATTAGTCAATGTATATCAAGTATATAGTTTGCATACTGTATCAATGTTTTGGAAAACATTCTGACCTCATTTTTTCTTCTAGAAACAACAAACAAAACATAATTCATCTTCATATTAGATTTTTCTAAGTAGGAATGCTATGACTATAACATTTCACTGCACTGGATAACAAATTTCAAAAAACGCCTACAATCAGTATCAGCTGCAATTCTTTACACATACTTCAGTTGATCTTTCGATTGAACTTATTCTTGGCAGATGTAGTTGACAAGTTCCAGACTATCACTCCCACAGCTTTGGAAATTTCTCCTCTCTCAAGGTCACTAACGCTCCAATGCTCTTACTACTACAAGTGTAAATGAGAACTTGCTTCTTAACCATATTGGCAGGGGCTGCCATTTTTTCTTAACAATAAGATCCTGCCTTTTAATATTTCCAACAAAGAGATACTAGATAACCCATTCCTTAGTGGTCTACAGTTTGCTTAGGTCGACCTCACATTTACCACCGAACTTAGAGCCAAAAGCTATTTAGTACGTATCTTCTATCATTCAAGATTAAATCCAACCATAAATGCATAGGAAAGGCAGATGATCAAGTGCAAAAAATGTGCATTAATTATTCAATTGCAAATGTCAAGGATCGACTAGAGCCGAGTATAGACTCTCTAAGATATAAATGATATAGCTACTTGATAAGGATTACTTCTCAGTGTAATCAGTCTCTGATATCAAAGTATGGTTTAAAAAAATGAATTTTATAATTTGTAAAGGCCTCGGCCCTCGAAGTTATGCTTCATCTTTATGATGGCGTGACTGTAGCTCGTTTTTTCACTGTAAGTGTAGCCCATTATGTACAACATAAATGAACAGCAGAGAGAAATGGAAATTATGTACAACATAAATGAACAGCAGAGAGAAATGGAAAGCCAGAAAGCATTTTTTTAGGGAAACAAATAATACAAATTATATTCTTCCTATAATGTTTTTTTAACCAGATTTGAAAATGTTGTATAAAGCAGCAAATACAAAATTGCTTGGCATTAGGCATACCTCTGTATAGTCATAGATTTTTGTCCATTTGCAATACCGATTCGCCAAACTCTCGATTTGCCAACAGGCAACAACCCATGTTGCAATCTTCTCTCCTGGTTATGCCAAATCACATCGGTGCCTAAATGATCTGCTACTGATGTTGGAGTCGGCTCCAATTATTCCAGTTTTTTACCGTGTCACACCCGCTCAAGTTCGGTGGACGCTGGGCGATTATGGTAAAGCCCTACAAATTCACAAAGAGAAGGGGCGAGCCGCGACACGATCCCAAATTCACAAAGAGAAGGGGCTTAGGGGCGAAGCCTTCATTTGCAAAAACACGGAGACTGGAGTGACGGAGGCTCTGTGAAGCGAAACCCTTTGCCAAGTTCCAAGTTCCAAGTTTCCAACTATCAACTATGGTAAATTGGTAATCGCACGGTCGCACCGGCACCTGCCAAACGCCAGCAACAACAAGTAAACACGTTACACGTATGTACCCTGTGGAGTGACGGAGTCCAATCTCGAGTCTGGAGTCTAGTAACAGTTGGTAACATTAATTGCTTTACTTTCACAGTTCATAATCCATAACTCAGCTTCAGCTACTCCACCGATGTCCGGCACCGACTACCAGGCACCATAACTCGTTCTGACAGTACTCACCGAGCTCGCAGACCGCAGTCGCAATTTGCAAAGTCTCAAATTTCAATTTTCCAGTTCCAGCTGGGACGGGGTCACGGCCCACGGGGAACCGATGTGGCACTGCCGACGTCCAAATCACTAAAAACCCTTGGACGGGCAGAATTTGCAGTTGCCCTTCTATTGCAGATTTTCACAACTCAGCCCAATTTCATTATTGACGGGCTCCGCATGGAGTTGAGTTTTATTTGTAGGGTAAAATTTGAGGCATACTTCTATGACGGGTAAAAGTGCCTTTGACGGGCACTGAAGCCTTCAAATTTGAAACCTGCAGAGAAGGATATGCATAATGCACGCCATGCAATTAAAGTCTCTCATAGGAGATGGACATATTTTTCTTGAGATCGTCAGAGATTTAACAATGACTTTGACAGCCCCTCACATCACCACCACTGGTGGCTGCGTCCACGGTCCACCTTTACCAGTTACCACCATCACAGTTCAGGGCCTCTTGCTTTCGTACCTTAGGTCATCTGGTATATACATACATATCCCTCGCATAGTCGCATGTATATTTATTAGTGTATATCCCTCATCCTGCCGTTTGAGTGGTTTGCATTAAAACTTGGGGCAATTTAATTTTGGACGTACCGAGCGGTGATGGTGGTGATCGTAGGGTAGGTTTTCATTAACTAAATCTTGATTATCACACTTTGGAATAAATACCATATAAATTAAGATTTAAAATCTTTCATCGAATATAATTTAATATTAGACTTTAACCGTGTAATTGAGTCACATTAAATTTGTCAATGAAAATTACGTGGACAGATAAATATGATAAAATAAATTTCACTCTCAAATGCTTTTTTCTTTTGTGAGAAAAAAAATCATTGTTAAGTAGCTCTTAAAGTACATAGTGAAATGGTTTCCTTTAGTAAAACAGTCAAATTAGTTAAAATGTTAAAGTAAGTGATGTAGTTACATTTCTATATTCATTTTATGGTTAACATAATGGAAGACCAGGATCAAATCTTTGATGGGGTTTGTAGTTTTTTTTGTATTGGGAGGTGTCCTTTAATGCTTTGTGAGACTATCCAACATTTAAGCTGACCCAGTTCCATAGGTTTATTTCCAGGTGGCAAGTTAAGAAAGCTTGATGGGTGATCCAAAGGGTTCCTCTCAATTACTAAAAAAATACTTTATATAACAAATAAATGTTATATATATTTTATATAACAAGTCTATTGGTTGTAACTTGGGTGGTTACTTAGACCAATTTTAATCTATTAGATAAAAAAAAAAAAAACATGTGATAACAAATTAATACATAAATTAACAACAATTTGTTGTTGATGATGATAATGGCCGTGATGTTTTACTTAGACCAATTTTAATCTATTAGATAAAAAAAAAAACATAGTGATAACAAATTAATTAGTTGTTTAAGATGAGCAAAAGGTTACGATGGAGAGATAAGAATATAAATACATAAATTAACAACAATTTGTTGTTGATGATGATAATGGCCGTGATGTTTTACTTAGACCAATTTTAATCTATTAGATAATAAAAAAAAAACATGTGATAACAAATTAATTAGTTGTTTTTTTGTTTCTTTGATGTTTTCCTAAATTTTTTGGTTTTCATGAGTTAATATGTAAAAAAAAATATTATGAAAATGAGATTTAATGTAAGCATATGTACAACATTCTAAGTAGTGAGATGGTATCTCATGATGCATGAGTGGCTTTTAGGTACTTTCACAAAGATTTTGAATATGGTGTAAGAAGATGAAATGTAGGAAATCCAATTAGCTTCATAAATATATATTTTGTATTTATGATTTTTTGTATGGCCATGTTATATTCAAGTTTTTCTAAATGATGTTCCAAGTAGTGTAAGTGTTGAGTACCTAAATGATGGAATTTCCTTAAAAAAAATTGAGAAATTATAGAGATTGTTCTTGTGCACAACTATTGTCTCAAAAAATTTAATATTAGTTGTATATGTTTTAAAAATTATGAAAATCATTACAACCCTCAAAATAAAAAGTCATTGTATTTTAGGATTTGGATATATGTCAAAGCAAAAAAATAAAAATAGTAAACAATATATTTTTTAATTATATATTTGGAATTTATATTATTAGATCTTATGTGGGTGTGTAATTTCATTAAAAAATATTTGTGTAGCCTATTTAAAATAATGTGAAAGATGGAAATGTGTGCTAATAGCATGCATACTTTCTAAAACGCACATTATGACGTATCACATGGTAGAGATGGGTCTTAAGTCATTGATCATGGTCACGAAAGGAAAATAAGGGAATTTGGCCCTAGATAAAGTCTTTAGGGATAAAGGGACATAAATAATATTATAAATCTACATAACATGTCCTCTATAGGGGATCATTATCCTTCAAGTGAGATATGGGTACCATTACAACATGTTTTGCATCATGGATGGGTCTCAAGGCCTTGACCATGGTTGTGGGAGAAATCATGGTAATTAAACACTAACTGAAGATTCTTAGGCTAATGGGCAATTATCAAGGCCTTAAATTGCAACACATGCCCTCTAAAAGGGATATTTCCCATATAAATGGGATAGGGGCACTCTTATAAGTTTTTTTGTGATAAGGATGGCTCTGACAAGGCCTTGACCACAATTGGGGGAGGAAAATAGGGTTTGTGGGACATGAAGATTCCTAAAACCACCACAAAATCCTCTAGAATGTACCTTTGTCCTTTAGTGGGATATGGATACTATTAGTAGGTTTCACACACAAAGGTCACATGATATAATTAATTTTCTAGTGCTCATAAGCCATTAATGTCACCTTGGACAACCACACAAACCCTCTAGATGGATCTTTGACCTCCAAATGAGGTATGGGAACAACTAGAAATTATTAGACATAATGGTTTGGTCTTGAGACCTTGACCATGGTCGTGGGAGAAAATAAAAAAGGTCTTGGGAACTAATGAAGTTTTTAAGGCTCGTGATCCATGAACCAGTCCAAGAACCACTATAGAGGCCCTTTACATGAGAACTTTGGACTTTGATTAAAATAGGTTTCATTAGGAGGTTGGGTGCAACAAGGATGGGTATTAGGGTCTTAACCATGGTAAGAGGAGGAATTAAAGGGCCCCAAGTATTATATAAATATTTTAGGGATTTGTCCATGAACATGGCCTCGGGGCACCACATAGGCCCTCTAAAAGGGATATTTGACCTTTGAGTGGGATATGAGTGCCTATAACAGGTTTTACATACTAGGGGTGGATCTTGGAATTATGATTATGCTTGAGTGCGGGAAAAAGGGGCCATATGACCTAAATGAAGCTTCTAAGCTTCATGGGACAAAGGAGTTCTTGAACCACTACACATGTCATTTAAATGGATTTTTTAGCCACCAAGTGGGATACATATGCCATTTAGATATTGTATTCACCAATAATGGGTCTCAAAGACTTGATCATGGTCACATAGGAACCATTACGAGGTTTTCTACACTAGAAGTTTCTCGAGACACAACCCATGATCCAAGGATAAAATCCAATGTATTATGTACTAGAAGATTCATTATGGTCCATGGACCATGCATTGTATTTGAAGCTACCATATAGGGCATGCAAATGAAATCATTACTCCACAAGTATAATATGGATGCCATTAATAGGCTTAACACACTACAAATTAGTATTGGGGCATTGACCATGGTCTAAGGACAACCATTATGGCCTAAATTATATTTTTAGGGTTCATGGTCATATGCCCAACCTCCAGATTTCACACTATCATTCCAAGTGATGACAATGTTGTTAGCAAGCCACTCAAAATTATGAATGGGTTATTTGTAAGAATATTCACATTGTCCTTACATATCACATATACAAATTAAAGGATTAATACTCTAGCTTCTAATTGCAAAATCCTCCTACCTTGACATAGTTTAACCCTTTTATATTATATTATATTCATCTACTAAGAATTTCTTATGTGGTTGTCCCTAAGATTCTAGCGGTTTTCCTTATACCATGGTTAACGCTTTAATATCAATTTCTGGCATGCCAAAACTCATAATGGTGTCCATAAGTTATATGTGTGAGCTAAAGATTCCATTAATAGGGCTTGTTGGTGGTTTTGCATCCTATGCATGGTCAATGAACCATAAAAAAATATTTTAGTCCCTAAGACACTGTTATTTAGCCTTGGACCATGGGTAGTGTCTTGAGAACCATCTAGTGTGGAAAAACTTGTAATGGCTGCCTTATGACCATGGATAAGGCCTAGGGACTCATCTCTAGTGAAACAATTCTCCTAATGGTGTATGTATCCCACTTGGTAGCTAAAGTTCCCCACTAAAGGGTGCGTGTAATGGTTTGAGACTTCCTTCTATCCCGTGAGCTTTGAAATCTTCATTTATGTCATTTGGTAATTCTTTTTTCCCTACTTGACCATGGTCAAGACCCGGGATCCTTCACTAGAAATCAAACCCTCCTATAGGTTCCCATATCCCACTTGAAGATCAAATATCCCTTTTAGAGGGCATATGTGGTGCTTTGAGTCCATCTTCATGGGATGGATCCTTAAAATAGTAATATCAGACTTGAGCCCATTTATCCTACCATAATAAAGACCTAGAGGCCCATCCTTGGTAAACAAAACCTCCTAATGGCACCCATAGACCTAGAGGCCCATCCTTGGTAAACAAAACCTCCTAATGGCACCCATATCCCAATCAAAGGCCAAATATCCCCCATAAAGGGCATTTATAGTTGTTTGAGGAGCCATCCATGGCTTGTGAGTCTTAAAATATTCATTTAAGTCCCAAGACATTTTATTTTCTCCCTTGACCATGGTCAAGGTCTCTAAACCCATCCATTTTGTCTAGCTAAAACTTTCTAATCACACCCATATCTCATTCAAATTTCAAATTGAATAAGCCCTGGAATATTAATTTTGATCATATGACCCTTGTTTTCCTTCATTGCCCATTTTCAAGTCCCCAAGACCAATGCTAAGTACATAACATATTTTAACAATGCACATATCCCACCAAGAGACCAATTATCTAGGTCTATATCGTGGTTTGAGTCCTAGTTCAAGGACATGGACCCTAGAAGCTTCATTTTGGTCCAACGTCACAATAGCCATATCTTGTGTGCAAAAAATCCTAATGCCACCCATATCCCACTCGAGGACAAAGGTATTTTCTAGAGGGTTTTTATAGTGGTTTGAGAAATATTTTGTGTCTCATAATACCTATAATATTAATTAAGGGATGTAGAGCGTTATTTTCCTCCCTAAATTACAGTCAAAGCCTCAACCTATCCCTACCACACAAAAATATTAATGACACCCCTATCCCTCTCTTATGCAAAAGGCACCTTTTGGGGGACCATGTTGTAGTTAAAGGCCTTGATCATAGCCTATTAGCCCAAGAATCTTTGTTTAGGATCTAATGGCTTAAATTTCTCCTCCAACCATGGTTAAGGCCTTGAGACCTATTCCTAATGCACAATACATCGTAATGGTACCCATATCTCTCTCAAAGGGTAATGCTGCCCTATAGAGGACATGCTATGTGGTTTATGGCATTATTTATCCCCCTTGATCCTTAAAGGATTCATTAAGGACCCAATGGCATTATTTTCCTCCCCTGACCATGGCCAATTCCTTAAGACACCCATCCCTAATGCACAAGTCTTCATAATAGTATCCATGTTCTAGTTGCATTCCAAAGATCATCTTTAAAGGTCCTATGTTGGGGTTTGAGGTCATTTTCATGGTCAATGAACCTTAGATATCAATTTACGGCGTAACTCCCTTTTTTTCCTCCCGTGACTTTGATTAAGGCTTTGAGAATCATCCCACTATCCAAACAATCTTAATTATGCCCATATCCAACCAATATGCCAAAGAAACATTTTAAAGAGTGTATGTTACGGTTCATGGCCTTGATCATGGCCCATTAACAAAACAATCTTATGTTAGGACCTAATTCCCTAAATTTCATCCCCAACCATGGTTTAAGACCCATCCCTAGTGTATAAAACCTCATATTGACACCCATATCCCACTCCAAGGATAATGATCTCCTATATAGAACATGTTTTGTGGTTTGAGGCCTTGTTCATGGTACTTGGTTCTGAAGGATTAAATACTACTTGTCAACCCACTAAGTCAAGTGTCAAGTTTGATCCAAATCCAAACAAATCTCACACAGTGTGATGGATCAGCCCAACATTTGGTATTAGAGCGGAGGTTTATGGAGTTGCAAACATGAATGCAAATTAAGGCATGCATCTTTAATGATGCCTACAATGACACATGGAAGTCAGGTGATTATTTTGTTGCTCATAAAGAGTGCACTGCTCTCTGGTAGTGAATATGGGAAAAGAGTCTACAAATTTTTGGAGATCTGTTGTAGATTCCCATTGTTAGTCATCGCAACTGGGAAGGTTTAAATATAGGATTGTGTTAGACCAATTAGTAAGAAATTCCTTCTGAAATTTGTATTATGAATGTAAATGATGAAGTTTGATGGAAGCGGAAAGAAAGAATGAAGAAGAACCAACTTCTACAAGAACCTAGGTATAATACATTTTTGGATCAAAATCAAAGCCATCACATTGTTCAGATATTTGAAAACAGGAGTAGCTATTGTAGCACGCAGTTTTGCTATAAGATCAACTTATTCAAACTAACATTGAATGTGTTGAGAGTCAAATTTGGAGTGGTAAATATCCATTGATCTGCTGGGACATTGTTTGTGATGTACATTGTGGATGTTTGTGTGTTGCAGAAAGTTGATATGATGTAGAAAATAATTCCTAATTGGTATCATTGGATCTAAAAGAGCTCTCCTAGTACTCGATGTGTAGAAAATAGTTTTTGACTAAATGAACCTGCAAGTGTTCATCTATCACAGGGTGGACCAGTGGTGAAGGCATAGATATTAGCAACCCATTGAAAGTCTCCGTTACTTGTAATGGGACGGGAGTTCATATTTTGAAGAAAAAAAGACGTATAAATAGAGACAGGATAAAAATTCCAGTTTTCTATGACCATTCTTGTTACTTACTAAAAAAAATTATTTCTCTATAAAGGATCGTTTATCATGACGGTTTCCGAAAAAACGAATTTTCGTTTCTCTTAGAAATGGTCACGTTTCTTCTCATTTCTAGGTTATATTTTTTTGCGGGTTGGTAAATTATGAATGGTTGGTGTAAAAAGGTACATTCACAAATGGAAAATTTATTGATATTCAATGCTAAGAGTCATGCCTACATCAAACTTCAAATAATTGCTTTGGCTTCGCTGCTAGGTCCCGCTCGAGCAAAGAGAAGAGTTGACTAGAGGCTGGAGTTGGGAGATCAAGGCCCGAAACATTGAAACAATGCAATATTCTCTCTGTTATCTATAAATTTTCCACTTTAGTCTAATTGCAAGCAATCTAACCTAAATTTCAGTAGGAAAAAGTAATCAAGTATCATGTTAGTCTTGATTTATAAGGAAATGTTGCAAATAGCATTTCAAAACTGGAGGGGTTTTCTGCTCTTAATCTCTCTGGGAGATGTCCTTTTTATGCCTTTTTAAAATAGAGCTCTGTTGCATATATATGTAAATTTGACCCCTTTCAAAATAGAGAGGCTTGGGCCTAGCATTTTAAAGGAATTGGCCGATAAGGGTGTCCCAACTCCTCGTTTCTTGCATGGTACGGTCCCTCAAGTCTTTCAACATTGGAGAATGGAAGATTATCCCCCATCATTTGGTAAGACAGATGCTTCTCGTTTATCGATCATTACTAAACGAATATGAAATGTGCTCCTTTGCTAACGTGAGCAAATAAGCTCCAGGGCTAGGCTCAAAAGTTACATGGATTGGATTTTAAGACACATTCATGAAGTTTTGGAGTTATGTTGGCATTTGGGTACCTCAACATTCAATATTTCCCATCAACTGAATCCCTTGACTGCACTTTCATCATCTCTCTTTTCAATTTTGTGCTAAATGGATGCATTTAATTGTCAGCTACCTAAATCCTGACTTCGTGAGTTGTTTACAAATTCATTTGCACATTTGCTTGCTTGTTGTCTATTTTGAATTGTTTGTATAATATTTTTTGTGATAAGGGATTGCCAAGGCAAATTGAAATTCAAAAACTAGTGCTCAAGTTGTGAATACAAATAGATATGGAGGTCTAGGATTGTCATAGAAGATAAACAAACATGTTTTTTTAGTCCCGAGGTGAAGAGGGGTTTGATCGACAAAACTCATAGTGTGTATGAATTGATAAAGATGGTAGGTCAAAGTTGAAAAAAATTAGTGAGAAATGATTGATTTCCTAGTTTTTCTTTAGTTATTACCTCTTCCCACAATATTGCAAGTTTTTTTGAGTTCAAAAAAAATCAATCGATTAAAAACGAAAGTAACAAGGGGAAAACTCGATTGATGTTTGCGGAGGAAAACCTTGCTAATAATCACTAAGAACTTTTCATAGATTTAATTTTAATAAGAAATGATTGATTTCCTAGTTTTTCTTTAGTTATTACCTCTTCCCACAATATTGCAAGTTTTTTTGAGTTAAAAAAAATCAATCGATTAAAAACGAAAGTAACAAGGGGAAAACTCGATTGATGTTTGTGGAGGAAAACCTTGCTAATAATCACTAAGAACTTTTCATAGATTTAATTTTAATAGGAAAACTAATTTTTATTTTTTTTGTAATGTTGTGTTCTTTTCGTCAAGTCTTCCATATTTTTAAGAGTTTTTCCCATTTTCCATTTTTTTACCTTAGCAGAGCTATTACCTTTATGTGGAATAGGTTACTCCAATTTCCAAATAATTTTACTAGAGGAAGAAATGTCCTCCAATAGAAGGACATCATTGGCTAATTGCTCAAAAATCGATATTTGGAAGTTATCTCATAATTCAACCTATTAAAAAATAGTCAATTTATTAATATGTATGTTGCCAACCAAATCTCAACAGGAAAAGCGTGGAGGCACTATGGTTAGGGACCCATTCGGTGAAAAGATGGAAGATCTAATTGCAGACCTGGACATGCTGGATATACCTCTGAGAAATGGAACATATACTTGGAACAATAGAAGAATTGGAGCAGGACATATCACGGCAAGGTTGGATCATTTTCTGGTAAGCTCTTCCTTTTTTCACTTTGATCTCCTTTCATTCTCTCAAATAATTCCCCTTGTCGTTTCTGATCATAATCCCATCGTTTTATCCCTCTCCTCTCCGGAAAAACTTGGACCCCATACCATTCTGGTTCAATCCGCTTTGGCTGCATGATAATATTTTTTTTCTCTTGTCCAAAATGCTTGGAACTCTCGCTTTGTCGGGTCGCCCAGCTACATTTGGGAGTCCAAGCTTAGAGCCATGAGGTATGCACTCAAGAGTTGGGCCAAGACCTCCTTTAAGAAACCTGACCATGTCAAAAACATACTTCAATCGAAGCTAGCCAACCTACATTTCAGAATGGAGCATGAAGAGGTGAAGCCCTCCTCAATTTGTCAGGAAAAGGAGTTAAATATGAAAATTCTCATTGCTTCCAAGCATGAAGAAGAAACGTGGAGAATAAAGTCTAGGAAGATGTGGCTAAAGGGAGGAAACAACAATACTGAATATTTTCATAAGCAAGCTAAGGCCCGTCTCAGTCACAACGTCATTAAGGAGTTGAAGGATCAAAATGGAGACAAGATAAAGATCATATTTTGAGGATCAATAACCAGATAGCAGATGCCATGGCTAATGTCGGAGCTGGTCTTGATTGTGGAATTATGGTTAGTAATGGTCAAGAATTTGCCAACAATTGGGTCCCATAATCCCTGTCCTCTTTCAAATATGAAGAAGAAGCTCAATGGTTTTTTTTTTCACTTGGAAGTGGCAGCCACCCTTAGCATGGGGAAATCATCTTGTTATTCTTTTGATCCATAAAACCTTGAGATATATTGGAAATGATTATCTTAAAACTACATTGGGATCACCTCCCCTTCCTTGGATTATCCTCGCGCCTTTTCAACGATCTTGGAGCCTTCCACACGTTGGATACACCTGGCTCACATGCTCGACATTAAGGTGGTCGAAGTTCAAGGCAGTGTTGGCCTACATCACGGTCGGGGGTGTCATTCTTGGCATGAAGTTGGGAAGTTTTCGCATACATAGCAAGGAGATTGAATTTTGGGCTATCATGGAAGAAGTCGTTCCTACCGTTGTCTCGAGCCTCCACTTGCTGCAATGTTTGTGATGCAAGAAGCACATTAATACATTGGAAAGAAATGGGTCTGTTGCAATTCAGAGAATGCCTTCTGCAAACGATGCTACGCAGGAAATGGATCCCAGTGGCTATGTCAAGGTGCAACATGCTATGCACAAACACTGCAGAGCAAAGGTGTTGGGAATTGGAAAAAATTAGAGTTATTCAGCAAGAGATATCAGCGAAACCAACAGTCTGGTGTCTACGACGGGGTTTGGCAGACTTCAAGTTGAGGTCCAAATGTATTTGAAGGAAATGAAATTCCAAGTTCGCATGCTTAGAGGGGAGAAATATGAAATCAAACGGGTCATTTCTCACCTTTTTACAATCGTCCAAGTAATGAAATCTGAGGTTCGCAACAGTAGCAGGAAGTTGAATGAGCAGGTTGCTATCCTGGCTAGAAAGTTTGAAAATGGATGCCCTTGTTCTATCAATCTGGACACTAAGATTATGGCACTACACAGTAATCTCAGGATAGTGGAAGCCAAGATCGATAACATGAGGGCAGACATTAGAAAGAGCACCATGGTTTTACAAGGAGGCGCAAGAAGCATAGCTGGAGATGTCATTGGGAACATGGCGAAAAATCCACACGAGTAATTCGTCCAACATGGGTCTTTCCAGTTCTTTCGAATCTTTTTCTTATAATATGTTCTATCATAATTATAGTATAGCGTCTTTTCCGGTTAGGCATGTAGTAGTAGTTGAATAGCTCTTATAAGGTCTCTTTCTCAGCAATGCCTTATTTCTGTATTTTGATCCAAGGTCAGTTTGTTAGAAGGTATAGCTTCCGCAGAATAGGACTTTTCCATGAACATATCAGACTGGAAAAAGATGAGCTAGGAGTCGTGGAAGCTCTTCTATATTGGGATCAGTCTTCCCAAGTCTTCTGTAACCTTGTTCTTCTTTTTATATAAAATCTTCTTACTCGTTTTTGTTATAAAAAAATATGTATGTTTCCCTTTGAGATACTTCTACAATAGTGTTTTCCACCTTTTTTCCCTTATATGGAATTGGGTGTCTACAGCAAGAACAATTCCAAAAGTAAAACTGTAATTTCATTTTTGGTAATTAGCAATGAGAAACTTATTCCTATGTCCCTTAAACTTATGAATAAAGCATTAAAATTAAATGCAAAAATAGTAAACCCTCTTCTCTCCCTTTCGATTTCATTAAAAACACAAGTCCTCTAAAAAGAGATCTCCCAACTCTTCTTCGCCTCTTAGTTTTGTTATTTTTCTCTCTCCTCGTTTCTTCTATGTGAAACCTACAAACTTCATTTCTCGTATCGTTCTCATTTCTCATTCCATTTCCTATTTCTAGTTTCCGGTAACATAGTTGAAAGTGTATCCAAAGACAATATATAGAATATTTCTTCAATTGTCTGGGGTAGTGGGATATGCATACTTTCTAAATAATCAAGTCTTGTTTTAGTGAAAAAACGAGATCTACGGTAGTGCGATATGCATACTTGCTAAAGAATCAAGTCTTGTTTTAGTGAAAATTGTCCAAATGGTTCTAATGATGGGCCACTGATTATTACCGACGGAATGGAAAATAATTTCTGTAAGGTTGATTGTCTTTTAGTTCCAATGATAACATCTTGAGAGATATGATTCGTAGATAGTCATGTTGATTTGTAGTGACTATATAAATAATTTCCTCAAATTGCAAAGCAATCTATTTAATTTTATTCATGTCATTTGGGCCTGTTTATGGTACATGTCTATGAAGAGTGCCCATTAAATTAACAACAATATTCTGATTGAATTAAGTGTAGTTGTTGGTATCCATGACATCCTCCATTTGTTAAAGAAGAAGAAAATGATGAGCGTGAATCTGTTGAAACGATGAATAGAGGGTTATCAAACATACTGCATATTAAACCTAACATTTGGTATCAGATCCATACCCTCACCAAGGAAGTTAGAGAAATTCTACCACTAATTGGTATGGAGATAGAGCTAATTCTGCAGATGTGTTGAGGGAGGAATTGCAAAAAGGGCCAACAGTGATGACTGGATGGAGTGGAGCGGGAGAGGTCCTTGCTTTGGATGCAAAGAGCTGGAAGCTTCGGTAGTGTCTGACTGCAGTGATGCAATTAGTGAAGAGGGTGGGCCAGAAATATCCGGCGCGGATAACTTTCTGGGCGGTGTCCATCCCTGAGAAGTGGCCACCATAGGCTCCACTGTGACAATCATTAAGGACTTGTTCAGCCTCGTCTTGGGTGAGGTAGCAACGTAGAATGGTGCTGATACCACGACGGTACAACACATCGCCGAGGAGGAGATAACGTGAAGTCTGATGTCATATGCGTCGGCGGTCGTCGCAGTCGAGGTCGGGTCAAAATTTTTGTGTACGTAGGTACAATAGGATGTCTCCATACCAGGGGTCATCTGACGAGATGATAAATAAATGGTCTTCGGGGAGGCTGGTATTAATGGATCGTGAAGCAGACGAAGATGGTAATTCTAACATGAGTTGTGCCAATGCGAGGGCTTTGATGCTCTTGGGTGTTGTAAATGTGAGGTCATACTCTTGGAGTATGATGAACCACTTTGCCACACGGCCCTGAAGGAGGCGGTGACTCAAGAGGTACACCATAGGATTGGAGTCGGCCACAACGGTAGTCTGGATTAATAGAATGTAGTGGTGGACCTTCTGTACGGAGAAGACGATCGCGAGGGCCAACTTCTCCTCCTGGGGATAACGCAGTTGTGGGCCAGATAAGGTTTGACTTACATAGTAGATTACGTGCTCTTTCCGTGAACTATCCTCTTGAATGAGCACTCCTAAGACGACGTATTCGGATGTTGAAACGTAAAGGATAAAATCCTTTGAGAAATCCGGGGGGGGAATCAGCGGGACGTTGGTTAAGGCTGTTTTAAGGGCTTCAAAAGCCGCTTGTGCTTGTTCGTCCCAGACAAATGGGATGTGGGTATGAAGTAAGCAAAGAAAACCGTGGACTATTGTAGTGTATTCTGGGACAAAGCGGCAGAGAAAGTTGGCTCTCCCCTGTAAACTATGTAATTGTTGTACGGTACATGGGGATGGGAGGTCCAGGATGGCTTGAACATTTAAGGGGTCGACGGTTATCCCTTCCTGGGAAACGATGAATCTCAATAACCGACCTGCAGGGACGCAGAAGACGCACTTGAGTGGGTTCAAGCGGATCCTATACTTACAACAACATAAAAAGACTTGCCGGAGGTCGTTTAGGTGATTGGACCATTTCTTTGATCGAGTCGCAAGGTCATCCAGATAAACTAGGATAATATGGGCCAAGTCGTGGAAACAATATGTCATGGCCCGCTGGAAGGTGGCGCCAGCGTTTTTAAGACCAAATGGCATGACCCGATAGGAAAAGGTGCCCCATGGGGTAGTGAATGCAGTTTTGTATTGGTCTTCTTTTCGGATATGGATTTGGTTGTATCCGTAGAAACCATCCAGGAAGGAGAGAACCTCATGTCCCACACAAACGTCAATGAGTTGGTCGATGAAGGGTGTGGGGAAATTGTCTTTGGAACAAGCGCGATTAAGATCGCAAAAATATGTACAGACACAGAGAGTGCCTTGTTTTTTGTTGATGGGTATGGGGATGGAAACCCAGGAAGTGTAAGCGATGGGATATATGAATCCGGCTTTACACAATTTCTCAATTTCAGTTTTGACTGCAGGGAGCTTAGACGGGTGAATGGGTCTATGTTTCTGGCAGATGGGTGGGATCTCCGGCCACATATCTATGTGATGTTCGACTATGGCGGGGTCTAAGCCAGACATCTCGGTATGAGACCAAGCAAACATATCGCGAAACTCTTGGAATAGCTTCTTGTGTTCCCCGATTTCGTATTATGTGCAGGAAGCACCTAATGTGATAAGTTCGGGGGTACTGGGTGTGGTAGAAATATCAACCTGTATGGTAGGTGATATGTTGGCCATATTACCTTCCTCGAAGGCATCCGAGGCTGGAATGGGGTTCTTGAACCAGTCTACCTTCTCTGGGAGGAAGTCCTTCGTCTCGATAGAGAACTGGCTAGCCTTGGTAGTGGTGGCCTCCTAAGGAATGAAGTATGACCGATGGTGCGTATCATCCCAAGGGTAATCATGTGCGGTGAGTGCCTCAAGTATCTCCTCGTCGCTCTGAAAGTATTGTGTGAATAAATCGGTCGAGGAGGGGCTAAACGTTGGGGATGACATGTGTCCACTTGTCGTGGAAATCATGTAGATGGTGTTAATCTCGTCCGAGGAGGAAGATGTTGGGGGATGAATTTCCTCAATGGTAGTGATGGAGGACTCTAGAGAGGACTGAGTTAGTTCGTGGAGGACCAATCTGTACTCTAGGAGATCTGGGTAATCGTGTAAGTAATGGCCATACATTCCACATATGGCACAAGCATGATTGGTGCACAGTGCCTTGTTGCGCTAGTGGGCTGGTGGATTTAGCTCGACTACCGGAATGTTGGGGTTGTCATCCAAAGTCTTCATATGTTTTTGAAGATTGGGTTGATGTGGGCAGTTATGGGTAGCGTGACCCAAATCATCGCATAGCAAGCACTTAGGTGGTGTGCGGAGTGGTGGTTGAGGTACCACGGGTATCTTTCCTGGCGGAGCTGTGTAAGTTTGTGGGCCTCTGCCCCCAGTATTTAGGGGTGGTGGAGGGGCAAGGTTCGTTGTAGATGTGGATGTCGCACCGGGGGGTGGGCAGTTAGGGGTGGTTTCCACGTCGGGAGGTGGGTGGTTGGAGGTGTTGATTGGTTGGACGGGTTATAGAACAACCTATGGTGTCGGGGGGGTGGTGAGGGCTTGCAGATACCACACAGGTAGTCCTAGGGTTAACCCGGGGAGGTTCAACATAGCCATGGTGTGCTTATTACTCCAGAAGGTGGGAATAAAAACGAGATCGTATGGATAGGTGTTGTTCCAATGTAACTAGGTACGGTTGGAGGTTGTGGCCACAAGGGTGGATATGGGTTGGGCACGGTTTGGTTAGATGAAATTGTGCACAGATCAGATACCTCTAGTGTCGGCGGGGGTGGGGGGATGGAGCAAAAGGTGGATGTCATGGGAGCTTCATAATATATTCCAGGTCCACCCGAAGGGACTAATGACGTGGGTGTACCTAGAACATGTTGTTCAACCATGGGGAGAACATTTTCTGGTGCGGCAGGGGCATTCGGGTCATAGTACGTGAGTTGGTCAACCTTGACGATCCGTCCTTCGTGGGGGAATATCATGATACAGAAAACCGACGAAGCAACAGCTTTCATGGCATACATATAACTACGTCCGAGTAGGAGGTTGTAATCAAGTTGGGCATTGATGACCTCAATGTCTATGAGGATGGTTTTCCCAGCTAACTGGACTGGGACGTTGGCCAAAAGGCCCTGAGGTTGAGCGAAGTGACCATCATAAGCGCGTAGGGCAGTTGTGGATGGCTGTAAAGTAGGTGATCCGAGCTTTGCCACACGAATGTAGACATGACGTAGGTGGAGGCACCTTCATCGATGACGCATCAATGAATAACAAGATTTCGAATTGACACCCAAACTTGCAAAGCTAATGTGGAAGGCATGCGTGGTTCAGATTGGTCCAAGTCGAATGCCACCATTTGTGAGTCAGAGGGGTCTATGGCCCCAATAGAGGATAACAATGTATTGCGTTGTGCAGGACAATTTTTTAAGACCTCGAGAGTTGACATGGCAGCGGGTGATTGAGCTAGGTCATCTAGGATATTGTAGTTGGGAGTGGCACGTGCGTTGGGATTGTTGTTGATGCGACATAGGGGAAAGCGGGGAGCTTTAGGGGCCCCATCGCCCTGTGTCGGGGGTGTGCGTAATCGTTGATCGGTGGGAAGAGAGTTGGTATCCATGTCGACGGGGGTGGTTTTGGGGGTGGGACCATATTGGTTTCGGCATGTCTGGAGGTTGACATTAGCCGATGACATCATAAGGAGGTGATGGGTGCCCGTATCCATGGGTTGATTGTTGTGCGCAGCGTATGTGATTTGTTGTTGTGGGGGCGCAGTTCCTTGAGGGGGAACCAACGGTTGGGTATTCACCACTCCTTGCATGGGCAAGGGATTTTGCAATACCATGTGAGGTGGCGTTGGATTGGGTTGTGTGGGTGGAGCAGCCTGTCCTTGGAGTTGGGCATCATCCGTCCATAGTTGACGAGCGCGCTCCAAATGAGGACAAGTGTGCATGTAGTGGCCATAGACCCTACATATGGAACATGGGTGGTTTGTTCGTAGATTGGGGTTTTTCCCTTGACGAGGTGGTTTGTCAGGGTTTTGATTGGGTGGGGCGACGTTGTTATTCTTTGGGGGTTTGGGTTGTCGACCGCCTTGGTCCTGGGGTTGATTGTTCTCACGGTTGCGTCCTATTCCCTGGTTTTGCTGGCCTTGTTGGTTCCGTTGAGCAGGCTGATTTTGTTATCGATTTTTTTGGGCATAAACTTGCCCTTGGGGGTTAGGAGGATTCTGTGGTTGAGCAGGTGTTGGGGCTACTTGTTGTGGATGGTAAGTTGGGGGGCTTGTAGTTTCGCAAGTAGTGCTTGTGGGGGATAATAAGTTGGAGGGGCTTGGGGTTGTGTGTGTGTGGGTGGAGCCTGTGGATGGTAATAAGCAGTGGGTTCCGTAGGGGGATTGTAATTTGGAGTTGTGTGGCCATAGCATTGCGTTGGACACGATGGCCCATGGGTATGAGGGGGTCGAGCCATGGGGGCATATGATGTTGTTGCTCCTGAATGGGTCATGGTGCGCGAAAGGTCGGGGCGACTAGTGGAGGGCATAGCTGTGTAAGGTTGAATATGCAACGCCACGTGCCCGATGATTCCATCGGTAGCATGGGATGCCCCCGGAGCGTCGCTCCTGTAGGAGTCGCCCTAGGGTGCAATGGGTAAAATAGAGTATAGATAGTCGGACTGGGCATAGATAAGATCGAACTGTTGGGATTTAAGGATAGCCTCTTCCTCGGATTGTGGTCGTTCAGATGCCACATCCTTAGCGATGACTGGTACAAGAGATTTCAGGAACCAATCTAAAAAGATGCGGTCGTCTAATTTGATCTTACATAAACTATGCCATTTGCGCCATTCATGGATATGGTCCGTGATATGGGTGGACGTGTTTTGTCTGCAAGATAGGAGTATCTCAACACCAGCATTGTAACGAACTGGTATCTGGAAGAACTGCAGGAAAGTGGAGGCAAGGGAAGTAAATGTGGAATGGGTCTCGTGTGGCTGGTCAATGTACCACTTGGATGCAACACCAGTGAAGGTTCGTTGCAATAACCGTAAGTGAATAGAGTCATCCACAATGGAGTTAGAAGAACACCAAAGGTGGAAGGAAATGATATGATTTTGGGGGTCCTCCCCTCCCTTCCCTTCGAACTTGGGTATGTCCAATGGGAGTTTGGTGGGCATAGGAGGCCATGTGGGATCATGTCGGATGGGGTCGTTGGTCAATCTGGCCAGGTCAGGAAGGCTGAGACTGGCCATGAATGGAAAACTAGCAGAAAGATGTGGCATAGGTGTTGGGGAAACTATGTTGGCCGTAGTGGTAATGGTGGGGCCACTGCCCCCAATGTGTGGGGCAATGGTATGTGTCATGACTGGGATCATGGGACCTCCAGTCATAGGTGGGGGAATCGTGTAGGACGGGCCTGTGCCCCCGATTGTACCACTAGTCATCAATGGGGCCGTATTGGTAACTAACCAACTAGCCATACGGATGGACGTAGTGACAGGAATGGCAGGTGTAGGGCTTGTAGATAGTATAGCGGGGATAGATACTGAAGTGGTAATTGGGCTAATGGTGGACTCACCACCAATGACCCCACCATAAAAGGGGTTGGAAGTCATGCCAACCATGGGGCTCGACTGTGTTGTGTATGTAGGGTTCTCTGGTTTAGAATCAGATGTGAGGTAAGGGGCGTCGGGGTTTGGTGACGATGCTCTATGCCGGTGGCGAGTGGAGCCAAGTAAGCCGTGCTGCGAGGACTGGCCCCGTAGGCGCCGAGACTGTCTTGGAGGCTCAATGATGATAATGAAAATAAAACTAGTGAGTTGCGGCGAGTGAAAAGCTCAAAATTCCTGATGCAGCCGTGTGTGCAAAAAGGAAAGCGCGAAAAAATGTGGCACTCAGGCCAACAATAAGCTCAAAACGCGTACCGTAACAGTTGTGCTACAGCAAGCGGAGCGACAAAAAAGTGGTCAGAATCCTAATAAGAAAAAGGCTCCTAAAAAGATAAAATGGCATACTCACTAATCCAGGTGGAGGTAAGAGATCATGCAAAACACTTAACTAAAAGATCTAGAAGCTCACGCAAATCATATCCTTTGCACGGTGATGAAATCCTTAGTCAGACGATACGAAATGGAGAACTGAGTAGGTGGGGGATATGCCTCTACCGAGAGGGATCCCGGGTAAAAGATCCCTAGAGAATGACAACTAGGCTACCCCGTTCATGGCATGTCCAGAAAAAGTGTTCGTCGTGTCAGTCCTTTGGTCGCTACACCCCAAATATGGAAATGCAACGAGGACAACGAGTAGGTGTCATTCGGAACTAGGTGGAGTGCGACAGTCCACGTAGTCCTCTGAAACCAGTCTCATGACTTACCCTCCTAAGAAAGAGCCCTTTTTCTGACAAATCGGTGTATAACCGTGCCAACAAATAGTAGGGGATTTTGGTACCCTAATGGACAACTTCTATGTCTCAAGTGTAAGTGATGAAGGGGTGTTGTTTGGATGCTTATCCCCAGCGTCCTACCTAACTACAAAATTCTTTTGTGTTCCCCAAATGGGGTTAAGTGTTGGTTGAGTTAGGTAAATTTTAAGGCTCACCTGGGTTAATGTGACCGAATGTGTGCACATGTGGTGTTGGTCACTAACTAGAAATGTAAGAGCTGAAATTTAAATGCTGAAATTTTTAATCTGGTATGAAAAAACTTTAACTTACTGAAAAAATTAAAATTTAAAAAAGTATTTTTTTAAAAATAAAACAGCAAGCAAGTATCAAAAAAAGACAGCTCAATCAACAAAGGGTGCTGCGGGAAACAGATGCCTGTTTGCAGGTTGTAGAGAAAAAAGGGGGACAAAAAGCTTAAACGGAGCACAGGTTTCAGGCCAAATTGCGCGAGTATCAGGCCAGATTGCGTGGCTGACAGCGCGGGTTTCAGGCCAGATTGTGCGTCTGACAGCGCAGGTTTCAGGGCAGATTGCGTGGCTGAAAGTGCGCATTCAAGGCTGAAGGCCGTGGCATGCAACGTGAGTTCAGGGCGGGGCTGCGCGGCGTGCAGCGCGGTTTCAGGGCTGAAGTCTGCAGTGTGGGCCGCAGTTTTCGGGATGGTAACAGCGTTGTGCAGCGCGTTTTTCGGGCTAGCAGCTGCATTTTGTAGCTCGGGAGGCGGGCTGGAAGCTGTGTTTTGCAGCGTGGGAGGCGGGTTGGCAGCTGCGTCGTGCAGCGCGGGGATTGGGGTGGACGTCGTGGTCGGGACCGCGACGGTGGCAGGGGGGCCTACGGTAGGGGACACAGTCGGGAGCGACGACGTTGCGTCGTGGGCCGCGGTTGCGAGCGGCAGCTCTGCAGCGAGGGCCGAGGATAGGAGCGGGGGCCGCGTGAAGGGAGGGGGGGTCTATGGCCGGGGTCGTGGGGTAAGTGCTGGAAGCTGCGGCGAGGGCCACAGGGTGACTGCTGGAAGTTGCGGAAGAGGAAAATGCCTATATTTCTCAAATGATCCACTCTATAGCTCACTTCCCTGAATATGTGAATGAGGAACAATAAATCTCTATTATGCAAAGCGTGACCCTAGAGGAACTGAGGGATGTAGTCCACTCAATGCAAAAGGACAAGAGTCCTGGTTCAGATGGGGTCCTTATGGATTTTTTTTGGGGTTTTATTGAGATTTTTGGAAATGACCTCCTAGCAGTCGTTGAAGAGTCTAAGATCAGTGGGATGGTTTTGGATGTTTTTAGTGCTACTTTTATATCCCATATCCCCAAAACAGACTTGACCTCCACTCTGGATGACTACAGGCCTATCTCACTTTGCAACTGCATATACAAATTGATTGCTAAATTTATTGCTCGAAGGATCCAAGGTATCTTGTCAAAATCTGTATCTCATGGGCAATTTTCCTTTCTAAAGGGGAGATAGATACATGATGCTATTGAATATGCACAAGAAATCACACATATGGATAAGATGAAGCACTTTCCCACAGTCATACTAAAGGTGGATCTTTCCAAGGAATATTATCAAGTTAACTGGACCTATGTAAGACTAGTGCTGTTACAAGTGGGTTTCCCACTTATACAATTTGTCAACTGGATGCTTTCATGTGTTTAATCTGTATCCTTTGTTGTTCTCATTAATGGATCTACCTCTAATTTTTTGAAACCTGGAAATGGTTTCATGTAGGGATGCCCCCTAGCCCCTCTACTATTTCTACTAGTTATGGAGGGTTTAAGCACCATTATTCTACAAGCTAAGCAAAGTGGATCTTTTAAAGGGATA
This sequence comes from Larix kaempferi, assembly GCA_027924585.1. Lineage (NCBI taxonomy): Eukaryota > Viridiplantae > Streptophyta > Pinopsida > Pinales > Pinaceae > Larix > Larix kaempferi. The sequence continues at coordinate 3,153,687 of BSBM01000125.1, read as the reverse complement.
AGGATTCGAGGTGCCATTCACATTACTCATTTACTTTTTGTTGATGATATAATGATATTTTCTGATGGCTCCTGGAGGGAAATTTTAAAGCTGAGAATTATGCTCACCTTATTTGAAGAAGCTACATGTATGTTTTATAATATTAGGAGGTATTATGTATCTTTTATGAAATTAGAGAAGGATGTTATATACTAGATCTATGTGCAATTTGATTTTGTTGTGGTAGATATCCGACGTGGATTGAAATACTTGGGCTTCTTGATAAAACCCAATGATTACTTGAAAAAGGATTGGGCTTGACTAGTTGGGAATATAGAGAGTAGAATTCATCTTTGGTGCAATAAATGGATGTCTAAAGGAGGTAGACTAATAATGATGAAAGTTGTTTTAGAGGCAATCCCTGTTTATTGGATTTCTTTGGACCATGTCCCAGTGGTTATCTTAGAACAAATCAGGAGGATTTGCTACAACTTTCTTTGGAAAGGGATTTTGGAGGATAAGTCTTTTCACTGGGTCTCTTGGGATAAGATATCCATTACAAAGGAGTTGGGAGGTTGGGGGATGAAACATCCCTCCCATTTTGCAAGGGATTTAGAAGCAAAAGGTGTTTGGAGGATCATTAAGGGGCATGGCTTCTGGTTTAATATTGTCAATCATAAATATATTCATTTCTTGTCTGTTGAGGAATGGAGAATATCCAACATTAAGACTACCAGGAATGTTTCAGTTATGTGGAAGGCTATCATACAATCTTTTGATTTAATTGGTGACTGGATTGTTTGGAGAGTGGGAGATGGTAGCAGTGTGAGGATAGGACGAGATCCATGGATTGGTTGCTATGAAGGCCACAAGTTACTACTTTCCCTGGTGGAATAATTGAGGGAGTAAAGCCTCTACACACTGAGACAATTTGGATATGTTAACAACACTTCTCATGTTAGACATGCTTGGTTATCAACGGATGCTATTGGTATAGAGGCTATGGATTCATATATCTAGAATAATTGCTTAAATGCTCTACACAGAAGCCATGTGGGGTTATATGACAGACTTGATGAGCTCACCTCCAGAAACCTTGTGGGGGATCAATACACTCCAAGATTGGGTTACCAGGTAATCAGGGAAGATGAAGATCTACTTGAGTCCCCCTGGTGGTCCACATTGATATGGAAGATGCAATGTCCACTAAAATCAAGAATTTGTATACGGCTGGCTCTATCAGATAAAGTGCTTGTTTGGGACATATTAATCAAGAAGTTTAGGGTAGGACCAAGCATATGTCCCTTATGCAAAGCTAGTAGTGAATCTTTAACACAATTATTTATCTCTTGTCCTTTCATTGTCAAGCTGTTGGAGCATGCATATATGATTAAAGTATATATTTTGTTTGGGATGGATTGAATTTGGAAGGAGCTTTAGAGGTATGGCTTACAAATGGTGCTTTCAAAGACTACAAGGCATTGCCTCTTATTTTTATATGGGGTGTATGGTTGGGTAGGAACTTGGAAACCTTTAAGGACATTTCAATTGCACTATTTGTAGTTACTTCAAAGGGCCTAACCATTCTTAATGTCTTTCCATAAGTTGTGGATCCCCTTACAACCATAAGGATTGTTGAGGAAACTATCGATAACACTTACAGTTGGGATTACTCTAATGGTGCCTCACAAGGAAACCCAACCATTGGTAGAGCAGGGGGCCTTTTGCACATTTTTGTTGATCACTGGATTAAATTCTCAGCTGGCATCAGGATGCACACCAACAACAGAGCTGAGTTATTGGATGTTAAGTTAGTTATGTTGTTGGCTTTGTCTAAAGGGACTCATAAAGTACAGGTTTTTGGAGATTCTAAATTGGTGGTTGATTGGTTACATGTGAGAATGCCTCCTAATAATGATCTTCAAAAGCCTATCTATGAGGATATTGAACACATTGTTTACATGTTCAGGGAGATAAACTTCATGCATGTGCATAGAGAGAGGAGTATGATGGTTGATCAGTTGTCCAAAATGGGATTACAGGTGGGTGATGGAGTGTGGCATGGATGGGAAATGTCAGATGACACCTTGATGGAGCATGATCTCAGTCCCCATCCGAGATGATTTCTCTTTCAAAACATAATTAAATGAGTAAAGAACACCCCACTGCACAAAAGTTACATTTTTTCATCACACAGTTTATGATATTAGTTATTAGATTTTTTGTATATACAGATCATAGAGTTCTGAATATGGTTTCAAGAAAATCATGAACATTGAACACATATATGTAAGGCCTCTTCAAGCTTTTGAAAAATGTGGTTGTTTTTTAATACAAGCATAGATCCATCTTAAACTCGGATCTATTAAGCAGCTGGATGAATCCAATTTCTTGAGGAGTAATTTTTTTTAATCTTAAGCTCAAGAAATTTGATACCTATATTGCTTGATAGATTCAGGTTTAAGTTTTAATTTTTAATTTTATAGGCCTACATGGATTTTTTAAATTACTTTTCATAATTTTTTTATTTTATGAGGCGACATGCATTTTTTATTTATTTTTTATTTTTGATAATGTGTTACGTTAGGTATGTGACAACATCTCTCCCCATACTGAGCTGTAGAGCACCTAGCTCCTCTGGGTGCAATAAAGCAATTGCAATTTTTTTATGAAAAAAAAAAGTGTTGATCGAATTTTATGTAATTTTATTATACTTTGAAATAATTTAAACAAAATTAAAACTTAATTTATACAATATTTATTAAAAAAAGAATATACTCTAAGAATTTTGACAACACTCTTGTCTTGATGAAGAACCCCGGATTGTACGTTCAAAACACATGCCATCCCTCTTCTCAAGCTCATATTTCTTACATTATTGAGATGTGCATATTGTTATTTTTTAACAAACACATTGATAAATATTATATACCCAACAAAGTGGGTCACAATGTTTGTACAACGGTCACAACTTGTTAACGAGTCTATTTCTTATGTAATGACATCAGTGACCATGTCAATTGTATCTTTTTTTCAAACGAAAAAAGGAATTTCTTGCTATTTATAAGGGTGAATCAAAGAAATTTACAATATAACTTATCCAAAGATAGTATACCATCAATCTGAAGATTTATGAGCCAATTGTATCTTGAAAAGTAATGAAATTAAAACTTTCAATATATATAGTATTAATTGGTCAACTACTCTAGGTATAATAATATAATGAAATTGAAGCTTTCAATATAGTATTAATTGGTCAACTACTAGGTATAATAAATAAATATTGTAAATCACAAAATCATAAAGCTTTAAGAGTTAGTTTAGTTAGTTGGGTTTCATTTGACAAGCTCTTGCCAGCCAAAGATCGGGGATTTAATTCATGGATTTTGAGGCCAAGTTCTTCCGTTTAAAACCCGTAACATATTTCTGTTGAAAAAAAATTAAACGCGTAACATGTTTTTGTTGAAAAAAAAAGTCAAAGTTAAACTATTCTACCTATGCTATCTTTTTCATATGGCAATTTAATCGCATATTTTAGTGCATTCATTACATTGTTGTTGTTGTGGAGTGTGTGATGTATAATGTTTGCTGATGTTTGCATTTGTTTGGTAAATGGTTCACCATCCTCTTTCTTCAGTTGTTCCCGAGGGATAAGACAAGGGTGTCCTCTTTCACCACTTCTTTTCATCTTAGTCATGGATGGCTTCAATAGATTAGTTAATCAAGCTCTGGATAGAGGTTTGATTAAAGGCATCGGGATGACAAAGGACTGTGTGATCACACACATTTTATTTGCAGATGGTGTTTTGATGGCTGGGTTGAATTCTGTGGCAGAATGGAAATTGTATGCTGAAATTATTCAGACATTTTGTAATGCCTCCGGTATGAAGGTCAGTTCTGTCAATTCAAATTTTTATCATTTGAATATGAGTGAAGAGCATTTGAGAGATATTACTTCTGTGCTTCCCTACAATTGTTGCCCTTTGGAACAAGGATTTAAATATCTGGGTTTTAACTTAAAACCCAATAATTACCTCATCAAAGATTGGTACTGGTTGTTGAGGAAAATTGAAGCTCGAATAGCTCACTGGTCTTATAGACTGTTATCTATGGGAGGCAAACTCATTTTAGTAAAATCGGTACTCTCGAGCATTCCTGTATACTGGTTTTCACTTCTTGAAGTACCTTCTTTCATTATAAAAGCCATCAAGAAATGCTTCTTTAATTTTCTCTGGACAGGGACTGCAGACAATGCAAAAATCTCGATGGTAGCTGCAGAGACGCTCTCAAGATCTTTTAGATTTGGTGGTTGGGGAATCAAAGACCTAGAGGTCTTCAATTCTGCTCTCAAATTAAAAAGCTTGTGGCGGGGTATCTTTTGTAGTACCCTCTGGTCTAGACTCATACAGAGCAAATATCTAAAGCAGGATGTGTATCTCTGGATAAGAAATCCAAAATTGGGAAATTGGAATTTTTCTCCCATTTGGCAGGGCTTTATGAAAATTTTCAAATGGATCAAAAATGATCTCTTCTGGCAGGTGGGATCGGGTGTGAAGATTCGAGTGGGTGTGGATCCCATTTTAGGGATGGAATATTCTTACCTTCTCCCTTCTATCCTTACTCAGTATTTGCAGGTTATTGGTCTGAACACTTTGAGTAAGATTCATTATTGCAGAGCTGGTGGTGTTGGATCAGCTGTGTGGTTGTCTGCGAGAGATCTAGGACTCTCTGGCTACTTAGCTTGGACTTGGGACACATACATAAAGAATTTAAACTCAACAGGTGTCAAACTTAATCAAGAAAGTGATCAAATTGTTTGGGGAGGAAACCCATCCATTGGTATAGTCACGGCAAAATCTGCATATAGTAGAATTATCCAAGATAAATTAATCTTTCCTCAAGACTGGTGGTACAAGAACTTATGGAAATGGTCAATTCCATTAAAAATAAAATGCTTTTTATGGCTAGCCCTACAAGATAAATTGAAGACATGGGAGAATTTGATCAAACGTGGATGGATGGGGCCTAGCATATGTGTTCTTTGCCACAATGATGCAGAATCTTCTCAGCACTTATTTGTCAAATGCATTTTCACACAGAAAATCTGGGACTTTGTTTCTGTAAGCTTGAAGTTTTCTTATCATTGGGATGTAGGTGAATTCAACTTTTGTCTCTTGAATTGGTACAGGAAAAGTAAGCAATTTTTTACTATAGCTATCTTCATTTCATGGGCTATTTGGTATACAAGAAATTGTGCGATCTTTCAGAATGTGCTACCTGATGTTGTGAAGTGCAGCCTGCCAGCAATAAAAATGTTTTCCTCTTATAATTTTGGTGATCATAGACAGAAGATTGACAAGATTAGTCTCTTTACACTTAAGGTGGATCAACCTGTACTTTTCTTTGATGGGGCTGCTCAAAATGGGATTTGTGCAATGGGAGGTGTCCTTTATCTGAATGAAACACACTACTTCACAGTTAGGCTCAATTGTGGAGTTGGCAGCAACATGAAAGCTGAGCTTATGGCTCTCTGGTGTGTATTAAAAGTGGCAAATATTTTCGGCTTTGTTAACATCAAAGTGTATGGTGATTCTCGTGTTACAATCAAGTGGGTTGAGGGCAAGTTCAATCTGAATGTAACAAACTTGAGACATTGGTGTCTTCGAGCACAGTATGAAATAGCTCAGCAACAGAATATCATGTTTGAACATATTTATAGAGCTCATAACTCACTGGCAGATAAGTTATCTAAGCAGGCTCTGGCAGGTTTGGAAGGTCAACTTCTTTGGGAGGAATGGTGTGATAATACCATCCTAGATAGTGGTGTCACATATTTCTATGATTAAGGTCTGAGTGGTTATCTTTTTTCAGGATCTAGATGGCTGTACTTATTTATGTTCTGTATCTTTTTGTTTTTTGGTTACTTTGGGAAGGCTGTCATGTTGAGGTTTTTGGGACTCGGAAGGTCTTGAACATTTGTATTTCAGACTTTTGAAGTTTTGTTAAATGATTCGGTCACCTAATCAAGACTATCATTGTACTATTTGATTCTTATGAATATCACTAGTAGATTTTTTTCACTGGAAAAAAAAAATGTTTACATTTGTGAACATTAACCGAAGTTTTAATGCAAACCACTCAAACAACAGGATGAGGCGTACCAACGGAAGCATTGGTTGTGTCTCCTCCAGGCTCCACCATCACTTGTATATATGTATGAGGGATATACAGTAATAAATATACCGAGGTATATGCACTTAATGTATATACCAGACAACCGAAGATACGAAAGGAAAATCATTGTTAAATCGCTGACGATCAGGCTTCAAATTTGAAGCCTTCAGGGCCCTTTAGAGGCCATTTTACACGTCATAGAAGGCCACTTCAAATTTTACCATGCAAAAAAAATTTAATTTCATGGTAAGCCCTTCAATAATTAAATTAACCGCTACTGTTTAAAATTGCAATGGAAGGGTAGCTTCAAATTTCACCCATCAATAGTTTTCAGTGGGAAATTGGGAATGTGGCTACTAGCTAGGTGACTTGGGAGTGGGACTCGGTTACTCTCCAATATCCATGTGTTCGATCATCCATGGATCATGGACCATTGGGCCTCTAATAATATCATTGACCAACTTACGTGGACGGGCTTACACTGAGCATCCCATGGATTGAACGCTTCTAAGTTCTCGTGTTTCCAGCAAGCTCTTACGTGTTTAACACATTTAATGGAAGCAACAAATTTATTAAACCTGGTTGGTGGCTCATACGTGTTGTTGGTAGTGGGATTACCAAGTTACCAGTTATCACATACCAATTCATGAATTATGACTTAGTGAGTTAATTGAGTATTCAATGTATAATATATTATGTTAATGTGCCCCGAATTTGGCATTTCAGACAAAATCCACAATCCAGAAACTTCTTGTAATGTTGCAGGCTACTGCTCATGCCCGTGGCCCCTACCCACAACCTTGTGTTTTATTTGTTGTATCAAGTTAATCCTACCGTCTACGGCTCCTAGCCTCACATCCTGTGTTTTCTTTGTTGTATCAAGTCAATCCTGCGACTCCCGAGTCCCACCTTGTGTTTTCTTTGTTGTATCAAGTCAATTCTCGAATTCCATGCTTCCATGGCTCCGACCATCAATATATAATATTACAGGAATACAAACAAGCTTTTTCTTATACCACTACTCCACTGTGGTCGAGCTACTTCCAAGTTCCACCTACCCTATCTCCTCCAGTCCTCCAGGAGAGTTTGCGGAGAGAAGCTGCCAATGCCATCCTGCCATAAACATATATAAAGAAATTTGTTTTCTTTGAGGAGCTCAACTTCAAGGATGACTAGATTTTTGACATCCTATGAATTTACAGGTATGTACATCATTTTATCCATTCATGATCCCATCAATTATTTAAAATTTTTGTTATTTGATTAAAATTCTGTAACTTCAAAGTTCAAACACAATATTATTATTTGACTGAAATTTTGTTACTTCAAATGGGCCTTGAAGGCTTCAAATTTGAAGCCTGGACACGAGAGTGGGTTTGTCACAAATCTCCGTCAAAGGCTGTTTAGAACGCCATTTATCAATTCCCAACTGTAGAAACAACAACAATTGATTCTTTCTTCATATGTCCTGTGTATACGCATATGATTCCATGTGCTCCTTGCCTTGCCCTATTTTCCATTGCCGCCCGATCGAAGCTCTTGAGAATTTAGCTGCCCTTTAACTTTCCTGAAATGGAGGGGACAAGGAAGACCTTTTTTCACTCTAAAATCGAATTCTTCCCTGTTTAGCTTCCATTGGCCACAGTTGCATCCCTACGGGAAACAGGTGTGCGCAGTGCACCCACCATCTTTACCAAAAATCTTGGGGATTTGGGAAAGTTCCCACTCTGCCAACCTCCATGCATCTAGTTAATGAGTTAGATCAAGAATCCAGTATCTAAAACTGTATTACATGATCTATTTTCCCCAATTGCTCAGCCGTCGAATCGACACCTTCCTCTAGTAAACGGTTTAAGATTCTTGGTATTTATTAATATGAAGACCACCGATGCTACTACACTTACAATCCGCGTTCGACTATTCGAACTGGGACACAAATGTTTTTGTAATCTTGATTTTTAGAATGACAGTGCTACTTTACCTTTTGATTTTGTTGCCCTTATCCACTGGTCTGGAATAAAACAAGAACTTCAACCATCTATGCATCTCCTCTCTACTTGGTCTACCTATGTTTTACTTATGCTTCACAAGTTACAACCCATCCTCTACTCCATCATACCATATATTGAATATGTATAACGAGATCTAGGGGGAGTGTTGCACGAAATTGCAAGTAGTCAGCAGTCCCTGGTGTATCGTGACAAGGGAATAATCGCCTCTCGTGGATCCTTGAAATATGGTGGTGGTGAGTTTACCAATTACCTGGGGGTTTTGGTGTAACGACAGCCGTACTTCCAACAATTGGTATCAGAGCTAGAGGTCACGAGTTCGATACACACTCGACTTGCGCTAAGGGGGAGATTGTTGCATGAAATTACAAGTAGTTAGCGCTCCCCGGTGTATCGTGACAAGGGACTAATCGCCTCTCATGGATCCTTGAAATATGGCGGTGGTGAGTTTACCAATTACTTGCGGGTTTTGGTGTAACGGAAGCCGTACTTCCAACAGGGAGGGCTATAGAGAAGAAGCATCCAGGGTCCTTAATCATCTATTGTGAACAAAATTTTCCTTGAGTCGGATAGTTCTCTTTGCTCAAACCATGACATAGCATGTAACATGTAAGGAGTGCTTAAACTTATTCCATCCCAAGTACGTGTGGCATTCATAGTGTTGAATGAAAAATTAAAACATATATTCTTGTCATTGGCATTCAATTCTGCCGTAGGGTACACAATTAGAGTGACAAAGAAACTTGCTATTAGTTTTCAATCCAATCCAACTTCTTTGTTGAACTATTCTCTCTAATATACTTGCGTGAAGGAGGATTATAAATGGAAACATAGTGGCTTGATAGAGGTGCATGAAAGTGAATTATGGTCCTCAATTCAACGAAGTAAAAAAAAGCTACCATTCAGATTCTTTCCCTTCACCTTTTTTACTGCCTTTCTGCATACATCTCTATTGTTCACGAATTTAGTAACAGATATAGACCAAACTCAACGTCCAATGTTTTTGGCTTATGAAACAATTTCTTCCTTTTTTTTCTTACACTATCATTTTTTCCATTGTTAAGTAGGCTAGAATTTATATTAGTTTGAAGAACGCTAGTGATTTACAAAGATTGAACTTTTCCGAGAATAAGCATCACGTTGCTTTTAGAAGAGTTGAAGAACCCAATTCTTCATCAAGCTTGTAGTGTTTGAAGCAGCCTAGGAACCCATTTTAAGAGGTATTAAATATTATTATACCGGTTAAAAGTTGTATTGGAATTGGGCTAGCAAGCTAACTGTAGCTGATGCAGAAAAAAAGATCTATAAATTTAGTTATGGCAATTCACACTGAACATCTAGAAAGTGGATTTTCTATGTATCTCCTAAGTTATGTTTCACTAATAAATTCCTCATGTTCACGCAGATCATGAAAGAGTAAAATAGTATTAATTTTGGCTGTAAGGATGAAAGTTGGATTGGAATGGGGTTAGCAAGTAATTTTGGCCGTAAGGATGAAAGTTGGATTGGAATGGGGTTAGCAAGTTAACTGTATTATTATACTAGTTAAAAGTTTAAGAGGCAAGATCAATTTGTGAAACTGCTAAGATGGCAAAGGTGGCATAGTGGCTTAGAGACCGAGCAACTAGATCGGGGCGAAATATGGTTGTGTTATATGACATATATAACGTTCAGTGTTGTTATATCACGGGGGGTTCACTCAGTGAACTTGTTACATAGCACCATCGTTCGCAGGATATTAAAGAATATCCCTAATTTCACTAAATATTGGAAAATCTCTCCTGAAATTGTATTGTTGAACCCCCCTCCCAATATACCTTTCCAATTAAGAAAACCCCTATTTTCACCAGATATTGTAGGTATCCATTTTTATCAACCCATTTTTAATACCCCCTTTATATCATATTATCAAGGTGTAACAAACAGGATCCTAATGCATCTTAGTATAACCAAACAAGATGCTAAAGAAAGTAGTAGTATAATGCTAACAATGATCCCACTAAGATTGTAGGGGCGACTGATCAATTTGTAGCATTGGATAGTGGAAGACCCAATGAAATAGTAATGGGGAAGGTAAAATGAGTAAAAGGAAACCCGCTAAGAGATCAATGTAACAAAGAAAGTAAAAGATAGATAGTCCAATAGTCAGTGCAATGCTTATAAAAGATGAGAATTACAGATGTTTCAAACCACAACCTACCAATCTACCAATTTTATATCATGTAAATACAAATATAGCCTTAGAGAGCTCATGTTTTTTATAAGCTTAATAAAATAAACTCCATAAAAGTACAAAATTGAAACCCTTTCGTGGATGGACTTCCCTACCTTCCTATCAAAACAATCATCATTGATGTTTGAACCCAAATGAACATAGAAAAATTCCTCTTACTTTCCAATAACAACATATGATCATGTGCATATCTTGGAAATATGGTATTTTTTAGGGCACCAAATTAAAATCATTATTCCCACCTTGAACACGTGGATTTCACACACTATCCAACATAACATGGTTAAATGCAAATTAATCTTTTTGTTCTTGGAAATTGATCACTCTGTATAATTAAGCCATCCCTATAATCGTTGTTGCCATATTTTCTACAATGACTCTGTGGGTAACCATTTTCATTTCCTTAACAATAGATTATATCAGAGAACATTGAACTTACTTATATGAAAACACACCTTCTTCCTTGCTGTTCAATGTTGTATGACATCTTGAGAAACACTGCTTCTGGTAACAACAATCAGCAATGTTGTATGACGTCTTGAGAAACACCGCGTCTTGAGAAACACCACTTCCTGTAACAACAAAATTGTTGTATATATGTGAACAAATATAGATTTAATGATACAAATTACAAAAATATACAAATATTTCTGGGGGCTATAAAAATTGTGAATCTATGCACTATCATATTTCAAGTTCGCTGATAAATTGAAAAACTAACCACTTTCAAAATTTCACTAGTCACATGGAAGAAACTGTTTGTGTCAGAAATTGTTACTAAGGCTAGGGTAACAAGCCAACACAATCTCAAGAATAAAATCAATCCAAACTAGGTTTTTAGGGTTTTGTTTTGTAGGTTTTGGTAAGAAAACTTCAAGAGCATAAGGGAATACATTCAACAATAAGTAAAAACTAAATCACATACATTTATCCATGAAGATGTCCATATATCTCAGAAATTCACCAAAAGATTGCATTGAAATTCATTCAATAAAAGACAAGCACTTACTGGAAATCATACATAAAACCAGAAATGAAATTGTCAATAAAGAAACTGTATAAGTTTAAAATGAAGCCAACACATATCAGAAGTGGAATAGGGAGTCATATATTCATAGTTTCATCAAAAATGCAATATGAGAGTTTGCAATACTTAGCAGTGAACAAGTCTGGATGAAGCACAGTTTGCAGACCTCCTCTAGCTCTCCAAAAATTCGAACCTTTACCATGTCTTTTTTACCTCTCTAAATAGTTTTTCATCCCCCCCTCAAAACAGTTAGGTTTTCTCCTATTAATCCTCCATCGAATGGCTAGATTAGGCAAAATAACATTTAAATTTTTACAAATTACAATTTTGCTAAAAATAGCAAATCCTTAACAAAAAGCTTTAAATGAACCTAACTGCCCTAGATCTCTTTCGATGCCTCCACTAGCAAAGCTATGCCATCTGGACTTGAGGATCTTTTCTTCACCTTTTTGTGCCTTTGCTCCAGCTCAGCTATCCTTCTGTGTAGGTGTTCATTTTCATGCTGCAAGGTCTGAACTGTCCTTTCTAATTCTGAGCAATTCCTGTCAGCCATCCTTTTCCTCCTGAGTGCCTCCTTTGCATCAATCACCAGCTCCTGAAAATTGTCATGAGTGTCCTGAAGGTGTTCCCTCAATCTTCTATTTGCTAGCATTAAACCATCGTTTACTTCTTGCATATAGTTCATTTGATGCTTGTACTGTTTCACAGTCTTCTTTAAATTATCCTTGTCAGAATTTACCAGCTTTTCTATTGCAGCATCCAGATCTTCATTTGGTTTCCAAAACATGTTATACTTCTTAAACATCAATTCCTCTGTCAATGGTCTTACAGCAATATCTTCAATGATGGGGTTTGAAACACCTATTACCTGTGCTGATTTAATATCTTCTGTTAACAATTTTCCAGAATTGTTTTCAATGATGGATTTAGAGCTTTCTTCACCTGTTACATTTACAGACCCAACATCTTCTTTTTTAACTGACTGCAATTCATTTTTCTTTGACTGCTCCTCCATGGATTCTTCATCAGAAATGTCTACCTTACCAGTTTTCAATTTCGGATTCAACAACTTTTTCATATTTAATCTTAATTTGTTTTTAGACCTAGTTTTAGGTCTCCATAAAGAAGCTGGCTCTCCCATCATTTTTAGTATCTTCCCTTGATACTGGACAGATGATAATTCTACCACTTCTAGCTTTTTTATCTTCTTCTTAGGCTTGGTAGTTTTGTCCTCTATAGCTTGATTTTCTTTAGTCTCAGCTTTAACCTTGATTTCTGGAATGAACTGCTCATCCTCTAACATATAGCCCTCATCATCCGAGAGGACTGTGATAGGGCTTTTGGGCAGATTCTGGACTTCCTCTTTTGCTACAGGAATAACCCTGATATCAATTTTCCTCTCTTCATGAACCACTGTTATAGATGATGGTTTATTTTCAGGAATTTCCTTTTCCTTTTTGTCATCAAATAATGAAAATTTGACTTCACTGTGCTGTGGAATTTCCTGAGGCTGACTGTCAGTCTCTCCTTCATCTGCCACCTGCTTTGTTTCCTTTTTAATTTTAATGCCATGTTTGTTTGCAGGTTTAGCTGAATAACCCAATTTTTGTACCATTACTCTTCCCTTATCAGTTTTCCTTTTGGGTTGCTGTTCTTCTCCTTTGGAATGAATCCCTGACCAAAATAGAAAAAAGTCCCAAGTTTTTTCTTCCTTCTGCAACACTGTAGAGATGATCAACTTGATGAGACCATGATGAAACAATGATTGGGAGGTATGATCATCCTGCTGTTTAATTTTGCTAGACATCTTCTACAAGCTTTTGAAGAAAAAGAATGGCAAATTCATTTTTGACACCCCTGCCATATGCTGCAAGAACCTGAGATGGTATTTGAAAACTAATGAGTACCTCCCTTCACAAGTTATATAACTCTGAAGAATTCTTAAAGGTTCAATCCATTCCCTTTTGAAATTATGAATGATGATACCTTTGTTCCAGTCAGGAACAACATTGGGCAATAAGTATCTTTGAGGGTCAAACTCAAAAGGAGATTTCTTAAACCAGAGCTCGCCTTCATTATCAATTTCAGTGGCTTCTGAAATTAAATCAACAGTCAATTTGAATTTTAAAGGACCTATTATGATCATCTCATTCTTAAGTCCTTTGGCAAAATTGCATGATACTTGGGCATTAAAACCATCTATCTTCTTGAAGAATTTCAACCATCCTGCCTGTTGGAACAGCTCTGCACAATCTGGAAGCTTTTGGATCCACGTCAAGTCTGTGGGTTCAGCCCTATTAATCTTACCACTTTTACTGGTTTTTCCCATCTCTTTCTTGTCAAGGAACTGGAACAATATAGTTTTAGGTTTCAGAATGGTTTTATAAGCTGCTTTCTGGGCAAATAGTACTGCAGGTTATACCAATTTAACCCATGTATAAATCTACAAACCTTCCTGTGTAACACCCATATCAAACTAGCAGACTTCCCTCTGTTTAAACAAACTGAATTCTACAGGAAATTCTGTGAGTTTTTCAACGCCCTATTCAGATTAGGTCATAAAAGGAACGATCATGCTAATTCCTGCTATTATGCTTCAGCTAACCATTCCAGTGATGAATTCTTCATCCTTTCATTCTATTACACCTTTCTCAGCGACCAATTTTTTTTAGAAGGACATGCAGCAGCAAAAACCCCAAAATCTTCAGTTATCAGGGTTTACGTAATACCTGTCAATTACTCCTGCATCGTGGCGTGATGTCTTCAAATTGAGGTGTCAATAACGTTCCTCTTCGAGCACAGGTGTCTTTCTAACGTTTTCTTGGCTGCAGGTGAAACGAATTCAAAGCCCTAATTTCTGCTGGCGCCGGAATCACAGGTGTCTCTTTCCACAGCAACGTAATCCAATGTTGAACGATGAAGACTCCTCCTCAAACACTAAATCCTTAGTGATTATGCGTGTGACAAGGGAGATTTGACAGCGAAACCCGGAACTGACTGGTATCTGTGCAACTGAAACCCGCATTACCTGTAATGATGGCCTTGCCTCTCTTCGTGATTATCAAACCACAAACATCATGTTAAAATGCTGCATACACGTGTTAGACACTTCACAAAATGCGATTAGACTCTCACACTCTTCATGATGATTGAAATCAGATCAAGATTTTACGAAAAACTCATGCCACGATATTCCTGTAGCGCACTCTGTGTTAAACTTTGGTGTAGCGCTACAAGAATATCTTTAAACCAAATTTTAGCAGATTTTCTAACTTTTGCCAAATTTATCGGAGATTTTAGCAGCTTTTTGGTTTAGGCCGCTAGTTTAGCTACTCTCTAAAAGTCAAAATTGATTCTTCTTTTGAATATATAACTCATATTGACCCACTTCCAACATAAAAATGACCAAAATCAAATGAAATGTGAAGACTGGGCTAAAAATTTATTCAAGCATTCATAAGATTCTTAAGAAGGCAGAAAACCAAAACTGAAGACCAACAATTAACTAAGATAAACTCAAAAATCAAATTAAAATTTGGAGAGGAAAAAACTAAAAATGCAGAAAAATTTACTGACTTAACAGAAACAATGGAAAACAAATCCATCAGTTTAATAGTTTTGCACTAATTCTATGCCCCTATCCATTCATCAGCTGAGTTGTCAATGAGTCAATGATGAGGCAAGGGAATGGAATTTCTTGACTTTTATAACTTCAATCCAGATCTAAAAATAGTTTGTAAATACGACCTAAAATCAAATGCAGCGGACATAGTATGAGAAAGTCTCAAATACAAACCATCTCAATAATTTCTCCGCTATAAAACCTAAAACCCATCAAAATTTGCTAATAATTTATCCACTACAAAACCTAAAAGTTTAAAACCCATCAACATTTGCTAATTTTTAAGAGGCTCAGCCACTACCCAAAAACCTAAATGAGGGGTAGTTTAATAAACCCTAGTTTCCACATTATTTGGATTTTGTTTTGGTTGTCTTGATTTTTTAGTGAGATAATAACAAATTACAGTGTAAAAAGTTTACGAAACCCAAATACAAAAAAAACATAGAAAACAAACATACAGGGCCTACCTGGATATAACAGTTGTTGGGTAGATTTATCAAAAATTAGCTGGAATAAAAAAATCGGCAATGGTTACCACAACACCCATTCTCTTCCAAGGCAACGCACCCTTCATAAGGGTTTATTTTCAAGCCCAAAATTCTGGTCAGAATCAAAACCACCGCTCCTATTCTCACGATGCCCTGTTCTCATGGAGCTGTTCTCATGGAGCACCCTGGGATCCCTATTGCAACTATTTAGCATTGCATATATCTCCTATTGAAGTCATTCCATGCTATTTTAATGATTTTTGGAACACTACAATCAAATCCACCCACAACGCCTCTTCTCGTCCAAGGCAGCAAACCCTTCAAAAAGGGTTTTTTCAAACCCAAAATGTTGGCCAGAATCAAAACCAGGACACTGATTCTCACAATTCCCTTTCTCTTCCAATGAAACCCACCCTTTAGAACGGATTTCTTCAAACCCTAAATGCTACAAGGAATAGTTGAAAACCCAAAATGTTGGCTGAGATCAAAACCATGCCACCGGATCTCACAACGCCCCCTCTCTTCCAATGAAAGCCACCCTTAAAAATGGTTTGCTTCAAACCCACAAAGCCCCCTCTCTTCCAATGAAGGCCACCCTTAAAAATGGTTTGCTTCAAACCCAAAATATTGCATAGGATACTTCAACATAATATTTGTTTCGAACTAGGAAGCAACGCCGTCAGTAAATATGCAGGATTTCAAAGTTTTAACCATGGCTCCCTTTCACAGGACCGACAGAGCCACACGTTTATCCTGCACAAAATGGAGCCAAAAATCCACGGGCTCCGCGGGAACTCCGTGTTGTGTATGACAGCTGGGAACTTTTTAGACAAGAGACATTGGACATGCATTAAGAAAAATAATAAATAATAAATATTAAAAAATAATAAATAAAAAAGTTGGCAGTGAAGTTAAAGACAATAAAAGTTTTTGTCTTAAATAATCGTCTTAAAATTACCCTCTGTGTAGTAGTGATCATTTTTCTATCCTTCTTGTCTTGATATTCCCTAGAAGGATCATTTAGCAAAAGCAAAACAATCTCCATGACCATTGCTACTTGCAAAAAAGAGAGGAAAGTTGTCACTTTGAACATGTTCACCCTATAGAAACCCAACAATATTTTAAACTATGGAAGCTGCATAGGTTTGAATACCAAATCTAGGCCTGGTTGGGATAGAGATAGATCTACCTGCTGAGTTAGCAAAGGCACAACAGTGTCCATGACCATTGTTGCTTGCAAAAAAGAGAGGAAAGTTGTAACTTTCAAAATTTCCACCCTATATAAACCCAACAATTTTTTAAACTATGGAAACTCCATAGGTTTGGATATCAAATCTGGGCCTGGTTGAGATAAAGATAGGCATACTGTTTGAGTATGAGAATATGTTTGAATTCATCAACTGATTTCACAAATTCCATAGCATCCCTCTCAACCTACAAATTCCAAATAAATATGCAATAATGTTTTGCTAAAAAATGCATCCATTGGTGTTCTTATACAAACACTTGAAGGAAAATTAGTGTGGCAAAACAGAGAGCAATTGCAGCCCTAATTTCATCTTTGTTTCATTAGAAATTTTTTTGGAGGATGCTAGGCCTGACCATTGAACACACTCAACAATCCCAACCTTTAATCAAATGGGCTATGTTAACATCGGGATCTATCTATCACAGTGATTTGGAGATGTTCAAAGGCCAATCAAGTGTCATGACATAGTGGTTACGTACTAGAGTCTTCATTTAGTGGATACAAATTAGATTCTAGAATAATAGCCAAAATAATCAGGGTTGGTTAATTACCTGGTGACATTCTTCATCTATTTTTGATGGATGGCCTGGATAATGTTGAAATCCAATTTCGCCAGCTCTAAAATATTTTGGTTCTTCACATTTGGAAGCCTAAAATTAGACAAAATGTAGCACCCAATGAGACCCATTACTATTATTAGCAAGGAAGGAAAGAAAGGAAAGAAAGGAAAGAAGGTGCAAATTATGCTAAATTTTTTAAAAAAGGAAAGAAAGGAAAGAAGGTGCAAATTATGCTAAATTTTTTAAAAAAGGAAAGATTTGAGGTCTCACATAGTGGTAAACGCTTTTGGCTAGGCATGCATCATTTGAGCAATACACTTGACAATGTTTCTTTGCTTCCAGTCTCGAACACAAGCATGCCAAGAATTCTCCATCATGTATTTAATATGGCCACGGCATTGACAAACAAAATTAGAAAATCATCCAATCCAATCCCTTATATGGGGAAAACAAGCAGCATACATGTATAGGCATTGGGTAGTGTGTTATGTTACCTCTTCAGTTAGGTTTTTTTTCGTGTTTCACTCAGTGTAAGTCTCACTTTTCTCAAAAGATTCATTTAAATATTTACTAGTGAAGATTTTAGCTTCATCCAAAATGTTTTCTCCTAAAAATGCCACCGAGGAAGCTCTATAATGGCTCAGCGTGCTTGCTACATCTTGGTTGAATTCAGCAACCGAGTAAAATAAGTTCCCATTTTAGTCTTTGAAGTTCTCAAAAACCATTGATAAGACCATGTCCAATGATAAGAACAAAACATAGAATAGCTCATCATATGTTGTCTGAAAAACCAGTGCAACATATGTTGTCTGAAAAACCAGTGCAACATATGTTGTCTGAAAAACTAGTGCAAGGCATTGTTTTTGGTATATTTTATCCTAATGGAAGAATGGATTTAAATATAAAACACACCTAGAGTTACATTGTATTGATGCAACCAAAGGAGTCGAAATCCCAAAGCAGTGATCTCAAGGTTAGTTATGGGATTCAGTCTACCCCACCCAATTCCTCTTTCTTTCCAATGCTTGTGTGCAACAATTTTCATCAATGGATTTTAGAGAGGAATTAATATGGAATTGAAGGAGAGTAAACTTTTAAAATTTATATTTATACCTGTGAGCATAATCGATATCTTCATTGATTTCCTTTTCAATGTGTCTATCGATTCCAACTAGTACAAAACTATCCACTACCAAGAGGTGTTCTAGCAGATCCACATGATATAGGAAGGGAACGAAATGTTGCAGGAAATTAATTAAATATATAATATCAAAACTAAACAGAAAAATGGCAAGAATGTAAAGGTACTCCATTGACATAGGTACCAAAACTGTCAACAATAGTGAACAAGAGCCTCAAAAAAGAATTTTAGATTGACCCACATGTTTAACAACCCAAAAACCCTGTTTCACACAATCAAAGAAATAAATACATGGAAAGGATAAAGAAAATGATTTATACTTACATATGTATTGAGCTGCTGACAAAGCTAGAGAAATCGTTATGCTTAAAGTACTTAGGCAATAAACTTGTGAAAATTCGAGGGGTTTCCCACAATGAAGTTTGTATTCTCGGGACTCGATGTCACTATCAAGTCTATTGTAGTTGGCCATGTCATACATATTTGTGAGAAATATAGTCACCACATCGGCCCCGCTATTCTGAGATCCATCCTTAAGCTAAAATCCCCAAAATAAAAATATAAAACCCAACCCAAAAACTAAAATAAAAACCCAAAATCTAGAAAACCCAAATCAATACATGAACTGAGACCACCATAAGAACTCAAATTTACACCATTCGAAAGCTCTTACTAATCCTGAGAGAGATCTAGAGCAGGAAGAGGGAAAATCGGCCTCGCTATTCTCAGATCCATCCTAAACCTAAAATCCCCAAAATAAAAATACAAAACCTAACCCAAAAAATAAAATAAAAACCCAAAATTTAGAAAACCCAAATCAATACCTGAACCGAGACCACCATAAGAAATCAAATTTACACCATTCATAATATCTTACTAAGATTCAGAGAGATCTAGAGCACGAAGAGGCAAAACAGAGCGAGAAAAGGCAGCATTAACTGATATAAGAAAGAAAAGAGAAATAATATTTACCTAGTTTTTTTCAAAAGAGGAGGAAGCAGCAACGGACTGCTTCTAGAGAAGAGGAGAAATAGAAATTTTATGGTGTCTCTTGAACCCTTGTTCCGTTCTATCCTTGAGCTCAAATTAACACAGAATTCCCTTTAGAAAAAGTCCCGAGATCAATCCAAATGGCTATGGAGTCCTTCTCAGCCATGGTCTTTCCCAGTTCCTTCTTCCACTTTCCATCTACTCAGTTGGAGGCTTACAAACACAATAGCAATGCCATTTTCAAGTATTGAAAAGTTGGTCCACAGCAATGATGGCCGCAATGATGGACGGGAGCACTGAAAACGGAAAGAGAAGATGACAATGAACTAGGGCTTTTATTTCCCATTCTTCCAAAGAAACCACGCTTCTTCCATCCAGTCTACACTACGACCACCACACTGATTTAAATACCATGGAGATTCACAAGCCCACAATCCCCAAGAGACATGGACTCTGCAATATTCTAGTCATCAAATATTATGCATTTTTTTTCATTTTTTTGGACTATATTTTTAGGGCATCGCAGATCTATTGCTACCAGAATGAACTTGCTGGAAAATATCTCCCTACCTCTCCTTTGACTTGCGCGGAATCAACTATCCCCGCCTCAGAGTAGGAAGTGCCTTTGCATCTGCAGGATTTCAAATAAGCAATTTAGGATCAAATGCAATGGCTGGAACTGCTAACCGCAATTAGCTGCTACCTCTACCCGGCCATAAACGGCTTATCCACATCTTGATCCCTATAACTGGTCATAGCCCACATGAACTCGCGGCATTCTCATGCTACTCGCTACCTCAACAAGGGCGCCCACTTGGCTGGAATACCTATGTAGTGCAAACAATATTATAAAAAATTATAATAAAAAAAATAAACAAAGTGGGGATTAGAAATTAATAATAAAATATATTAAATAAATGATTTGGTGGGTAAGTTAAAGACGATATGATTATTCGTCTTAAATAATCGTCTTAAAATTACCCTTGATGTAGTAGTGGAAGTTGGTGTGCATTTACGATGGCCATTGGCACCTGCAGGCTATCAACCTGGGCATTAAATGATCCCAACAACTTTGTACTGTAGCCAAGCTACGGTAGCCCAGCCTCCAAGTTGGCAGCTTGCCGAGGCCTTCAGATTTCAAGCCTTCCGGCTTCACCGTTCACGTCTTTAAGTTTAAAAATTAAGTTCATGCTTGATGGCATGATGCTATATAGTATATAGTTATATAGTGTTTCGCTGGAAAAACTATTCGTGGATTTATTAATTATAGCATTTTATTATCTTAGAGTGTAAACTCCAGATTTACTTCATGAGTACTTCTTGTATAAAATGTATAAATATTACATAAAGACAAATCTCATTATCTGGAAATGTAAACTCAAGACTAACTCGAGATGACTTGTGTTTATCGAAAGCGTATGAGAGCGAACTCTCTCATCTTGGAGTGTATCTCCAGGCCTTTGGTAGATGTAGTTAATGATTGTGAAAACATAAATTTTATATATGTATTCCTGCATCAAATTATAATTAATATTGTTATTATGACATGGAAAACATGTATTCCATATTTGCATTTGATTTATGAAAGTAGACAAGTGTATTTAAATTTTATTAAAAGAAAGATTTGTTATTTTGAAATGGTTAGGTATTCTCTATTTCGAAAGAAGATTTATGATTTTATATATATATAGATTTGAAAAAAAGTGAAAATTGTTGTGTAGTTAACAATTTTAGTGAGGTTTACTATTGTCGTTGAAGGTCAAATGGAGTTGTTATTATATTTCCTATTTTGAAGAAATATATATATATATATATATATTAAGTTGATTAAGTGTTTGGATTATAAAGGATTAGAATGATTTAAAAGGAATAATGGTTAAACAATTAATACTTCCGTTGACTATATGGTAAGTTAGTGAGTTGATGTTTTTAAAAAGTAATTCGTATATTGGAAATGGGATTATTACTTAAGCTTTTAGTTAAGTAAATAGGAAGCATTGTTATATGAATTGTCTGTTGAGCGTAAAGCAAGAACATTTCTTTTTATATATGTTAATTAATTTGCACGAAACTAAACGTAGAGAAATGGCAAGAGCAAAGAATAATGGTTAAACTTAATGGACAGGTATATAATAGTTAAGTATCACTAAACTTGAAGAGATGGGACAACGGGAGTAAGAAGTACTATTTAAGTTAATTTATATTTATAAAATAGAAAAAAATATACTATATAGTATAATATCTATAATATAAACAAAGATCAGTTCACAAATTAATATAGGTTGGCAGTTGCATTAATTTACATGTACCGTCCGAGACTGGAGTTGGTGGGCAATTTAATCGAACGCTGTGTGTGCGTTTTCCACATAGATCACAAATTCGTCGTCGACCTCGACTCTCCAGTTGCACTTGCGCTTGCACAGTATATTTACCTGTGTAAAATATAAAATATATATAATTTATAATATATATAAAATTTATATACGGGGATATTTTGACCATTCCCGTTAATTTGATGGTTTTTAAAATTTAATAGACTTCACTGTTGACATGTACGTCTTACACCACGTCAATTGAATAAATGCACACCAAACTTCAGCCTCCGTTTACATGGATTTTGGGCAATTGCGCTTGTCATATATTTAATAGCACTACGGTAGCAAATGGATCCAATAAATACCTGTAGTTTAATAGCCTCGTAAATTGTTTGTAATTATGACATACCATGGGAAGGGGATATTTGCTCGCCATATCTGGCATGGTTGTCATGTCAACTATAGATCAACAACCTACTACTATTGTTTCCAACCCAATTCAACAATCAATCATGTCCTTGGGATTGATCGCTTGTTTAGTTTCTGGATGGCGTTGATATGGTATGATTGATGGCTCACAAATTTTACCCATTTAATGCGGTTGTTCAATATTTTATTGCAGATTACACATTGCATGCCCCAAGATGGCTACCCTCCCCAACAAACGATCATTAGAATGGTCAGGTGTACCTACATTAAACTCATAATATTAAACCTTGCAAGTAATTTCATGTGAAGGAGATTGCAATCTGTTACCGTCCCTCGATTTCGATAGCCATATTAATTTTATTACATCTTGGATAAGCAATCGGTTGGGATGTGAGTATATTAACAAAGTTGACCACCTTGTTTCCTAAGGAGTTGTGAGACCCCAGGAGTTGTCCTTCGTAATACTTTGGTTATATAACAGGTATCCAAGGTTTAGAATTTGCAGTGTTGGTTTTATTTGGCTATTTTTTTTAAAGTTTAATTTCTTCACATTTTCTTATGCCTACAATAACATGAATTTGGTCCTATCTTTGCCATATCACACATTTGACGAATTGTAGGGTAGATAAATAATTTCAAAGAATAATAAAAAAATATTAATTTTTAAATGATAAAGATTAATTTTAGAAACGAAGATATTATTTTGTTATCTAATAAAAAGTCAATGTAAATAGACCATAGATCGATTACTATATATTTGTCGGAGGAAGATATAAAAATGGGTAGTCTAGGTAGCCTCATGGATAGTTCAGAAATAAATAATAGGGTTTTTATAGCGTATCATTCATGAACAAAAATTAAACTTTTTAAACATCTAACAAATTTTTGGGAAATTGACAAGTATGAATTTTTTTTTTTTATTTTAGAAAAAAATATTTATTAATTTTCATAACATATATTATTAATTTTTGGTATTTTTAATATCATGCATAGAAAAAAAAATATACTTTAAAATTATTTGTAATAAAATACACTCTCGTCCCCTCCACGCTTCTACATGAAATGCAATAAAATATACCCTAAATATTTGTATTGCTATATAACATATTTAAGACCCTTTGACCCCTTAATACAAGGCAATATATTTTCTCATTTCCATATCATAGTTTATTCCCCAATATGAATGGACGTGATAGGATATTGCCTATCAAGTGACCCCCCCGTGTGTTATATCCACTGCAAAATAAAGCCTCTCAACTCTACTAGGTAAGTAAACATTAAAATTTTGATATACTAGTACATTTTCAAATGAAAAGAATGACTTATTTTTACATGGCAACATTGAAAGGTTCAATATCTCATTACCCTTCAAAATGAAATGAGACCCCACCTTTCAAATTTGATCCCTGCTGACGATCTCTTGAAAAATAAGTCCATGTCCTATGAGGGACTTTAACTGCATGGTGCATATTCTTCTGTGGAATTGCAGTACGATATATCAATCACCGCAAACAATTGTAGTCGCAGGCTGCAGCCTTACCGTATTTTCATCTTCTTTCTTTTTAATAAAGTTTAAAAAAGAGTTCTGTTAATGGAAGAAAAGTGTAGTGCATATTGTTGAATCTTCTTTTTCTAATATAGTCTTAGTAATATTATTGTAGGTCATTTAATGCAGCGGTTGGTTAGTCATTAGTTCATTGAGTCTCAAGTAAATCACTGACCTACTGCCGTATTAAATGACATACAGTGCAGCAGGTTGGATATTGATCGCCGTCGAATTCTGATGAAAGAAAATTTCTTTATTTTTTTAATAATACTGCTCCGACAGTACTAAGAAAAAGTTAGTCGAAGAAAAGTTTACTGCACCGACAAAAATATAACTACCTGCCCTCTACCGACTCCATGTGGCAGTATACTCAGCCTTCCTTTGGGTTATGCTTTCCTGCCTATCTGCCTTGGGCCCGAACCTCCACATTTTATATATTGATTGGGAAACAATCACGTTCAGTTCAGTTCAGAGTGGCAAAGTGACTGGTTAACCAAGTAGATAGAATGCGGCCCGCGGGTGTTTAATACTATACGGTAGCATTGCATTTAATTTTATTGTCACAGATATAATAAACACGCTTAATAAATATTTAATAAGTATTATGTAGCAACATATTTCATAGGAATATAAGTTGTTGGATTTGAATTAACTAACGGTTCGTAATCCAACTGCAGTAACATTAAATGAGTTGCTACCAGATGCATATTTAATACCCAAAACAAACAAAAATACAAGTTTCAATGGTAATTTTTTAGGTTGTATGCTTGTAGCTTTGTAGGTATAGAGGATAAATAATATACAAATTAATAAATGTTATATATCTTGAGATTCAATATTAGATTAATTCAATTATATATATTTTAATTTATATAACATTTATTATATAAGGTGTATATAACATTTATTTGTTATATAAGGTATTTTTTCGTAATTGAGAGGAACCCTTCAGATCACTCAGCAAGCTTTGTTAACTTGCCACCTGGAAATAAACCTATAGAGCTGGGCCCGCTTAAAAATGTCGGAGAATCGCACCTGGAAATAAACCTATGGAGCTGGGCCAGCTTAAAAATGTTGCAGAATCGCACAAAGCATTAAAGGACGCCTCCCAGTATAAAAAACTACAATCCCCATCAAAGATTTGATCCTAGTCTTCGATTATGTTACCCATAAAATGAATATTGAAATGTAACTACATCACTTACTTTAACATTTTAATTAATTTGACTGTTTTTACACATTTCACTATGTATTTTATGTATTTTAAGAGCTTTTTAAAAAAGAAAAAAGTGGTACTTTACAATGATTTTTTTTTCTCACAAAAGAAAAAAGCATTTAAGAGTGAAATTTATTTTATCATATTTATCTGTCCACGTAATTTTCATTGACAAATTTAATGTGACTCAATTACACGGTTAAAGTCTAATATTAAATTATATTCGATGAAAGATTCTAAATCTTAATTGAATGGCGTGCATATCCTTCTCTGGAGTCTGGTGTCCGAGACTGGTAATTGCAGTACGATGTATCAATCAACGCAAATAATTGGGCGTGGGATAACTGGCAATAATTGTAGTCGCAGCCTTACCGTATTTTCATCTTCTTCTGGTTAGTAAATGTCGTGAGATGGGATTGTAAGAATTTTGATTTTTGATAAGATCTATAAAATTTTAATATGTGAGGTCAAGTGTTTTAATATGTGACGTCAAGTGGTACTGGATAATCAAAATTCAGAAGAATTTTTTTAATAATATTGGTAAAAAAGACTATCAAAATTCTGAATCCATAAACGTTCTGACTTTCTGTACAAAATTCTGAATATTAAAAAAAATAATTGATGAGACTGGACACCATCAAAATTCTGAATTCAAATTCTGACAATCAAATTGAGAATTCTGACAATCTAATTCAATTCAGTGTTATAGACCTGTAGCAGGTTGAATAATATTTGCAGACCGTCCAAATTATGTGAATTCAGAATTTTGTTAGTAACCAAACCCATCAAAATAGAAAAAATTCCTTTATTTTTTCTGCTCCGTTTTGGAGCTTCTGTTTTTTTTTCTTGTTCTGGCTACCTCTGGAGGATTGGTATATCCTGGACTTCTCATTGGTTTTTCTGGCGGTTCTGTTCAGTGGAACTACTTTCTCTCTTGATGCCCTGACTGTTCGGGGTTGTATTGGTCCTTTATTGGTTTTTCTCTGACCTGTTATGGCTGTTTTGGGTTTGTAATGTTCGGTAATTTTCTACTTCTTATAAAGTATCGAAAAAAAAAAATTCTTTAAACGTAAGAAGCGACTATACAGAAAGTCAGGACTATGGAATCAGAAGTTTGATAGTAAAGAAAATAGATTTCCTTTTTAAAATTTAAAAATGAATATTTAAAGATTTTTTTCTGTAAATGTGAGAAGTGACGGTACAGAAAGTCAAAACTATGGATTCAGAATTTTGATAGTAAATAAAATGGATTTTCCTTTCTAAATTTACGTTTATTTAAAAGTTGTACTTTAAGTATCATTGTTTTCGAAACATAACCTTTATTTAAATTAAATTAAATATTATTAAAAGCTTCAATTTATATAATAAAAATAAATATATTAATGTTTTTTTATAATATAAAATTTATTTGATTATCATAAATTTTTTTTTAATAGGTTCGTGAATTTGTTTTCCTCTTGAGTTTTATCCATTTTAATTTTACCATATAAGAGTGTTAATGTTAGTCGTGTGAGGAGCGAGTAGTGGGGTTTAATGGTTGCTCCCACGGAAACCAGTTTCGATTCTTTGTTGGGAGGTGTAGTGAATATATTGCACTTTAGTAAAAGCTCGTGCGAGGTGGTGGCTGTACTTCTGTGGTCGAAGCCAACATTAAGGCTGGCTTTGCAGCTTAAGTTTGAAGAGATAAGATTATAAATACATAAATTAACAACAATTTGTTGTTGATCATGATAATGGTGGTGATGTTTTACTTAGACCAATTTTAATATGTTAGATTAAAAAAAACATGTGATAACAAATTAATTAGTTGTTTTTTTGTTTCTATGATATTTTTCTAAATTTTTTGGTTTTTATTTGTTAATATCTACAAAAAAAATATTATGAAAATGAGATTTAATGTAAGCATATGCACAACATTTTAAGAAGTGAGATGGTCTCTCATTATGCATGAGTGGCTTCTATGTACTTTCACAAAGATTTTGAATATGGTGTAAGAAGATGAAATGTAGGAAATCCAATTAGCTCAATAAATATATATTTTGTATTTATGATTTTTTGTATGACCATGTGATATTCAAGTTTTTCTAAATGATGATGATAGAATTTCCTTAAAAAAAAATTGAGAAAGTATAGAGATTGTTCTTGTGCACGACTATTGTCTCTAAAAAATTCATATTAGTTGTATATGTTTTAAAAATTATGAAAATCATAATGACCCTTTAAAAAAAAAAGTCATTGTACTTTAGGATTTAGGATTTGGATATATGTCAAAACAAAAAAAATTAAAAATAGTAAACAATATATATTTTTAATTATATATTTGGAATTTATATTATTAGATCTATGTGTGTGTAATTTCATTAAAAAATATTTGTGTAGCCTATTTAAAATAATGTGAAAGATGGAAACGTGTGCTAATAGCATGCATGCTTTCTAAAACACGCATTATGAGGTATCACATGGTAGAGATGGGTCTTAAGTCATTGATCATGGTCACGGAAGGAAAATAAGGGAATTTGGCCCTAGATAAAGTCTTTAGGGATAAAGGGACAAATAATATTATAAATCTACATAGCATGTCCTCTATAGGGGATCATTGTCCTTCAAGTGAGATATGGGTACCATTAGAACATTTTTTGCATCATGGATGGGTCTCAAGGCCTTGACCATGGTTGTGGGAGAAACCATGGTAAATAAACACTAAATGAAGATTCTTAGGATAATGGACAATTATCAAGGCCTTAAACTGCAACACATGCCCTCTAAAAGGGATATTTCCCATATAAATCGGATAGGGGCACTCTTATAAGTTTTTTTGCAATAAGGAGGGCTCTGACAAGGCCTTGACCACAATTGGTGGAGGAAAATAGGGTTTGTGGGACATGAAGATTCCTAAAACCACCAAAAAACCCTCTAGAATGTACCTTTGTCCTTTAGTGGGATATGGATACTATTAGTAGGTTTCGCACACAAAGGTCACATGATATAATTGATTTCCAAGCGCTCATAAGCCATTAATGTCACCTTGAACAACCACACAAACACTCTAGATGGAATCTCTGACCTCCAAATGAGGTATGGGAACAACTAGAAATTATTAGACATAATGGTTTGGTCTTGAGACCTTAACCATGGTCGTGGGAGAAAATAAAAAAGGTCTCGAGAACTAAGGAAGTTTTTAAGGCTCATGATCCATGAACAAGTCCAATAAACACTATAGAGGCCCTTTACAAGAGAACTTTGGCCTTTGATTAAAATAGGTTTCATTAGGAGGTTTGGTGCAACAAGGATAGGTATTAGAGTCTTAACCATGGTAAGAGGAGGACTTAAAGGGCCCCAAGTCTTATATAAACATTTTAGGGATTTGTCCATGAACATGGCCTCAGGGCACCTCATAGGCCCTCTAAAAGGGATATTTGACCTTTGAGTGGGATATGAGTGCCTATAATAGGCTTTACATACTAGGGGTGGATCTTGGAATTATGATTATGCTTGAATGCAGGAAAAATGGGCCATATGACCTAAATGAAGCTTCTAAGATTCATGGGACAAAGGAGTTCTTGAACCACTACACATGTCATTTAAATGGAATTTTTAGCCACCAAGTGGGATACATATGTCGTTTAAATATTCTATTCACCAAGTATGGGTCTCAAAGACTTGATCATGGTCACATAGGAACCATTATGAGGTTTTCTACACTAGAAGTTTCTCAAGACACAACCCATGATCCAAGGATAAAATCCAATGTATTATGTACTAGAAGATTCATTATGGTCCATGGACCATGCATTGGATTTGAAACCACCATAAAGTGCATGCAAATGAAATCATTACTCCACAAGTATAATATGGATGCCATTAATAGGCTTAACACACTACAAATTAGTATTGGGGCATTGACCATGGTCTAAGGACAACCATTGGGGCCTAAAATATATTTTTAGGGTTCATGGTCATATGCCCAACATCTAGATTTCACACTATCATTCCAAGTGATGACAATGTTGTTAGCTAACCACTCAAAATTATGAATGGGCCATTTGTAAGAATCTTCACATTGTCCTTACATATCACATATACAAATTAAAGGATTAAGACTTTAGCTTTAAATTGTAAAATCCTCCTACATTGACATAGTTTAACCCTTTTATATTATATTATATTCATCTACTAAGAATATGTTATGTGGTTGTCCCTAAGATTTTAGTGGTTTTCCTTAGACCATGGTTAACGCCTTAATATCAATTCCTAGTATGCCAAAACTCATAATGGTGTCCATAAGTTACATTTGTGAGCTAAAGATTCCTTTAATAGGGCTTGTTGGTGGTTTTTCATCCTATGCATGGTCCATGAACCATAAAAACATATTTTAGTCCCTAAGACACTGTTATTTAGCCTTGGATCATGGGTAGTGTCTTAAGAACCATCTAGTGTGGAAAACCTTGTAATAGCTACCTTATGACCATGGATAAGGCCTAGGGACTCATCTCTAGTGAACATATTCTCCTAATGGTGTATGTATCCGACTTGGTAGCTGACGTTCCCCACTAAAGGGTGTGTGTATCGGTTTGAGACTTCCTTCTGTCCCATGAGCTTTGAACCCTTCATTTATGTCATTTGGTAATTCTTTTTTCCCTACTTCACCATGGTCAAGACCCAGGATCCTTCACTAGAAATCAAAACCTCCTATAGGGTTCCCATATCCCACTTGAAGATCAAATATCCCTTTTAGAGGGCCTATGTGGTGCTTTGAGGCCATCTTCATGGGATGGATCCTTAAAATAGTAATATCAGACTTGAGCCCCTTTATCCTACCATAATAAAGACCTAGAGGCCCATCCTTGGCACAAAAAACCTCCTAATGGCATCCATATCCCAATCAAAGGCTAAATATCCCGTATAAAGGGAATTTATAGTTGTTTGAAGAGCCATCCATGGCTTGTGAGTCTTAAAATATTCATTTAAGTCCCGAGACACTTTATTTTCTCCCTTGACCTTGGTCAAGGTCTCTAAACCCATCCATTTTGTCTAGCTAAAAATTTCTAATTGCATCCATATCTCATTCAAATTTCATATTTAATAAGCCCTCGAGTATTAATTTTGATCATATGACCCTTGTTTTCCTTCATTGCCCATTGTCAAGTCCCCAAGACCAATGCTAAGTACATAATATATTTTAACAATGCACATATCCCACCAAGAGACCAATTATCTAGGTCTATATAGTGGTTTGAGTCCTATTTCAAGGACATGGACCCTAGAAGCTCCATTTTGGTCCAAAGTCCCAAAAGCCATCTCTTTTGTGCAAAAACTCCTAATGCCACCCATATCCCACTGGAGGACAAAGGTATTTTCTAGAGGGTTTTATAGTGGTTTGAGAAATATTTTGTGTCCCATAATACCTATAATATTAATTAAGGGATTTAGAGCGTTATTTTCCTCCCCAAATTACGGTCAAAGCCTCAACCCATTCCTACCACAAAAAAATATTAATGACACCCCTATCCCTCTCTTATGCAAAGGGAACCTTGTGGGGGGACTGTGTTGTATTTAAAGGCCTTGATCATGGACTATTAGCCTAAGAATATTTTTTTAGGATCTAATTGCTTAAATTTCTCCTCCAACCATGGTTAAGGCCTTGAGGCCTATTCCTAATGCACAAAACATCGTAATGGTACCCATATCTCTCTCAAAGGGTGTTACAAAATTATTACGCCTTAGGACCTTAGTCATACATCACATTGTTGATTAATTGGTCCAAAATAGGTTAATAATTACAATCCAAGGTTGTTAGAAGCTATTTGGGGCTAATTATGACCATTCCACCACTTCTGGGCCAAAATTGGTCAAATATAGTTGTTGGCGCCCAAAAATAAAATAAAATAAAATTGAGGTCCAATGTAAGTTAGCCACTTGTAGAGCCTCCAAAGGCACTCGAATTCTCCCAAATGTTATATATGGAATATCACAACTCATTGTTGTATAATGGACAATTAATAGAATCTGATATTTGATCATTTGTATTTATTGGTTTTTTATCATTTGTGACTGGTTTTTTATCATTAATATTATTGGTTTTTGATCATTAATATTACTAGTTTTTTATCATTTGTGACTAGTTTTTGATCATTTGTGTTCCACAATTCTTCTTGCACATATTTCTTGCATAGTAAGCTAAATATTTCAATTGTGAGGTAATCTATAGTAGCTAGATCCTACTGTGATAGATATTTTACATGGTATCAGAGCTCTTGGAGCTTCTATTCAAACCAAAGACTGTTTTAGAGGTGCACCAGAAGCAGTGGAGAAACCACAGAAATTCCAGGGGGCATTTCCTTGAAGCCATTGGAGAAATCCATTAGATTCTACCCAGGGTGTGATGCTCTCCCGAATGTTCCTTCTATCAAGCAGGGTTCGAATCAGTTAGTGTAGATCCCCTCCTGAGTGTTGATCATTTTTCATTGCACGTACAACAACTTCTACATGGATTTGAAAGTTCCTCTTCTTACTCCATTCAGTTATGTTGAGTGAAAGCCTAAAATGCATGCATATCTTAGGAGACAAGGTCTCTATGATGTGTCCATTGGTGTTGGGAGTGAACCATATTCTGATGAAGAGAAAAATCATTGGCTAAATGATTGTGACAGAGCATTTGGAGCAATATGTCTAGCTATATCTCCAAGCATGCGCTACCTCATTGATACTGCTGAATAACCAAAGGATCTCTGGACCAATTTGGATAGAGATTTTGGAAAGCATGATGAGGAATATTATAGACATATGGAGAATGAACCTAGAACCTCCTCACATGATCGACAATATGATGTCTCGGCCTGAAGTTGTGCAAGTTGAAGAATAAAATATGGCAGAAATTTCAACTCAAGGTCAAAATGGTGGAAGTCTCCTTGAAGTGACTCCTTCTCTTACTGCTCTATAAGTCCATGAGAACTCTGATTTCTCATCTTCACATGTAGTTGATCCAAGAGAAGCCATTCAAGATGGCTTTGTTGAAGAAGAACTCTCCTTCCATCTTTCATCACTGTTCTCCACTAATTCTTCAAATGCTGATTTTGAGGATGATAAGCTAGTTGTTGAAGATCCTTTGCATACTTCACTAGATGATGGTGCAAAATTTGCTGATATTTTGGATTATTTGAAGGCTGCATCAAGATGTGAGATATCTGCAAATGCACTCACCAATTATGATCCAAATCTTTCTACCTATTCCTCTATGGTGACTAGCGCATTTCCTCACAATTCTATTGAAGGAGACATTGCCATTGTCTTGGCATGAATTGAACTCTTGTTCCTCTCACTTGGACCTGATCATACCTTTTTTGGATCTAATTTTAGTTCATATTTCAAGTCCAAAGATCATTTGGAACTATTGTTCATCATTCTTGGAGCTTCCATAATAGTTTTGGGTTCAAAGTTTCAAGAAATTTCAGTTTTGCTTGATGCTGATTTCACTACTCTTGGTTCAATTTTTTTGGCTCAAGCATCTCAAGACTCATTTGGACCTGATTTAAGTCTAAAGTTCAAGTCTAATGAGCAGCCACTTCTGCTCTCACATCAGTGTATTGGAGTTGTTCTACATGGCTACATTTTCCATCATGCAATTGTTCATGTTCCTGATCTAGTTGAGCAACATCTACTTCTTCTAAAGAAGAAGGTTCCTCCAGACATATGATCGAGTTCAAACCTACTTGAGTTTTGCAACAATTTATTTTTGGTGTATTTCATGTCCACTTTAGAGGGGAGGTTTTATTTCCCATGTGGTTTTCCTCCTTACCTTGGTTACATGGACAAATAAAAATTGATGTTGTAAAAGGTGACTTGAGCCTTAGTTGCCAAGGCCTTGTTTTTTATTATCTACCAAAGTCTAGCTTATGGGGGGGGTGTTAAAAAATTATTACACCTTAGGACCTTAGTCATATATCATTTTATTTATTAATTGGTCCAAAACAGGTTAATAATTACCATCCAAGGTTGTTAGAAGGTTGTTAGAAGTTAGTTAGGGCAAATGATGGCTTATCCACCAAAGTATGGGCCAAAATTTGTCAAATATAGCTGTTGGTGCCCTATTCATAGAAACCTCCAGCATTTATTACCATTATTTGAGCTAAGGCACCCTATTTCCTTGTTTTAAGGAAACAGTCTTTGACTTAGGCGCCCATGCATTGTATCCAGTCATTTTGGCCCTTTTCTAGTTGTTTTAGCCACTCCTTGGATACCTAAATTCCACCCAATCCTCTCCTTCACATGTTTGAGCCTCATTGATGTGTTCCCATGCTCACCCAACATTCATATGGACAATTCGTACCATTTTGGGATAATTTTGGAGCCTTTTGGTCAACCTAAGGGGGATTGAGTTCCAATGTAAGCTAGCCACTTGTAGAGCCTCCAAAGGCACTCGAATTCTTCCAAATGTTATATAAGGAAGATCACAACTCATTGTTGTATAATGAACAGTTAATAGAATATGATATTTGATCATTTGTATTTACTGGTTTTTTATCATTTGTGATTGGTTTTTTATCATTTGTGATTGGTTTTTGATCATTTATATTACTGGTTTTTTATCATTTGTGACTGGTTTTTGATCATTTGTTTTCCAGACTTCTTCTTCACATATTTCTTGCATAGTAAGCTAAATCTTTCAATTGTGAGGTAATCTATACTAGCTAGATCCTACTGTGATAGAGATTTTACAAATGGTAATGATGCCCTATAGAGGACATGCTATGTGGTTTATGGAATTATTTATTCCCCTTGATCCTTAAAGGATTCATTAAGGACTCAAGGGAATTATTTTCGTCCCTTGACCATGACCAATTCCTCAAGACACCCATCCCTAATGCACAAGTCTTCATAATAGTATCCATATTCTAGTTGCATTCCAAAGATCATCTTTAAAGGTCCTATGTTGGGTTTTAAGGTCATGTTCATGGTTAATGAGCCTACCAATTTACAATGTAACTCCCTTTTTTTCCTCCTGTGACTTTGATTAAGGCTTTGAGACTCATCCCACTATCCAAACAATCTTAATTATGCCCATATCCAACTAATATGCGAAAGAAACATTCTAAAGAGTGTATGCTACGGTTCATGGCCTTGATCATGGCCCATTAACAAAACAATCTTATGTTAGGACCTAATTCCCTAAATTTCATCCCCAACCATGGTTCAAGACCCATCCCTAGTGCATAAAAACTCATATTTACGCCCATATCCCACTCCAAGGATAATGATCTCCTATATAGAACATGTTTTTTGGTTTGAGGCCTTGTTCATGGTCCTTGGTTCTGAAGGATTAAAATACAACTTGTCAACCCACTAAGTCAGGTGTCAAGTTTGATCCAAATCCAAAAAAATCTTGCACAGTCTGATGGATCAACCCAACATTTGGTATTAGAGCTAAGGTTTATTGAGTTGAAAACGTGAATGCAAAGTAAGGCATGCATCTTTGATGATGCCTCCAATGACACATGGAAGTGAGGTGATTATTTTGTTGCTCATAAAGAGTGCATTGCTCTCTGGTAGTGAATATGGGAAAAGATTCTACAAATTTGTAGAGATGTGTTGTAGATTTACATTGTTAGTCATGGAAACTAGGAAGATTTAAATAGAGGATTGTGTGAGACCAATTAGTAAGAAATTCCTTCTGAAATTTGTATTATGAATGTAAATGATGAAGTTTGATGGAAGTGGAAAGAAAGAATGAAGAAGAAACAACTTCTACAAGAACCTAGGTATAATACACTTGTGGATCAAAATCAAAGCCATCACATTGTTCAGATATTGGAAAAACAGGAGTAACTATTGTAGCACGCAGTTTTGCTATAAGATCAACTTATTCAAACTAACCTTGAATGTGTTGACAGTCAAATTTGGACTGGTAGAGACAGGATAAAAATGCCAGTTTTCTATGACCGTTCTCGTTACTAGAGTAAAAATGATTTCTCAAGAAAGGATCATTTATCATGACGGTTTCCCAAAAAATGAATTTTCATCTCTCGGAAATGGTCCCATTTCTTCTCGTTTCTAGGTTAGATTATTTTTGCGGGTTGGTAATTATGAAAGGTGGATGGTAAAAAGGTACATTCATAGATGGAAAATTTATTGATATTCAATGCTAAGAGTCATGCCTGCATCAAACTTCGAATAATTGCTTTGGCTTAGCCGCTAGGTCCTGTTCGAGCAAAGAGAAGAGTTGACTAGAGGCTGGAGTTGGGAGATCGAGGCCCGAAACATTCAAACAATGCAATATCATGTGTATGTTATCTATAAACTTTCCACTTTAGGCTAATTGCAAGCAATCTAACCTAAATTTCAGCAGGAAAAAGTAATCAAGTATCATGTTAGTCCTTATTTATAAGGAAATGTTGCAAGTAGCATTTCAAAAATAGAGGGGTTTTCTGATCTTAATCTCTCTCGGAGATGTCCTTTTTATGCCTTTTTAAAATAGAGCTCAATTGCATATATATGTAAATTTGACCCCTTTCAAAATAGAGAGGCTTGGGCCTAGCATTTTAAAGGAATAGGCCGATAAGGGTGTCCCAACTCCTCGTTTCTTGCGTGCTACGGTCCCTCGAGTCTTTCAACATTGGAGAATGAAAGATTATCCCCCATCATTTGGTAAGCCAGATGATTCTCATTTATCGATCATTACTAAACGAATATGAAATGTGCTCCTTTGCTAACCTAAACAAATAAGCTCCAGGGCTAGGTTCAAAAGTTACATGGATTGGATTTTAAGACACATACCTGAAGTTTTGGAGTTATGTGGGCATTTGGGATACCTCAACATTCAATATTTCCCATCAACTGAATCCCTTGATTACACTTTCATCATCTCGCTTTTGCATCTCTCTTATCAATTTTGTGCTAAATGGATGCATTTAATTTTCAGCTACCTATTACTTCGTCAGTTGTTTACAAATTCATTTGCACATTTGCTTGCTTGTTGTCTATTTTGAATTGTTTGCATAATATTTTTGTGATAAGGGATTTAAAAGGCAAATTGAAATTAAAAACTAGTGCTCAAGTTGTGAATACAAAAAGATATGGAGGTCTAGGGTTGACATAGAAGATCAACAAACATGTTTTTTTAGTCCCGAAGTGAAGAGGGGTTTGATCGACAAAACTCATAGTGTGTATGAATTGATAAAGATGGTAGGTCAATGTTGAAAAAAATTAGTGAGAAATGATTGATTTCCTAGTTTTTATTTAGCTATTACCTCTTCCCACAATATTGCAAGTTTTTGTGAGTTAAAAAAATCAACTAATTAAAAACGAAAGTAACAAGGGGAAATTTTGGGTTTCATTTGGCTTATTTCACTTGTTTTATATAAGTTGAAAGAAAAAAAATCGATTGATGTTTGAGTAGGAAAACCTTGCTATTAATCACTAAGAACTTTTCATAGATTTAATTTTAATAGGAAAACTAAAAAAAAATTGTAATGTTGTGTTCTTTTTGTCAAGTTTTCCATATTTTTAAGAGTTTTTCCCATTTTCCATTTTTTGACCTTAGAAGAGTTATTACCTTTATGTGGAATAGGTTACTCCAATTTCCAAATAATTTTACTAGAGGAAGAAATGTCCTCCAATAGAAGGGCAGTGTTCGCTAATTGCTCAAAAATTGATATTTGGAAGTTATCTCATAATTCATCCTATTTAGAAATTGTCAATTTATTAATATGTATGTGGCCCTTTGAGCTACCTCTATGAAAGTGTTTTCCACCTTTTTTCCCTTCTATGGAGTTGGGTGTCTATCGTAAGAACAATTCCAAAAGAAAAATTGCAATTTCATTTTTGGTAATTAGCAATGAGAAACTTATTCCTATGTCCCTTAAACTTATGAATAAATCATTAAAATTAAATGCAAAAGTAGTAAACCCTCTTCTCTCCCTTTCAATTTCATTAAAAACACAAGTCGTCTAAAAAGAGATCTCCCAACTCTTCTTCGCCTCTTAGTTTTGTTATTTTTCTCTCTCCTCATTTCTTCTATGTGATACCTACAAAGGATTCATTTCTTGTATCGTTCTCATTTCTCATTCCATTTCCTATTTCTCGTTTCTGGTAACATAGTTGAAAGTGTATCCAAAGACAATATATAGAATATTCATTCAATTGTCTGGGGTAGTGGGATATGCATACTTGCTAAAGAATCAAGTCTTGTTTTAGTGAAAAAATGAGATCTACGGTAGTGGGATATGCATACTTGCTAAAGAATCAAGCCTTGTTTTAGTGAAAATTGTCCAAATGTTTCTAATGATGGGCCACTCATTATTACCGACGGAATGGAAAATAATTTCTGTAAGGTTGATTATCTTTTGGTTCTAATGCTAACATCTTGAGAGATATTATTCATAGATAGTCATGTTGATTTGTAGTGACTATATAAATATTTTCCTCAAACTACAAAGCAATCTATTTAATTTTATTCATGTCATTTGGGCTTGTTTATGGTACATGTCTATGAAGAGTGCCCATTAAATTAACAACAATATTCTGATTGAATTGAGTGTAGTTGTTGGTATCCATGACATCCTCCATTTGTTAAAGAAGAAGAAAATGATGAGTGTGAATCCGTTGAAATGATGAATAGAGGGCTATCAAACATACTGCATATTAAACCTAACATTTGGTATCAGATCCATACCCTCACCAAGGAAGTTAGAGAAATTCTACCACTAATTGGTATGTAGATAGAGTTGATTCTGCAAATGTGTTGAGGGAGGAATTGCAGTTGCTCTTCACGTAAATTGAAATTTTCTCATAGTTTCGGGTTCTTATTTAGTTAAAAAGAAATGGGTATGTAATAAAGTTTTTTTGATGAGTCAAATTCCATTTTGGCGCAATAAGGTAAATATGAAATTAAGTCTAAGTGAGAGTGTGGAACCAAATCTAAGGCAATAAAATTCATCCACTTTTATGAGAGTTATGAATTAAAGGTTAAAAAAAAGATCTTTAGTTGATATCAAATTTTGAAAAAGGTTGAGGTTAATTCATATGAAATCTACAAAATCATGAAAGTCATGAGAAATTGATATTGTTAACATTCTCCAGATGTAAGAAGTTCAAATTTGAGTCAAAATGAAGTTTGGAAAAATGATAAAGTGATTGAAAAGTTTATTGATGTAAAAATCCAATGTCAATGAACATCAAATTCAAAAGCCAAAGTCATTGAAATTGTCGAAGTGAAATGTCAAGTCAAGTCCATATTTGAGTTATGTAAAATCATGATAATGGTGCATCAATTAAGGTTGAAAATCAAAGGTCATAGGTCTCTTGGTAGAAAGAGACGTCCCTCCTACAAGATACATATTTTCTTATGCAATATGAAGAAGATTGCAAATTTGTGCATTAAATGTCACAAATATGTTCTCGAAGCTAAACCCCTTTTGTGTGCATAAGAGTACATAAAATTACTGGGCTTTTGAATCTAAAAATGACTTAATTTTTTCTTATTAATAGGAATTTTTATGCAAATTTCCATTAATATCTCATTTCAAATTACATAGATCATATGATTTAGTACAAAACACCATAGGTTATAGACCCTCAACATGTATGTTGGTTGTTTGTTGTGAAATTCTACAAAAAGCAAGCAAAATGAGTGTTTTGTTTCCTAGGGATTTTATACACAGATGATCAAGTGTGACTTGTGAGATGTGCAAGTCCAACTTGTTGAGTCAATTTGACTTGTATTTGATTTGTGAGTTTGAGTTAGATTCTGAAGAGATGACTTGCCTTGGATTTCTCAAAGTGTAGCTCTGACTCAGACTTGGAGTATTTTGGTATCAATAATGTTATGTGCCCAATAGGGAAAATAAGAAGTTAAACACACAAACACAATAGGATAGGCGTTATCCACTAATTTTCCATTAATAAATGTACATCTTAATACATGAGAATGAACCTTGGGTTCATATTCCCAATTGGTCTCTTGGAATTATCAATGACTGTTCACTAACCCTGATAGATTAGGTTCCAACAAACCCACCCTTAATTCGAAGGGGTGTATATGAGTCCAAGAAAAGAGATCTAAATAATTGGAAGTGGACATCTACCAACTGCTAAACATTTCCAACTTGACGATTTGAATTTTCCAAGCAAGTTAGAAAATGTTGACATCTCCTACTAAATACAAGTGCTCTCTAAAGTGGTGGTTTAGGCTGACCACAAACCAAAAGGGATAGAAGAAGCTGATGTCTTCTACTAAGTGGGTGGTTTAAGGCTGACCACAAATTATCAAACTTGGAGAGAACTCTAATTCTCGCTTAGAAGTTATATTTGGATATTGGCATGAAGGCTCAGCGGTTCTCTAGAAATTTATGGTTTAGGGACCACCATCTGATGTCTGGTAGAAGTTGAAGTCTTCTGCTAAATGGGTGGTTTTAGGCTGACTACAAACTCTAGAGATCAGTTCAACATGGCTCTAACTTGGCTCAGGCTAGCTTGTTCTCGCTCGCTTGTTTCTAACGGTTCATATTCCCCCCCTGTCAAGAACAATGTGAGGATTGGAAAGTCTAATGGTGGTTATGAGTGTCAATACTAGACGCAAAATACCATGAACACATAAGCCACCATGGAGCATGGCTCTCTTCTGCCTTTTGGCTACATTTCTGAATGTAGCCTCCGAAATTGGTTGTGGCTCATGCTCACTTGTTTTTTCTTACTTGAGGAAGGTCATGACTGCTTGTTGTCAAAATTATAAGGCTTCGAAACTTGAATCCTGACATGGTGTCCCCCCTGTCAGGTGCAAGATAAGAAGCAGTAAAATTTTCTACCGCAAGTTTCACTCTTATAGTTTTTTCAGTGTCAAACATCTATATGAATAATGGTTATGCTTCCTGCAATGCTGATAAGGATGAAGGTCAAAACAATAATATTTCATATGGCCAACTCAATCACAATGTCAACATCTAGAACTCTGAATAGGTTGTACATATTCTGACATTATTTCACTGTGTGCTGGTAGTTGATAGGAATCATCTTCGAAGAGAGGGTTGTTCTGAACAAGCACTAGTTTAGAATGTTGATTCCTTTGTTGTACATCATCCTCTTTGTATTTTGAATCCTACAGATGATCGATAAAATTTTGGAGAGTTTATTTTCTCATTGTGATTGAGTCATCTACAATAGTAAGTATTAGAGTGTTCAACAACTCTAATATTTATTCAGTTTGAGACATTATGAGGACTGTGTGAGGCCTCCTTGTGTAGGACGGACCAAGTAGACTCAATCAACAAAATAAGGGATTCTTGCAACTCAATTTACAAACAAGACTCAACAAACTCAAACATAAAAGGTGAAGGGTGTCGGTCTCATCTAGGAATGCACCCAAATACAGTGCAATTCAACTTTCCTTCAATTTGATACTTACAAAAAAAAAAAATCAAGTACCAAAAGATGCACTAGAACTTACAAAAAAAATAGTTTTCAAGTTACAATTTTGAATGTTGAATTGATGAATTTGTTATACCTGAGTTCTTGTGTGAGGCCAATCTGATTCTACAACTTATTCTTTTGGAGCAGCTATAGCAACAACTGCAAACTTGCTTGGACCAAACCAGTCCAAAATATTCTCTAGAAGCTCAATATTTCAACCAGATCCAACTTTCACAATGCAAGCAAAAAAAATGCATAGAGCTTCAATATTTCAGAATATGTTGCAATAGTCACCTTTGCAATAGGATACATTGCAATAGGTTGCGTTGCAATAGTCAACAATGTTGTTTGCAGTTTGTAGAGGCAATATGCAGCACCAGAGGGCTTACACCAGCAATAAGATTTTCAAAAGAATGCAACCACAACAATCTTCATGGTCTCAACTCCAATATTCATCTCCAAAGACGCGACAATAGCTCCATAGTATTACGATTCCACTGTTCAACAACAATTACATCACCAATCAACAAAATAGGGTTTTCCAACTAGCTCCAGTATTTAACAAAAAAATAGCAGTTTCGTGCCCACACCACTATGGTATATTCCCTCGCATTGATAATCTCTATGCAACAATAACAACTTCAATGAATACCACTTCAATGCACTAGTGGAGGAGAGAGAACTTTGACTATTATCAAATGACTATCTACATAGTTCAATTACAATTATTACAACTGAGTATGCACATCATTCTTGCAACAATGCAATACGTATGGTAGTGGCCATATGAATTCGAAAAGAATCTACACCAAATAGTGCAAAAGGAAGATATTAAGGAATGTAGACTTGACTCACAATCACAATCCTCGGATCATGAAAGAAACTTGCAAGAAAATATATTAAGAGAAGTCTAGGGTTTGCATTTTGATTGACAAATGGCTAAGGATAGAGAAGCCAATAGACAACTTTAACGCTTTAGATTCTTTAGAGTCATTTTTTATCATCCATTATCAACAGTCTTCAAGGCAGTACTGAAACACCACTAGATCACTAACAAAACAAGCTTATCGAAGGTGAAAAGCACTACAACTACATCAAATGGTCTCACTTTGTGCTTGCTTTGGCCCACAGTAGTCATGAGTTCGGTCTTCACACATTTCACACAAGTTTCCATGCAGAGGAGACAAGCTTCACACAGTCGTCTTGTCGGAGTAATATACAAGTCTTCATAGTTTCACCACAGAGAATGGGAGTCTATTAGCATCCAAGCTTGGCATGTCCTTGAGGTTGAGGCATGTGTTTTCCCATCTTTTGCAAGAAAATATAATGTCAAAACTTTAGAATATAACTTCTCATGTAGCACTGGACTCTCGGGATGGTATAAAAGATCACAGGCTTCTATTTGTGGTCAAAACTTATGTACGTCCTTCAAATAATACCAAATAATATGCTCCAAAACAAGCATCAAAGAACTAAGACAATTGTGTCCTCAAGCATGCTCATATACTCAATCTTTGTAACCAACCCATCAAGTGTTCTCTACCCTCGGCGAAATGTATTGCAAGTTATGGTTGAACCATTTATCCAAAGCTGACAATATACACATATTCTTTTGTGAAAAATAATTGATAAATTTCCTGCAATACAAGCTGTACAATAGCAATATCCGCAACAAAGTGTTTTACAATACAACAAATAAAGGATCTCTGCAACAATAACAATCTGGAAATAGTAGCACACATTCCATGTAGTCACAACTTTCAATATAGTGTAATACAACTCTAGTATAGTGCTAGGGTTCCATTAGCACTAGAAGCAAGGTGTCTTCACACAACATACGAGCACCAGTGATATTCATTCTTGAATAACTCTCCACATATATGTTCGTACCAACTTTATTTTAGAGATATGTAGCTACTAGGGATCACAACACACAATTATATATTTGATGGAAGTGCCAAAAGAGGGAGCATTCACGCATGAGGGAATGTAGCCCATTCGATTCTTGAAATGTCTACTGAGTAGAGTCTACAGGATTATGTAGAGGTCATGAAACATATGGTAGACTGAAAGCATGAGTGGCATAGAAATTAATGTGTAGATAAAAACGTACAGACGTAGAGAGGAAATGCTCTCACACAGGAATTAAGTTCCAGGATTGAGCAACAGGAGTTATGGGTATTCTTCACTAGGGAGAAAAAAGAATCTCATATAAGGACAGGGAATATAGCAAATTATCACAAGCCACATGCTCAAAATTTTCTCTGATACCACTGCTATGTGCCCAATAGGGAAAATAGGAAGTTAAACACATAAAGATAATAAGATAGGCGTTAAGCACTCATTTCTCATTAATCAATGTACATATTAATACATGGGAATGACCCTTGGGTTCATATTCCCAAGTGGTCTCTTGGAATTTTGAATGATTGTTCACTAACCCTGACGGATTAGGTTCCAACAAATACAAGTAGGGTGTCTTCATGGATTTTAAATTCCAAGATTTCTTGTTCAACATCTAACCATTTTCCCCAGATTGGATTTGGGATGTATATGAATCTATTGATTCCATTCTCTGAAGTGTTTCAATCTATTTGCTAGCAACTAGCTGCATATGTTAGTATTATTGTTGTAATATTTCTAGTGTGTTTCTAAGAATAGTTTTTCAGTTTGTAAGTTTTGAGCATCAAGGATGGGTCTTGAGGCTCTAGATTTGGAATTTTTAAGGGAATAAACCCAAGCATTAGGCCTTAGGGCATTAGATCAACTTCCTAGGTCCTAAAGATTCTTGTATGGATCATGAAACATGCACACAGTCCAAAACCAAAGCCTTGTAAAGGAAATACTTGGCCTAGAGATGTTGTATGAGCACCATTATAATGTTTATATTCTAGGGATGGCTCTTTTGGACTTAGAAATGGTCCAATGTGGAATTAAAATGTATTAGGGCCACAAATATGATTTTAATGCTCATAGACCATTCATAGAGGCAAAACCACTATATAGGCTATGTAAAGGGAATAGGGATTGTATGGGAATCATTACAGGAGTATATTCAACATTTTGAGTCATTCACATAAGCTATGCACATGAAGGAGGGGAAGGTCAAGTAATAAGAAGTGGAGAGAGATACCATCAATACATTTTTCACCAAATAATTGAATTAAGACTTTCATGTCTTGGTAAAATATTACCAAGATGATGATTCTAAAAATGCAAATTGAACCTTTCACTTTAGGTGGTAACATTGGATAATTATGGATACATTAAAAGTAATTAGGGATTAATTAATGGTAATTTAGGGGTAATTCATGGTCAACTAGGGGGTAACTAGGGGAGATTTAAGGGTAATTATTGGGTAATGAGTGGTAATCAAGGATTAATAAGGGGTCAATTATATGAATTAATTAAGGGTGATTATGGTAATTAGTGGTCAATTATGGAATTGTTATGGCTTAACTACAGGTAATGTAATGAGTCTAAATTATATATTAGTTTATTAATTATTAATTATTAGGTAAATGGGTCATCTCATTTCA
Source organism: Larix kaempferi (assembly GCA_027924585.1). Classification (NCBI taxonomy): domain Eukaryota; kingdom Viridiplantae; phylum Streptophyta; class Pinopsida; order Pinales; family Pinaceae; genus Larix; species Larix kaempferi. The sequence goes on along the minus strand of BSBM01000125.1, from coordinate 3,109,771 downwards.
TATGAAGAGATGCAACCCTTACATAGGTTTCATATATATATATATATAATTCCATGAGGCATAGATCGGGTGGTAGGGAGCTGGTGTTGTTACACTCCCCACTCGGGTTCAAATCTTGTTGGACATTTTCTCCTTGGGAGCCATGATTGTAATGATATATTAGGCTTGTGAGCCACTTCTCGTGATTGTTTCCTTGCCCCAGTGGGGCCCTTTGGAATATTAAATGGTTTCTCACCTCACGAGTAATGGGTATTTACCGTGGATATAGCTCATTATGGCCAACCACATAATATATTATATATATTGTAAATTCATATCATCAATTATTAAAAATGTATTTGGAAGATTCTCTTTCAAGTGGTATCAGAGCTTTGGTTGAGTCAGCATGTGAATCATGAAGAAGGAAGTCCTTCATTGCTCCAACCCCAGTCACTTCCTTTTCACCTCTCATCTCTCATCACTCTTCTAGCACCATCTCTTCTTTTCCTCATGCGCTCCGTCCTTGCGCTTCCTTCCACTCTCATCTCTTCCATGTAGCCCTCTTTAACACCTCACTCCTTGCCCATGCACTCCACATTCCCATGCATCCCATGCTCCCTTACCTACCCTATCATTTTCCCCACACCTACTCACCCTCTCCTCTCATTTTCTCCATGCACTTCACCACCTTCGCATGCATTCCCTCACCCTCACACCCCTCGCCAACCACTTGCACTACACCCTCACACCCATTTCTCACCACTGGCACACCCTTACCTTCACCTCAATTAATCTCTCCACATGCCCCCCATTCATGCCTCTCCCACACATTGTTGCTTCCACTCCTCATACACCATTTCCCACATTCCTCCCACTAACATTGTTGCGCCTCCCCTCCTCCCATCAGTCCACATTCCCTATGCTCCCAATCTACCACCTGCCACTCACACGCCCCTCTCCACACCACTCACATGCATCTCTCTGACACCTCCCATGTTGCCTTCGTAATTACCTCCTCCTCATTCTTAGCCCCTCCACTGTTCCCACTTGGTCGCCATTCCACTCCCTCCTCTCTATTCGCAACCATGTGCCATTCCTCCATCAGCAACCATTCCTTTCTCTTATTCCTCCATTCCTCCATTTCTCCTTGATTACGCTCCCTATTTCTCATGACAATTCCTCATACATTGGCTTAGGGTTTAAAACCCTAGCTTCACCCATTTCAAAAAAATATATAATAATAATATTATGCTTGCACAGTATAGTTTTGTCTCCCTACAACAAGCTGAGTGGCTTGTAGGGGAGAGTAGGGTAGCTATACCTCAGCTTTCACCTCCTTAGTCATGGTGCACTTTTGATCAGGGTTTTCTTTTACCACTTGCTTATAGCAGGATTTTGTAAGTACCCTATGAAACAACAATGCTATGTTTCAAAATATTGTTATTGAAACTAGATTGGTGGGCATTAATGGATTCCTAGCCCAATCAATCCTACCTAACTAAAATATTGTTTTGTGACCTCCTGTGGAGTATTTTAGTTGGTTTAGACAATTACAATGTTGATTTTAAGGGTTTTGAGTGTTCACTTATGGAGTGTAAGAGAGGTAAGAGAGGTATTTCACAATCCCTACTTTTCTGATTCACCAAGCTCACATGAAGTGCGAGGTGAAGAGCATACTCGGATGGGGAGAGTCTTTAGGTCTCTTAGTGTGTGCTAGTGGTGCAAACACATGTGATGAAAGAAAAAAAAATTATCGACAAATTAACTAGAAGAGTATACCAAGTAATGTGTACTTTTAACTCTAAAAGAAGCTAATGATGCTTTGCAAATCAAAGATGCTAACTAAGTGTGCAATATAGGTATTTCACACTTATCACCCTTTTCGAATTCACCAATCTCACATGAAGTGTGAGGTGAAGAGCATACTTTGGGAGACAATGGTCTTTAGGTCCTTGGTTTCAAGTGACCAATCAAATCTGCTCCAATGACATAGGTGAGGATCCCATGTCCTATAATGTTGCTCCAAAAGGATGTGATATGCATCAAAATATTCAACCATGTATTCTTTCGTCCAAGAAGTGAATGAAGAATCTCCACTAAAATCTGAACCAAATAATGAGCAGAAAAAACAAGGAGACTTCAAATGACTCAAAGAAGTCTCACCCATACATCCATGAATGTGAGAATAATAAAGATGTAACAAAGTATGTGGCTGCCAACAAAAATGTTCTCCCATCATAAATCTATTCACCCAAGTGTTGGATGAAGTTCCTCTAACATCAAATGAACCCAGTGTTGAGCAAGAAAAACCATGAGTTTTCAAGTTACTCAAATCCATATCATAGGTGCATCCATGTAGATGTGACTCATCATAAAGTGACAAATGATGCTGCTGCAAATGTGAATAAGAATGTGCTCCAACCATGTCATCATAAAATTTAAATCTAGGAGTTCCATACTCCTCATGTGGCACCATAAAAAAGAACCCTTTCACCCATACTTCATTGAGACTAATGTTGCAAAACATGGAATTGTAGGATGTAGGAGAATGAACTAACTCACCCAAATGATAAAAAAGTGCAGAAGTTTCATCATGGGAAGGATCCATAGGGGTAGTATCATGCAGCTCCTTCAAAAGTATGAACTCTTTGTCATAGTTTGGTTCCAATGTAGAGGAATCATGCTCTTCTTTAAAAATTGCATAACCTTCATCAAGAGACAATTCAAGTTCCTCTTCCACCACATCAAGTGTTTGGATCTCTTCAAGTTCATCTTCAAACACATCAAGAACATTCAAATTTCCATATTTCTCATGATCCACCATGTCATGAGAATCCTCCAAACAATCTACCATTTGACAATCTGAAACATAGGAGGAAAAACAAGTATCTTGCAACTTTTCAAGAAGTTGCTCATTTTGAATTGTGAGCTTATGATTATCCTCATTATTCTTCAAGTATGCATCATGTAACAATTCATTAAGCTCAAACAAATGGTTTCTATCAAAAAGCAAAGACATGAAATTACCTTTGATGTGGCACATTGCTCTTTGAATCTTCTCCATGTCTTCAAGGAAGGATGTTTCCTCCAATGAAGTAGCTCTCCAACAAGAATTTGACACCAATGCTTGAGTGTCATGGAGAATGCTGAGGGACTCTTGGATCTTCTTTTCATTCATCTTTAAGGACCCTTCAAGAAAATGAGGCTCTTGCAAATGAACCTCCTCCTCATCTTCTTCATTTTTTCTTGGACCAACTTCATGAAGCTCAAGTGGTAATGGGGAAGTTGATCTTGGTTCTTCTTCAACTACTGCAAGGTCTTCATTATCATGCTTAATGGAACTTGGGCTTGCAGCAACACTTTCAAAAGTGATCTCTATGTCACCAACATAGAGGTGTGAGCACCCATCAGTAGGTACTCCTTCATAGTTTAAGCATCCATCAGTAGATGCTCTTTGGTTCATGTCTAAGCTAGAAGGTGTCTCAAAATGATCTTCCATATTTTCAATAGAATCTTCTTCATGATCTTGTGATGTCTCTTCCTTTTGCTCCTTCAAGCAAGCTGATGCATTTTGCCCCTTAGTTTTCTTAAAATCAATAATTTTTTCCACAAGTTCGATAGAAAACAATTCGAATCCTTCCTTAAGTTGCTTGGTCATATCTTCAAATATTGTTTTCATAATTTTTATATGCTCCTCACCATCATATGAAGCTCCCTTTTCATCCCTAGTCATAGTTTCCTCAAAAAATTTGCTCTTCTTCTCCTACTTTTTTTTTTTCCTCTTCAACAAAAGCACTTTTGGTTTCAATATCTAATGGTGGTACCTGAATTCTTGTCCTCATGAATATTATACCACATCAGGTGCCAAGATCATGCTCTGATACCACTGTAATGTCCCTTGTTAGGAATTTTATTAAAATGACAATTTTTCACTTTTTTTCCTAGTTAGACCTTTGACTAGTTTTGATCTCTAGGTCCCAAATTTGCCCCAAATGATCCCAAATCTTTTGAGAAGGTATATAAATGATATTAGAACATAAATATGTGTTTCAAGGATGCCTTTGGACCTTTAAAATACTTCTGCAAATCCTCTTTCAATTCTGGTCAATGTAGGTAACTTTACTAGTGATTTCCCTTTGACTAGTATTGGTCGCTAGGTCTCAAATTGACTCCAAATCCCTTCAAATATTCAAGGAAAGTGTATGAATGATATTAGTACTTGAATATGATGTTTAGGGATGAAATATGGTCACCAAAATACCTCTGAAAACTCTCTTAAGATTCTGTACCAAGTATGCAATTTTACTAGTAATTTGGGGTTCAAATCCCCCTGAGGTAAGTACTGAAAATGGCTTCCCAAATGCCTCCAAACCCACTCAAATTTATGAACAGAGGTATGTAATGTGTTAAGTATTTTATTAAAGTCTCATATGCACCATTAATGGATTATTACAACTGTTCTCACCCTCTCCCATTCAACTGCAAAAATACCCAATTTGACCCTTGGGGAAATGGCACTATTTCACCTCCCAATACAACTAAACTGAGTAAAAATGCTTCAAATGCTCAAGTACAGTACATGAAACTTGTATAAGACATCCATGGAATTATATTGATCACGAATATATCAGATAATCATCCATTCATTCGAAATCATCATCAATACATTGGCTCACAACAAGGTAGTGGGGAAATGACATTGTTCTTCCATTAAAAATGAGATTTATACATTTCTACTTGGAATTTCGACCTGAAATTTTTTGGAGGTGAAGAAAAGAGTATTTAATTCATATTACAAAAGAAATGGGGCATTAAAATCTTTCCCAAAGAGTAAAATAGCTCACCAAAAATGCCCTCCCTCAAGGATCAAGAATATGCCATCAAAACTGGAAATGGTTGAAGGAGTGAGTTGCAATAGAAGAAACCATGAGCTTCCCTGTGGCTTACACCTGCAAATAAAGACTCCATTAAAGCTCCAAATGAAAGGTCTGAATGGCCTTTCCAATTACCAACTTGGATGGGAATCTTTCACCCTCGAAATTGGCTAAGGCAAGAAACTAGTCATCCACTAGCTCTCCCTCTTCACAAATGCAATTGCAAATTCTACAAATTATCAAAAGCCATTGTCATACTTCATTTCTACATTTTATAACCAACATTAGCCTTCTAAGGGTCGAAATCCTCTCAATAGATTCAATAGATTTCCATTTAGGAAATGTTCCACATTTGCCACTTGTCTCCTAGTTCCAACCTTCCATCTTCTCCCAAATTCAATTTTGAGTCTTTTTGGCTTCTCCAACTCCCAAATTCGCCTTCTTTGAGCCTATTTTTGGGGCTGACATGTCATAGTGGTCAGATGTCAGAGGTCAGGTCTATAATTTGTCATAGTTGTCATAGATGCTCCATCATTGGTGTCATAAGGGCTAGGGAATCTAGCCCAAGTGTCCACAAACTTCCACTTTGACTCTTTATCTTCCATGGAGGTTACCAATCCTTCCCAATTCGACCTAAGATGCTCAATGACATGTGTTATGACTTACCAACTCACCCAAGAGTGTTCACATTCCCATTAATTCGAATTTGCAAAAGAGAGATACCATATATTATGAAAAATCAAGCTAGTGTGAGTCCCACATCCTCCATATGTCTCCAAAACCATTTGTCACCTAGGATTTCTCTTCAATTTCTTTATTCACTCTATTTATTAAATACTTGAACCCTTCTAATGTCTAAACATCATTTATTATCCCCCTTATTCCAAATCCCAAAGCTTCCACCCCAAACCTAGGAAACTAGTAATTTTCCTCCTTGGCAATTATTTGACCCTTAACACCAATTTTACAAACTCTAATGAATATGGCTAATGTGATTGCCATTGTGACCCAATTCCAAATTTGGGACATGACAGTTTCTCAGCTGAGAGAAGGGAGTTTTTGCTTTGGTTACCAGTGGGGAAGAGAACAGATCGATTTGGGGGTTTCCTGGAGGTCGTTTTGGCCATTGGAATGCCCACAATCTGTGGGATAAATCATTTTTCTCCATATGGTCGAACTGCCCTTTCTCACAGTCTGTTTTTAGTGTGCCCATGATTTGGGAAAATCCATGGCCATCGTGTTTGTAAATCCCATTGCTGAAAAGGTGTATCCATGCCCAGTTTGAGTTGCTGTGTGTGAAAGAATGATGGGGTGAGATGGGTTTTTATTACTTTGGCTGTGCATGTGCTTGAATGTCCCCTTTTCCTTGTAAGAACCATGCCCAGCTCAGGGGTGGCAGTTGTGTTGAGAGATTTATGAACACAATTGGCCTATGGTTGGGTGGAACGTTGCAGCAACATAGCTAGTTGTTTGGGGACAATTACACAATGAAAATAAGTGTTTTTCTGTCTATGCATTTACTTATGAAATGTTTAAATTGTGGACTGTTTTTGATATGTTGTAGGCATACGATATGTGTGTGGATGAGTTTTAAATTCCATTGTGCATATTGGCTTAATTTGCACTTGCACACTCTTTATTTTAATAAAGTGAATCTAATGAATTGGGCTGAGAATATTTGAAAGCCCAGAATTTGGCATCATATTCCCTTCCAGGAATTGGGTCCACGGGAGGGATTGTGACAGAGTGGTATCAGAGCTGTTGGTTGCAGCATTGGGCCTTCATGGGCTACCTATTACAGTTGCAGAGGTAAGTATGCCTCCTGTCCAACACTAAACATAAAAAAAGAGACAGAAATATTTCAGAAAATTTTTCTAACTGTTTTTGAAAATTTTCTAAGTGTTGGGAATTTTGCTCAAGTCTCTGTCGGCGATTTTAACCATAACTATTGCACCAAGGTTGGCAAAAATTTGGTTAAAATTTTGCACCGAAGCAGTCGCGGAGAAAATACTTTGTCGCCGATTTTAGTGTTAAATTCTGCGTGCGCACAGCGAAATTAGTATTAATTTCTGCGATGCGCACAGCGAAAAATAATGTTAAATTCTGCGACGCGCGTGGCAAAATTAAGGTTAATTTTTGCGACTCGCGCGGTGAAATCAAGGTTAAAATCTGTGCCGTAGGCGGCGATATTAGACATAAAATCTGCGCCGCGGGCGGCGATCTTAGACATAAAATTTGTGCCGATGGGCGGTGATTTTAACCATAAAATTTGCGCGACGGAGGCTTGCGGGTGGCAAATATAAGGCCAGGATCGCCGCAACGGTCGCAGAAGTTAGGGATAAAACCTGCACTACGACGACAATGTTAAGGATAAAACCTGCGCTGCGATGGGGGAGTTAAGGTTAAATCCAGCGACGGTCGCAGAGGTTGAGCCGCGGCCAGCGATGGGAGGAGCAAAAAAAAAAAGTATAGAGCCCAAAACTTGATTTTTGGGTAGAAGGAGCAGTCGGGCTCAGAATGGGATGATTCCTGTGGGGTTCGGAGGCCATTAATGAAGGCCATGAAAGAACCAAAGAGGGTCCCGAACCCAGTATGCTCCAATTTGACAAAAAATGGAGAATAGTGACTTCGATAAAACGGTGTCCTGAGGCTTGACGGAAGGTCAAATTGACCTGAAATTGATATGGTGCGGCCATGGAGCAGGCACAGTGTTAAGTTTGGAATCTTGGAGCTGAACTCCAAAGGATGTGGAGTTGGGGTGAACCAGAAAGCCAAAAAGCACTGTTCCGGGCCACTTTTTCGGGATTTTGAAAAGCTTGTGGACAGTAAAAGTGACCCTAGATGTGGGAATCAAAATTTTTACTGAACTAGGCATTTCATATTCTCATTAATACGGACATTTTCTGTTAGACGAAGATTTTCCAGAAATGCATAGATTGGGAGATAGCCATTTTTGGCCAAATTTTGAGATTGAGGGAAAAGTGGAAAGTTAAAAGTAGCCAAACCTTGAATTTTATAGAAGTTGATTGGTGCATTGGAACAGGGATCCGAAGGTTGCTGAGTGTTCCTTGTTATATGTACTACCTTCTCCCGGTAGATAATTTTTCATGATTCTTCGTAGATTTGCTTCTACAAGCAGCTGAAGTTGGCCTTTGAGAACAAATTGCACCTATGTAAAAGTGCAGAAAATTTGGGCAAAGTTTGCATTTTTGAAAGAATGTAAATTCCATGTTCTGGATCGGAATGGAGCACTGGGATAGGCACTGGAAAGCTTATTCAGAGGAGAACAAGGTTGCATGACCATAATTTGAATGAGGTCCACATATATCATAGATATTTGGTGTAGAAGTGTGCCAGTGGCTGTTTTGACAAAAAAATTGTTGTCAATATGGGCAATTTCTATAATTGCATGACTAGAAGGAAACCAGACCAGCTATGATATGGAAGAGGGATTCCATGCTACGATGAGGGATTGGAAAAGGAGAATTTCTTAACCCCTGTTTTGCTATCGTATTTATAATTATGAAATTGTCATGCATATAAACTATGCGGCATAAGAATGTTGAAAATGCAAGAGATTACATAGATGAAATGAATATGCACCAAATAGCACATTAATAATTATAATTAATAATTATATCGTATTTATAATTATGAAATTGTCATGCATATAAACTATGGCATAAGAATGTTGAAAATGCAAGAGATTACATAGATGAAATGAATATGCACCAAATAGCACATTAATAAACATTGCACATTGCATGTGAAAATGTTTGTGCATGACTAGGATATTGCATATTGGTAAACTAGTGAGGTTTACATATGCAATGAGCGACTTGAGATAATTATGGTGGTTGTTAATAATTAGTTGTGTCCGCATTGGTTGTAGGACAAAATACAATCAAAGCATGGCTAAAGAAGTTGATGACATTGTTGCATGAGACCAACCACCTTATGAAGAGAGGATAGTGCAACAAATCCGTGATCATGATGTTGGCAAAAGGACTGAGTAGCCTTGGTAAGAGGCCAACTGATCAGGTAACATCAAGCGATGTTAATAACAACCATGTAGGTAAGGGTTAACTGTGCTTAATTGCATGAATGCTAAAAGAGGATTTGGGTGAGATCCCTTCAACTATGTTTAAACTATGTTGATGGATTTGCATGTGGTATTGAGTGCCTGAATGTGAGTGTCAACCTACCAAGTATGGTGAGGTGCGGGTAAGTCAAGGCAATGATCTTTACACCCTATAATTGCTTAGAAATATCAATGCATTCATATGAAATTATATCATGCTATTTGAGTATGTCGGTTGTGAGTTTAACAACCAAAGCAAGTGAGGACTTATGGTCCTGTTGTGGTAGTGCATGCTATGAGTGGCAGTCATGGTTAGGCCATAATAGGCGTGGGTACATAGTATGCATGGATTAATGCAAGGTTGCATTGAGGGGTTATGCATTAAGTGAATGTACATCATAATATTATGTAAATGTTGTGAATGTGCATGCATATGTGCGAGTGCACATGTTGAGATGCATAGTGTGAATGCATGGTTGTGATATATATATTTCAATGCAATTAGATGATAGATGAAATGGTGAACTATTGTTAGTACTGAGACCATTTCATGAGCTGCTATGAATGCAGGAGAATGATTGCATGAAGAAGGTAGACATGTTGATGGGCTACTAGAGTACTCTGTCGAAAGGACATGGTTGCATAAAAGAATATGGATGTGAAGTAATGAGTATTTACAATTTATTTAAATTGCATGAACAATGTACCCGTGTCTTGCAATTCTATTATGATATATATATATATATATATATATATATATATTTCATTGTATTTCAAATGTCAACAGCTGAAGGTGTTTGAATTATTGAGTGTTATAATTCTGAGATCACTTCAGTGATAGTTGTAGCAATGAAAGGATTATATGCATAAGATACTCACAACATGTTTGGCTGATTGAAGTTTCAGATTTTAGGTGGAAAAGTCTTGCGTATGGCAATGAGGATAAGTCCATAGTAAAGACCGGGATCTACCATGTATAGAGGCCAAAGGTTATGAGAAGGTTCTCATGGTTGTGGAATTTAACTAATGCATGAAACAGATTTGTGAATTTCAAATTCAAAATTTTGCTATTAATTGCTAATGACCGTTTGGCTTATATAAGATTGTGTCAGGAGGACATGTTGTAGGTGGATGTTCATGTATGGTAGCAAGGGTGAAACCATAATGGACAGAGTGATACCACTTACGAGGACCAAACAATATGAGGATAGCCTCATTACTAAGGAAATCAATTTTTGTAGTAGACAGAATTGCAAATTCATATTGAATTTAATTATTAATGACATTGATTGGTTATGGAACAATCAGATTTGAAGCTTATTGCTAAATGTTGATGACTGTTTGGCTATTTGATAAGTGTGCCAGGATGACACATTGCAGAAAGACCATGTGTGATGGCCTGCAGAAGCCAATCTAGATGGGAAGGATCCCATGCTTTGGAAATGGTTTTAGGGTGAAACGCCATATTGATAATGTCTCAACCGAATTACATCTTGGTAAAGCATGTGAGTGAAATAGTAAAGTTATGCCCAAAAGGCATGTGTGGGTTATGGAACGTGAAAGGATTTGGGTGGCAAACCGAAGGACTGTTGACTCAGAGAAGGGAGCCCCCATTCTTTGCAAATGAAGAAAAGACACATCCGTGAAACGAATAAGTATTCTGTAACCCTAACTAAGAATATACATGTCCAGTTATCAGATTTAATATGCAGATCATGTTTTATTATTTCAGTGTTATTTCAGACTGCTTGAGTATGATTAGGGCCTACATGAATCACATCAGAAAGGGATGCATACCTTTCGGGTGATGGATTATGTTAGGGTTGTCAATATTGACTACACCCTAAGGGAATGGATGCATTCCTGGTGTTTCAATACTTGATAGTGAATGTTATGAAATATGATTACAATTTTAGAACAACAATACTGATGAGCCTACTTATCCTTCTTGTGCTATCAGCTTCCACAGATACAATCTGGTGTTGCATGTAAGAGAAAAAGTTAAGGAAGGGTGCTCGAGAGGACTGTATGGGCAGTGGTAACCTTTCTACGTTCACACTAAAGGACACTAGAAGAGATGGATAGACCCGAGGAGTTGTGTAACAGAAAAGGGGCATCATCCTTGTGTAGTGTGAGTAGGGTATTATGGGGCCATGCTAGCCTGCAATCAAGTAAGTCACCTATGGAGTTCCTGGAGGGAACCACGTAATCATATTATGTTGTTCTTATTGCCTGATAAACCCATTTGGTGTAATGGCTTGGAAATGGTTGTTGTATGCCTGATAAAACCAGTCGGTGTACTAGCTTGGCATTGGTTGTGTGGATATTGTGGTGAATGGTTGTTGGATGTCTGGAAAACCCAGTCGGTGTACTGGCTTGGCATTGGTTATTTGCATGTTGTGGAGGTATTAGTGAAGGGTGTTATTTCCTGATAAACCCAGTTGGAGAACTGGCTTGGAGATGGTCGTTGTATGCTTGATAAACCTAGTCGGCGTACTGGCTTAGCATACTAATTTTTGAAATGCTTGATAAACCCAGTCGGCATACTGGCTTAGCATACCGATTTTTGGGATGCTTGATAAACCCAGTCGGTGTATTAGCTTGGCATTGCCTATTCGGATGATGTTGTGGAAGCAGCATGTGTGCTGGCCAAGCATCCACCCCACAGGTGATCCAAGACTTGTAAAGCAGAGAAGGAAACCTGTGGAGTAGCAAGGAAGATGCACAATACAGATAAGTATTCATTTTCAATTTTTTTTTGTTGGGAATAATGAATATTTCAGGTATAAGTCTTCTAATAGCTAAGTTGATACACTATTGTTTCTTTGTTGGAAACCTTGGTCATTGCAGAAAAGCAAGGACCCTAAAAAGAACCATAATTCTTGGTTAAACCAGAGAGTAACTGGTTAGGCGCCATAAATTCTTAGTAAATCCAGAGAGTAACTGGTTGGGCGCTACAAATGCTTGATAAATTCAGAGAGTAGTTGGTGGGGGCACTAAACCCTTGATGTTGTGGAGTAGCCGGCGTGCTGGCCAAACATTCTTTAATTAATTAATAAAAGCAGTCAGAGCACTAGCCTAGCATATTGCTAAATGAGATGATTGATAAACCCAGTCGGCATACTGGCCTGGCATTTCCTATTCGAATGGTTGTGGAGTAGCCTGCATGCTAGCCCAACATTCATTATTGTGTCCACGGGAAATCCAAGGCTTGTAAAGCAAAGAAGGATCCTGTGGAATAAAGTGAAGACATCCCATATAGATAAGTATTTGGTTATCTTGCAGCTTCTTGCTTATGAATATACATGTGTATATGAATTGTTTATGATTTCTTAAACTCTTGTTTAGAAATAAACCCTATGAGAATAAACTGAACATGTGAATTGATTCAATGTTTGAGTGTAGTTATTGTTGGAAGCAAGGACTAAGAAAGCATCTAGATGACGCATGTAGACATATGTCCGTCCTAAAGAGCTCAGTATGAGCAGTAATGAAAGATGGTGCTAGTGGACATGTGTAGGTCCTAGCAGCCAAAGGTTCTATAAGCAACAATGGGAAAAGGTTCCCTAGTTGAAAATCCTTAGGCAGACCTTAGACACTAAGTGTCATAGCCAAGAACGGGCAAGTCAAGCATTCACATTGAAGTGAAAGAGGCTAAGGAGCATGAAACCAAAAGTTGTGGTGTGGCTCCGGATTTGAACAAGACTAAGAGGGGGAAAAATCTTACTCTTCTCTATCCCTTTTGACTAATGCATTTTAGAAACAGAGGATTGTTGAATGCATGTTGTGACTGGAAGTTGATTGTGTTAATTGCTTGAAATGAATTGTGAATGCTGAAATAGTAAATTTCCTGTGAAAGAAAGGATGAATATGAATGAGTTCATGTGTATGTTGGGAAAGCATGAAAAGTATGGGAGTCTCATGAGTAAAGCATGGATGTTCCATGTCAATTGGGAAAATAATTGACTAATTTTAATATTGTGTTATGCTTGTCCTAACAGGAATTGTCATGATGAATCTCATAGTTGAGGAATTGAAAGCCATCTGTTGCAACTGTTACTAGCCAAGTGTTGCTAGTGAGCAAAGTGTGGGCCAATTGTGCACATTGATCATGGCAGCATACCAAAAGCTATTTGTTTTGGATAAATATCTTTCTCGAATAGTTTCCAGGACAACAAGGAAGATGGAATCCATGAAATTCCAGATTTGTAGATCAGCTGGAAGATAAATAAGTAGAAGGGATTGCTGTGGAGAGATGCCTACCTGCTGAACTGGAAGATTAAGCCAACAGGAGTAGCTTGTGGAAGCCAAAGGACTTGATCCTGAAAGTTCAAAGTAAAGAGATGAATGCAGGATAGACCTGCCACATTTTGTGAATTTTGAGACATGTGTAAAGTGGGTATATATTCCTAAGTGTTGGAACACTGAGGACGGTGTTATTCCAAGGGGGAGGGGATTGTAATATCCCGATTTTGACCCCATTGTATTAAAATGTAAACAATATAATATTGTTATAAAATCACGGTGAGGAGCTCAAGGCCAAGGCCCTGCCATGGATTTATTGATGCATATGGTTTATGTGCTAGCCAAGCACAGTGGAATTGTAAATATGCATTTTAATAAAATACCCATAGCTAGCTATGCAATGCAACAAGAGATGGGGGCATGATTTTACAAGGAAATAGGAGGGAAAACATTCAAACCGTTGAGTCAATCAAGTCAAGCCAAGTGTCAATGAGAGAACCCATCAAACTCTCAACTACCCATGTTGACTTTTGTACCGAATCATTCATTTCTCCCAAGATTTGGTTGAAGTAGTTAATGCCTTGGGAATGGAGAGGTATGGCTGTCCATATTCGAGTATGGGCAAGCCACCCTTCATGGAAAAATGTGTTTTGCTTCTTGGGCAAGAAAACAACCATGAATTGCTCCCCAAGCCATTACACATCAACTAGTTTTTCTCTCCCACGAGTTTGGAGCTTCCTGGGAATTTTCCAGCCATGTTTTTTTGGTTTTTCTTGGTTTCTCAGCTGGGAGAAGGGCGTTTTTGCTTTGGTTACTATTGAAGAAGAGAACAGATCGATTTGGGGGTTTCCTGGAGGTCATTTTGGCCATTGGAATGCCCACAATTTGTGGGATAAATCGTTTTTCTCCATATGGTCGAATTGCCCTTTCTCACAGTCCATTTTTGGTGTGCCCACAATTTGGGAAAATCCATGGCCATTATGTTTGTAAATCCCATTGCTGAAAATGTGTATCCATGCCCAGTTTGAGTTGCTGTGTGTGAAAGAATGATGGGGTGAGATGGGTTTCTATTGCTTTGGTTGTGCATGAGCTTGAATGTCCCCTTTTCCTTGTAAGAACCATGCCCAACATAGGGGTGGCAGTTGTGTTGAAAGATTTATGAACACAATTGGCCTATGGTTGGGTGGAACGTTGCAGCAACATAGCTAGTTGTTTGGGGACAATTACACAATGAAGATAAGTGTTTTTCTGTCTATGCATTTACTTTTAAAATGTTTAAATTGTGGACTGTTTTTGATATGTTGTAGGCATACGATATGTGTGTGGATGAGTTTTAAATTCCGCTGTGCATATTGGCTTAGTTTGCATCTGCACATTCTTTATTTTAATGATGTGAATCTAATGAATTGGGCTGAGAATACGTGAAAGCCCAGAATTTGGCATCATGTTCCCTTCCAGGAATTGGGTCCACAGGAGGGTTTCATGTCCCAAATTTGGAATTGGGTCACAATGGCCTAATCACATTGGCCATATTCATTAGAGTTTGTAAAATTGATGTTAAAGGTCAAATAATTGCCAATGAGGAAAATTACTAGTTTCCTAGGTTTGGGGTAGAAGCTTTGGGATTTGGAATAATGGGGATAATAAATGATGTTTGAACATTAGAGTGGAATAAATATTTAATAAAGGAGCTAAATAAATATATATAAGTGAAAATCAAAGTGGCATTTGATCATGAAGACACATGGAGGAAGTGGGACCCACATATGGCTAAATTTCCCCACTACACTTGGCATCATTCTCTCACCAATTCGAATTCAAGGTGAATGGTAACATACTTGGGGAAGTCCAAAAGGTATTATTCATGGCATGACTCATCCAAGGTCGAAATATAGAGGAAGAGTAACTCCCATGGAAGAGGAAGAGGCAATTTGAAGCTAGTGAGACACTTGGGCTAGATTCCCTAGCTCTATGACAACCATGATGAAGATGCTACGACACCTATGACACAAATCAGACCTGAAGGTTGACATATGACATATATGACATTTTAGGGCTAAAAATAGACTCCAAGAGGGCGCTCAAGGGTGTTATGGCAGCTAAGATGCTTCCACATGTGATTTGGTGGAAGTGGGAGACTAGGAATTGTTGTACAACTGGTGTTCTTTGGAATCTCTTCCCAACTTGAGTTGGCATGAGTCTCTTGGAAGGAATTCGACCCATGGAGGACATTAGAACTTTATAAATGTCAATAAAAAAGAATGAAAGCAGCTTTTTGATGATTTGTAGAATTTGCAATTGCATTTGTGAAGAGGGAGAGCTAGTGGATGACTAGTTTCTTGCCTTAGCCAATTTTGAGGGTGAAAGATTCCCATCCAAGTTGGTAATTGGAAAGGCCATTCAGACCTTTCATTTGGAGCTTTAATGGATTTTTTATTTGCAGGTGTAAGCTACCAGGAATCTCATGGTTTCTTCTATTGCAGCTCACTCCTTCAACCATTTCCAGTTTTGATGGCATATTCTTGATCTTTGAGAGAGGGCGTTTTTGGTGAGCTATTGTACTCTTTGGGGGAGATTCTAATGACCCATTTATTTTTTAATATGAATTAAATACTCTTTTCTTCATCTCCAGAAAGTTTCAGGTCGAAATTCCAAGTAGAAATGTATAAATCTCATTTTTAATGGAAGAACAATGCCATTTCCCCACTACCTTGTTGTGAACCAATGTATTGATGATGATTTCGAATGAATGGATGATTCTCTGATGCATTTGTGATTAATGGACTGCCATGGATGTATTTTACAAGTTTCATGTACTGTACTTGATCATTTGAAGTATTTTTACTAAGTTTAATTGCATTGGGAGAAGAAATAGTGCCATTTCCCCAAGGGTCGAATTGGTGATTTTTGCAGTTGAATGGGAGAGGGTTGGAACAGATATAATAATCAATTAATGGTGCACATGAGACCTTAATAACATCCTTAATACATTCCCTACCTCTGTTCATAAATTTGAGTGGCTTTGGAGGCATTTGGGAAGCCATTTTCAGTACTTACCCCAGGGGGATTTGAACCCCAAATTACTAGTAAAATTGCATACTTGGTCCAGAATCTTAAGAGAGTTTGCAGAGGTATTTTGGTGGAAATATATTATCCCTGAACATAATATTCAAGTCCTAATATCAGTCATACATCTTCCTTGAATATTTGAAGGCATTTGGATTCAATTCGAGACCTAGAGACCAATACTAGTCAAAGGGAAATCACTAGTAAAGTTACCTACATTGACCAGAATTGAAAGAGGATTTGCAGAAGTATTTTAAAGGGTCCAAAGGAATCCCTGAAACACATATTTATGTTCTAATATCATTCATATACCTTCTCAGAATATTTGGGATCATTTGGGGCAAATTTGGGACTTAGAGATCAAAACTAGTCAAAGGTCTAACTAGGGAAAAAAGTGAAAAATTGCCATTTTAATAAAATCATTAACATGGGACATTACAGTGGTATCAGAGCATGGTCTTCGCACCTGATGTGGGAGAACATTAATGAAGACCGGGAGTCAAAGAAATAAGCCACCACCCTTAGAAACTGAAACTGGATGTACTTTGGTGAAAGGGAAGAAGTAGGAGAAGAAGTGCATTCATTGGTCACCATGAGTAAGGATGAGAAAGGAAACTTAGAGGAGAATGAGGAGTTTAGAAAATTACTTAAACCATCCTTTGAAGACAAGTGGAGGCAATACTTTCAAGAGTTCAAATTGTTTCCTAGTGAACTTGGAAGCAACTCGGAAAAAATAATGAGCAATGGTTCTCTTTTCAAGGAAAATGATGAAATAATTTATGTCACAAAAGAGGAACCTAATGTAATTGTGGAACATGAGGTACATGTTGATATGCAAGTTCTTGAAGATGCTACACTAAAACAAGAAGAAAGACAAGCACTTGTCCTTGTTCAGAGGGATTATGAGTTGCCTCATGGAGAGAATTGCAAATCCTTGGAGGAGGCACATGATCTCACAATAGTTGGACCAGCCAATTATGGAGAGGATGAATTAAAGATTTCAATGGGTAAGAGTTGTAAGGATTTAAGGTTGGTTCATAATTCCTCACCCCCTACACCCCCTACTTCTTTTTCAGCCACATCAATTGGGGATGAAAATTGGGTGAAAGGTTTTTTTCTAATGGTGCCACATGAGGGGTATGTAACTCCTACCTCTCATTTTGAGGATGACATGAATAGAGCACCTCATTATTTACATTTGCAGCAGAATATTTTTTTTCCTTGTGATGTTACATATCTTCATGGACACACTTATGATGTTCACGTGAGTCACTTGAAGACTCATGATCTTCCTTGCTCCTTGCTTAGTTCAATTGATGTTGGAGGAACTTCATTAACTATGTGGATGAAAGGATACAGGGCTGATTGTTTTGATGCATCTTACATATTTTTGGAGCAGCGTTATAAGACATGGGATACTCACCTATGTCATTGAATCAGATTTGATTGCTCACTCGATGCTTGTATGCACTTGAAAAATGATGGTCTACTTATTTGGAGGTACAAGCACTTTCATGATTCTTTGATGAATCATCTTCTCGATGTACATTTTCCTTATGTTGTTATGTACTTTAATGATATATATTTTGCACTCATGATGTTTGGAAGAATGCATACAAGAAAATGGGATCCAGGAATCCTCTTATCTAATGGTGTGGGTTGGAGAGCACTCTTAATTGTTGGGGTGCAATACAAGCAATGGAACCCTGAAATAATTTTTATCTCATTGGTTTCAAATTTTTTGGGGAAACAAGCAATATGGGAGATGGATTTCTCAATTAATAAAGTGATTTTTATCAGAGTAGTGCAACAACAAGCATGGCGGTTTCTCTCTAAAATCTTCATGGAAACTCAAAGACTCAAGGTTGGGCAATTCAATGGCAACTTTAAAGAATTATACAGGAAGCAGGTTCTTCAACGCCCATGTTTGAAATTGATTGAGGACAAGCAATATTGGGATGGGAGGATTTTTCATGTCCCAAATTTGGAATTGGGTCTCAATGGCCTAATCACATTGGCCATATTCATTAGAGTTTGTAAAATTGATGTTAAAGGTCAAATAATTGCCAAGGAGGAAAATTACTAGTTTCCTAGGTTTGGGGTGGAAGCTTTGGGATTTGGAATAATGGGGATAATAAATGATGTTTGAACATTAGAGTGGAATAAATATTTAATAAAGGAGATAAATAAATATATACAAGTGAAAATCAAAGTGGCATTTGATCATGAAGACACATGGAGGAAGTGGGACCCACATATGGTTAGATTTCCCCACTACACTTGACATCATTCTCTCACCAATTCGAATTCAAGGTGAATGGTAACATACTTGGGGAAGTCCAAAAGGTATTATTCATGGCATGACTCATCTAAGGTCGAAATATAGAGGAAGAGTAACTCCCATGGAAGAGGAAGAGGCAATTTGGAGCTAGTGAGACACTTGGGCTAGATTCCCTAGCTCTATGACAACAATGATGAAGATGCTATGACACCTATGACACAAATCGGACCTGAAGGCTGACATATGACATATATGACATGTCAGGGCTAAAAATAGACTCCAAGAGGGCACTCAAGGGTGTTAGGGCAGCTAAGATGCTTCCACATGTGATTTGGTGCAAGTGGAAGACTAGGAATTGTTGTACAAGTGGTGTTCTTTGGAATCTCTTCCCAACTTGAGTTGGCATGAGTCTCTTGGAAGGAATTCGACCCATGGAGGACATTATAACTTTATAAATGTCAATAAAAAATAATGAAAGCAGCTTTTTGATTATTTGTAGAATTTGCAATTGCATTTGTGAAGAGGGAGAGCTAGTGGATGACTAGTTTCTTGCCTTAGCCAATTTCGAGGGTGAAAGATTCCCATCCAAGTTGGCAATTGGAAAGGCCATTCAAAACTTTCATTTGGAGCTTTAATGGAGTTTTTATTTGCAGGTGTAAGCTACAGGGAATCTCATGATTTCTTCTATTGCAGCTCACTCCTTCAACCATTTCCAGTTTTGATGGCATATTCTTGATCCTTGAGGGAAGGTGTTTTTGGTGAGCTATTGTACTCTTTGGGGGATATTCTAATGCCCATTTATTTTTTAATATGAAGTAAATACTCTGTTCTTCATCTCCAGAAAGTTTCAGGTCGAAATTCCAAGTAGAAATGTATAAATCTCATTTTTAATGGAAGAACAATGCCATTTCCCCACTACCTTGTTGTGAACCAATGTATTGATGATGATTTCGAATGAATGGATGATTCTCTGATGAATTTGTGATTAATGGAATGCCATGGATGTATTTTACAAGTTTTATGTACTGTACTTGATCATTTGAAGTATTTTTACTAAGTTAATTGCATTGGGAGAAGAAATAGTGCCATTTCCCCAAGGGTCGAATTGGTGATTTTTGCAGTTGAATGGGAGAGGGTTGGAACAGATATAATAATCAATTAATGGTGCACATGAGACCTTAATAAAATCCTTAATACATTCCCTACCTCTGTTCAGAAATTTGAGTGGCTTTGGAGGCATTTGGGAAGCCATTTTCAGTACTTACCCCAGGGGGATTTGAACCCCAAATTACTAGTAAAATTGCATACTTGGTCCAGAATCTTAAGAGAGTTTTCAGAGGTATTTTGGTGGAAATATATCATCCTTGAACATAATATTAAAGTCCTAATATCAGTCATACGCCTTCCTTGAATATTTGAAGGCATTTGGAGTCAATTCGAGACCTAGAGACCAATACTAGTCAAAGGGAAATCACTAGTAAAGTTACGTACATTGACCAGAATTGAAAGAGGATTTGCAGAAGTATTTTAAAGGTCCAAAGGCATCCCTAAAACACATATTTATGTTCTAATATCATTCATATACCTTCTCAGAATATTTGGGATCATTTGGGGCAAATTTGGGACCTAGAGATCAAAACTAGTCAAAGGTCTAACTAGGGAAAAAAGTGAAAAATTGCCATTTTAATAAGATCATTAACATGGGACATTACAGAGGGACTATGACAAATAGTGACAGTGACAATGACAGAGATAGTGACAATGACAGTGATAGTGATAGTGATAGTGATAGTGATAGTGAAGGTGACAATGATAGAGACAGGGACAATGACAATTACAGAGTCAATGATAGTGATAGTGTGACGACAGTGACAATGTGTAGATAGTGATATTTTGATACACTTACACATATTAGGGTGGCAGGGTGGTGCTAGGGCAGGTTGGTACCTGTGATCTCAGGGAGATGGTGCTTCCTTCCAGTTGGTGCTGGCTAAATAGGGTGGTAGGGTGGTGTTGGGGGCATTGAGTTGGTGCTCAAGAGGATTTGTGTCATCATCCCAAATATAGGTTGGATCTTGTCAATAAGTTGGTGCTTTCCCAAATCAGTCAGTTGAAGCTGGCTACAACATCTTGGATCTTGTTTTGTAAGTTGGTGCTTGCAAAGAAGGTTGGAGCCTTCACCAAATTAGTAAGTTGGAGCTTGTTGTAAACAAGTTGATATCTGTGGTTTGTGCAATTTGGATCTTGCATCAAGGATGGGTGTCCCTCTTTGGTCGGAGCCTAATATTGTAATGAATGAATTATAAAACAACATCTTTTGTGGTTTTATCCCATTTGGGTTTTCCACGTAAAATATATTATGCACTGTGTATGATCTTATGTGATGATGATAATGTTTTATAATGTACATTCTACGGTTAATGATGAAATGGTAATTTTATTTTGCTTCAATTTAATGTTTGAAGTAAAAATTGGTAAAATTTCTCCATACTGATTCACCCCCCTCTCAATATTGGTGAATATTCCAACATGAGATTCAACCTGAGAATTAGGGGAATCCATCATCTCCACTGCTACAATATCATTTTACTTGTGATCATTACCCTCCAAACTCATCACTTAGTTATATACTAAAGACCTTCAACCCCCTTAAATAATTATGCCACTATCCTTATTACTTACTTTTCATTAAGATTTCCTTCAAAAACAATATCCTTCAAGGGTGAAGAATGGAGAGATTGTGTTGTGCCAATATTATATGAAACTAAATGCACACTTGGAATGGGCCCTAGGTAATTAGAAACCACAATGGGATGACATCGATCCAGCAATTGTATCTATGATTCTTTCTTAAGGGACCCACTCTTGGTGGAATCAACATTCTAATAGAACTTGAAATATATAAGTATGAAATGCCATCAAGTTTTTTCCTTTGGATTTGCTTCTTAAAGGGATTTGCACAATATTCCACAATGTGCCCATGAGCATGACATTGTGGAAAACTAAAGGAAATATTGTAATAATCCATCTGCTGAAGAAAAACCACAGCCCCCACCTCAATTTCAATACAATATACCAATCTCTCTTATATATCCAGTTGAACAAGGACCTTAGAAACTACTCTTAGAGAACCATATTTGTATGAGGGATCCACCTAGACAGTCTACCCCATAAAATTCCCTAGATATTTTAAGAACATATCATGCCACAGCTAAATAGGAAGGTGGAGAACTTTCACCATAGGACTTTGTGTGAGACCTCCATTTTTGGGTCAAAACATGGGTGCCACAACTTGAGAGAAAGGTAATTGAATCCCCATATCCATCAACCTTTAAGAATATACAAAACATATTCCTCACTCAAGAATTTAAATCCCAACCAACCTTGGGTTAGAAAATAGAAAATCATACAATAAACTAAGATCGACACTCAATTATTTGAGTTATAGGATTTCAGAGTGGATTCAACAATCCAGATCCCAAAAAACCTTCCAAGTAGCATTTTTCATGCATATTCTATAACATTCTCCACTCTTAAATCCTCCCTGATTGTCATCTTAACACCCCCAACCTATTTCTTTACCACCTTGCTTCATTTCTTTGAAAGCACTTCATCTCTAAAAGTCCCCTCCATATCTAAAATCAAGGAGTTTTTTCACCCATGGATAACCCAAAGATCCCTATAAACAAGTTAGATCCAGAGATCTACCAACAAAATCCTCACAAAACTCCACACACCCTATCGTCTTTAGGCCAAATGAAGGAGAAGCAAAGGAAGCATTTCAATTAATCATGAGGATAAGCTATTAGTCCCATGAAAATCCAAATGGAACCCCTCCATAAGGTGAGTAACTGAGCCATCATTCCTTTCTAGGATGTGACCCACCTCGTGTGCAGTGTTCACATGCTATGATTTGGAAGTACATGCTAATCCAATGCCAATATTAAAACCACTTGCCTCAAACTAACAACATTAATTTTCATCCCTTTCACCCTTCGGCCCATCGATTTCCAAAGTGTTATTTGCATCATATTCAAACCCTTTTTCCTCTTCCAATACTACCCTAGGAACCCAAGGCTCCTAGATATACCTCCTTAATCAACAACATCATATTCAAAGCTAGACAAGTAAAATCATGTGATTTGAATGGATTGGCCCCAAAATCAACCATCTCAACATTCACCCAAACCCGATCAAGAGATTCAAAGTCCTACATTCATATGCATCGTGGAAATCTCCCTAGAATAATCACTTCTAAACTCAAATAGTTCAATGTTTATGGTAACATATTATGCTTCTCTATAAATTAGATAAGTTAGAAACTATAATAAATGTGTTTATATTGATATTTACAATTTCAATTTAATTTAATTAAATAAAATATTAAATAAAAATATTTAAATTAAATTGGAAGGTTTTAGTGTAAATGTAAACTTATATCAAAATAAGCAATTTCATAGTTTTCCTTATTCATTTTATTATATATTTTATAAATCAAACTAACTTAAAAAATATTAGAAAAAACGTTATTATTATTAATTATAATTTTTTAATTATAAATTCAAAAGATCTCTTTACTTTTAAAACATTTTCACCATGTGGAAAGATCTCATTATTGACTTGATTCACGTTGTATTTATTATACTACTTAACTTACTTGAATATTTTATTTGTACATCGTTATTACTTGGATATGCATGAGACTTATTCACTATTGATTTTATTCAAATTGTATTTATTATATTACTTAAAACATTTTCACTATGAAAAAATCTCATTATTGACTTGATTTGCATGACTTATTCACTATTTACTTAATTCACATCGTATTTTTTATACTACTTAACTCACCTGAATATTTTATTTATACATCATTATTACTTGGGTATGCATGAGACATATATATATATTTTTAACAGAAACAGGGGAAATATATATAGAGAGAGAGATAAAAAGGCTGTGCACAGCCATTCATTACAAAATTTGAAACCAGCATTTTGCTTCTAAGAGAGGAAAATTGCAGAATTTGAGAATGTTTATATCTCTGGAAACTTTGCCTCTATGCTTCCTGTAATTTCTTTTAACAACATTGGGATAAACCCTTACAAACTGATTACATAGTAGCAAGCAAAAATACATTCAAAAGGTGTAATTCAAGAGAACCTGTTGAAAAGAAAGAAGTTATCCAAAGTTCTGCTGTTGAATCGAGGCAGCATCCACCATTTCATGATTGGCTGTTGGGGCATCCTGAACATGGCTGTATTGCGATTTGCTTGTGAAAACAGAAATATCTTCCCTGATAATGTCCATTTTACCCATTAATTCAGTGAGACTTCGCTCCAAATCGTCCATTCTGGAGTCTTGGCAAGAGAGCCGAGAGAGAATGTATTTGTTTTCAATGGCCAATTCCTCATTCTGTCGAACACTAGTGCAAACCGCAGAATAAGTCCTGCACAAGTACGTTTTAACCTCAGCAGTGAGTTGACTAAGCGTGGCAATGGCTTCTCTAACCTCGTCCATTGTGCAGACAAACAGATAAAGGGAGGTCACACCAACGTCTGAAAGCAGCCAATAATCGTGCTCAGGGTCGATAATACAGAGCCGCCCGAGTGCAGACAAGAGAACTGGAGAATTGGGGGAACGGTCCATTGTGTGAAATAAAAACCCACGGCGAACAAGAGACATTAAATGCCGATGCATGCGAACTGAATGGGCCATGTGAAGAGCACATGGAGGGTGGCGTGTTGGCCATGAAATTGCATGGATAAGGCCATTCCGACTTTCATTATGGTTAGCATGCCACTTCATAGGGAACCTTAGGGGATTTGAAGAATCCACATTCATTAAGAACATTAGGGGATGAAAAGAAATCCACTTACATCATTATGTTTAACTTGTCCTCTTTTCAAAGAGACTCCTTTATTTGCCAAGGTATCAGCTAAAGGATTGAGCTCTCTCAGGACGTGGAAGTACTGAATGTCGTTGGGAAGAGAGAGATAATTGATTTTTCTTCTGATTCTTTGACTCTTGGAGCCTCTTGAAATGATTCCATTCCTCATAGCGTGAATGACGTGCCTTGAATCTCCATAAACCTGTAATTTCCCCATATTGAGAGTGGAGGCTATTTCAAGGGAGTGATACATAGCCAACCACTCAGCTTCATTATTTGTTTTGATGCCTAGTCCCCAAGAGAATTCTGTGACTTTATTTCCTCCGGGATAAAAAATGATCCCCCGCACCTGCCTCCCCTGGAATATGCATGAGACATATTCACCATTAATTTGATTCAAATTGTAATTATTATACTACTTAACTCATTTGTATATTTTTATCACTTTATTTTTTATTAATTTGAATTACATGAGATTTATTAGTCCTTATCGAAAGCTAGGTACTGTTGTAATCAATTTATCGTTGATTTTCTAAAATTTTCCAATGTTTAACATAGTTCATTGTAAATAATGTTTATTATAGTAATTAAAATAAATCATAAACTACATTTTTCTTCCATCTTATTGGTTGCCAACATTGAGGCCTTATTGTCAGGGTGGATGCAATGTCTTTGGAAATATCACTTGCATTAACTCCATGCAATGACTCCATTTTTTAGTACTAAATTTGTGAGTGACGGACTTCAACGTCACTGTCACCTCACCGCCAACACTCCATAAAATATTCACCTATTGCATCATGAAATTGAAATGCCCCAATATCTATTTCATCATTACATGTCCTACAATCGATTAGTGACCCACCATTTCCCACCTGTCTCCCACTTAAAATCCTGCACTTTTACGATCGCAATGACGCCAAATCTAGACTCACCACTAATCTCCAAATTTAAATCATAACTGAAATGCAATACCATAATCCATTAGATGTTTACACAAAAATATTATGCAAATCAAAATAAAAGATTTCTCTCCAATGAATATAGCCCCGTAGTCCTACCCCATACCCATCTCTTAAGTTAATACACATCTAAATTCAAGTTTTGTATATCTGCATTAGTTCTTTATTAAAATTTCAGTCTAATATGTATGCATTTCTATGTTAATATGCATCTAAACCCATGTTTAAAACTTTAATATATATGTAATACCCCACAATATAATTCCATTTATATGTTGCACATAATTTTGATATACATCCAAATAAGGTAATAAATACTTTGCATAATTCTTATGGTTAGCATAGGTATGAGGTATGTCCATGCTAGCTACATGCCCATCCTGCACACACATGCACTAGTACACTTGTTGGTTTATATATGTATTGATGATATGTGGATTATAGTTAAGAAAGGCAATTAATTTTAATAGTATTGTTTAATGGATTACGAGTGATAAATTAATTGTAGGTGAGACATTTAAAGCTTGAGAAGATTTAGTTCATTATTTGATATGATATTTCCTTAAGGAATATCACTTCTCAATTGGATTTAGTAAGTTTGGATATGATATTTAAACCTTTATTAATTTCCTTTAACTGGTGTGCCATGATTTACATAAGAGAATTGAATGAGCATTGGGGGGTGTGAAAAGTAGAGTCGGTGATGAGACTTGGGAAGTTGGGGGTAAGGGAGAGAACTTAAGGAAGAAAATACCTTGCATGTGGAGGAGGTTTGGAGAATGAGGAAAGAAGGGGAAAAAATTCAGGAAGAAATTGGAATAAGGGTGCTTCTATTCTGCCTAAGAGTTTTGGGAACAAGAGCCAGAAAAACTCTCAGAGTTTTCTGGGCTAGGGAGTTGGATAGACTGTTTCTGGTAGGTTGGGAGGTTAAACTAGTTTGGGATATTACTAAGGCTACTACTACTTACTAATTTCAAGAATTTGAAAAAGAAGGACTTCTTGAATGGGATAAATAGGTGTTATTCTTATTGATTTTATTAAGCTATGGAAATTTGAAATTGATTTTTACCTTTAGAATTTCTCTAAAAGTATATATTTAAATTTCATATTACCAGAAATGAAAACGGTTTGTTTATCAGTTTTCTTATTACTAGATGTGATAAAAAAATATAGAATTTGAAATGAAATTACTTTCATTATTACCAAATGTTAATAACAAGCAAAACAATATCAAAGAGGAAAGCAAAGCTGCTAAACTAGAGCTAGAACTAATAGATAACTTAGTAATCTGTTAAAAGTACATCAGAAACAACTCTAGTCTCAAAGAAATTAAAACGTATTCTACATCTTATAGATAAAAAAAAATAGGGAGACATAAGGCCCTAACACATGGTATCAGAGCCTGGTTCTAAATTTGAAGCCCTGGGCCTACTACAAACTAGTAACTAGAAGCATAAATATAACATAAATTTTAAACAAGATAGAAATGTTAAACAAAACAGGAATTAATCTTGAAGGAAAGCCATAGAGGTTTCCTGGAAGTTGAAGAGAGGTGATAAAATAAACAAGTACAACTATGTCTCATACTCCACCTTGAACCCTATATAGACTTTTCTTGATTTTTACTACAACACAACACCAAAAACAAGGTTAGTAAACATTTATACATATTTATATAGGAAATGCTTCTTTCCTCTCGACTAGCAAGCTCTAAAATAGAATTGTTTAAGTAAATTAGGCCTATGGAATTCTAAGAAGAGTTGGGAAGTTTGAAACTATTATGTGATATTGTCGTTGGATTGCAAAAGTTTTTAAGGTAATGAGAGTGGAAAAACAACAAAATCAACTAAAAATATTCCTTACATGAAATAGTGCAAACCCTTCAAACTTGACCTTCATAGAAAATTATGAGCCCTTGTAGAATTTGGGATCCTAACACTGAGAAGAGGACCAGCCTCTGCATTGAGAGGAATTTCCAAGCCATATCCAAGATGAGCAAGTGCCCAGTCTTAGGCACAAGTTGAGCTCATAGGAGAATAATGTAGTGCATTGTCCCACACCAAGCCGAAGGACACCCACCAAACCCAACCCCATGAAGGAGCCCACATTGTGCATAGCGCATCATAAAATATTTTCATCACATGCCATGGGCATCCTAGGTCACTATAGAGGAAATAGGTTGGCTATGCCCTAGCCCAAAAAAAGTACAACATTATGTTATCAAGCATTATTAACAAGTTCCTAGTGTTGAACTGAATTCCATGCAAACCCACACATCAGTCGAGGAAAAATATTGACTTTGGTCTAGCCTAATTCTACAGTCACAATGAATTCTTAGTACTAATTTCCAAGTCCCAATTATTGATCTTGTTAATACTAAAAAATGCCTCACCATGTTCATTCCCTAAGTACACCACCACATTCCTAATTTTTCCCTATAAAAAACCTTCACTAACCAACAAAGTCTAAGTCAAAACCCACAAATTGGCCCAAAAATATTATTTCCCTCTCCAAAATATGGAAATATGGCTTAATTCCCTCCAAAAAAGAAAATAAATCCCCCAAAATAGGGATAATTCCCCCCCAAAAGGAAAAAAAATGAAAGAAAAAAGGAAAAGGGGGGGAAATATTAAAAAAAAAAGTCAAAAAAAAGGGAAAACCCTAAACTGCCGCACAATACCAAGAGCCAATACTATGGTTTGTCCAATACCATAGGAAAGAAACCTACGGAAAATATTTATATAAATAGACAGTGAAGGATCCCAATTTTACATGATTCACACTCATTTTTTGTTACCTTACTGTCACTTTGCCGAAATTTCACTAGAAACCCTTGAAGCTCCCATTTCACTTCTTGTTTCACCCATTTTGAGTTTTGGATACCTTTAGTGACCTTTGTGTGGAGAACAACCTGAAGCTTCTTGGAGACTAGGGACTCATTGCTTCAACCATCTACAAGGGCCCTTTGCTCACTCTCTTTGAGGTAAACTCTCACCATTGTATTATTTTATGTTTATGCAATAAAAAATAAGCATATTCTTTCTGTACCCTTTTGTGTGTGAAAGAGTAGCAAAAAGATTAGATTAGTTTTATTTTATGAATTTGTGTCAAGTAGATTAATTTTTATTTACCATTAGTTATTGTTTCTTTTACTGTCATTTATAATTACATTTGCATGCTTCAATACCCCATTTCTGAACTGATACTAAGACTTCCAAAAGTCTTAGTAGGTGCTTTTTAGCACTAACTAGTGTGAATAACCTAGCTACAACTTTGGCGACCATACCGGGTCAATCTCTATCTTCTTTGACTTTGCAATTTTATTTTTTGTTTGCATTTAGTTTAATGTCTCTTTTATGTTCCTTGGATTCTGTTTCAACCTCTGTCTGTTAGTTGTAGACCTCAAAACTGACCTATTCCCTCTAGTCTGGCCCTTGCTGACGCATATATTTTTTTAAATCTTGGATTTTGGCGTAGCTTGCCTCTGTTTGTGCATTTGGAGTGGCCCAATCACCAATTTTAACCTGGACTGAGCGACCTAGTCACCCCTAGGATCCTGAAAGGTGTGATCTGCCTCTACAATCCCAGGTCGCACCTATTCAGCTAAACTGACTGATCCAACCACACTTTTTGGCATAGAGTGAGCGACCCAGTCACCCCCAGAGCCTTGAAAGGTGCAACCTGCCAAAAAAGGGCTAGTTCATTCCTTTTCTACCAAAAAGGGCGACCTAGTCGCATTGTTTTTCCCAATAAGAGCGATCTCATCACTCTGTTTTTCCTGATAAGAGTGACTTGCCTCCCAATCCTAGGTCACCCTATTTTTTCGTCTTGATGCGACTCAGTCACCTAGACTTTCCCAAAGTGAGCGACCCAGTCACCCCATGTGGCCTTATAAGAGAAACCTGGCTTATTTCATTTTTTGTCCTGCCTAGTCGCACCTATTTTGTAGAACTGTGACTTCCAGGTCACCTCTATCCCTTGGATAAGTGCGATATGTGACTGTTTTGTCCCTATTTCAGCTAATTTTTACTCCCTGCCCCTTGCAGCCTGATATGATTTTGCACTCCTCTACTAACAGCACCCTTTATGTTATGTTCACAGTCTTTTTTTGCTTATAATATCCTGTGCGCATATCATCTTATTGTTTCAACAAGTTGCATGATAAAATATAGATCCTTTTTTTCTAAAAAATTAAATGTTGTATTGGGTTGAAAAGAAAATTTATTTTAGTTCCTTAGTTTAATTTTACTTTCACCATTTATTTTTTAGTTATACTTAAGGTACTCACCACACTTCCACATAGTGCACACCTTAAGCATCACACGCTTGGATCATGACCCCAAGCAGAACCTAAAATCAAGCATAACTAAACAAACATTAACCCCACTTGAGGAAAAAAAAAAATTGGTATCTAGGTACGGAATTGGGGATAGTTATCCAAATAACACCCCTTTGACACTTACACTTGAAACATAGTTGTTGTCCTCTAGGGTACGAAAATCCTCTACGATTAGCACGGTTGACACCAATTTGCCCGGGGGGGGGGGCGCTCTCTACGAGGGAAACTAGCAATATTGGTTTTGTAAGTCTAGGTGGAATGCCACTCTCCACTCTTTACTGAAGGACACCAACTCATTGTACTTGTTGCACATAATGGAGACAATATCAGGTGTGCAATGACTAAAGGACTGAAGCTGCGGGACACCTTTCCAAACATACTTTGAAAGAGGTAGCTTAGTTTCTAGTATGTTTAGGCCTCTTTTACCTAGGATCCCTCTCGGTAGAGGGATAACTTATCCATTTTGGTCTTCAATTTTGTATCGCCTGACTATGAATTTCATCACCCTGCAGAGGATATGATTTGTGTGGGATTCCATCTTTTAGCTAGGAGGCTACTTACACCCATACCCCATAGGTTAGTGGTTCATTTTCTTTTGATAGGTAGTTCTACTTGTTATTTTTCTGACCACTTTGTTTCCGCTCACTTACTATAGTACACAACTGTAGCAAGTTTTTTTAGCTTGCTTTTGGCCTAAGCGACCCTTTTATTGCAAGCTCTCCCCTTGCACACTTGGTTGAATTGGGATTTTTTAGCGTCTTTTTAGACCTTATCTATTTATCACTCGCACACTTGTCACCACTTCTCCCCCAAGATACTCCCGTAGACTCCAGGGGCAGTCACCATAGCTCAGTTTGCTATACCCCACTCGTCGTTCACCCCCTTTGATGCACCTCCTCATTTCCAAAATGTTTTCCCGAGGCACCTTATTTAACTTTTAACTCCTCCCAGTCAAAGTAACCCACACATCTGCCCCCACATATTCCTATGGTTGGAACAAATCCTAACCCATTCTATGAAGAGATTTATGGTGGTGGGCACGGTAGTGTCCCTATAAACACTATGGTAGCCATTCTGGCCATCGTATCCATGGGAACCACTATTCCCAGTAACATTGGACCTACCCCCACCACTACAGTACATACAGTCACTGGGTGCATACCCATGGCTATTCGGCCCATGACCATAGTCCATACCGCCACTGGATCCATTCCTTCCAGCATCGGTCCCACCCTTGTGACTACAGTACCTCTCGTCACCAGTTTTATTCCTGGTGGTACTGATATTATTTAATTGAGCTTGTTGGTTTGTATATGGGAATAGCCTTGAAGGATGCAGAAGAGAATGACAAGCTCTCAAATGAGTTGGAGTCCACCCACAATGCACTCCAAAAATATATGGTGCAGATTGAGCAACTTCAAGAGAGGTTGCAAAGGTCCTTTAAACCCCCCTACATATCAGACAATCATTCAATGGCTGAAAGACTTTATGTTACAAAGGAGGAACCTCATGTGATGGTGGAACATGAGGTACATGTTGATATGCAGGGGCTTGAAGAGGCTACATTCAAATAGGAAGGAATCCAAGCACTTGTACTTGTTCAGAGGGATTATGAGTTGCCTCATGGTGAGAGTTGCAGATATTTGGAAGAGGCACATGATCTCACAACAGTTGGACCAACCAATTATGGAGAAGATGGATTCAAAATTTTGATGGGTAAGAGTTGCAAAGAGGCAAGGTTTGTTCACAATTCTTCACCCCCTACTTCTTTTTCAGCCACATCAATTTGGGATGGAAATTTGGTGAAAGGTTTCTTTCTAATGGTGCCACATGAGAAGTATGAAACTCCTATCTCTCCTTTCGATGATGACATGATTAGAGAACGTTATTATTTACATTTGCAGCAGCATCATTTTTTATCTGATGATGATACACATATACATGGATGCACCTATGATGTTCACTTGAGTCACTTGAAGACTCATGATTTTCCTTGCTCCTTACTTGGTTCAGATTTTAGTGGAGGTTATTCATTCACTTCTTGGATGAAAGAACACATGGCTGATTGTTTTGATGCATCTTACATTCTTTTGGATCAACATTATAGGACATGGGATCTTCACCTATGTCATTGGAGCAGATTTGATATAATACTTGATGCTTATGTGTATGGGGCACATGATGATCTAATTACTTGGATGTATAAGCACTTTCATGATTCTTTGATGAGGAACCTATTTGATGTACATGTGTATGATGTTGTTATGTACTTTTATGATCTATATTTTGTACATATGATGTTTGAAAGGATGCAATGCAAGTAATGGGATTTGGGTGTTTCTTAGTTTCAGCTCACTTGGAGTAGCATTTCGATTGTTGGTTTGAGAGAGAAAGCCAACCTTCAGTTGTTTGAGTTCATCTTTGCAGAGTAGTGTTCTAGTTTCCTATGTGGGAGACCTTTTGAGAGATGGATTAAATCTTCACATGCTTGGTGTTCATGGCATTTCATACTAGACATTTCACACCATGCATGTATGATCCTTTGGGACCCTGGGATCATTTTTGGTCTCATTGGTTTCAATTTTTGGAGGCAACAAGTAGTATGGGAGATTGAGTCACCACTTGAGAAGGTGATTGTAATCAAAGTAGTGCAGAAACAAGAATGGTGGTTCCTCTCTAAAATTTTCATGGAATCTTGAAGACTAAAAGTTGGGAAACTCAGTGGAAACTTCAAAGAATTATACAGTGAGAAAAAGGGTTGAATGTTCAGAAAGGGTTTCCAAAATATGAAAGAGGTAAAGATTAATTGTTCGCACGTTGTTTTGATAAATTTAATTAATATTTTGGTGTTTGCTGGTTATTTCACAGGAGATATCAATATGAAAAAGAAAACACACATCTCCTTACTTTTGGAAACACACAATTACAGTACATGAGTGCCACTACTCATAGTTTTGGAAGGAAAGTTTTAGAAGCAAAGTTTTGGAAAGAAAGCAGGTTCTTCAACATCCATGTTTGAAATTACTTGAGGAAAATAAATATTGGGAGGGGAGGACTGTCATGTTCCCATTAAATGATTTTCAGATAAATAATTAAGTTGGCCTACCCAATTACTAAGGGTTATGTGGAAAAATTAAAATATTGACATTTAACCCCAAGGTCTATAGTTTCTCATGGAAATTCAATATTCTAAGTTGATGGTGGAAAAATAGGGCAATAAATTATGGAATAAATGTTAAATGCTCCAAAATGAAGTGGCATTAGGTCCTAGTTGGACTTGGGGGCGCATAAGTGGACATGTGGGGTCCACATGAGAGGATATTCCTACTTTAAACATGGAGCCATCCCCAAATTCGAGTTGGAGGGAATAGGTAACATTCATGAAGGAAGAGGAGTATTCATAGGGATAAAAATAGGCAATGACATATTCTATGACAATTATGACAAGCATTATGACACTTATGACAGGTTCTATGACACCTATGACACTTATGACAGATTCTATGACATCTATGACAATGTAAGAGCTAAAAATATACCAAGAGGGAACACGAGAGGAGTTACACATCTCCAAACCATCCAAAATATTCCCCAATTCGAATTCATGGAGGAGTTTGAGACAAAAGATGAGCCAAGTGTCATGTGGGGCCAATGAAGGGTCATGACCCCCACTAATTCGAATTTCATGAGTAATTAGGAGATCATTTGAGTTCTAAGGAGGTAAATGAGTCAACTAAAGTTATTCAAAGGATTCCAAGTCGAAATGGAGCATCTTTTTTTCATTTTTTATTTGCATCTTTGCAAGTTGGGAGAGCTTCAAGCTTGTCCTTGCACGGTGGATCTTCATCCTCCTTGCCTTATAACCAATTTCGAGGGTGCAAGATTCCCATCCAAGTTGTTGGTGGAGAGGCCATTCAGAACTTTAAACAGAGCTTCATGGAGATCTTTTGGTGCATTTTCAACCCCCATATAAGTTCGAGTTCATATTCATTATTTCTTCTCTTCTCTCATTCTGCTATCTTTCTCTCAATGTTCATGTAAAGTGAGATATCGCACTCTTTGTTGCATATAGATAATGGAGTGTTATTGTTTCGACCTTATGAAATTTTTAATGGATTCATATATCTGTAATGGATAGATCATGAGAGCCACATCTCGAAATACTAAGCACTTCATGTACTATTTCTCCAAGTAACATTGATTTTCAAGCTAGCTTCCTCACTATATTCTCATGGTGATTGTAGCAATTTTTGTATCAGTTTGATATCAGAATTTTATGGAGGTGTTGCCTATGATTTAAGATTCTTATGGAATTTAATAAATGGATGTCTAAATTATTGTATTCATACCCCTCAATTCATACTATAGTTTGCAACATTAATTCATGCTCACTTGTCCATCATTTTCACATAAATTGTATGCCTTAGAAGCTGTTGTCCTTTGGGAGACTTATCCGACCCTAAAACATGATATAGTGATGCACACATGTTTTCCTTGATGTCCTATAACAGAAACAATTCTTAGATTGAATATTAGGGAATTTCATACAATGTTTGGAAGGAAACATAGTGGCAGACCTAGGGGGGATTTTCACTAATCCAATTGACTAGTTTTGTCCCAAGTATTGCCTCCTTGAAAATTGCATACCATGAATGTTTATAACAGAGGTTTGGGCGTCTAAAGGTTGTATTAGAGTTTACTATATCCTCCTAAGTCCCTCCATACATAATTCGAAACCATTTGGGATCATTTGGGACAGTTTGGGGTTTCACTAGTCCAAGGTTAGAAAATTGTCCAAATTGGGTAAACTTTCAAATTAGGGATATTAAAATATATTTTTTAAACCCGATATCATCGAAAACATCATGTTAGGATCCTCTTGCACCCCTAACGAGGTCACTGCTTATAAGAAACTCTTCCAAGAGTTTCGTGATGTTTTCGCATGGTCTTACACTGAGATGCCCAGTCTCGATCCATCCATCATTAAGCATCGCATTAACACTTGGCTTGATGTTGCACCTGCCTACCAAAAGCAAAGCCCCATCCATTCGTCCAAAATTTCAGTGGTAAAAGATGAAATTGAAAATTTGCACTAAGCTGGTTTCATATACCCAATCGCATAACTACTTGGGTTTCTAACCCTATGCCTGTGAATAAAAAACAAGGCACTATCCGTTTCTGTACCGATTTTCAGGATTTGAATCTAGCATGTCCCAAAGACAACTTATCGACACCATTTATTGATCAACTTGTTGACGCATGCACTATCCATGAAGTCTTTCCCTTCATGGATGGGTCCTCTGGTTACAATCAGATTCAGATCCGCAAGGAGGATCAGTATAAGACTACATTTACCACTCCTTAAGGCACTTTTTCCTATCGTGCTATACCCTTTGTCCTTAAGAAGGTTGGTGCCACCTTTTAGAGGGACATGACCTTCGGTTTTCATGACTTGGTACACATCATCTTAGTCTACTTAGACGACCTCACAGATCGATCCAAGAAAATATCTCAACACCTAGAATACCTCTGGTAAGTCTTCCTGCGATGTCCAAAATACAACATTCCCCTGAACCCCCTCAAATGTGTATTTTGTGTCCCTTTCGGTCTATTGTTGGGATTCATTCTCTCCTATAAAGGTATCACTGTGGATCTGTTGAATGTTCAAGTCATCCTCAACCTTCTGTCTCGTCGCACCTTGCGCCAGATACAAAGCCTTCAAGGAAAGGCCAATTCCCTCGAATGATTCATCCTGGATTACACCACTAAAGTCCATGGTTTCTTTCATTTACTTCGAACCAATGTTCCTTTCGTGTGGGGTGAGTAGGAACAAGCTGCTTTTGATGCATTGAAACAAGCCCCGACTTCCCCTCCCTTGATATCACTGACAGATTTCATGAAGGATTTTATCCTTCATGTGTCGACATCTGAGCATGATATCACTGTAGTTCTAGTCTAGGAAGGTGTTTCTCATCAAGATCATGTCATTTATTACGTGATTCAAACCTTATCTGGACCACCTCTGTGTTATCCCCACAAAGATAAAATGGCCTTAGCCATCATATTTTCGGTTCAGAAACTACGCCATTACATTCTTATGAGTCGAACAATAGTAATGGATAAATCCAATCCAATGGTCTATCTCTTGAGCCTCCACCTCATCCAAGGTTGTGTGTCCAAATGGATCGTTATCCTTCCATAATATGACCTTGAATTCATTAAATCCAAGAGCACCAAGGCGTTGCCCTTGGCGCAATTTATGATATACTTACCATCTTTGTCTGCATCACCTTCAATCACGATCACTCTGCTCGATTAACATATATTTACCATTTCCTAATATGACCTATGGTACCGAGACATCCTCATTTATCTACGCACCCAAAAATTTGAATCTCACCTCAGTCGTGATGACCATCGTCGCATCTACCATCAAGTTTATCGATACCTTCTTATCGGCGATGTCCTTTATCGACACAAGGTCGACACCATTTTGCATCGATGCCTTACACATTATGAGACTGTGCATGTTTTGAATGACTTCCATAGCAGATCCTGTGAAATCCAACTCTATGGTATGGCCACTTCCCAACAGGTTATCTATTCCAGTTATTTTTGGACAAATATTTTTACCAATTGCATTACGATGGTCAAACACTATCACAATTTCCAATTCTT
This sequence comes from Larix kaempferi, assembly GCA_027924585.1. Taxonomy (NCBI): domain Eukaryota; kingdom Viridiplantae; phylum Streptophyta; class Pinopsida; order Pinales; family Pinaceae; genus Larix; species Larix kaempferi. Next base: position 3,073,376 of record BSBM01000125.1, on the reverse strand, counting down.
TTCCCAAAAGGAAAGGACCCCTCCTATTCCACTCCACCCCGACGTCACTATTGGTCCTTTCTACAAATGTGTCGTTGATTTCATGGAGTGTAATCCTACCTCGTTCGGTGGCCATAAATACATCATCGTGGCCATAAACTATTTCACTAAATGGGATGAGGCCATAACCACATTAATATACCAAGCCGAGACTGCAACACGGTTCTTCTTTAACCATGTCATTACTCATTTTAGGGTCCCTCACCAGCTCATATCTGACCACAGAAAACACTTTGAGGACACTGTTTGGAAGGAGTTTTCTACCCTCCTGAAGTTTGAACATTAATACACCTACTTGTACTACCATCAGGGCAACAACCAAGTTGCGGCTGTCAACAATATCCTCAAAACCATGCTCCAATGCACGGTGGACAAACATATTTCCAATTGGCATCACATGCTCTTTCTAGCCTTATGGGCCTACCACACTTCTGCCAAAACCATGACGGGTTTTACCTCGTTCCACCAGGTCCACGGTGTGGAATCTATTCTCCCCATTGAGTGTCAAATCCTAGCCTTAAACATAGCAATTGAACTTCTACCAGACACCTCTCCTTTAGAGCAACACTTTCTCATGTTGGAACAAGCGGATGAAGATCATCGGGATACCATCCAAATGATCGATTTTGCAAGCATCAGTCCAATGCCCATTATTATACCTGCATTCATCCCCACACTTTCAAGGTAGGATACCTTGTGCTCATTTATGACCAAGCCCATGAAAATCAAAGAAAAGGAAAGTTTGATTCTATCTGGCAAGGCCCATACATCATCCATAAATGCCTTGGCAAGGGAGAATACACCCTAGCAGATTATGAAGAATGTCTCTTGGCCAACCCCCGTAATGGGTTGTACCTTAAGATATTATACGATTAACCCCTTTGAACACATTACATTGGTCTGTATAGTTTTCTATCTTTTTTTTCACATTATTTACACTTGAGCCTTATGGTTGATTTATGTTATTGATACTAGATGGATCCCACTCCCCCTATTCATGTTGGTTTTGCCGACGACGCAAGTAAATGGTCTCCTATCCTCGCCTCAATAGGATTGGGTGTTATATTCCCCTTCACATGAGTTTATACACCTTGATGGAGTGTGTATTGGTGATACTACCAATAACTAGGCCAAGTACGATGTCGTGAATGATCTCTTAGCCTCTACCCTCCAGTTGGGTGTTCGTCACCTTCGTGTCTTTTTAGACTCCCAACTCCTTGCTGACCAGTATTCGATCTATCAAAATTCAGAATGCTTCCTATGAACTTGAGGATCTATCCCCTCTACCATGCCCCTACATCGCTGGTACCCCACCGGGGGCACTGGCCCAAAATCTACACATACATAACTGGTCATCAATATCTGCATCATGTGCAAAAACCTATAGCTACCATCTATGCTAGAAATATAAACATAATGATGCATAAAGTCACTCTATATGTACCATCAAGACCCCAGGCCTACCCAAGTCGCACCTTTCCCTTCGACAAGTTTGACCTAGTTGCCTCTTTCCCCTCAAAATAAGAAACCCCACCCAGAAACCCCTGTGAGGGTCCCAAAGGCCACAAGAGAGCCCAAAATTTAAAAAAAAAAGGACCAAAAGACTTGGAATGGAAAGAGAAGTTACTTGAAACTCGCATAATTGAAAATTGTTGGTCAAGTCGGAAGAAATCAAAAGCTCTTTCCCAGGTCCCTCAGCACACTCCCAACACTCACCAGTGAAAATGACATGTGGAGAGTGGGCTCCCCCTATTTTGTAGCCCATTTTGGACCCTTTTCTCCCTTTGATCTTGGAAGAGTCCTCCGATGCCCTTTTTTACGCTGTTCACACCATTGGAATCAACATTTTGTGCCTTTGATGATTCTAGAGACCATTTCTCTTGATCACCAAGTTTTCACTGGGCCATTTTTTGGATCTGCCTCGATTCACATGACACCATGTGAATCATTCCCTACATGTACCCCTGTACAACCCTCATTATCGCTTCCTATCCCCGAGCCCTCCGCTCCCTCGATACTACAGTTATTGCATTTTTTTTTCCATCCATCTCCCCACAAGGAGGCCCCATCGGTGTTCTACCTCACCCTCTCTTTGTTCCACCCATACCCACCCTCTTATTTGAACACTTCCTCCTTGTGTGACTTACATGTCTATCTGATACATGTTTATCTCTTTTTTTATCTAAGCATACTACTTATGAAAAATACACTTAGGGAGTTTCTTTTAATCCCTTTTCTGACTCCTTTAAGAATGAAAATATCGTTGAATAATATTGCTTCCTTTCATGCTTGTTAAAGTATTTTAAAGGGAGTCCATTCGATATGCCTATTACCCCTTTTCAGATTGGATGGACTAATTACGAAAAATGAATACTCTATTCCCTTTGGCTAGAAGAGTTCTCCATTGCATACTTTTATGCTTTTTCGGGATTTGGGGACTAACTTATGAAAAATACCACTCATAGAGCCTTCTTCCTATTTTCAGACTCTCTAAAATTGAAAACACCAACGAGCATTGATTGTCTTGAGCTTGATCAAATCCAAGGGACAGTACCATATTGATAATACCTTTATCCCTTCTTTGAGATCCTTAAACCACAAAGAAGGTCAAAACAGTGCTTCCCAGCACCCCTGCATATCACATATAGTATCTTATCACGACATCATCCTCGATTGCCTTCGTTCAAAGTACCCTAGGATGATTTATCCTTGGATTCAGTCCAACATCATATATTGAAATATCCCCCTCCCTCCAAGTTTATCACATTATAGTCATACTTCTTGGAACATCAACTATGTCCCCCTCTCCCGAGGTCAGTTTCATCTACTGTGAGGTTATCCCTGCCATCATACTATGAACAAAGGAAGTTTGAGTCCCCTTACTCATTGGCCCTTGTATCCCCCAGCAGTGTCTCAGTCCCATGTCTATTTATATCACATCTTGGTTGTATACCTCGTGCTCATGTAATGGACCCATCAATACCTTTATAGTTGCAAGTTCCGTCTGTCAACGTCAACACCTATATTCCATAGAATAGACCCAGAGGTCCCTGTACCTTGGCCTCATCACCATCAGTGGTGAGTTCCTATGGACCACTTGAGGGGAGTCCTTAGTGCCCCTTAGCATAGTTTTTTATCGCGTGCTCAACTTCAGATTCATCATCGCATCGTTGAGATTCATACAAGGGATTGGTCCTTTTAGTTCTTGGTCGAAGACCCCAAATATACCTTGACTCTAGCACATTGGTGAGTCTCTTTGGAACCATTCTAGTAGTATGTTCCTGAGAATATCCACGCTGCATTAACGACAGTGTTTGGGAATCCCCTCAGTTCCATGCTTCCTAGTGTATCTAGTTTCAAATACAATTCATTGTACCTCCAATATTCTGACTCTCAACTGTTGCGTGCATACAGTTGTTGGACCCCTTCAAATCCAACAGTGCATCAGTTATTTTAATCTTGCATTCTTGGTGAATTCCATTGTTTCCATGTATCCTCTCTTCGGATCAAGCACTATTCGACCATGATTACATTCTAGATATGAGTCCTTATTGGACACCCTTGTTGTACACAGCAGTTATCCATGTATTGTTCAAATCCCCTTTGGGCCTCATTATTATTTGTATATCCTAAGACATTGATACGAGCATGGTTATTCCCACCTTGTTTGTATATTTCAAATTATATGTACCTCATCCATTTTGAGTGTTGTATCTGCATATTCGTCCCGTGTAGTCCCGGTGAAGCACTTGTTCTATCCTTCAATGCAATTATTGTTCTCCATACTATCGTCACACCTTTTATCCTAGAAAACTAAGAACCTATGATGTCTATCAACCATATGATGAGATCCTACTCTCACACTTCAGGGGGCAATCTGTTAACACTAAAAAATGACTCACCATGCTCATTCCCTAATTACACCACCACATTCCTTATTTTTCCCCCCAAAAAACCTTCATTAACCAACAAATCCCAAGTCAAAACCCACAAATTGGCTCAAAATTATTATTTCCCTCTCCAAAATAGGGAAATATGGCTTAATTCCCTCCAAAAAATAAAATAAATCCCCCAAAATAGGGATAATTCCCCCCAAAAAGGAAAAAAATGAAAGACAAAAGGAAAAAAAGGGAAAATATTAAAATAAAAAGTCAAAAAGGAGGGAAAACCCTAAACTGTCGCACAATACCAAGATCCAATACCATGGGAAATCAACATAGGGAAAATATTTCTATAAATAGACAGCGAAGGATCCCATTTTTACATGATTCACACTCACTTTTTGTTACCTTATCGTCACTCTGCCGAAATTTCACCAGAAACCCTTGAAGCTCCCATTTCACTTCTTGTTTCACCCATTTTGAGTTTTGGATACCTTTAGTGACCTTTGTGTGGAGAACAACCTGAAGCTGCTTGGAGACTAAGGAATCGTTGCTTCAACCATCTACAAGGGCCCCTTGCTCATTCTCTTTGAGGTAACCTCTCACCATTGTATTCTTTTATGTTTATGCAATAAGAAATACACATATTCTTTTTGTACCCTTCTGTGTGCGAAATAGTATCAAAAAGATTATATTAGTTTTATTATCTGCATTTGTGTCAAGTAGATTAATTTTTATTTACCATTAGTTATTGTTTCTTTTACTGTCATTTATAGTTACATTTGCATGCTTGCATACCCTATTTCTTAATTGTTACTAAGACTTCCATAAGTCTTATCAGGTGCTTTTAGAACCAGCTAATGTGAATAACCTAGCTACAAACCTATATAACATATAAATAATCAAATCCATAACCAAAAAAAATCTATATTTCAAATGATCTCATGGGAGAGAGGGGTGAACTATGTGTCCATACCTCACCCATGCCTCACATCCATAAGCCACATGTTGATGTATATGTAACTTCAGAATGTATTTCATATATGTATATTGTACTCCTATAGAGATGGTATTATTCCTCTATACGGAAGTGTTTGTATTCCTATAGAGATGTTATTATTCCTCTATACGAAAGTGTCGTCATTTATATTGTAAGTGTCGTAACTTATACTTGATGGGTTATTAGACCACCTTGTTGGGGTCGGCCCTGTATAAGTCATGTGGGTCGAAGGGTTATTAGACCACCCTAGTGGGGGTCGGCCATGTGGTTCAAAGGGTTATTAGACCACCCTATTGGGTGTCCGCCCAGTCAGCATTGTGTTATGTGGTTAAGTTGAGGCCGACCTAGTAAATTTTATCAGGCAAGTCAAGTCAAGTATAAATAGAGTGCGGGAGGCACTCTATTTGATCATTCTATTCACACACACACTCTTTGGAGAGTGGAACACTTGTGGAGGAGGAGAAGCTACTGCTAGTAGATGTCTATCTCTTATGCTTGGGTTTTATCATTTCTCTATATATCTCTGAGGAAGTTATTGGGGTTTTTCACCTTTATGGTTTTCCCCAAGTAAACTCCGTGTCTCTTGTGTGCTTGCATTATTGTGTCCATGATTGATATGCTGTAGATATGTTGTACATGTTGTTCTCTCAGTTAAGATCCTAGATCAGATTGAAGTAAATTCTGAAAAACTAACATGGTATCAGAGCTATCCTGAAAGAAGGCATGGTATGGAATGTATGACACTTGTTGCACTTGCGATGCTAGGGCTTGATATAGCAAAAACCAGTCATCGTAACACTTTCGCTATAAATCCATTTTGACGAAGTTTTCAGATCTGAAACTTTTACAGGTCGAAGATTAGATCCCCATGTACCATGTTTCGAAAGGAAAAATTCTAATTCATTGTACTTTGTGTTTTATGATCTGTACAATCTAGGGTTTCTGCCTCTTCCAGATCTGAGTCATAAACAGGTGACCTAGGAAAAAATGTCATAACTTGGGCTAGGAAGCTCCAAATGAAATTTCGTAAAAATTGATAGGTATTTCACAGACTGTACTTTCTCAGGTAACTTTTTCAAAGGCTGAAACTGAACCAGTGACACGTGGCACACCGTACAAGTTTGCTCTCCTGTTTTTATCCCATAAACAGGTCACGTTGCAACACTTGGCATAAATCTCTCTCAGAGAATCCAATTGAGGTCAGACCTATCGAGTTAGAAAGATGACAGGTCGGGCTACCACAGGTAGAAGTTTGAGACCTTGTGGATCGGAAAGTTCGGAGTTACACCAGAAACAATCAGGTGTACATTTCTGTCCAAACAGAATTATTTTTGAGCACCTTCATTCATGGCTTCGAGAATTTAAGGTTTTGGAGAAAGTTGGAATTTTTGTAATAGGAGACCACGGATGGATGCTACTCATCAAAATTGAAATTTAGACACCAAGATCAGATTTTTTGGTTGGGAAGAAGGTCGGGCTTGATCAAACCCGTTCGGGACTTTGATCAGAAAGATGGAAAATTAGGGCTTCTGCAAAAGTTGGAATTTTGGAAAACTGTGACCACGGCTGGAAGCTCCTCAGAAAAATAGAATCTTAGAGCTTTGAATCAAAAATTTTGGTTGGGTGAAGCTCCAGGAAACTCAAACTCTAATTCAGGGTCCTCCCTAGTGAATCCAGAAAACTAAAAGGCAATTTTGAGGGGTGAAACTTTGCAGTTTTCAAATTCTGATTATACCAGCTTGACCAGCTCAGAAAGGCGCATCTTTCTATCCTTTCAGAAGTTTGAAATTCAAAGTTTGAATTTTTAGGGTTTCTCTGACAAACCCTAATCCAACTCCAGATACAGTTCCTGCAAATCAAGTGGATTGGGTTAATCCTAGAAGAGAATGGATTGGTCACCTGCATAAGTGAAGAAGTTCCTGTTTCAGAGGGAGATGAGGCTAAGGCCTTTCATAAGAAGATTACAATCAATCTCGATAGGTATGACTTATCCAGGTATGTTTCGAGATTTGTTCATGATTAAGTTTATGGTATGTTTGTCTTCATATTATTACGGTTAGTACAATCTTGATTAAATTTAGACTTGTCATATCACCTTCATAAAATTATGAATGCATGATAGAAGATATTCATTGATTAGTGTGTTGACACTTATGATTGTACTAATGCATTATGGTGTTGTATGAGGTTTATGTTGTCCGCTAACATAAAAGGTACACCAAGAAAGACAAATCATGTTCTAGTTCAAGAACATATGATCATGGTGACATGAAGACAAAGATTCATCCATTGTCATGGATCACTTAGAAGATATATTTATGAGGTATGTATAACTTGGTTCTTTAATGGTTAACTTATGAGATATGCAGGTTACTAGCACAAGTCATTGAAGAGAACAAGAAGACATCATGTGGGTATGTTAGACATAACTAGCTAACATACTAATCCAGGTATGTTTTTCTTATATCAAGTTAGAATCCTACCTTGTGATAGGATCTCTTATATAAGTATACATGGCATGATTGATAATGATTATTCATAGGTTTGAATAATCATGGGTGTATGCATATTATGTTTCTTACCTTAATTTATGATATGACTAATCAAAAGAGTCATAAAAGTATAGGTAATCATGTGTTTAGGCATATTGTGTTTCTTACTTTAATTTATGATATGACTAACCATAAGAGTCCTTGAATACTAATGTTTATTATTTCTGTTCGAAATGATCATGACTATACATGCTTAAGATTATTGTGTTTTGATAGTATTGAGAATATACTAATAAATGTATGATCATGTATGAGATCTTGAGGATATCACAATAATGATACTTGTAAGCATGCATAGTGATCGAGGATGGATATAAGTTCAAGGACAGGTAATCCAGGAAGCAAAGATCAAGAGGGAGCACACTCCAGTAGTTTATGCAAGGATGCATATATTCAGAGGGAGTCGACCACTTATCACAATCCACATCAAGATGGAGTTGCAAAGATTCAGAGGGAGTCCACCCAACAACCAAACAAAGATAAGTATTTGAATTTTCATTTCTTACATATTTGTTTGTTTAAATAATGTTGTTCAATGATGTATATGCTTATGTTCCTAGACTTAGGTTGTGTATTATGCATATTAGAATAATTGCATTAATGAACAGTATACTACTAATATGCATGTGATGGGTAAGTAGCCTATGGCACTGTACAACATTCCATTGCTACTTATCTAGAATGAAATCTCTTTGCTGACATGTTGGGAGTAGTGCAAACTCTTAACAATGTTCTGGTAGAGATTGGAAGGCATCTAGAAAGTTACAGGATATGGATGAATGTTGTATTGAAGCAATGGCTAAAATAATTGCATGACTGTATGACATATTTCTTTATGTGTAAGAATTTGTTCTGAAAACTATGAGATGTTTCTAATCATGCAATTTAACTTGTTTTGTAGGAAAGATCGTATACCTTCACCTACAAAAGAAGGACTACAACATTTGTTCCATCAACAAAGTTATCTACTGAAGATATTGAAGTTCCCAGGATTCGGGAAGTATGTCTTGATCGAGGAGTACCAGTCGATCATGAAGAATGATGTTTGGGATGTGGTCCCAAGACCTGAAGGGAAGTCTGTTGTGACTTCCAAATGGATCTACAAGATCAAGCATGCTGTAGATAGTAGCATAGAGAAATACAAAGTGAGATTTGTAGCTCGTGGCTTCTCCCAGAAAGAAGGAATTGACTATGAAGAAACTTTTGCTCCTGTAGCCAGATACACTTCCATTAGATCAGTACTTGCTCTGGCTGCAGTGATGAAATGGAAGATACATCGGATGGATGTCAAGACTGCTTTCGTGAATGGTGTAGTCGAGGAGGAAGTGTATGTGGAGCAGCCACTTGGTTTTGAGACACATGACAGGAAGTCATATGTGTTCAGGTTGAAGAAAGCCTTGTATGGCTTGAAGCAAGCTCCTAGGACTTGGTATGGGAGGATAGACAGCTTTCTATCCAGTTTGGGCTTTACCAAGAGTAAAGTGGATTCCAACCTTTACTACAAGGTTGAGGAAGGAAATCCAATGATACTACTTTTGTATGTGGATGACCTGTTTGTTATGGGTGAGGATAGATTGATTTTCGTCACGCAGCAAAAGCTTGCTGCCAAGTTCTAGATGAAGAACTTGGAGATGATGCACTATTTTCTAGGGATGGAGGTGTGGCAGAGTATAGATGGAATCTTCCTTGGACAAGGGAAGTATGCAGTGGAGATCCTGAAGAGGTTCAGGATGATGGACTGCAAGGCCATGGCCACACCTATGGCATAGAACTTGAAGATTTTGTGTGATGCTTCATCTGATATGGTTGATGTCACAGTGATTCGTCAGATGACTGGGTCCTTGATGTACCTGACGAACACGAGACCAGATATTTGCTTTGCGGTGAACACATTGAGCCAATTCCTGACAGATCCCAGAGGTGTTCACCTGGTTGCTGTAAAGCATATTCTGAGGTACCTGAAGGGTACAGTTGATTATGGGCTCAAGTATGATGCAAATCAAAAGTTTAACTTGGAAGGTTATGTTGATTCGGGCTAGGCGGGCAGTGCTGCAGATAGGAAGAGCACATCTAGGTGCTGCTTCAGTATGGGATCAGGTGTGATCTCTTGGTTTAGCAGGAAACAGTCCTACATAGCACTAAGTACAGCTGAAGCAGAGTATGTTGCAGCTTGTTCGACTAGTTGTGAGGCAGTATGGCTCCGGAAGCTACTATCTGAGCTATTTGATCTCCCGTTGGAGGTTACTAGTATCTTTTGTGACAACCAGAGTTGTGTGAAGCTGTCTGAGAACCCGGTGTTCTACGACAGGTCGAAGCACATTGAGATGAAATATCACTATATCAAGGATATGGTGCAGAGAGGAGCAATGAAGCTCCTATATGTTGCGACGAATGAGCAAGTTGCGGATGTGTTAATGAAACCACTAGCTAGAGTGAAGTTCGAGTACTTCAGAGAGAGGCTTGGTGTTCTTCAGATTGATGACACTTCGAGGAAGAAGGGATGGAGAAATTTGTTGAAGCCATTCCAAGCATGGTGGAAGGAGGATCCTTCACATGGCTATGGATATAAGCGCTGGATGATGAGCATCAGGATGATGTTCTAGTTTCTGCTCTGTATGATTAGTTGGATCATTTATGTATGTATGCATCATGTTGGATGCTGGATATGATCAGTTGGATCATTTATGTATGTATGCATCATGTTGGATGCTTGGACCATGTATTTGTATATGTATCAGGTGGATACGTTGTATGATCAGGTAGATTGTGTATGTTGATGGATACATTGTGTGGATCATGTATCTATGTATGTATCAGGTAGATAAATTGTATATGATGATATGTATTAGGTAGATACTTGGTATGCATCAGGTAGATGCATTGTATGATCAGGATGATCATGGATGATGAGCTTCAGGATGTTGCTCCAGATGACATGCATCAGGATGATGCAGTGATGATGATTAGGATGATCATGTTTACATCAGGATGATGTATGGTGAGTATCAGGTGGATACTCTGTGGCCGTGGACAGGTTGTGCAGATGAGCATGTAAGTAGACCTGGGATATCTGGACAGGATGAAAAAGGCCTAAGATGCTCTTTCGAGGCATTGCTCTGAGAGGACATATAATAGAGCCCTGGGAGATTTGCAGATGCTCTTGCTAGGTTTTTTCGCTGGCATATAATAGCTCCCTGGGAGATATGGCAAATGCTCTTGCGAGGTTTTGTCCTATGGCATGTAATGTGTCTTTGAGAGATTCGACAGGTAGAGCTGTGTGCTCGTAACAGCCTGGTATTCTCTTGCAAGGTTTTTCCATGACCACATGTAATATGCTCTTGGGAGATCCGACAGGTAGAGCTGTGTGCTCGTAACAGCCTGGGATGCTTCAGCTAGGTTTTGTGGTGAGATCACATGTAATGCCCTCCTGGGAGATCCGACAGGTAGAGCTGTGTGCTCGTAACATCATGGGATGATTCAGCCAAGTTTTGTGATGGGTCACATGTAATGTGCTCCTGGGAGATCCGACATGTAGAGTTGTGTGCACGTAATAGCCTGGGATGCTTCAGCCAGGTTTCGTTATGGGTCACATGTAATGTGCTCCTGGGAGATCTGACAGGTGGAGCTATGTACTCGTAACAGCCTGAGATGTTGCAGCCAGGTTTTGTGACACACATAATAAGTCCTGAGGATTCCACAGTATGGCCAGTGATGATGAAGACCTACAAATGGTGGGCCTAGATCCATTATGAAAAAGGACTGGCTCTATAGAACTTCCTATGACGAGTAGATTTAGAGATTGATTGAGATAGCAATAGCAGTGACAATGATGATGATGATCCAGAGAATAAGACTTGTGCTAGAAGACCTGTGTCGAGAAATACCTTCCTAGTTAAGAGGGAGTGTTGATGTATATGTAAATTCAGAATGTATTTCATATATGTATATTGTACTCCTATAGAGATGGTATTATTCCTCTATACGGAAGTGTTTGTATTCCTATAGAGATGTTATTATTCCTCTATACGTAAATGTCGTCATTTATATTGTAAGTGTCGTAACTTATACTTGATGGGTTATTAGACCACCTTGTTGGGGTCGGCCCTGTATAAGTCATGTGGGTCAAAGGGTTATCAGACCACCCTAGTGGGGGTCGGCCATGTGGTTCAAAGGGTTATTAGACCACCCTATTGGGTGTCCACCCAGTCAGCATTGTGTTATGTGGTTAAGTTGAGGCCGACCTAGTAAAGGTTATCAGGCAAGTCAAGTCAAGTATAAATAGAGTGCGGGAGGCACTCTATTTGGCACTCTATTTGATCATTCTATTCACACACACACTCTTTGGAGAGTGGCACACTTGTGGAGGAGGAGAAGCTGCTGCTAGGAGATGTCTATCTCTTATGCTTGGGTTGTATCATTGCTCTATCTATCTTTGAGGAAGTTATTGCAGTTTTTCACCTTTATGGTTTTTCCCAAGTAAACTCTGTGTCTCTTGTGTGCTTGCATTATTGTGTCCATGATTGATATGCTGTAGATATGCTGTACATGTTGTTCTCTCAGTTAAGATCCTAGATCAGATTGAAGTAAATTCTGAAAAACTAACACCACACACTGGCTGCGGACATAAACATGCTCTACATCGAGATACTCCATACAAATTCCTTAACTCAACACAACCAACTGCTTAATTGAACTCAATAACAGAGAGGAATCACTAAGGGCTATTTATCATCAACTTGTCCATCTAGGCGAGCCAGCGCCTCACCTCCTTTAATCCAATCCCTGAGCCCTCATAGCCACATGATCCCATGATAGAATATGTACATCATGGAGAATGCATCGCCACATAACTGAGCCATGAGAGAATGCACACATGTGGAGTGAGCTCAAGTAGATGGTATAAAAAGGAATGAAAACCCTAAGTGAGAAACGCGGTAAGGAGGAAGCTAAGCCATGTTGGGTTGTAGAGCTCAATGAAAGAACAAACCAAAAAAATGGAGATGGGAGAATTACGAGAGGGGAGGGTTTACCCTTTTGTATTTTTATTATTATTATAGGTTCCGTCATAATGTGGGTTGAAGGGGAATGACCGCGTGGCCCCATGCAAGCCCGCTTGACCTCCACTCAATCCTAGGGCTAAGTCCCATTACACGTATAATTTAAAATTTAAATACAAAGATTTATCTTAGCTTTGTTATTTAAAATAATATTTTCATGAGTATGGTTATTAAATTAATGTGTGTGTGTGTGTGTGTGTTATTTAATTATTTTAAATTAATATGGTTATTCAAGTAATTTTATGTGTAAATATTTATATATATTATATATATACCGAACTAATTTATTAACATAAGAATATCAATATTATATTTTATGCATTTAAATATATACTTATACTATTACAGGGGATTGGTCCAAACTAACTGATAACTTAGCAAAAGTTGATCGTGGAACTGTGTGTGGTTGAAATAACTCTACATTGGTTTCACTCTAGGACTTAAATTGAGTATGCTTACGACAGTAGGTGTGGTACTCAACAGCTATTACTTGGTCTAGAAGGATGAGGTGATACCATACATTTCATTTACGACATAGTGACTTACCCTGCAACTCAAGAAGGTGATGCCATATGTCAGGAATGAATAGCACCATTGTACCTTGACCTTCTAGGCATTTTTCCTCAGTACTAGTAACATCTGTTACATGCAAATGAAAAATAGAAGCTTTCATTCACACGCACAAGTGTGAATGTGTGTTTAATTTTAACCTAACTAAGACCTATAAATCATTATTAATGATGAGTTATGCCATGAAATAGGATTAGTTATGGATAGGACACGAGGAAATAAGGGTCACAGCTGAGGTCAGATAGCTCCACCACCAACACCACTGCCACGATCACCATCAACCCCTACACTTGAGTTGGAATTCATAATGTGCTCCTTAGAAACCATCATGGATTCATTAAAAAGGCACCAAGGGATGGGTGCATAATTAATTGGAACACCCTAGGTAAGTCGGGAAGACTTGAAAAGGGAATAAGGCCTAGGACAAGAACCCCTTTAGGACATTTCTAGGGAGTTGCAAAAAGTAAATATTCTTGATTTTTTTTGGCATCGTCTCAGGGGATGAACCAAAGCATGGCTTGAAGGTATGTGAATATGCTTTGAATTGATTGAGTATACCTCTATTTCAAAGGCCAAGATGTCCATCTTCCATCTTAAGGGGATTCCTTGAGCTAGTGGTCAAACCTTGAGAAGAAACTCCACCTCACTCCGAAAACTGTCTCTTGGGATTTGTTCAAAGAAACATTCCACGTGTAGTATTTTCCATCTTATTTCAAGGAGGGGCAAGCAAGTGCATTTCATGCTCTAGTACAAGGGAGTAGGACAGTGGAGGAATACGAAGATAGATTAATGGAGATAATAAAGTATGTTCCTTATATGAACTCAAACAACCACTAGGTAGAGTGTTTTGTATATGGACTTAAGCATAAGCTCATGGATTCTTTGCGGATTTGGAAACAACTACAATTGCTATGGCATTCAAATACGCTCGTTATGTATAAAATATGTCGGATGCTAAAGGGGGTAGTAAGTTATCAGTCTCACATCAGTCAAGATTTTCAGAGAAGGCCCCATGTCCTTATTTTAGGGGAGGACAATCTATACCTTCTCCCTGTGACAACAGGTTCACACAAAGGTGTAATACTTTAGTGAGTGCAGTGTCTTGGGATTAATTAGGGACTTATGATATTCCAAGACAATATCAGGGAAGCTTCAATAATGGTTCTAGAGGTTCCAGGGGAAGGAATGCATTTTAGAGAGCTCTGCCAATGATTATGCAAGCCCCACCTTGTATATCTTGTTGGGGGTGTGGGGGTCCTCATTTCCATCGGGATTGCATTGAGGCATAGTCAAGAGACATGCATAGGGAAGGAAAGGAACCAATGGGAATTTCTAGTAGTGATCATTAGATTTATACAATGGTTAATAATCACCAAGAAGAACATCAATCCACTATTGTGTAATCCACAAGTAATGTAAAAATATTATTATTATTATTAAAATATTATTAGATTATGGTGAAACATATAGTTTCATATCACCGTATGATGTAGATAGATCTAGGTTAGTAGTTTTCAAGCATGATGAACTTAAACTGGTTGAGATGGATTCAAGGGCAAAGCAAGTGGTAGGGCCTAGTGTGAATGAGAGTTGGCTCGAATTAGGAGTATGCACTAGTAAGTTGAAGGTGAATGTCACTGCCTTGTGGACATGTGGCCTCATCATCGGCATGGATTGGTTTGAAGCACATCAGGATTCCTTAGATTGTTATCCAAAGAGAGTGTTATGCCTTGACGATGAAGGAAGGATGGTTCAAATCCAAGGTTTTAAAAGGAAGGTGTTTCTTCATTTCATCTCAACAATGAAAGTGAGGTGATTTCTAAGGAAAGGATGACAGTTATTTGTAGTAGAGGAAGTTAGTGATGATAAGGGACCTATTCTAGATTCATACCCACTTTTTTTTCAGAATTCAAGGATTATTTTCCTGAAGAATTTCTAGGGACAGCTTTGGAAAGGGTGCTATATTTTACGATTGAACTAAAATCTAATGCAAAACCAATCTCTAAGACCCCTTACAGGATGACAGTTCCATATCTTTGTGAGTTACAGATGCAGTTAAAGTAAGTTCTAGACCTAGGACCCACTAGAACTAGTGTTTCTCCATGGGGTGCACTAGTTATCTTTGTGAAGAAGAAGGATGGTTCCTTGCAACTGTATATATATTACAAGGATTTGAACAAATCCACAGTGAAAAATAGGTACCTGATACCTAGAATAGATGACCTCTTTGATCATATGAACATTAGAGAAATTTTGAGGTCAAAAAATGGCCTCAAAACAAAGAAAATGTACTATAAAAAACAACCAATCACATTCTAGTAGATGACATCATCCCCCTTGGTTGAGGTGGCATTGCATGAGTTAAGAATGCTTATTTGTCAAATTTTCTATGGTGGATGAAAACACATAGTTAACCAAGGTAGTGGTGTAAGTACTTTTAAGTCATAAAGTAAAGTACTCATAATGATAGTCTTTTCATAAAATAATATTATTGTCATTTTCAAGTAAAGTACTCATACTGAATGTCTTTTCACACTTTCTCATAAAATAATATTATTGTCATTTTCAAGTGAAGTACTCTTAATTCATAAAGAAAGTCCTTTCACATTTTTTTATAAAATAATATATTGTCATTTTTATGTTTTTAATTTTAAATTATATATTCACTTCATTCTATTTAATAACATAATGTCAAACTAATAAATAATAATAATAGATTTAATAATAATAATAATAATAATAATAATAATAATGCAATGTGAATTATAATAATATTATTAACATTTTACATGTAAATAAATTCTCAATTAAATTACATTATATTAAATTCATGAGAAAAGTACTAAATATAAAAAATCAACATAAAATTAAAAAAATAGCTCTTAGAAATATTTTTTATTATTTAATTTCATTTGCAAGTTCAAGACAAATAAATGCTAAAGGACAATAAATTTTTGGGAATTTCCAATGAATCTTAGTCACATCAATGTAGACTTATTTTATTAATTTTATTTCTAGTGAATTTTGAAAAAGCAACTCAACCATGGTTATTTATATTGTGCATAAAAAATAGTGTGGGAGGTGATTTGTCATATATACCTACTCCATAAAACCCCCAATTCATAATATTTTAATATATCTCATATTTTTGTAGTACATCTCTTAGGAGGCCATTTTTTGACCTCAAAATCTCTCTAATGAGGGGCTTCCATTTTCTCTAATATTGGTTCGGGATTAGGGTATCACCAACTAAGAATTAAGGAGGGCTACATTCCCAAAACTAATTTCAGAACTCAGTTTGGGCATTATGAGTTCGTTGTGGTGCCATTTGGTTTAACCAATGCACCAATTATATTCATGAGCCTCATGAATGGTGTTTTTAAAAATTACTTAGACATCTTTATGTACGTCTTTTTAGATGATATTCTAATCTACTCTAAGAACAAGAAGCAGAACGAGGAGCACCTAAGGCTAGTATTGTGATGCCTGTGAGATCATAATATATATGGTAAGTTGTCGAAATGCTCTTTCTTCTAGAAGGAGATTCACTGCTTGGGGCATATTAACTTAGGTAAATGGATATCACTAGACCCAAAAAAGTAAGAGTCATTAAGGATTTTCCAGTTCCAAAGAATGCACTTGAAGTGCATAGCTTCATGGGGTTAGTTGGGTATTACTGAAGATTCATGGAAGGTTTTTCCAAGATTGTGAAACCCATTACCACCTTTCATTGCAAGGGAACCAAGTATGAATGGACTTGGGATTGCAACACCGCTTTTGTGGAGATGAAAAGGTTGTTAACTAGTGCACCAATCCTATGCATGTTGGATATGGAAAAAGACTTCATGGTATGCAAGGACTGCTCAAAGCAAGGATTGGGTGTAGTATTGATGCAAGAAGGATTAATAGCTTATGCATCTCGTAAAATGAAATATCATGAGGTACATTATGCTATGCATGATGTATATTTGGAAGCAATTCTATTGGACCTAAAGTTATGGAGGAACTACCTTGTAGGGCGAAGCTTCACACTCAAGAGTGATCATCAAAGCTTACAATATATCTTCGTGCAAAGGGATTTGAATGTTAGGAAGAGGCAATGAAGTGAATTTATGAGATATTATGACTTTGATATTGCATACATTAAATGGAAGGAGAACATTGTGTTTGATTCCCTTAGTAGAAGACTAAAGCTCTTCTCGTTAGTGCCCTTCAAAGTTGATTTAAGAGAGAGGGTGCTAGAACAACTTATGGGGGATAGTTGGTATCTAAAGGTGACATCTATGCTACAATGTGAGTGGATGACAGAACCTAAGTTTGAAGGGTATTATCTAGAGGTAGATGGATTGTTCTGATTTCAAGGAAGGATGTATATCCTCAGAGAGGCCCATAGAGCACTTTACTATGTACATCCATGGGTAAAGAAAATATATGTAGACATAAAGAAGATCTTATTTTTGGCAGGTATAAAGTGAAACGTAGTTCAATTCCTTGAAATATGCATCAAGTGTCAACAAGTGAAGGTTGATCATCACCACCCAGCATGGATTTTACAACCTCATGACATCCCTATGTTTAAATGGGAAGTCACATCCATGGAATTTGTGGTGGGTTTTACCCTCACTCCACAAAGACAATGCAATTTTGGTTGTAGTGGATAAGCTTACCAAAAATTTTCAGTTCATTCCCATCTGAGATATGTGTGATGTATCTAATGTGGCATGAGTATTGATAAGTGAGATCATCTATTTCCATGGATTCCCTAAGAAAATAATCTCTGATAGGGATTATCGATTTACGTCTCGATTTTGGACAAGTCTATAATGGTATTTGGGGACTCAATTGAATTTAAGTACAACTTATCACCCTAAGACAGATGGGAGGACATAGAGGATAAACAAAGTGTTGGAATATATGCTTAGAATGTATGTTATGGACTAGCATACCCATTAGAAAAAATATTGTTTGCATACAACAATAGTTACCATAGCTCCATTGGGATGCCTCTGTATCAAGATCTATATGGGAGGCCATGCAGGACACCATTAAGTTGGTATAGGTTAAAATATCAAGTTATAATTGGGCCTGATTTGATTCAAGAGATGGAAGAGCAAGTGATTCAAATCAAGAAATAGTTAAAAGAATCTTAGGATAGGAAAAAGAGTTATGCCGATGCGCATAGATCATATAGAAGTTGCAAAGTTGGGAATCAAGTGTGTATTCGTATCTGAATGAGTAAAAGTACCATTTGATTTGGAAAGGTGACAAAATTGTCACCATTATTTATAGGTCCATTTGATATTCTAGAGAGAATTAGACCAGTCGCCCATCATCTTGAAATGCCACCCCAATTGCTTAAAACTCATAATGTATTTCATGTATCTGTATTGTGGCATTATGTGGCCGATGAGTCTCACAAACTTAATTGGAAGAAATTGTAGGTCTTGTACATGGGGAGTTTTATGGTCGAACCATTACGCATCCTGGAGCATAGGGTTTGACAGCTCAGGAATCATCTTGTGGACTAATTTAAGGTCCAATGGGACAAGTATAGCTTGGGATCTACTACCCGGGAGGATGAAAAAACCATCCATCAGGATTATCCCAGACTATTTTCATATTTGAATAATCAAAATTTTTCTTACGCATCTTTACTCATACATTAGAATCAACTATACTGATGGGACTAGTATTTTGTACATACTTATACTTATGTGGAGTCTCACACCAATTTTATTATTTCATGTGATTATGGTTTATGTCATATTCTCCCTTTTTTGCACTTTAAGTACATGCATACAAGCTTAAATCATGTTTATAAATGAGAATCCATTATATTGTTACAATTAACAAGCATGCATGGTTATGTTAAAAACAATTTTAATAGGATGGTGATGGAACAAATGTATTATGATCATTATGCATGATTATTGATCATGTAAGCTAACTTGTAGGTACATGGGATAATTCTAGCCAAGTGTTTAATTTTTTAATATACATATAATATGAGGCTAGTTCGATGTCATGGACATCGAGGATAAAATGATATGTTTGGAAATATTCGATGTGAATGGATTATTGGATATATATGTATGGATATGTTATGACATGTGTGCAAGTGTTGTGTGTGATAGGTGATGTAGTTACCCAAACTAGATATTCATTGAAAAAAATATCAGACTGAGTGGTGGAAAAATAGGACTCATTATTAGTGATCAAACCTGGATCTCTTAAGAGGGGTGGAGGATTTTCCCACCATGTATCCTCCAGACATAGAGTTGTGGGAGGGATGTGGTGTACATCCTCACCTAGACATGTGATGATGACTTCCAGTTGCCTGTGAGGAAAGTTAGGTTGATATAATCGACACTTCCACCTTTGGGTTTTATAAATGGTTAGGTTGGCATAGTCGATGCCATAGGATATACCAACAAGGGAAGAATAGGAAGGGAGCAAAATAAGGTTAGGGAGGATGGGTGATTATAGGCTAGTTATGAGCCTAATTGGGAAGAAATTTTCTTCTTGTTCTTGGTACTTGGTTATTTTTATATAAATGAATAAATAAATCTTTTGACACTACTTGTTTTGTATTCCTTATTCAATAGCATTGAATTGTTGAATGTTGAATGACTAATGTAATTATGACATGATTTTTTTTATTTCACAATGGTTCATGTATTTCCTTTTGAATCTAACTTCGAGACGAATTTTCTTGAAGGAGGGGTGCATGTAATGCACCACACTCTGATTCCATTTATATGTTGCACATAATTTTGATATACATCCAAACAGGGTAAAAATACTTTGCATAATTTAGATTATTAGCATAGGTATGAGGTATATGCATGCTAGCTACATGCCCACCCCTCACACACATGCACTAGTATGCTTGTTGGTTTATATATGTATTGATGATATGTGTACTAATTGATCATGTGGATTATAGTTAAGATAGTGTTGACGTCCGACGTTGTCCCAAATGTCAACACAAAGGAGATAACCCAGCTGAAGGATTCAGATATCTTGAAGTTGTTTGGTGTAGTTAACTCCAACGGTTTTTACGGCTCCGTTAGACAATAAGTAAGGGTTGATCCTCAAATAAGAGACTTATGATCATAACTAAAACTAATTCCTAAATGAAATATAACTTCTAATCTACGATGCAAATTAAATCTTATTGAAACCAACTTTGTTGTTGTTCGGGTACATAGGGTACTACCAAAGGACCGAACACCAAGAGAAACCACTTCACACAAACAGATCACAGATCAACACACCGATGTTTTGACGTGGTTTAAACCCTCTTGAGGGAAACACTCCACGGCCCCGGCCAAATAGCTTCTACGGGACAATTTATTATGCAAAGAAAAAAAGTTACAAATGAGCTTCTCATAATCGATCAACTAAACAATGACCCACCATGCTCTTTAAATAGAGATCATGGACCAATCGGGTGTTAAGCCACGGATCAAGGTTAGGTTTGATCTAACAGAAGTTGAGCCGTCGGATCACTCTATGTCGGGAACATATCGTGACCGTCGAATTAAGTATTTACAAATGCATACTAATGCATACTAAAGAAACACACTATCCCTAACGGATATATTACACAAGTTGATCTTAACTAACTCCTAAGTGTCTAAATATCCTAACATCCCCCTTTAAGAACAACTTGGGATAGGATTGAAGGATTTACAAAAGTGACACTATTAGGAGAAGGAAGGAGGCATTAGAGCCTATCCCCCCTTAATGACAAGTTTCTGAACTCCTAACATAGATCGAAGTTTAGAAAACTTCGCTTCTGTAAGAGACTTGGTGAAGATGTCTGCAACTTGATCATCTGTAGGGCAAAAGAGCACTTCAAGAACACGATCATGAACAAGATTTTTGATGAAGTGCATATGTAGCTCAATGTGTTTGCTGCGTTGATGTAGAACTGGATCTTTGGCAAGCTTGATGGCACTTTGATTGTCGCACCAAAGTGGAGTAGGCTGCTGCTGCTCAAATCCAAACTCTGAAAGGATCTGTCGAAGCCATAAAGCTTCTTGACTGGCATTAACTGCTACTCGATATTCTGCCTCTGCTGAAGAAAGAGCAAGAGCTTGTTGTTTCTTACAAGCCCAAGTAATAGGTCCAGATCCCAGACTGAAAACATAACCTGTAGTAGACTTTCGATCATCAGGATCATCGGCCCAATCTGAATCAGTGAAACCAACCAACAAAGGTTTTCCCCCTGTACTGTAATGAATCCCAAACTGAACTGTACCTTGAATATATCGAAGTATTATTTTAGCTGCTTTCCAATGACTTTCATGAGGTGTCTGCATATAACAGTCAACACGACCAATGGCAAAGGAAAGGTCAGGACGGGAATGAGTCAAGTATAAGAGACTTCCAACAAGCTAATGATATAAGGTGGCATCGACTTCAGGTGAAGTACAAGTGGCAGAAAGTTTGACTCCAGACTGGAAGGGAGAAGGGGCTAGTGTACAATCTTCCATGTGAAAGCGACGAAGAAGGTCACAAGCATACTTAGACTGAGAAAGAAAGATTCCTTCTTTGGTTTGTAGGACTTGGAGACCAAGAAAATAATGCAAATGTCCTAAGTCTAACATTTCAAAGTTTTGTTTAAGACTGGATTTCACATGGGTTATAAGCTTAGGGTTACTACCAGTAAGAATAAGGTCATCAACATATAGAACAAGTATGATGAGATGGTTTCCTACTTTCTTGGTATAGACATTGGGGTCAGAATGGAATCTAGAAAAATCAGTGTCAAGGAGAAAGTTATCCATTTTGGCATACCAAGCTCTAGGAGCTTGCTTAAGGCCATATAAGGATTTCTTAAGGCGGCAGACAAGGCTAGAGTTATTCTGAACATAGCCAGGAGGTTGTTCCATGTAAATTTCCTCCTGTAAATCACCATGTAGGAAGGCAGACTTGACATCCATTTGATGGACTTCCCAGTTGTGTAAGGCGGCAAGGGCAAGAGCAAGGCAGATGGAGTTCATTTTTGCGACGGGAGCAAAGGTTTCATTGTAATCAATCCCTTCAACTTGGGAAAAACCTTTGGCAACTAACCTTGCCTTAAGTCTTTCAACACTTCCATCTGATGCATACTTAGTTCTGTAGACCCATTTACATCTGACAAGTTTTCTTCCTTTGGGAAGAGGTACAAGATCCCAAGTATCGTTCGCCATTAAGGAACGATATTCTTCATCCATGGCTGCATCCCAATCTGGATTCCCTGAAGCTTCTGCAAAAGTTTCTCGATCATGATTCTCGGAAACTTGAGCCAAAAGAGAAGAGGCTCGCTGAAACTGAGAACGTGTTCGACGTTGATCTCTAGGATCACCGGCAAGATCACCAGCTGCTTCACATGTTGAACGGACCCATCGAGGAAGCACTTGTGTTGGTGCAACTGGAGGAACATAAGCAGGCAGAGGTGGATTTTCATCCTCACTGTCATTATCAGAAACTGGAGTTGGAAACCTGTCAAAGAAGTTGGAAGAAGAAGAAGAAGAAGAAGGCACAAACGCCGAATCAGGCTCGCAGGCCAAAGATGGCACAATCGCCGAGTTAGGCTCGCAGGCCAAGAGATTTTCATCAAATTTAACATCTCGTCTAATGATTATATCATGAGAATGTGGTTGAAGAAGTCTATAACCTTTTACATCTTCAGAATATCCAATAAATATGCACTTTTCACTTTTAGGCTGCAATGCTTTCCGTTTTTCATCCGGAATGTGAGCCCATGCTTCACTACCAAACACACGCAAGTGACTTACATTAGGTTTAGTTTTATTCCATGCTTCTTTCGGTGTTATACCTTGTAATGCTTTTGTGGGGGTGCAATTAACTATGTAATTTGCACAATTTATGGCTTCAGCCCAAAATTGAAGACTTAGTCCCTTAGATTGGATCATACAATTAGCCATTTCTTTTAAAGTGCGGTTCTTCCGCTCAGCTACACCATTTTGTTGTGGTGTATATGGAACAGTGTGTTGTTGTTGGATGCCTTGTTCAATGCAGAAAGTAGTGAACTATTTGTTAACATATTCTCCTCCATTGTCAGATCTTAACTTAATAATTTAATGACCAGATTGTTTTTCAACAAGGGCCTTGTAGGCCAAGAACATGTTAAATACTTCGCTCTTAAGTTTTAGGAAATAAACCCAAGTGCGTCTGGTGTAATCATCAATGAAAGTTAAGAAATATTTGAAACCAGAAAAGGAAGCAGATGGAAGAGGACCACACAAGTTACTATGCACAAGCTCCAAGGGAACCGAGGCGTGCCAAGAGGCACGTTTGTCAAAACTGTCTCGATGATGTTTTCCGAGTACACAACCGGAACAAACACCATCTTTGCAAGATACCATCGGAAGACTTGTCACCATATTTTCTTTACATAGTTGTTGCAATGAGCGATAATTTAAGTGACCAAATCGCTCATGCCAAAGTTTGCCCAAAGGTGATGACCCAAAGTTGTTAAACTTGTACAACCTGGTAATATCATCAACAATTCCGGTAGCTAGGACCTATTGAGGATCTTGAAAATCCTTGATTACAACTTGGTGAGGTGTAAAGATCACAGTTTTACCTTCACCAGAATGAGTGATCTGATAAACTGATAACAAATTGCAGGAAATTCTTGGAACACATAGTACATCACTAAAATGACCATTATCTACTGGAACTGTTCCATCTCCTACAACACTTAGAGATCTATCATCACCAACAAATATTTGTTTGGTGTTACATTCATGCATAGTAGAAAAGATGGCTTGATATTTAGCCATATGATAAGATGCTCCAGAATCAATGAGCCATTCATTTGAAGTAGAAGAAGAAGATGCATTATAAGAATAACCAGAAGCACAAAGTGCATGTCCATGAGAGGCAGATTCTGAAGGCGAATCTAGGCTGATGTGGTGCTTCTTCATTGCTGCTTCCAAGGATGCCATCTTCTTGAAACACTTAGATTCATCATGATTATCTTTCCCGCAATAGTTGCAATGACGCTCAGTCTTCTTGCCTTTTGGCTTGGATCCTTTGTCATTTTTTAAAGAAGGAGCTGACTGAGAGGGTTTGGGACCCTTGTTTGACTTATTATTGCAAAAATTTTGTTTCGTGGGAGGCTTGGACTTTTCTTTCTGTTGGGACAATAAGGCTTTCCCAGATGTATCTGCATTGTTGATTATTCCAAGATGAATGAGTTTATCTTGTTCTCTAATCAAGGAATCAGAAAAGGATTCAAGACTAGGCTCTTGATAGCTAGTTGCATTCAAGGATGCTTTCATGGAGTAAAATGTAGATACAAAAACAGAATATGCAGGTCCAAGTTTGGAAAGAATATGATAAATGCATTGTTTGTCTTCCATCTCATTCTTACATTCTGCACATAAGAATTTGAGAGTTTTGTACTTAGATAAATAATCTTGAATGCATGAAAAGTCACTTGGATTTAAAGAAATCAACTCATTTTCGAGTTGGTGACCTCGAATTTCATTGTGTTTACCAAACACAGATTCCAACTTGTCCCAAGCAGCATTAGGTTCATCAATTCCAGATATGTGGAATCGCAAATCAGTAGAGATTGACATCCCAATCAATCCACGAGCTTCATCACATCTATTTTCCCATTTTATTTTCTTATCATCATCAGTGGGTTCTTTTTCTTTCCCTGAGGTAATTCTGAAAAGTCCCCTACTTCGTAGAACATCCTCCATACGAGATTTCCATGAGAAATAGTTGGAACTGTTAAGTAGAATATCACAAGGGGCGGCCATATTTGTAAATTAATGGCTATAAAAGCAGAAACCAATAGTTTGGATGTGAAGAGCTCGAAAAAATAGGCAGTTTAAAAAAAACGGCATTGAAAACTGACTCTGTATGATGAAGTTATGCTTGAACAAATAAACTGTTGAAGATGTCCCCAATAGTGACGTGGCAGCTAGAGAATGTCCAACAAAAAAAAGAACCCCCCTCTTCCCAAGATGAACCTTTTGACAATCACTTTACAAGAAAGTTGCTTTAAGTGAACCACTTTTGTAAAATAAGTGATTTCACTTTTACAATGATATTATTTTTAAATAGTGCAACAATAAAAAACTTAAGTGACTCACTTGTATTTTTATTTTTTATTATTTAAGTGAGATGCACTTTTACAATAAAGTAACTTGAAAATAGAAATTGCATGCATTTTTTCTTTTAAAAGTAACTTCCTAAGACTTGAACTCAAGACCTATTAAGGAATAAAGCAACTTTGAACCAAGTGAGCTAGATTAAAAGGTATGTAAAATATGGGAATGAGGAAGGGAGTTTTTTTTTTTTTTTACTCTTATTACTTGGTTTGCGTGCTTGCCCTTTTTCCTGCAAAACACACCACAAATCGAAACAAAAAAACTTTTCCACACTTGTGGAGTTAGATCTCCTTATCTTGCCCGGAAAGTCTACGTTTTCTCTCTGTTTCTGATTTGCCGAGATCGCGCAAGGTGCACAACAAAGAGCATACGCTGTCGAGAAAAACCCTTTCCCTTTCTGTTTCTGATTTGCCGAGATCGCTCAAGGTGCACGGCAAAGAGCATATGCAGACGGGAAAGCAAAAATCCGAACCCAAAAAAAAATCTAACAGTACAAAATGATAAAATATGAGATTTTTTCTTTTAAAAACAGAAAATAAAAAAATGCGTCACTGTAACATTATACCTTCAGAACTGATGAAATATGCGTTTCTGGAGCAACCGGGAACCGTTTTCGATCAAATGAAAACTATTTCCCAGTGGAAACGACGCTCCGGACATAATGGAACACCTCCCACAGCCCAGATATGCACAGAAATACCAGATCTAGAAACCCTTTCGAGTTTCGGCAACAGCAGTTCAAGATCTAGATCACAATCGGAAGCGGCACTTCATAAAAGCTCTGATACCATGTTCGGGTACACAGGGTACTACCAAAGGACCGAACACCAAGAGCAACCACTTCACACAAACAGATCACAGATCAACACACCAATGTTTTGACGTGGTTTAAACCCTTTTGAGGGAAACACTCCACGGCCCCGGCCAAATAGCTTCTACGGGACAATTTATTATGCAAAGAAAGAAAGTTACAAATGAGCTTCTCATAATCGATCAACTAAACAATGACCCTCCATGCTCTTTAAATAGAGATCATGGACCAATCGGGTGTTAAGCCACGGATCAAGGTTAGGTTTGATCTAAGAGAAGTTGAGCCGTCGGATCACTCTATGTCGGAAAAATATCGTGACCGTCGGATTAAGTATTTACAAATGCATACTAAAGAAACACACTATCCCTAACAGATATATTACACAAGTTGATCTTAACTAACTCCTAAGTGTCTAAATATCCTAACAGTTGTAACCAGTTCATATTGTTCTGTCAATCTATAATAAATGAAAAAAGTGCTCATCTAGATAGATTAACAAAATGAAAACAAAAATGTTCTTTTATAAACTAATCATTCTAAAAAGAGATTGGAATAATTAGTATTCAAAATGTGCAATTGATTATCAAACTGATAAATCAGATCAACATCAATCAACAAGTTAGAAAAATTAAAAGCTATGCAATAAACAATTATCAGGAAGACATTTGGGATCCTACTTATCACAAATTAAACAAAGTTAATACTGCAATTGATTATGGCTTTTGAAGTCTAAACATAGCCAACAGAATATGAACATATGATAATAATCAATACATTCTGGAAATAAATTGTAGAATTAAATAAGAAAATGTGAATTAAGAAATGCAAAACAAACTCAATATAGGGATGAAGCTGGTGTCAACAATATAGAAGATCTATGAATATGATCTACTAGCTTTGAGAGAAATCATAGAGTGTCATCTACAGATCCGAACAGTAAACCATCAATCATGAAAATGTTTGATAAGTTTATATCACAGAGAATGAAAATATTTTTTCTCTGGAGATCCCCCGCTTCCTTGCATAACAAGTAGGTATTTATACAAAATGAATGATAGAAAATATAATATCATTTCCCCCAATCGTTGAACTAACTAGATGAGTTGTTTCATTTAGCAAATCCATCCATGAGAAAAATCTAGGAAATTTCATTTTGAAGAACCAGTCGGATC
Organism: Larix kaempferi; assembly: GCA_027924585.1. NCBI lineage: Eukaryota > Viridiplantae > Streptophyta > Pinopsida > Pinales > Pinaceae > Larix > Larix kaempferi. The sequence goes on along the minus strand of BSBM01000125.1, from coordinate 3,046,151 downwards.
TCCCAAATAACACATTTTGGGGGGATTCTGCTATATGAGAACTAATTGGGCCCATTCTATACAAAAGCCATGTCTCATGTTTTTTATATTCATCTCCATTGCTCTAGGAATCGCATCCGAAAATTAATACTTTTTAGCTTGATGTTTTTTAAATTCTTCATGATCTGGGATGTTAATTGATCTCTTCAAATTTGAACCCACACATGCACAATTCAAAAGATAAATTAAAAATAATTAAATAGCATACCAAATCAAAAGAAACAAACCCAAATCAATGTAGATCTATTTACAAATCAAATCATAACCAAAATAGGAAAATCTAATCAAAATTCAAATTTGACTTTTTCAGGAAGATTTTCGGTGTATTTAAACCCTCCATTTGGAAACAATGATGTTCCCAAATCATTCCTCATCTTCTTAGCTTTCCAACGAGTTATCTCGAGCTTAATTTGGACTACTAGAACTCAAGATATAGCTCTCGGAAGTTGAGACTCAACAGCCATTGATTTCATTATTGGGTGAATTGTGACCATTGATCTTAATGTTAAAATCAATATCCCACATGCATTAGGCAAAAGAAGTTTTAGTAGTTTATATTGTATTTGCCTCACATAATAGTTTATAACAAAAATCAAACATTCCCTATATGTATTAAAAAAATACACGCTAGTTTTTTAGGAAAATAAATGTTGGGAACAAAGTATATATAGGGAATAAATCACTCCAAGCTATTTTGTTAGGAAAATAAATGTTGGGAACAAAGTATATATAAGGAATAAATCACAATAAGTCTCACAAATAGATTTCCAACACAATCCGTTTTCTAAAAATGGAAAACAAAAACAAATAAAATATCTTGTTTAGTTTTATTTACAATATTTCTTTTTGCACAACATTTTTAATTTGCAAAAGAAACCAAAGATATTATACATTTTCAATATCAATTAAAATCATTAAAATAGAAATATTATTCAAAATCATATGCTTTTAGGTTTCGCATACATAAATATTAAATTTTAATCTCAACAATTCTAAAAATCGTAGATATCAAAAATCATATTAAAATGGGAGATATCAAAATTGAAATAACTAAAATATATGTGATTTTTTTGTTAAAATGTTGGTTTAATTAAATTTAAGTGTGAATTCAAACCATAAATTTAATAGAAATTATTTCTTCAAATTTACAAAGTACTTTAATTAAAACCAAAGCATGATCATGAATATTAAAAATGATTTAAATAAGCTTAAATTAAACATTAAAAATATTAAACTAATCTAAGCAAACAAACCAAAAGAATAAGATTATTTACAATATATATCATGATTATAGACATGCAAAAGTGAAAATAAAACTCCATCAACCTCAAATATTAGACTAATGCAATATCTAAAGTCATGAGAGAAAAAACCAAAAGATCAATCAAAATCTCGAAATGAGAATAATAGCCAACCATCATGTCGAATAATCAGCTTATGCAATGAAGACCAAATCTATGTGAGGAATGTGAAAAATAACATTGTAAGTTACCCACTAAGAGCATGGAAATATCATCGAAACATCTTGCATATGGGTGAAATATCTATAATAATCATGTCTCGATATATCAAAACAATGGATCAATCAACATCCAGATAGATCGTGTCAAGTCAATGTGAAAAAATGAAGACTCGAAATATCAATTAGAAAAGTATAAAAACTTTTCAAGTTCACAATATCAATAAAAATCGGGATCAACAAAATTTTGAAAAAGTCAAAGTCGGGAGCAAGATTTCGACAACTTCTGCAAGTGCACCGACTGTCGACTACCGACTTATCCTCAAAATGTCGGATTCGAGGAGTTAATAGATTTAAAACAACTCGTGGGCATAGACGTTGACTCCCAATTGCCGAAAACGTTGGGGAGTCGAGAAGTCATGAAGTCGGGGTGAACATTCCACAAATTTTAATGAATGCGCCGACTTCCGTGGTTGCTTAAAATGTTGGGAAAAAAACTAACCAGAAGACTTTCCTGTAATGCTTGTCTCGAAGTTGTGGATATATCAGATTTGATCAGTATCGTTATAAAATCCAAAAAGACGAGATCCCAATATATCGAAATCAAAACGAAATATCAAGAAACGAATTGAATCAAATGGATGTTGATTGCTAAGGCATTATTGTGCATCGGACCAGAGATAAGATGAAAAATATATCATACCATGATCAAATAGAAACATAATCAAAAGACATTGACCCAAGATCCATCAAACTGGAGAAGGGTGATTATCAATTTCGAAAATTTAAGTGGGGAACCCTTCATTTTTGGTTGAAAATCTAGGGAAGTTGGTGTAGCCACAACAGATAGAAAATTAATTTTAATAATATTTTTTAATGGATTATGAGTGATAAATTAATTGTAGGTGAGAAAATCAAATCTTGAGAAGATTTAGTTCACTATTTGATTTTTTGTTTCCTCAATGAATATTACTTCTGGACTGGAGTTGGTAAGTTTGGAAAGGATATTAAAATTATTCTATATTTCCTTTGAATGATGTGCCATGATTTGGATAAGAGAAATGAATGACCATTGGGGGTGTGAAAAATGGAGTTGGTGATGAGACTTGGGGAGTTACCAAAAATGAAAATGGTTTACTTATCAGTTTGTTTAATACTAAATTTGATAATTTATTTTATAGAATTTGAAATGAAATTAATTTCATTATTGCTAGATGTTAATAACAAGGAAAAAAATAGAAAAGAGGAAAACAAAGCTGCTAAACTAGAGCTAGAACTAGCATATAACATAGTAATATGTTAAAAGTCCATTAGAAACAGCTATAGGCTCAAAGAAATTAAAACATGGTCTACATCTTATAGATAAGAAAATAAGAACACCTAATGCCCTTAGAATATATCTCCATGTAATGTTGTAAGGATAAAGGATACATATATTTTCTATTTCATAATTTCTAGATTGAAATAATAACTGAAAATGTAATAGCATAATCCATTATAAGTAGAGAGAATACATTAATGCAAATCACCATGAAAGACTGCTCTCCAATGAATAGGGCCTTCTACAATTTGTTGAATACATTTCTCCCTACACTAGGGGTCTTGTATGTCCATCATGATGTACCCAATTGAGTTTAATGCCTCATGCATTAAAAGATAACCGCATGCGATGAGTAGGTGAGTTAGGTAACCAGATCAAATGTAAGTGAAGTCCCAATAGCATTATGAATATCCTACACTAGCTATATGAGTTTGCATCATTGAGTAGAATCATGGTTTCAGTTTAGCACAGGGATGGGAAATCTTCATAATGAAGTAAGAAAGAGCATTGTATTTAAAAATAGGCGTGTTCAAGGATTGGCATGGATGTCAATACATGATCAAATTTCTCATTGTGATGTTGGTTGTTGGTTGTCTAGGATGGCTGGTAAATATTGCATGTGTGCAACTTAACTGTAGTAACACATGTTGATAATTGCATGGGAAATCTATCAATGTCCATGGAAAATTTATTAAGAGGAAGGACTCATTGGGAGATTGATGCCAACTATGTACATAAATGCTCAACTCTTCTACGAGGCAATTCACAAAGTATATCTCCAATTGCCATCATGTGGATTACATCTACCTGCAATTCCTTCACTTAAAAAGTATACTATAGTCACATCTGAGATCCACGACACTGCATTGTATTCTAAACAGAGGAAGAGATCATAATTATCATCTAATTCCTAGAGCACCAAGCCAACTGCAATGATTATGGTTTGATTCCTGGAACACTAAAACAAGTTTGTCATCTCTGATGTGCTTAGGAAATGGCACTTAATCAAGAGATCCATAGATTGAAAATTCAAGCTACAATTGCTAGGGTTGCGGGGCTCCGAGCACTTCATGTTGCATTGGTGAAAGGCACCAATCCTGGAAATATTAGGCCACAGACTTGTCCTTCTCCAAAGAATGGCCTACATGAGTGAACCACACAGAGAACATCTCATGCCCTACAGAAAGGTGGCGGAAACAAAGTGACGTGAGGAGCCAAATGGGAACATTAGCAGCAAATGGCGGTCAATGTGTATTCAATGAAAAATGTAGAATAGTCACATTTACCAAGGATTAGCTAAATAAGCCTTAATGCGGTCGTTATATTCTATGTTCTACATATTAAAGTTTAATGGGTTTGTGTCGTGTCGTTCATTCACCACACCAATGGAAAGGGCTTATTTTTTGTTTCGAAAAAGGTGAAATTTTTTTAATTAAAGTTTAATGAATTTTTGTTGTGTCGTTCATCCACCACGCCAATGGGATTCTTTATCACCAGTCTTAGTGCTAATATGTTCTCAATGCTAATATGCCCTACCTACAGCACCACGACGGGTCTACAAAGTGCTCTCCAAACTGAGCAATATCTTAATTCGTCACATTCTCCGCATTGACATTAGTTCTTGCAATGAAATGATTAATGAGGCAATTATTTAGCACTTCCTTGTGCATTCATTCATGATAATCCCTCTATTGTTTTTCATATATAGAGTACCCCATGAATTTGTTGCCAGTTAGTTTGTGCTTATTTTGTTTTTTTCATTTTTTTAAATCTATTTGTAACTTGATGATGAGTAGATTTGTTGGACTATGTGGTGGATATGGGGTGGAAAAAGGAAAATCTAAGAGAGAATGTGGATCCCAAGGCTTTTTTCCAATATGGGCGGCATTGGAAACTTTGGGGGACATGTATTTGGTTTGTTACAGGGGAACAGTTTTAGAGGTTCTTAGGATGCAAGCTCACAAGATATCTAGGGAATCATAGATTTGATGCACAAGTCCTAAAAAACACAAACTAATACTTTTAATGATCAATCTGGTATGGTGTACCATGGAAGTAGACAATATACTGATGCGCAATTGTTGAGGTCTTTTGAATCATCTATTTATGACACTCATCAATTGTTGTAGCTCTAATTTGAACTGTTTTTTCGTAAGACATTATTTCCTTTCCCTAGTCTTAAAGTTAACATTAAAACTTCATTATGGCAATTATCCATATCCTCTAGATGCAAACAATTACTTTCAAGTTTCAATTACTCTTGCTTATTTGCTTGGCACCATGTGTGGCTCTGTTTTCCATTTTTAGCTAGAGTAAAATATGATATTCTAATATATATTTCTAATTTAGATCAATATGGGTATTATCTTCTATGCATATTACATCAATTTAATGATTATATTGTATATGTTGAACTAAGGAAATGGGTTTTTATAATTTTTCCCTCTATTCTTGTTCTTGAAATTTTGAGCACTTATTTTGTTTATTGATTTGATTTAACATAAGCTTTTTTTGGAGAGACAAAAGATACCAAGTAATTGATGGTAAGTTGGAGTTGTGTAGGATGTTTTTCATTTTGTGTAGAATTTCCCATGAAAAAATATCCAAATTTGCTATTATTTCAGTATTTGGGTAGCTTTTGCAGTAGTCATTGGTTATCAATTTGGAGATTTATCCCAACAGGCCATGATCTCTCTTCACAATATATATGTTATGCCCACTTTAAAATTATGTTTGAAATTCATTGCACAAGTAACGTATTCTCAGTATCCACCATAGTGAATATGAACTTTTGTGTATTGCATCTCATTAAATTAGCAATGGTTTATCTCCCCATAATTTTTTTTTTATGTATTTTCCACAATATATTACTTTGATTTGTTTTGTATATTTCATATTATTATATTTTCTTAGTTAATTTTGTGTAGGTTGGAATCATTTATGGTTCATGGTTATAACCAATTTGTTGATAGTTTTGGCCAATCTTGATTAATATTTTGGAATATGGTTAATTTTAATAAAATTTTCAATCATTTAGATTGATTCAAAATTGGAAAAACTTTGACATTAGATTTATGATTAGAGATTAATTTTGAAATAAAGTTAACATGTATATGGTATAATTTCATATATATTATATAGTATCTTATTACAAATTTGTCTGAAACCATTTCACTGGTCTATGCCATTCATAGTTTCAACCTTCCTAATGATAATTCTGACCAGTTCTTAAAAGGCATTAGATTAATGACAAATCCCAACAAGAGAACAACCAAGGATTTTAAGAAAGTAGGGAAATAAGACAAAAATTTGTTTCGTCCTCACTCCATTCATTCATTGTGCATTGATATCAGATGTACTTGTGTCTCTACTTTCTTTCTCACACTGTGAAGTTTGATCAAGCTATTGCTCAAACTGAATCATTGCACTCCCTGCTCTTTTCAATTTTACAAAAGAAGAAGTCTAAACATGCGACCATTTCACTTCCTGGCGAGTTTTTGGTCGGAATTTGGTGATTTTTTTTCAAGAATGTTCAAGAAATCCAAATTTTGTACTATTCAAATCGTGATCTTGAATCCAAAAATGGGTTCAACACCTCAAAAACCCCAAGGTACCCATATTATGTGAATTTAAACACTATTATTTAGATTTTTAAGAATTTCTACAAAATTTCTATCGAACACCCTTGAAATCATGCCAAAAAAATCCACTAGAAAGGATTGAAATTATCTCGTGTTTAGATTATGCGTTTACAAAATGTATATAGATTTTAGCCACTTCCTTCTCTTTTAAATTTTACAAAATGTATACAAATTTTACTATCTAAGTCTATTTTTTAATAGGACTACATTACCATGTAGCCTTGTTTATTATTGACTTGATTCACATTCTATTTTATTAGACTATTTAATTGTATTTATTATACTATTTAATTTATTATGTGTATTTATTACTTTATTTTATATACGTAATTTTTAAATATCTAAATAAAATTGTATTTATTATAATACTCAACTCAATGTGTTTATTTATTACTTATTTTATATGGGTAATTTTTAAATGTATAAAAGCATACGTTTTATAATATTACTAAACTTATTATGTGTATTTTATTACATTATATTTTTCATTGTAAAATGTGTTAAAAGTGTGATAACATGTAGCATTTAGCATGCAGTTATTTAATGATAGAAGGAATGACTTAATGAAAACAAGTTAAATTAGAAGCAAAGCTACTTATACCTACCTCTTAGAAATGATTTAATAAAATAATTTAGAAATATTTTAATGTAATCGTTGTACATAGTCCAAAGTTAAAAGCTAAAATGGTTATGAAACATTTAAAACCATTCCAAAAATACACCCTCTATATACAGATAATGGACAAAATATTTGGTTTAGTGGCTCTAAATATCAGTAATATAGAATCTCAAACATTAGTAATAATGTATTATTTATGTATAGCCTAAAAGCAATAGAAAAATGCATCACTACTATAGGCCTTTAAAAGTTGAAGTATATAATCTCAAACATCAGTAATAATGTATTGTTTAAGTATAGCCTAAAAGCAATAGAGAAATGCACTTCAGACCTTTAAAATTTGAAGTAGAGATAGAAAGATCTAGGTGTTACCAACTATTAATAAAGCATTGATGATGTTACAAGTGTGAATTGAAGTCTTCAAAACCTTTTTAAAATAAACCAATGAATAAAAGTCTTCAAAACCATTTTAAAATAAACTAATGAATAAAAGCTTTTTGATATATTAGTCATATTCATCACACTCAAACGGTTAAAGCTCTCAAATATCAAACATTTACAAAAACAACTTTAATCTACTAAACATACACTTTTAAATGCAATTATTTAAAAATATAGTTATAAATACATTTATTACTCAATCTATGCTTTATATATTACAATAGCACATATCAAGTTAGTTTAGCCTCCGAAAAGAAAGTAAATTGTGTGCCAGACACATTTTGAAAGAGATGATGTGCTAATCATTAAAAAAATTGTGAACAATGAAAATTAAAAAAAATGGAAAGTGAAGCGCATTAACAAATGGATGGAGATAAAAAGAATATGAGAGATATATATAAAATTTGCCTCAAAAACATATATTTAAATATTTAGAAATTGTACAAATAATCACATCAACAATTGACTTTGAATGATTCAAATTTATAATTATAAAATTAGGTTAGAAAACACAATATCTAACTTTGATTTTAAGTATGTAAATGTCAAATTATTCACATTTTCACTCTTATAACATATATCTTTTATATCTTTCCAAAATAAATATAAATTTTGATATTTTTATTTATTAAAATCTACCTTTTATCAATCATTAGTTTTGTCCGTACTCTAATTACTAGAACTTAACAAAAAATACTTGAAACACTTAATAGTGAATAGATCAAACATTATCAACAAGCACGCTCAGGTTCACTTTAACAGAGTGAGATTTCTGTAGAAAGACCTCCGTTGATCAATTTATTCAATTGATTCGGTATTATTTTATAACACGATGAAGGACCGGTATTATTTTATTCAATTGATTCGGTATTATTTTACACTTTATTAGGGGAGCGAGCAGTTGGGAAGACAGCTGGCTAGCTTCGCCAACTTCACCCTTAACCTGCGACAGAGAAATAGCTTCAGATCCGACCGCCGACCAACGACCATCCCCTCATCGCAGACTTTACACTTTACGCATATGGTCGCTGGTCGCTAGTCGCACATTATATTTTTTCATATGACCGAGCACGAACGGCGACCGCCGACCGGTTGTCCTTCTCCACGATGGGCCTTCATGGTCGCCTTCGCTGGTCGCTGATCGCAGTTTAACTTTCCCTTTCCACATTCATTTTGCCCCTCTAGGGGCGAATGCTAATTATACTACTTAACTCTATTTTATGTGTACATCATTATTACTTAGATTTACATGAGACTTATTCAATATTGACTTGATTCACATGGCATATATTATACTACTTAACTCACTTGAATATTTTATGTGTACATTGTTATTAATGTATTTCTTTATTAACTTGAATTACATGAAACTTATTTATTATTGACTTGATTTACATTGTATTTTATTATACTATTTAATTCATTATGTGTGTTTATTAGTTTATTTTATATGGTTAACTTTTAAATATCTAAAAAAAAATTGTATTTATTACTCATTATGTGTATTTATTACTTTATCTTAGGTAATTTTTAAATATCTAAAAACATACATATTATATATTTTAATATGTGTTTTTTTAATGTTGATATATGTTTGATGTATAAAGTATTTAATGATTTAAATTTATAATTTAAGTTGATCTCAATTATCATGATAATATAGGTGAAAATTTTGGGAATGTAATATTTTAGGAGAGTACAAAAAGAAGATTAAGAAATTCCTACAACATTTTATAATGGATCATCTTAAAATTAAAAGCATTCTATCATATATTTTTTTAGAAATTGGTTTTTTCTTATTGAAAGTATGGTTATGGCCGGATACTTAATGTAAAATCACAAGACAACTAACATGAAATATAAGAGGTTTCTTAAGGTTGTTTACAACTCCATCCAAAGTCACCTACAACTCAAAAGGAGATAGCATAAAGATGCTAAATCTTGGATAAAACATTGAAGAATAGAGAAGATCACTCTATAGAGTATTGATACTATTTTCTTTTTGTAAGCAAGTACTTATATTACATAATAAAAACTTTACAGCTACATACATCTGTAAGGTTCTAAGTTTTCATAATAGAGAAAATGCCCAGTCCAAGTGTCAAGAGATGCCTTGAAGACATTCAAAATCTATCTAAAATTGATTCAGAAAGGTAAGTTCTAAAACCACCATTAACAGGCTTACAAAGAAATTGTTGCTTAAGAGCATATTTTCAAAGTTGCTTACTACATAATTATAATGACTAGCAAAGACCTGAAAATCACCTCTGAAGAAACCATACAAACGTCCTAAAAAATATTTCAATAGCTCGGCTCGGAGAAGTTCTAAGATTGATAGTGCATGGTTGGCCATTCCCACACTAACAAAAATCCAAGCTAAAAGGGACAGTCATTGTTCCAAAACTAAAAATATTTGAAACCAAAACAGAAAAAGCTAAGAAGCAAACCTAGTTGAACATGAAGGCCATGAAGTTTTTTTTCTCTTCGCATCAGAGCTCAAGCCCACTTGTTTATGCCACAAACGATGTTCCAAGGCACTCTTGGAGCATTTTGACGAGACCCAGGAAGCGTGGCCGCTTTCCCACAATCCATCATAGCTTCCTTGACCTTCAAGGTCTATAAATATTCATCCTTAACACCTTCATCCAGATGCTGAGGAGTGAAGGCCGCAATCAAGGTGGCACCTTCAGATTCGGGACTTCTTCCTCCATTTTCACCACCACTGGAAACTGAGGTAGAGGCAAATGAAAGATCCCAGCAATGTTTGTGCATCATTCCACCATTACCTGAACCCGGTAATCTAAATCCTAGACACGAGCTTGCACATCTTCTCCAAGAAGGAAGGTGTCATTCATCATGTCGAGGAGGGTGTCAACTATGGGGACCAGGTTCCTTGTTGAATCCATGCCATCCATCCCCCTCAACTGAGCACCACCACCACCACCTCGACGACTAGTATCATGTAGACATTCACTCACCATGGCCGATTTTGTAGTGACACCAACCCTTTGAGAAGACTCCTGTCAAACCGCCTTTTCCAAATGAAGAAGATTGAAATAAGAGGGGATAAGGGATGCATCGATGTTTTCCATACTGAGTAGACTGATTAATATAGAGTCAAACATTCTAGAGGTTGCCACCCTAAGAGACATTAATGAGAATTTACACCAAAGACTTGGAGCAATCAATGCCATGTCCTGTCATGAGCACAGATGGGCCAGGTCAAGCATTGCAATCCCCTCGATGTCCTCTCCCCATCACCTCGCAATTTATTTACTCTTTCCCTCTAGTTGTCACCCCATCCAGGAGTAGAGTATTGATACTATTAAAAATACCATCACATTTAAACTTATGATCAATTGTGGTGCGATAAAGAAATAAAGGAAAAGAGAAATTAAGATTCTATAAAGAGGTCATTAACTCTAATCCATAAGATTAAAAGTATCTTTATGTTATAGCTAGCTTAAAGTAGAAAATCAGTATTGCTAAAATAAGAAAAAAACTCTTATGAGTTCAATAGTGAAACAAGGTGTTGAATAATCCCTTGACATCATCAAGATTAGATAGTCTAGGTCATTATTCCTCCACTCCCTTATCATTTTCCTAATCAACAATTTATACCACCTACTAGTCACATATATGTTTGATCCTCATATCAATTTCGATGACTTTTGATGCTCTAGAATCAACACTATCAAGCCAAAAATCAAAAATTTGATTTTTCTTCTCCATGAAATATTTCATGGTCACATATTCCACTCTCCTCTACAACCCCTACATTTTCATCAAAGATCATTTCCTTACTCCTAATAGGAAATTTCTTCCTTGTTAAGTCTTAGAGCGTAAAAATTCCACTTTACACGAAAGGAAATCAAAGTGCTCACCTCTATACATGAGGATCAATCTTGGTTGTACAAGATTGGTTTGGAGAATGTCTCCTGATGTTGTATATTTAACATGCCCTCTCAGCAAGGGAGGAATTCTCTGTCATACCAAGCTTGTCTCAGAAGTACCTGAACTTCGTCACTAACAAAGGCTTTGTTAACACATCTACAATCTTCTCATCAGTAGCAATTTACTGAAGCTTCATTGTACCTTTCTGGACCATGTCTCGGATGAAGTGATACTTCATTTCAATGTGCTTCGACTTGTCATGGAACACTGGGTGTTCAAAAAGCTTGATTCAACTCTGATTGTCACACCTAATAAATATAGGCTCAATCTTTTCACCGAACAACCCTGCAAGTAGCTTTCTAAGCCACACTGATTCTTGGTAGGAAACACTAGCAGCTATGTATTATGCTTTAGTAGTGCTCTGGGATACGGAGCCCTGCTTCCTGTTGGAACAAGATATCATAGTTGATCCTAGGATATAACAGTAGCCAGATGTACTCTTACAATCCACAATGCTTCCTCCCTGGTCAGATTCTGTATAACCAAGTAACATGACTCCTCCACTAGAGGCATATTTGATTCCATATGAAATTGTACCTCGAAGGTACCTAAGCAGATGCTTAGAATTTGTCCAGTGTTTGTGTCTCAGATCAGACATAAATTTACTTAGAATTCTCACGGCATAACATATATCAGGTCTCGAATGTATCAAGTACATTAGCGAGCCTATAAGTTGTCTATACAAAGTGGGATCTATTGGATCTAATACAGATCTTAACACTTGAATTTTACTCAAATTAGAAACCATCAGTGTAGTCATAGATTTGCAATCTATCATGCCAAACCTACGCAATATATCCACAGTGTACTTACCTTGAGATAGAAAAATTTCATTTTTTCTTTTCCAGATCTCAAGGCCAAGAAAGTAGTGCATTAGACCTAAGTCTTTCATCTTGAACTCTGATGTGAGATCCCTCTTGCACCAAGAAATGAGATGTTCCTCTCCAGTGAGAAACAAATCATCAACATACAGAACCAATATCAACGGTTGGTTCTTCAATCTTTGAAGTACAAATTTGGATCAGCTTCACTCTTACAAAAACCCAGTTTCTGAAGATAGCTATCAATTCTAGAGTACCAAACCCTATGGAATTGCTTAAGCCCATATAGAGCTTTCTTTAGCTTGAAAACATGGGAATCCATCCCATGCACCAAAAATCCTTCAGGCTGTTGAATATAAACCTCTTCCTCAACCTCACCATTGAGGAAGGATATATTCACATCCATCTGGTGAAGTTTCCATCCTAGAATAGATGCAATTGCAATCATTGCTTGGATTGTGTTGTACCTTGCCACCGGGGAAAATGTCTCATCATAATCGATGCCTTATTCCTGAGAGAAACCTTTGGCAACGAATTTGGTTGTATACTTCTCAATGCTACCATCTGCGGCATGCTTTATCTTGTACATCCATCTGGAAGTCACAATGGACTTCCCATCAGGTTTGGGAACAACCTCCCAAAAATCATTCTTCATTATAGAGTTGTGATCTTCTATCATTGCATCTTTCCAAACTTGATTCTTTGCAGCTTCTTCATATGAGGATGGTTATGAATCATTGATGTGACTCATCAATGCAACATACCCTGAATATCTGTCAAGTTTCTTGTGCTCTATGGATGAGCCTGTTGGTGCTCCACGTTTCTCTGCATTTTGTAAGATGTCTCGACACCAAGCATATCTTCTTTTAGTGGGGGGTTCATCGGGTGACTTCTCAACCAGTACTACTGGTTCTTAAGGAGCTAGTGAATCTGAGTCATATTCTGGTTTCTCCCTCTCAAAATATGAAGGGAGAGAATCATACTCAGGATCCTCCATCTTTGAATCACATTGAATCTCTTTCGATCTTTTGAAAGTAGCTTCCTCATGGAAGGTAACATCTCAGATGACTTGAATGTGTCTTTCACCAGGTATATATATTCGATATGCTTTGGATGACTCACTATAACCCACAAACGTGCCATTGTTTCTAGAAGGCTCCATCCTTGTTCTCTTTTATTTCAGTACATGAATATATACTGGGTTCCCAAAGATCCTCAAGTGTGAGATGTATGGATTCTCATGGGTAAACACTTCTCCTGGACTCTTCTCATCTAGAATGGAATGCAGGATTCTATTCTAGATGTACACAGCTGCACGGGTGGCTTCTGTCCATAAACAGGTAGACATACCTTGATCATGCATCATGGCTTTTTCAACCTCACATATAGTTCTATTCTTCCTTTCAGAAACCCCATTTTGTTGAGGGTTGTATGTTACTGTTAACTGTCTACATATTCCTGTATCATTACATAGCTCATTAAATGCCTGTGAATCAAATTCTTTCTTATTTTCAAATATGGCTTTAAACTCTTTAAATTTGCTAAGAGTTTCACTTTTATCCTTCATGAAATAAATCCATGACTTCCTAGAAAAATCATCTATGAGAAGTACATAATATAAGAAGCCACTCAAGGAGGGGGATGACATGGGACCACATACATCAGAATGTATTAAATATAAAATCCCTTTAGATCTAGAAGTACTGGTAGGAAAATGTTTCTTAACATTCTTCCCAAATGCACAACCCCGACATACACTATCATGCTCAAAATAAAATACGAGCATACCTTTTACCATCTTTTGAAGTCCTGGTAGTGATTTGTAGTGTATATGTCCAAGCCCTTAGTGCCATACATCGCATGGACCGATCGCATGGTGAATCATAGCTTCAATGTACTTCCAGGGTACCTTATAAAGTCCTCCCTCTCGAACTCTAATCACAACAACAGATTCTAGGATTTTGTTCTTCGGCCATAAAAGTGCTTTGTTATCCATGAAGATAACTCGGAAGCCTTTGTCTTCAAGAACTGAAACTGAGAGGAGGTTCTTATTCAAACCTGGAACATATAGAATGTCCTCCACATGTATAATATCACCGGTGATCAACTGGAATGAGGTGGATCCAATTCCTTGGATCAAATAAGTTGAGTTGTCCCCCAACGCTACCATGCATGTGAATTCTTTCTCCTTTAAATTGGTGATGGAACTCTTGTAACCAGTAATATGTTTGGATGCGCCACTTTCAATCAACCATGTGTCTTCATTTGTAATGACGAATCCCGAAAGGGATGAAACAAGATAATACTCCCTTCGTGTATCCTTTTCTCCAGATGCATTCTTTTGAGTGGTTTCATCTTCTATGGCAGTAGAAGCATGAAACTTTCCTTTCTGCTTTGCTATGTAATCTCTTGAGAAATGGCCTTTCTTATTGCAATTGAATCATCTAGCTTTTGACTTGTCAAATCCTTTGTTCAACTCCTTCTTCTTTGGATTAGAGAACTTCTTTTGGAAGAAGGGTTTCTTTCCTTTCTTCATTCTTTCCGTGAGGGAAATATTTTCTTATTTGTTGCACACTGACTTGCTTTGGATTCACCCCTCCTCTTGGAGGCAGTCATGCCACAACCTTTCGAAGTTAGGTTGTACCTATCGGCCATTTACCACAGCCAATAATGTCTCCCATGAGGATGGTAGACCATCAATAGAGGTTTGGAGAAGATCATGTTCACCCACCACTACTCCAATACTAGCAAGGCGATCTCTTACCTGAGAGATCTTGGAAAATAAGGAGACCATTATCTCACCCATCTCCATCTTTAATTTTTGAAGCTTATTCTTTAATGCCCTCTTTTGACTCGAGGCCTTCTTCTCATATAGATTAGTCAATGTATCATAGGATTCTTTTGTGGTCTTAAACGGTGTGATCACGAGCATTAAGTTAACTTTTACCGAACATAGATGATCCATTTGGCCTTAGCTTGATTCTTCTTGAAGTTGATGTGCCCTGCATTAGATGTAGGCTCCTCCACCACAGTGGATACATATCCATCTAATTCATGTTCCTCTAGGATGTTTAGAATCCTAGCCTTCCAAGTGTTGAAGTTTGAGGTTCCCTCAAGACGGTCTTCCGGTCATACATAGACGGATGCCATAGTATTCAAATCTTGTTCTCAACTTCTCAGGATCAATGTAGGCTCTAGCTGGCATGAAAAACTGAGCTCCTACATGCCCTGATCTCTGATACCATGTTGAAATTTGGTTGAGATTTGATCTTTAATTCTTTTAGATGCAGATACCTGGAGCAATGAGACAATTCAATCCATGAAATTCATACAATCATAACACAAGATATACCTTGGGGAAAATCCTCAAAATTATGAGAATAAAAACCTTGCAAATTCTTCTCAATATAATATAATGGATAGTAGAGAATGATTTCTTTTACAACATAGCAGATTGCTTTTTGGAAGATAAGAGATCACCAAACACTCTTGATGAATATGCGGAAGCAATAGAGAAGAGAGATCAAACGGATGTGTTCCCAACACTACAATAACAAGCATGAACATTACCCTGCACAAAGAGAAGCACCTTGCCTTCAATGGAGAAGAGAATTCAATTCACATTGGATTCATCAATATTGTATAACATATTTATACATTCTTCTCTTCTATTTTTAACTTCTAACTTTAGGATGAGCTCACCCTCAAACTGGAAGTATTAATCTTGCATGCAGAGGTGCGCCCCACTTCTCATGTAGTGCTTTTTCTCATTTAGCTATAACTTAGGATGAACTTGCCTCTTAATTGAAAGCTTTCCCACTTAGTTAGGTGGAAAACTCAGGCGTCGACATGCAAGTTTCACAACTCACGTGTCATCTTTTAGTTTAACATAAGTGTCGTCATACAATAACACTTAGCTAACTAGATATTCTTTGTTATCACTTAGTTAACTCTCTTTAACTAAAGTGTCGTCTTTTAGTTTAACTAAAGTGAAAACACTTTAGTTAACTAGTCCTTCTTATTTAACACTTAGTTAAGTGATATCATGTTGATTGATTTACTTGAAGTGACCACTGTGAGTTCCTTAGTTAATTGAGGCATATCTTTCACTGATGCTTTAACTGAAGCATTGATACTTAACTGAAGCTTTAACAATTTGAGTTCTCTTTAATTAGTTGAAGTATTTGCATGGGCAATTTTTAATTCTCTTGATCTCTATGCTTTATCTTTTACTGCATGGTCAATATGTGCTAACTTTAATTATCCATCACATTACATTATACTAGGAATAATTATCGGATGTCGTGAGCATATTATATTATTCCGGACCAAATGATCATATGCTAAAGTAATTCACTTTAGAGGTGATCAATCTCTAAGGGAGACTTAATAGCAATCTAGTGATCATGGTTAATAATACATCACACAAAATTAAATGCTTTTAAAAAGTAAAGCATGACCTTTATACGGAAGGTCCATATCTATACGGGAGTTCCATCTCATAGATACCTTTATACGGAAGGCCCACATGATAATCATGACTTGACACACAAGTTTGGAGTCTTTTCCAACAAGACTTTACAACATTACTACTTATTTCAGGTACCTCTATACAGGATGAATAACCTTTATATGGAAGGAAATCAAAGTGCTCACCTCTATATGGAAGGATCGATCTCGGTTGTACAAGATTGGTTTGGAGAATGTCTCCTAATGTTGTATATTTAACACAATCTAGACAGAGCATTTGGCTAGCAATATGATGAGGAAGATATAATCCATTTGGAGAGCGATCCTATCAGATTCACCTCCTCGGATTTACTCAAAAATTTCACTATTGTCTTAGCATCAAGATTTTCTGAATAATTTATTCATGAAGAAGGAGAAATTGCAGAAATTTCTTCAACACAGTCAGTTTCTGTTGGAAAAGATCTCCTTGATTCAAATGCTTCATGTCAAGAAGCAGAAATTGAAGAGACTTCTTCTATGGCTCTAGATGATGAAGAAGATTTTGGATGCTCTTCCTATTATGTTGATAATGAATCAAGTTCAACTAAGGGATCTACTTCCATTGTTGAAGAGACAAAAGGACTCTCCTACCAACTATCATCATCGAATATGGATTCTGAGATCCAAAAGCCATATCTTTCACACCCTATGCATACTTCACTAGTTGTTGATGCACAACCCTGTGATCTCTTAGATGTTTGCTCAACTAGATCAAGTTCCATATGTTTTTTATCACTCACAACTCTTGGTCTCATGCATCCTAGCAACTCCTATTTAGTTCTTGGTATCAATTCTCAGAGCCTCCATGAAGATCCTGAACAATTGTTCTCGTATCATTCTTCATATTTTGATATTAAGGATGACAAGCTAGTTGTTGATGATTTGAAGGTTAGATCATATCTCAACAATGCTCCCTTTGCACTCACTAATAGTGATCTCATGCCTTCTACATATTCCTACAAGCTGAATCGCACACTTCCTCAGGGATGCACTGAAGATGGAGGACACCACCACTTTCTTGGGATTGTTTCTCAATCTCATCAAGTCTCTTTTGGACCCGATCTTAAATCACATGGTTCAATGTTCAAGTCTAAAGAGCATTCACATTTGCTTGGGTTCAAATCTCAAGCATATCATGGTACAATTGGTTTCAAAGAGCATCCAGATTCACTTACATCCATTGGTGGAGAATTCAAGCACATGTTTTGGGAGGATGATCCTCTTCTGTCAAAGAGGAAGATACATCCAAAAATCTAAAGAAGCATCACACCTACTTGAGTTTGGAACAACAATTTTTGGAGTGTTTCATGTCCATTATTGAGGGTCGAGGGTTTTGTTCCCATGAGGTTTTCCCTATTTCCTCAGTTTACATGAACAAATAATAATTATAATGGGGTGACCGTAAACCTTTGTTGCTTGGGACCTAATCATATTTTAATCATTCTAATTCAATGTTAAGGGGGGGTGTTAGAATATTAAAAACCCATCTATACTTAGGATATGAGTTATTATTCATTTTTTATACTTTCCTAGGTGTTTGACTAGGTTGTTGGCCCCATGTTTCCTTTCTACCCCTTGTTTCCTTTCTAGGATCACAACTTGTCATCATTATCCACTTGATAGCCCTAAGATAGAGTATTCCTTCTTTTATGACAATCTATAATGCTAAGAGCGCACTTCTTGCTTTTACGCAACTTTTCCTTCTTTTTTATGCTTTTCAGTGGATAAGGATAAATCATGGTGCCTTTATGGACTTAGTAAGTTGTCTACTTTTTTTTCAACACATCCTCCATATTTTTCTCTCCAAAATCCATCATATTACTTCTTTTTCATCACTCATTAGTTATCATATCTGATTTAGCTAATTCGTGAGGTCCTTGACTGATTTGGAAAGTGATGTTGCCACTATTGGGTGGTTTATTTTTGCTTTTAGTAAGCCTACTTTTGTGAGATACTCAAATTGACTTTAGTGCATTCAAATTATCTATCAAAGATGTATTATTTAATGTACTATCATTTTTCATTAATATGATGGAGTTTTATCCTATTGAGTCTCTTCTCTCAAGTTAATTTTGCTCAAATTTTCTTCCTTCTCTGCATTCTTGCAAAACTAATTGTGAGGTTTCTTCAGTGAACTAGATTGAGGCTATGACAATTCTCACAATCAACACCACAATAATGAATCTTGTGTAATTTATAATTTTATCATCTAGTTTATTGTGTTCACACTAGGAACATATACATGTATGCAAAATAGTTGAACACCATGTGATGATTTTTGGCTTACTTCCATACCATGCTCCATATGGAGTTTTAAATAACTTCAATAGTACTATGGATAGTAAATATTAAAAATATGTAGTTATGATGACCTCCTCTCTCACCCACAATTCTTTTTAATATGGTGCTTTATAATGTGAAAATCCACTATCCATCAATGTCATATTTTTACCTTCCTCCACTCCATTTTGTTGTGGAGTATGGGGCACTATAAATTCAACTTTGGTTCTACCTTGATACCCATGATTCCTTATTTTTATTTGTGGAATACTCACCACCATTTCCACACCTCAGCCTTGTTAAACAATTTCCAATATCCTTCTTTGTTAAGGGTTAGAACAATTTTGAGAGCACCATTTATCCTTCAATAAATAAAGATATGTTTTTTCTTGAAAAATCATCATTGAAAGTTTAAAAATACTTTGTTCCACCATGTTATAGAGTTTAAAAATACTTTGAAAATGAGCAATATCTAATACGACCCAAGGGGGGGTATATATGGGGTTAAGTGTATCATACATGGGGATAAATGTATGTAACCCCCATGGGGGAATACATGGGGATAAATGTATATGTAATAGGGTCGGACTAATGACGGGGGCCTCATGTGCAACGAATGGATTTATGTATATACAAAGGTATTAAATGTAGTGATCATGGAGGACATGTGAAATGATTATGTGAATGTCTTGGATTATTTGGAGAAGAATATCTTATTCATTGAGGATTTATTGTGTAACTCATATCTCTTATTTATATTGGAGTTGTGATCCATGTTTACATTATTGTACATGGTGTTTAATCCTATTATGTTATGCTATCTTAAGGATTTTGTTCATAATATTTGATATCAGAGCTTGGATGCTTTGATAATGAGTCATGTTGGAATTTTTGCTATAAATTGTTTTGGGGAACTGTTGGGCCTGGCCCAAGTGGGGAAATTTGGAGCAAGAAGGAGTTTTGGAACTGCGGAGCTGAGCGCAGTTCAGTTTAAACATATAAGTTTTTGGGATGCTGCGAAGTTGCGCGTAGCGCAGCGTCGGAAGAGCTGCGAAGTACAGTGCTGCGAAGTGTCTAGTCTATGGAGATCCAGCAAGGCAGAGTGTTGGATAGAAGATGGAACGTGTTCCGGTTAGACCGTCAGCGGTCTATTTTTGGTAAAGATGCTCCGGGAGTGCCAAGTGACGGGTAGGAGCAAATCAGGAAGAAAGTGACTAGTTACACACGCGAAAGATACCACTACCTGAACCAGTCGCACGAGACCGTTAGAGGAAGAACGGCTCAGTGAAAGCGACATGTTGGAATGCACACAACTGGAAGACCGATAGCGACGTGAAGCATGCGTGGAAGATAGCCGCGATGGAATATCCGCTACCAGGAGCCAACAGTTCAGTTCTTGGGAAACCGTGACAGTTTTGTAAACCTAAGGGTTTTTGCCTGCAGATTGTAAAGACATGACCTATGGGCATGATCTATAAATAAGACATTTTTGTATGGGAAAGGGTTACTCTTAATTTTGGTTAAGCTTTGAATATTGTTGCATATTTTAAGCTTAGTGCTATTGTAAAGACTCTACAAGCTGAGTGCGCAGAGATCTAGTTGAGAGAGAAGAGAGTCTACAGCTGAGTGTGCAGACAAAGAACTGTTGTACCCTTCCCAAAGACTAATATAACAACAGTTCTTGTGGACGTAGCCTCCATCCAACGGGTGAACCACGTTAAATATTGTGTAGTGTGATTGTTGTGTTTCTGCATTTTCTTATTTGCTTACAGTGGATGTTTGGATTCTCATTTATCAATTGTCATATTAATGCTTTTATATGTATTCACCATAGAAGAGAAATGGGAATGATATGTTAAGTATTGTGTGAATGGATGAATGATGAATGCTTAGTATTATAAGTTTGCAGAAGTATCAGTTTATTGAATAATCACATATGTATGAAGGAATCAGATCGTATAACCCTTTGATGCGCAACACTGGCTGCGCGTAGTATTGTATGTTTCGTCTGCTTGCAATTGTGATAAGCTACTTAATCTAAGGCAGTAGATGAATGACTAAGTGTCAAAGTAGATTCCTTAACCTAGGTTAAGTTCAGACGAGGAATTGCATAAGTCAGTTGCGTTGTCCTATAGTTTGCATCCTGCAATACCGCGCAGTCCTCGGATGCGTTGGTCGTGCAAGTAATCTGATCATAGAGTCGCGGACCGCGACACAGTCTATCGTCGCCCAGTCCTCAGTTCGCAGTGCAAGTCCGATATTGCGATGTGCAGTAAGCATGTCTTAACAACTCATCACACCACTGTGGAAACCTGATTCCGCAGTGCCCCCATTATCTACACCTCGGGTGAGACCTCAGCCTATTCGTAGGCTGTTGTCGAAAGGGCCGGTGAGAAGGGGTTTTGTTAGTTAAGTGAAACCGCGAAGAACCTGGGTCTACATTAGAAAACCTCTAGATCAGTTTGTAAGCCAACAAATGGTTCCATTGCCGCGCTAAGAATCCGTGATGAGTTAAAGCCGTGATGTGAGAAGTCGAAGAAGTTGAGCTGGTTGTCGACTTCTGGTATCCAGACAAGAAAGAAATCTAGGCCTGGTGTGACAAGATTGAGAGAGACTTCGCAAGGAAGGAAAATAGAAACCCACATCTCTCTGACATCCAGTGGTTGAATAAGTAACTGTGGAAAGATGTACACGAAGTTTTCTGGGCATATTTTGGATGCGAGCTACACGAGTGGTTTTCAAGGCTTGTAGAACACAGAAACTATACCCCACAAAGCGCACCGATTGAGTGGACATCGAAGCTTATTGAACATCTCAAAGCACTAGACAGTCCATTCGTATGAGCAGTCGATTTCTGGGTCGATAGTACATTGCAAAGTTTTGTGACGCAGTTCGCTGTGGACATGCTAAAGTCCTACAGCGTAGCCGAAAGAGAGTTTTTAAAAGGAATCCGAGGTAAGTATTTGAACAACCTCAGTTTATACATTAAAATGCTTCTTGCTGAGAAAGGTGTTTTTAGAATGCAGTAAAATTTTTGGAATCTGTCATGGTCAATAGCATTTTTAGTAAGTCTGACGAAGAGACACATAACCTAAGAAGTGGGAAAAGATATAAGTATACAACTAAGAAGAAGAATTCTAGTGGATCTAGACTCCGCGTAGACATTGACTCAAAAAATGAACCTGATAGCCAAACTGCACCCCTATCTTCCACCTGTCAGCCTATTACGCCCTAGAATCCACCAGTTGTGAACACAGCAACTCTCACTGCACCTATCCAACTAGTTCAGAACCCCACAGTCGTGAACATTCAGCACAGTACCACATTCATTTTTTCCAGGCAGAGCACTGCACCAAACCCTCCGCCACCTAGAAGAAGCATGAATGAGGACATTAAACTGCCGATATTCAGGGGAACGGGTCTAGAAGACCCTGATCAACACTAGTTTCTATGTGAACCCGTATGGAGTGTAAAGAAAGTACAGGATGATGTTGTGAAGGAAGCACATCTCATTACCACCCTTAGAGACCGAGACTTGCATTGGTTCATGAAATATTCTCAGGCACAACTCAGAACCATGTTAGAAATCAAGGATGCACTCGTAGCAGAGTTTAAGAAACCAAATTCAGAATCGCAGTGTATAACAGAATTGAAAGAAATCTAACATAAACCTAATGAAATAGTTTGGGAGTTTGATCATAAATTTAAGACTCTATTGGACCAAGTAACATTTGTCATAGCACCGCAACAACACAAGGAATGGTTTATAGCCGCGTTGTTGCCTCACATCATACAGTCGTTGATGCAACAGAAGGTGTCTTCGCAGGCTGAAGCCTTGGAAATCGCGATGAAGTTGGAAGCTTCACCAATGGCATAAACTAGCACTGGCATGTCGCAGATTCATAACCAGTTAGCTACCCTAACATTACAGTTACAGGATATCAAACAGGGAAAGCAAGAAAGACGGGAAGTCTGGTGTATAGGATGTAAGGGAGAAGGACACACTAAGGATAATTGTCCTTTATTCCAAGACTTCCTTAACATGGGAGGACCAAACCCATTGAATCCGCACCAAGGTCCATGGTGTGAGATTTGCAGAACCAGAGGACATCGGCCAGAAGACTGTCACATGATACAAAAATACGTAAGAACTCCTAAAAAATTATATTGTAATTTCTGTGAGTCAGTAGGGCATGACGAGTCCAATTGCCTTGCATATGAGCTCATGCTAGAAAGAAAGAAAGACATTGAGCATATGTATGGAGGAATGTACATATTCCAAGAAAAGACTCCGCAGAAACAGAATAATGCCCAACCTGATCAGGGAGGATACAGAGGCTGCATAGGATACCGCGGGAGAGGAAGAAATAACGGTTCAGCGCAGGGACGGGGCCGAGGTCAAGTAATTTGTTACAACTATGGCCAAGCAGGTCATGTATGTAGAGACTGTACCAACCCATGCACTACATGCAGCTATTGTAGCTCCTTCGATCATGTTATCAAAGACTGCCCAGTGTTGGAAGTAGAAATGCGGAAAAGAAAATGACCGGAAGCACCAGCCCCAAATATCTAGTTGATTGCAGCAGAAAGGAGACCTGCAGATCCAAGTATCAACGTGGTGACGCGAAGTGGTGCTACGACTGGGAGGGATATAGGAGTAGAAGCTTTGACGTCTGGGGGTTTTGATACCAAGCAGACTCCTTTTGAGATAATATGGATAAGGAAAGTTGCTGGGAAACCACCTGCTTTTGACCTGAAGAAAAATAAAGAAACCTTTGAAGAAGCACGAGATCTCTTTAAAGAGTCAGCACCTAGATCATCGAGAATCCCATTGCGCAGCAAAGTACCCCATGTAGAAGATATGCCCGCTGCGTACGACAGAACGAGCACCGTAGTAGAGACATGCACCTCTGTTGTGCAATTCCTCAGGAGTTGTATGAAGTTACTAAAGAGTCCAAATGCTATAGCGGAATTGCAGAAGTTGGTAGACTAGTATGAACCGCGCAGCGAAACTGAAACTACTGATAGCGCATTTCATCATATCAAGAAACACAAGCGAATAGGGAGAGAAATGAGACTCGTGCACAAATAGGAGATTATGAAATGGATGAGATCATCCTTGATCTGGGATCAAAAGTAAATGTCTTAACCAAACAGACATGGAAGCAGATGGGGAGACCAAAGCTGTTATGGTCACCTATCTAGTTGAGAATGGCCAATTCGGAGAAGGTCATATCATTTGTACGGTTATCCAACGTGATTGTTGACATTGATGGAGTGCAGAGTCACGCAGATTTTGAGGTTATTGAGATTGTGGACGATAGTCATCCTTTCCCTGCATTGTTAGGAATTGACTGCGCTATCGATAACCTCGCCATCATCAACTTGAAAACAAAGAAGATGATCTTTGAAGGGAAGCACCTCAGGGTCATCGCACCATTGGACCCTACGGATGGAGACAGATACAACGAGCCGATTCAGTAGGAATCCAGGACTCGGGATTTGGACCGACTATATAAATGACCGCGAACCAGGAGGATTATATCAATCCAATTGCGTATGGTACACTCAGCTGGAGATGTGACAGCTCTTGCATTTCAGACTCTGATGCAGGATTGGAGAATTGGCAAAGCCTCATGCACGAAGTATCAACAAGGAGATGCATGCAGGTAACAAAGTCACTGCGCTGGATTGGAAAGGAGGTAAGCCCAATCCCTGCCTATGATGGTTTTGCTAATGTTTATTCATTTATTAAAGAATATACTGCAGCAATTGTAGAAGAACATCGCTTACAAGCATTAGACATAGTGTTTCGCGAGACACCTTCCAGATGGTGGGCTGCGCATAAGCAAACATTGACCATGTAGGATCAATACAGAATTAAAATGCAGATCAGGTTTGTTGATAAGGTTACCCTACCTTTTGAGAAATATAATGGACAGATAGATCCAAGACAACATATTGAGGTATGTTCATAAGCATGGGGGGAGAGACCAAAGACAGAATGAGTGCATTTGTTTGTGCACACGTTGGAGGACGACATTCCCAAGAAATGGTACTTAGATCTGGAGTTGTGCAGGGAAGCCACAAATTGGGCCATGCTCACTGCGAGCTTCTAGAAGGACTTCAGTTTTGAAGATGAGAACCCGACTATACATGATGCTTTGCAAATAATTAAGGAGCGCATATTCATAAAACATTTTCCCCATAGAAATATGACTTTAGAGGAATTCTTCGGAACAGACAGCATACTTGCGAACTTACAAACAGAATGGAAGGAATAGGTAGAGCATCCTATGGAATGTTACAACCTAGCTGAAAAGGTTGAAGGAAAAGAAGACAGTGATGAGGAGGACCCGCGCAACATTAAGATACCTGAGTCAAAGGGTGCGCGCGATGTAGAGGGACCTCCATTGGAAATCCTAGACATGAGTGGACCTGTAAAAACAAAGAAAGTGAACATTGGCACCAGTTAATAGCCAAATTTTGCAGCTATTGGAGACTACTGGGATGATCAAACTGTTGCGGAGATCGCAGACACATTACATGAATATCAGGAGCTATTTTCGACTAAGTTTATAGAAATGAAGGGCATTTTGGGAGACCTAGGGGTTATGAAAATAGCTCTTAATCCAGGCGCGAAGCCTGTTAAGCAAAGACCACATCACTTGAACCCGCAATACAAAGAAAGAGTAAGAGCAGAGCTGGATAAGATGCTCGATGCAGGTATCATTGAGTCAGTCGAAGAGTCTGAGTGGATAAGCCCCATGTTTGTCCAAGATAAGAAAACAAAAGGTGAGATCAGGATTTGTGTGGATCTCAGAAAGTTGAACGATGCTTCCATGCACGACCCATTTCCTACTCCTTTTACAGATGAGGTGCTTGATAATGTTGGAGGAAATGAAGCCTATTCCTTTACTGATGGTTTCTTGGGGTATCATCAAATAAGAATTGATCCTGCGGATAGGCACAAGACTACTTTTGCTACAGAATGGGGGTTGTTCCAATACACAGTAATGCCATTTGGTCTGAAGAACGCACCCGCCATCTTTTCCAGAGTTGTCGTCGCATCCTTCAAAGATTTAACGCATAAATTTTTAGAATCTTATTTTGACGAATGGACTGTGTTCGGGTTGCTGAAGAACTATTGCGCAAACCTGAGAATGATGCTAGAAAAGTGTAGACATCATCAGATTTCCTTGAATTAAAAAAATGCAGTTTTATGTGTCCCCTATGGGATCCTGCTGGGACACATCGTCTGCAAACAGAGCTTGATGGTTGATCCTGCGAAGATCGTCGTCATTATAAACTTGCCAACGCCAAATACAGTCAAGCAGTTGTGCACTACATTAGGACATACTGGGTATTACAGGAAGTTTATAAAGGGTTATGCACAGATAACCACAGCAATGGAGAAGCTGTTGAAGAAAGGTGCGCCATTCATTTGGAATGCAGAGTGTGAGAAGGGTTTTGACACCTTGAAAGAAAAAATGGTCACTGCGCCGATCCTAGTGTTTCCAGACTAGGAGAAGCCATTTCATGTACATGTAGATGCGTCATGTGTAGCATTGGGAATTGTTCTAGCACAACCAGGAGAGGGAGATATTGATCATCCCATTGCATTTTCCAACAGAAAGTTATCATCCGCTAAGAAGAATTATACCACTACGGAGAGAGAAGGCCTCGCTATGGTCTATGCACTACAGAATTCCAGACACTACTTGCTTGGTGCGCACTTCCTTATGTTCACTGACCATTCTGCTTTAAAATACCTGGTCAATAAGCCAGTGTTAGGGGGGCGAATCTGCAGATAGTTGTTCCTCTTCCAGGAGTACAACTTTCAGATAGTAGTTAAACCTGGCAGGTTGAACTTGGGACCTGACCATCTGTCGAGAATTGAGTCAGGAGAAGAGCCCACCATCCTTGAAGACAATATTCCTAATGCGCAGTTGTTTGCTATACAGGTTGTCGATGATTATTATAAGGACATCATTGACTTTTTAACCACAAGATTGGCACCGATAGAGTTCCCTACACAGCAAAAGAAGCAGTTGGTAGTGCGAGCAGCATAATTCACCATAATCGCAGGCTAGTTATACAAAGTGGGACCAAATGAATTACTGCGCAGATGTGTATTAGAGCAAGAAAAGCCGTTCATATTGGCTAATGCACACTCAGGAACAGCAGGAGGTCACTATGCAGAAAGGGCCATTGTGCAGAAGATATTGCGTGCAGGGCTATGGTGGCCTACAATTCATAAGGACTCAAAGGAACATTGCCAGAACTACGATGTTTGTGAAAGGACAGGAAATTCGTCGCGAAGAGATGAGATGCCATTGAATCCACAATTGACCTTACAGGCATTTGAAAAATGGGCAATTGATTTTGTGACACCTATAAACCCACCGGGAAAGAGAACTGGTGCGAGGTAAATTATTACTGCAACTGATTACCTCACCAGATGGGCAGAAGCGAAGCCAGTGAAGGACTGTAGCGCAGGTACTGCTGCGCAGTTCATTTTTGAAGACATCCTTACAAGTTTTGGATGCCCTAATATTCTCATGAGTGACCAGGGCACTCACATTTTGAACATGACCATTGAGGCATTGAAAGAAGAGTTCCACATCCATCATTAATGCAGTATACCATATCATCCTCAGGCGAATGGAACTGTTGAAACATTCAATAAAGTACTGGAGAATGCACTAACTAAGGTATGCAATGTGAATCGGGATGACTGGGACCTATGCATTCCCGCAGTGTTATGGGCATACAAGACCACATGCAAGAAGTTGACTTGCCATACATCGTTTAGGCTGGCCTGTGGGCAGGAAGCCATAATGCCAATGGAGTACATTGTTCCCAGTTTGAGAATAGCAACGTTTACAAGTATGGCAGATCGCGACGCGCTGGAAGAAAGACTCTTACACTTGGTTGGTCTGGAGGAGGATCGCTTCATTGCAGGCTTTCACCAACAAGTGCGGAAGGAAAGGGAAAAAGCATGGCATGATCGCCACATCAAGAACAAGTCTTTTCAGGTAGGAGATCTAGTCCTCCTGTATGATAACAAGTTTATGAAATTTACTGGAAAGTTTAAAATGCATTGGCTTGGCCCATACACTATTGTACATGTTACTAATGGTCACACAGCTGAGTTAGCCACATTAGCAGGAGATGACTTGGCCGTCTTAGTTAATGGCAGCAGATTAAAACCCTATTGGGATAGTCCTGCTTCACAGAACCTGTGATGATCAGAAAGAAGAAATTTCTAAGTGCCAAGTACAGTTGAAATAGGGCACAAGAAAGCTGAAGAAATTTGTACATGATGTATATTAAGGAAGATATATATACCGCACAGCACTGTTAGAATGTGCTGCTGCAAAAAAAAAAAGGGAACTGCGCAGTTGCGAACTCCACAGGGCAATTGCGAAGACCAAGTTAAATGAGAAAAAGACTTAGTTCAGAAGCAAGAAATTAGGCACCGCGAAGATACTGCACAGGGGTAACAATGACCTGATGGGCAGTTCGATGCAACACTCAGAAAAATAGCCGTTACAATGTCGGTGAAGAATATAGCCGTTGCTAGCGACCGCTTGGGCATTTAACATATAGATAGTCATTCTGAACAAGGTTATGAAGGAAAGGACCGAATGATCCATTGGATTTAGCCAATGGATACCACAATTAATGCTTATCTAGTCGTTGAGGGGCGTGGAGGAGGGTCAGTTGCACCTATAAGTAATGCCACATTCAAACTCGCAGGCGTTACCAAGCACTTAGAATTTTCTGGCAAGCAATATTGTGTGAGTATTTTCAGCAAGCTATCTGAAACCCTGTGAAGTGTAGCTAGTGAATGTCTGAGTGGTCTTCCATAGAAGAAGAGTTCACCATCCAAGAGGCTGTGAAGGTATTTCACTATGGAGGGATTGAAGGGTTAATGAGAACCCCATCCAAGAAGGGCGTCTTAGAACCAGGTCAGGCATCCAGATGATCACCAAGACACGGTCCAACGATGCAAGATAAAGGTAAAACTCCAGTAGTGTTAACACCTAAAAAGTGCTCACTAGCTCATTCCCTTACTCACATGACCCATTTGTCCACTTTTCCACCATCTGAGCCTCTGAAACCAACAAAAGGTCACCAAAAGACCTTAGTACACCCCTTTTTCCATTAAAAAAGATTATTTTTCCAAGAAAATCATAAAAAACCCTCAAAAAGGGTCCAAATTCCCAAAAATATTAAAAAGGGAATTAAAATATTATTTTTATTCAAAAAAGGAAAAAGGAGGGAAAATTACCTAAACTATGTTGGTCAATACCATTGGTTTCCACAAAACCACAAATGGTATTCCTCACCACCAAAACCTATAAAAAGGTGGTAGAGGCTCCTCATTTCACATCCTTCCATTATCTCATCCTTATGCTGCTGAAATCTCCCCTGAGCACTTTTAGCCATTGAAGCAACCTTGGAGAAAGAGACCTATTGGAGTTTGGAGCTACTCATCTTGGGAGTTGCTCAACATCAACCTTCACCATTGAAGGTAATATCGCAAGCACTTGCTTGCCCCCCACTTTTCAATACAAAAAATTATTTCTTATGTTTCTTGTTCTTGATTTTGAAATATTTAAATTATTTGCTTAGATTCTTGTTTAGATCCATGAAAAGTATTGTTTATTTAGTTTATTGTTTTTATTTCTATTGAAACTGCTGCTACTAGTTAGCAGGTGCCCATAGCACTAAGCTTGGTTGCAAAACCGAGCCAACAAGTAGCACCAAGGACGAAGATACCCAAGATGGCTTCGACAGTGCAGAAGCCACCAGTAGTGGATAAGGAGATAACTTTGACATTGACCCCAGACTATATTTCACCGTGTGCACTGGACGCACCGGTTTTCAAGTTGATGAAGAATGCCAAATACGACATCCCGCTATCACCAATCTCAAAACATGTCGAGGTCGATAAAAACTTGCTGGGTAAAATCCCAGAATGTAGATGAGAGGATTATGATCTACTTTCAATGTAGAAGGAGGATCCCAATGAACCGAGGTTCCCACAGTTCCAACCTGACCAGTACATGTGTTGGAAGAAGGACGCAAAGGGAGAGCTTAACCTGGTAGCCCAAAGTTGGTTATCTGAAGTAGTCCAGTCCGGGCTGCTCAATCTGCTCAGACTTCCACATTTTGATAGGTCACCAGAGCTAAATGTGGTGGTGCGAACACTAATTGCACGCATTCACCAGGGTTATTTGTGGCTCGACCGCAATTTCGACCTAACTATTGACATCATCCACCACATTAGTGGGTTGAGTAAAAGGGGTAAAGATCCCAAGCAATTTTTTCAAGGGAAGAGAAAAGACAAAGAAGCTGTGGAAAAGATGAAGAAAACTCAAACGGACGTCAAAGGAAAGAGGGGATTTCAGACGGACGACATCGATGACAAAGCAACGAAGTTCATCACACAGCTATTAGCAGGCAAGATGTTAAGGAAATGCAGGCCTATGGAGGTCAGTGCGGGCGCAGTACTTCTTGGCGCCGCGGCCGCGGAAGGAGAACAATTTAACTGGTCTCAATATCTACTCAATGAGTTCATGGAAGAACTAAATGACACACAACTCAATGGATGAAACTTCCATTATACTTGGCTCATAGTGTTGATCGCCTTTGCGACTGGAAGGAGCCGAAGGATTACGTTGGTGTAATCACTGATACCAATGATTGCAGAGGACCCTGGTATGCGAGACCTCTGGGAAAATCTGAACCCAGAGAGACAGCATGCGACAGCTGAGGTTTTCTACCAATATTACAGCCAACTGCATGATGCATTCATATCCACGCCCTGGATAACAAAGCAGGTAACAAGTAGGTATATTTGCATTGTTAATTTTTATGTTGACATGCGTAGTATTCAGATTTCAACCAAAGCACAGAAGAGGAAGGTGGAATGGTTCGCAGGAAACTACCATATGTATGAAGATGGTATTGACACTATCATGAAGGAATGTCCTTTCGCGTTTCGAGTGGAAATAGTGGATGTCGAAAGCGATTCCGCTGAGGACGAACCCATTCCATGTCCTATCATTGAAGACAAGGAAACAGGAAAAAGGAAAGAAGCTGAGAGCTCGGGACAGAAAAAGGGGCTGAGAAAGAAGCAAAAGGATGATAAGAGCCAGTCAGACGCAGTCCTCAATGAGGAGGATTATGAAACAATTTCCGTGAAGGTCACTGAGTCGATGGAAGATCTTCTCATTGAGAAGGAGAAAAAGGATAAAGTCATTTAGGATGGCCTGCAGAAGAATATGACCGTGCTGCAGGGGATTACAGAGAAAATACAAGAAGTCCATAAAATATTCCCCCTGCCACGGGACTCAGAGTCCGAAGGGAAGTCGGGAGGAACTTCGTAATAGAGAACACCGCAGTTAACCATGACCGTCCCTGTGAAGTCCCGTATCATCCATCTGGATCCTATAACAGTATGCTTGCCAATGCTAGAGCAACTAATGTTAGACATGAAGGATGTCAAGCGTGTGGATCTTGACTTGGAAAAAATACCACTGCCGGGCCTACACTATTTACATCTGCAGTGTGTAGAAGAAATGCATGAGAGAACCACTAACGCACTGAAGGGGTAGGCTGAGCTGCAAGTAGCTAATCGAAAGTTGGAGGAAGCTAGCTCGCGGAGAGCTATGGAACTGTAGGATGAGTTCGATCATCGCCAGAGGCTGGAATTTATGATCACTGCAGTTGCAGATAATATTGATGAATTCAAAGTACAGGTAGATCCTGTAGACACAGTCGTTAAGATTGGCGAGCTGGTTACCATTCTTAAGACAGAGATGCAGGATATGGAGATTGTACATGAGGCTAACATCGCTTCCTTGAAGGAGAATATAAACCCACAGACCCCACCAAATGAGCAGCAGCTAAGAGCATAAACAATGAAGGCTGCAGCAGAGACTATTGTTGTCGAAGTGGCTAAGTGCCACAGTCTATTAGATGATGCGTTGAAGGCATTCACAGCCCTCGAAGAAGACCCAGGATTGCTACAAGTGAAAAATGTTGTCAAAGATAAGAAAGCAGCACTAGAACAGTTGGATACAGAAGTGAAAGCCCTTCTTCCAAGAGAAAGGTTCACGAAGTACTGAGAAATCAATGTGCTTAAGAAGGAAGTGTAGGCCTTATGGGAAAAAGAGACCGAACTGGGAGACAGGTCGCAGCCCTTACTGGAAGATGCCAGCATGATCTCGCATGAGATCAAGGAGAAGTTAAAGGAGTTGCACGAGAATCATGAACAGGTTGAAGGATAGATAGGTGATGGGATCACACCTGAGATGTTGGACATAGTCAACCAATTCGAGTAAGACACGAAGTAAGTAGTCCAGAAGTTGATTGCGACATACAATGAGTTTGTTGCGAAGCTAGCTCCATAGGAGGCGGAACAGCTCGGGGAAGCCGAAGTTGCAGGTGGATCCTAACACTCACATGTGGCTCGGGGATGAGCCACATGTGAGTGTTAGGGGCCTGTTGGGCCTGGCCCAACTGGGGAAATTTTGAGCAAGAAGGAGTTTTGAAACTGCGGAGCTGAGTGTAGTTCAGTTGAAACATTTTTGTATAAGTTTTTGGGATGCTGGGAAGTTGCACGCAGCGCAGCGTCGGAAGAGCTGTGAAGTACAGTGCTGCAAGGAGATAGTGCTGCGAAGTGTCCAGTCTATAGAGATCCAGCAAGGCAGAGTGTTGGACGGAATATGGCAGGTGTTCCGGTTAGACTGTCGGCAGTCTATTTTTGGTAAAGATGCTCCGGGAGTGCCAACTGACGGGTAGGAGCAAATCGAGAAGAAAGCGACTGGTCACACACGCGAAAGATACCACTACCTGAACTAGTCGCACGAGACCGTTAGAGGAAGAACAACTTGGTGAAAGCGACCTGTTGGCATGCGCGCAACAGGAAGGCCGATAGCAACATGAAGCATACGTGGAAGACCACCACGATGGAATATTCACTACCAGGAGCCAGCAGTCCGGTTTTGGGGAAACTGTGATAGTTTTGTAAACCTAAGGGTTTTTAAAGCAGATTGTAAAGACATGACCTACGGGCATGATCTATAAATAAGGCATTTTTGTATGGGAAAGGGTTACTCTTAATTTTGGTTAAGCTTTGAATATTGTTGCATCTTTTAAGCTTAGTGCTATTTTAAAGACTCTGCAAGCTGAGTGCGCAGAGATCTAGTTGAGAGAGAAGAGAGTCTATAGCTGAGTGCGCAGACAAAAAACTGTTGTACCCTTCCCAAAGACTAATATAACAACAGTTCTTGTGGACATAGCCTCCATCCGGGGGGTGAACCACGTTAAATACTGTGTAGTGTGATTGTTGTGTTTATGCATTTGCTTATTTGCTTACAGTGGATGTTTGGATTCTCATTTATCAGCTGTCATATTAATGCTTTTATATGTATTCACCATAGAAGAGAAATGGGAATGATATGTTAAGTATTGTGTGAATGGATGAATGATGAATGCTTAGTATTCTTAGTTTGCAGAAGTATTAGTTTATTGAATAATCACATATGTATGAAGGGATCAGATCGTATAACCTTTTGATGCGCAACACTGGCTGTGCGCAGTATGGTATTTTTCGTCTGCTTGCAATTGTGATAAGCTACTTAATCTAAGGCAATAGATGAATGGATAAGCGTCGAAGTAAATTCCTTAACCTCGGTTAAATTCAGACGAGGAAGCGCATAAGTTAGTTGCATTGTCCTATAGTTTACATCCCGACGTACCGCACAGTCCTCGAACGCGCTGGTCGCGCAAGTAATCTGATCATAGAGCCGCGAACCGCAACGTAGTCTATCGTTGTGCAGCCCTCAGTTCGTAGTGCAAGTCCGATAGTGCGCTGCGTAGTAAGCATGTCCGAACAACTCATCACACCACTATGGAAACCCGATTCCGCAATGCACCCATTATATACACCTCGAGTGAGACCTCGGCTTGTTAGCAGGCTGTTGCCGAAAGGGCCGATGAGAAGGGGTTTTGTTGGTTAAGTGAAACCGTGAAGAACCTGTGTCTACATTAGAAAACCTCTAGATCAATTTGTAAGCCAACAGGAAATTTTCAAAAAAAAACTTGTATGGATCATATAGGACATAGTGAACTATCGACTATGTTATGAATTTCAGGTCCTGATTCATTACAGGTGCATAATTATACCCCGTGGAAGTTACGGTTTTAAAGATCCAAATTGAGTGATGCATCGAAAAGGAGATAGACCAAAGTATTTTTTATACAAATTTTAGGTCCTGATTCATTACAATTTAGAGTTATACCTTTTGGAATTTAGAGTTTTTGACTAGTCCAAAAACTAATCTCAAACAAGTATTCTAGATAAAAATGTTATATATGGCACTTGAGAGATTCAAATTGAGAGAGACCTATTATAATAGAAAGAATATTGACCATAATATTTGTGGTATCAATTTCAGAATTAGATATAGAAAATTGGACACATGGCATGCCATACACTTTCGCTATTCTGAAAGGAACAAAAATAACAAGGTTTGGGAAAGTTACCGTAACTTTTTCTTGGAACATAAAAGTTATGTAAAACATATGGAATTGCAAAGAATACATATCATGATACTAGAGAACAAAATTTCATAATCAAAGGGGCCACAATTGCATAGTTACATCAATTGGAAGGTCTACTTGAAAGAAAATCTCCAAAGTAGGGTTTTTTTTATTCGAACGAGTAGGAGTTTTTATCTTAAAAGAGGAGGGATTAATCCCTCAATTACACACTACAAAAATGATCGGCCCTAGGCCTATGAAGCCTAATTCTATTCATTCCTCAATATATTAATACTACAAAGTTTTTAGACCCTAACCATATCTAGAACCCATATACTAAAAGCTATAATATCTAACATACTGCTATCACAAAAATTGACACTGAAAACACATAATTTGACATCAAGGATTGCCCCAGTGGACCTGGATTTCATTCTGCAACTCTAGAGGGTGGGAGGAGGATCCTTTAGCCACTTCTTTTTTCCAGCTTCTACTGCAGGGTGACCAAGGCCACTTCCATATTTAATACACATGCCTCCAGTGCTTCATTCCTTAACTGTTAAAGATCCAACTCCACTCCCGTTATTTCCAATTGATAGTTTGTGTCACCTCTTTACACCAAAAAGATTTGGTCCTCAATTTCTTTCAATTGATCCACCCACCTTTAAAATGCATGCATATCATGTCTGATATTGTTGACCTTCCTTTTCAAATGTCGTTGACTATCCTTAACTCGCCAAAGGCCATGGGAAACACATCATTCCTCGTCCTCACTCCACCCGTCGCTTGCCATTTTCCATTCCTATGTTCTAAAAATTGGGCTCCCCTTCTCTTCTTTCCTTTCCTCCAACGAATGGACACTACCTCAACTAGAATCATTGGACACCTCCCTTGTCACTCGAGATACTTCACACCACTAGCACGTTCTACCACAATTATTTTGGACCCAACATTTTCTCCCTCAAATAAGCTTTGGATCCCTCTCCCCACTTTTCATTATGATGACCTCATGAGCTTCAAGAGAGTGAGATATTAATTCCTACAGCTGCAAAGGATGAATCCTTTCTGGGCTCCCTATCATCCCATGATGCTATGAGGATATGGCCTGAATGACCTCCACCTATCATTTAACTCACACATGATGATCCATGTGGTGGCTCTCCCAATCCCACCTGTTCTCCATAATTGTCACATCATGACATCATCTTGACACCCTATTTTCCCCTCGTACATGCTTTTCATTGCATCCAATGATTATTCCATTTCCGCCATTCCTACACCCTCCTAATGTGACCTAGGGCTATCCTTTCAACTCCCACCTTCATTTTTTTTTCCCACTCCACCTCTTGCTTATTAGGTATACATTCTTGTTGTTCATTTCCATTGAAAGGATGAAGAATTCCTTCGAATAATGTCGAGGCCATGTTGGACAGTTGATCTACTTCCCTATTGTTCTCCTGGAAGGAAATTCATAGATATTTTTCAAAAACACCCTTATTCTATGATAGAGTCTATCCAAATCTAAATCTTCCAGAGGGGTTTTGGAAATGAATTCTTTGATAAGAATCCTAGAGTCTCTAATAATGATGGCCTCATATATACTTTCCTTGACCAAAATTTTAACTCCTTGATATAACACAAGAGCCTCCTCCATATTATTGGTGGACCATCCAAGGCCCCAAGATAATTTTTCCTTCATACTTCCTCTAAGATCATATAATATCCCCCCTACGATTGTCACCCCTCTCCAAATTAGGGTTTTAAAAGGTATGTTATTTTGAAAATTACATAACTTTTGATTGGAGGATCTTATTTAGGTGGTTCAAAAGCCATTGGAAAGAGGAACCACAAGGTAATATGCTGGAAAATTCATATTATCAAATTTTTATTCTATTTTCATGATTTCGAGGTTGTAAGTTGAGGATTTTGTTTGGACCTCAATTAAGAAAGGAAATACCTACATTTAGTGGAGATGAAGATAAATATGAAATAAAGTCCATCCAAAATGGTTGAGAGGGATATAAGAAAAATATTTGATTCTTATTATTGCAGGTTGTTATCTTAGGGGTGAAGCTCAGGAGTGGTGGATGAGTATTGATGAAAGTAATGGATGGAATGAATTTGAAGAACTCTTCTAAAAAAAATGGAACAAGGACTGAAAAATGGAAAAGATTAATAAAATTCAAGATGAATTGAAACAAGCTAATAATGAATTTAAGTAGAAAGGTGAGGAAATATGCATATTCAGAAATAATAATAAAAATCTATTGAATTAGGCCAAGAGATTGAAAGAGGAAAATAAGCATGGTCAAAATCAAGAAAAAAACAAGGATCTCGGATGAAAAAAAATACCAAATGGATTAAAGAGGAAATTTGCAAGAAGGTTGAATAATCTCTAAATATAGATGAAAAGAAGAAATGGAATCTAGAATTGAAGAAGACATCGGAAATTAATGAATAGCATCACATTGCAGCTTCAAAAAGAGAAGAAAAACAAGATTCTAGAAGGACACTAGAAAATACTTCAAGAATTTGAGCTTCAACTTCAAGATGTACATGTCAAATATGAGGTTATTATCTCAAAGGAAGGAGTGATCAAAGGCCAAGCACAAAGGATAGAGAACGACATTATATCTAAAAAGAAGGATGATGATATGGGTGTGCAAAAGGAAAATAAACCATCAAATGTGAAACCATATTGAAATCCTCATTACCAAGAAATACAAGAAGATATACAACAACACTATCAAGGAAGAAGATAGAATACTCAACAATATTCAAGGAATAGGGCATTACCATGTTGACTTTTGTACCCAACCATTGATTTCTCCCAAGAGTTGGTTGGGGAAGTTATTGCCTTGGGAATGGGAAGGTATGGCTGTCCAAAATCGGGTATGGGCAAGCCACCCTTCATGGAAAAACGTGTTGGTCTCCTTGGGCAAGAAGTGAGCCACGAAATTTCTCCCAAAAAAGAAAAAAAGCCATTATTCACCGGGGCCTTGCTCTCTCACGCAGCTCTAGCTGCCTGGGCGTTTTCCTCCCTCGTTTTTCTATGCTTCCCTTAATCTTTTAGCTGGGAAGGGGCGTTTTTGTGTTGGTCACTAGTGGGGGAAGAGAGCAGAACGTTTTGGGTCTTCCTAGAGGTCCTTTAGGCCATTGGAAAGGATCCTAACCAGTGGAGAGAAATCGTTTTGCTCCCTGGGGTTGAAATCGAAATTCCACAGTTCGCTCGAGTGAATCCATGAGTTGGGAGAGCCAATGTAGACCATGTTTTGTGAACACCGTTGTTGTAAATGTGTAACCCTTTCAATGTTTCTTTTTGGCCGAGATGGAATGGTAAATGGGATGTGTGTGAACTGGAATGTTCCCTTTCCTTGTGAGAATCATGCCCAGCTCGGGGGTGGCCTTCGGACGGACTCAGTATAAGCTGTCGAAGAGCCTACGGTTGGGTGGAACGTTGCAGGGACATAGCTAGTTGCTTGGGGACGATTGCAATAAAGATGAGTATTTCTACCTATGTATTTACTTCTGCTGTATTTGCTTAGGTGTGTACATCTGCATGCCTGTCTTTCTATATATGTGGTTGTTTTTATTTAGTAGGTATCGGGGCCAATTGCCCAGTTTTAGCATCACGATCCTCTCCATTGCACTGGCATGATGGGTGGGGACGTTACATTTGGTATCAAAGCTGCTGGTTGTAGCATTGGGCCTCTATGGGCCAAATCCAATAACAGTCATCTCTGACAGAAAGAAAGATTTCAATTTTCCTAAGTGTTTGAAAAATTTGCTTAGAGTCTGTTTGAAAAAGTTTTTGTTTAAAGACTGTTTTGGAAAGAATTCCCGAATGTCTTCCGCAACTGCGGAAGCATTCGGCGAATCTTTCCGAAATTTCGGAAGCATTCCACGAGTTTTTCCGAAATTGCGAAGGGAAGTTTTCGGAAGGAATTCTCTTCTGAAATTTGCGGAAGGAATTCTCTTCCGAAATTTGCGGAAGGAATTCTCTTCCGAAATTGCGGAAGGATTCCACGAGTTGTCCCGCAACGCAGAAAAATTCGGCGAATTCCTCCGAAAAAGACGGAAAATTTTTCTAAGTGTTTTCAAAATTTTTGTTTAAGGTTTGTTTCGGAAAGAATTCGAGAAAGTCTTCCGAAACTGCGGAAGTATTCCGCGAACGGCTCCGAAATTGCGGAAGGATACAGTGAGTTGTCCCGCAACGCGGAAAAATTCGGTGAAATGCTCCGAAAAGCAGAAAAATTTCTAAGTGCCCGGCGTCGAAAGGAAATTTCGGAAGGAAATCTCTTCCGAAATCGCGGAAGACTTGGGCGAATCATTCCGCAATTGCGGAAGACTTCGCCGAATCGTTCCGCAACTGCAGAAGATTTCGGCGAATCGTTCTGCAATTGCGGAAGACTTCACCGAGTCGTTCCGCAACTGCGGAAGCATTCCGCCAATCGGTCCGCAACTGCGGGAGGATACAGCCAACCGGCCCGAAATTTGCGGAAGGCTATAGCCAACCGGGAGCATTCAGTGAACCGCCCCACAGTGGCGGCAGGCGAAAAAAAACTCATTTTTTGGATAGGGGGAGCATCGGGGCTCGGAATGGAATGATTCCCGTGGGGCTCGGAGGCCATTGACAAGGGCCATGAAAGAACCAGTGAAGACCCCTAGCCCATTACACTCCGATTTAACAGAATTTGGGTTATAGTGACTTTTGAAGGACGGAGTCCCGAGGCTTGACGGAAGGTCGGTTTGAGCTGAAATTGATCAGGCGCAGTCATGAAGCAGGCACGATGTTAAGTTCAGAATCTTGGAGCCAAACTCCAAAGGATGTGGAGTCGGGGTGATCAAGAAGGCCAAAAAGCACTGTTCCGGGCCACTTTTTCGGGATTTTGAAAAGCTGGTGGACAGTAAAAGTGACCCTAGATGTGGGAATCAAAAATTTTACTGAACTAGACATTTCATATTCTCATTAAGATGGACAGTTTCCGTTAGACGAAGATTTCCCGGAAATGCACCGTTTGGGAGATAGCCATTTTTGGCCCAAAATTTGGAATTTTGGAAAAATGTGAAAAGTGAGAAGTAGTAAAACCCAGAAATTCATAGAAGATGAATGGTGCATCGGAATGAAAATCCGTGAATTGCTGAGTGTTCCTTGTTATATGGAATAACTTCGCCCGGTAGATAAGTTTTTGTGATTCCTCATAGATTTTCTTCCACAAGTGGCTAAAGTTGGCATTCTGGACCAAAATGCAACTGTGTAAAATGTGCAGAACTGGAGTGAAAGTTATCATTTTTGAAGAGATGCAGTTTCCGCACCTGATGTCGGAATGGAGCATGAAGACAGGCATTGGAAAGCTTGTCCAGCAGGGAACAATGATACATGAACAGAGTTTGAGTGAGGTCTACATACATCATAGATATTTAGTGCAGAAGAGTGCCCGCGGCTGTTTTGACAAACAAATTTTGTTGTCAATATGGGCAATTTCTACAATAGCATGATATGGAAGAGGAATTCCATGTTACGAGGAGGGATCGAAAAGGGAAGAATTCTTTAAACCCCTGTTTGTTATCATACTTACAATTATGAAATCGTCATATGGCATAAAAATGTTAAAAATGTAAGAGATTACATAGATGTATATGCACTAGATGGCGTCTTAACAAACATTGCATAGTACATATGGAAATGCTTGTGCCTAAATGGGATATTGCATATTGGTAGAATAATGAAGTCTGCATATGCAATGAACCACTAATGGAGGATATTGTGATTGATGATCACTATTGATGTTGGTATTGGTTGTAGGACCAAAGATAACAAAGAGCATGGCTAAATGTGCTAAGGATGTTGTTGCATGAAGCCAACGACCTTATGCAGAAAGGATGGTGCAACAAATCTATGATCAAAAGTTGGCAAAAGGACCGAGCAGCCTTGGTAAGAGGCCAACTGATCGGGTAACATCATGCGATGTTAATGGTAACCATGAAGGTAATGATTATCAATGCCAAATTGCATGAATGTTGAAGAGGATTCGGTAAGATCTCTTCAACTATGTTTGAGCTATGTTGAGATAGTTTGCATGTGATATTGAATACCGATTGGGACTGTTAACCTACCAAGCTTGGTGAGGTGTGGGTAAGTGAAGGAAATGATCCTTACACCCTATGACTGTTTAGAAGTCTCAATGCATTCATATGAATTTATATCATGTCATGTGTATGTTGGTTATGTACTTAATAACCAAAGCAAGTGAGGACTGGTGGTCCTGATTATGATAATGCAAGTTATATGAGGTAGTCATGTTTCGATAATAATATGCTTGAATGCATAGTACTCATGAAACAATGCAAGGTAGCATTGAGTAGATGTGCATTAAGAGATTTTATAAATCTTGTGATGCATTGTATGAATGCATAGGGATGATACACATGTCATTGCAAAATAAATAATGAATGAAATGATGAATTGATGATAATTCTAAGACCATTTCATGGGTTGTTATGAATGCAGAATAGTGAGTGCATGAAGAGCCAAATCATGATCGATGGGCTGCTAGAATGCTCTGTGGAAGGATAGAGTTGTATGAATGATATGATTGTGAAATAATGAGTATTTACGATTTATTTAAGTTGCATGGATAGTGTGACTATGTCGTGAAATTCTATTGTGATAATGATGCATATATAGAAACGTATATACATTTCATTGCATTTCAAATGTTCAACAGCTGAAGGTGTTTGAATTATTGAGTATTCCAAGATCACTTCAGTGACTGTTATGGAAATGAATGATTATGTGCGTAGATACTCACAACGTGTTTGGCTGATTGAAGTTTCAGTTTCATGTAGAAAAGTCTTGCGTATGGGAATGAGGGTAAGCCCATAGTAAAGACCGGGATCTACCATGTGCAAAAGCCAAAGGTTATGAGAAGACTCTCATGGTTGTAAATTTACGCAAGAAACGAATCTGAAAATTGTCTGGTTTAAGTTTATGAGAATAGTCTCATAATTGCAAATCTAATTTCTGTAGGAAAACAGAATTTCAAATTTCAGATTTGAGAATTTGCTTATAATTGCTAATGATTGTTTGGCTTATATAGAATTGTGTCAGGAGGACATGCTGTGTGTGGTTGTTCAGGTATGGTAGCAAGGGTGAAACCATAATGGGCAGAGTGATACCACTTACAAGAGCCAAACAATATGAGGAGAGCCTCATTGCTAAGCAAATCGATTTCTGTAGGAGACAGAATTGTAAAATTCATGTTGAATTTAATTATTAATGTTACTGATTGGTTATGAAACAATCATATTTGAAGCTTATTGCTAAACGTTGCTGACTGTTTGGCTATTTGATAAAGTGTGCCAGGATGACACATTGCAGGAAGACCATGTGTGATGGCCTGCAAAATCCAAACTAGATGGGAAGGATCCCATGCTTTGGAAATGGGTTTCGGGTGAAACGCCATTGTAAATATTGATAATGCCTCAGCCAAACTGCATGATGGTAAAGCTATGCCCGGAAGGCGTGTGAGACACATCTGCAAAATGAATGAGTATTCTGTAACCCTAGACAAGAACATTCATGTCTAAATTATTAGGGTTAATTTGCAGAGCATGCTCTATCTTATTTATATCATTGCAAACTGCTTGAGTATGATTAGGGCCTACATGGCGCACATCGGAAAGGGGGTGCACACCTTTTCTGGTGCTGGGTCATGATAGGGTTTTCAATATTGACTACACCCTAAGGGAATGGACGCATTCCTGGTGTTTCAATACTTGGTAGTGAATGATATGGAATGTGGTTAAGAATTGAACAGCAATACTGATGAGCTTGCTTATCCTTCTTGTGTTGTCAGCCTACACAGATGCAGATTGATACTGCACATTAACGGGAAGAATGAAGAAGGGTACGCAAAGAGACTGTATGGAAATTAGCAACCTATCTATGCTCACATGAAATATTACCAGAAGGGATG
The DNA here is from genome assembly GCA_027924585.1 of Larix kaempferi. Classification (NCBI taxonomy): domain Eukaryota; kingdom Viridiplantae; phylum Streptophyta; class Pinopsida; order Pinales; family Pinaceae; genus Larix; species Larix kaempferi. The sequence continues at coordinate 3,003,527 of BSBM01000125.1, read as the reverse complement.
GACAGGCCCGAAGAGCTATGTAATAAGAGAAGGTATCATCCTTGTGTGAGTAGGTGTCATGTTAACCTACAGTCAAGAAGTCACCTATAAAGTTCCTAAAAGGAACCACCGAATTGCACAAAAGAAGGAGTGGCATCCTTGTATAAATGAAGAGCTGATGTGTGTGAAGGGTTACGGTGCAAGAAGGTGTGGTGGCATTGGTAAAGGCATGAAATCTCTATTGGGTCAGCAGTGGGAGGGCGGGCGCCGATGACTGACTGAAAACCCTGAGATGCCTATTGGGTCAGCAGTGGGAGGGCGGGCGCCAATGACTGACTGGAAACCCTGAAATCTCTATTGGGACAGCAGTGGGAGGGCGGGCGCCGATGACTGACTGGAAACCCTGAAATCTCTATTGGGACAGCAGTGGGAGGGCGGGCGCCGATGACTGACTGGAAACCCTGAGATACCTGTGGCTCCTTAGTAGAGCCTTGACCTATGATGGTCGGTGGCGCAGTTTCCTTCCATTGGTCGATGACCCAGATGAATGTGTTGGCTCGGCACTGGAGAGGGCCAACCAAGTATGGGACTGGTTGGGCACCACCAAATGCTTGGTAAATCCAGCCGATGGGGAGGCTTACTGGTTAAGCACTAACTATATCCAAGTCCATAGGCGATCCTAAGGCTTGCAGAAGCGAAGCAGGATCCTGTGGACCAGAGGGGAAACACACAATACAGATAAGTATTCGTTTTCATTTATGTCTTGTTTGAAATAATGAAGATTACAGGTATAAGTCTTCTAACAGCTAAGCTGATACACTATTGTTTCTTTGTTGGAAACCTTGGTCATTGCAGGAAGGCAAGACCCTAAAAGACTATGAATTGCTGGTAAACCCAGAAAGTAAATGAGTGGGCGATATGAATTGTTGGTAAAACCAGAAAGTAAATGAGTGGGTGATATCAATTATTAAGAAATCCAGGGAGTAGCTGGTTGAACACTATAAAGTTCTTGATAAGTCCAGAGAGTGACTAGTTGGGCATTAACCACTTGATATGGTAAAGCAGCGTGTATGCTGGCCTAACACCCCTTAAAACAATTGATAAAACCAGTCAGCGTACTGGCATGGCATTTCCTATTCAAATGGTTGTGGAGTAGCCTGCGTGCTGACCCAACATTCGTTATTGTGTTCACGGGAAATCCAAGGCTCGTAAAGCAAAGAAGGATCCCGTGGAATAAAGTGAAGACATCCAATACAGATAAGTATTCAGTTACCATGCAGCTTCTTGCTCATGAATATACATGTGTATATGATTTGGTTATGATTTCCTAAACCCTTGAACCTATGAAAATGAACTAAACATGTGAATTAATTCAATGTTTGAGTGTAGGTATTGCTGGAAGCAAGGATTATGAAGGCATCCTGGAGATGCATGTGGACACATGACCGTCCTAAAGAGCTCAGTATGAGTGGTAATGAAAGATGGTGCTAGTGGGTACGAGTGGATCCTAGCAGCCAAGGTTCTGTAGGCAATAATGGGAAGGGTGCCCTAGCCGAAAATCCATATGCAGACCTTAGACACTAAGTGTCATAGCCAAGAAAGGAAGGTCAAAGCATTCACTTTGAAGTGAAAGAGACTAGGGAGCATGAGACCACAGCGGTGGTGTAGCTCCATAATAGAACAAGACTAAGAGGGAGAAACCCCTACTCTTCTCTTTCCTTTTGATTGATGCATTTATAAAACAAAAGATTGTTGAGTGCATATCATGGCTGAAAATAGATTGTGTTTAACTGCTTGAGAGGAATTGTGAATGTTGAAATAGTGAATTTCCTGTGAAAGGATGAACATGAATGAGTTCATGTGTATGTTGGGAAAGCATGAAAAGTGTGGAAGTCCCATGAAGAAAGCATGGACATTCCACGTCAATTAGGAAAATAATTGACTAATCTTAATGTTTAAGATATGCTTGTCCTAACAAAGAATTTCCCATGATAAATTTTGCAGGAAAGAAAGTGAAACAATTGGTTGCAGCCGGCACGGAAAGTGTTGCTAGTAAGCAAAGTGTGTTCAGTTGTGCCCATTGACCATGGCAGCAAACCGAGGGCAGCAACCGTAAATTCTCCAAGTTCGTGGACCAGTTGGAAGGAAAAGAAAAAGAAGGAATTGTTTTGGAACGATGTCCTCATGCAAAGCTAGAGGGTCCTAGCCAGCAAGAGCAGTTTGTAAAGACCAAGGACTTAGTCCTGAAAGACCCAAGAAAAGGGTGAACTGCAGGACAAACCTACCACATTTTGTGAATTTTGGATATATGTAAAGTGGGTATCTATTTCCGAAGTGTTGGAACACCGAGGACGGTGTTATTCCAAGGGGAGGGGAATGTAATGTCCCCAGCTTGACCCTATTGCATTAATACTGTGAATGATGTAATATTGTTATGAAATCATGGTGAGGAGCTCAAGGCCAAGGCCCCCGCCATCGATTTAGTGATGCATATGGTTGCGTGCTAGCAATGCCATTGAAAACTCAAATATCATGTAATATGCATTTTAACAAAAATACCCACAACTAGCTATGCAATGCAACAAAGAGATGGGGGCATTATTTCACAAGGAATTGGGAGGGAAAACATTCAAACCCTTGAGCCAATAGAGTCAATCCAAGTGTCAATGAGGGAACCCATCAAACCCTCAACTAACCATGTTGACTTTTGTACCCAACCATTGATTTCTCCCAAGAGTTGGTTGGGGAAGTTATTGCCTTGGGAATGGGAAGGTATGGCTGTCCAAAATCGGGTATGGGCAAGCCACCCTTCATGGAAAAACGTGTTGTTCTCCTTGTGCAAGAAGTGAGCCACGAAATTTCTCCCAAAAAAGAAAAAAAGCCATTATTCACCGGGGCCTTGCTCTCTCACGCAGCTCTAGCTGCCTGGGCGTTTTCCTCCCTTGTTTTTCTATGCTTCCCTTAATCTTTTAGCTGGGAAGGGGCGTTTTTGTGTTCGTCACTAGTGGGGGAAGAGAGCAGAACGTTTTGGGTCTTCCTAGAGGTCCTTTGGGCCATTAGAAAGGATCCTAACCAGTGGAGAGAAATCGTTTTGCTCCCTGGGGTTGAAATCGAAATTCCACAGTTCGCTCGAGTGAATCCATGAGTTGGGAGAGCCAATGTAGACCCTGTTTTGTGAACACCGTTGTTGTAAATGTGTAACCCTTTCAATGTTTCTTTTTGGCCGAGATGGAATGGTAAATGGGATGTGTGTGAACTGGAATGTTCCCTTTCCTTGTGAGAATCATGCCCAGCTCGGGGGTGGCCTTCGGACGGACTCAGTATAAGCTGTCGAAGAGCCTACGGTTGGGTGGAACGTTGCAGGGACATAGCTAGTTGCTTGGGGACGATTGCAATAAAGATGAGTATTTCTACCTATGTATTTACTTCTGTTGTATTTGCTTAGATGTGTACATCTGCATGCCTGTCTTTCTATATATGTGGTTGTTTTTATTTAGTAGGTATCGGGGCCAATTGCCCAGTTTTAGCATCACGATCCTCTCCATTGCACTGGCATGATGGGTGGGGACGTTACAAATAAGGTCATCCTAATGAAAGGGCTTGATGTGGAATGAATGGATATGTATATATAAAGGTAATGTAGTCATTGTTGAGGACATGTGAAATGACTATGTGATAGGATATCCATCTCCAAATACCCCAATAAATTCACATAATTATTTAACATGTCCTCCACAATGACTACATTATCTTTATATATACATATCTATTTGTTGCACATGAGGCCCCTTCATCAGGCTAACCCTATTACACATACATTTTTCCCCATATATGACCCCCCTGGAGTCATTTTACATACATTTAATCCCATTTATTATCCCCTTGGGTCATATCAATATCCAATCATTTCTCAAGGTACATCCTTCATAAAATCCAATTAAAAAATGCATTTTTATCTCCAAAACTTCTACTAGATTCTCCCTCCTCGTGGTTTTTAATGATATTCCCAAGTCTATGATTCAAAATGAAAATATTATTAATCCCATTGGTATCATCCAATGTGAATTGAGTCACATATGTGCAACATTTATACTCATTATTTTTCTCTATCATTTGTTCAATCACCTTCCCATCATAGGCCTTGAAATTTCATCGCATCTATTGAATTCCATAGTTAATCCAACATGAAAATTTTGAGTCCCAACCAATAAGTTCTTAATTAATATTGGAACATGCAACCATTGTAAAAATATTTATAAGAACTATGTGGCATGATCAATGAGATAATATTTCCCTTGTGTACAACTTCATGCTCTTATCCACCTCCAAATATTACATCCTTTTCCCCTTCAACAACCTCATATTTAATAATCATGCTTTTTTAGAATTCATGTGATGAGTCAAACTAAGATCCAAATACAATTTTATAGAAGAAATAATTTCAACCATATTTATTGTTGAGAAGAGATTTTTCAAAGGGAAATTGAACTCATCACTTTTTATTTTCCTTCTTCCTTTGGGAATGAGAGTTTTTTTAATTATGTTCTCCTTCTTCTTATTATGCTTTCCCATGCCTTTACCACATGATGAAATATCAATGTCTCTTTTTCAAATTGATCTAACATTCTTCTTCATAGCCTCTTCCTTCACATTGAGCTAACATTCTTCTTCATAGCCTCTTCCTTCACAGGTTAGAGCATGCTTTCTCAAAAGTCAAGGTGATTTAGACCCGAATATCATCACTACACCTTCATATTAAGCATACACGCCTCAAACAAAAGTAATGAAAAAACATTAATCATAGACTTGAGCACCACACACTTTTATCCCTTCCATGAGGGATCAAAGTTGTGTTATATATGTCTGACATGATCTCATATTCTTGCATATTTATTTAGAGAAATTAATGTTTAAATCATTCTTTTGAAACCATCTTTCCTAATCCATCTTTTGATGTTTTGGTTTGATTCTCTGATTCATTATTTTATGTAAAAGATGGCTTCATTTCATTTTTATTCACAATGTCAAGCAACTCCCTTTCTAACAACAACATCTTGAAAATAACTTTTCAAAGGATAAAGCTATAGTGATTAAATTGCCATACCAATTTTTTGGATTTTAAAACAATGCTAAAAGCTCTTTTGTTTTCCAAAAGGTCCACTTCAAAGATAACACTCACTAAAAACAAATACAAACAAGAAATTAAAATACTCTATAAACAAATTATTCTTAAAAATGATATAACAATAAGCGAAAGTTTAATGAGCACAAACCAAAAAAGGATATGGATAGAAAGACCCAAAAATCAGCAACTCTATATACAAAGTAAATGAGCGTAATTTTTTACTCCAATACTCTGAAGCGACCCAAACATTAAGCACTTGGATTAATTCATTGTAAATTCTTTCTGAAGCGACCCAAACATTAAGCACTTGGATTAATTCATTGTAAATTCTTTAACTTTATATCTTTTATCACTTTTGTATACTCGTAATGAAATTAGAATACATGGCAACAATTTTTTTATATACGTAATGAAATTATAATACATTGTAGCACTTTTTATATATATATATAATGAAATTACAATATATGTACCCATATGTCGGTGGTAACAGCCTTGATTGCACCCTCCCCAACCTTGCATGACTCTCGTCCGCAGGAGTGGTTGTGGGTACGATCTAGGTGTCCTAGGTCTAGATGGGGCTCGAGTTATTGTGGAAAGCATTAATGGTAGTTGTTTAAACTTGCATTGGATTTGGGCACGGTTTCGGTGCATGCTAGATAGAGGAATTATCCTACACATATGAGATCAATCTTTTCAACTATGGAGGCTCCTGAAAAATTAAATCTTGGTGGGTATGCCATTCATGGGAGGATCTCTATGCACACTTGTGGGGATGAAGGAATGATGGAAATAGATAGGAAGGACAGAGCCATCATCAACAATGACTAGTATGAAGAGGCTTAGACAACATGTAACCCTAATTCTATAATTATATAGCTTCCTCTGTGCGCTAAAAGAGACATGGTGGATGGCATTAGTAAATACTATTGGGTTTTCAATTCGAGGAAGCTCTAGGTTACATGTTTCACTATGCAAAGCATTGTGAAGGTCACCTTGTCTACACCACATTTCATCTGGTTCCTTTGCAACATGGCTCTTAGATAGAGATCCAGGTGCCATAGGGGTGGTGGGGGAAGAGTCTAGTTGGTAGCTACAAATGAGGATCCACGACAATCCTTTAGTAAGAAAATTCCTGATCATATCAAGCAAGCCATAGAGGCCATGGAAGCTTTGCCCATTGAGGACCAGGAATAGGACCAAGAGCAGTAGGAAGAAAATAACCCATATTGAATATTTGTCAAGAACATTTTGGCTCAAATTTTAATGGAAAATGACTTTTTCCGGGATGAAACTCTTAGAGGTATAAGCCAGATACGGGATGACCTAGAATGAATTTAGAGACAGTCGAATGACCTCGCAAAGGAAACTGACAACCGATACCAAATGGTTGCAAATGAAGGTGAAAGCCCATGGGTTTACCACATTATGCTTTCTTCAGATGAGACTGTGCCAATGTAATATCTGTAGCTCCTTGTTTTGTTGTTTTTGGCTTTTCTGTTAGATTTTGGTTAGTTATGTTTAATGGTCTTGAAAGTTTTAGCTGTCTTTGTTCGAACCTGGTTGCGCTCTCCAATGTGGGTGTTATACCTCAATATCGCACCTAACAACCTAGTGTCGCATCTTTACACCAAAACACATCGACGACACTTCCCCCTACTAATTAAACATCCAGAAAAGATTAATGATTGACAACTGAAGACAAACCCTTTCATTTGCCATCCCAACCCAGTCATCTTTGCCAACACTACCGCGTGTTGCACACTTGCTGCTGCGCAGTAGTCCTCGCTACTGCGTAATGCTCCTTTACTGTTGCGTGGTACTACCGTGTTATGCTCAATTGTAGGGGCGCGGTAGTCCAGTTATAGCTTTTTTCCATGGATGTTGGGATCTCAACTTTCGAGAGATTTTGATGGGATTGACTACCTATGGTTCGATCTTAACCCCCTCTCTATTTAGATGGCTTGATCCACTAAACACTCCATAGATCCACACTTCTCTCTTGTTGGTTAACCTTCCCACGTGCTATAAGAGAGAGGTCTTCCATGAGCCAAAGGGAGGACTTTTGGGACATCAAACCTATGATCACAAACCTTTTATGGAGATAGCTAGAGGTAGAAGCAATTGGAGCTGGAAGATTGGCTTGGACATCAAGCAACCTTTGTAAGCACTTTTCAAGCTCCTCAATAATATAACTTGCCTTGTTTCCTAGTTCGTGTGTATTGATTATGTTTCAATTTCATGAATTATGTCTATATAGATTGTGGATCTAACTTGTAATTCAAAGACATTGGAAGATTGAATGTGCTTGTACATTGTTTTGTCTCTACAGGTCTGTCGTGAAGATTCTGAGATCAAAACTGCAAGCAGGACAAATGCTGAGAATGGAGGTGAGTTACTTTCTTCCTTCCCTTCTAATGTAAAATCTCTGAAATACTAGTTTAATCCAGGATTCAAGATTGCGTTTGTTTCATTTTTGTCTTAGCTTAGAGTTAGGTTCATCTACTTTATCCTAAGAGAATTTCTCTTTATCCATAGGGAGAAATATCTACAACAAAAACTGGAGACTCCGCTGGTTTGAACCATGTTTGCTTGAGTTCTTTCACTTTCAGTCATTTTGATTGTGATCTTTCTCTCCCTTCAAACCAGTAGTAGAATTCGGTCTTTTATGACCTTCATTCATTCCCCTTCCCTCTGCATTAGCTCTCTACTTTTGATCAGTACGTCCTCTGGGTCTGCACACCCTCGAAAAGTTCAGAACTTTTCTTAAATTTGTGCCCTATTCCATCTTTTACAACAGTACTGCTCCCCTATAACCCAATCCAGCGCAGTAGTACCGCGCTCTGAGCATTTTTGGAACGTGGTAGTGAACAGTACCGCCCCTGGGTGTATGGTATGCACGCGGTAGTGCTGTACAAAAAGACACTTTCTTGGTTCCCACGGGTCATTTAGACCTTCTCTACCTTGTTTTGGTTTTCCTGTTGCTCATACACATCTTGCAACTTGCCTAGCCATAGTACTTCCACTTCATTGTGTAAGCTTTGTAGATAACTCCCAACCTTGGGTTCTTGGTTGGCCATTATCACCATATTTACAACCTCATTCCCAATTGCTGCTTGTCTACTTCTACTGTCACCATTAGCCAGTTGCAAGTTTTTTGGTTTGTTTACATTGTTGGTTTGAGTTTAAATTTGTTGAGTTAGTGGCACAATTTGCACATTGATCACCCTTTCATCATTTTCTGCATTATCTTGATCCTTTCATTATAATCAAGTTTTTGGTCATTGTTTTCTTTCCCTTGATTATATAATTTTGAAGACCACACTGTTCTTACAAGTGCTATCTTTTCCATTTATGTTATAAAATCAATATTAGAATTTATCTTTTAAGAACATTGTCTTTCCTTCATTTGAAAAGATCTAGTCCTTCTTTTGCATGCTTAGGAGTGAATCATCCATTTGTATTTGCCACATAAACTCTCACGTTGAAGCATTATAGTTGTAAGATCACCTACATTTGGAGGTAGTGTTTATTTCAGTTTGGATTGCTTAGAAAAAGAAAACAAAAATTTTGCTGTGGATTTTTCATTTGTTCTTAAATAATTCATGCATGATGATAAAAAAACTCTCTCTTTTCTGTAGCTAGATTTCATCGAATAAAAGGCTCATTTTGATTCATTCTCACTTGCATGGTTTGGGTCGTCACAACATCACCAAGTTTCACGTCCATTTACCTGATTGAGTAATACAACCACTAAAATTTACACCCCCTAACTCAACACATCATAACCTCACTTGAGGAGAAAAAGAACTTGTTAGTTAGGTAAGACACCGGGGACAGGCATCCAAATAATTCCCCCTTGTCATTATCATATGAGACATAGTTGTTGTCCTCTAGGGTACTAAAATCCTCTAGTATTTGTTGACACGGTCATACACCAGTTTGTGGAGGGGCCTCCTGTTGTTTCAAGGTTTAAACCGCCACGAGATCGAGAACCGGATGGACTCTGTGGAATGCCGCACTCCACTTAGCCCTAAGGCAACATTGATCATTGTCTTCCTTGTATTCTTCGGCCACCATATTGGTGATACAAGGGTGATAAGGCAGAAGCGCCGAAAACCTTTTCCAACGTGTCATGAACGAGGTAGCTTAGTGACTTTTCTACTAGGGTTCTTTTACCCAGGATCCCTTTCGGTAGAGAGATATCCTTCTCTTATTGGTCTCTCACGTTGTATTGTTCAACTCGGATTTCATCACCTTGCGAAGGATACAACTTGTTGAGGTCTCCAGCTCTTAGTTAGGAGGTTTTGCTTGTTATCTCATCTTCATAGAGGGTCATTTTTCTTTTAGTGATTGCTTGTTGGCATTCTGGCCATTGTTATTCTCAACTCGCTTACTGCGATGCTGGTCTCAGTGTAGTTTTTAGAGCTTGCTTTTTGGCCTGAGAGCCTTGTTTTTTCTAGCTCTCCTTTTGCACACTCGGTTGCATTAGGGTTTTTGAGTTCTTTGTTACGAGACTGCCCCCAAAATTTGTATTCCTACCATCATGACCGAACCACGGAGATCACGAAGAGTACAGGGACGAAGCCCACCACCACCACCATGGACCTCTGATCCACCTACATCACGTATCCCTGTCCCTCCTGGCCGTGGTGCCGGCCGAGGGAACGTCCCACCGCCGATCCGCACTACATCTTCAGTTCCACCTGTAACTGCTACTCACAGTACGGTCTCAGAACCCTTTGCAATTTCTGCAACCAGTCACACACTTGAGATTCTGACTATCACTTCACCCACTGTTATTCCAGATCTACCTGTCACAGTGGATAACACTGCAGCGGCTGAAAATAACATTGCCCAAGATACTAGACCAGAGGCCATCATCCTCCTCGATGTCAGCACTACCCTCCCACCAGATACTTTCTATGATGTTCCGGAAGGATCTGTTGGCACCATCAAAGGATCCGACCAAGATATATCCGAACTGATTACAGTCCCAGGCGGATACATCGAAATTATCGAAGAAACCCAACTTCCTGATACACCTTTTGAACCTGACTATGACTTTCTCGCTTCCCAGGCAGAACCTCCGCCTACTATCACTACGCCATCAAGTGTTCATCCACAGGAAACCAATTCTTCCATCAACATACTCGTACGATATCCCTCCCTAATCTCCCTTCGGGACACGAAATCATGGCATCAATCCAATCTAGTATGGTTAGTCTACCTAACTCCCGTTTAGCGTCGGCACAGTTTAAATGTGATACAGAGCAAATGCTCTCAAAGGCTTCTAGATATCCCCCTGTTACCCGTCCTCCCAACTACCGAACTCCCAACGTTCCGTCTAGCATACAGTTTCATCACTCCTATGCAGACGGCTCCAGACCTTCAGATATTACTATACCTCATTTCCCTCCGGACCCCAAACACCCAGCTCGCACTTTAAACCCCTTCCAGGATACAAATCTGGACCCAGTCCTCGATGGTCCTCCTACTGTTCAAGACTCTATGGATGAAACTCCCGATACCCCTCGGTTAAATTCCCCACATTTACTACCGTCAAATATGTTCGGCGCACATTCTATGAGGGATAACTCAGTATTTTCTCCGTCCTCGCTTGTAACATATGGAAGACCCCCTCCACAAATCGGCACCTTTGGCGCCATTGGCCAATCGACACTATCTCACCTTTCTAGTGTCGGAAGAACATCAAGTCATACCGCTGGATCATCCATACTGACCGGAGGTTCATCTTCGGCCACCATCTACACCATTTCAAGAAGTGGACAACCGACTATTGGAACCACTAATACCAACAACCAACCCCCTCCTGGCGGGCCATCAACCCAGCAGGTAGGAGGACAACCCTTTGTTGGGAACGTCACTCCTAGTCACCAACCCCCCCCATAGGACCATCCAACCCACCTACTGGAGGGAAACCTCTCGGTACCATTCCAAGTGGGGCGATTCAACCAACACCTCCAACATTCTCGCCGACTCAACAAGGCCCTGTACTTGGAGGACTCCCACTCGTTAACGCCCCCACTGGCACCATTCAACAACCCTCCCCACCGGCAACATCTACTCAGTTTGGTATGTATAATACACCTGGCAGTGGACAACCTTATGTCGGTATTCCAATCGGGCCTCACCTTCAACATCCCTCGTCAAGCATACTTCCTTCTTGGGGATCTCAAATCCCATAGAGCGGGGGGTACTCATTGTTTGGAAACTGGAACCAAGCTGGGGGGCAACCTCAAATTCCCCCCAACTTAAATTCTGGCTTCCCCTACCCTTCGGCTACAACAGCTCCATGGAACCCATCCCTTCAACCCCCACCTCTTCATCAGGGTAGAACCCATATTCCATGGACACCATTCTTGCAGCCACCCCCTAACACTGGTACGGGAAATCCTCCACCTACCCAAGGTAGTGGTAACATTCCTAGGACCCAACAACCCCAGGGAACCATTCCCTAACAAGGAGCAGCAAACATTCCCGGGACACAACAACCCCAAGGTACAATACCCACCATCCCCACTCAGCAGAACATCCAACAACCGGTTACCACTGTGACTCCCAGTCAAGCAATGAATTCCAACACACAACCGGTTAACCAGATGGCCTACTACCCCTAGAACTTCCAGTAGTACCCTGTGGGAAACATGTATGGGTACAACACACAACAATATGTTGTGCAGGGTCCTCTAGGCATCCCTGCACCGTACAACTACTACTCATACCCGCAGCCCAAACCTCAACTTCCTTTCTTGGCCATGCTAGATTTACCTGATTTCTCCAGGCTCATTAACGATCCTATTTGGCATGAACCTCACTAGCCACCTATCCCAGCCAAAATTCCATCGGACATTCCTAAGTTCGATGCCAAGCCCGGGGAAGACCCTACGAACCATGTGATGACCTTCCATCTTTGGTGTTCATCCAACTCATTGATGGACGACTCCATTTGGCTACAGCTCTTCCAGCACACCCTTACCGACACGGCAGTAAAATGGTAAATCAAGCTACCACAACACTCCTTTCATGATTTTAATACCTTGGCTATGCAGTTTCTGACCCATTTCCAGCTCCCCATCTGGTACGAGACTGTTACAGAACTATTAACCTTGTTACGTCAAACCACTTCTACGCACATCTCGGACCATATCCACGAATGGCATCGACGTCGTAGATTAATCAAGGCACCCATCCCGGACCAGTTACTCGCTGATTGGTTCACAAAGTCTTTCTTTCCTCCTATAGCCAGGGACATTTCCATGCGCGAGCCCGTCACGGAGGAACAAGCCATCTCTTCTGCTCAGTAGATGGATTTGGTATATACCCAATCCATCACTTTACATGAGATTCTTCCCCACGCCACCCGCATTACTACTGATCCAACTAAGCCTTCTACTGAACCCCCCATCGACAGTATTGTCGATTCAGTCAAGGCCTAGCCTACCACCAAACCGACGGGGCAGCAAGCTCTTACTTCCCCTTCTCCACCCCAGGCTGTTCCAAAAGCTTCTACTTCCCCTGCTGTTTCCTTCGAGGTGAACGCAGTTTAATCTACGTCACAACCATCCGGAGGAAAGAAGAAGAACAATCGTGGAAAATCCAAGAAAACTTCTAACCAGCAGGAGAACCCCAAGCCACAACCCACCCACAACAACCCGAAACCACGTCGGAAGGCTAAGTTTCCCTTCCTCATTTTCCAAGACGATCATTATACACGTGACTGTCCCTGTAAAGACGAAGTCAATAAATTTGTTAAAGGATCCTCCCGCCCGGCAATATTAACCAATCCTTTCCCTCAACAGCAACAGCAGATGGTTTCCCACGACTCCCCACAAGGGGGCAACCCGAACAACCCACCTCGCAGAGAGACGTCCGCAAATCGCGAAATCCTGATGACGAGTAATGAAGAGATTCATATAACCACTCGTTCGAAGACGTATGAAAACCCCCCAAGTTCAAACAAACAGTCAGAGACAGCCAAAGGCAAGTCTCCTGTTGAATATCCTTCTCTCACGCCTCCCCCTAATGGCCATCTCCACATCGAGAGACCGCTTATATACATAGTGCTCCACCCACACAAAGGCACTATCCGAAAGGCGACATTCAATCCTAACACGCGAGCTGCCCAAAATTACAACATTGTTGAGGATCTAGCTCAAGCACCTTGCGCGATGTCGACTCTCGAGGTTCTTCAACACTGCCCTACGCAGCGCAGAACCTTACTTTCAGCACTAGGGGCAGTAGACCCGGATACTTCAAACACCATCATGTTTAACTTGGAGTATGTCAAACCTCGGCTTTCCCATCAGTTAGCTTTTCAGGTTCATTCAAAAATCTGTGGAAATAGTATCCATCGCACTATCTTAGACGAGGGTGCCTCCACGTCGATTATGTCTTTGAATTGTTGGAGAGCCTTAGGCTCATCCGAAGTCACAACTTCTCCTACTACTCTCAGAGCATTTGACGGACATGGTTTTTAGCCCTATGGACTCATTCCTGCAATTGGTGTTGAACTGGGGGGAGAAACAGTATCTATACATATCGAATTCATAGATGCGCCATTAGATTACAATCTACTACTCGGCCGGAACTGGTTTTATGCCATGACTGCCATAGCATCTACCGTCTTTCGACTTGTACAATTTCCTCATGAAGGAAAGATTATCACTATAGATCAGCTAGATTACTGTATCCCATACTCTCATTCGAACTCCGCCAACACTGTCCCATTATTGGATCAGCCCCGGTACCGTTTCCACGATGTTGGCGTTGGTCTTATGAAGGATTCCTCCCTTATTGGAGTTTTCCCAGAGCTTGGGTCCCCCGTACAGCCAGTTAACATGATATCATCGAGTATCACCCCATTCAATGATTCTTGGGTGATACCGAGTCCTACTGAGATTGAAAACTACGGCAACTCCATGCCATTAAATAGGAACCTCGCAGCATATGAGGCGATCTAGTCAGCCACTGATTGGGTCGATCCCACTATCCATCACACAGTGGCACAACTCTCGTCTGAGACCCATTCATCCCCACCACTTATCGATCCTCTCACATTGATTTTTCCCACTGATGAATCAATTATGGAGGTTATGTGCGGCGATGAACCACCATGGGGAAATTTCCATCATCGCTCTTCTTTCCCCACCATCCAGGCGATTGAGCCCGATAAAAAATCCAACACTTCACTTGGAATGGCTCAAATTAAGTTTCCCACTTCGTTTGATGAAATATTTTCCGAGGGAAACTTGGCTAACCTCATGGCCACCACTCCCATCGACATTTCAGTGAAGCTTGGTGTCGTGGAAAACATTCATATCGGCAAGACATGCACTCCCATCGAAATGGAGTTCTACGGTGCCTTCTTTAAAACATTCTGCGACGTTTTTGCTTGGAGTTATGAAGAGATGCCGCGAATAGACCATTCTATCGTAGTCCACGAGATTCCAACCTTTCCTGGTGCCCGACCTGTTCGGTAGAAACTCCGACCCGTCCATCCCCTTAAGGCGGCCGCTATCAAAGCAGAAGTTGAAAAACTTTTACGTGTTGGTTTTATCTATCCTGTCCCACTGACATAATGGGTATCTAATATCGTTCCCGTAACCAAGAAACAAGGTATGATTTGAGTCTGCGTCAATTACCGTGAATTGAACAAAGCTTGTCCAAAGGACAACTACCCAACTCCGTTCATCGATAACTACGCTGGGAGTGTCATCTTCTCATTTATGGATGGCTTTTCCGGCTATAATCAGATCGAGATACTCCCAGCGGACCAGCATAAAATGGCCTTTATCTTCCCATGGGGAATCTTTGCATATCGAAAGTTACCTTTCGGCCTGAAAAATGTCGGGGCAACTTTCCAACGGGCGATGTCGTACGCATTTCACGATATCAAACATATTACAGAACCGTATCTTGATGACCTTCCCACTCATTCTTAGACTCGGGAAGACCATCCGGATCACTTAGGCACCGTCTTCACTAGGTGTCGTCGCTACAACATTCGTTTGAACCCGCATAAATGCATTTTTTGCGTTGAAGCCGGAAAACTTTTGGGATTCATAATCTCCAAAGACGGTATACGATTGGACCCCAGGAAGGTAGAAGCTATTTTATCCCTGCCTTCCCCCACGAACATACCAGAACTTCAAAGTTTGCAAGGGCACGCAAACTTTCTACGCCGTTTCATTTGCAATTTTTCCGAGATAACAAAAGGCTATATGAGGCTTCTAAAGAAAGACAGCCCCTTCTTTTGGGACGACAAATCCCAATGCTCCTTTAATAATCTGAAGGCAACCTTAACTTAAGATCCTGTAATTCAACCCCCCAACTACACACGGGATTATATTCTATATCTCCCAGCTTCGATTTCCACCATTGGCATGGTGTTAGTCCAATAAGATACCAACGGCATAGAACATGTGGTATATTATCCTAGCAAGAGTCTTCTTGACTTCGAAACTCGATACTCACATGTTGAAAAACTGGCTCTGGCAATAGTCTTTGCTATCCAGAGGTTCCGTCACTACATTCTGCTCTGCCAGACCACTGTCATAGTGGATTTTAGTCCAATGTACTATATCCTCACACGTCAAGTACTTGGGGGCAAATATTCACGTTGGATTGTCATCCTACAAGAGTTTGACTTGGAATTTGCCAAAGCCAAATCCAAGAAATCTTTGGTCTTTGCCGAGTTGATTTGTAATCTGCCCTGTGCTACTGAGAAACCTGAGCCCATCGATTCTCTTCCCGATGAATCGTTGTTCCTCATCAGCACGTCTGACCCATGGTACGAGGATATTCTATTATATCTCCAAACCCAACGTTTTCGCCCCAACCTCAACCACGATGAACGTCGACATATCCGACATCACGCCAAGTACTACCTTATAATCAATGATACCCTTTACCATTGTGGTGTTGATACCGTTCTTCGACGTTGTTTGACTTTAGACGAGGCTGAACACGTTCTTAATTACTACCATGCTGGAGCATGTGGTGGTCATCTCTTTGGGATGGCTACAGCCCAGAAGATACTACGAGCGGGATATTTCTGGCCCTTGATTTTCAAAGACTGCATTGAAATGGTCAAGAAATGTCCACCCTGTTAATTCTTTCACAGTAAGACACGCTTGCATCCTGCTCCACTTCATCCTATCATTTCCTTCGGCCCCTTTTCCAAATGGGGTATAGATTTCACGCACTTTAAGCCCACTTCAGCCGGGGGGCATAGCTATGTCATAGTAGCTGTGGATTATTTCACAAAATGGGCTGAAGCGATGCCTACTTATGCTAAAGATGGTAAAATGGCAACACAGTTCATATTCAACCACATCATATCTAGGTTTGGAGTCCCACAATCCATCGTGACCGATCATGGATCCCACTTCAGGAACCATATGATCGAAGAATTGAGCGCCAAGTTGGGTTTTCATCATGAAAACTCAACCCCATACTACCCACAGGCCAATGGCCAAGTCGAAGCCATTAACAAAGTTCTGAAATGTATGATTCAACGCATTGTGGGTACCCATAAGTCCAATTGGCACTCAGCTCTTTCTTCAGCATTGTGGGCATACCGAACCTCAATAAAAAGTGCTACCAGATTCACACCATTCCAACTGGTGTATGGCCTGGAAGCCATCTTACCGATCGAATGTGAAATCCCGTCACTCAAAACAGCCATAGAGCTACTTCCCAATACTACCTCTGAAGAAGAACGGTTTCTGTACCTAGCTAAGCTAGATGAAACCCGCCGAGACGCTGCTTTAGCTAATGAAGCCCATAAAAAGCGCGTCAAAGCACAGTATGACAAATCCGTTCAACCCCGGGTTTTCAACGAAGGTGACCTCGTACTCACATATGACCAGATGCATGATAAACTTGGAAAAGGAAAACTAGAGTCTATGTGGTACGGCCCCTTTGTTGTAAAACGTGTTTTGGAGAAAGAAGCCTATGAACTCGTCGACTGTGACGGCACACCGTTGGCACGGCCCCGCAACGGGCTGTACATAAAACACTTCTACACGTAGGTTCATCCTGCGTGAGACACATTTTGTACATAATGTACTTATTTTGTTTTCATTTCTCTTTTATATGTATGCATGGATCGTATGTATCTCTATTTACCTCGACTTGTACTTCTATGCACAGATGACTGCATACTACAGATTCGTCGACGGTGCGAGTCGACACACCTGGAACCTCGCTTTCGCAGCATGGGTAGTTTATTCTCCCACTGGTGAGTTAATATCTTCAGGAGGCACTTGCTTGGGCCCCGCAACCAACAATATTGTAGAGTACCATGCAGTCATTGGACTCTTAACCGAGGTTGCTTCCCTTGGAATTGACTCCTTCTCAGTCTTTCTAGAGTCCCAACTCGTGGTGTCCCATCTGAACCGTATCTACACTGTCCGCAATCCTATTTTACTTCGCTTATTTCAAAGGGTACACCTCTTGGAACGATCTTTTGATTATATTTCATATCAACACATACCCAGAGAATTCAATTGTGTAGCTGATTCATTAGCTAACTACATTTTGGATTAGCATCTAGCCCATACATGAAAAATACATCATAAAATAAACATGCAAGTCATTGTAAATAGATAAATCATAAGAGTAGGTCCATGTGTATATATCATCACATATAAAAGTGTTTCTCGGAATACATAAAATTTCTCTCCAAAAGACAAAATTTGGGATCCAATCCCATGCAAAAATTTGGCTCTCAAGCCTACATATCGTGTACATGCCGCAAAAAGGTAAAATACTATGATCTAAGGAGATCTAGGAGATCTATCACGAGCCTCCTCAGATTCCTCGCGCTGTTGATGGTAGCAAACTATAGCTCTAGCCACCCTACGAAGGAGTAGGCCAATACTTCTAGGCACACCCACAGTATGCCACTGAAGATGTAGAGGAACATCATCCATCCTCATAGCTCGGACTCCGAGGGTCAAACCCTATAGGTTCCGCTCTATATCCTGGACCCCTCCCGTTTCTTCCGCTTCCTCTTCCTCTTCTTCCTCCTCCGAAACAACTCGGTGCTTGATACCGCTTCGGCATAACGGCGAATAGCCTGCAGATCTCCTTGGTCCACGATCCGCGACATGCACATATACAAATTAAGTCTTTTCACACATTCTAAAAAAAAATTAAAAAATTGCATATTCAAAAAATTAAAAATACATTTTTGAAGGTCATACCTGAGTTATCCCAATCCTCATCATCGGGCAATGCCAAATCAATATCCTCACGGAAGTCCACCCATGCATAGGGGTAGTCCTTGATCATCACGATCTGCTCCTCGATCCATGAAAAGAAGCCCTCGCCAAAGGCTATATGTTGCGGCCCCTCGAGCTGCCTTGCATACTCACTCCATCGACCCATCCGTGGCTCAGTGGGTGGGCGGATAGGCATGGTCAGCTGTGGACGCAACAGTGGCACCCTCTCTAGAAAGAAGGTGACCAAAATGCTCTCATAACCGAATTGGCGGTTCTCCCCATTCCTACACTTGGTTACTTGCTCCTTGAGATTGGATAGCACCTCTTCGCACCAGTTGAACAATGTTGGTGCTAAACACTCCAAGGAAAGATTCATTTTCATACGGGATGCCTGATGAGGACTCGTGCTGCTCGCCGCACATGTGATGGTAAACAACACAATTTTCAGTGGAAGTTCCACAACATCCTTGATGACCACTTTCCCACTTTTCTTCCCGGAACCTTAACGACAGTAACGATCAATCAAGGCATTAGTGCTCGCTTCCGAGGCCTTGAACCCTGTTAAGTTCACCCGGGCCCCTCTCTTTGAGAGACCCGTAATAAAATAAATGTCCTCGAGCTCAATCTCAAGGATTTGCTCCCCAACTCGAAAGGCTTGAATGTCGGGGTCCCACATTTGTATAATGTGAGTGAGAAGTTTAGCCTGCTTATGGATGCCTTTGGTCTTGAAAAATTTTAATAACCCACAGTCCTGCAATGCAGACAGGGTAGCTTGGTCATTTTTGGCCAATAAATCATCATTCTCATGCTCCCTTTCTTTCCAGTCAACCATTTTTCCTCAAACAGGGTATAAACTCCTGCAAAAACCCCAAGAATCATTCATAAGCAAAATAATTACTTGATCTCGGTAAAAAACTAAAGGAAAAACCATTAAATTTTTTCTATTTTTTGCCACTACCACGTCTGGGTTCTAACTGTCTGCGCGGTACTGTACACTACCGCGTCCTTTTGTCGTATTAAAGAGCGGTACTACTGCGCTTTTCGACAGAGGGAACGCGCGGTAGTTACAGGGGCGAAAAGTGCCCCATAGAGATTCCCTAAAAATTGAAAAAATTGCACCAAAATGAAATTTTTTACCTATGAATTGAAAAAGGAGCTTGAGAGCTCTTACCTGGCGCAGACGGATGATGAAACGGTGCCTCAAATCTTCGGATATGAACACTTGAATTTTTGCCCTCCGATGGATGAACTCCCTCTTTTGAGCAAAAATAACCAAGGTAAAATGGTAATTTTTCATTCTTACTCCTTGCTTATATAACATTTATATTTAATTTTTGCTCATTATTTTATTATTATCATTATTTTAGGTCAAAACTCTTCTTTCACATTACTAATGTCCTTTTGAGGTCTCGCTAGTCTTCCTTGACAGGATCTTCCTAAGCTGTTCACACCGGTGTTTACTACTTTTGACCTTCATTTTGAGCCGACTTTATCTTTTTTGTGCTCTGGATTAAAACTTGAAAAAGATTCCAAGCACCTTTTACATCCGTATCGTGCTTGTCAAACTCAAGAAAATGGTGTCGAGCTTAGTCAACTTTACTCATGCTCATAAAACGATGAGGAAAGTATTATTTTGGTTGTATTTTATTATTTTTTCAAACCAAAATAATTAAAAAATTATGAAAAAGACCATCAAAGTTCTCTTTAAGCTCTTTTCAGACTCCCTCGTTTAGAAAACATTGCCAAGTGCACTTGTCTCTTTCACACTTGTAAAAGTATTTGAAAGGTTGTCTATTCAGTGATAGGTTACCCCTTTTTCGGCCCGTCTAGACTACTTACGAGAAAGGTATACCTCAGTCAACTTTTGGATGGGAGAGTTCTCTCAGGAATTGTTTTACACTTTTTCAGGACTGGGGGACTAACTTTACGAAAAAGTACATCTCGGAGCCTTCTTTCAGTTTTTCAGGCTCTCTAAATATGAAAAACTGCCGAGTTTTCCTTCCTTGGACTCGTTAAAATTTAACATCAAAGGACCCATCTTTGGATGAACCCCTCCTTTCTCAGGTTCGTAAAACAATATGAGATCGGACTCATCTATGAGATGAGCTATACCGAGCATTTGTTATCCTCTTCAAGCTCGTAAAACAACAAAGAGGTACTCGTCTATCATGTCGGGGGAAATTGGGAAATGAGTCAAGTTTATTTTATTGGCAGCTTATCAGTCATTATCTTTGAACATGGCATGCGTCTGTCCCTTGTCTATTTTTTGGGTATCCATCTGTTTCAGCTGAGTCATGGTCATCATCTTGAGTCATCTCCCTGGCCACGAGCCTGCTTGTCCTGTGTCTATCCTCTGCTATCAATAATCCCTGCTTCCAGGTTCCGCTTCATGCTGTTATATGTTCAAAGGGTTTGGATTTGTTCCAAGTCATCTGTCGTGTCAAGAATTCCGCTGTGTCAGTACATGTTCCAATGTTCCATTGTTTCACATTCTCTCTCGTTCCGATTTTGTGTCGATGATGTGGGAATCATCATGGCCCACCTTCGACAAGTCTATTCCTGTCGACACCAAATCACTATCCAGGAATCAGGCTTAGGAGTCAACCACTGGTACCTTGGTACCTGCATGCCTCAATGGCAGGTTTCCTCGTGTTCAACAGTAGGTTTTCATCATTCACCTCTGATTGAATGATCTCTCGGATGCTCGACATCAATTCCTTTATTTGCATTTCATTGAGATGTACTATAGATACCTTGGGAATCATCGTCATCATTGGTGATTTCCCTCACATTTGTTAACGGTTCACATCATTGACCGGTAATCAAATGGTTTCTACCATGTTCGACCTCAACCCCTTGTAATCACATGGCTAGATTCGTATCGTTTGCAATCGGGTAGAAGACCCTGGACATCCTGTTTGAAAAATGATTATGTCCAGGCTGCGATGGAAATTTCTTTTTGTATTGTCACACAGATCCACTTATGTATTGGTCGTGGTTGTGTCATTACTGTTTCATGGATCTACGCTTGTTCATAGTAGCCATGATTTGTCTACAGTCTATATCATCTCAGTACTCATGGATCTGCAATGTATTGGTCGGCAGCCATGCTTTGAGTCAATTATGTCCGAGCATGGGGATGCCCGCCTCGGTGGTATATCTGACATTTCGTTTCTGTTTCAGCTCCTTGTTTCTCCCCTCAATGCTATCTCCGCACATTATTTGTAAAGTCTTTCGGCCATCAATCTCTTCTGACCTCACACTTTAGGGGGCATCTGTTATACCTCAATATCGCACCTAACAACCTAGTGTCGCATCTTTACACCAAAACACATCGACGACACTTCCCCCAACTGAATAAACATCCAGAAAAGATTAATGATTGACCATTGAAGACAAACCCTTTCATTTTCCAGCCCAACCCAGTCATCTTTTCCAACACTATCGCGTGTTGTAGACTTGCTGCTGCGCGGTAGTCCTCACTACCACTTAATGCTACTTTAATGTTGCACAGTACTACCGCGTTATGCTCAATTGTAGGGGCGCGGTAGTCCAGTTATAACTTTTTTCCATGGATGTTGGGATCTCAACCTTCGAGAGATTTTGATGGGATTGACTACCTATGGTTCGATCTTAACCCCCTCTCTGTTTAGATGGCTTGATCCACTAAACACTCCATAGATCCACACTTCTCTCTTGTTGGTTAACCTTCCCACATGCTATAAGAGAGAGGTCTTCCATGAGCCAAAGAGAGGACTTTTGGGACATCAAACCTATGATCACAAACATTTTGTGGAGATAGCTAGAGGTAGAAGCAATTGGAGTTGGAATATTGGCTTAGACATCAAGCAACGTTTGTAAGCACTTTTCAAGCTCCTCAATAATATAACTTGCCTTGTTTCCTAGTTCATGTGTATTGATTATGTTTCAATTTCATGAATTATGTTTATATAGATTGTGGATCTAACTTGTAATTCAAAGACATTGGAAGATTGAATGTGCGTGTACATTGTTTTGTCTCTACAGGTCTGTCGCGAAGATTCTGAGATCAAAACTGCAAGCAGGACAAACGCTGAGAATGGAGGTGATTTACTTTCTTCCTTCCCTTCTAATGTAAAATCTCTGAAATACTAGTTTAATCTAGGATTCAAGATTACATTTGTTTCATTTTTGCTTAGCTTAGAGTTAGGTTCATCTACTTTATCCTAAGAGAATTTCTCTTTATCCGTAGCGAGAAATATCTACAACAATGGGTTTCGAAACCTTTTATGTGGATCTTATGTTGGTTGTAATAAATATACTAGACTCTATTCAGGCATGGTTTTCTTCTCATGGGTAGGATCTACATTATTTTTTTATTTTTTTTAACATTGGCCTCCTAAGCTAGAATGACTAGCTACTATTGGTTGGCTTGGTTTCCTAGGTAGTGGGCCAACCAAAATTGTATTTTGCACTATATGTAATCTCATAGTTAATAGAAGGTATCTCATCTTGCTTACAAAAAGATATAATATATGTGATTTTGTATATTAGAAAGGAAAATGAAGGATAATTATTAATGTGTGCATAGGAATTGAAAATATTAAGATACAAAAGATAAAAGAGATGTTTATCCCTAGTTGCATGGGATGTTTGCATGCTCCACATGGATGAGGGGGGTTTAGGCTTGATTTATGTTGTAGCATAAGGCAGTATTTTGGTTTCCAAGTGGGTGGTGTGGTGTCTTGAGGGTCCAGAATATTACCAAGTTCTCTTTAGGCACTAAATTATGTTGGAACAACATTTAGGTAGGGTGCGTGGTAGGTTTGGCTTATGTGACATTATCTCTTCACCCTCTCTACTTCAGGTTGGGGGATCTACTCTCTTTAGGATTATTTAGGCAGCTTGGAAATTGGTGGCTAGACTGGTTCACTGGTAGTGGGAAGGTGTTGAATCCTCGGATATGTAGGTGCCGGAATGGGTTATAAGGCTAACAACAGAGGGTGAAAACCCAGACTGAAAGGCTTCAAAAGGTCCTACGCAAGGACAGTTCTATCCCCATCCTATTTGGAATAGTAATCTCCCACGGATACAAAGGCCTTCGCTGGCACTTATGGGGTTTAATCCTAGAAGGATCTGTCTTCCTGAAATGGAAGAACAAAAATGTCTCGATTCTAAAGTGGATCTAAACATAAGACAACTCTACCTTAAAAGAAAATCTAAGTTAAGTCGGATATAATCTAAAGGGAGTGTATTGTTTGTGTGCAAGGTAACTTGGTTTGAGTTCCAATAAGGTATCTCATCAACTTGACAGAAATGTGAAATTGAATCATTAACTCATTACTTCAAAATACAATAAGGCAATGAAAATTACTGATAATACTTCAAAGATTAAGCATATCCAAGATTATTCTGTTGTTCTTTTGCCAATTGAAAAATTAACATGAACTTAATAATTTCTATGAATCATCCGCAGAAATAGATAAAGATTTTAATTAAAGAAATTCAATTAAAACATAAATACACGAAGATCATGAATTAAGAAAAATCTAAATTCTAGATCAATGCATTAATGATTGGCTACAAAATCAACAGTATTATTTGATAATTAAGGTGAAGAAATCATACATCATCAAAGAAATTTGATAACTTACACAAAGAAAATGCCAAAAGAAACTAACTTTGATTCATTGGTCTGCAAAAAATTACATGATCACAAGCGAAACAGCATTTCTCCAGTCCTTCTCTGGTGATTATCTTCCCCCAGTTTCCCCATGAGGCTTCTATCCCTTTAAATAATAATTACAAAAATGGTTACAAAGGATAACTTTCCCATGAAAACAGGGATTTACAAAATCGAAGTATTCTAATCATATCATTGTAGAGAATGGTTCATAGCGAGCATTTCACAAAATTTCAAAAGATGTCCATCACATAATTGCGGGAAACATCCCATAGTAAATTGTGGAGGTTAACCACAGTCTACTAGCTGTCTTTGACGGATAGTAAGGGAGCTGAGAAATCTTTCTTAGAATATTTATGATGATCAACAATGTTCTCGAAAACTGAAAAGTCGGCCACTTGTTCCTCCTTCAAAGGGATTAATGGATTGATAGGTTCTTCATTTATTATAAAATCCTGGATAATGGTATTGTCTGGATCAGTTGGCCTGTCAGTGATCTTCCTTCTCTTCTTCTGTGGGAGTTGTATGCATATGGATTGAATCTCAGGTTTTTCTTCACTATCGTTGCTTTCATCAGGAACACCTGCATCA
Organism: Larix kaempferi; assembly: GCA_027924585.1. Taxonomy (NCBI): domain Eukaryota; kingdom Viridiplantae; phylum Streptophyta; class Pinopsida; order Pinales; family Pinaceae; genus Larix; species Larix kaempferi. Next base: position 2,978,920 of record BSBM01000125.1, on the reverse strand, counting down.
AAAGGTGGCGACACAGGTTCTTAATATAGAAGAGGTTGAAGTTCTTTCTCTTCACAAAATCTGACCGGAGATCTTTGAATTGTCTGCATCTTGCTCATAATATGGAACAGTTAGAAGGAAAACTTTTGAAAATCAACTAACGAGACTTTTCTATTACAGTATGGCGAACAACCAATGTCCCATGTTGAAGCCTGTATTTAATAGAGAACAATAAAGATTCCAGGAATGACTGAGCGTAATGAATTTCCATGATTAAAATCTTACTGTATGGAACTTGCAATTATCAGGTCTGTATTGAAAAAACGCACAGCATGCCTTGACAGGGATTGGATTAAGACAGGATAATATTGCAACGATTCACGTATGATTAATGTCAAATATTCACACTCAATCAATTACAAATTAGTTGAATCAATGATTATCATTTCATAAGTGGCCGCAGGTGAAAATCGCAGTTTAAATCTCTGATTGCAAATAAAAAATGGTGAAGAAAAACAGAGAAGCGAAATGATTATTCAAAAAAAAAACAATCCAATATCAACCGCGGGATCAAGGCAAATCAACGGTCAAGATTAAACATGCAGGCTGCGGAGGACAAGTGCGGAAGTTTTATTTTGGACCTATACACAATCCTTCCCGCAATCCGCAATCCACAAGTTGCGGGTTGCAGGTTGCGGGATCTCAACTCTAAACACTATCAAACAAAAAGTCCCCGCAATCCACAATTTGTGGATTGCGGGTTGCGGGATCACAAAGCGCAAAACTAAATCAAAAGGTGTTCCCCCAATCCGCATTGCGGATTGCGGAACAAGCAACTATGATTATTAGACAAATAATTCCACTTTCGCACTCCGCATTGCAGGTTGCAGGTTCCGGAACAAAATTGTTTCAAAACCGGAAAACCAAGCTCCTGCAAACCGCATTGCGGGTTGCGGAAGAACTGACTTTTTAGGAAAAAAATGTGCTTTCCGCAACTCTGAAAAACACACAAAATCAAGGGAATTTTTCAAAAGGAAAAATTACTAACTTGATCAAATCAAAACAAAGAAATGAAAGCATGATGAAAAACCCAAAAATGACCAAGGATTTTAATCATTTTTCTTTGCATATACAAATTTGGGGCTCCCATGTTTTGTAGAAAACGCGGGACCTATTGTACCTACAACAAATGGCGACTGGCTGGGAAGGACCAGTTATCTCTGAAAATGAAACCTGTAATTACCAGGAAGACATGTCAACAAGCTTGATATTTTAACCTGTAATTTACAAAATATTCTCATAAAACACAATCAACATGGAAAAGTTAGTTATATGATTGATATATCCCCTTCCAAAATCAATTAATGATGATGTTCATATGACAAAGTAGTCTTAGAAGTAAACAGAAATCATTTACCATTATGCAATCATAGGAAGGCAGTTTATAATGAGCCTTAGAACAAACCTAGAGCCATTCTGGGTTACCAAGTCTTGAATCACCTTGACTTTATTAACTATTTACTCATGTAAAAACATATTACTCACAATATATATATTTCCTTTTCTCCTTTTTTCTCTTTTTTTTTCTTCTCTTTTTTTTTCTCTTCTCTTTTAAAAAGAAAAAACAGAATGAAAATTTACAAACAAGACATTTGTTGATACAAGTCCATTTCCATGACTTGGTGATCAAATATTGGCAACACCATTCACAGACCTGATCTAGAAACTGGACAAGCTAGCTCGGTAAAGAGACTCCCTATCTTTTAGCTTTGACACTAAAAGCAATCACCATGGCTTGGTGACCATAAGTGGTAATTTCAATCCAAAATAAGACCCATGATCATGGTAGGGATGGCTTGTAATAAGACCTCCCATATCCTTATATACAACAAAGTGTTTTACAAAGGAAAAAATAAATTATTAGTGCATAGCTTAGAAGACACTACCATGGCTTGGTGACCATATGACATCAGTGTTACTCACCGATGTTTGGAGATCATGAATGGACCGACCTGTGATAGGATCTTCCACCTTCCAGCAATAGTTGAAAGTCATCCCCCAAGTTTGGTGGCTTGATATGGACATGTCATTCCACTTAAACATCTATGAACATAATGGGTTGGTTTGTGATAATACCCCCCATCTTGTAATCTATAATTATTAAGGTGAAGTACATTCAAGGTGATTAGAATAGGATTCAGAATAGTTAAGGCTGACAAGGCTATAAATATATGCTGCCACTCACTAATGAAACATAAGGCAAGAAAACTAATTTCTTCTTCAAATTCAATTAACCAAACAATCCATAAATATATTTGATTTAGGTGGGAATGTATCAATCAAGGCTTTGCAAATATTGACTGTTTTGATTTCACAGAAAACATTTTCAACTACAAGCTAAGAGGAATAAAAGCTGACACTGTTTACCTTAGAACTTCGGACTTAAATTATCCTGAGACACACGGATCAACAACCTTTGCCAAAATGTGTGGACATTATTCAAAGATGAAACCAATGTATAAAGGAAAAAATCAAAAATCAAAATAAAGTAGGAAACGCAAACAAACCATACTTTATGTGCAATAAGTGAATCTACTCAATCAAACAAAATACTATTTAAGCAATTGCACATTCACTGGGTAGGTGTCTATGATACCCTCCAGTGTCTGCAACCAGACAGTACTAGGACCAATCTTTTCTGTAACAATGAATGGTCCTAGCCAAAGGCATTCGAACTTAGTGTAATCATTCTTGTCCTTGTGTTGCTTATCCCATTTCAACACTAAGTCCCCCATAGTAAACTCCATGTCAGATGAGGACTTCTCATCAAACCACCTCTTAACTAGCTATTGATGTTGCTATAGCTTGTTTTTGGAGTTCTCCCTGTCTTCTTCCAGCTTGAGTAACATATCAATTCTATGCTGGAGTGGGGAAGAATCATCCTCTTGTATGGATTGTGTCAACATCAGTGAAGGAATCATGAGGTTGGATGGAAAGAGGACCTCCTTACCATAAAATAGATAGTAAGGGGAATTTTCTATGGGTTCCTTTGGGGTGACCCGGTCTGCCCAAAGAGCATTGTATAACTGGGTATGCCAATCTTTATAGTGAGTAGCAACTGTATTGTTTAAGATATTTATCAAGTTTTTGTTGGAAGACTCTACTAATCCATTCCCTTGTGGATAATAATTGGCAGAAAACTTCATCTTTATCCCTTTTTCAAGGGCATACTATGTAAGATCGATGGAAGAAAAATAAGACACATTGTCAAATACTAAAAATTCAGGAGCACCAAACCTAGTGACTATTTGGCTTTCAAGGAATGATATCACTTGGTTTGTATTACATTCTCTAAGGGGGGACTGCCTCTACCCATCTGGTAAAGTAGTCCGTAGTTGTTAAGATATACTTGTGGTTCAGGGAGGAAACAGGGTTGATGGGTCCAACAAAATCCAGTCCCCATTGTTGAAATGGAAACTGAACAGTCACTGGTTGCAAAGGAAAGGCAGGTTTTTTTACTTTCCCAACACACTTCTGTCGTGCTTCACATCTTCTGACATATGAATAGGCATCTTTAAACAAAGTAGGCCAGAAGTATCCTTCCCTGAGGATATTATGTGCAGTGGTCTCTCCTGAGAAGTGCCCTCCCGTAGGTCCTGCATGAAATTGCAAAATAAAATTATCAGTTTCTTCTTTTTCTAAACATCTGAGAAAAACACCATCATAATTCTTCCTAAATAAAACTCTATCTATGAATTGATAAGGTGAAGCTTTCAACCTTAAAGCTCCGCGTTTTTTAAAGTCCAGGGTTTCGGGAGCAAACCCATGAGTAAGGAAGAACTTAATGTCATCATACCATTCAGATGCTTGGGTTGTGATAACATTAACAGAACCTGTTGTTATACTCTCCTCCTGTCCCCACTCAAATTGATGGTGTATAGGATCATTGGATTTAGTGGTTAGCAGACACAAGCCTTGGCCTTTGACAATCTTTGATGGTCTGATCTCCAAATCATATTCTTGCAATGCCGTCATCCAATGAGCTCTCTTCTCCCCTAATTCTTTCTGAACCAGAACATTTCTAATAGTTGCATAAGGAACAATAACCTTAGTCCGAGATTTCAATAAATATGGTCTAAAATGTTTCACCGATTTATAGACCGCGTAAGCTTGTTTGTCAATCTGGGAGTAATTTAGCTCTACTCCTTTGAATGTGGAGCTCATGAATGAAATAGGGATCTCAACGTCATTATCCTGTTTTTGTGTCAAGACAATTGCATAGGAAAAGTCAGTAGCAAACGTGTACAGAATAAAATCTTTGCTGAAATCTGAAGACATCAGAGCGGGCGCTTCCGCAATGGCTCTTTGGATTTCAACAAAGGCATTTCTTTGTTCCTCGAACCATTTAAACTGCGCATCTTTTTTAACCAATTGTTGTAATGGCTTAACAATTTGAGCAAAATTTGGAACAAATCTATGAACAAAATTAATCTCACCAAGAAAAGATTGCATGGCCTTACGTGAACCAAGCAGACCGATCTTCGGAATGGATTCTGTGCGCCCTGGATTGATAATCATGCCTTCTTTCGAAACAATAAAACCCAACAACTTACCTTCGGTGACTGCAAAGATCGATTTTTTTGGGTTCAATGAGATTCCATATCTTCTACAGCGTTCAAAAACCTGTGTCAAATCAGACAAATGTTCATGTCATTTTTGGAATAAATAGTAACATCATCTAAGTACACAACGACAGAATTGTGCAACAAACCCCTGAAAGCTATGTCCATAGCTCTCTGAAATGTAGCGCCTGCATTAATCAACCCGAAAGGCATTCTCCTATAGGAAAAGGTTTCCCAAGGGGTCCTAAAACTGGTTTTTAGTTGATCATCAGGGGAAACCAGGATTTGGTTATATCCTGAGAAGCCATCAAGAAGAGAAAACATTTCAAACCTTGCTACCTTCTATAGAATCTGTTCCATTGGTGGAACAGGGTAGTTTTCTTTCTCGGGAGCTCTGTTTAAATTTTTGAAATAAACACAGAATTTGATTTCCCCATTCTTCCTCCGAACAGGTACAAGGTTGGAAATCCACTGTGTATGCCTGACAGGGAATATAATTCTTGTTGCCAATAGCTTCTCAAGCTCTTTCTTTACAGAGGGTTCCAGACTGGGATGCATCTTCCTTAACTTCTGCTGATAAGGTTTTACTTCTGGTTTCATTGGTATATTACGGTGCATGATACTGGTGTCAAAAGTCTTGATTTCATCGTATGTCCATGAGAAGACATCCTTGAAATCCTTGCAGAGTTTGATAAAATCCCTCTTCTCCTCAGCAGAGCAATCAACCCCTAGATTGATGAAAGGAGGGTTCAGCTCAGTTCCTAGGTTGACTGGCTCATAGTTGAGGGATGAACTCTGGGTCTTGCAGTTGGTCTTTTGCTTGAACTTATCTTGCAGATCATAAAATTTCTCCATGTTGATAACTGATTTAGGGATAAGGTTGGAAGGATCAGACATAAACTTCTCATGCTCAACCTCATCTATTGCAACATCTTGAAAAGTGTCCTGGGTTGTGAGAAAGTCTAATATTTGTTGATCATCATCAAATACCTTCCAACACATTATCAGGAATAGAGGGCCTGTACATAAGTTCAACTAAAAACGTTTTAGGGGACAAGCCTTCTGGTGGGATCAACCTGGATGTAGTATTAGCTAGCAAATCTGCATCAAAATTATGTGATCTTGGGACTGACTTGGTATTAAATGAGGAAAAAGAGTTAGTGAGATATCTTACCAATTTTTTATAATTAATCAAACGAGGAGACAAACAATGAATCTGATTTCTCACATGTTTTACTATGATCTCAGAATCTCCATAGCATTCGATTACCTGTGCACCCATGTCAATGGCTTTCTTGAGTCCCTGAACCAAGGCCTCATATTCAGCTATATTGTTGGTACATTCAAACTCAAGCCTGCGGGCAATCATAGTTTTGGTCCCTTTTGGATCAATTAGGACACAACCTGCACCAGCTCCATCTTTAGATCTGGAGCCATTAAAAAATAGAGTCCATGGATTTAAATCTAACCTAAAATTTGTATTTACATTACATACATTATGGACAATGGTACTTGAGAATGGAACATAAGTGAGATTGACAATTTGAGACTGATTCTGTATATTCTCAGCTGGTGACAAATCCGCACGCAGATCCCCAAAGAAAGTATCAAAAGTGTAATGTTCCACATGTGAGCTAAAGTATGCAGCAGGCTCATTGGGATCATTCAATTCTGTGACAATTTTCTTCATATAAGGCTCCCTGTTGATTTTAATTCTATTTGGTCTTCCATTATAGGGAAGCCATAGGTGAGACCAGTCGGTAGAAAATTAGCCTTTAAGCTTCTCTGACCAATCTCTGCTCAGCCACATGCCATACATGTCTAGAATGTCAGCCACAATAATATCCACTATCTGGTAGATTCTGGGATCAGCAGATAACGTTAACAAGACATTTTTCAGTTCTCCCACTACCCTTACTTTGGATCTGTCCAATTGGAGAATTTGAGTAGGGCATGGCCCCCAAGAGGCATTTAAATTTTTGCAGAAAGACAGAGGCATCACATTTCATGAAGTCCCTGAATCAATCATACAGTTATGGACATTTCTATTGGAGACTTCAAAAGTAAGCAAGAAAGGAGGTGTCTTCTTGCTACCTGGCTTCTGATTTCCAGGTTTAGAGTATATTTCCAAATTTTTGTTCTGAGTTTCCCTGGGCTTGTTGACAATCATACTTTTGGGAAGACTATCTCTCATTGTAGGGATTTTCAGAAGTTCAAAAAGGGAAATATTAGCTTTCATTCTTTTTAAGTCATCAATTAGATTGTATTATATTTTAGGAATTAAAGTGGCCTTATGTATTGGTGCTTTACCTCTGTTAGGGGTGGGTGCTGAAGTGGAAGCTTCTTGTGTGGGTTGCCGTTTACTCCTTGTATTGTAGGGATGTTGGAAATTGAATAAATCCTCAGGCTCATCTTCCTCCTCAGCCATAGGAAGTTCTGAAAAGAAGCTAATTGTATTTATCCGCTGATCTTCTACTTCAACTGGGGGTTCAGGATCTTGATTCTCTTGTAGTTTTTGATCTTGTTGATCAGGAGAATTCTGTGATTCTAAAACCAAAGCCTTAAAGATAGAAAGAATTTCCTCGGCATTCAATCCTTCATCAAGGTTAGGTGGAACTTGGTTTTGTGGGGGTTGGTAAGGTCTTCTGAAAGGTTGTCTGTTGAACCCCCTGTTATTATTCTGATTTTCTGTGTTGCCTTTCTTCAGGTCTACCATTTCATTCGAGATCTTTTGGAGGAACTTCTTTATATCAGTCATCTCAAATGGGTTCTTGTTTTGCACTATGGGTTTTGGAGGATTTTCTTGCTTTCTTTTAGAGGTTGAAGGTTGATCTGATGCAACATCAAGATTATCCTTTAGGCAGAATATGTCTTTTTCAACCTGGATAGCCTCTGCGAAGGCTTCCTACAAATTATACTTTCATGCTCTTTTTACCCACATAGCAATGGGAACAGGTAAACCCTTAACATAATAAGCAACTAGCAATTCTTCTACAGGGAGAAGCGTAACAGGAATTCTATTTTTCAAATATGAAAACCTTTGATTATAATCTTTTACCCTCTCCTTACCTGTAATTTTCATTGAGGATAAGTCTAAAACCAAGTCTTCTGGAGTCTTATCATCTCCAAATTTCTAGATAAACAGTTTTTCAAAGTCATCCCATGAAGGAATGGATTGGGTTTGTAGGGAAAAGTACCATGTGGATGTCTTTCCCTCGAAGGTGTATGGGAACAACCTGCAAACTACATCTTCGTGAATGACACTCCTGAGTCTAATAGCTTGCATGAAGGTTTTGATCTGATCAAGTGCAGGTGATTTTTCATCAGGGTTAAACTTGGGGAGCCATTTCTCAGAATTTTTGGGCAGTCTATGTTGTTCACCAATAACGAACACAGCATCCTGGTCCAGCCAGGGTCTATTTCCACCTTCAGCCATGGGTAAGTCTTCTGAATCTGACCTGGATGATGAATCACTACCAGATGATTCATCAGATGAGGATGATGAAGATGAAGGAGGTGTTGTTGGTGGTCCACCTGTGGCAATATGTGGTTGGTCTTGCTCTGTTTCACCGAACAATATATCAAGATCGAAATCAAGAAGCAGATTGTGGCGAGGTGAATTATGTTGTTCAGGGTTTGGACTATCTGAATTTTGGTTATTCAAATTATTATCTTGCAGATCAGTGTTCTGATGATGAATTGTTGCTAGTCCCTGATTACGCTCTTCAACGATCCTTCGCTGCAACCTAGCAACACTATCAGAAGAACCTTTGAGCAGTTTTTCAAGTGTGAGGGGTACCCTAGTGGGTGATATGAAAACAATGTTTCCCTTGATGGTTTCCTACTCTATTTATACAAGGGTGGCAGGAATGACGGTTGGATCTTGCACCAGTTGTTATGTAGAAGTTGATGCTTGCGTATGACTACGGGTGACAATCGGTATTCTTGTTTGAGGAGGTTTGTTGGTGTTTCGATTAGGCATAATTTTCACTTGACCCTCCTTCTAGCATCATTTGTTGACGCCTCAGATGTGTAGTTGTTGGAATGGGTTCTAAGGCTAACAACAGAGGGTGAAAACCCAGACTAAAAGGCTTCAAAAGGTCCTACGCAATGAAATTTCTATCCCCATCCTGTTTGGAATAGTAATCTCCCATGGATATGAAGGCCTCCGCTGGCACTTATGGGGTTTGATCCTAGAAGGATCTGTCTTCCTGAGATGGAAGAACAAAAATGTCCTGATTCGAAAGTGGATCTAAACCTAAGACAACTCTACCTTAAAAGAAAATCTAAGTTATGTCAGATCTAATCTAAAGGGAGTGTATTGTTTGTGTGAAGGGTAACTTGGTTTGAGTTCCAATAAGGTATCTCATCAACTTGACAGAAATGTGAAATTAAATCATTAACTCATTACTTCAAAATACAATCAGGCAATGAAAATTACTTATAATACTTCAAAGATTAATTGAGACTAAAAGGTCATGAATTAAGACAAATCTAAATTCTAGATCAATGCATTAATGATTGGTTGCAAAATCAACAGTATTAATTGATAATTAAGGTGAAGAAATCAGACATCATCGAACAAATTTGATAACTTACACAAAGAAGATTCCAAAAGAAACTAACTTTGATTCATTGGTCTGCAAAAAATTACATGATCACAAGTGAAACAACATTTCTCCAGTCCTTCTCTGGTGATTATCTTCCCCCCCTTTCCCCATGAGGCTTCTATCCCTTTAAATAATAATTACAAAAATGGTTACAAAGGATAGCTTTACCATGAAAACAGGGATTTACAAAATCAGAGTATTCTAATCATATCATCGTAGAGAATGGTTCATAGCAAGCATTTCACAAATTTTCAAAAGATATCCATCACATAATTGCAGGAAACATCCCATAATAAACTGTGTAGGTTAACCATAGTCTACTAGTTGTCTTTGACGGATAGTAAGGGAGCTAAGAAATCTTTCTTAGAAGATTTATGTGATAAACAATGTTCTCGAAAACTAAAAAGTCGGCCACTTGTTCCTCCTTCGAAGGTATTAATGGAGTGATAGGTTCTTCATTGATTATAAAATCCTGGATAATGGTATTGTCTAGATCAGTTGGCACTTCAATGATCTCCCTTCTCTTCTTTTGTGGGAGCTGTATGCAGATGGATTGAATCTTAGGTTCTTCTTCACTACCGTTGCTTTCATCAGGAACACCTGCATCAAAAGGTGGCGACACAAGTTCTTGATATAGAAGAGGTTGAAGCTCTTTCTCTTCACAAAATCTGACTGGAGATCTTTGAATTGTCTGCATCTTGCTCATAATATGGAATAGTTAGAAGGAAAACTTCTGAAAATCAACTAACAAGAATTTTATATTACAGTATGCCGAACAACCAATGGCCCATGTTGAAGCCTGTATTTAATAGAGAACAATAAAGATTCCAAGAATGGGTGAGCGTAATGAATTGCCATGATTAAAATCTTAAGGTATGGAACTTGCAATTATCAGGTCTGTATTGAAAAAAACGCACAGCATGCGTCGACGGGGATTGGATTAAGACAGGATAAGATTGCAATTATTCACGTATGATTAATGTCAAATCTTAACACTCAGTCAATTACAAATTATTTGAATCAATGATTATCAGTTCATAAGTGGCCGCAGGTGAAAATCGCAGTTTAAAACTTTGATTGCAAATAAAAAATGGTGAAGAAAAACAGAGAAGTGAAATGATTATTCAAAACAAAAACAATCCAATATCAACCGCAAGATCGAGGCAAATCAACGGTCATATTGAACATGCAGGCCGCAGAGGACAAGTGCGGAAGGTTTATTTTGGACCTATACATAATCCTTCCCGCAATCCGCAAGTTGCGGGATATCAACTCTAAACACTATCAAATAAAAAGTCCCCGCAATCCGCAATTTGCGGATTGCAGGTTGCGGGATCGCAAAGCGCAAACCTAAATCAAAAGGTGTTCCCGCAATCCACATTGCAGGTTGAGGAACAAGAAACTGCGATTATTAGACAAACAATTCTGCTTCCGCAATCCCCATTGCGGGTTACGGGTTTCGGAACAAAAGCATTTCAAAACCGGAAAACCAAGCTCCTGCAATCCGCATTGCGGGTTGCGGAATTGCGGGTTGTGGAAGAACTGACTTTTTAGGAAAAAACTGTGCTTTCCACAACTCTGAAAAACACACAAAATCAAGGGAATTTTTCAAAAGGAAAAATTACTAACTTGATCAAATCAAAACAAAGAAATGAAAACATGATGAAAAACCACAAAATGACCAAGGATTTTAATCATTTTTCTTTGCATGTAAAAATTTGGGGCTCCCATGTTTTGTAGAAAACACGGGATTTGTTGTACCTACAACAGAAGGAAACAAAGCTAGGTGGAAATCTCCTCTCGTCTGATCTAGAGTTGGTGAGATCAAGGAGTTTGTATTACAGAGTTGTAGTGGTTTCAAGCACGATGGTTGATTTAGAAGGGTGTCTTCCATTGGTGATACCTTTCAGAATATAAGTCCCTCTCCTGGAAGGAGTGGAGAACACTTGCTCAAGAGTTTGAGTTGTTGTCCTTAGATCGCCCCTCGATCATGGAGTTGTAGTCCTTCCTTCCAAATTCTGATTTGTTTAAGATGAACATTGGTATTCCTGGGCCCTTTTGGAGGGATTGGTAGTTGAGCTTTGGTGCACCATTGTTACAATATGATTCATGCCTTATGTATTCGGTTCTTCATCAGAGACACCCCCTCTCTCCAGTACTCAATGCAAGATGGGTATCATTAGATATAGGGGCTTGGTGGGTTCCTATGCTAGACAATGTGGGTTCATACTTTCCTACAAGTTGCATGTGTTCACTTGGATGGTGATTTATCAAGGGATTCCATCTAAGGTTGGGCTGGCTAAGCCTATCCTTTTGGATGGTTAGTTCCCAAGGTGTCAAAAATCATAGATGGTAAGGCACATTTTTGGGGACTGTAGATTTGCCAGATATTGTTGGAGCTTTGTGGATCCTAATAAATATATATTGGAGATATTCTTTATTTATATATGGCTATTCCCTCATGCAAGAATCCTATCTCAAATCCATACGTCTATTGATTTAGAACTATTTTTAAGTCCATAATAAGCTTTCCACCCCTCCATTAATCCTTTTTCTCAATGCTATAATTACAATTAAGCTTATGGTGAAGATCAATTATAAGATATTTGTATGAAGTCGTTTCCTCCATGTTATTGTTGTCATACATGAAATTATCATAAGTGATATTTTGGGATTTGATTATCATAACCTTTGTTTTGTTAGTGTTAAGAGTCATACCCATACTATAGAAAAAATCCTTGAGAATTTTTAGTTGCTTGTCAATATCATAAGGACTTCTCACCATATGAACCATATCATCAACATAGAGAATAAGGATGATGACTATACCAACAAAAGTCATTCCAACACAACCTGCCTCTTCCAAAGACCCCTCTAACTTATCGATGAAAATAACAAAAAGGGTAGAGGATAGAAGACAACCTTGCTTGACTCATATGCAGGAAAAAATTTAAGGATCCATAATTTTCTGAAAGTATAGAAACCTTGGTGATTCTTAAATTTCCAACCATAAAATGTTGGGCGATGATTTTTTAAAAATATTCAAAGTTATAAGGTTTTATATAGTTTATAGACCATTTTGACGATTATTAGAGTAAAAATCATTTATCCCATGGAATTTGGCTGATCAATTTAGAAAAACATGGAAATTGCAAATATTGTTTTGGAAAAAAAGGTCATGAATTATCCCATGGGATAAATTTTTCCCCTAAAATTTTCCATGCTCATATGTTACAATCAATTTGTTTTGACTAGCCCTCAAAGCTCCGAAACTTGATAATAACCTTATCACGCAACCTTATCACAATCAATCTCAAATTGAAAAGGACTTGTATCTCTTCTAATCCATTCCAAAGGTTAGTTCTGGGCATTGTGTCAATTTTTTTCTAAAGTCAACAAAGCAACACAAAATATTGTTTTTATTATTATGACAATCCTAAAAAAATGATCCTAAGAGTAACAAGGTGGTCCATAGTTTAATGATAGCCTCAAAATTATACTTGTCCTTTAGCTCTTTTTCCATGACTTTCTAGCCATATGTTAATCTGATTTTCCATAATAATTCCATATAATTTGCTTAAAAGAGGGATCATCATAATAGTCTTATAATTAGATGGATTGTTTTTATCTCCACTTTTAAAAACATGAACAATGAGGCTTTAGCTTGGGGTTTAGGGAAACTATGCTTGATTGCTAGATTGAAGAGTCTATGGATGTGATGGATGAGGAGAGGCCCACCCATTTTTATGATGTATGCTTGGTATTCTTCAATGTCCTTAGCTTTTCCTTTTGCAAGTATCTTAATCCCAAACTCTATGTCTTCTAAAGGAAAACTTCTTCCTATGTAGAAAGGGTTTGAATGTTGTCCACAACATTAGGGGATTCGTAAATATTTTTAAGGTAGGAATTCTAGTCCCTTAAAAATATATCAATTTTATTTTTATCAAAGTTCAGCTACTTTTAGTTATAATAATTCTTTGTTATGGGCCTTATGTTTCTGTCAATTTTTAGAGTTAAGATTAAATGTCTATGGTCAAATTCGGGCTCATGGTCATCTAAGATGTCAAAATTTACTATTTGATAGTATATGGGGATATAAGATATCAAAGAATCTACGACATTACTTCCCAAACCATGGATACAAATCATATAGTGGTATTCCAACCACTTCATAAAATTATTACAAATTATTAGATCTTGAGAACTACAAATCTAGATTACCTCGATACCAAAGAAATTCTCAACCAAGTTTTCAAAATTTCTTTTGTATCTGCTAGCTAAAATGAGGTCAAAATCTAGCCATAGAGGATTGGGGTTAGAATCATTGCTTAAGATAATAACTGGGTTAGTTTTTATTCTAGCATTAAAGTCCTCAAACAAGAAGATATTGCAAAGTATAATTAATAGGCTCAAAATAACATGTTTCTATATAAATATTCACAGCATTGATATATGAAATCTCCATAAGTATATAGTGATTGAAATTATCTTTCTCGTGAATCCTACTATGAGGAAAAAAAAATTCCTTATGTAAAAATATATGCCTCTGATTCCTTTATAGTAGGATTTATTATTCCATATTCACCACAAGAAAAATCCTTTTGTTAGGGCCCTTAGATTCTTCATGGTCCCAACTTTCAACAAGCAATATAATATCAATTTCACTTAGGATCCAACTTAACATGGGACCCTTGATCCATGGAAAAATGTGACAATTCTAACAGAGGATCTATAGTGTCCCAAATTGGTATTTATTATTATCCTTCTAGTCTCTATCCCTAATAATAGATTTTTCTATTCCTAATTATTGCCCATTTTCCTTCCCTTTTAGATTCTATAACCTTTTGAACTTCCTTTCTTAATTTAGTTTGATCTTGTGGAATGGGATCTTCCTTTATAAATATTCCTAGCCCTTTTAAACTTGGGGTTTTACTAAGTATTGTTGGGCCTGACCCAAGTGGGGCATTTTTTAGCAAGTCACAGTTTTGGCACTGCGAAGTTAAGCGCGGTAAAGTTGAAGACTTTTTGAACAAGTCAGTTTTGGGGAGCTGCGAAGTTGAGCGCAGCGCAACGTCAGAAGAGCTGTGAAGTATAGCGCTGCGATGAACCTGATCTACGGAGATCCGGCAAGTCAGAATGTTGGATGGAAGACGACACATATTCCGGTTAGACAATTGGTGGTCTATTTTTGGTAAAGATGCTCCATGATTACCAAGCGGTGGGTAAGGAGTAAAGCGGAGGAAAGCGAACAGTCACACAAGCAAGGAACCACTACATGAACCAGACGCATGAAGTTGTTAGAGAAGGAACGGATCGGTGAAAGAGACTTGTTTGAGTGCGCACGATAGGGGGGCTGATAGCAACGTGACCATGCGCAGAGGAACTGTTGTACCCTTCCCAAAGACTAATATAACAATAGTTCCTCTAGACGTAGCTCCCATACTGGGGGTGAACCTCGTTAAATCCTGTGCAGTGTGATTGTTTATGTGTTTGCACTTGTCTGTTTGCTTACAATGAATGCTTGAAATCTCATTTATCAGTTGAAATGTTCATACTTTTATATGTATTCCCCAGAAGAATGAGATAATAATATGTTAAGTATCACATGTATGGATGAATGTTGAATGCACAGTAGTTCTGAGTTAACGAATGCATAAGTCATTTAGATAAACACCTAAATAGGAGAGATCACGCCGTGCGGCTCCCTTGAAGCACAACACCGGAAGTGCGCAGAGCAGTGTATTTCATCTTGTTGCATAAGGCATAAGACTAAATAATATAAGGCAGCAAATGAATGAATAAAGCACTAAGTAAAGTCATCAAGGTTGGTTAAATCCAAGGAGGAATCTTATTCATCAGTTGCATTGTCTTGTCGTTGAAACCTATCCGAACTGCGCAGTCCTTGGATGCGTTGGTTATGCAAGTGTCTCAACTTGTAGAAGTATCGGCCGCAAAGTAGGAGACTTTGCGCAGTCTTCAGTCCGTAGCGCGAGCCCTGCAGCGTGCTGCTCGCCAGTTCTCTGAAACGCGCATCACCAGGTTGTGGAAACCTGATTCCGCAACCACCCCCTCAGTTTTGCCTCAGGTGAGACCTCATTTTGTTCATAGATTGTTGCTGAAAGGGTCGGTGAAAAGGGGTTTTTTTGGTTCTTTTAACCGCGAAGAACTTGGGTCTACATTGAAAACCTATATAACAGTATAGTAAGCCAAAAAATGGTTATGTTCCCGCGCTAAGACTCGGTGATGCGATAGTGTGTTTGAAAAAGTGATGTGCGACGAAGACAAGATTCCGTTGATTGTATAAAATTGGCATCCATACAAGAAATAGATCTGGGACTAGTGTGATAAGATAGAATGAGACTTTGTGTTAACACCCAAAAAGTGTTCACTACCTCATCTACCTCATTACATGGCTCATTTGTCCATTTTCCTACCATATTTCCCTTAAAAACCCTAAAAATCCCACTAAAAAGCCTCCAAAAGGCCTAAAATGCCTCCAAAAGGCCACAAAACCCTCAAAATAGCCTCAAAAAGGCTAAAAAACCCCTTTTCCCTCCAAAAATATCCAAAATTCCTCTAAAATAGTAAAAATCCCCTAAAAAGGGAATAAAAAATATAAAATAATGAGGAAAAGGAGGAAAAAACCCTATACAGCTGCCTTACACCATATGGTTCCCAAAACCATGGGTCAGCACTCCACCACCAAAAAACTATAAATAGGTGATGGAGATCCCTTATTTCAGATCCACAATCAAGTATACCCTTACTCTGCCAAAATCTCTCTCGAAACCCTAGCTCACCATTGAGCCACTTTCACCTTGAGAGCCCCTTTTGGCCCATTTCCACCATTGGAGAAAGAGAAGGAGCACATTGGAGCTTGGAGCAACTCTCTTGGACATTGCAAGAGCTTCATCAACCTCCACATTGGAGGTAATATCAA
Source organism: Larix kaempferi (assembly GCA_027924585.1). Lineage (NCBI taxonomy): Eukaryota > Viridiplantae > Streptophyta > Pinopsida > Pinales > Pinaceae > Larix > Larix kaempferi. The sequence goes on along the minus strand of BSBM01000125.1, from coordinate 2,962,769 downwards.
TACAAAACCCTTGTTTACAAATTGTTCTTTATGTTTCATGCATGTGTTTTAGATTAGTTTACATTTTTGTTTTAGCTTAATTATTTACATTTACTGAACTGCTACTAGGAGTCCATTCTCCTTAGTAGGTGCTCATTTGCACAAGCTAGGGGTAAAACCCTAGCTACAGTTTTGGCGACTCCACTAGATTTTGAATTTCTGGTTTCCGTTTAAAAAAAATTTCCTTTCGGCTGTCCCTTTCGGCCGTCGTACATCGCGTTTTTTCCCTCTGCAGTCGCGTCCTGACCGCGTCTTTCAGGCCCTTACCTGCGACCCGACCACGGCTCTCAAACAGTTTCCGACGCCCTGCCGGTGGATTCAAGTCTGTTACCTGCGATCCGACCGCGGCTAATAAGCCTGTTTGCTGCGATCTGACTGCGCCTGTCGGCCATTTTCCCGCGTCCCGACTGCGGCTTTCAGCCCCTTTCGTGCGTCCCGACTGCGTCTGTTAGCCTTTTTGCCGCGACCCGACTGCGTCTTTTTCCCCGTTTCCTGCGTCCCGACTGCGCCTGTCGGCCCGATAGCCGCGACCTGTCCGCGTCTGTTTCCCTTAAACCCGCGGTCCGCCTGTTCTGATTCGCCATAGACCCGCGATCTGATTTCTGCATTTTTCCCTAATTTGAGCCCAGCCCCTTTCGCTGCAATATTTTCTGCATCTGAACAGCCATCTGTCCTACCTGCAGCCCCACTTCCCTACAGCCTTTTCTGCAACATAATTTATGTTCCCTTTACAGAATCTTTTTAAAAATTTCAGTATTTTTAATTCATAAAATTTTGCAAGTTAAAGTTTCAATTCCATCAATATTGATAGTTAAGAAGTTGCCCCCCCTTGTGGCACTTCTATTTTGGGTTCATAACCTCATGAGCACACACTTTGTCACATAATTCAAGTGAGCCTTAAAAAGTACCTAACTCAACCAATATTCTAACCCCACTTGGGGAACACAAAAGAATATTTGTAGTTAGGTAGGATCGAGGGGATAGGCTTCCAATAACACCCCTCGGTTACTTACACTTGAGACATAGTTGTTATCCAAATAGGGAACCAAAATCCACTAGTACTTTTTGGCACGGTCACGACCAGTTTATCAGAGGGCCTCTCCCTTAGGAGGGTTGAAGTCGGGAGACTGGTTCCGGAGGCCTGAGTGGAAAACCGCACTCCATTCAGTAACCGAAGGGCTACCTTTCGCGGTTCGCGGGATATCCCTGTATAGGGGTATTGCGGTAAACGGACTAAACGGTAGATTCACCTTTCTGGACGTGTCATGAACGGGGTATCTTAGTTTCCATTCTTCTAGGATTGACTACCCGGTGTCCCTCCCGGTAGGGGGATATCATAGCCACTTGGATTTCCTACTCATATTGTCTGACTTGGATTTCATCACCTTGCAGAGGATATGTTTAGTTGAGTCAGAATACTTTTAGTTAGGTGTTTGCATGCTCCTTTACCTCCCTTTGGTCTAGTGAGTCCACCATTTTTCATTTTTAGGAAACCTGCTGCTTGTTGGTATTCTGACCATTTTTGTTGGTACTCCACCTATTGTAGCACAGCTGTTACAGTGGGTGTTTTGAGTTGGTTGTTGGCCTGAGTACCTTGTTTTTGAGCTCTCCTTCTGCACACTCGGTTGCATTAGGGTTTTTGAGCTGTTTTTTACTCACCTCAACCCACAGGGTTTCGACACCATCTGTCACCATTGAGTCCCCGAGACATTCTCGGCACCTCAGGGGCGAGCCCCCACAACACGGTTCACTTGACACCGCACGTCATCGCCACAGATCATCATCAGTTGGTACCACTTATCATAGATCTAGATCCTTGTCACTTGACTCCACTCGTCAACGGCATAGGACTCCGTCACCAGATATTGACGCCCCTTACTTTACCTCCGATTCTGAAGAAGAGTCTGAAAACCCCATTTACACTACCCCTACTAGCCCCATGGCTGGCGCGACTTCCACTCCTTTCGTTGTAGGGACCATTGGTGGCACATCCACCACTACACTAGTTACCACACCTGCTCTAGGAATGCCCTCGATGGGGGCCACATCCACCATCCCGGTCACCATTCCTATTCCCGTAGCTGGCATCCATACCACCACTCCACCAGTGACTCACACTACCCATGGTGGTGCGGGCCCATCCTATTCCACTTTAGTTCCCCCACTTGGGGGCAACATTCCCAACCCTGCCCCTCTACTTGGGGGCATGGGCCCCAACTTGGTCCAACCCACTCCTGTGTCAAATCCTTCTTCCAGTCTGCCTTTCATGGCTAGCCTCAACCTACCTGACCTAGCCAGACTGACCAACGACCCTATCCGACACGACCCTACATGGCCTCACATGCCTACCAAGCTCCCCTCTAACATTCCTCAATTCGAGGGCAAGGCGGGTGAGGACCCACAAAACCATATCATGTCTTTCCACCTATGGTGTTCCTCTAACTCCATAGTGGATGACTCTGTTCGCCTCCATCTCTTACAGCGCACCTTCACTGGCTCTACATCCAAGTGGTATATCGAGCAACCTCATGGGACCCATGCCACCTTTGCTTCCCTTGCCTCGACCTTCCTGCAGTTCTTCCAGTTGCCTGTCCGCTATGACGCAGGCGTCGAGATCCTCCTATCCTGCAGACAAAACACGGCTACCCATATTACGGACCACATTCATGAGTGGCGTAGACACCGTAGCTTATGCAAGATCAAACTAGACAACCGTATCTTCCTAGATTGGTTCCTCAAATCCCTTCTCCCTGTTATTGCTAAGGATGTGGCATCAGAAAGACCCCAGTCTGAAGAAGAGGCCATCCTTAAGGCACAGCAGTTCGACCTCATTTACGCTCAGTCGGGTTACCTCTATACCATTATACCTGACGCCCCTCGCGACGAGTCCTCCCATCACGATGCGCCGAGGGCATCCCACGCTGCAGACGGCATCATTGGTCGTGTTTCCTCGCATCCCCAACCCTTTTCCATAGCACGACCTACCCCGGGCCCCGACCTTTCGCGGGCCACCTCACAGTCTGGGGCCACCAACTCATATGATCCTATGACACATCACCATCATTCCCATGGACCCAGCTGTCCACCTCAGTGCTTCGGGCATGCGCCCCCTGCTTATAACCCCCCGGTCGCACCTCAGTCCTATTACCACCAGCAGGCTGCACCAGCTCCTGTGCCTTCTCAGGCCCAACCCACTTATTACCACCAGCAGGCTACACCAGCTCCTGCGCCTTCCCAAGCCCAACCAGCTTATTACCCACCACAGGCAGCCCCTGCGGCCAACCCACAACCTACTCCGCAGACATATCAGCAACCTCCTCAAGGTGCCGCACCTGCGCAGCCTCCACCTACATACCATCCCCTGCAGCCTGCTCCTGCACCTGCACAACCTCAAAACCCACCTGCTGCTCAAGGGCAAGTTTACGCCCAAAACAACCCGCAGCAAAACCAAAATAACCAACGCAACCAGGGCCAACAAAATCACGGCAAGGGCCGTAATCGTGGGAACAACCAACCTACAAACCAAGGTGGTCAGCCGGCTAATCCCCTAGACAACAACAACGCGGCCCCCGCTAACCAAAACCCTGATCGTCTACCCAAGCAGGATAAAAACCCTAATTTGAGAACGAACCATCCTTGTTCTATCTACGGGGTCTATGGCCACTACACACATACTTGCCCACATTTGGAGTGAGCTCAGCAACTTTGGGTTGATGATGCCCATCGCCAAGGGCAGGCAGCTCCTCAAGCACAGCCCAACCCTCCACAACCTCAGCAGCCACCTTTGGTGTTGCAAAACCCCTTACCAACCCAAGGCGTAGTAAACACTTAGCCGTTGGCCCCCCCTCAAGCCAACGTACAACCCCAACAACAACAGATCACATACGCCGCTCCTGATCAACCCATGTTTGACTCAGGTACCCACCACTTATTGATGATGTCTTCCGCTGATGTCAACCTCCAGACCCGTCGGAACCAATATGGCTCCACCTCTGAAGCACATCCCGCTGATAAAACCCCTAACGCTCATCCCACTGATCAAGCGTTACGTATCCCTCCCCCTCCGGTAGATGGTGCTTCCAAAGCAGCTCGTTTCCCACTTCACCGTATCAACAACAACCCCAATGCACGTGCTTCGTCAAACTACAACATTATAGACGACCTAGCCCAATCTCCCACAGCCATGTCTGCGTTAGAAGTCTTGAAGAACTGCCCTTCCCAGCGCAAGACTTTACTCTCAGCCATTGGGGTTATTGACCCAAATGATTCGAATTTAATGGCATTTGATTTGGACCAGTCCGAACCACGCCTGCCTTCCACCTTAGCGTTCCAAGTTTCTGTTTCCGTTCGGAATCTTGTCATCCATCGATGCATCATCGATGAGGGTGCCTCCACATGCGTTATGTCTACATTTGTATGGCAGAAGTTGGGATCCCCTACCCTCCTGCAGTCCACCACTGCGTTACGCGCCTACGACGACCGTTCGGCTCAGCCCCAAGGTCTCCTAGCCAACGTCCCTGTCCAGTTAGGTGGTAAAACCGTCCTCATCGATATCGAGGTCATCAACGCCCAGCTTGATTACAACCTCTTACTCGGTCGCAGCTACATGTATGCTATGCGGCGGTCGTTTCCTCTGTCTTTCGTACCATGATGGACGCGTGGTTAAGATCGACCAACTTACTTACTATGATCCAAATGCTCCCGCTGCACCCGAAAATGTTCTCCCCATGGTGGAACAACCGGTCAGTAGTGCTGCTACCTCATTTGTTTCCTCTTTGGGACTTGGAGCTTACTCAGACCCGTCGATGACATCCACCTTCCAATCCATTCCTCCCTCGTCATCTACGCCCGAAGTGTCTGACTTATGTACCCTCTCCCACGATAACCAACCAACTACCAATCAGCCACCCTTGTTTCCTAAACCACCACTGGTACCTAGCCACATTGATGTTACACCTATCCATACTATCCCCTTCCTAGTCCCTCCTTCGGGAGTAGTAAGCGCCCCGGTTATGGCTACCCTTAGCCTCCCTGCGTTAACCTTGGGATTACCCGTATGGTATCTTTCGCCTCCCGTTCACCCGCCGACACCTGACGTCGTCCTCCACCCGGTGCAACCCATGACTACTACCACTCAGCCACCCCCCGGTGTCTCTACCCCTTCGTCCTCCACAACTCCCCCTCCTACTCCCAAACCCACTGGGGGCAGAGGTCCCCAGCCTTACACTGCTGTACCACCTCCCAAGACAGTCAAAAACCCCCCAGTATTTCGCGCTCCTCCCAAATGCTCATTGTGTGACGAGTTAGGCCATGCGACTCATCAGTGTCCACAGTTACCAGCATTACAGAAGCACATGCAGATGCTCGACGACAACCCCAACATCCCGATTGTCGAACTAAACCCCACCCCCAAGCCTAAAGATAAATCCCTGCGTACCAACCACCCTTGTGCGATATGCGGTGTTTACGGGCACTATTCCCATCATTGTCCCGATCTCCCAGATTACAGAGCAGCTCTCTATGAGATGAACAATCTGGACCTTGAGACGGCACCAACCACTATTGAGGAAATTCACCCTCCGATCTCACCCCCATCCGGGGAGGTCAACACCATTTACATGATCTCTTCCACTCCCATTCCCATGTCAACCAATTCGACGACCCAAACTTTCCATACTGATGAGGAGATTCTTGAGGCACTCACTGCCCCGGAGTATCCCTGGGATGATATGCACCATCGTTCGTATTTCCTCCCAGAAGCATCTTCCTCTAGCACCGCTAACCAATTTGCGGTTGAATCCAAAGATTTCCTTCCCACCAAGGTCGACTGGTTCAAGGACCCTATTCCTGCTCCTGATGCCTTCGAGGAAGATAACATGGCTAACATCTCACCTGTCATCCAAATTGATATCGCTGCCCCTGGGAGTGCCCCTGAACTCATCACTTTAGGAGCCTTCTGCAGTAAGCAAGAGATTGAAGACTACCAAACCCTTTTCAGAGAATTTCGTGATGTATTTGCCTGGTCCTATACCGAAGTGCCCGGTCTTGACCCCTCCATCATAGAGCACCACCTTGACACCTCTGAGTCAAGGGGCATAATAGATTCCCTCGACCCTGGGATAGTGGGCATGATCAATCATTTTGAACCTTCCCCATCACATCTATCACAGCACGTCACTGAACCCATTGTTCAAACCCCCACATATGTGATCCATAGTCACAAACCCCATGCACATAGCATGGGGGCAGGTCATTAAACCTGCTCACCTTTTCACATGTGTGATCTCAACCATTTTTGAGGTCACATGTCACTTGTATATCTGATTTAATTTGATACGCATAGTTCTTTCCTTTGACCATTCCGGAGTCCTTATGACCTCTGTTTTTCACACCATTTGCACTACCGGATTCATATTTTCGTGCCCATGATGATGCTTGAGACCATTTCTCGCTCTCACCAGAACCTTTATTGACATCGTGACATGACACCTTGTCATCTCGGTTTGCATGCCACTTCGGCTGCTCTCCATTTTTTATATATTTTATACCACCGGATTCATTATTCCGAGCTCGTGATGATGCTTGAGATCATTTCTCGCTCTCACCTGGTACAGTTTCAACATTGTGTCCCAACACCTTGCTGCCTCGGTTTGCGTGCCACATCGGCCATTCTCCGTGTTTCCCATATTTTATACCATCAGATTCATTTTTCCGAGCCGGTGATGATGCTTGAGATCATTTCTCGCTCTCACCCCCAGTTTTTTCGAGTCTTTTTCCAAAACACCCCCAGTCACCTCGGTTTGCATGCCACATCGGCCGTTCTCCGTTTTACGCATATTTTACACCATCGGATTCTTTTTTCCGAGCCGGTGATGATGCTTGAGATCAATTCTCACTCTCACCCCCAGATTTTTTGGCTCTTTTTCCAAAACACCCCCAGTCACCTCGGTTTGTGTGCCACATCGACCGTTATCCATTTTTTACCCTCTTTATATTGTCGAATTCCTTTTTCCGAGCTCGTGATGATGCTTGAGATCATTTCTCGCTCTCACCTGGTACAGTTTCAACATTGTGTCCCAACACCTTACTGCCTCATTTTGTGTGCCACATCGGCCGCCATCGGATTGTTCCACACTTTTACATGAGCCATTCACTCCTGTCATACTGCAAATGTTTCGATATTTTGCCACCATTCCATTCACCCCGCAAGGAGGCCCATCAGTGTTCCCCACCACCCTTGTTCTTGGTCATCACACATGTTCCTCGATTGAACACTTCCTCCTTGCCTGGCCATTCCATTTGTTCGGTATAATTTTATCCCTTTTTCGGGCCGGACAAGTCCTTTATGAAAAAGGCACTTAGGGAGTTTCTGTTAAGCTATTTTCTGACTCCTAAAACAATGAAAAGATCGCCGAGCAATCTTGCTTCCTTTCATGCTCGTTAAAGTACCTGAAAGGGCATCTATCTGGTATAAGTTTACCCCTTTTCCGGACCTGGTAGACTAATTACGAAAAAGGAATACTCTAGTCAAACCGGCTAGAAGAGTTCTTCATTGCATCCTTTTATGCTTCTTTGGTCCTTGGAGACTAAATCTACGAAAAAGCAACCCCCTGGAGTCTTCTTATTTGCTTTCAGACTCTCTAAAATTGAAAGCAACCACGAGCATGAACTATCTTGGGCTCGTTAAATCCACACGACAGTACCATTCCATCATTTCAGAGTCTTCTTATCGCTTTCAGACTCCATAAAATTGAAAGCAACCACGAGCATGAACTGTCCTGGGCTCGTATCAATCCACACGACAGTATCATTTTACACACACTTCTTCTAGTTCCTTAACCCATGAAGAAGTCTCCTCCTGTGCCTCCTGGCACTATGATTGATCATCTCGGCAGCACCCCCAATCAGGTCGCCTTTGTTCAGAGTATTCTGCAGTCTCCTGCCATTTTATACCAGTTTGAGTCTCCCTCAGACCAGTCACCCTCCCAGATCCAATACAGCTATGATCCCTTTCTCCTCAGTCAGTTTCATATGCTGCCAGATCATCCCCATTATCATACTCTGAACAAAGGAAGTTTGAGTCCACCCACTCTACTTGCCCAGTTGTCCCCCCACAGTTTGATCAGTCCTGCCATCAGTACTATCACATTTCGGTTCTACACCTCGCGCTACTATCAAGGAAACATCATTGCCTTCATAGTTGCAGGTCTCCCTCTATCGATGACAGCCCCTCTATTCCAGAGGATAGGCCCAGAGGTCCCTACGCCTTGGAATTATCACCATCTGTGGTAAGTGCCTACGGATCATTCTGAGAGGAGTCATCATTGCCTCTCTGAGTGGTTGTTTCTCACATGCTCGACTTCAGCACCTTGATCGCATCGTCAAGAATCACCTAGGGTTACATCCTTTACATTATTTTGCGAAGACCCCGGATTTCCCCCGACTCTAGCACATTGGTGAGTCACTTCGGAACGCCTAGTTATATGTTCCCGTGGATGTCCGGGCTGCGTTGGCGATTGTATTCGGAAGCCATCCAGTTATATGCTTCCTTGAGTACCCAGATCAGTTCCAATTCAGTGTACCATTGCGAGTGTACCCCTTGTCACTCTGATCCAGCAGTTCATCAGTTCCTTTGGTACCACATTCAGTAGCACTGTTGATTGTTCCAGTGTATCAGTTCTTCAGCTCAGACATGGTCATCCCAGCAGTATGTCCCAGATTTGTGTCCCCTCTGGACCCTTATGATGTACACAGTGGTTATCTATGTATCTTACAGGTCCCTCTTTTCGGGCCTCACAGTTCTTTTATGTATCTTGCTACGAGCATGGGTATGCCCGCCTTGTCCATATATTGAGATTATTCCTCATTCAGTTTTTGAGGTCATGTATATGTCAGGTCCCCATTTTTGGACCCCTTTGTTATTATTATGTTATATCCTGATACGAGCATGGGAATGCCCGCCTCGTCCATATGATCAGATGATTCCTCATCCTTTTTGAAGTTATGTACTTTTAGTTCTTGCAGTTTGTTCGGGATCTTTGTTCCGGGCTTCAATTTGTTTCTTCTCTTCTCCATACCCCAGGAAAACCATATATGACTTATGATGTCCATCGGCCATACGATGAGCTCATGCCCTCACACATCAGGGGGCAATCTGTTAACACCCAAAAAGTGTTCACTACCTCATCTACCTCATTACATGGCTCATTTGTCCATTTTCCTACCATATTTCCCTTAAAAACCCTAAAAATCCCACTAAAAAGCCTCCAAAAAAATAGCCTCAAAAAGGCTAAAAAACCCCTTTTCCCTCCAAAAATATCCAAAATTCCTCTAAAATAGCAAAAATCCCCTAAAAAGGGAATAAAAAATATAAAATAATGAGGAAAATGAGGAAAAAACCCTATACAGCTGCCTTAAACCATATGGTTCCCAAAACCATGGGTCAGCACTCCACCACCAAAAAACTATAAATAGGTGATGGAGATCCCTTATTTCAGATCCACAATCAAGTATACCCTTACTCTGCCAAAATCTCTCTCGAAACCCTAGCTCACCATTGAGCCACTATCACCTTGAGAGCCCCTTTTGGCCCATTTCCACCATTGGAGAAAGAGAAGGAGCACATTGGAGCTTGGAGCAACTCTCTTGGACATTGCAAGAGCTTCATCAACCTCCACATTGGAGGTAATATCAATACAAAACCCTTGTTTACAAATTGTTCTTTATGTTTCATGCATGTGTTTTAGATTAGTTTACATTTCTGTTTTAGCTTAATTATTTACATTTACTGAACTGCTACTAAGGAGTCCATTCTCCTTAGTAGGTGCTCATTTGCACAAGCTAGGGGTAAAACCCTAGCTACACTTTGCAAGGAAGGAGAATAAACACCTACATCTCTCTGACATTCAGTGGTTGAACAAATACCTGTGGGAAGATATTCACGAGATTTTATGGGCATATTTTGAAAATGAGTTACACGAGTGGTTGTCAAGGTCGCAGAGTGAAAGAACTATTTCCAGCCAGAAGCACCGACCGAGTGGACGCCAGAGCTTACAGAGAGGCTCAATGCGATTTTCACGAGCATACGACTTCTGGGTTGACAACATATTGGAAGGATTCATGATAGAGTTCGCTGTAGACACGTTGAAATCCTACAGCACAGCCGAAGCAAAGTTTTTCAAAGGGTTCAGAGGTAAGTACCTGAACAATCTCAGTTTATACATTAAAATGATTTTAGCCAAGAAAGGCGTTTTAAGAATGCAGTGAAATTTTTGAATCTGTCATGGCAAATAGCATATATAGTGATTCCGACAAAGAAACCGATAATTTGAGAAGTGGAAAGACATACAAGTATACCACCAAGAAAAAACCTAGACTGCATGGACTCCACGTAGATACCGAGATACCATGTGAGCTTAATAATCAGACCGCACCTCTATCAGCTACTTATCAGCCTATTACGCCGCAGAATCTGCCGGTTGCAAATACCGCACCTCCCCTGTCTCATAACCCGTCAGTTCAGACCCCTCCCGTTGCTAAGACTCCTACTCCGCAGAACGTCGGTATTGGTAACACCGCAAGAGCGGGTGGCCAGACCATTTCAACTCAACCCATTCCATCTCAGACTGTTCCACTTCAGAACGTCCAACCTCATATCATTCCTCAGTTTATTATCCCTAGCACTACTCAGAGTACCACGCCACCTAGAAGGAGGATGACTGATTATATCAAGCTGTCGATATTCAAGGGAACGGGTCTAGAAGACCCTGATCAGCATTGGTTCCTATGTGAAGCCATGTGGAGTGTCAAGTAGGTTCAGGATGACGCTGTGAAGCAAGCGCAGCTCATCACTACTTTCAGAGATAGAGCCTTGCATTGGTTCATGAAATATTCGCAGGGACAGAATAGAACCCTGGTAGAAATCAAGGATGCACTCTTAGCATAATTTAAGAAGCCAAAGTTAGAATCGCAGTGTATCACAGAGTTAAAAGAGATTAAGCAAAAACCTAATGAGACGGTCTAGGAATTTGACCAGAAATTCAAGACACTATTGGACCAAGTGAGATTTGTTATAGCTCCGCAACAGCACCAGGAATGGTTCATAGCTGCGTTGTTGCCTCATATCATACTACCACTGATGCAACAGAAGGTTGCATAGCAGGCAGAGGCCTTAGATATTGCGATGAAGTTAGAGGCTTCACCGATAAGTGAGACTAGCACTGGAATGTCTCGGATCCAGAATCAGCTAGCTACCTTAACCTTACAATTGCAAGATATGAAGAAAGGAAAACAAGAAATACAAGAGATATGGTGTACAGGATGCAAAGGAGAAGGCCACACTAGAGAACACTGGCCTTTATTTCAGGAATACCTTAACAGTGGAGCACCAAATCCACTAAATCAGAACCAAGCGTCGTGGTGTGAAATCCGTAGAACTAGTGGACACCGGCCTGAAGACTGTTATTTGATACAGAAGTATTTCAGAACCCCTAAGAACTTGTATTGTAACTTCTGTAAGTCAGTGAGACATGATGAATCCAATTGCCATGCATATGAGCTCATGAATGAAAGAAAGAGAGAGATGGAGCATATGCGAGGTGGTGGAGTATACAGAGTCCAGGAAGAAAATCAGTCGAAACAAGAAAATGCGCAGTATGATCAAGGCGCATATAGAGGCCGTGGTGGAGGATACTGTGGGAGAGGAAGGAATGCCGGCCCAACGCAAGGAAGAGACCGAGGTCAAGTAATTTGTTATAACTGTGGTCATCCTAGCCATGTGTCCAGAGACTGTACCAATGAATGCACTACTTCTAACTATTGTAAATCCTTTGATCATGTCATTGAGGCATGTCCAGTGTTAGCAGCAGAGATGCAGAAACGGAAGAAAGATGCGTTGAACCCGAATATTCAGTTGATCGGAGCACGGAGAAGGGTTGCAGACCCAAGTATCAACGTAGTGACACAAAGTGGCACTACAACAGGAAGAGATAGAGGAGCAGAAGCTTCGACTTCTAGGGACTTCGATACTAGCTAGACTCCTACCGAAACAATTTGGATAAAAAAAGCTACTGGGAAGGCACCTGCCTTCAATCTAGAGAAAAATAAAGAAGTATTTGAAGAAGCGCAGGACATTTTCAAAGAACCTCCACCTACTTCACCAAGAATCCCGTTGCGCAGTGAAGTATGACAGACACAAGATATGCCAGCAGGATATGACAAAACACGCGACGCAGTAGAGACAGGCACCTCCGTTGCGCAGTTCCTAAGGAGCTGCATGAAATTACTGAAGAGAGAAGATGTTGTGGCAGAATTAGAAAAGTTATTGAACTAGTACGAGCCATGCAGTGAGACAGAGATTGCCCAGAGCGCAGTTCACTAAATCAAGAAACATAAAATATCAGGCCAAGAAATGTGGCTCAGTGCGTAGATAGGAGACTATGAGATAGATGAGATCATCCTTGATCTCGGATCATAAGTAAATGTCTTGACTAAGCATACATGGCAGTAGATGGGGAGACCAAAATTGTTGTGGTCACCCATACAGTTGAATTTATCCAACCAGCTGACAGTTATACCTTTTGGGAGACTGGCCAACGTTATCGTTGATATTGATGGAGTGCAAAGCTATGCAGACTTCGAGGTCATTGAAATTGTGGATGATAGTCAGCCTTATCCAGCATTATTGGGTATAGACTGGGAAATTGATAACCTTGCCATTATAAATTTGAAGACAAAGAAGATGATATTTGAAGGCCAGGACTTAAGGGTCATTGCACCATTGGACCCTTCACAAGGTGAAAGATACATTGATCCGATTCAAGACGAATCTTGAGCTCAAGACCTAGATCGCATTTACAAAATGACTACGAATGATGCGGATTACATCAATCCTACTGCTGATGGAACACTCAGTTGGCACTATGATAGCTCTTTCATATCAGACTCTGATGCAGGACTGGAGAACTAGCAGAACCGCATGCATGAAGTATCTCCTAGAAGATGCACGCAGATAACAAAGTCACTGTGATGGATTGGAAAAGAGGTAAGTCCAATTCCTACCTATGATGGTTCATCTAATGTTTATTCCTTTATAAAAGAATATAATGTCTCAGTTGCAGCTAAGCATCGCTTACCAGCATTAGACATGGAACTGCGCGAGACACCTGCTAGATGGTGGGATGCACATAAGCAGACATTGACAACATGGGATCAGTGCAGAATCAAGATGCATATCAGGTTCACTGAGAAGGTTGCACTAACCTTTGAAAAATACAATGGAAAGATGGATCCAAGGGATCATATTGAAATATGTTCACAAGCATGGGGGGAGAGACCACAAACAGAATGGGTTCATCTGTTTGTACATACATTAGAGGAGCATACTCCAAAGAAATGGTACCTAGATATAGAGTTACGCAGGGGAACTACAAACTGGTCTACCCTAACTACGAACTTCTAGAAGACCTTCAGTTTTGAAGATGAGAGTCCTAACATAAATTATGCTTTGTAGATTATTAAGGAAAGAATATTTAGATCAGAATGTCCCCCTAGAAACATGACATTAGAGGAATTCTTTGGAGATATAGAAGTACCTACAAACCTACAGCCAGAGTCGACAAAACAAATAGAGCATGCCATGGAATGTTATAATCTAGATGAAGAGTCCGAAGATAAAGAAGAAAGTGATGAGGAGGACTTGTGTAACATAAACATACCTGAGTCAGAGGGAGCGCGCGATGTAGAGGGACCTCCACTGGAAATTCCAAACATGAGTGCACCTGTGAAAACAAGGAAAGTGAACATTGGCACCAGCGAAGAGCCTAAGTTCACATCTATTGGAGACTACTGGGATGATCGAACAGTCGCAGAGATCGCAGACCTATTACATGAGTGTCAGGATTTATTCCTGATGAAGTTTACAGAAATGAAAGGTATTCTGGGCGACTTAGGGGTTATGAAAATACCTCTTAATCCAGGCGTGAAGCCTGTTAAGAAAAGGCCCTATAGACTGAATCTGTGATACAAAGAACGAGCCAAGGCAGAACTCCATAAGATGCTCGACGTGGGGATCATCGAGCCAGTTGAAGAGTCAAAGTGGATAAGCCCGATGGTTATCCAAGACAAGAAAACTAAGGGTGAGATCAGAATCTATGTGGATATCAGAAAATTGAATGATGCTTTGATGCATGACCTATTTCCTACTCCTTTCATAGATGAAGTACTAGACAATGTTGGAGTAAATGAGGAATATTCCTTTACTGATCGATTTTTCGAATATCATCATATAAGAATTGATCCAACGGATAGGAATAAGACCACTTTTGCCACTGAATGGGGGTCGTTCCAGTATACAGTAATGCATTTTGGTCTAAAGAACATGCTTGCCATATTTTCTAGAGTTGTGGTCACAGCATTTAAAGATTTCATGCATAAGTTTTTAGAAGCCTATTTTGATGATTGGAAAGTATTTGAGTTGTTGAAGAACCATCGCGCAAACCTCAGAATGATGCTAGAAAAGTGCAGAAAGCATCAAATTTCATTGAACCTGAAGAAGTGTGTCTTTTGTGTGCCTTATGGTAATATTTTAGGACACATTGTGTGTAGACAAGGCTTGATAGTTGATCCTGCGAAGATCGTAGTTATAGTTAACCTGCCAACACCGAATTCAGTAAAGCAGCTGCGCACCACATTGGGGCATACCAGTTACTACGGGAAGTTTATAAAAGGTTATGCACAGATAACCGCGCAAATGGAGAAGTTGTGAAATAAAGACGCACAGTTCATCTGGAATGCAGAATGTGAGCAAGGCTTTGACACATTAAAAGAGAAAATGGTAACTACGCCGATCTTAGTTTTTCCAGACTGGGAGAAGCCATTCCATGTACATGTTGATGCTTCATGTATAGCAGTGGGTGTTGTATTAGCACAGCTAGGAGAGGGAGGTATTGACCATCCCATTGCTTTCTCAAGTAGAAAGCGCTCATCTACATAAAAGAATTATATCACCACTGAGAGAGAATCCCTAGCTATGGTGTACGCACTGCAGAAGTTCATGCACTATTTGCTTGGTGCGCACTTCTCTATGTTCACTGACCATTTTTCTTTGAAATACCTGGTCAACAAGCTAATGTTAGGGGGGTGAATCTGCAGATGGTTTTTACTCTTTCAGGAGTACGACTTTGAAATAGTGGTTAATCCTGGTAGATTGAACTTAGGACCTGATCATCTTTCAAGGATCGAGTCAGGAGAAGAACCTACAAACCTTGAAGACAATCTACCTGATGCGCAGTTGTTTTCTATTCAGATTTTCAATGACTATTATAAAGATATCATATAATTCTTGACTACTGGGTTGGCACCCATAGAGTTTACTACACAGCAGAAGAAGCAGCTGGTAGTAAGAGCAGCAGACTTCACCATAATTTTCGGACAGCTATACAAATTGGGGCTAGATGAAGTGTTGCGCAGGTGTGTGTTAGAGAACGAGAAGCCATTTGTACTGGCTGATGCACATTCAGGAGCAGTAGGAGGTCAATACGCAGGACGAGCCAATGCGCAGAAGATATTGCGAGCAAGGCTATGGTGGCCTACGAGTCACAAAGACTCGAAAGAACATTGCCATAGCTGTGATGTTTGTTAGAGGACATGAAGGTCGTCGCGACGAGACGAATGCCATTGAATCCACTGTTGACATTATAGGCATTTGAGAAATGGGCCATTGATTTTGTGGGACCTATAAACCCACCGAGGAAGAGAACTGGTGCGAGGTACATTATTACTGCAACTGATTACCTCACTAGATGTGCAGAAGTGAAGCCATTGAAGGACTATAGCACAGTTACTGCTGCAAGTTCATTTTTGAGAACATCCTTACAAGGTTTGGATGTATGAAGATTTTGATGAGTGATCAAGGCACTCACTTTCTGAATAGAACCATTGAATCCTTTACGGAAGGGTTCCACATTCATCATCAGCGAAGTACACCGTATCATCCGCAAGCAAATGGAACTGTTGAAGCGTTCAATAAGGTACTGGAGAATGCGCCGACAAAAATATGCAATGTCAATAGGGATGAATGGGACCTGCGCATTCCAACTGTTTTATGGGCATACATAACTACTTGCAAAAAGTTGACTGGCCACACACCTTTTAGGCTGTCCTATGGACAGGAAGCAATAATGCTAATGGAGTACATTGTTCCCAGCTTAAGAATAGCTACATTCAAAGGCATGGCAGATCACGACGCACTAGAAGAAAGGCTTCTACATTTGGTTGGTCTATAGGAAGATCGCTTCATTGCGGGCTTTCACCAACAAGTGCAGAAAGAAAGAGAAAAAGCATGGCATGATCACCATATCAAAAACAAGACCTTTCAGGTACGTGAACTAGTCCTCCTGTATGATAGCAAATTTATGAAGTTTCCTGGAAATTTTAAAATGCATTGGCTTGGCCCATATACTATTTTACATGTAACTAATGATGGCGCAGTCCAGTTAGCCATGTTAGCAAGAGATAGCTTGCCCGGCCTAGTCAACGGAAGCAAACTAAAACCCTATCAGGATAGTTCTGCTTCGCAGAACCCTTAATGATCAGGAAAGGAGGAAGTTTCAAAGTGTCAAGTACAGTTGAAATTGGGCACTAGAAATGGGGAAGAGTCTATACGCGAAGTGTGATGAAGAAAATGTATATACCGCGCAACACTTGTTAAGAAGTGAAGTTGTGCCAAAAAAAGAAAAAAAAAAGAGAAAAAGAAAAGAGGAACTGCGCAGTTGCGGAGGCCAAAATGCAACTGCGAAGATCAAGTTGAAAGAGAAAAGAGGCTAAGTTCAGAAGCAAGAAATCAAGCACCACGAAGTGACTGCGCCGGATTAGTGACGACCCGCCACGTAGTTCGACGCAAAACTCCAGAAAAGTAGTTGTTAGAATGTCGGTCGCAAATATATCCGTTATACAGTACTTTTCCAGCAACCGCTTAAGCATTTAACGCAGAAATAGCCATTCTGAACGACTTAATGGAGGAAAGGACCGAACTCTTCGCCGGATTTGGCCAACGGATATCGCATTTAATGCTTATATAGTCGTTGAGGGGCGCGGAGGAGGCTAGCTACACCTATAAATACCATTGTATTTGGACTCGCGGGCGTTACCGAAACCCTTGAATTTTCTTGCGAGCAATACTTTGCGATTGTTATAGCAAGTTATCAGAAATCTCATCGTTCTGTCCAAACCTATCTAGAGAATGTATGAGAGGTCCTCTATTGAGCAAGAGTTCACAATCTAGGAGACTGTTAAGGTGTTTAGATACGGAGGAATCGAAGGGTTGATGAGAACCCCCGTCAAGAAAATTATAACAGAGCAAGGTCAGGGTTCCCAAAGATCACCAAGGCACGCTACAGCGATGAAAGATAAAGGAAAAGAACCAGCAACGCAGAAAATGAAGCCAAACGTGATGAGTTCCACAGTGCCACAAGTTCCATTGGGAGACAAGGAAATACCATTGAAGCTAACCCCTGAGTATATCTCACCGCGTGCACAAGATGCATCGGCCATTAAGCTATTAAAGAATGCCAAGTATGAGATTCTGCTCTCACCTATGCCAAAGCTTTTCAAAGTGGGAGGAAATCTGTTGGGTAAGATACTGGAGTGTAAGTGGGAATATTTCGACCTGATTCAAATGAAGAAGGACCCCAACGAATCTAAGTATCCACAATTCCAGCAAGACCAGTACATGTGCTGGAAGAAAGATGTGAAAGGCAATCCTGCCTTGGTCGCAGAAAGTTGGTTATCCGGAGTAGTCGAATCAGGACTGCTCAACCTGTTGAGACTCTCGCACTTAGACAAAATGCCAGAACTGAATGTGGTGGTGTGAACTCTTATGTCGCGCATTCACCAGGGATATCTTTGTCTTGATCGCAATATCGATCTGAACATTGACTTGATCCACTGGATCACTGGATTAAGCAAGAGGGGCAAAGACCCGAAGCAGTTCTTTCAAGGAAAAAGTAGGGACAACGAGGTCGTCGCGAAGATAATGAAAAACGCAAACAGTTGTCAAAGGAAAGAGAGGCTTTGTCACGGATGACATATATGATGAGGCTACGCAGTTTGTCACACAACTGCTAGCAGGAAAAATTATGAGAAAAGCAAGACCATTGGAAGTACCCCCGGGCGCTGTGCTACTTGTTGCAAAGGCCGCGCAGGGAGGAAGATTCAATTGGTGTCAGTACCTGTTGAATTAGTTCTTGGAGGAACTGAATGATACACAGACACATGGCAGTAATTTCCATTGTACATAGTTGATAGTGTTGATTGCGTTTGTAGGGTGGAAGGACCCGAAGGATTACGTTGGCGTAAGAACCGATAGTAGTGATTGCAGAGGAGCCCGTTATGCAAACCTTTGGGCGAATTTGAATTCAGAAAGACAGCACGTGACAACTGAAGTCTTCTACACTTACTATGAGCAGCTGCGCAAAGTCATTATCACCACACCACGGATAACAAAAGAGGTAACAACTAAGTATATTCGCACTATCAATTTTTATGCTAACATGCGTTCCATTCACATTTCAGCCAAGGAACAGAAGAAGAACCCTAAATGGTTCCAAGGAAGATACCACATGAATGAAGAAGACATTGATACCATTATGAAGGAATGGCCTCCTGAATTTAGAATCGAAGGAATTGTGGAAATAGAAAGTGACTCTGTGGATAGTAATCCCATTCCTACACCCATTGTCGAAGAGCCGTGGACAGGAAAAAGGAAGGAAGCCGAGAGCCCTGTACAGCAAAAGGTACAGAAGAAAAAGCAGAAAGTAGTTAAGGGCCCGTCAGAAGCCAAACTCCATGATGATGATTAAGAGATGATCGCATCTATAGTAACAGCGCAAATGGAAGACCTGATGACCGAAAAAGATAAAAAGAATGAGGCAATTCAAAAGAGTCTGCAGAAGAATCTGACCACGCTACAAGGCATTACAGAAAAAATTGAGGAAGTACAGCGTAGGTTACCCTTGCTGCGAGACTCAGAATCACAAGGGAAGTCAGGGGGGACTTCGCAGTCGAAGATAGCGCCTTTAACCCTGACTTTCCGTTAAAGCCATGCATAGTCAGACTTGATCCACTAAGTGTAATATTACCACCGCGCGAACAGTTAAATTTGGGTGAGCAGGATCTCCAGCATGTGGAAGTTGACATCTCAGTACTACTAATAAAGGGTCTACATGATCTGCACCTACAGGTTGTGGGGGAGATCCATGAGAGAGATGTAGTTTCCAGGAACCAACATCATGAGTTAGTTGAAACTATAAGCAGTTGTAGGAGTCAATCTTAAAGAGGTCCATACAATTTCAAGATGAGCACGACCGTCGAATGATACTAGAGCATACGGTCGATGCGGTAGCCGCGGAGATATCAGAATGCAATGAGAAGCCAGAGACTGTGGACACTATCATTAAGATCGGAGAGGTGGTCAGCGATCTTAAGGCGGAGATGAAATATATGGAGATCAACTATCAAGCAAATATTGCTACGTTGGAAGTGCAGAATCAGCCGAAGACTCCACCTGACCAGCAATAGCTTAGAGCGAAGGAAGTACAAGCTGCAGTAGAGAGTATAGCCAGTGAAGTGGCTAAGTGCCAAACTTTGCTGGACGAGGCGACAAAAGCGTTTACTACGCTTGAAGAAGACCCATATTTGCTGGAACTCAAGAACACTTTGAAATATAAGCAAGCAGCATTAGAATTGTTGGACGCAGAGGTCAAGGCTCTGCCACCAAGAGATCACCTTCGCAAATATCCTGAAGTGAGGGAATTGAAAAAACAAGTGCAAGTGTTGAGAGATAGGGAGACTGAAGTCAGAGATAAGTCACAGCCCCTCCAAGAAGAATCCCATGAACTAAAACAGAAAATTTAAAAAGCATTGAGGGAACTCCACGAAGGGCAGGATTCAGTACAAGAGCAAGTGGACGATGAAATAACAGCTGATGTGTTGGAGACAATCAAGCAAATTCATCAAGACACCAAGGAAACGGTTGAAAAGTTAAGTACAAAATATCAAGAGTTCACTGCGAAGTTAGCTCCGAAGGAGGACGAGCAGATCAGAGAACCTGAAATAGAAAGTGGCTCGGGGACAAGCCACATGTAAGTTTTAGGGGCCTGTTGGGCCTGGCCCAAGTGGGGCATTTTTTAGCAAGTCACAGTTTTGGCACTGTGAAGTTAAGCACAATAAAGTTGAAGACTTTTTAAACAAGTCAGTTTTGGGGAGCTGCGAAGTTGAGCGCAGCGCAACGTCGGAAGAGCTGCGAAGTACAGCACTTCGGAGGAGTTAGCACTGCGATGAGCCCGATCTACGGAGATTCATAAAGGCAGAATGTTGGATGGAAGACAACACATATTTCAGTTAGACCATCAGTGGTCTATTTTTGGTAAAGATGATCCATGATTACCAAGCGGTGGGTATGCAGTAAATCGGAGGAAAGCGACCGGTCGCACAAGCAAGGAACCACTACAGGAAATGGTCGCATGAAGTCGTTAGAGAAGGAATGGCTCAGTGAAAGTGACCTGTTGTCGTGCGTGCGACAGGGGGGCTTATAGTGACATGACCATGCGCAGAGGACGGCCATGACGAAATATTCGCTACCAGAAACCAACAAGTCCGGTTAGCTGAAAATCACGATAGTTTTGGTAAACCTTAGGGTTTTGCCTAGCTATTGTAAAGACATGACCTACGGGCATGGTCTATAAAAGGGGCATATTCTGTAAGGGAAAGGGTTAATGTTGAAATGTAATTGTTGAATCTGAGTGATACTGTGTGTATTGTTGAAATCCATTGTAAAGGCTATGCAAGCTGTGTGCGTAGAGGCCTATTGAGAGAGAAGAGAGTCTGCAGTTGAGTGCACAGACTGGAACTGTTGTACCCTTCCCAAAGACTAATATAACAATAGTTCCTATGGACGTAGCTCCCATACTGGGGGTGAACCTCTTTAAATCCTGTGCAGTGTGATTTTTTATGTGTTTGCACTTGTGTATTTGCTTACAATGAATGCTTGAAATCTCATTTATCAGTTGATATGTTCATACTTTTATATGTATTCGCTAGAAGAATGAGATGGGAGTAATATGTTAAGTATCACATGTATGGACGAATGTTGAATGCATAGTAGTTCTGAGTTAATGAACGCATAAGTCATTTAGATAAACACCTAAATAGGAGAGATCGCGACGTGTGACTCCCTTGAAGCGTAGCACCAGAAGTGCGCAGAGCAGTGTATTTCATCTTGTTGCATAAGGCATAAGACTAAATAATCTAAGGCAGTAGATGAATGAATAAAGCACTAAGTAAATTCATCAAGGTTCGTTAAATCCGAGGAGGAAGCGTATTCATCAGTTGCGTTGTCCTGTCGTTGAAACCTATCCAAACCGTGCAGTCCTTGGATGCGTTGGTTGTGCAAGTGTCTCAACTTGTAGAAGTATCGGCTGCGAAGTAGGAGACTTCATGCAGTATTCAATCCATAGCGCGAGCCCCGCAGCGTGCTGCTCGCCAGTTTTCGGAAACTCGCATCACCAGGTTGTGGAAACCTGATTCCACAGCCACCCCCTCAGCTTCGCCTTGAGTAAGACCTCAGTCTGTTAGCAGATTGATGCCAAAAGAGCTGGTGAAAAGGGGTTTTGTTGGTTCCTTGAACCGCGAAGAACCTGGGTCTACATTGGAAACCTCTAGAACAGTATAGTAAGCCAACAAGTATTCTGTATTTATGTCCATTAGACCTCACCTTAACACAAATTAACATATCTCTATGCTCGGTTATTTTTCCAAGCCTTTGTACTTCTATGAGACATGTTGTTTCAATTTGTAAATTGTATTTAGCTTTTCCTTGACTAGTGCTAGTGTGTCCTCTCTTTTCTCCTTTTTCAAACAAAAAATTATGAGGTTCAAGGCTCTCTAGCTACAATGATGGTCTAACTCTATAATCTTATTCGTTTTTTCCTTGGGTTTGATATCGACTTTACCCTCCAAACTATTTAGGGGCAAATTTCGATTTAGTTTTTCTTTAACTCTTTAATCTTGTTCTTCATATTATGATTTTATAGATTATATGCCTCTCCATTTTGGGTTGATTGTTTCTTTTCTTGGCTTTTCTTTTCTCTTTATTGTAATCTCCTCTCCATTTTCTCCAACTTATTTTATATCCCAATCATTTCAATGTCTATATGTACCTAAATCTGTTGATGGGGATATGTGACACCCGGTCAACAAAGAAGAAATAGCATGATCCAAGGTCTTTTAAGCTTGAGCCAAGTCATTTAAGATAGTTGTCATTGATGGGTTTAATAGCTCGGTTAGCTAACTAAACACTAATCTAACCTAAACTAACTAAAATTAAACTAACCTAAAATAATTATATATATACAACAATACAATATCAACCTAATATACAAATATACAAGGTCTTATTGGACAGTCCGAAAAAAGACTTGAATTTTAATAGAAAATATTAAATTGAAAAGTTAACAAAAGATATGAACTTTCTAAGAACCTAACTCTACTTCCCCAAACCCTAGAAAACATGCATCGGACTCAAGAAGGCCATTAGCTCCCAAAAACTAATGATAAATGCAATTTAAAAAAATCTAAATCCCATACGAACTAAAGAGAGCAATCCAATTAACTAATATATAAAATCTACTAACATTCAAACTATTAAATAATAGAAGATGAGTACTTGTCTTGGCCAAGGTATTAACTAATCAGAATTGATTTGTATATATTTTAATTAATAGCTAAGATCTATTATATCTTTGTCTAATATAGACATCCACTAATCAAACAGATAAGAGATCTAGTAACTTTCAGATTTTCTTAAAAGATTAGATAGAAACACAATCATATATGCTTCAATATTATCGTAGTTAATATAAAAATATAAACAAATCAAAGACTAATTCAATTTGCATGAAATGAAACATATGATTTTCAGATTTATGAAATACAATTCATTACTTAATACATCATATGTAAAAAATGTAAAAGAATTGATTTAATAACCTTGTAGAACACAGTCAAACAAGGATAAAACGAGTTCTATTATATAATGCAAGAGAATTTAATTAAATTATGAATGGCATAAATTGAAAATAAAATTGAAGACTCTTCTTGAATGACAATCCAAATAAGGAACAATAGTATATCCTCAAATAGAACTTGAAACATAGTCGAAGTTCTAATTAACAATCCCAAAAACAATGTATGAGATTTTGTGATATTCTCAAAGAGATCTAGAGACAAAGATAAAATTCACACTAAGTCTAACAGAGATCAAAAGAATTGAGCAGGAAAAATAGAGAAGAAATAATTATGTTACAACACAAGAGAATGAAGAACAATTGGAAAAACTTTCATTATATCTATTATTCAGTATAATATGTACATATATAATACATCTCCAAAGGAGAAATTCATGAGCCTAAAGAGGCAGTTGGAATCCACACAAGTGGCAAGCTTAGTTTGCATTGGAACCATCTCCCGATATGGTCTAGTGTCCATCGATGATGAATGGCTATTCAACTAAGGTGGACTGGCGCATGAATGAGTCATTGGAGATATAAATTATGGGATGAGACTCCAAGGGAGAACAATAATGACTTGTAGTGGTCAAAATAGGTGCTCCTACACTCAGTGGCAATGAAACTAGGTGTAACCGTAAGTTAACTAGTCAATCAAGGGGACAAGGCTCCCTAAATCATGGAACTGATTGTGCTAACTCCTAAAATCATGCATGAGGGAGCCTTTGTACTTTAGTGATGTAACCAAGGTGCTCTGAGTAAATAAGAGGGCTAATTATGACCAAATTTAAGCTCTAGGGGGCTTAAATTAAGGACTAGGTGCTAGGAGACTCAACTACCATGTAATACCCCATTTTGACCCTTAGTATATATTAGTTTTTAATGTAAATATTGTATACATGTGATGTGTGTTTTCCTAGCGTGGAGCTCAAGGCCAAGGCCCTGCTAGTGGAAGCTCGAATTTTATTTAAAAGGCAAGTATTAGACATTATGTTACCCATGTGCTATTTAGCCATGGAACATTGTAAAAATGATGTAAATAAACATCATGCAATAAAATACCAAAAACTGGCTATGGAGGCAACGAATGAGAAGGGGCCATGTGTATCCACTAGGGAGTGGTGGGGGGGCTGTGGAGATGAACCATATGCTTCCAAATGTCATTGTGAGAACCCATTTGACCTTCCTTGATGACATTTATTTCTATTGTAAGGAAGTAGTTGAAGATTTCAGTCCATGGCTTCAATGGAGCATGGGCAGCCCAGAAATTCGTATGGCAGAGTATGGGCTCTGTTTTCTTATACCACAAGTCACTCTACCTCATGGGAGTTGCTTCTTCCTCATTCCCATTCCATTGTGGAAGAACCCAGCATCAATTTTCATCCAAAAACGAATTCCCAGCAGTGAGAAAAAATAGAAATCTCAACTATGAAAGAACCCACGTTTTGAAGAGCCATAAACGCCCAGAATTGGTATTGGACAGTAAAATCCAATGGGGGATCCATAGGTATGAACCTTGGGGCGAATTTGGGAGCATTAGCTACCCTGAAATCCATTGGAAAACCCATTTTGGATAGCCCAGAAAACCAGTGACGGGATTGAGTTATTCGTTGACAGAATGGTGAGAAATCCAAGTGTGGATGTTTGAACAGAGGATTGGATTGCTTGAATTTAGCTTGAGATGTCTGTAGCTTTGTGGTTGATCTCACTGGCTTAGCATCCTCCTCCTTTTCCTATTTCATGCTTGATAAACCCAACGGTGTGTTGGATTAGCATGACTGTTTGAGTGAAACTATGACTGTAAGTGAGCCCATCTAGTTCCTCCTTAGTGGATACATAGCCCAGCTCGGGGGTGATCTCTCAGCTGAAAGAATACAAGCTGGATAGAGATCTATGGTTGTGTGGAACATTTCTCTCACATAGCCAGTTGTTT
Organism: Larix kaempferi; assembly: GCA_027924585.1. NCBI lineage: Eukaryota > Viridiplantae > Streptophyta > Pinopsida > Pinales > Pinaceae > Larix > Larix kaempferi. Next base: position 2,937,737 of record BSBM01000125.1, on the reverse strand, counting down.
GGACAGCTTCATCTTCAAGATAAGGGTTTTCTATGATTTACATTATATGCATTATGTGTTTTGCAGTGTGTTAATTCTGAATGATAATTGCCCATGTTAATGAAATGAAATGATTGTCTTAATGAAATCGACATGAAGTCTGTGCATAGCATGAGAACGAGACTGAATTCTCTGCATAATGAACCATCATATTCCTGTGTTAGATATGATGATGCATTACTGTTTGTGTGCTTGCAAATATGTTTATTTTCGATGTGTTTATATTGAGTATGAGCCTGCACACATAAAATTTTAATTGTTATGAATTTATGCATGAATGTATGGTGTTGAGATTGTCAAATAAGCCAGGTAGATTGGTCAAGTTTCCTTCCTTTCATTGGATTGATGGAAGGGGACGCTATAGAGTGGTATCAGATCCTACCTTGCAGCACTAGGGCTGCTTGGGTCGGACTGTGAGTTACAGGTAAGTGATAGAATGTTTTAACGTTGTATTGGTGAAGTTGGGGAGACATTTTTTATCGAAAAAATGGTAGGATCAAATTTCTCAGATGTGGTTGAGGACCACCTAGGTACATAGAGCTCTGCAAGAGCTTTCCAACGGTACCAAACTCGTCCCATTTGGCCAAGGGATGAAGGAGTTATGAGCCCCGTAAGCTTAGTCATGTTTCCTTCCATGGAATGGATTTATGGAAGGGGACGTGATAGAGAAAATACTAATTACCAGAAGGGGCAGCCGGCTCTTCTTCTGCGGATGTGATAGAGAAAATACTAATCACCAGAAGGGGCAGCCGACCCTTCTTCTGCAGACGTGATAGAGAAAATACTAATCACCAGAAGGGGCAACCGACCATTCTTCTACGGACGTGGTAGAGAAAATTCTAATCACCAGAAGGGGCAGCCGACCCTTCTTCTGCGGACGTGGTAGAGAAAATACTAATCACCAAAAGGAGCAGGAGACCCTTCTCGTGCGGATTGTGACGGAGAAAATACTAATCACAAGAAGGGGCGGCCGACCCTTCTTCTGCGGAAAGGTTAAAATTTTCGCATTCGCGACTTAGCTTTTCGCACCCGGAAGCGCAGAATTGCGGGGTTGCGGGGTGGTTACATTCCCGTGACCACAACTTGACTTTCCGATCCCGCATTTCAGGTTTCGGGTTTCGGATTGCAGGGTGGTTACATTCCCATGACCGCAACTTGAATTTCCGAACCTACATTTCAGGTTGCGGGTTGCGGGTTGTGGGCTATGTGGTGCGGGATAAAAAAAAATAGTATAGAGCTCGAAAATGGATTTTTAGATTACAGGAGCATGCAAGGTCATAATTGGATGAGGTCAGTGGCATTTTGAGGCCATTGACGAAGGCCATGAATGACCAGTGAGGATCCCGATCTCATTATGCTCCAATTTGGCATAAATTGGGATGAATGGCTTTTACAAATCGGTGTCCCGACGCTTGACGGAAGGTCGGATTGAGTTGAAACTGATATGGAGCAGTCGTGGAGAAGGCACGGTGTTAAGTTTGGAATTTTGGAGCCAAAATCCAAAGGATGTGGAGCCGGGGTGTGTAAGAAGGCCAAAAAGCACTATTCTGGGCCACGTTTTTGGAATTTTGAAAAGCTTGCAGTGGATGAAAGTGACCCTGTAATTAAAATTCAAGAAATTTACTGAACTTGACATTTCATATTCTCATGAAAACAGACATATTCCGTTAGACAAATATTTTCCAGAAATGCACCGTTTGGGAAATAGCCATTTTTTGCCCAAAAATTGAAATTTTGGAAAAATGTGAAAAGTGGAAAGGAGTCAAACCCAGAATTTTATAGAAGATGAATGGAGCATCGGAACAGAGATCCGTGAGTTGCTGAGTGTTCCTTGTTATATGGGATAACTTCTCCCAGCAGAAAATTTTTTGTGATTCTTCATAGATTTTCTTCCACAGGTGGCTAAAGTTGACATCCCAAACCAAAATACAACTGTGTAAAAATGTGTATAATTTTGGTTAAAGTTTTCATTTTTTAAGTAATGCAATTTCCACACTCGATGTCGAAATGGAGAACGGGGATAGGCATTGGAAAGCTTGTCCAGCAGGGAACAATGGTGCATAGTCAGAATTTGAATGGGGTTATCATACACCATAGATCATTGGAGCATAAAAGTGTCAGTGGATGTTTTGACAAAATTGTTGTCAATATGGGCAATTTCTAGAATTGCATGCCTAGAAGTAGCATACCATGAAATCGAACCAGCTACGATGTGGAAGAGGAATTTCATGCAAAGATGAGGGAATGGAAAGGGAAAATTCTTTAACCCCTGTCTTGCTAACTGTATTTATATTTTATAAGCTTTATGTACATAAAATTATGGCATGAGAATGATGAAAATGCAAGAGATTAGATGGATGACATGAATATGCACTAGTTGACATATTAATAAACATTGTATAGTACATGAGTAGATGTTTGTGCACACATATGATATTACATATTGGAAAAAGTAGTAAGGTTCTACATATGCAATGAACCACTAATAGAAAATATTGTGGTTGATAATCATTATTGGTGTTGGTATTGGTTGTAGAACCAAAGACAACAGAAGCATGGATGAAGATGTTGATGATGTTGTTGCATGTAACCAGCAACCTTATGAAGAAAAGGATAAGGCAACAAATCCATGATCAAGAAGTTGGTGGAAGAATTCGGTAATCCTCTGTAAGAGACCAACTAATCAGGTAACATCAAAGGTGTAAATGGGATCCATACAGGTAATGGTTTAATTATGATGATTGCATAAGTGTTGAAAGGAGATTGGATAAGAATCCATAGAACCATATTTAGTAATCATAGAATGGTATGCATTTAGGATTGAAATGCATTCATGAGAATGACTTACTGCCATAGTGTGGTGGAGCATGGAGTGGTGAAGGCGGGAGGTCTCACACCATGTGACTGTTTAGAAATTTAGATTGCATTCATATAAAATATATCCTGCCATGTGTATGTTGGTTATGAGCTTAATAATCAAAGCAAGTGAGGACTGGTGGTCCTAATTATGGTAAAGCATGTTATATGAGGTAGTCATGGTTAGGCCATAATATGCTTGAATGCATAGTACCCATGAAACAATGCAAGGTGGCATTGAATGGATGTGCATTAAGAGATTTTATAAATCTTGTAATTAAGCATTGAGTGAATGCATATGAAAAGCTTGAATAAATGTTGTAAATGTGCATGCATAAGTGTGGGTGCACATGTTGTGATGCATTGCATGAATGCATAGGGATGGTGTGTGTGTTATTGCATACTAAATAATGGATGAGATGATGAATGGATGATAATTATAGGATCATTTCATGGGTTGTTATGAATGCAGAATAGTAAGAGCATGAAGAAGGTAGTCATGATCGATGGACTATCGGAATACTCTGTGGAAGGGCAGAGCTGTATAAATGATATGACTGTGAAATAATGAGTATCCCAAAGTTTCATTTAAATTGCATAAATGATGTGAATCTACCTTGCAATTTTAGTATGATAATGATTTACATGAAATAAATGAGTTTGGTGATATTGATATGTTAACAGCTAGAAGTGTTTGAATTATGGAATGTTATAATTATGAAAATGCTTCAGTGCTTGTTGCAGCAATGAAATATTATATGCATGGGGACTCACAGCATGTTTGGCTGATTGAAAGTTTTAGACTCTGGGTAGAAATGTCTTGCGTATGGCAATGGGGATAAGACCATAGTAAAGACCGAACTCTACCATGTGCAAAAGCCAAAGGTTATGAGAAGGTTATCATGGTTGTGAAATTTAATTTATGCATGAAACAAATCTAAAAAATATTCTGATTTAAGTTTATGGGAATAATATCATGGTTGCAAGTCTAATTTTTGTAGGGAACAAATTTGAAAATTTTGATTTAGAGCTTATGAGAAGGAATCTCATGGTTGAGGACTCTAAGTTCTGTTAAAAAGAAGGATTGTAAATCTCAGATTTGTAAATATTTGATTTGGAATTTTGCTAATAAATGACTAATGACTATTTGGCTTATATAAATTGTGTCAGGAGGACATGTTGTAAGTGGATATTCATGTATGGCAGTAGACATAAGACCATAATGGGAGAAGTGATACCACTTACAAGAGCCAAGCAATATGAGGATAGCCTCATGGCTAAGAAAATCAATTTCTGTAGGAGACAGAATTGTAAATTCATGCTGAATTAATTATTAATGTTATTGATTGGATATGGAACAATCATATTTGAGGCTTATTTCTAAATGTTGTTGACTGTTTGGCTATTTGATAAGTGTGCCAGGAAGACACATTGCAGTAAGGCCATGAGAGAGAGCCTGTAGAAGCCAAACTTCATGGGAAGGATTCCATATCTTGGAAATGGGTTTCGGGTGAAAAGCCATTGGACATTTTGATAATGTCCCATCCGCACTACATGATTGGTAAACAATATGAGTGAGATGGTAAAGATTATGTCGGTAAGACATATGTGGGATATGGAATGTAAAAAGGAGTTGGGATGGCAAACCGAGGGACTGTCAACTCAAAGAAGGGAGCCCCCATCCCTCATTAATCAAGAAAGACTGCATCTCCGAATGGATAAGTGTTCTGTAAACCTTGACTGATATATATGTGTGTGTGTGTGTGTGTGTGTGTGTGTGTGTGTGTGTGTGTGCAAGTCTAATTGTTAGAATTACTATGCAGAACATATTCTATTTATGTACATTATTCAGACTGCTTAAAGTATGATTAGGACTTGCATAGCTCCCATTAGTGAGGAGTGCATGCCTTTCTGATGATGAGTTACGTTAGGGATGCCAATATTGATTACGCCCTAAAGGAATGGACGCATTCCTAGTTTTTCAATACTTGATAGTGAATGCTATGAATTATAGTTATAATTTTTGAATAACAGTGCTGACAAGTTTTCCTATACTACTTGTGTTGTCACCTTAAACAAATGCAATTTGGTGCTACACACTAAAGAATCAAAGTAAAAGGTTGTTGTGAGGGGTTGTGGTGGAACGGTTAATGTGTATGAAAGGATGTCGTGGAGGTTGTGGAGGTTGTGGGGATTTTGATGAAGGGTTGCGAAGGTGTTGATGAAAAGGCTATTATATGCCTATGGATCCATAGTAGAGCCTTGACCTAGAAATGGTCGTAGTGAAGTTTCCTTCCAAGTCGGCGTGAAGGTGTACTAGTTGGAAATTAATTATTGATGTTTTGGAGCAGCCTGCGTGCTGGCCAAACATCCCAGTCCACAGGAGGATCCCAAGGCTTATAAAGTAAAAGCAGGACCTTGTGGACCAGAGAGGAAATGTCCAATACATATAAGTATTCAATTTTATTCGTGTCTTATTTGGAATAATGAAGGTTTCAAGTATAAGCCCTCTGACAGTCAAGCTGATGCACTATTGTTTCTTTGTTGGAAATCTTGGTCAATGCAGGAAGCAAGGACCCTGAAAGAATTAAAAGTGCTTGGTAAATACAAAGAGTAACTGTTTGGGTGCTACAAATGCTTGGTAAGCCCAGTCGGCGTGAAGGTGTATTGGTTGGGCATTAACTACTTGAATGTTATGGAGTAGCCGGCGTGCTGGCCAAACATTCTTCAAATACTTGATAATTCCCAGTCGGAGTACTGGCTTAGCATATTGCTAAATGAGATGTCTGATAAAACCAGTCAGCGTACTGACTTAGGATTGCCTATACGAATGGTTGAGGAGTATCCTGCGCGCTAGCCCAACATTCGTTATTATATCCATAGGAAATCCAAGGCTTGTAAAGCAAAGAAGGACCCTATGGAATAAAGTGAAGACATCCAATGCAGATAAGTATTTAGTTATCTTGTAATTTCTTGCTTATGAATATACATGTGTATATGATTTGGTTATGAATTCCTAAACTCTTGTTTAGAGATAAATCCTATGAAAATAAACTAAACATGCGAATTGATTCAATGTTTGAGTCTAGGTATTGTTGGAAGCAAGGACTATGAAAGCATCTTAAGGATGCATGTGGACATGTGACTGTCCTAAAAAACTCATCTTGAGCAGCAATGAAAGATGGTGCTAGTGGGACTGTGTGGGTCCTAGCAGCCAAGAGTTGTAGACAAACCATGTGGAGGGACTCCATGGTTGAGAGGTCTGGAATAGACCATAGACACTAAGTGTCATAGCCAAGAAGGGCAGGTCAATCATTCACGTTGAGGTGAAAGAGGCTAGGAGCATGAAAACCACCGTGGTGGTGTGAGTTCCAGAATGGAACAAGAAAAAGAGGAGAAAACTCTTATTGCTCTCTCTTTCCTTTTTTTTTATTGATGCAATTATATAAAAAAACAGAAAATTGTTGAATGCATGTATGGTTGGAAGTAGAGTGTGTTTATTTGCTTGAAATAAACTGTGAATGTTGAATTAATGAATTTCCTGTGAATGGATGAACATGAAAAAATTCATGTGTATGTTGGGAAAGCATGAAAAGTGTGGAGGTCTCATGAATAGAGCATGGGCTCTCCATGTCAATTGGGGAAAACAATTGACTGATTTTTAATGTTTAGGTTATGCTTGGCCTAACAATATTTGTAATGATGAATTTCACAGGTGGAAATTAAATCAATTGGTTGCAGCTGTTACGAGCAAGTGTTGCTTGTGAGCAAAGTGAGAACCAGCTGTGCACAGTGACCATGGTAGCAAACCATAGGCTGTTGGAATTGGCTGAAAGTATTCTTCAAACAATTTATAAGACCTAAGAAAATCTTGGAGAGATGCTCAAGATACAGAAGAGGCAGAATGAGATGAACCAAAAGGTTTTGCATAACTCTATTTGTCTGCAAAGAGAGGTAAAAAGCATTATGAGAGAAATCAGTAAGGGAAAGGAAAATGGATCAATGATGAGGCATTCGTCCAATCGGTCCATTAAGAAACATTCCAGGCATGAAGACTCAAAGGAAATTGAGCAAGTAAATATGAAGCAGCCAGTGAAATGTTGGAAATGTGGAGGACATCATTGTCTCCGCAACTTCCCAACAAGGGAACATCAAGAGGGTAGCAGCCATAAAGTTTTTAGACTTGTGGATGAGCTGAAAGATCAGAACCCGCAAGAGAAGCTCGTGGAAGTCTAAGGACTTGTCCCTGAAAGTTCAAAGTAAAGGATAGAATGCAGGGCAGACCTGCAAAGTTTTTGAAATTTTGGACATGTGTAAACTGTATATGTTTTCCTAAGTATTGAAACACCGAGGATGGTGTTATTCTAAGGGGGAGGGGATTGTAATACCCCATTTTGACCCTTAGGATATATTAGCTTTTAATGTAAATATTGTATACATCTGATGTATGTTTTCCTAGCGTAGAGCTCAAGGCCAAGGCCCCGCTAGTGGAAGCGCGAATTTTATTTAAAAGGCAAGTATTAGACATTATGTTACCCATGTGCTATTTAGCCATGGAACATTGTAAAAATGATGTAAATAAACATCATGAAATAAAATACAAAAAACTGGCTATGGAGGCAACGAATGAGAAAGGGCCATGTGTGTCCACTAGGGAGTGGTGAGGGGGCTATGGGGATGAACCATATCCTACCAAATGTCATTGTGAGAACCCATTTGACCTTCCTTGGTGACATTTATTTCTGTTGTAAGGAAGTAGTTGAAGATTTCAGTCTATGGGAGCATGGGAAGCCCAGAAATTCGTATGGCAGAGTATGGGCTCTGTTTTCTTGTACCACAAGTCAATCTAACTCATGGGAGTTGCTTCTTCCTCATTCCTATTCCATTGTGGAAGAACCCCGCATCAATTTTCATCCAAAAATGAATTTCCAACAGTGAGAAAAACCAGAAATCGCAACTGTGAAAGAACTCACGTTTTGAAGAACCATAAACGCCCAAAATTGGTATTGGACAGTAAAATACAATGGGGGATCCATAGGTATGAACCTTGGGGCAAATTTGGGAGCATTAGCTACCCTAAAATCCATTGGAAAACCCATTTTGGATAGCCCAGAAAACTAGTGACGAGATTGAGTTATTCGTTGACAGAATGGTGAGAAATCCAAGTGTGGATGTTTGAACAGAGAATTGGATTGCTTGAATTTAGATTGAGATGTTTGTAGCTCTGTGGTTGATCTCATTGGCTTAGCATCCTCCTCCTTTTTCTATTTCATGCTTGATAAACCCAACGGTGTGTTGGATTAGCATGATTGTTTGAGTGAAACTATGACTGTGAGTGAGCCCATCTAGTTCCTCCTTAGTGGATACACAGCCCAGCTCGGGGGTGATCTCTCAGCTAAAAGAATACAGGCTGAACAGAGATCTATGGTTGGGTGGAACATTTCTCTCACATAGACAGTTGTTTGGACAACTTCATCTTCAAGATAAGTGTTTTCTGTGATTTACATTATATGCATTATGTGTTTTGCAGTGTGTTAATTCTGAAGGATAATTGCCCATGTTAATGAAATGAAATGATTGTCTTAATGAAATCGACATGAATTATGTGCATAGCATGAGAACGAGACTAAATTATCTGCATAATGAACCATCATATGCCTGTGTTAGATATGATGATGCATTATTGTTTGTGTGCTTGCAAATATGTTTATTTTCACTATGTTTATATTGAGTATGAGCCTGCACACAGAAGATTTTAATTGTTATGAATTTATGTATGAATGTATGGGGCTGAGATTGTCAAATAAGCCCGGTAGATTGGTCACGTTTCCTTCCTTGCATCGGATTGATGGAAGGGTACGTTACATACCAATGCATGGATGCATGGATGCATGGAATGCATGCATGCAAAACCAAGATGAGATGGTTAGAATATTCCAACACCCCCCTTAAGCTTGACTATGTGAGGAAAGGTCATAAATAGGGCCCTGTTAACTAAGACCAAAGGTCACCCTTTACAAATTTATTAGTCCATTTAAGTGAGGAAAGAGGGAAAACCCTGTGGGAACAAAAAGCCCCCTCAAGATTGACATGAAACACACCAAAAATTGCTTCTCAAGACTCAAGTAGGTGTGATGCTTGATTCAATGTATGGAGGTATATTCCTCTTGGGAAGAAGTGGATCATGGTCCAAAAACATGTGCTTGAATTCTCCTTCAGTGGATGCAAGCAAATCTAGAGGCTTTCTGAATTTGCTCTTCAGACCAAACATGGTGAGAACAAATCCAAAAATATGAAGATCATCCTGGAACCTGTAATTCAAACCAACTGAGGCAAGATCAACTTCAGGAATGTGTATATGGTTCTTTGATATATTATTTGAACCAGTAGGGGTGAGATCAAAACCACAATCACCAAAATATGCTTGAGACTTGAACACGGGTGAATGATAATGTCCTCCATCTTTAGTGAAACTCTGATAACATGTGCCAATGATGAAATAGAAGTTCATATGAAGTGTGTGATCAAGGAGGGAGAATGGATCACCTCCAAACTCTTATTTAACCTCCAAAACATTTAGTAAATCATCATTTTGCACACCAGCAGGCTCATGTGAAAGAGAGGATTTAAGAACCTCTTCATATTCTAGAGCATGAACTGGCTTGTCTTGATCACAATTCGAAATAGAATATATTGAGAACATAAGTGAGGAATGGATAATATCTCCAAAAGGATGAGCTTCATTAGTTGTATCACTTTCATCTACATTAGCTACATGGGAAGGGGACAATTCGAAATTGTCTTCAACTTCTAGAGCAATAGAGGAAGGAATGTCTTCAACAGGAACTTTATGTGTTGAATCTACAACTTTTTCTTCATCTTGAACAACCTCATCATGAGAGATGATTGAGGCCGAGACATAATCCGAGAGAACACTTGAGGAGGTATCATTGGGCTTGTTCTCCAAATTATTTGCACCAATATATCCATTCTTCTTGCCAAATTATTTTTCCAGTTGGGCCCATAAATCACTTGGATATTCAACAGTTTCCATAAGGTAGCGCATACTAGGAGACATATCAATACACATTACTCCAAAGGATCTGCCACATTTATTTATCCAATCATTCTCCTCTTCATAGGAAGAAAAATATCTCATAACATCAATACACATATCAAAAAGACTCTGTCTCTTCATATATGCTACCATCTTTGGTTTCCACTCTTCATAGTTTAATGGAGAGAGAGGATGAATTTCTTTCAAATTCATGAAAGCTGTTGTATAATACCTGCACAAAAAAGATCTGAAAAACTATCTGGAATATTACATTGCTCAACAAAGCTCTAATACCATGTGATATTTTGTGATATTCTCACAGAGATCTAGAGACAAAGATAAAATTCACACTAATTCTAACAGATATCAAAAGAATTGAGCAGGAAAAATAGAGAAGAACTAATTATGTTACAACAAAAGAGAATGAAGAACAATTGGAAAAACTTCCATTACATTTATTATTCAGTAAAATGTGTACATAAATAATACATCTCCAAAGGATAAATTCGTGAGCATAAAGAGGCGGTTGGAATCCACACAAGTGGCAAACTTAGTTTGCATTGGAACCATCTCTCGATAAGGTCTAGTGGCCACCAATGATGAATGGCTAGTCAACTGAGGTGGAATGGCACATGAATGAGTCATTGGGACTAGAAATTAGGGGATGAGACTCCAATGGGGCGCAATAATTACTTGTAGTGGTCAAAATAGGTGCTCCTACACTCAATGGCAGTGAAACTAGGTGTAACAGTCAATTAACTAGTCAATCAAGGGGACAAGGCTCCCTAAATCATGGAACTGACTGTGCTAACTCCTAAAATCATGCATGAGGGTGCAATTGGACTTTAGTGAGGTAGCCAAGGTGATATGAGTGGATAATAGGGATAATTATGACCAAAGTTAATCTCTAGGGGTCCTAAATTAAGGACTAGGTGCTAGGAGACTCAACTACCAATGCATGGATGCATGGAGTGCTACATGGAATGCATGAATGCAAAACCAAGATGAGATGGTTAGAATATTCCAACACAATGAACAATGATTAGAATAGAGACAATTATATTACTAGCACCGAAGAAATTCAAGTACAAGTTTTACAAAAACCTGATAAGAAACATAATTTGCATTGCTTTGTCCAACATAGTGTACACCAATCCAAAAGTATCATCCCCCTAAAAAAAAAATATCATATTCTTTATATAGGGAGAAAGATTATTTACAAAAATGCCACATTGCTAACTGTTTACTAAGAAAATGGACAAGCAACTAACACATTGAATACAAATGATTATCTGATAAAACCATCGAATGAGTCATAGTTGAGGTTTAACGAAAATCCATTGACAGGTGACTATACAGCTTATCAAGTGGTTCGATAAAATAGGAAAATCCAACTGCTTAAAAATCATTTGAAATATGACTTGAATGTTGAACGCCACATTTCCACTTCATCCAAAATCCAAGGTAGCCATGCCAACTGTATTCCATTAGCATTCGTTCCAAAACATCTGCAAAGAAACAAATATGATAATTAAAATAAAATAATATTTAGAAGTGGTTGCATAATCTTTGATTCTACAACTACTTCATATAAATCAAAATACAAAATATAAATGAGGAAAATAAATAAATGAATTAATCAAACTTAAAACAATTACCTAAGCAAAATGTTGAATTATTCATATATATAGATGAAAGAGAAATATATACAGATTGCAATAGTAAACTACTTCAAATTTGTGATTTTACAAGTGTCTGGAGTAACAAAGATGTTAACCCCAACAATATGGATTATTGTATTTTTCTCTGCAGCCTTCGCTTCGTTTTGGAGCTTGTTGATTTCAATCTGGTGATTTTCATTCAATAGCCTTATCTTTTTTTTCAAATCAATAACTTTGTCATGTAGGTCCTCGAGATCCTCTAATAGAGAGTTCAATTTTGACATGTAATGTTTCAGAATATATTGACAACATGGACAACAGGGCCCTAGATGCCTCTTTTGAGGAAGATCCATCTTGACAAGTTGATCATAGGTAATCTTAAATTTATCAAGAGTTGGGCCTATACCCGCAAATTGTGGATTTGATCTCATAAAAGAAGGCAATTGATAGCCACAATCCATCTGATATTGAACCTTAGGATTCATTTTCTGCTCATTGGTTTGATTGATAAGCTTGGATTCATCAATATCATCAACATCGATGACTGAATGGGGTTTATGATCATGAGATTGATTCTTATATTTATTTCAAACTATCCCGGAGAGCATGCGGGCCATGCATTTTCTTGTGACGTTGATATCATGTCACTTATGCCTATCAAACTTTACATAAGAGACCTTTAGCCTATCTGGATGATTCTTATTTGACTTCGATTCCGTAGTTTTATGTATTGGGACTTCTGTAAAAACAAACTTGTCCCTGTGTAGACTTGTTATTACCAGCCTGAGCGATATAGGCTACTTGGGATTTATCCAAGGATTCATTTTGTATTTCTTGTTTAGTCAACATGGGAGATTTCTACTCATAATTAGTATCTTGATGATACTCAGGATCTTCTTTAGGAATATCTAGAATGTCAACAGAGTTGCAAGCCACCTTATCTTCATTCTCTAAAGAAGTATGCTAACTATTTTGACGAAGGATTTTATTGTGAAGCAAACTATCATCAATTTTTTCATCCAATTTCTCACTAGTTTGAAAATTAATTTGAGGTACAGAGACAACATTCTCCTCTTGACATGAACTATTATTTGTCAAAGCTCTCACAAGTTTCCAGAGAAATTCATTCTTGGTTCAAAAAGAGATATATTGAGTAGTTATATCAAAATCCTTTTCAGGAGGAGAATTTTCAACAGCCTGTCCATGACCTTGATAAATAACATCATCATTTTTATTCTGAATCAAGATACTAGTGACCAAAGTATTTAAATTTTCACCTGATTGGACATGAACAAACTTTTCCAAGCGACATAGCTTCTGCAGTATTATGGCTACCCCCATACTTCCAAGGGCCTGTTCAATAATCTATTGCATGATTATCAATTTGTTTCTTCCATCCATGTACCATGTGTGCTAAATACTGGCTCTGTATATTGGGGATTTGATCGCTCGCAATAGAAATCCCTTGGGGGGTGAAAACATACACTTGTTGGTCATGGATCTCATCTTCCGACATCAAAACTTGAGGTTTATCACCACAAACGAGGTTAATGCCCTAAGGTGCTTTTAGCACAATGTTATGAGGAAAATAATTTACCCTAGGAAGAGGTTCTTAAAATCCATTTCTAATCAAGAAACTATGGTGGTTATCACCAATTTGATGAAGCTTATGCTCCAACAAGATTCAGGTTAGACCAAAATGAAATAGAATTTGGGGTGAATGATTGGAATCTCGTTGAACATGTGAATCCATCGTCTTGAGGCTTATCAAGAGGAAGTACGGTAGGTTTAAATCAAGCCCTATAAATGCCATAAATAGGCGGAGGTGGCAGCAAAATATTAAACTAAAACGACCCTCGCATGTAACATACTGACATAGAATCATAAAAAAATCTTTCCATTCAGTTTTAAATAGGGTTCTAGTCATACTTTTTTTATTATTAATGGCAGAAGTGGACGTGACTAACAAATTTCTCCAAGGGATGCTCTGTAACTAAGAATGCTTGAACCACCTCTCACTTGTAAGAGGCAATTTAGTATCCAACGCAATGAAACCCTCGTTCAAGTCAAATTCGACATCACCCACTTGACCCTCTTTCCATCAAAAGACTGGGAAAACACAAGAGTGAGTGCTCTATTGTAACCATGAAACTTCTATATAAACTTAAACCAACCCACACACGACGAGCCAAACATTCATCTGACTCAACCCATCCGTCATTGTATGGCTCAAACCTATTTATCAATCCCATGGAGGAGGTGAAAAGTGTACCAGGTATCACTACAATGGTTAATTCCCTATTATATGAAAGTTAAGAAAATAACCATGGATGCGCTCAGAAATGAAAACGAAGTTCCCCCACTCCTTTGCAAAGTCGATCAAATAGGTAACAAAACCCTCAAACACTATAAAACTACTATGACGTTCAGGAATGATGGAATGGATTAAGCATGCCAATACAATGAGTGGAATGAGCATATGGGAGATGCCATAATTATATAGTACTCTCCCAAATACATGTCAAATTAAAGTACAATATCTGTCAAGACCAAAACTTGACTCATTAACCCACAAAATTTAGGAAAATTTGACATGAATTCAATTAGAGTCACATCACAGTGGTTGAGACTCAAGAGGGATCATTGCAAAGATTAGCCATTAATCATGACAATATCTGGGCAATAAACCATAATAAAATGTTTCCACGTTTGTAGATTAATGTTCTTGGTTTTTAAATAAGGTTAGGATTTAGAATTAATGCAAAGATCCCAACCTAGGTGAAGAGGATCAAACCAAAGAAGTAACCAAGACATATGTAAAATCAACACACATCGTTTATATAGTATCATAGTAGATCAAAGACTTGTGGAGACATAGTTTAAATTGCATGGTCACTCCAATGTTATTTATGAATCCTTAACCATTGATCCATGGCAAGATATAACCCAAATATAACTATAGTGGAAAAAATATATACATAAACAAGGGAATAAAAATCATTAGGATTATAAAAAACAATAACATTTTACATTGCTATGTGCATATGAATAATAGTTAGTCAAAATAAACAATTTTAAAGACATTGGTTGCTAAAAAAAACACTAAGTCTATGAAAATAAGAATTCAGACCTTGTCATAGATCCAATGATAATATAACAGATGCAGAATGTTCATTACCAAAGGTAGTGATGGACATAGAACTAAGATCACTTGAGGTTCCCAAAATATATAAAATGGAAAAATGATCATCGACTAGATTAGCTACAGAATCTAGTGAGCTTCACGATACCAAAACAGATCATAGAACATGTTCTCAAGTGATCACCAAATTCATAATGCAAGCTTGACCTTGTTTTAGTCCACATTAAATGTAGTAATGCAAAATTCGAATGATAGATAAAACTAAAACATTCTAATCACAATAAAATTTCCCTTAGCATCATAAGGAAATGAGTTGAATCATGGAATAATAAAAGTAATCATCCTTATATTTCAACATACTTTACTCTGGCAATTTTACATATGTTTGTTATGAAAATAACATCTGAACTTTGGTTAGATAGATAGTTTAATCCTTGCTTCAAATTGGTCAAAAGAAATATGCAGACTATCGCAATGCCAAAAGCGATAGTGATAAGACAAATGTTCATAAGAATTACTTTGAACTCCATGCTTGCAGTCATGGATTTCAAAATGGAACATTATCTTGTTTTGCGGTATGAAAATCCCAAAATTAGCCTTGAGATGAATGTCACTAGCAAGTTCAAGTCGATGAATGATCCAAAAGAGAATCCAGAAAAATAATCTATTATTTTCTGTACCAAAATCCAAATCAACCATATGAACTAAAACCCCAATTTAAAGAAAATAATGAAGCCAATTTAAATCCATAGAAACTCTGTAATAGAAGGTGATCAAGAATAAAGCAATAAATTGGAAAATTGCAGCATACATTATCGTTTCATTCAAGGGGGGACCCATTCTTTGCAAAATGAAAGGGTATATGATGGGGGGAGGCTAATAGAATCTTGTCTTCAAATGATGCAAACTTATTATCAAGCATTTCCTCTAACTTAGTTAGAAGTATAAATTCTCTTTCTTCCCTATGTTTATCTAAATAGTCTATATATTTGCAAATACTATCTAGGGTTACTTTTCTATGTTCAAGATCGTTGATTAGGGTTTGAAAGGTATGTCATGAAAATACCAAGTAATAATACCTTAGTGAAAAAGCTTCAATGAAAATGTCCTGGGAAAGTGCCTTAGTGAAAATGTCCAATAAAAAAGCCTTGCGAGAATACCCCATGAAAAGACCAAACGAAAACAATTTTGAAATACACAAAAAGATAAAGGATAAAAGAGCATGTGCACATGATAAGGTCAAGCTCATGTATTGGGGTTTAGGTATGCCATGAAAATTCCTAGATCTAGAAAATTCCCAATGAAAATGCCTAGTTAAAGTGCCTCATTGAAATAATTTACAAAAGAATATATATATATATATATTCAGTTCCAATGTATACACTAATAATTATCCATCTTTTTCCTCTCTTTTTTGACAGAAATGGGTGGTGATTTTCTATTAAAAGGAGGGATAAATCCAAAATATTACATAACAAAATTGGGCCACGGGCCTGTTGTGGAAAAATTTCACAAGTGTGCATCCCTCCACTTGGTAAGGGGCTAGGCCTTGTAGGTTGCAGCAAGGTCTCAATCCTTAGAGCCTTTGTGTGGTGATTGGTTGTCCTCCAAATGATCTTGTAAGAGATTGTTAGTGGAATTCACATAAAATAAAGAAAATTCAAAAAAAATATAACAAAAGGAAATCGGGGGAGAATGCAAACTCCAACAACAACCAAATGTATGAAAAAACACTTTGTATTTCCCAATGGTCATGTTTTACAACACCTAGGAAGTGTGGGCTTCAAGGGAAGCCAACAATATCCCTTAGGGGGGTCCTTCTTGTCCAAACTATACGCTAAGTGTGTGGTAGAACAATGGAGAGAAACTCTTGCCCCTTGGAGGAAGGTGGCAAGGGCTCTTGGGAATGCTTACATAGGTAGGAAGAGGTGGGATATGAGGAAGATCCAACACAAATATAGCAGCATAACTTTACTCTTCTTTCTCTCTACAAAATGCATGTTAATGGCTTCCTTTTATAGGTCAAGAGGTTGCCAAGAAACAACTAGATCCAAATGTGAACTTGTACACTCCATGAATTAGTTCCAAGGTACACCAAGGGGGCTATTTAATTCCAACAAGTATGTGAGGAGCCAAATTCGTATTGTTGGAGGTGATGGAGCCTTCAATGCACTGCGAGAAGTAGGTGGTTCCACCGTTTTGACAGTAGCATTGTTATCGAAGGAAAAGCCACACGAGTACTGCGCAAGCACTGAACTTATAACATGCACTATAGTGTGGGTTAACAATGGTTCAGTCGCACGACCTCTTATTTTGACTGGTCTTGGGAATTTGTGGACTTATGTTGCATTTTGGATTAGTTGAGGATGCCTTTGGTGAACTGCATTCTTTATGTCGATGACAACTTACTGCAAGAATCGCCGAAATGTCACATGTATGTGAGATTTAGGTGTTAACATATACCCCCTGATGTATGAGGTTCAGAAGGTATTATAGAGCCAATAATGCATCATTATTTCTTATGTTTCTCTCCTATTATGTAGGAAAACATATGTGTACAATATGCTCCTCCCATGGGGGAATATTGTTGGTTATGACCGTTGGAGTTGTAGTAAAGAAGGATGTTTTATACAAACGAGGACGGTATACCCATGCCCATGAAATGTCGTCAAGGTGATTACAATGAGAGGGGACCGAGGGGTATATTCAACTATACTGTCAGGACATGGACGAAGGCAGCTTCAATCCATGTGAGATTAAATAACCTAGGAACTATTGCAGAGTGTTGAAGACGCAGTACTATTGATGATTATGATAATCCCACGGGGGTGGGGAAACAGTGTGGTTGTGAAGCTTCCTAAGAGAGAAATTCACTGATCCAGATGGAATGCTACTATGGTTTGCAAATGTGAACACTGCTACCTTCAAAAGTACTTTTCCCCCTAATGTGATAGATGTCTTGACATCGAGCATAGGGGAAACCACTTAGTTAGGGAACGCTAATGACTCCCCGTACTAATTTCAAGGTGATCCCTTATAGTAATTGAAAGGTATTCCAAGGTAAAACTGAACTACTACAAGTCGCAAAATATATTTTTTTGACTTTGACGAGAGTTGAAGTACATCACAAGACGAGGGTATTATCCTGAGAACCAAGATCATATTGTAACCAACTGTTGGATAGGAAAACTTGGCACAAGACTAACTGATAAGCGTGGGGCTCATAACTTCCTTTGATTGATGAAAACATGGGGAGTGTGAGTGGTAGCCTTCCTTTCGGAAAGGTATAAATTGAGACAGAGGGAGAGAAACTGCAAAGGAAAGGGCTTTGATGGAGACACAATACGGAGAGTATGGTAATCGATAAAATGGATACAATATTGAGACTCAAATACATCGATCAAAGGTGACCATGGATTGCTTCCAAAAAGAATAGGGCATTCCCACAATGTTATGTGATGGGGGAATGATTTGTATATAAAGAATAATGGTGGGGTCCCCACAGTTTTGGGTGTGTTAGGGATACCAATTTGATGATGAGAGGAGTCCCTACGGTTTTGAGGGGGTTAGGGGACGCTCTCCAAGATGAGGTGGCGTTTGGTGTGCAAATGAAAATATGGGTGCCCCATGAATCAATGCCATACACATTATTCTTGTGGGAAGCACTGAATAGAAATGGTTACTTCTGAAGGTGGGGACCCCATAGGTGTCTTTGCGAGGGTAATGATATGAGGAATATTATGGAAGGTAAACTGCTCATGAAGGTATGAGTGGTCTTTGTGAATCTTGATTGTAACATGTGCCGAGGAATCGGTTGATTTCTACTGGAAAAATCAAGGGAGTAAATGTACAATTATGAAATGATGAGCTAGGGGAAATATTTTCAAGTTGGATCAGATTCCTCAGACTTGTGGGGGTTCGACATCATGGATTTCAATTTATGACCAGGTTGGAAATTGTGTGCACACCCATGGGGGAACATGTTATTTGCGGTGATGACATTGATGGAACATCAACACTGGGAATGAGGGCCCTATGGTTAACAGTAGGAATACTGGTAAATGCATTTGTAGACGAAGGGAAAACATTGCCTATATGTCAATTTCAAAATGATACATGTGGTAAGATGCCCGGAACCATTGTGGAAGGATGGATATTTGTTCTTATAACGGAAAAACAAGAGTCTCCTGCCTATTTTGGTCATGACCCTGCACATATGGCACATATACCCAATTTTAGTAAAGAACATGACCAAGGTATTGACAATGCAGAAAATGGAAAACCAAAACATGCCGCACCTGGGGGGTGCCTGTGAATCTAGGGTAGAAGCATGTAAGGTATAACCCGTTGATGAGGTTTTTGATGGTGAGATCTTCTAGATCAATTAAGATATCTACCCCTTTTGGGAGAGAGTGTTTAATGACATAGGGACCTGTCCATTTGGAGACAAATTTACCGAGGCTTGGTTTGTTGTCTTTATTGGCATTGAAGACAAGGACAAAGTCTCCCTGATCATTGAATGTATGAGGTCACACATGTCGGTTATAGTGTGCCTTGGAATGAATTTTCATGGACTCATTTTGTTGAAGAGAGTCACGATGTTCTTCTTCGAGGTGTTCCAAAGTGAATAATGGTTGCTCGAGGGAGGGAGTGTCAAGTAGCAACTTGATAGCGGATTGGAGAGTAGGAATTTGGCACTCAATGGGAAAGACAACTTCTACACCATGGACAAAGTAGAATGGGGTAAATCCTGTAGAGGTATTAACTGAGGTACGGTAATCCCAAACATCGGGGATTAGCATGTGATTCCAATTAGATTTGTTCTTACTCATTGTGCATTGGAGCATAGTTTTGAGAACTTTGCTTATAGCTTCAACTTGGATGTTTTCCTAGGGGTAGTAAGTTGTCGAAAATTCATGCTTAAATCCTCATAGTCGAGATAGTTCTTTGGAATGTTTTGTTATGGAAATGGATGTCGTTATCAGAGACCGGTGGTTTGGGTATGCCAAAGCAAGAAATGACATGGTTAAAGAAGAAGTGCGCAGTGTTGATGCCTTTGCAATCAAATGTGGGCATGGCCTCGACCCACTTGGTGAAGTAATCGACGACAACAATAATTTATTAGTGACCTTGTGCCAAAGTAGGGTGACACCCCATGAAATAGAGTGCCCATTGTAGAATGGACTAGCGGTGATCATTGGATGTAGAGGAGTGGGTGGTGACCATGTTTTGCAGGAAAATACCTGACAATTGGCACATCATTTGACTGCGTAGACACAATCCTTGAAGACAGAGGGCCAAAAATATTCTGCAAGTAAGATTTTTTGGGCAATGGATAGTCTTGAGAGGTGGCCACCACATGTGCTACTATGGCAGTCATTGAGAACTTGTTGAGCCTCCTCATGTGTTAGACAATGTCGCAAGATGGTGTCTATGCCACGACGGTATAGGACATCTCCAATGAGAAGGTATCTGGGTGCCTGGTGATGGATCTTTCGGTGATCATCATGGGATAGGTGGGGGGGAACTTCTGAGTACGGAGATATGTTAGGATATCACCGTACCATGAGTCATCACCAACGATGAAGAAGAGATTCTCATTGGGTAATTGGTCTTGAAAAAGCTCACCCGAGGTGGTAGATGGGAGGTCCGTAATGAGTTCAGATAAGGCAAATGATTTCTTGCTTTTATGAACAACAAATTCGAGGTCAATTTCTTGTAATATTATGATACAACATGCAAATTTACTATTGATAAGCCTAGAGTTGAGTATATATTGCATGGGGTTGGACTCTGCGACCACAGTTGTTTTTTGGAGCAAGATATAATGGCATAGCTTCTGTATGGAAAGAATGACTACTAACGCAAGCTTCTCTTCATGATTGTAGTTGAGTGCTCATCCCACGAGAGTTTTACTTACATAGTAAATGACATGTTCATCGTGGTCCTCGGCTGGTTGGACCAACACACTCACCACAGTGGAAGATGACACGGAGATATAAAGGATAAAATCTTTGTCATAGTCTAGAGGTGAGATGAGAGGAGTTGACGACAAGGCTTGCTTTAGAGCATAGAAGGCACTTTGGGCATAATCATCCCACTTAAAGGCGATGTCTTTCCCAAGGAGGAATAAAAAACCATAGGCATGAGTGGAATAGTCAAGGAAAAAACACCGAAGGAAGTTAAACTTGCCATTGATACTCTGCAACTGGTGCCTTGTCCGCGGGGGTGATAGATCAAGGATAGCTTGAACTTTTGAAGGTGTTGACACTTAAATTTTTTTGGAAAATATTTCAACATTTTGGCGCTAGTTGGAATTGGAAAGCTAAACAAATAAGATCGATCCTTGTAGGTATATGGTTTATCCTTGGGGATCCCTAATATGACCAAGCCTTATGGCCAAAAGCTAAAGGAAAAGCGCTTAAAAAGAAGATTTTAAAAAAGGGTCTAAGCGAAATATGGTTGGAAATGTTGGTGACCCGGAGTTGTGACCTTAATAAAAGTTTAAAAAAAAAGCTAAATACGTGGACAGAATCAAAAAAGAAAAAAGGGAAGTCAAAGCAATAAATATTTTGTTGAATCAATGGTGCAAATTTGAATCGGTCTCCATTGGTGGAGGATAGGTCTTCCAGAGTTGTAAGGTGCGTGAATTTTAAAACCAAGAGGTGGTAGCGGAATCCATATTGCATACCACGCATCATATGTTTTTGACGTTCGCTACCAAAAGTGGTTGGAATAAAACCACCCTTGCCGAGTTCCAGAACCACTTGCTATTTATTTAAAGAATATATGGAAAAAAGGTGAAAAGTTATTTTATTCTTCGGAGGTGGACGTCTACGTTGGCAATGCCCCAACCTTCTTTGTCAATTAGACTTCGACCCTTTTCATCATTCTTCTATTGAAAGGTAGCCCGAAAACCTTGTGAACTTCAATTTTTTGCTTCCATAGAGTAAGTTAAGAGGTCCTTTTTTCTCTCTAAAGAATTATATGAGAAAGAAGAGCTTATAGTTGATAGATAAGGAGATATCTTCGACCCTATTATGTTTGTTGGCCCTATCACTCAGTCTAAAGAACGGTTAAATGAACTTAAATTACAAGGAACATATGTGTTGAATGTATTCGGTTCCTTCATTTACCACTTTAGTATTGAGCAAACCCTTCATTTTCCTGAGTTTGTTGGCTGGTGTGCGGCCAATTACTCACAGTCTCAAAGGGTAATTATGAATGCTAATACAACAAAAATCCTTTATCGAGTCAATTCACAAGTTATTAGATAATTTCTAAGCTTGCTTGAGACTCTTCCTAAAAACCCTGAACCATTCAATGAAGAAACTTTAATCCAAGTCTATAGGGACTGTAACCCTAAAGAAAAAGAGAAATTTGTATTCCGAGTCTTGAAAATTGGTCAATCAGTCGAAAATATTTCTTTTCCTTTGGATATTGGTATTTTTCAGGAAGATGCTCAATTATTCCTGTCCATGTTGAGTCAAGTTTTGGGTAATGATAATGGCAAATTAGTTGTAGAAGTCATGTTAGGTTTCCTCCTAAGAATCAATTTGCCACAGTCAGAGTCAAGTTTGGTCAATTGTTTTAATTTTGATGAATTCCTTGCTAAAGCAATTCACGCTCAGTTAGTGAATTTCCACACGCTAAAAAATTTCAGATATCAGACTTATCTTTTGAATATGTTTTTATGCTCAAATGTATCGAACTTGAATGTTCGAGGTACAATTTTCTCTTATGATCTTCCAAAGCAGATTAATATGTTCGAGTTCATCAATACAATCATATCAGAGACCTACAGAATTATTTTCGATGATGAATTGCGAAGAGTGTTGGAGGATATGAAAAATATACTATAGTCTACACCTCGAAGCAGAGTAGGAGATTGGTTTTTGAATAGGGAACACACTATTATCAGAGTATATGGATATACTAGAGCACCTTATGTTCTCCCAACCTTTTTGACACCAAGAATTTTTGCTCTAGAATTCATTAGGCAAAGGTTGCATTTAGAGGAAGAACATTTTCTTTCCTTTAAAAAATCATCAAATGTTAAATTCCCCCTCAAGGTCAGCCTGTTTGTTATTAAGAATAAAACATCCCTTTCTATAGTGGAAAGGCTATTAAATATGATAGATTTTTGGGAAGCTGAAAAAATAAACTATGATCTGCATCAAATTATATCCCAAAGAAGACAACAAAATAGGAACAAAGCATTTGATCATCAGGTAATATAAGGGTTAGATAAGATTGCTAATTTATTGATTTTTGAACAGAATCGGGAAGAAATGAAAGAGATTAATATGGATCAGGAAAATGATCCAGCTCTGTTAGCTCAAACACCTGTTAAGTTAGATCTTGCTAACAAAAGAACCATGTCAGAGATCATTGGCATGGAGATTGATGAAGAGGTTTAAAGTAAAAGGACCAAGACATAAAAACAGAAAGAAATTATTGTTTTTGAGAAACAGAATTTGATTAATTTGGAAGAAGACACTTCAATTCAACAAACACCTATACATATGCAATAGTATTCTATTTATGACATTAAGGAAACTAGATCGAGTTCCCAATGTAAATCCAGGTTTGATTTTCTTTCACAGTATGTAGAAAAAAGAAGCAGACCTTAGAAGAAACTCAAATTTTATTTCCACAAGTGAGAAGATTGACAGAACAAAAAGTTCCATTAGTTACAACTAAAGACTTAGAAAATAATACTTTAAAATTTGCAGTTGTGACTGATGAAAAAGTATTGGAAATGGAAGTTAAATTGGACAAAATTAATATCCCAGTCAAAATTCAACTTCATAGATGGACAGGAGATGTTCTTTATTCTAATATTTTACAATCAACCTTGAAAATTTCAAAATTGCAATTGGTAGTGGAGAAGTTGGAAGGACAATTAAGACAAGAAAAGATAGAAAAGAAATCAAATATGACTCAAATTAAAAGGTTGCAGGAAGATCTTGTGACTTTAGGGACAAAACCAAATACACCCAATTCACTAAGAAACTCCTTGATGAGAAGGAGAACACTATTCAAATGCTGAAGAAAAAGCTTAAAGTTCGAGGTGTCAACATGTACAGTCTTTAGAATTAACAACATTACAGCAAGAAAAAGAGACAGTTTATCAGGAAATGATGGATTACAAGGGTAAAAGTTTGAAATTACAAGAAAGCTTGGGAAAAAGAAAAATATGAACTATTGTCAAAATTTTCAGTTTTAAGTGCAAATCAGGTTGGATCCATAGAAACAAGAGACTATTGGATTGGATACTGTAATTCCATTTTTGATATCAATATATAATTTGCAGAGAGCAGAAGTAATGGACATCTTCAAAACAGAGATTCATGTGCTGATGTATTTTTAGTCTGTGATTTTTGCTTATGTGTATGTGTTTATCTTCTATCTTAGTATTTCATTAAATGTGTTGTCTTCCAGCATTTGATTGAGAGTAAATGGTTCGGAATTCATCTTTGATGCTCTGAATGCATACAATTAAATGCTTTCACTCTTTTTTTTATAATTGCGTTAGAATTCGTCCACGTTTTGATGCTCTAATGTAATAAATTGTTTATTCTTAATTATGCTACCACACTGCAACGAACTTAGTGACTAAAAGGATGTTGTATGTATTGCCTATGTGTTTGGTTTGTTCTATCACCAATTTCCTGCAAATTGAATGATATCCATTTATTGACTCCATGCCCAATGGTTTCCTCTTATCTCAGCCATTTTATTGTATTTTCATTATCACCAAAACCTCTGGTCATTTTATGAAATACATGAACTGTTGTTAGGTGACCTTTAGAACAACAGATTTGTAAGGGAGCCCCTTTTGGATTGAAAAGGTCATTTTTAATCCTAAAGACTAGTTTGAGGTTACCTTGGGAGTTTTCTTCCACAACCAAGGAAAATTTCTAAGTGATAACATTTTGGCACCATTGTAGGGGAGCGAAGGAAATATTTTCCCTGGGAAAGAATGACAAAGACAAAAAATATAATTTCTCAGGGCAAAGAGAAATTTAGACACGGAGATTGCTGCATTTTTTTCCTTGGAGACTTCATTGTTCGATAAAGAAAGGTGACTCCATTGGGAAATCATGGCTTCTAGAAGAATATATACTAGAGGGAATCCAGATCCTTACCCACCTTGTTCAAAATCCAGAAAAGATCCTCAAAAAGGGAAAAGAAAGGCTCCAATCAAGTACTTCTCAAGTAGAAAGATATTTATCTTTAGCAAAAGGAGTTATAAGTGTTGAAAATATTCCTTTTGATTTGGAATTTGAATAGCCATTGTTTAAGTAAAAATCTGAAATAGACCTAGGTGAAACAATCATTGATGAACTAAATTTTCGATCTTATATGTTAGAATCTCTTTGGGAAAAATTACAGAGTTCATAAGAAGAAAAGTTCAAAGAAGAAACAGATCCTTTTGCTTTCTTTAGAGAAACTAAAATTGATAAAAAGGTTCAAACTTTCCCAACCAGTACATAGAAGAAAAGGTCTGGTATTCCACAAGTTCCAAACCTTCGTCAAGCACCTCCTAGAGTCATGGATGCTAGGTTTTCTCCTCTTCCCTTGCCAGTTGTATTACATGACCTTCCTCAAAATTATGCTCAGAGAATTGTATTATATGATGGGGAAGGAAGCATTACTGCGCAACAACATTTAGACATGTTCAATGATTTCATAGACTTAGAAGAAATTGATTATAATTATGTTAAGATGAGGTTGTTAGCACAAATTTTTTCTGTAGAAATCAAGAAGTGGTTCATAAGACTTCCAACAGGGAGTATACATAATTATGATGATTTTGAGGTGGCTTTTCTTGGAAGGTGGGAAGATAAGAAAAATACTTTACATATTCTAACTTAATAAAAAAACCTGAAAAGGAGTAATACACAGTCAGTGCAAGAATTATCCACTAGATTCATGAAATTTTTTAACTCAATCTTAGTTGAAAACAAACCCCCTGTTGGAGGTGCTAAATTACATTATGTTGATGCCTTTGATAGTGATTTTGCATTGATGTTAAGGGAAAGAAAGTATGCAACTTTTCCTGGCATGTTGAATGAAGTTGTATAAGTGGAAGCAAATCTTATGGAATCAAGAAAAATGAAACAAAAACTAGAAACAGGAGAAGAACTAAAGAAGACAACCAGCTTTCAACCCCCCAGAACAATGATGCAAAATTTGATATGATGATGAGAACCATGGAGAGATTAGTAGAAATATTAACTTTGGAAAATAGGCCTCAGGTTAGAGACTAGCCTGAAACACAGATTAGAAATCCAAACTTTAGAAGACCTCATGTTCCTCAGATAAGACAAAGAGATCAGAGGGATCAGAGGGATCAGAGAGACCAAAGAAATCCAGTTGACCAACAAATTAGGCCTCCTTTCCCTAAGAATGTTTTTGCTGAAGAAGATGCAGAACAGATCAAAGATCAAATTCATATTTTTTATCATTCTCAACCCAAGTTTTACTTGACAAAGGAAGAATATGATAAAGCCTCTCAAGAACAAGATTGTAATATGTTAGAAATGGAATCAGGGCAGTATCAGAGAGGTTATCAAAATGAAGTCCTTGATTTCCAAAAGAAACACAACCTCAAGAGTAGGAATGTTGTTGTGAATCTAGGTAAATATCCAGTTGACCAACCTACAACAAGTCATCAAAAGAAATAAGCTCTCAAGAAAGATGATCCAAAAGTTGATGTCCCTAAGAAAGTTCCAGAAGGGAGGAAAGATACAAATGTGAAATAGATAGAAAAACCTCAATCATCTTTTAATCTTGAAAGTGAAATTTCAAAATTAAAAATCCCAATTCCATTCAATGAGATTCTCAAGAATTGAATATAAAGATCAAATTCTTAAGATAGTGAAAGGATAAGAGGAGCAGCAACTAGATACTTTAAATATTCAAGATGATAATCCTACTTTGTTGTTTGGTCCTCATGTTGAGAATATTGAATATGAGGAAGTACCCCCTTTTTACATCAATCTGAATATTCATGATGTAATACTACACAATGCAATGTTAGATTTAGGAGCATCACACAATATTATGCTAAAAGATGTTGTGGAAAGTTTAGGATTAGATATCACAAGGTCCTACAAAGATATGTTCTCTTTTGATTCAAGGAGAGTGACAAGTTTGGGTTTAATCAAGGACTTGGTCGTGACATTAACTCAAATTCCTGCTAAAAGTGTTGTCATGGATGTAATAGTCGCATACATTCCACCTAAATTTGGAATGTTGTTATCAATATCTTAGGTGTCAAAGTTGAAAGGAACCTTGCAAATGGACATGTCTTATGATAGTATCCCAGTTTTTGGTGATCATAGAAGGTTGTACAAGGAAAAACAGTTAGCATATGTGGTTAGCAGTCAAGATAAACCTCAAAATCACCTTATATGTGTTGTTGATACAGATATTGGTTCATCCATTTTCTGTTATGATCTTTGTTCTGAAAAGGAAGACCAAAACAATCTTGAAATTTTTGAACAGAACAGCAATCAAAGGTCTAAAAAAGAGAAGATTTTAAAACAGGATCTCGATACTGAAGGACTATGGAATATGGACTTTGATGGAGCTATTAGTAAGGAAGGGGTTGGTGTTGTTATATGGATAATGTCTTCGAGTAATGACTCTAAACTTTATTCCTTTAAATTGGCTTTTGAATGCATGAATACTATTGCTGAGTACGAGGCCTTAATTCTAGGATTGAATATTTTGAAAGATTTAAAAGCTAACATAATATCTATACATGGTAACTCTAAGCTAGTGGTTAACAAAGTTAATGGCACTTATCAGATGAAACATCCAAGAATGAGGGCATATAAGAATGAAGTGTGGGATTTATTTGGAAATTTCTTCACGAAGCATAACATCCCAATGATTCCAAGAGAACAGAACAATATAGCTGATACTTTGGATACTATGGCCAGTACCTTTAAAATCCCAATTTATCCTAATAAGAAGTATGAGATCGAGGTTAGACACAGACCGTCAATACCAGATAATGCTAAACATTGGCAGGTTTTTGAAGATGATCAGCAAGTCAAGAGGTTTCTAGAGATGACCGATGAGTTTGTTAATACCCAAATTGATGAGGATAACCAATACAGAGGAAAAGATGAAAAGAAAAAAATGTTGAAGATTGGGACCCTAATCCATAGGAACTCCTCAATGTTATTGGGGGAAAGGAGATTATTAAGTTGAAAAATAATTGCATTCCCAAAGGATTGGTTCCATTGGAAAATTTGTTCGATAATAATGATGTAGCAAAGAATCCTAAAGTTACTCCTAATAACAATGAAGTAGAAGATTATAATATTGGGACAAATCAAAACCCAAAGATGGTTAAGTTGTCTAAATCATTAACACCTGAAAATAGGAACAAATATATTGATTTGATGAAGACATTTTCAAATTTGTTTGCATGGAGTTATGAAGATTTGAAGGAATATGATACAAGCATCATCCAACACACCATCCCTATTAAGAAAGATGAAAAACCTTTCAAACAGAAGTTAAGAAGGATAAATCCGATGCTTTTGCCACTTATTGAGAAAGAGGTGAAAAATTTATTTGATGCAAAGATCATAGTGTCATTGATATTTTCGAAACGGGTGGAAAATTTGGTCCCAGTTAGAAAGAAGAATGGAGAAATCAGACTATGTGTAGATTTCAATAACTTGAATAAAGTATCTTTGAAAGATAACTATCATCTTCCTAAAATTGACCATATTTTGCATAAAGTTGTTGGAGCAGAAAGGATATCAATGTTGGATGGTTTTTCAGGGTATAATCAAATTAAGGTGCATCCAGATGATTAGGAAAAGACGACTTTTACCACACCATGGGGGACCTTCATGTATGCAAAGATGACATTTGGATAGATGAATGCAGGAGCTACTTTCCAACGAGCCATGGACATAGCTTTTGCATAAGAAAGAGATAAATTTGTTGTTGTTTATATGGATGATATCACAGTTTATTCAAATTCAATTAATGAACATCTGAAACATTTAAGGCATGTTTTCCTAAAATGTAGAAAGTTTGGTATTTCTCTAAATCCCAAGAAATCTAACTTTGCAATGCAAGAAGGAATATTATTAGTCCATGTGATATCAAAGGAGGGAATTAGAATTGATCCAAGTAGAGTAGCTGGAATTCAAAACATTAATATTCCTAGAAGAAAAAAGGAGATCCAATCATTCCATGTGAGAGTATATTTTTTAAGGAGATTTATTCCAAATTTTGCAAAATTCATGAAGTCTATCACTAGTATGTTAAAAAAGGAGAATGAAATCAAATGGACCACTAACTCCAGGAAATCGTTTGATGATATTAAAAGGGAAATAGATGAAGCATCAGTATTGGTTAGTCCCGATTTCTCAAAAAGGATTTCTTGATGTTTTCTTTCGCCTCAGAACACACTATTGTTGGAGTTTTGCTACAGAAAAATGATGAGTTGATGCTGAGTTGAAATATAACAATATGGAGAAACAAACGTATGCCTTAGTCAAAGCTTTGAAATATTTCAAAGTCTATATATTGCATTCTCATGTTAATGCCTTTGTTCCTAACAGCATGGTAAAAGACATTTTGATGCAGCCAGATCCTGAAGGTCGAAGAGGCAAGTGGATCACTGTACTTTTGGAATATGATTTAGAAATCAGACCTACGAAGTTTATTAAAGGACAGGGGTTGGAAAAGTTGATGGCTGAATCTGTTGATGTATATGTAACTTCGGAATGTATTTCACATATATGTATATTGTATTCCTATAGAGATGGTATTATTCCTCTATAAGGAAGTGTCGTCATTTATATTGTAAGTGTCGTAACTTATACTTGATGGGTTATTAGACCACCTTATTTGGGGTCGGCCCTGTATAAGTCATGTGGTTCAAAGGGTTATTAGACCACCCTATTGGGGGTCGGCCATGTGGGTCAAAGGGTTATTAGACCACCCTATTGGGGGTCGGCCCAGTCAGCATTATGTTATGTGGTTAAGTTCGAGCCTACATGAGTTAGGTAAAAAGGCAAGTCAAGTCAAGTATAAATAGAGTGCGGGAGGCACTCTATTTACTCACTCACTTCTCACACATGCACTCAAGGAGGAGTGGCGCACTTATGGAGGAGGAGGATCTGCTGCTAGGTTGTGTCTATCTCTTATGGTTGGTTGTATCATTGCTCTATCTATCTCTGAGGAAGTTATTTGGTTTTTTCACCTTTATGGTTTTCCCCAAGTAAATCTTTGTGTCTCTTGTGTGCTTGCATTATTGTCTCCATGATTGATATGCTGTAGATATGCTGTACATGTTGTTCTCTCAGTTAAGATCCTAGATCAGATTGAAGTAAATTCTGAAAATTTAACATGGTATCAGAGCTAGCCTGAAAGAAGGCATGATATGGCATGTATGACACTTGTTGCACTTACGATGCTAGGGCTTGATATAGCAAAAACCAGTCATCGTAGCACTTTCGCTATAAATCCGTTTTGGCGAAGTTTTCGGATCTGAAATTGTTATAGGACGAAGCTACAATCTCCAGGTACCTTGTGTCCAAAGGACAACCTCTATTTCGTTGTACTTTGTGATTTATGATTTGTGCAATATAGGGTTTCTGTCTCTTCCAGATCTGAGTCAAAATCAGGTGACCTTGGGAAAAAGGTCATAACTTGGGCTAGGAAGCTCCAAATGAAATTTCGTAAAAAGTGACAGGTAGTACACAGTCTGCACTATCTCAGAAAACTTTTTCAGAGGCCGAAGTTGAACCAGTGACACGTGGAACGCCGTACAAGTTCGCTCTACTGTTTTATCCCATAAACAGGTCACGTTGCGACACTTGGCATAACTCTCTCTCAGAGAGTCCAATTGAGGTCAGACCTGTCAGGATGGAAAGATAACAGGCCGAGCTATCTCAGAAAACGTTTTCAGAGGCCGAAGTTGAAACAGTGACACGTGGCAGGCCGTACAAGTTCGCTCTTCTGTTTTATCCCAAAACAGGTCATGTTGCGACATTTGGCATAACTCTCTCTCAGAAAATCCAATTGAGGTCAGACCTGTCAGGATGGAAAGGTAACAGGTCAGGCTATCTCAGGAAACTTTTTTCAGACCCTGTGGATCAAACATTTTAGAGTTACACCAGAAACAATCAGGTACATATTTCTGTCAAAACAGAATTATTTTTTGGTACCTTCATTCATGGCTTCCGGAATTTAGGGCTTTGAAGAAAGTTGGAATTTTTGTAATCGGAGACCACGGCTGAATGCTACTCATCAAAATAAAAATTTAGAGACCAAAATCAGAATTTTTGGTTGGGAAGAAGGCCGGGCTTGATCAGACCCTAGTTCGGGACTTTGATCAGGAAAGTGGAAAATTAGGGCTTCTGTAAAAATGGGAATTTTTGAAATCTGAGACCACGGCTGGAAGCTCCTCAGAAAAATAAAAGCTTAGAGCTTTGGATCAAACCTTTTGATTGGGAAAAAGAGTGGGATTCATCAAACCCCAGTTCAGGGTCACGTCCAGTGAATCCGGAAGTTTCAAAGGCAAAATTGAGGAGTGAAACTTTGCAGTTTTCAAATTATGAATATACCAATTTGATCAGCTCATCAAGGCGCATATTTCTATCCTTTCGGAAGTTTGAAATTCAAAGTTTGAATTTTTGGGGTTTCTCTGACAAACCCATATCCAGCTCCAGGTCCAGTTCTTGCACATCAAGTGGATTGGGTTAATCCTAGAAGAAGATGGATTGGTCACCTACATAGGTGAAGAAGTTCCTGTTTCAGAGGGAGATGAGGCTAAGGCCTTACATAAGAAGATTACAAGCGATCTCGACAGGTATGACTCATCGAGGTATGTTTTGATATTTGTCCATGATTAAGTTTATGGTATGTTTGTCTTCATGTTATTACAGTTAAGTACAATTTTGTTTTTAGATTTGTCGTATCACCTTAACAAAATTATGAATGCATGATAGAAGATATTCATTATTTAGGGTGTTGACACTTATGATTGTACTAATGCATTATGGTGTTGTATGAGGTTTATGTTGTCTACTAACATGAAAGGTACACCAAGAAAGACAAATCATGCTCCAGTTCAAGAACATATGATCATGGTGACATAAGGATAAAGACTCATCCATTGTCATGGATCTCATAGAAGATCCATTTACGAGGTATGTATAACTTGGTTTTATAATGGCTAACCATTGAGACATGCAGGTTACTAGCACAAGTCATTGAAGAGAACCAAAAGACATTATACGGGTATGTTAGACATAACTAGCTAGCATGCTAATCCAGGTATGTTTTTCCTATATCAAGCTAGAATCCTACCTTGTGTTAGGATCTTATACTATTGTGTTGTTGATAATGATTATTCACAAAGAGTCATAGGTTTGAATAATCATGGTTGTATGCATATTATGTTTCTTACCATAATTGATGATATGACTAACCAGAAGAATCATGAAGGTATAGCTTTTATGCATATTATATCTCTTATCTTGATTGATGATTCAACTAACCCGAAGAGTCATAGGTTTGAGTAATTACAGGTTTAGACATGTTATGTTTATTATGATTTGACTAACCATAAGAATACTACATAAACCTTGAATGCTAATGCTTATTATTTCTGTTTGAAATGATCATGACTATACATGCTTGAGATTATTGTGTTTTAATAGTATACTAATGAATGTATGATTTTATATGAGTTCACAAGGATAACACAATCATGATACTAATAAGCATGCATAGGGACCAAGGATGAATATGAGTTCAAGAACAGGTAATTTAGGAAGCAAAGATCAAGAGGGAGCACACTCCAGTTGTTCCTGCAAGAAAGCAAAGGAGCACACTTCAGTAGTTTCTGCAAGGATGCAGATATTCAGAGGGAGTTGACCATCTCTCTACATTCCACAATAGAAAGGTGTAGAAGAAGCTACTTCAGATTAGGACTCCAGCAGCTCCTGCAAGGAAGCAAAGACTCAGAGGGAGTCCACCCAATGAACAAACAAAGATAAGTATTTTAAATTATCATATCTTGCATATTTGTTTGTTTAAATAATACTGTTCAATAATGTATACACTGATGTTCCTAGAATTAGGTTGTGTATTACGCATATTGGAATAGTTGCATTGATGAACAGTATACTACTAATATACATGGGTAAGTGGCCTATGGCACTGTACAACATTCCATTGCTACTTATCTAGAATGAAACCTCTTTGCTGACATGTTGGGAGTTGTGCACACTCTTAACAATGTTCTGGTAGAGATTGGAAGGCATCTAGAAAGTTACGGGATATGGATAAATGTTGTATTGAAGCATTGGCTAAGATAATTGCATGACTGTATGACATATTTCTTTATGTGTAAGAATTTGTTCTAAAAACTATGAGATGTTTTCTAATCATGCAATTTAACTTGTTGTGTAGGAAAGATCGTATGCCATCTCCTACAAAAGAAGAACTACAACATTTTGTTCCAGCAACAAAGATATCTATTGAAGATATTGAAGATATTGAAGTTCCCAGGATCTGGGATGAAGAAATGGAATGCCATGATCCGTCAATCATGAAGAATGATGTTTGGGATGTAGTCCCAAGATGTGAAGGGAAGTTTTTTATGACTTCCAAATGGAACTATCAGATCAAGCATGTTGCAGATGGCAGCATTGAGAAATATAAAAGTGATAAAATAGAAGATGCACCAGATGGATCTCAAGACAGCATGGTGTAGTCATATATGTGTGCAGAACTTGGTATGGTAGGATAGACATCTTTCTATCCAGTTTGGGCGTTACCAAGAGTAAAGCAGATTCCAACCTTTTCTACAAGGTTGAAGAAGGCAATCCAGTGATACTATTTTTTATGCAGATAACCTGTTTGTTACAGGTAAAGATAGATTGATTGCCGACACGCAGCGGAAGCTTTCTTCCAAGTTCGAGATGATGCACTATTTGTTTTTGGCATGGAGGTGTGGCAGAGTGATGGAATCTTCCTTTGACAAGGGAAGTATGCAGTAGAGATCCTGAAGAGGTTCGGGATGATGGACTGCAAGCTATGGCCACACCTATGGCATCGAATATGAAGCTTCTATGTGATGCTTCATCTGAGCTGGTTGATGATTGGGTCCTTGATGTACCTGATGAACACGAGACCAGATATTTGCTTTGCTGTGAACACATTGAGCCAGTTCCTGATGGATCCGAGGAGTGTTCACCTAGTTGCTGTAAAGCATGTTCTGAGGTACCTGAAGGGTACAGTGGATTATGGGCTCAGGTATGAGGAGAATCAAAAGTTTAACCTGCAGGGTTATGTTGATTCAGATTGGGCTGGCAGTGCTGCAGACAGGAAGAGCACATCTGGGTGTTGCTTCAGTATGGGATCAGGTGTGATCTCTTGGTTTAGCAGGAAGCAGTCCTGCGTAGCACTGAGTACAGCTGAGGCAGAGTATGTTGCAGCCTATTCAGCTAGTTGTGAGACAGTATGGCTACGGAAGCTACTGTCTAGGTTATTTGATCTCCCATTGGAGGCTGCTGGTATATTCTATGATAACCAGAGTTGTGTGAAGCTGTCCAGTGTTTCATGACAGGTCGAAACACATAGAGATCAAATATCACTATATCAGGGATATGGTGCAGAGAGGAGCTGTGAAGCTCCTATATGTTGCGATAGACGAGCAGATTACAGATGTAATGACGAAGCCGCTAGCCAGAGTGAAGTTCGAGTACTTCAGAGAGAGGCTTGGCGTTCTTCAGATCGAGGACACTTCGAGGAAGAAGTGATGGACACATTTGCTGAAGCCATTCCAAGCATGTTGGAAGGAGGATCCTTCACATGGCTGTGGATGTAAGCGCTGGATAATGGGCATCAGGATGATGTTCTGGTTTCTGCTTGGATATGATCAGTTGGATCATTTATGTATGTACGCATCATGTTGGATGCTGGATATGATCAGTTGGATCATTTATGTATGTACGCATCATGTTGGATGCTAGATATGATCAGTTGGATCATTTATGTATGTATGCATCATGCTGGATGCTGGATATGATCGGTTGGATCATGTACCTTTGTATGATCAGGTAGATCATGTATGCTGACGGATACATTGTGTGGATCATGTATCTATGTATGTATCAGGTGGATACTTGGATGATCGTGGATGACGAGCTTCTCCAGATGACATGCAGCAGGATGTTGCAGTGATGATGATCAGGTAGATCATATATGTTGATGGATACATTGTGTGGATCATGTCTCTTTGTATGATCAGGTAGATCATGTATGCCGATGGATACATTGTGTGGATCATGTATCTATGTATACTTGGATGATCGTGGATGACGAGCTTCTCCAGATGACATGCAGTAGGATGTTGCAGTGATGATGATCAGGATGATCATGTGTACATCAGGATGATGTTTGATGAGTATCAGATGATACTTTGTGGCCGTGGATCAGGTTGTGCAGGAAAGCATGTAATTTGTGCCCTGGGAGATTTGCAGATGGTCTTTCGAGGTTTTGCCTATGGCATGTAATTCGGTGCCCTAGGACATCTGGCAAATGCTCTTGCGAGGTTTTGCTTGGAAGGACATGTAATTTGTGCCCTGGGAGATCTACAGATAGTCTTTCGAGGTTTTGCCTATGGCATGTAATTCGGTGCCCTGGGATATCTGACAGATGCTCTTGCGAGGTTTTGTCCTATGGCATGTAATTTGCTCCTGGGAGATCTGGACAGGATGAAAAAGGCCTCAGATGCTTCAGCCAGGTTTTGCCATGACCACATGTAATTTGCTCCTGGGAGATCTGGACAGGATGAAAAAGGCCTCAGATGCTTCAGCCAGGTTTTGTGGTGGACCACATGTAATGTGCTCCTGGGAGATCCGACAGGTAGAGCTGTGTGCTCGTAACAGCCTGGGATGCTTCAGCCAGGTTTTGTGATGGGTCACATGTAATGTGCTCCTGGGAGATCCTACAGGTAGAGCTGTGTGCTCGTAATAGCCTGGGATGCTGCAGCCAGGTTTTGTGACGCACGTAATAAGTCCTGAGGATTCCACAGTATGGCCAGTGATGATGAAGACCTACAGGTGGTGGGCCTACATCCAGTATAAAAAAGGACTGGCTCTGTAGAACTTCCTATGACGAGTAGATTCAGAGATTGATTGAGATAGCAGCAGCAGTGACGATGATGATGACTCGATGATGATTATCCAGTGACGATGATCCAGAGAAGATGACTTGCGCTAGAAGAACTGTGCTGAGAAATACCTTCCTAGTTAAGAGGGAGTGTTGATGTATATGTAACTTCGGAATGTATTTCACATATATGTATATTGTATTCCTATAGAGATGGTATTATTCCTCTATAAGGAAGTGTCGTCATTTATATTGTAAGTGTCGTAACTTATACTTGATGGGTTATTAGACCACCTTATTTGGGGTCGGCCCTGTATAAGTCATGTGGGTCAAAGGGTTATTAGACCACCCTATTGGGGGTCGGCCATGTGGGTCAAAGGGTTATTAGACCACCCTATTGGGGGTCGGCCCAGTCAGCATTATGTTATGTGGTTAAGTTCGAGCCTACATGAGTTAGGTAAAAAGGCAAGTCAAGTCAAGTATAAATAGAGTGCGGGAGGCACTCTATTTACTCACTCACTTCTCACACATGCACTCAAGGAGGAGTGGCGCACTTATGGAGGAGGAGGATCTGCTGCTAGGTTGTGTCTATCTCTTATGGTTGGTTGTATCATTGCTCTATCTATCTCTGAGGAAGTTATTGGGGTTTTTCACCTTTATGGTTTTCCCCAAGTAAATCTTTGTGTCTCTTGTGTGCTTGCATTATTGTCTCCATGATTGATATGCTGTAGATATGCTGTACATGTTGTTCTCTCAGTTAAGATCCTAGATCAGATTGAAGTAAATTCTGAAAATTTAACAGAATCGAATTACGATTCATTACAAATAAATTACATTTCAAACACATCAATCGGTATAGTTCCAGATCCAGTAATCTAAGTTTCTGAAGATTTTTCTTTATATCCTTGGTATAGTGATATTGCTTATGTTTTACATAATTTGCAATCTCCACCAGAATTGAATTAAACAAAAGCTAGATATTTAAAGTTAAAAGCAGCTAAATTTTGTATCATGAATGGTTATTTATATTGGAAAGATCCAGGTGAGATTTTGTTGAATTGTCTACCTGAAAATGAGGCCAAGCAGGCTATAAAGGAATTTCATCAAGGTGTTTGTGGCGGTCATCATTACTAGAAAGCTATTGTAAATACAATTCTTAGAGCAGGGTTTTATTGCACAACAATGTTCTCAGACATATATAAAGAGGTAGTTGATTGTCATCAGTGTCAAATATTTGATGGAAAAATAAAGTTATTACCTTTTCCCTTGAAGCCCATCTCTGTAGAAGCATCGTTTCAACAGTGGGGTCTCGATTTCATTGGCGAGATTAATCCCACTTCTTCAAGGAAACATAAATGGATATTAACTGCAACAGATTATTTCACAAATGGATTGAAGCTATACCAACCTTACGGACTACAGATGCTGTGATTATTAAGTTCCTGGAAGAAAATATCCTTTCTAGATTTGGTTGTCCAAGAAAAATTATAACTGATAACGCCCAAGCTTTCAAATCCAAGAAAATTATTAGTTTTTGGCATGATTATCATATCAATTTGGGTCATTCTACATCTTATTATCCTCGGGGAAATGGGCTAGCTGAGTCGTCAAATAAAATTTTGGTTAGGATTATCAAGAAATTGTTACAAGATAACAAGAATGCTTGGCACACTAAGCTTGTATTTTCCCTATGGGAAGATAGAATTAGCACCAAAAAGTCGATTGGCACTTCACCCTTTCAGCGAGTTTATGGAACATTGGTAATTTTTCCTCCTTCTTTGGGGTTTCCCATAATGAAGCTTTTGCAGGATCGGGAACAAGAACCCAATGATGCTCAAAGAAGAATTAATCAGCTGATTGAAGT
Organism: Larix kaempferi; assembly: GCA_027924585.1. Classification (NCBI taxonomy): domain Eukaryota; kingdom Viridiplantae; phylum Streptophyta; class Pinopsida; order Pinales; family Pinaceae; genus Larix; species Larix kaempferi. The sequence continues at coordinate 2,899,947 of BSBM01000125.1, read as the reverse complement.
TCAGGAAATGAGATAGACAATATATGATAAATCCCATCTTTTTCAAAAGAATATGAAGAAAGTTTTTGATAAAAAAACTAAAGTTGACAATTTCCATAATGGTGATTTGGTGCTGAAATGGGAAGCCATAATGGAAGATAGTTCTAAGAAGTTTAACCACTTGTGGAAAGGACCTTATACCGTATTTTCTTATCGTGGAAATAATGCATTCATTATACATGACCTTAACGGGGAAGTGATTGATGGAGGCCCAATGAATAGGAGGTTCTTGAGGCATTATTCTACCTAAAGAAGTCAGAGTTATCATTGTATTTATTCATTGTACATTTTTCATTGCAAATTAATTAGTTTGAAGTTGCAAACTTAGACAGCACGGCCCGGAATAAAGACCCAAAGATTTGAAAAAAGTGATTGTCATTTCTTTTTTTATTTTCAAGAAAATTTTAGATTAGTTGTATACAAGTCAGAATTTAAAGGCAATTTTTGGTTTAATAGGATTTCTCTGACACTAGTCTATGGGTTCTTTGCTACCTCACAGGGAGGATAACATCCACATTGGAGCAAGATGTTGACACATAAAATATTTTGGAAAATCTTCCAACATTTTGGTGCTAGTTGGATTTGGAAAGCTAAAGAAATAAGATCAAGGCTTTTAGGTACATGGTTTAGCCTTGGGGATCCCTAATGTGAACAAGTCTTATGTCCAAAAGCTAAAGGAGAAGCGCTTAAAAAGGAGATTTTAAAAAAGGGTCTAAGTGAAATCTGGTCGGAAATGCAGGTGACCTAGAGCTGTGACCTTAATAAAAGTTTTAAAAGAGCTAAAGACGTGGACGGAATAAAAAAAACAAAAAGGGAAGTCAAAGCAATAAATATTTTGTTGAATCAACGGTGCAAATTTGAATCGTTCCCCATCGGTGGAGGATAGGTCTTCCGGAGTTGTAAGGTGCGTGAAGTTTAAAACCTTGAGGTGGTAATGGAATCCATACCGCCTACCACATGTCATATGTTTGTGAAGTCCGCTGCCAAAAGTGGTTGGAATAAAACCACCTTCACCGAGTTCCGGAACCACTTGCTATTTATTTAAAGAATATAGGGAAAAAGGTGAAAAGTTATTTTATTCTTCGGAGGTGGACATCTATGCTGACAGCACGCCAACCTTCTTCGTCAATCGGACTTTGACCATTTTCAACATTCCTCTATTGACAGGTAGCCCGAAAACCTTGTGAACTTCAATTTTTTGCTTCCATGGAGCAAGTTCAGAGGTCCTTTTTGCTATGTAAAGAATTAGATGAGAAAGACAAGATTATAGTTGATAGAGAAGGAGATATACTTGACCCTATTCTATCTGTTGGCCCTATCATTCAGTCCAAAGAACGGTTAAATGAGCTTAAACTACAAGGAACAGATGTGTTAAATATATTCAGCTCCTTCCTTTACCACTTTAGTATTGAGCAAACCCTTCATTTTCCTGAGTTTGTTGGCTGGTGTGCGGCCAATTACTCACAGTACGAAAGGGTAATTATGAATGCTAATACAACAAAAATCCTTTGTCGAGTCAATTCACAAGTTATCAAAGAATTTCTAAGTTTGCCTGAGTCTTTTCCTAAAAACCCTAAACTATTCAATGAAAAAACTTTAATCCAAGTCTATAGGGACTATAACCCTGAAGAAAAAGAGAAATTTTCATCCCGAGTCTTGAAAATTGATCAATAAGTCGAAAATATTTATTTTCCTTTGGATATTGGTATTTTTCAGAAAGATGCTCAATTAGTCTTGTCCATGTTGAGTCAAGTTTTGGGTTGTGATAATGACAAATTAGTCGTAGAAGTCATGTTAGGTTTCCTCCTAAGAATCAATTTGTCGTAGTCAAAGTCAAGTTTGGTTAGTTGTTTTAATTTTGATGAATTCCTTGCTGAAGCAATTCACGCTCAGTTAGTGAATTTCCACACACTAAAACATTTCAGATATCAGGCTTATCTTTTGAATATGTTTGTATGCTCAAATGTATCGGACTTGAAGTTTCTAAGTACAATTTTCTCTTATGATCTTCCAAAGTAAATTAATATGTTCAAGTTCATCAATACAATCATATCATGGGCCTATAGAATTATTTTCGATGTTGAATTGCCAATAGTGTTGGAGGATATGAAAAATATGTTACAGTTTACACCTCAAAGAAGAGTAGGAGATTGGTTTTTGTACAGTGAACACACTATTATCAGAGTATATGGATTTACTGGTAGGTTTTCGGGAAGCTAAAAAAGTAAACTATGATCGGCATCAAATTATATCCCATAAAAGACAACAAAATAAGAACAAAGCATTTGATCATCAAGTAATATAAGGGTTAGATAAGATTGCTAATTTATTGAGTTTTGAACAAAATCAAGAAGAAATGAAAGAGATTAATATGGATCAGGAAAATCATCCAGATCTATTAGTTCAAACACCCGTTAAGTCTGTTCTTGCTAACAAAATAATTATCTCATAGATCGTTGGCATGGAGATTAACGAAGAGGTTTCAAGTAAAAGGACCAAGATAGAACAACATAAAGAAATTATTGTTTTGAGAAACAAAATTTGATTAATTTAGAAGAAGGCACTTCAATTCAACAAACACCTGTACATATGCAGCAGTATTATTTTTCTAACATTAAGGAAACGGGATCGAGTTCCCAATGTAAATCCAGGTTTGATTTGCTTTCATAGTATGTAGAAAAAAAGAAGTAGTCCTTAGAAGAAACTCAAAGTTTATTTCCACAAGTGAGAAGATTGACAAAACAAAAAGTTTCATTAGTTACAACTAAAGACTCATAAAAGAATACTTTGAAATTTGCAGTTGTGACTGATGAAAAACTATCGGAAATGGAAGTTAAATTGGACAAAATTAATATCCTAGACAAAATTCAACTTTATAGACAAACAGGAGATGTTCTTTATTCTGATCTTTTACAGTCAACCAAATTTCAAAATTGCAATTGGTAGTGGAGAAGTTGGAAGGACAATTAAGACAGGAAAAGGTAGAAAACAAGGCAAATATGACTCAAATTAAAATGTTGCAGGTAGATCTTGTGACTTTGGGGACATAACCAATTAACACCCAATTCACTAAGAAACTCCTTGATGAGAAGGAAAACACTATTCAAATGCTGAAGCAAAAGCTTAAAGTTCGAGGTGTTCAACATGTACAGTCTTTAGAATTGACAGCATTACAGCAAGAAAAGGAGACAGTTTATCAGGAAATGATGGATTACAAGGGTAAAAGTTTGAAATTGCAAGATGAGAAACAAGCTTCGGGAAAAAAGAAAAATATGAACTATTGTCAAAAAAATTAGTTTTAAGTGCAAATCAGGTTGGATCCAGAGAAACAAAAGACTATTGGATACTGTAATTCCATTTTTTATATCAATATATAATTTGCAAAGAGCATAAGTACTGGACATCTTCAAAACAAAGATTCATGTGCTTATGACTTTTTAGTCTGTGATTTTTCCTTATGTGTATGTGTTTATCTTCTATCTTAGTATTTCATTAAATGTGTTTCCTTCCAGCATTTGATTGAGAGAAATTGGTTTGGAATTCATCTTTGATGCTTTGAATGCATACAATTAAATGCTTTCACTCTTTCTTCTAAAATTGCATTAGAATTCATCCACAATTTGATGCTCTGATGTAATAAATTGTTGATTCTTAATTATGCTACCACACTATAATGAGCTTGGTGACTGAAAAAGATGTTGTCTATATTGCATCTGTGGTTGGTTTGTTCTATCACGAGTTTCCTACAAATTGAATGATATCCATTTATTTACTCCATGCCCAATGGTTTCCTCTTATCTCGACCATTTTATTATATTTTCATTATCATCAAAATATTTGGTCATTGTTATGAAATACATGAATTGTTGTTAGGTGACCTTTAGAACAACATATTCGTAAGGGAGCCCCCTTCGGATTGAAAAGACCGGTTTCAATCCTAAAGACTGGTTTGAGGTTACCTTGGGAGTTTTCTTCCATAGCCAAGGAAACTTTTTGAGTGATAACAGAAGGGTCGACATTGATGTCATCCTTGGAGAAGATGAATTCTAATAGTCAACCAGTGGTAACACAGAAGATGCATTTAAAAGGGTTCAAGTGGATGTTGTACTTGCGACATGGTGTGAATATGGTTCAAATATCACGAAGATGGTTGCATCGTTTCTTGGATTCGGCGGTAAGGTCATCTAAAAAGGTGAGGATGATGTGATCCAAGTCATTAAAAACATACACCATAATGCATTGGAAAGTGGTGCCTACATTCTTTAGATCAAAAGGCATAACCCTATACGCGAAGGTACCCCATGGTGTGGTAAATGCAGTTCTATACCAATATTGGGGGTAGATTCATATTTGATTATAATGGAAATTCCATCCATAAAGGACAACATTTCACTACCGGCACATGAGTCAACGATCTGGTCGATGAAGGGTGTTGGAAAATTGTCCTTAGAGTAGACTAAGTTGAGGTCCAGGAAATTTGTACAAACACGAATGGAACCCTGCTTTTTGTTAACCAGGACAGGGTTGGAAACCCGGGATGTGTAAGCGGTGGGGAAGATAAATTCGGCTTGTAAGAGTTTTTCAATCTCATCTTTGATCACTAGGACCTTAGAAGGGTGGATTGGGCATTGTTTTTTCCTAACGGGATGGCATCGGGCCAAATGTCGATATGATGTTCGACAATTGTAGGGTCGAGGCCTGGCATCTCTTCATAGGACCATGCGAAGATGTCACGAAACTCTTTGAAGAGGGCGGTAAAATTAGTAATTTCCTGTGGTGAGTAGGAATCCCCAATGGATATGTATTCGACCACTCCTATGGTAATGGAAATATCAACCTAGATGATGGGAGAGATATTGGTTAAATTTCCATCTTCGAAAGCATCTAGGGTGGGGATAGGATTTTTGAACCAATCGATATGACTAGAGGGTAAAAAATCTTTTGATTCAATTGTATATTGTTGTTCAATTGGCAGGGTGTACGGACCCTGTGTACGAATCACCAATGACCTATGATGGAAAGTGTCCCATGGGGGTTCATCGGTGTGCATGGCTTTGATTATATCTTCATTCGTGGAGAAGACATATTCTTCTAGCACGTCTTCATCAAAGGAAAAGTGGTCTTCGGAATTGGTCTAAAGGGGAACCGAATCGAGATGCAGGATTTTTAGATACTCGGAGGTGTTTGGGGGAGGGGGTAAGATCTCTTCTTGAGGAAATATTAGGGGGTCTAATATCTCCCGAGAAATGGGTGATTGAGGATCGAGGTTGCTAAGGTGATTTGACACGTTATGTGTTTCATGGTCGTAAGTGTGGTCTGTCGGTTCATTATCCTCTTCGATTACTGTAGGTAGGGAAATCTCGCACGGGGTAAGGTTATCAACTAATCGGATCTAGGTTGTGTGCAGAGTTCGAAATGTGGCCACTAGAGGACATTGGAATGAATGGTGAGACATTAAATTGCATTAACGACATGGGCGGGTGGCGTTGGTGTGGTTGTGGGTGCTGAAGAGGAAATTTCTATTCGTGTATGGAGTCTTCCCACCGAGGGGAGGTGTTTGTTGGGGTCACCATGGTAACCATATTGATGGGAGCCACTTTTGGTGATGAAGGGGGGGAGGTATCATCCAATGGATGGGTGAGGCGAATGGCGGCCAAATCATCCCAAAAGCAAGGGAGATTGGGGCAATGGTGTGTCTAATTACCATACTAAGAACACATCGCACATGCGTGATTTGTACGCAGTGTCTTCAACTTAGGTGTGGGAGATGATGGTCTACCCCCTTCTATGGTCGGTGGATCATGGGTGATGCTGACCGAAGTGTTGAGCAAGTTCTGTAGTTCTGGAAAGGTGGGGCACAGGTTGGTCACATGGCCTTGTTTCCCACAAAGAGCACAAGGTGGCGTGACTCTTTAGGTGGGAGTATTGGTCATTACTACGGTTTTTAACCATTGTGGTTGATTCCCCTTGCTTTAGGTTGAGAAAACCCTAACAATTCAGGTATAGGGTTTGGGAGGAGGGGGCCTTTCAACTTTGGTTGCTTCATGCCCCATTGGTGGTCTTAGTGACGACCGATTGTGGTTTAGTCGCGGATGTCATATGTTGGGCTGTCATAACTGAAGGTGTTACTACCCTTATAGGAATGGTAGCTGAAATAGGGACAAACTCATAGTGAGTGACTGGTTTGGAAGCCATTTCTGGGTAGGGTGGTGTAAGGTACCATACTGGAATACCCAAAGTGATCCCATGTAGAGTTAACTAAACCATAATCGACGTCCCTTGTATACCCTTGGGAGGGTAAAAGAATGGGATCTGGAAGATTGGAGGTATTGATGGAATCAACATATGTTCAATGCCATGGCTAAATAGTGGTGCTAATAATGGTGTTGAGGTGGAGGCAACCCCATTTTTAGCGCTGAAAATTATGCACATTAGGCCATCGATTGATGAGGGGATCTCGGGTGGTGGTCCCGAGTACACTCCTAACAAATTGAAGTTCTTATACATGCCCGGGGCAATGGCAACATAAGGTTGGTCAATGCCGGAGACAATTGGTAGGATGTTGTCAGGGTTTCTCATGGAATTGGGATCATAGTAGTTAAGCTAGTCTAGGGTGACAATATTCTCATTTAAGGGAAACATCATGATACAAAATACCGAGGAGGTGACCGCCTTCATGGCATACATGTAACTATGCCCCAAGAGGATGGTGTAGTCGAGTTGAGCATCGACTACCTTGATATCAATCATGACCGTCTTGCCCCCTATCTCTATTGTAATGTCCCCATCCCTTAATCCGGCCAGTAGGAGGGGATTAACTAAACCAGGGCCTTAAATTTCTCCCCATAACCACAATTATGAATTTATACAGCTAAAATGCATGTGCAGACATGGAAATAAAAACACACAATGGAAATAAGATTGATCCACGCACATAACATGAAATTCCAAGAATAATTGTCATAGGAATATAAATTAAAATTCATTGCACATCAGATACGTAAGAATACTTATCTTTAAACAAAGAAGATCCAAGTAACTGGTTGTGTAAGAGCGATTTTCGACCCAGCCATAGGCACTCTATCCAGCATATACTCTTTCTGTTGAGATTCCACCCCCAAGTTGGAAAATGAGGCCACCAGGGTGAAGGAAACACCTACAGGCTGCTATCTCTCATCCCACAACCCACTCTGCTCTCTATGCTTAGCCAAAAGCTCCATTAGAGCTCTACAGGGATCTCACTAAATCTTTACAGCCATGAGATCCTTCCAACTACCCCACACAACACAAGGAAGGCATTTCCCTTCACTAATCGACAATTCCCTCAGGAAATCCAACCCTTACAATGCTTATCAGTGTGTGTAGTAAGAGTCCAACTTGTTGTAATCTATTGGAGAACCTCCTGCAACATTAATCCATGGATTCTCAAGCATCCAAAAGTAGCATAACTCATTGGGTGAAGGTTCCTAGCTTTCCCAACCTCCATGCTCACCTATAGCCATCTATTTTCCTTTCCAAAAAATGTAGCTCTGTCTCCAAATTTGAATTTTTGGGTTAAACATTGTCTGGTAATGGTCATCATTAACAGCAATGGAAAACTCTACATAGTGTACGAACATGCATGAGAGAATGACCAAAAGAGTGTTGACTCCAAGGATATGAGGTAAGGGTGAAAAGACAACTGACATAGCTTCTGACCATAGAAGAAATAGGACTGTTGATAACTGACATAACTGTCACAACCCCCATGCTTCAATAACTACATGAAGTGACTTTTCCCACCAACCTCACATATGCATTCAATCACTACTACAATTTTGACTTTTAGGGGGGGTTGCCTTCTGCCCCCAAAAGTCACTTTTGGATGCGGTTTTGGCTTTAGAGGCAGTATTTACAAAACTATCCCTAATAGCACCGACGTTAAAAGTCTGGACTTTTAGGGGTGGTTTTAGAAGAGATCAAAATCGCTTCCAAAAGTCACTTTTGGGGGATGTTTTAAGCCCCCCCCCTAAAAGTCTTTCTTACAATCATTTGGGGTTAGTTTCAAACCCCCCCTATAGCTACCTATAGGGGCAGTTTGGAACCCCCTCGATAGATACCTATGGAGGGAGTTTTGAACCCCCCCCCCCCAAAACTCCCTCTTAGAAACCTTTGGGGGCTTTTTTAAACCGCCCCCCCCATAGATACCTACAAGGGTGGTTTGGAACCTCCCTTGTAGATACATACGGGGGCGGTTTTGAAACCCCCCTAAAAATACCTCTTACAAACCTTTGGGGGCGTTTTTAAACATTTCTCATAGATACCTACAGGGGCGGTTTTGAAACCCCCCTAAAACTCCCTCTTACAAACTTATAGAGGTGGTTTTGAACCCCCCCTAAAACTCCCTCTTACAAACTTATGGGGGCATTTTAGAACCCCCCTCATATAGACCTACGAGGGCAATTTAAAACCCCCTTCATAGACTCCTACGGGGGTAGTGATAAACCCCCCTCATAGCAACTTACAGAGATGGTGTGGAACCCCCCTCATAGCAACATGCAAAGATGTTTTGAAACCCCCCTTGTAGTCATTAATATAAATCATCATATAAAATATTTTATTAGAAATACCAATATTGCAATATCATTCGGGCATGGAGGAATCGAACCACCAACCTCCTACTTGTAAGGCAGGCGCTCTTCCATTGAGCTAGCACCCTTTAAGAATTGGGGAGGGGAGCAATATCAACACCCATATTGCATCATGTGTAATCATTTGAAAGTATTTCTACACAAGAAATAGGTTTTAATCAAAGAGGGCATTCAAGTTTTAGCCACATCATTTTGCACATGTTCCCAAATTGCTCAACTTCCAACAGTTATATTTGTTGAACCCTTCTATTTTGGTTTTATTTGTCAGATATTTTTTTTTTTTGGTATTAACCTGATCAAGCTCACAGCTCAAGCATTACTCTATGATTATGTGGGGGATAAAAAAGCAATGGTGACAATAGAAGTGAGATTTTTCTCGAGTATACAAACTTGTCAAAGGAGCGAAAATGAATACAAGACATGTCTCATTAAGCAAACAAAAACAACAAACATCACACATGGGTTTCATGCACATTATAGGATGCATTGACAAGTCATAAAATCATGCAAGCAATGCATACAAGGTTCATGCAAGCTACATGAAGCACTGATAGGATATAAAATCATTTACGCAATGCATATAAAGTTCACACAAGGCAAGAAAAGCACAAGCAAGGAGAGGGCTCACTTATTCACAAACTATCACTAGCCTAAGAAAGCAATTTTGACACTATACTAAGCAATGCTATGAGGTATTTCAAATTGGGATGATAATGGTCATTTCATGGATTTCATTCATATCCATAACCATGATTGGAAGAAGTTGGAGTAATAATTGTAATGGCATATATAAATTCAAAAGCATAAACCATGCCCAAATATGGCTACAAGCATTCAAGAAAAAGAAACCATGGATTGCAATGTCTCTTCAAATTTTACTTCCATCATCATATCATGCGGGAGTAAACTCATACATTCAAGCAAACATATACAACTTAGGTATCACTTTGCATCGGGACAAAATCATGTAAACAACCAACTTGTCTTCATAACCACCCATCATAGCCAGCCCCTCAAGATTATATAAGAGAGGTCTATTGTTATAGCAAGGAGAAAATACGGCTGAGTTCACTTAACATCATTCAAGTATCCACTGGAAATATCCCATAAAACCCTTATATTCCTTGTTTGCATAGCAAAACCGCAATTGACTAAATGGGCACATTCAAGGTTGAATTATGGCAAAAATGGGTTTCTTTTAAAAGCCATCAAACAAGTTGAGAGTCACGAGTATGGAATATGGAGTGTCTTGGGTCAAACCAAGCCTCATATGAAGAAAATAAAATGAGTCAAAGGAATACCATATTGGCTCTTTTAATAGGACAAATAAATTGCTGACAAAACATGCAATTCGAGCCAACGTACAAGCTTCATATACAACAGATGAAATATATGCCACATCTATAGAAATCGACCTTTGGGGCTTCAAAAGACAACTTAAAATGTCAAGTTTAAAAGGCACACTAATGGGTAAAATGATATGGTAGCTGCAACCATTGTGATGGTTTGAAATAAGAATGGAAATGCATGCAAAAATACTGCTTTCACATAAAGCAAAGACCATGATCGACAAATATATCCACTAATGTCAATAAATCAATTTATTCAACAAACTCAACCAAGCCTGAGAAGTTTAAAGCTCATTCAAAAAAACCCAAGAAGTTTTCAATGCATTCGACCAACCCCCCAGAAGTATTCAACTAATTTAAGTAACCAAGTTGCTTTTTCAAGCATCGCATATTGCTCGGTTTAAGGCTTTCATTAGGTCATGTATTGTAGGTTTAAACTTGGTATGTAGCCTGGTTTAAGGATTTCATCAGGCCATGCACAATAACATAGAACATTCACACAAAAACATGGCAATAAAAATTGTCAAAAATGTAGAATGGAGGTTCAATACTATGACTTCAAGGTGCACAGATGAGCAAACCAGTGAAGATCTCATATCCATTGAAGATCAAAGTCATTTCCAGCTGCTCAAAAGAAAGCATGTACAAAAGAATAGTGGAATATGATGATTCATAAACACATATGCAAAGGAACTTTAGCTTTTTTTTATTTCCACGTTGCTACTTTGATATCATGAGTAACCCTTCTGCTTTCCCACCCAGGGCAGAAAGATAAACACAGGTATTTTCAACATTTGGCTACTTCTCTTAATTAGTTTCCTTTCATGCAATTCAGAGAAGCCAGCCATAGACTGTTGTATGTAAATATTTTAGATAAGTAATACAAGAGGAGAAGAGGAGGAGAATGTTTTTCAACTGAAAAAGCTTATATAGGATTGAGAATTGAATTGTTTGAGGGGTGGAAAGCATTGCATCTAGCTATGGTCAGAAATGAAAAGGAAAACAGAGACCATAAATTGTGAAATTAAGGTACAGGGACTCTCGGAGGGTGGAGCATATCCTGCACTATGGAAATGTAGCTTTCATAGATCATGTTAATGGAAATGGGGGTGTCAAAGGTTGATATTTTGGCAAAAGGTTGGCAGGAAAAAAATTGTTTTATGTTTTTAGCATTTGCATGGTTTTGGAATGTTGAATGATATAGAGGGAATAGGTCAAAGGACAAAAATCAATCTGGTGGATGATAGCTTGAGGGGTAGCTGTTTAGAAGTTTTATTTTGGAGTAAAAATATACTAGTTGGCAGTTTAAAAGTTCAGACTTGCCTCTCATCCTGTAATATCAGTTTCATATATAGTAAGAACTCATTTTTTATATGAAAAAAAGGAAGAAAACTAATACCATGAGGAAAAAAATACAGTTGGCAAATTCCTAGATCTTTAAATTTCTTATGATTCTAGGTTAAAAGAAATTTATCAAAAATAAGTTATAAATCTTGATATGAAAAGCACTAAAAATAACCTAACAAACTGATAGACCTCAGCTAACAAGCAATGAACATGTTCACTCACCCAATAGGGGAAGAAGGGGAAGTTTGCTCCCTTTAATTGTAAATTTTTTTAACCTATTAGGTTTTCCAAGCAAACAAATTGACAGAAGAAGAGAGAAAGTTGAAGGCCCTCAGAAAACAGTTGGAAGCTCAAGGAACAAGTAACAATACAAAAAGGAAATCCAAAACATTAGGCTATTATGCAGCTACAGAATATAGACATGTGGAATATGGAACAAAGTTCATGATGGTCTCTTTGAGCTTATTTGAATTGGTTGCACAAGGGATGTGCAACATCGTCATCGAGGGGAAGATGATGAGCCCTCTTTTTGTCATATTCTTGGCTACCCTTTGACCTTCCTACCTATCTCTTTTCTCTCTTTTTCTACCCTTTTACCTCAATATTCCTTGACATTTCCCACACCAGTACAATGAGATGAGGTTTAGAAGTAACAAGAGAATTAAAGGGCTTTTTGTTCAAGTTTTCTTTGATTATTGTTGAACTTAAAAGTAATCATATATTACCAAGATTTTTCCTATGTACTAATGGTTCATTATTCCAAGGTTTGTGAAGATATGCACATGACTGCCATGGACCACCACCAACCACACAACGATTGTTGAACGAGTAGAGAGATGCTATGAATTCATATGTAGAATATGGATAACGGTTGAACATATTATGTTTTAAAGCTTCCTTCATTTCAAGAATTTGACCAACTTCTCAATTCCACAAATCAAGGAAATGAAACTCCAGGGGTTTGAATCCAACATGCATCCTCCAGCATAACATAAGACAGCTCCAAATCAGTGTACACAAGTCAAGCAGAGAGATATCCATTCAGATCACAGCAGAGAGATACCAACAGAGAATTCATTATTACAGCCAGCACATGGAAGGATGATATGAATCCAATGTGACATGTGGATGACAGTTGAATAGATTTCGTTTTAAAACTCCTTCACTTCAACATCAAGTTATCATCTCTATGTCGAGGATTAGGAATCCAACACTATTAGTTGCCTTAGGATGTATTTAGAGCAAGTGAGTATAACCTCCACAAATCGCTATGGGTCTTGTAGACTACGGCAGCATATCATTTATCATTTCTTTGAGGTTGTTGCAACCTCAACAGTTGTTACAAATTGGGCCCTCTTTTGTGCAATAGAAACACTGGTTTGGGGGATTCACTTCTATTTCTGGATAACAGTTCAGGCAATTAATGTAGAGAAGTAATGTACAGGCTGCAATCTATCCAAAACAAATCGTCACATTGCATATATTCTATTGCTCATATGCAGAAGTATTCTTAGCATAGTAAACCCATTAATGTAATTTGAATCAAAACACCCGGATTCAAGGAAGTAGTTATTATTATTAATTATGAGTAGTCACAAATTGCACCACCATATATGTATAAATAAGGGGCACGTTCTTCATCTAGGGATCGATTTTTCTCTTGTTGAAGAAACACACGGCTCCATATTGTGTAGAAGACAACATTCCCATAATACAAGTCCCAGTTTACATGTTTGGTGTAGGTGTTTAAATTAGTTTAAATCTACTGTAGTTTATTGTCATCCCTCTGTTTTGTGGGGTGTGGGACCCCTCTGAAAGAACAAAGGCTGACCTTCCTTGAGTATTTACTGTGAGTGTGTTAGAATAGATGGATTTTTTTTTCTTAGAATTTATTTAATTTCAGTAGCATAGCATTTTCTTTTCTGTAATAACAATTCTATAGTTTGAGCTTTACTGCTAAGATAACAGTAGCTAACCTCCACAGAACCTACTAGTACTAAAGACTGAGATCTATAAGACAAATGTCGAACCATGGAAAGATATTCTCCATTGGTAGAAGGGTGTTCACTGATGTTGCTAGGATAATCCAACAAATAGGCAAAGGTACTTCTTGTTGTTCTTCGGGTCTCAAGGAAACTAGTTCCTGTAGTTTTCGATGCATTTGTTTACTTTCTTGCAAATTGTACTATGTATGATTGTTTGCAATGGTCTTTTCCTTCCCATATAGTGATGCAATTTCCTTTACATAGAAGTATGTAGAAAACCAGTTCCAAAGAAATAACTTGGAGACTGCACATATAGTGCATGACATCTCACAAGTTTCTCTAGAATCCTGGGTTGATAAAATAAATGCACATTCTCTTTTATTGCTCTTAATATACCAATTATAGGGTAATAAAATAGCTTATCACCACCAAATCATTTTACACACAAGATAATCTTCTAATCACAAATATTTCAATCAAAATATGGTGTAGGAAAATTTTCCAATACGATTTAAAAAAATCACAATTTTCTCTTTCAGAACCATGCCAAAGTACCATGTGATAGACTAATCTTCTAATTTTACTTCTTAATGGCTAAGGGACATCCATGCTATAGACTTGTTTCCTAATTTCATGTTTTACAAAATATCACAATCTCAAATGAAGATTGTGTTCCTAGGCCACCAATGTCACTTTGACTGGACAATTGACAATGTCTAAATTGAGAATGACCAGAATTGAGGAAATGATTGCTCTTCAATTATAATGAGTTATAACCCAGTTGCTTCTTCCTTTGCTTCCCATATAATTACAAAGAGCAAGGACTAGTTTGAAATAACTAAATTCTACAATGGTATATGATACCGCATCTTCCAAAATGACAGGAAGAGTACCCTCCATTGTAAGCTAAACTTATACACTTGTGCTAGCCAAATTAATTTGGGCACAGAGAAAAAATCTTTCAAAAAGCATGTGATGACACTTCACCTTGGAAAATAGAATTTTCAGTTCTGCGCAAGCTGGAAAGCAAAGGGTGAGCTTATGTGTTTAAAACATACCTATCTAGAGGGAGCATATTGCTATCACCAAAAAGAAAGTAAAGGTGTACTTAAGAGTCTCGTGCAAAAGGACAGTCTCCATTTTATCTCTTCATGAAGGGGGAAGCACTGTCACATCATTCAAAGAACTATATCCTTCAGAGTCAACCTTAGTTTAGGACTCAAAAGTTTGAAAGATTTTCCAACCCCATTCACAATACCTATGGCAGTGCAAAAAAAGGAAAAAATAGGCCCAACTTTAGCTTCAAGTGAAACCATTCAGCAAGAATAGAAAAAACTATAAAATGCACAAAAGTTTTGGGACAAAGAAAACAGTGAAGAAATATTAAAACAACAAATGTATGCAACTGAAATATGCTAACTACACAAAACATTAAAACTATCAAATTTAGATAATGGTGCAATATTGCTGCAAATTAAGGATGAGGAGCTCCAAAGTCTTCACTCACCATGTTCCCATATAATGGACATTAGACATCTAGGTTGTCATTTGACCTGAACAAACAGTAGAAGATTTGAGTTGTGTGTTTGCTTGAGATAAGCAAAATTCTGCAGTAATTTCTTTCTTTTGAGTAATAAAGGGAAATGTAATTGAAATACAGATTTAGATTGCTATCCTATATTTCCATAATTCTGCTCATGCAAATTTAGTCATTTGCAGTCTACTGTTTTGACCTAATTCATAGAATGCAGTGTCTGCACTGTTGAAATTATTAGGCGAAAATTTTTGTAGATTCAAATTTGCAGCTTTGATAGGGGCTTAATCATATTTTTGTAGATTCAAATTTGAAGCTTTGATAGGGGCTTAATCATTTTCAAATGAGCTATAGGTTATGTTTTCTAAGAGAGTGCAGATATGTTTATCATGATTTGATAATTTCAGGAGCATTCAGGTTCTAAAGCACCACAAATTTCGGGAGAAGGGTATTCTTGCTGAAGCATATATGATAAGTAAGCTTAAGAGACATTACTTGAAAAGCACCAAAGCAGGCTCAACAGACATCTTAGCAAATTTACCATGACATCCTCACAATAAGAAGACTAATGAAAAAAGAAGAATGTTGGGTTGTTGTACACTGTTTCTATAATCTGTATTTCCAATTGCTTGGTCTGTACCTGGGGACTCAGAACTAGAAGAACCATACTAAAGCTGCCCATACAAATGAAATACCAATATTTTGCATATGTTGGAGGAAGGCTTCAGGGATTAGTTGTGAATTAGTCTAGATGGTAATAAGATTAAAATAATAATAATAATATGTCCAACAAATGACCACAAAAGTAGGTCAATGGGACTGCTGAGTGCAATTGTGCCAATACATAGTGGGAGCATGGAAAACGGCTCCTCAATAAAGCAATATGTATAAAGATAAATAAAGTGTACTTCTCTAAGCAAAGACCTAAAAATTTAGCAGTAAAAGTGGAAAACATATTTGGGAGAAATGCGACCAAAATACAAACTACAAATTGAAAGAATGAAATCATATCAGGATACGATAGGGAGGGAAAGGTTGTGACTCATGAGGGAAGTAAGAAAGGCTGAAGAGGATGGAAGGATATTTATAGGATCTGTTTTGATGCCTTTTGTAGCAGTGTCTTAATGGATTCGATTGTTTAATCCTAGACAAGAGATTTGGTGTTTTAGTCTTGAAAAGGGACCCGAGCAGTAGCATGTCGTAAAAGATGTCAAGACTCAAAACACATGAAAATGAACAATAGATAAATAAATCAGTGTGTGAAGCACATCACATTAATGGCCATGTATTTGAAATCTAACTGTCATTTTATCTGTGTAGAATTGGGATACAACAGCATCTACGATTGAAATAAATTATATAATCCATCCATTCAGTCAAAACAAAAATGTATTCATTGTCTTAAAGTCATTAAATAAAACACACAAAGGAAATTGAAAATGGATTTAACTCTACTAATTGGTCAGAATAGCATAACCATGGCCATGGCCATGTACCTTACAGAAGCTTAGAAGCAATATGTGCCCATTCCAAGCCTAGAATTACAATTGAACCCTGAGCTTTGCCAGCTAAAAATAAAAACCAATCCCATCCCTCCATTATTTCAGAGAAGTTGGTTTATGTTAGATGGACATATTCTATAGGTTGCACGGTAAACACCAAAACCTGGCATCATGCCAGATCAAAGGTGACAACTTTTCCCACATCAACAACTAGCATATTGATTCAAATAATTTCCTTTATATGAGATGGATATAAGTGTATCTAGATAGAAAATTGCATATGGTGTATTTATAGTGGGCATTGATCGATATTAAGCCAAGGTTTATTAAGCACCGAGGTATATAAAAAATAGGTGCAAACTCGAATGCAAATGCATGACAAAGTACTTTCGATATAGAGTACAATCAACTTTTTATCCTAGGACCCAACCAACTTAGAAAACAAAAATTGGCATTTAGGAAATAAAAAGATATAAGCATTGAATATCTCAGCAGGCATCTTGTAGGCTGCAACATAAGTTCTTCTCAAAGTAATTATTTACCTACTCGCATCCTTTTCCAATAGAAAAGGAGGCTTATAATAGCCAACGGAAATGTTTCCTTCCTCCACTCTCAACTCATGATCATCTCTCTACAATTAACAAAATTATGCTTTGTTAGCTTCCTAGGCTTTCTAGCTTACTGTTGAATGGGTGAGTGAATCAACCAACAGATAGTTTAGTGACAACTTGAGGCGGCTATTTTCAAGAAGACCTTAGGTTCAAGTCTTGGTGAGCTTTCTCTCACCCTACAGGATTATTGTAATAGCAACTTTGCTACCGCTAATTAATGAGACTTCGGGCCAACATGACATGAATCTGTTTCAAAAAATCATATAGATAGATAGAAAGAATGAGATAAAATATTTTTTCATTTCTCTCGATGAAATTTCTTCCACACTATGATGCAATCCTCACCTAACAAGGGATAAGTCTCCTAACCAACCACATCACCATCACCATTAAAATTTTATAAGATTTAATTCATTCGTGTATGTTAGTTTTTCAGAATTTACTTCAATCTGATCTAAGATCTTAACTGAGAGAACAACATGTAAAGCATATCTATAGCATATCAATCATGGACATAATAATGCAAGCACACAAGAGACAATAGACACACAGAGTTTCACTGGGGAAAACCATAAAGGTGAAAAACCCCACAACTTCCTCAGAGATAGATAGAGCAATGATACAACCCAAGCATAAGAGATAGTCTTCTCCTAGCAGCAGCTTCTCCTCCTCCACAAGTGCGCCACTCTACATGAGAGTATGAGTGAGAAAGTGAATGATCAAATAGAGTGCCTCCCGCACTCTATTTATACTTGACTTGACTTGCCTAATAACCTTTACTAGGTCGGCCTTAACTTAACCACATAACACAATACTGACAGGGCAGGCCCCCAATAGGGTGGTCTAATAACCCTTTAACCCACATGACCTATACAGGGCCGACCCCAACAAGGTGGTCTAATAACCCATCAAGTATAAATTACGACACTTACAATATAGATGACGACACTTCCGTATAGAGGAATAATAACATCTCTATAGGAATACAAACACTTCCGTATAGAGGAATAATAACATCTCTATAGAAATACAATATACATAGGTGAAATACATTCCGAAGTTGCATATACATCAACAGTGTACATGGCGATTTAGTGATCTTAAGGAATGGTACTAATTTGTGTAATCTAGATTCCATATAAGTTCAGTTAAAATGTACCTTGCTTAAAAGACTAGTGCGATATAATTGGATTCTACAACTACAAAATGTCTATTATAAGCATGATAGTCTTTGAAGTGATGGTGAACCAAAGCTCCTCCATATAGGAGAAATTACTTAGATAGGTCATTAGCCAAAGAGTTGCAGAGGATATCATGATAGTACAGTTATATTCACTATAAAAAGGAACCTTGCAATCTTAAACAATGTTATATCCCTAGTATTTAGGCTTAAAATGGACAGTGGCATGCATGCTCTTTCTAGTTTTTGCTGTCAACGAAAATGTAGTTTCTTGGAAGATATTTGTGTGACTTTCAGTTCAAAATCTCAGTTGCTTGTACATAGAGGAAAGGATATATACCATACCTTTCTTTCTAATTCAGGATCGTCCCTTGTTATCCCTGCAATAATTCAGGGCATAGCAAACAATTTTCCTTTATTAGCCTCTAGGGTTTATGATAATTAACTCCCCATACTATCACGGGTTTATGATAATTAACTCCCCATACTATCACCGTCAACACAACCCAAAAAAACCTTAATAAGAGAATAAATAGCAACAAAACATCATTGTTTTCAAACAAAAGGAGGATTTGGGCTAAAGGCTGTAATTACTTACACATAACGAAAACTAGAACATGCAAAGCTGCAAGTTATGACCTCTAACACACTTTTTCATGGGGAAGTGGTAGACTGGACCAAAACCCATGAAATTCACAAAACAATTGTCAAGACGTTGAGAATAATGAGAGCTTCAAGTATAGATGAGTAATCAAATCCAAAATGGCAAAATGGTACTCAGGAATCAGTAGAATTGCCAGTCTACTCAGGTTACCACTAGTCACCTACGGTTGTTTTGTTCCTCGATCTCTGACCTATAAATGCAACTCTTGTCTATACTTCAAGCATTGATTTTTCATTTCTACATACTTAGAGACCAAATTTTGTTGTATTTTCTCTGATATTTTTGGGCTTCCTTCTGCTCTTGCTGTTGAGAAATGGTCAATTGTAATCACTGATTCATTAATTGATGACCTTAGGCTTTCATTAACTACTATCATCTCCTGGATATCACCTGTCATCAACTTTTTCTTTTCTTGATGCTCTTCCCTTACCATATCTGATGACACTTGGCCTGTTTAACACAATATCCTACTTCGAAGGAGCATCCACTTTCTGTTGTAGAACTTCGTAATCTGGTATGGCAGATTGAACACTTGCTGGTATTTTATGCTTTACTTTCTCCAAGGTTTCCAAATTTGCAGTTTGGTCTACCTCTGGATCTGACCGGTGATCATATGAAAAATATTTGTTTTCTCTCCTTCTATTTGTGATTATATGATGAGGAACATACCTGATTTCCTTGTCTAGTTGCAAGTTATAATAACTTAACAACTTTTCCACAATTGATCTGGCTGATCTTCCATTCACTATAAACGGTCCCACCTTTTTAGGAATTATGAAGTTGGTCTCTCTATTGTACTATTTACAATGTCTTCATTGATGCATGCTTTTTCTTCTACAACAATTAAGCTTTCTTGCAATTCTCCTTCCTTCTGTTGTGAAGCCAATAGCGCAGTGTCAAGGTCCTTGAATCTTGCCAAAGAATCTTCTAACATATTGCATGTTTCAAATCAACTTTTGAATGCTTAAGTTATTCCTTATACTTGGTCACAGTTACATCTCTTTTGTTCAGCCCCTCCTGTGTTTTCTCATATTGGTCAAGCTTTTGATGAAGTCCAAAAACCTCCTCTTGAAGTGAATTAACCATTTGCTCCATTACCTTTTCCCGAGATTCAGATATTATCATTAAGTAATCTAGATCCAAATCCCTTTCCAAAGTCTCCATAGAATGCTTTTCAGTCTGTTTAGCCAATTTCTCATCTGCTTCTCTTTCCTTTTCAACCTGACATAAATTTTCCTCCAGAAAATGTATTTTCTCTTCCTTTTCATTTGCATGCTTTAATTTCCTTTCTAGTTCCATAGACCTGTCTTGAGCAAGTGTGAGCTTTCCTACAATGTCAATGACTTTATTAGCTAATTTTGAAACTCCATCTGCCTCCGGAATTTCTTCACTAAATTCTTCCCTCACCCAAAATCGAACAGGAAAATACAATATTTAGGTGAATATCCAGAAAAATTTGAGGTTTATCAAGTACAAAGAATAGTCAATTCAAATCAAACTAGAAATGAAGAAATATGCAAGGATGGAAATTCTTAAGTTCCAGTTTAATCAAAGGTGTGGCAAGACAGAACTGCTCAATTTAGTGAAATGTGTCAGAATATATATTCTTAAATCCCTGATTAATCAAAGTCGTGTCAATCCATAATTGACTCACTGGGAGAAACTTTCTATCGTAAAAATAAGTGTAGATTACAAAACACAGATTATATGCAATTAATATCAAGGCTCTTTGTTAAAAAAACATTCCTCCCTATAGCCAAATGGATGTACACTCTAAATGAAGTAAAGTAGATCATCACCAAAACTTATTAAAATTACCAAAATGATAGAGTTTGCAGCATCATCAGTAAACTTATCAGTTTTAATGGAACTTTCAGATGTCTCATCTGGAGCAACCTGCCCGATCTCTGACTCAATTAAGAAGAATTCCTAATTTCAAAAGATATTACCAACTGTTATAAATCTTTATATGTGCAATTCATATATCTGTTGACTAATACAGGTAACTTTGAATACAAAGGCACATCCATTTAATCCCATTTCATGAAGTTGTGCCAAAGCAAAGATTAATATATATAAGTGACATTTGTTGTTGTTTGACCTTTCGTTACTCTCACCACCTTGTATTAGCAGATATGCTGAATATGAGCACCGAAAAGGGTTTTTTCCATCTTCAATAATCCTCCTCACTAAATCTATAAACCATAATGGAGCACAGTCCAGATGTTGGGTGGACAGAAGTTGGGCCATTATAAACATTAAGAAAAGAAATTTTTATTCTTCCATCTTAGCCATTCTCCATTCCATAGTACCTTTTTATATTATTTGAAATTATGGCTTTATTGGCATAAAAAATATTACCAAAAAAGTTTATTATTGTGTTTTGTGGTTTTGAATCGTAGAACTAGAGTGCCTCAGCTCTAAAATCCCAAATGTGAAAAATAATTGAAGGATTAATGCAAATATGTCTTCCTGGAACATCAATTTAATTTATCAATTTTACTCTTTAAACCCTGTATCAATCCTAGACTTAAAGGGACTAATAGAAGTGTTTAGCAACATTGTTAGCTTACGAAGCAACGACTAAAGAAAGTTCAAATTCCTTACCTCCAATATTTGTGACACTTGAATCCATGTATCAATTTTTCTTCCAAGATTTCTCCAAATCTTTTAACAATAATTGTTCCCATTTTATTTTCTTAGGATGGTTCTATGTGTGATGAGACGTTGTAGCTTTTGTTCCATGGGCTTGAGTTCTAGTTGTGAACTCACAAAAGTCACAAAAGTTGGCTTGGAAGTTTGCTTGCAGGCCTGGCCTTCTATAGCATGCATGTTAGTCAATTTATAGGAAATAATAGATGGTATCATGCTTATTTAAAAGCAATAATAGGCCATTGTATAAGCATAACTTTCTCATAATTGTCTATGTGAGATGTTCTTCTAGGCTATCGTCTAAAAATACCTTTTTCTCAAAACAGTCTCTCGGAAAGGATTGTGCAGATATATCAAAAGCAGTCAGATGTGAAACAAAATAGTTTGATACGCGTCACTAAAAAATCACTTAGTGTTGCTCTTAACATGGAACAAGATCTAGAATTCAGCAGTCCCTATCTAGTTCTCCCTTTTATAGTTACAAGTGTTCCATCATCTTCAGAGTTTGGCCACTTTCTTACCTAACAAAGCTAAAATTTACTCTTATTTTGTTGCAACTTGCAATTTGTAGGACATGACCACATCATGAAACCTAACTCTATATCTCTAATAATTCCAAAAGTGAAAAATTGATTTGGAACCTGATGTTTGCAAGTCCTTGGTATTTATTTCTAAAAATTTTACTAGTTCAGCAGTGCCAAATCAACTTGCTTCATAATAGTCCTAGTATGGTAGCTTCATGTTGGTGTCTCTATATAGTCTATATTACATTAAGTCCTTCAATCTAGCACAAGACTCTAGAATAATCCAAGAAACATTCTAGCGAAATTGTCTTGTTGCTAAACATATTGTGCCACTGTTAAACGCAACATAGACCATGTATGTTCTAACATGCTTAAACACTAAGTAATAAAGTATTACTTCATTTCATTAATCATTATCCAATGATACATTCAAGTACTTTCCATCCCTTGCAGATTCTCATCCAACAAAATTATTTTCAACTACTTATCTAAAATACTCTTTGGAAGGACCTTTCTTTACCATTCTTTTTCCTCATCAAAATTGCTATCCCTTCAGCCTGTTGTACACTAACAAAAATTACAGAAAAATCTAAATATTCAAATTAGGAAAGAAATATTCTCACATAGAACAATTCCCTAGCTACATAGTTGAAAATACAATAAAGAGACCAGAAAGAGGATTGTGGAAAAATGTGTATAAATGCTTTAAAATACTATCTACTTTAGCAGTCCTTTTGGCTCTAAATTTTAGTGCTCTCTGTGTGAGAAAATATATTTGTTAGTCTAGTTTACTCTAAGCTAATTTCATAAAAATCAAGTAATATATTCCATATTCAATCTTCAAGTTTGACATGATCTTATTCAATAAATATGTTATTATAAAATGCAAAGACAATGAACTGGAGAAACACCTTTCCAAATTCATTGTTTTGTTGTGTGCATGTATCAGTTAGTATCAGAGCCTTATTTTGGCTTATCTAGGTCTTCTTTCACGTCTGTCTCTGCATCATGGTCAATCTTCAGCAGCCAATTTTTCAAGTAGTCTTTTCTCTCTTTTTTTCTCTAGTGTTAATCCTATTTTCTGATAAAATGTTCTTTCGAGCCGATCTTCCAATATATATATATATATATTTTCCATATAGTCTATGCTATAGTATTGTACAACTTGTCCACTACTTTAAGTTTTTTTTTAAAACTACAAAAAGGAATTTAAAATATAGGAAGAGAGAGAGAGGGTGGGTAGATTTTCTTGATAGAAGGCCTCATACAATGAACAATCCCCACTATCTAAGAAGAGACAAACCCCGTCCATTATCTTACACAAGAATGGTGTGACAAAACGTTAATAAGCATTGGAATTCTACAAAAAGCTTAAGCATTCTGTGATGTCGATGCCATTGCAGCAATCTCAAATTCATGTAGCTGTCCCTATTAGCCAATCATGTCTTAATTATGCATGGATTTGATGCCTAGAAACCTATTTTAAGACCTAGAAGAATTTGACAAACAAACAAAAAACCTGGATAACAGAAGTTTATATAGATCACCAACCTCTCATGAAGGCAACATGTATTCCATATATGATATTACTGTTATCGTTCACATCAAATATACTATCAAATTCATACATGCCTACTTACCACTGGATATAGTCATCATCAAAAATACCAATTGATTTGCAATCCTTACCTTCTTTCTAGTTGTAGTCTGAACTTCAACTTTTAATGCCATTAACTTTTGTAACCTCAACATCAATCTGGGATGTATCTCGATCTTCCACCCAGACATGGGATCCTACTATATTATTCACTGTAGTTGCCCACATTTAGCCAATTTATGGAAGACTCGTAAGAAACATTACCACAGGTTGCTCATGAAATTCTATAAAACAAACCTGAAAAAGCATAAATGCATGTCAAGTGATGAAATCCATAACGATTGAATAAATTAAACTCAGTAAAGCATAGAGAATATTCTCTACGAATATACAGGCAAGCGTGCATAATAACAAAACAATGCATAAAAAGACTAAAGAAGTGACATAAAAATGGGACAAATATTTCAACCCAGTTGTTGCCATTCATTTTCAGTGTTCACAGATTTGCACAGAAGTTTTATATAATAATTATTAATCTCGGAATAGACAGAGCTCCTAGGATTATCTTGCCCCTGCTGCTTTGTTGGTTTATAGGAGAATGCACTTCCTTACACTTAAAATGATACTACATTGTCTTTAAAAAAATTTGAACACGTTGTTGCCATTCATTTTCAGTGTTCACAGATTTGCACAGAAGTTTTATATAATAATTATTAATCTCGGAATAGACAGAGCTCCTAGGATTATCTTGCCCCTGCTTTGTTGGTTTATAGGAGAATGCACTTCCTTACACTTAAAATGATACTACATTGTCTTTAAAAAAATTTGAACACGTTGTTGCCATTCATTTTCAGTGTTCACATATTTGCACAGAAGTTTTATATAATAATTATTAATCTCGGAATAGACAGAGCTCCTAGGATTATCTTGCCCCTGCTTTGTTGTTTATAGGAGAATGCACTTCCTTCCACTTAAAATTATACTACATTGTCTTTAAAAAAATTTGGCTAAGTTCAGTATTAACTAATTTTCAGTAGTATTTTCATAGAGTGAACAAAATTCACTCAGTTTGTGACGGGAATAGCTGTAAAACTATAATATTTGATATATTTAACATCGAAAACCCCCAGAGAAAGCTAAAACGAAGTTTTAAAAAATCCATTTTCAAGACACGCAATTTGAATTTCAGCAATAATTTCTAAAAATTTACATCGGGAATGGCTGTATACGATAAGATTTAATGCCTCTAATATCCAAACCCTAGAGGAGTTAAAAATATGACAATTTTACACATAACATTGAAAAGCCAAAACATTGACCACAAAATCTTAGGTTATCAATCACTGAGCTGCCGAAAACTCGGTCGGAAGTTCGAAACCCCCAACCCACCCTGCAATTGATTAATGCTACACCTTAAAACCAAATTCGGAGACTGATCTCACCGCGGAAGTATTCGACTCCTCCTCCTCCATTACCAAGAATCCCTTCAGACCCGATCGACCTGATTGATGATCCAAAACACATAAACAACCATTGTCCTTATTTTTTCTCATTCTCCTATGAAGAGTTTCTTATTCCAAACACCAACTTTTTTTAAACAACCATTGTCCTTATTTTTTCTCATTCTCCTATGAAGAGTTTCTTATTCCAAACACTAACCTTTTTTTTAACCATGGGATCAGCAGATTCCAAAGACTAACTTAGAGACTCAAGATGAGTCAAATTAAAGGGTAGGCAAGGTTTAATTAGGGTTGAATGTGCCTCTAGTCACCCTATTTCTAAAATCCCTTTCCTTTTCCCCCCCTAGGGGTGGTTGGGTATCCATTTAGGCTGCACTCTCGAGACTTACAGCAAAACCTTGATCGGGTGCTTGAAGGAGGTGTGCGGTAGGGAACCAATTTTGACAAAATTTGGTGTCCTCTTCTTCCACAAAGATGAAGGGGAAATTTTGACAAAATTTGGTGCCCCACAATTTGGTATTTTTGTTTTTTGAATTTATTGTGATGCGATTTTTTCAATTTTTAATGTAGCTAAATTTTAATTGAAAGTTTTTGGTGGTTATAACACTCACAAAACAAGACTAAGCTATGAAGCAATTAGTTCATGCCCGATCAATGAGGATGTTTGGTGTCAATTGATGTCAAATTTCTTTGCTTTGAGGATGCTTCCTTTGTATTTTATTAGTGCGTAGTCTAAACATTTGACATTTTCAACTTTTCTTGGTAGCTTTTTTCGATGTGAATTCAATGGAATATGGCAAGAATTTTGAAGGAATTCTTAAAATCCCAAAGAACGGTGTTTAAAATTACATAATTTGGGTGTCTCGAGGGTATTTGAGGGTGGTGAATCCATTTATGCATGAAGAAACATGATTTGAACAATACAAAATTCAGATTTATTAAAAGAAAATCGTTGGATTTGGCCAATAACCCACCAGAAAGTCCAAATCGATGAAATTTTAGACTTATACTTATATTAGTATGCATTGTCCACTCGAGGATTGAAGAAATTGAACTAGAAGGAAAGACACTAATAAGTGTCCTACTTAAATGACTCTTCTAAACAACATTGATCCTCCTAAAATCCCTCAATGTAGCATGATATGGAGTTCAAGTGGCATGGCTTGATGTTGGGGCCTCAACTAGCTCCGAGTTTTTAGACTTGGGACCTTCCTAAATTTTCTAAGACAAGCCTCATTGGTGGACTCGTGACTCTTCAATTGATTTTGTTCTTTTATTCTTGTTTTTTATTATGAGTTGATGGGTGAGATCTCGGGATGAAGGTACGTGTAACCTGTGTACCTTTGAATACATTTTTGTTAGTTTTGTGTCAATTTGCATCTTGAGCTTAGTTTTTCTATCAAGTTATCTTATTTCACATTCCTTGAATTAAGCGCATCTTATCCATACTATTACATCTTATGGATTTGGATTTAATTGAGATAGTTCTAACTTGCAAGTTCATACTCGTGATATAATGAGAAGGGCCTAAATAATTATGTGATGTTCATTTGGGGGAAAATCCTTGGTGATACCCCCTTTTATCTTTCATGGGGGTAAGGCTTCAATACATTTTTTTACAAGTGAAAAGGACCAAGAAAATATCCTTGCTAGATGCCCTTGGTTTTGGGGTCACTCAAATCTAACCACATTTGAATCCTTATCTACTATACATTTGCATTTTTTCCTCCACAACTAAACTGAAAGAAAATCAATGAGCTATAATATGAAAATAATATAAATTATTTGTTCAAGGTTTGAAATATGGTCCCCTCGATTCCATGATCATAAGATATTTCCAACAAGGGTGATTAGAATATGCTCATCGTGTGGATTATAGAATGTCTCGATTATACACCATTTTGTGGACTATAATGCTTATGAAATATGCCCATAATGGTAGGATGGATAAAGCTCAACAATGTTTAATAACATGCTCAAGCATAATGTTGTCTCATGGAATGTTGTGATTTGGGATTTCATATAAAATGGAAAATCAAGGAGGCTCACAAATTGTTTAAAATAATTCCACAATGGAGATATGCATCATTTCAAGCATGGAGAGTTGCATGTTCTTATGTTGGTCTTGTTGTTTCTTTATGTGGACCTAACAAATACTTGGAGTGGCTTTGACATACCACTTACAATTACCAACAAACATTGCCAAAAGGTGCGGGCATTCCATTATGGTACCTTTTAAGATTATCATCATAGTTTGGACAATATATTGATCTTCATTTGTCTAAATTAGTAGTGGGGAATTTGAGGGAGGAAAAGAATGTAATATCTAATTAATGTATCAAGGCAAAAGGGACAAATACAAGGCAAAAGCTGGCCATTTACAAGGCGGGAGGACACATTAATAAAACTCAAATCCTCGCACACCCAAATATGCCATGTAAGTAATTAGGATAATTTTTCTACATCAACCTTAACTTAGGCCATAAAATTTGTCTACATGACTCAAGTGACAGTAATAGGCCTAGTGACAGTAATAGGCCTACGTTCACCACACAAACCCTATAAAGGGAATCTTTTTCATGTAAGAGGAATATGGTGTTCATTTCAAGTTTGGCACACTAAGGATGGCTCTCATGGCCTAGTCCATGTTCTAGGGTAAACATATAAAGTCCTAGGCCATAACATTTTCCTTAAGGGATCAGGGCCCATGCATGGGGCCCTAGAACATCATCCCTACGTGGGGAATCTTGAACTTACAAGCAAGATATGGTCATTTCAAGCTCTATGAGACAAAAAATGGTTATCTTTGCTTGGTCCATATTATCAAGTCAAAACATAAGGTCTAAGGGTAAGGGGCTCATGGGTTATGTGTGATGCCCTAAACCACCACAAAGGCCCTACATACTACATAGGGAAATGAGTAAGATATGTTGTCCATTTTGAGTTTTTGCACACCAAGTATGACTCTAAGTATCTATGCCATTGGTTGATGCGAAAAGTCAAATTGTTGGGCCAAAACATTTTTCCTTGGGAATCATGAACTATGTGTCGGGCCTTAGGCCACCACAAGGCCCTACAAAGGGAATATTGGCATGTGAGAAATATATAGTGCCTATTTTTATGAATTTTGGTTAAACATGGATATTTCTTGTAACTTAGGTAATGGGCAAGGTCAAAATGCATGGTCTTAGGCCATAACATTTGCATTTGGCATATAAGCAAGATATGGTCTCTATTTAAATATTTGGAACATTGAGGATGATTTCTATGGCTTCGACCATGGACCAAGGTCTAAATTTAGGGTACAAGTACATACTAATTTCCTTGGGGCTCATGGCCCATGCATGGAGACCTAGATTATAACACAAGGCCTACATAGGGAATCTTAGCATGTATGCGAGATATGTTCACCATTTTGAGGAAGGGCACACCAAAGATGGATTTCAAAGCCCATGCTATGATATAAGTTTAAATAAGGGTCTTAGGTCATAATATTTTTCTCTAAGCTCATGGTCCATGTGCAGGGCCTCAAACCACCACACATACCCTCCATAAGGAATCATTATCCTACAAGTGGTATATGATAGACATTTTCCTCTTTCTAACACTAGAAATGGTTCTCAATGCCTATGCCATAGTTAGATGCTAAAATCCTTGGGAATACACCATAACATTCATACGTGGGGCTTATGATCTATTTGTGGGGTCATAAACTACCATATAGACCTTACAAATGGAATCTTCATCATGTCAACAAGATATGGTCCTATGATGGGGATGCTTCTTGGTGTCCAAGCTAGGGTTGATACAAAATTACAAGTTATTGGCCCATGACATTTTTCTTTGGATCTCATGGTCCATACATGGGAACCTGGACCACCACACAAGTCCTACGTCAACGGGAATATTTGCCATATGAGTGAGATGTGGTGTTTATTTCAAGGTTTATCACACCATGGATGGTCTTCAAGAATCATAAAATGTTTTAGGGTTGAAAGTCAAGTTCTTGAGCCATAACATTTTTTTTGTAGAGCTCATGGGCCATGCATGGGGCCACAATAACCACATAGGAAACTAGTAGGAAATATTAGCGCACGAGTGCATTATGGTGATGATTCAGAGGTTTTCCACATTAGAGGTTAGTTTTCGATCCTAAGACATGGTTTTGTGCCAAGATATAGGTTGTTTGGCCATAACGCTTGTCCTTCGGGCTCATGGGCCATGTGTGGAGCCTCAAGCCACCATACTTTAGCATGTGAGAGGGATATGGTGCTCGTTTAAAGCTTTGGGATGCTAAGTGTGGTTCTCATTTCCCATTCAAATGTCCAATGCCAAAAGGAAAATCCCTACACCAATATTTTCCTCCATGGCTCATGGGAAATGTGTAGGGCCTTAGTTATCACATAATCCCTACATAGGAAAATTTTAACCTGCAACAGGAATATGGTGGCCATATCAAGATTTTTAACACTAAGGATTGTTGTTATGAACCAAGATTTAAATTGAGGGTCCAAGTATTTTCCAATTCCGTATAGGGCTCATGGTCCATGCACGGTCTTCTAGGCCACCACATATAGCTTCTATAAGGAATCTTGAGCATACATGTGATATATGGTCATCATTTTGAGGATTAACAAACTAGGGATGGTTCTAAAGGCCCATTCCTTGGTATAGGTCCATATATAAAATATCACACTAAACATCTTTGTAAGGTAGTATGGGGCCCCAAATTAACATACATGCCCTCCATAAGGAATTTTGGCTTTTGAGTGTGTGATATTGTTAGTATTTTGAGGTTTAAACTACCAGGGATGGTTGTCAATACATGTCCCATGGTTTGATGTGAAAAGAAATAGTCTAAGACCATAACATTTATTTTTTGGGGCTCATAATCCATCTATCAGACCATAAGCCACTATTGGGGATAAATCTTTGTTGAGGTGGTGTGTTTGCATGTAGGTTAATAAGAAGCAAGAGGAAACTGATAAATCCTTGGCTATGTTCTACCTTATATGCATAAAGATACATGCAAGAAATGACTACCCATTGAATACAGTGGAATTTTATGGCATTTGTGAAGAAAATCATTAAACAAGAAGATTCCTTTCATTACTTGGTTTTAAAGCAGCATACCAAAGCATGGAAGATAGTATTGATCAATTATGTTTCATAAATCGAAGAAGAAAAGGATAACCAAGGCCATTTTAATGAGGTGTGCTAGATTTTTCCTTATACCATGGAATGGTCCTCAAGATACATCCCTAGTGTGGGCCTCCTCAATGTGGTGGCCATAGCACATGTAGGCTAAGGATTCCCTACACAGGCCCTATGCAATGATGCAGGTTACTATGCAAAGACTATGAGCCCCATAGACAATTTTTTTAACCCAACAACATGGGTTTTGGTATCAAACCATGGATTAATGACCAAGAAGTGCCCATGATGTGACAAACCTAAAAATGGCCACCATATACATGTCATAGAGAAAAGATGGGCTAGGGCCTCATGGATGACCTATGTAGAACTTGCAATCCACGTGTTATAGGCTAAAACTTTGGATCTTCACCATGGACCATAACTTGGGTCATGAGGACCATCCTTGGTGTACTAAACCTTCAAATGTGACACCACATCTTACTCACATTCCAAATATTGCCTATGCATGGCTTATGTTATGACTTAAGGCCCCACACATGGCATGCAAGGGTTAGAGATAGATTCCATGGATCATAACCTAGGTTTTTGCATCAAACTATGCCCTTATCCCCAACAAACATATCAAGTGTTTCAAACCTTCAAATCACCACCATATCATACTCATAGTCCAAACATTATGTATTAAGGGCACATGTGATGCCCCGAGCAACGAAACATGGCATGTGAGCCCCATATAAATATATGTTATGTCCTAGTGCCTCACCTTTTTGTTAAGTTTATACTAATTTGACTAGCAATATCACTGAAAGAAACACAATTACAAGATAGACAAAGAATTTACCCTGGGAAACCCTCATTGGGTAGAAAACCCAGCAAAGCTTTTCTCAATAAGATGATCAACCAAATACAAGATGTAGTCCAAGACTAGAGCTCCTTCTCTACCTCCTATGCAGGCCTCTCTCTCACTTGTGCGCTACTTTCTGAGTGAAGGAAGTGTGTGATAAGTGAGGAGCATCCTCCTCTACTTATACTTGTTTCCCGACTGACTTTTTACCCTATGGGGCCGACCTCTCCTAAGAGGGTCTAATAACCCCTAATAAATAAACTCAGGGCCGACCCCCACATGGGAGATCTAATAACCCTAGTTACCACAATCCATCGGAGGAATAACATCTCCGGATATATAATAGGGTCACCTAGAAGGTATGAAACATCTCCGGAATAATAAAGTACAAATATAATATTCTTAGAATTTACAATATTCAACACTCCCCCTTAACGAGAAGGATATTATAACAACATCTGCAGGAGCAAGGAGTCATTGACTACATCATACATGATACATCTATAAATCATTGGAAGCTTTCTTCAATACATCATCATCAGTAACTCAAGCAGTTACTGGAACATCTTCAAGATCTTCAATACTGGAACATCAACGTCGTCAGTACTAAGTCTTCATCTTCTGCCGCACTTCGAACAACATCATCATCATCTCGATCTACAGCATCTGGATCATCATCTCGATCTACAGCATCTGGATCATCATCTCGATCTACAGCACCTAGATCATCATAGTAGCATACTCTGCAATGCACACGATCCAACTACAGGATGATCAATCCTGCTCACTTTTAGGACATAGGTCCATTGATGATATAATCCAGATCAAGTTCCGGGATGATCAATCCTTATCACTTTAAGACAAGTCTCATGTCTAGGGACGATGCAATCCCAATCATGTACTTTTTGAACCAAATGTTCAGGGATGATGCAGTCCTCTAACGTACCTTTTGAACCAAAGGTTCACGGACGATGCAGTCCTCTCATGTACCTTTTGAACCAAAGGTTCACGGACGATGCATTCCTCTCACGTACCTTTTGAACCAATGTTCACGGATGATGCAGTCCTCTCACATACCTTTTGAACCAGAGGTTCACAGACGATGCAGTCCTCTCACATACCTTTTCAACCGAGGTCTAGGGACGATGCAGTCCTATCACGTACATTTTGAACCAAAGGTTCACGGATGATGCAGTCCTCTCACGTACCTTTTTGAACCAAAGGTTCATGGACGATGCAGTCCTCTCAGGTACCTTTTGAACCAAAGGTTCACAGACGATGCAGTCCTCTCATGTACCTTTTGAACCGAGGTCCAGGGACAATGCAGTCCTATCACGTGCCTTTTGAACCGAGGTCCAGGGACGATGCAGTCCTATCATTAATTTTCGAAGACATCTGTCTACGGATCAATTCTGGGACCGAAGTTCGAGGAATATACAATCCCCATCTGTCCACCAAGGACTATACATCGACCTTCCTGTCTTCATCACAAATATAGGTATCCACATCATCGATCTCACTGTCAATGCAGGCAATCTCATCATCAGTGACCACATCACTCCCCCTTTCGAGGAGGGTCCTTCTGAACTATACCAAGCTTGTCTTGGAAATACTCAAACTTTACTCAAGACAGAGGTTTGGTCAATATATCTGCAATTTGTTCATCAGTGCTCACATACTCAAGCTTGATAGCTCCTTTCTGCACCATATCCCGTATATAGAAATATCGGATCTCTATGTGTTTTGACTTATCATGGAACACTGGATTCTCTGTCATCTTGATACAACTCTGGTTGTCACACATGATCACAGTGGGATCCATTTCTAAGTCAAATAGTCCTGATAATATTTTTCGAAGCCATACTGCTTCACAACTAGCAGAGCAAGCAGCTATATATTCCGCTTCAGCTGTACTAAGAGCCACACTAGACTGCTTCCTGCTAAACCACGAGATCATGGCAGATCCAAGACAATAACATCCACCTGATGTACTCTTCTTGTCTGAAACACTTCCTGCCCAATCAACATCTGAATAGCCATGCAATCTGAAGTCATGATCTCCAAGATAATATAGACCAAAATCTATCGTACCCTTTAGATACCTCATCACATGCTTTGCAGCTATTAAGTGAACTCTTCTAGGTTCCACTAGATACTAACTCAAGGTATTCACAGCAAAGCATATGTCTGGTCTAGTATTTGTCAAATACATCAATGACCCAATAATCTATTTGTATAGAGTCATATCCACTAATTCTGATGAGTCATCAACTAATAACTTCAAGTTGGATTCCATGGGGGTGGCCATGGCTTTACACTCCAATATGTCGAATCTTTTCAAAATCCCCACTGTATACTTACCCTGATTTAGAAAGATTCCTTTTGGGTCTTGCCATACTTCCAGACCTAAGAAGTAGTGCATCAATCCCAGATCTTTCATCTCAAATTATGAAGAGAGCTTCTTCTTGCACTCGATAATTTGTTTCTCACTTCCAGTAAAAAATAGATCATCTACATACAACAATAATATAACAGGTTCATCATCCATAACTTTGAGATAAAGATTAGGATCAGCTTTACTCTTGGTAAAGCCCATGCTTGTCAAAAAACTGTCAATCCTTCCGTAGCAAGCTCTGGGAGCTTGCTTCAACCCATACAAAGCCTTTTTTAGCTTGCATACATGTGTTCTTCCATCTTTAACCTCAAATCCTTGTGGTTGTTCTATGTACACTTCCTCTTCAATCACACCATTCAGGAAGGCTGTCTTAACATCCATCTGGTGTAATTTCCATTTCATCATAGATGCAAGTCCCATGATGGCTCTAATGGAAGTGTACCTAGCAACTGGTGCAAATGTTTCTTCATAGTCAATTCCCTCTTTCTGAGAGAATCCTCTGGCTACAAATCTTGCCTTATATTTCTCAATGCTACCATCTGGAGCATGTTTTATCTTGAATATCCATTTGGAAGATACCACACTTTTATCTTCTGGTTTGGGAACTATATCCCAAACCTCATTCTTCATTATTGACTAGTATTCTTCTGTCATTGCTTCTACCCACTCTTTCTTCTGAACTGCCTCTTCATAGCTAGTGGGTTCTTGATCCACAAGATCACACATCAAGGCCACATAGTTGGATACTAGCTTTGGTTTCTTCCTTTCTCTAGTGGAGCCTTCAGGGGCTCCATATTTTTCAGCTCCTTGAATAATGTCTCTTGCCCATGCTGGCCTTCTTTTTCTTGATAAGTTTGTAATAGGGGGTTCTTGTGGTTCTAACATGTCATGGTCTTCTGGTGTAGCATCTTCAGGGATGGGTACAACCTCTGTGATTCTGAGAGGTGCATCTTCTTCATAGAATTCTTCATGTTGACACTTCCTAGATCTCTTCAGAGCTGCTTCTTCATCAAATGTCACATCCCTACTTATTTCCATACGATGAAAACCTGGGATGTAAATTCTGAATGCTTTGGATGATTCACAATATCCAACAAATATTTCCTTATTACCAGAAGGATCCAACTTGGTTCTCTTTTATTTTGGAATGTGAATATACACTGGACATCCAAATATTTTGAGATGACTTACCTCAGGCTTCTTTCCTGTGAACACTTCTTCTGGAGTCTTGAAATCAAGAGCACTGTGGGATAGTCTATTTTGCACATAGACTGCTGTCCTAGCTGCTTCAGCCCACATATACATAGGTAGGTCTTGATCATGTATCATTGTCTTCACAACTTCCATGATGGTTCTATTCTTTCTTTCTGCAACCCCATTTTGTTGGGGATTGTAGGGAGTGGTTAGCTCCCTCTTGATCCCAGCTTCCTTACAAAAGTCTTCAAAATCCTTTGAAGTATATTCTCCGCCATTATCTGTTATGAGAATCTTGATTTTCTTTTCTGAGTGATTCTCTATCAATGCCTTGAACTCTTTGAATTTTCCAAAGACTTCATTCCTTCCTTTTAGGAAGTATATCAAAGTCTTCCTTGAATAGTCATCAATAAATGTGAGATAGTATTCAAACCCACTCAAAGATGTGGAGGGCATTGGTCCACATACATCTGAATGTATTAACTCCAGGATGCTCTTAGTCTTTGTTTCACTCTTTGGAAATGGGTTCTTGATATTCTTCCCTTTTTCACATCCTTTGCATGTGCCATCATGATCAACCTTTAAGTCTGGTAGTCCTATAACTACTTTGCTCACATAGGGTAGGGCGTTGTAGTTAATGTGAGCAAGCCTTCTATGCCATAGCTCACTAGGACTAGTGGCTTCATGAACAAGGGCAACTTCTAGATGACCCTTGAGTTTGTATAGACCTCCTTTCTCTTCACCAATAACAATTGCATCCTCAATTGATTTTGCTTTGGGCCACATAAGTACTTGTCCATCTATGAATGCAACTCTAAAGCCTTTCTTGTCTAGTGTTGAAATAGAAAGTAGGTTCTTCTTCAAACCTGGTACATATAGAATTTCTTTCATCTTCAATGGTGTTCCAGAATCAAGCTTGTAGCTTGCTTCACCAATTCCCTTGATGGGATATTAATAATCATCTCCTAGAGATACCTTTTGTGGAGAGGTCTTTTCTTCAAGTATTGAGAGAGTTTTCTTTTGACCTGTCATGTGCTTTGAAGCACCACTATCAATGAGCCATGTCTCTTCTCCAGGTATCACAGACCCAGAGAGTGCAGAAAATAGAACATATTCTTCTGCATCTTCTTTCTTTACTTTAGATCTTTTTCTTTCGAGGCCTTTCCTCTTCTTCTTCTTCTTCTCCACTATCATCTTCTGCCATATGTGCATGATGTCTTTTGTGAACAAAATTCTTCTTCTTTGTTTGTGAAGTACAATTTCTAGCAATGTGTCCTAGTTTAAGACAATTGTAACATTGAACTGTGGAGAGGTCTCTTTCTGAGTTTGTTCCTCTTCTCCTTTTAAATCTATGGGAAGGTTGAGACTCCTTGTGGTCATCTTTCTTGAAGTGACCCTTTCTTCTTCTTTTGGTGTGAGTAGCCAAAGCTTGGTCATCCTCCTTGAGAAGGGCTTCTCTATTGGCTACCCTAGCTTCTTGTTGAATATAGTCCTCCCATACCACATCAAACTTCATACTTTCTTTTCTGGCACACATAGTTTGGATGAATGACTCCCAGGGTCTAGTGAGACCATTTAGAGCAGTCATAACTAATTCATCTTCATCAAGGGTATCTCCAATGACATCTAGTTGTTCCTTGATTTGGGAAACCCTTGAGAAATAGTCTTAAATAGATTCTCCTTTGTTCATTTTGGTACTCTTCAACTGAGATCTTAAGTTCATCTTCCTGTTGATGTTCCTTCCTTCATACATTCTGTAAAGGGCATCATACATTTACTTTGGAGTCTTCTTGGATGCCACTTGGGGAATCAAGTGGTCTTTAATAGAATCAGCAATGATTCTCTTTGCCCTAATCAAATCCTTCCTATACTTCTCTTTAGCTTCATCTTCTCCAGGTTCTGCAATCTCATCCTTGATATACTGGACAAGATCATTCTCTTCAAGAATGAGGCCAATTCTATATTTCCATGCCCGAAAATTTTCTATACCCTCAAGCTTAGTGCTTGGAGCCATCTTCTTTAGGGATCAAAGAGATTGAAGTTTCTCAAGGGATAGAATAACACTTGCCAGGAGATGTGCTTGATTGAAAGTTCTGGTGTGTTCTGCTTCTGGAAACTTCAACTTTTCACCTTCCGGATCTGCAACAGAATTTCTAGTTTACCGCACTTTTGGTCAAACTAGGGTTTGACTTTCCCAGAGTTCTACCCAACCAAAAAGTTCGATCTAGGGCTCAAAAGTTCGATTTTGAGAAGGGCTATCCAGCCATGTAATCAGAATCCAAAAATACTAACTTTTGCAGAAACCCTAATTTTCACCGGAGAGAGAGAGAGAGAGAGAGAGATATTTTCACCTTGTGAAAGATGTCCTATTTAGGCTAGCTCTGATACCATGTTAAGTTTATACTAATTTGACTAGCAAGATCACTGAAAGAAACACAATCACAAGATAGACAAAGAATTTACCCTGGGAAACCCTCATGGGGTAGAAAACCCAGCAAAGTTTTCCTCAATAAGATGATCAACCAAATACAAGATGTAGTCCAAGACTAGAGCTCCTTCTCTACCTCCTATGCAGACCTCTCTCTCACTTGTGCGCTACTTTCTGAGTGAAGGAAGTGTGTGATAAGTGAGGAGCATCCTCCTCTACTTATATTTGTTTCCTGACTGACTTTTTACCCTATGGGGCCGACCTCTCCTAAGAGGGTCTAATAACCCCTAATAAATAAACTCAGGGCTGATCCCCACATGGGAGATCTAATAACCCTAGTTACCACAATCCATCGGAGGAATAAACATCTCCGGATATACAATAGGGTCACCTCGGAGGGATGAAACATCTCCGGAATAATAAAGTACAAATATAATATTCTTAGAAGTTACAATATTCAACACTTTTATCCCTACACCATGGCATGGGCATTGAGAACCAACCTTGGTATGTTAATTATAAACTTAATGATCATATCTCACTCATATGTTGAATATTTTCTATGTAGGGCATGTGTGGTTTTTTGGGGCACTAGTACATGACCCATGGGACCTAGAGGAAACTATATGAACTTAGGCTCTAGAAGTTAATCCCAAACCATGTCCTAGTTGTAAAAAACTATTCATGTTGTTATACATCCGAAAATGGCCACCATATCCACTCACAAGCCTAAAATTCTCTCTATAAGGCGTATGTGATGGACTCGATCCCCACGCATAGTTAGGGTTCATGTAATGGTAATTATGGGTAAATGAAGGGTAATTAGGGGTTAATTAGTGATAATTTAGGGGTAATTCGTGGTCAATTATGGGTAATTAAGTGTCATTTAGGGGTAATTATTAGGTAATTAGTGGTAATTAAGGGTTAATAAGGGGTCAACTATGGGGTAAATAGGGGTTAATTAGTAGTAATTAGGGTTCAATTATGGGTTAACAAGAGGTAATTAATGGTAATTATGGGTCACTTATGGGTAAGTAGGGGCCATTTAAGCCCAGGGGATTAGCTAAACTAGTGGTTAATGCCATTGATGTTGAGGATTTAGTTAGGCTTGTACTGGCATGTTCCCATTTCGAATCTACATGTGTGAAGATGGGTTTAGTAGGGAATATGCTATCTATGAATGTTTGGAAGCATCCCTTGGGTTTCTCCTCGAGGTTTTCCTTGGAAAAAAGTAGGGGCCATTTAGAGGTACTTATCTAGGGTTAATTAGTGGTAAGTATGGATTATTGAGGGGTGATTAGTGGTCAAGTTGGGTTCATTTAGGGGAAATTAATGGTTAATTGGGGGTAATTACGGGTCAATTATGAGGTTATTTAGGGGTCAATTATAGTGTAATTAGAGGTAAATTTCATTATCCTTTGAGAGGATGGATATTGAGAACATACCTGGAATATATATTTAGGGATGGTCCTTCTAAAACCCCCCAAAAGTCACAAGAATTAAACTTTTGGTAGCGGTCTTTAAAACATCACCTCCAAAAGTAAAATTCTCTTGACTTTGGGGGGTGGGGGGGGTGGGGTTAGAAAACCGCCTTGAAACATATATTTAGGGGCGGTCTTTCTAAAACTCCCCTAAAAGTCATGAAAATTTAACATTTGGAGGTGGGTTTTTTCAAACCACCACCAAAAGTTCAATTATCAAGACTTGGGGGAGGGGGGTGTTTAAAAAACACCTTGAAAAGTACCTTTAGGGGTCTTTAAATAACCGCCCCCAAAAGTCATGAGAATTGAACTTTTGGGGGCGGTTTTTAAACAACCGCCCCCAAAACTCTAATTCTCATGACTTTTGGGGGATGTTTTTTAAAAAACGCCTTCAAAAACACCTTTAGGGGGGTCCTTCTAAATCCCCCCCCTAAAGTCATGAGAATTGAACCTTTTTTGGGGGGGGGTTAAAACCCCCTCTAGAAAGTCCAATTCTCAGGACTTTTTGGGGGGGGTTTTAAGAACTGCCCCCAAAGACCCAAAATTTTTTTTGGTGTGGGTTTAGCAAAATTGCCTCAAGCCAAAACCGCCCCCAAAAGGATAATTTGTTGTAGTGAATGATTGGATTTAATAGTCAAGAGAAGGTAATTGGCTCCTTTAAGACACATGGCAGATTTTGGATGAGTTCTAAGGTTGAAACATGGCAGCAAAGGATTTAGTTTTCCCACAGGCCCCCTTCATCTTCCCTCTAGTTCTCTTTACATAGCCATATTGGGCCATTTTATTAATTTTCAACTTAATATTTACAACCATTTCAAATTGGCATGATTAGCCAATCATATGGTCCAAATAAAAATATATACATCATACAGGCCTAGCCATTCACTAGTTGGGCCTTGGCCTTGAGCTCCACACTAGGAATCCATACTAACATATTTACATCATTTACATAATTTTGATTAAATACGTTCCAAGTCAAAATTGGGGGTATTACATCTATGGGTACATTTTCGTATAATCCTCTTGGTTGCGATGGTCTCCCATCATATGCACGAAGAGCGATAGACGAGGAGACTATATCTGGTGACCCTAATCGCTTCCAAACATTAGAGGACATGACACAAGTAGATGTGCCTTCATCATTGATACAACAATGAATCATAATGTTTTTTACTGTGTCTGGGACTTGAAATGCGACTGACAAGGGTAATCGTGGTTCACCTTTGTCAAGATCAAAGGTCACGAGGTGCGATTCAGATGGATCGATGGCACCGAGTGTGTTGAGTAATTCCTTTCGCTGGGTTGGGCATGATTGTAGCACCTCTAATGTGGACACGGTTACAGGGGACCGAGCTAATTCATCCACAATACTATAATTGTGGACGACTTTAATATGGGGGTTATTAGGGGTACGTCGAAGTGGAACCTTGGAAATCCACAGGATCTATTCAGCACTTGGACACAGTATTTAGAGAGCCCCCCCGAAGGGATAGGGATGTCTTACAATTGGGGATCTTCATGCCTATCATAACCTTTGGCTCGCATCTAAAGATTAACATCCAACGTGTATAATTTTGGAAAGACCCATCATTGGAGAGGAGAGTATATTGTTGTTGTGTGACAATCCCTTGTTTCGCAAAGCGTTGTTGTAATACAGTTGTTTGAGGCTAGGGAGGGTATGGGACCTGAGGGGGTTTTATCACCGTCTTCTTGGATTCCACTAACTATTAGGAGTCGGGGATAAGAGTGCAATGATGGGTATAATGACCATATTCACTGCAAATAGAGTAGCAATGATTGGTCCTCAGGTTCGCATTCTTCCCTTGTTTGGGGGGATTATTAGTCACTGAATTTTG
Source organism: Larix kaempferi (assembly GCA_027924585.1). NCBI lineage: Eukaryota > Viridiplantae > Streptophyta > Pinopsida > Pinales > Pinaceae > Larix > Larix kaempferi. Next base: position 2,859,518 of record BSBM01000125.1, on the reverse strand, counting down.
ATTACCCAGATTCTGGTTTTGCTAGGGAGGAGGGTTTCCCCCTTGCTCGACTACTGGTTTTGCTTGTTCTTCCATTTTTTATTCCCCTAAGTCTGAGGATTCAGGGTATTTGTGGTGTTCAATTGCTCAAACTATTGAGCTTATTCAGCGAAGGAAGGTTGGACTAGGTTCACCTCCATGTGAGGTGTGGGTTGATGACCATTCGGGCATGGAAATGGGTAATAAGGGTTATACCCTGGGGGGATAAATGCAGTTTCCGCTCCATAAGATGTGGATGTAGGAATGGATTGTGCCATTTGTGGTGTAGGAACCACTGTCGTTTGTCCAATGTTTGGATAGGTAGGAATATAGGGTCCATACTATAACTCACTAACTGGTGGGGTTGGTACCGGAGGAGGGGGTACCAATGCAGGTGGCGTGGATGGGTGTTGTGGAGCCATATCAAATGGCACATAAGTGGTAGGAGGAACCTTTCCTAAGTGGGAAATGGACCCAATAATCCCATCCGCCAAATGTGACGAGCCCGTAGGTGTAGGATCCAACGACTAATGCCAAGGGGCATCGGGAAGGATAATGTAAAGATAGTTGGATTATGCATATATGAGATCGAAATGTTGGGATTTCAAAATAGCCTCTCCCTCACTTTGCGACATGGAGGTGGAAACATCTCTAACTATGGCTGGTTGAAGTGATTTGATGAACCAATCCAACAAGAAGGGTGGTTGTATTTCAATTTTACACAATGTGCAACATCTACGCCACTCATGGTTGCGGTCCGCCATGTGGGTGGATGTATTTTGTCAAATATTTGTGAGAATTTCGAGACCAAGGTCATGGTGAATCGAGAGTTGGAATTAAGTGAGAAATGTGGTGGCCAATGTTGCAAATGTTTTGTGGGCCGATCTCGGTAGGTTGACATACCATTTGGCTATCGTTCTGGCGAGGATATGCTAAAAGAGGCGAAGACTCAGAAAATCTTCCACTATGATGTTAGAAGACCACCACAGATGGAAGGACATGACATGGTTGGTGGGATCATCTCCTTGCTTCCATTTGAATTTTGGAATGTCAGAGGGAAGCTTATTTGGCATAGTTGGCCATGTTGGATCATGTGTAATGGGGTCATTGATCAGTTTGGCCAAATCAGGTATATTTAGACTAGCCATTAAAGGTAGGGTAGGAGGATTGGTCCTGCCATTGTATGATATGTGTGGTTTCCATTAGGGGGAGACTAGGGTTGTATTTAAAATGAGTGACCTCCTATGAGAGATGAGGGATCAAAGGGGTCCAAAGGGTATCCGAGAGGAGAATCCAAAGGGGTGCCTCTTCCAGTAGTGGAGTAGGTGGAAATATTATCACTTTCTACGAGAGGAGAGAATGTCCCGAGGAAGGAGCGTCCTCGCCCAGATGATCCTATCAATGTGTCCTGGGAGCAGCCTTGGCTAGAGTATATTCCGTGTGAACCATGGGGAGATAGTGTAAAAACACCCATCGAGAGAGGGGAGAGGCCTTGCAGTCTTTGGGACTGCCTTAGGGGGTTGTTTTGTTCCTCAATGGTGAAGGATTTTGTGTCAAATGAAAACGATGGTGGAATTTAAACACAGTTGAACAAATGCAAAAATATGCCAACCACAATAGATGCAATATGGTGCAGCAAGTGAGTGATATGTGCAAAGTCGGTTTTAGTGCAAGATTTCCCACATGTAGGGTGTTTTTAATTATGAGTTAGTGGACTTGTATTTAAAAAGAGAATAAATATAAATTCCCTAAAAATACCTAACATCCTTCCTCTCAAATGTAATTGGGCCCCCAAAAAGTACAATTGATGGTGATAATGGTATCCACCCACCAATCAACTAGTGGAGGTAACAAAGATCTAGTTCTACCGGTAATGGGGCCAATGTTCCAAACAAGAAGGCTTGGTAACACCTCCCAATGGAAATAGATAACTTCAGGAGTCAATTCCACCCACAATTGATCCTTGGTGATGCCCTAAGTTTGGCCACTAAGATACCTTGCGTAAAGTGTGGATCAGTGGTTCGGCTTGCACGGTATAGTGCCGTATGCCTACAATGAGTTGAGTGACTTGTAGGGGAGAGCAGGGAAACTATACCTCGGCATTCACCTCCTTGGTCATGGCGCACTTCAGATCCAGTTTTTCTTTGAACACTTGCTTATAGTGGGATGTTGAAAGTACCCTATAAGTCAACATTGCTATGTTTCAAAATATCACTAATGAAAATAGATTGGTGGGCATTAATGGATGTCTGTCCCATTCAATCCTACCTAACTAAAATGTTATTTTTGACCTCCTGTGGAGGATTTTATTTGGTTGGCATTTACAAAGTTGATTTTAAGGGGTTTGAATTTCACTTAGGAAGTGTAAGTGAGGTATTTTACAATTCCTACCTTTCTAATTCACCAACCTCACAAGAAGTGCGAGGTGAAGAGCATACTTGGATTGGAAAAGTATTTAGGTCTCTTAGTGTGTGTTAGTGGTGCAAACACATGTGATGAAAGAAAATCAATTATTGGAAAATTAACTAGAAGAGCATAAAGTAAATACTAATGTAGATATACTTTTAACTCTAAAATATGCTCAAGGTGCTTTGCAAATCGAAATGCTAACTATTAAAAAGTGTGCAATAGAGGTATTTCACACTTTTCACCCTTTTCTGATTCACCAAGCTGAGAAGAAGTGTGAGGTGAAGAGCATACTTAGGGGGACAAGAGTCTTTAGGTCCTTGCTTGTGTGCAAAAAGCGGACTCTACACTAGCCTTGATCTTAAAAACATGCAATTGAGCATAAACAAGAGAGGTCTTGAATACTAATGACAACAATGAGGCCCATTGAAAGCCTCAAAGTTTCTTACCTAGGTAAGTTTCGATAGATATGAACTATGTATTCTCTAATCTTGGTCTATGTGGACTAATTACTAAAAAAGTAAGTAATTATTGCAAATTAACTTAATTTGAGTTCATTAGTGAGTAGCAATGGGGCTGCAAGTTTGTTGCATGTAGATAAAAAGAAAATCAAATGATTGTAGCACGAGAAAACAATACTCTGCCACACGGTAACACAAAAAAATAAAAATAAATGTGTTGTAACGCAGGAAGAACACATACAAGGTGCACGAGTCAAACAACAAAATTCCACGCAGGTCATGAACTAGTTACCTGTGTGAGTAGCGCAACTATCGAAGGCATTTTTGTGCTGGTAGCGTGGCCGAGAGTCTGGGATCCGCACTACTGTGTAAAAATTAAGTGTGGCCGACAGGGGGCCAAATTCTAGAATAGGAGGTGGTAAACTTGATCTGCTACAAATGATAAACTCCGATAATTAACCACATAGCATAAAACAACCTAGTTTAAAAGAAATAAACAAAAATAAGTGGTCACCATTAGAACTGTTGTGGAAAAAAATTGCACAAGAGTGCATCCCTCCACTTGGTAAGGGGATAGGCCTTATAGGATGCAACAATGCCTTAGTCCTTGGATCCCTTGTGTGGTGATTGGTTGTCCTGCAAATGATTCTGCAAGAGATTGTTAGTGGAATTCACATAAAATAAAGAAAATTCAAACAAAATATAACAAAAGGAAATGGGTGGAGAATGAAAACTCCGACAACAACCAAATGTATGCAAAACCACTTTGTATTTCCCAATGGTCAAGTTGTACAACGAATAGGAGGTGTGGGATTCAAGGGAAGCCAACAATATCCCTTAGGGAGGTCCTTCTTATCCAAACTATATGCTAAGTAGGTGGTAGAACAATGGAGAGAAACTCTTGCCCCTTGGAGGAAGGTGGAAAGGGAGCTTGGGAATGCTTACAAAGGTAGGAAGAGGTGGTCTATGAGGAAGCTCCAACACAAATCCAGCAACATAAATTTGGTCTTCTTTCTCTTTACAAAATGCATGTTAATGGCTTCCTTTTATAGGCCAAGAAGTGGCCAAGAAACAACTAGATCCAAATGTGAACTCATACACTCCATGAACTAGTTCCAAGGTACACCAAGGGGGCTATTTAATGCCACCAAGTGCGCGAGGATCCAAATTAGGATTGTTGGAGGTGATGGATCCTTCAATGCACCTAAGGAAGTAGGTGGCCCCGCCATTTTGACAGTAGTGCGGCTATCGAAAGAAAAACCACGTGAGTATCGCACAAGCACTGAAACAATAACATGCGTTATAGGGCAGGTTAACAATGGTTCATCCGCGTGACCTCTTATTTTGATTGGTCTTGCTCACTTTTGGACTCATGTTGGCTTTTGGATTTGTTGAGGATGCCTTTGGTGAACTGCATTCTTTATGTTGATGATGCTTTACTATAGGAATCACTGAAATGTCTCATGGGTGTGAGATTTAGGCATTAACAAGGGCCTTCTTCTAAAAACCAAGCAAATTACAAATAATTCCAAATCCCTTGCTTGCAATTTTTTAAAATTTTATACAATAACCATAAATTTTATGCCTAAAACTTTAGATTCTAATGAAATACTATAACAATAAATTGCATGAAAAACACATAACCCAACTATCAATTGGTGTCCATATGAACTTGAAAGTCTTGAAGTCTTGTGGAGGATCTTTTTGTTAGGAGGATGCTTCTTTGGCTGCTTCATTGCATTCTAGTTGCAGCTTCAGTTGAGCTCGATGATTTTCCATTTATGTTACCCTTGTCTCAAGCTCTTCATTTTTCACTTGCTACACTCCCATCTCATTCCTCATCCTTGTTACCTTATAGATGCTCTCTCCTCGATTCCACATTCTAGCCCTAAAATTCCTACCCCATAGTGCAGATAGAGTGACCTAATTTCCTATTGCTTACCTAGAGCCTCATGAGTCATGCGGGAGGCAACAATCACCGTTGTCTCACCACCCTCCTATGGCCATGACTTATTTTCTAATCCTGAATTTCCTTCATAGATATCCTTTATTCCCTACCACACGATCAAGAGCCAAGGCCCTCATGCACCAACTTGAGCTTCACTGCTTGTTGCTTTCATTCTTCACCTCTTCTCCATGCCAAATTCGGAAAAGTATACAATGTTCCTTGCCACTTGAATTCATGATTAATTCCTTAATTGGGTTTGTTAATGTAGTGCAATGTGGAGGACAATCATGTTCGTGCCTTAGTACCAAGGGCTTGCTAATCTTGTCCAACTCCATTGCAATGGGAAAGACCATTTGTACTGCCCTAGTCTCTCTATCTTTTATCTCAGTCTTTTAATGACACATGCATCCATGTGCTTACACCCTTGTCGCCTCTGCTTTCCTTGGCGTTTTGTTGGTGTGAGGGGATTGTGGATGCTATCCACATAACCCATGCACACTAGTATATTTTAACATATCCCTAACTCCTAGGTCACATGTTAGTGCCATGGACCCTTTTGCGTTGGAATAGGACTATCAACACCTCACTTCAATTTGATTTCACCCTCTTAATTTAGGGTATTGATTCATGTAGTTCATTGTTATTATTGAGTTTTAGGACCCCTCCAAGAATTGCATCAATTGGGTTGGCCATTTTGTATTCTTCCTTATTGTTTTCTTGAAGAATATGGTAAAATTGGTATTGTCCCAATTTTCCCATCAAGTTGTTTGTTCTTTCATAGATTCTCGAGAGCCTAAATTTTGACGATGCAGACTTGAATATAAATTCCGTCATTGTTAACATTGAATCTCTAAGGATTAGTACATCTTGGATTCCTACTTTCAGGAGAATTTTTATCCCTTGATACAGTGCAAGGGCTTATGTTATGTTATTGAAGGATATTCCCAGTCTCCAAGCAAAATTTTCCCTGCTTACTTCCTTTGGGGTATAGTATTTTCCCACTCATGCCACACCCAAGTTCCGTTTTGATACCTTCTCTGTTTTTGTTCCCATTCTTGAAATTTGGTCTCTTTTAATCTTATGTACCAACTATGGAGGGTTATGGATGCAGGATGTGGTTGTCTTTGATTTCCCATTATACTCAATGATGATAACCAATCCCTCTCCTTAGTGTTTAGATCATACATGCTTTTTCTTATATGTCCTTGTTCTTAATAATATTCAGTCATTAAAGCCTTTTCCCTTGTGGAAACTTGAAATGGGGTAGGTTTCAGACCTTGGAAGATTACTTGGTTTGGAGCTAACCAAATCTTCCAGTTAATAAATTTTGGAAGAGTCAACCATAACCACTTTATCATTGGTTTTTTATGAGGAGATAGAGGATAATCCTTTCACCGGGATTTAAATAGTTCTTTGAAGGATTGAGTGAATTTGAAGGAAGAATGGAGGAGCCCCAATAGTTCTTTCCAGACATCTTTGGTGAATGGGCATTCTATAAACATGTGACTTTTTGTTTCCAATTGAGAATTGCATAATGGACATCTCGAGGGACCCATATAGACTCTCTTTTGTAGGTTTTCCTCTGTGAGTAATTTCCCATGCACTGTTATCCAAAAAAATATGTTAATCTTAGGGAGAGTATTATTTCGCCACACCCCTTTAAATATATTATATCTCAAGTACTCCTTTGATATTTTTGAAGAGCTTGGTACCCTTTTTTTAGTGAGTATAGTCCATTAAGAGCGCCCCATCCTCAAGAGTCCTATGTGTATTTGTTAAGAAGATATTTTTTCTGACAAATAGGTGGAAGATCATAGTCAAGGTTGGTTGAAGAATAGAAGGAGGGGTAATTTGAATCCAACCTTTCCACAAACCTTGTTCTAAAGAGTCCCAAATACACATATCTCCAAGTCTTTTGAAGCCTTGGCTTGTCATCCACCTTTGAAGCTCTTCGAGCTCTAGAATGTTTCATATAAGAGGGTCTTTTAGAATGCTATCCTCCCATAATTGTATTCACTTTACATTACCATGGGTCCAATATAATTCTTTATGAATAAATTCCCAAGCCTTTGTGCACACTTTCCATATTGAGTTCATTTGCTCCTTTTTAGGGGTTGATCTAGGCATCTAAGCTTGTTTCCACCAAAATATTTCTTATGGAGGGTTTCTTTGACCCAATCTTGTCTACTTGAAATGATATTCCACAAATGTTTTTCTCCAAGATATATTATTTAACTTTGGTTCTATGATCTATATCCCACCTTCATTAAGGGGTCCCCAATTGTCCTCTAGTTTACTAAATGTATTTTTCTTTCGATATTCTTACCTCCCTTCCATAGGTAATTGTTGATCCCTAAGTTGATTTGTTTTAATATTCTTTCCAGAGAAAGCAAAAATGAACAAAGATAGAGCAAAAGGGATAAAAGAATGGACTTGACGAGTGAGATTCTTTCCACTAGATTCAACCAAACGGTTCCCCATTGCTTCATTTTTCTTTTGAATTTGTCCATAATTTCTTGCCATTTTCACTTTTTTGTTCTCTTTGGCTATTGGAATGCCCATATATTTGAAATAATTCAAGTTAACTTGTCCTTAGAATCCCAACTCCCTTGTGTTATAGCATTAATTACTCAATAATGCTCAAATCCTCCTGCATTCCCATCATACATCAATTGTGAGCAAAATCATTCAAAAAATCATTTTATGGCTTGTATACATGCCTAATCAGTGAGCAACACATGTATATGCATGTTACCCTCGAGCAACATGCATACACCTCATAAAATTAAAAAAGAAAAAAAGAAAAAGAAAAAGGAATTTCCACGTGTGGTTGGGATAGTTGGAGTTCATTTTGGTCCCAATTACACCATAACCAACCAACTAAAACCACTTACATCAAAGTATAAAACAAGCCTCATTGTTGGAGAACTCCCAGTGTCGCAGGATCGACCACCACTTCCTAGTATATCAATTCATGATATCGTTCTGCCCACTCGATAGCCATGGGCAAGTCTTGCAAAGAGAATTTTCAAAAATTAGTATGGAATTTTGAATTTTTGGGGTTATCCAATAGTTTATGTACATGCCCTGTCCAACTGCTACCCGTGTACACGTAGTTTCAATTTTAAAAATTAAAATATGCACCCCAGAATGCAAAAATTCAAGATGAAAACATCAAAAAGAAAGATAAGGGATCAACTTGAAACTTGGTGGTGACAGTGCCTGATTCCAATAAGTGATGAGCTCGCAATTTGGATTTGGAAATCAAAGGTGTGTTGGTTAAATTTGGTATTTTTTTAAAAGGTTTGGTAAAAAAATGAAATTTTGAACCTTTAACCTTTTTGACATGAATTATTTACCCAAAGTGCCTAAACACTTTATAATTTTTTTTTAAATTGCTACTAATGGTATCACTCAAGAACTAATGTTGGATCAGGAAAAAGTGGCATTATGCAATATTTTCACTGAGGACAACATTTGTATGTGGTGGAAAAGGTAATATTGTTTCTAACTAGCATATACGATAGGTTCACTTTGCTTGCATACATGCATTATTAGTTTTGAAATATCATCATCCTTAGGATCCACGTTCATTAATTTACGAAATCATCCCTCTATAATGAAGCATTGTAACTAATGATCTAGAGCCTACATGAAACATGGGTACCCTAGATAGTTCCCCATTAATCATCTCATTCCCATGCCAAATATTTGTATTAGCTTTGTAAGTCCCTTGTAGCCCTGCCACGATTATACATTGAAGACACATTTTCTCCTTTGTGTCTCCTTTCTTGCCATTACCTATAGGGGCTCACAAAATGTTTGTTTTAGTTGTGTTGCTACACTGCATACCACTGATTGTGTTAATTGAGCCTAATGCATTTCTCCATTTTCCACTCATTGCTCACAACTCATGCATTCTCATTAGTTGTAAGACTTTACATTTATTGTATCAACTACTCAAAATTGTAATCGGATGAGATAGGGCATATGAGTGTCCACTTCCTGCATATCCATTTTTTGCATCTTTCATTTTGCATAGGTATGTTCCATGTGCTTGGAACTTAGTTGCATGCCATGTGACACTCGTCTCCCCCATTGTAACATGGCACTATTTTATTCATTTTCAAGCTTTATAATATGACAAAGACACTAAAACTCATATATTAAAAAAAAATCGAGCCGGGGGGTGGGGGGGGAGAATTATGATCTCATATGAATATCCTAAGCAACATATTCATGTCTCCTTTGAACATAACACTTGTGTCATTTCCATCTTCACAATTGGGAAATAGTTGTGGTAATAGAAAATGAACTATGATTTGAGTCCTAGTACTCCTTTGGTTGGTTGATCTTCCAACCACTATGGAGCAATCTTCGTTGCCTCATGCAATGATGATTGAGTATCATTGTCTTATACACGGGGCATCGTCATTGCTCAAGTCACATAAGGTGTCATGTTCTTGTTCAACACAAGTCTTATCTACAGTCGGCCACTCCTCAAAATCCATGACTTTGCATGTCGTCCTTCCTTATTGTCAAAAGTGTTCTTAGTATCATATCATCCAATGTTTGCACTTGTGCTAGTGTAGAAGGTCCCCAATGAATTCTTATTAGTAGGTCACTTCTCATCAACTATGACACATAGCTTTGAGATCTCAACCTAGATTCATAGTACCCTAGCATATTTTTCATTATTAGTAGGTGTCCTTGCACTCAACATAATAGAATACACCATTCGTCAATGATTGAATGGTTTCCCATTGTGTTTGATGTTAAGGCCTCTATTCACATTTTGGGATTTGTGATGTACCTTGGGATCCATTTTCATCATTGGTGGAAGCCCTCACCTTGTTAATGACTTGCATCATGGGTCATTACTTAGGGGGTCTCTTTCATGTGTTATTCACATTGAGTGCAATGCAAGAGACGTACTCAGTGTTCTATACTACAAAACTTTGTCCAAGGCATTTTCCAAGCCAAGTTAGTTCCTGGTATTTCCTCATTTTGGTTGATGGATAATTCCCTAATGCCTCCCTTCCAATAGATGTCTTCCCATCAACCTTGACACTTTATGCTTTGGGAAAAAGATCTAGAGTCTCGATAGTAGCTTGGGGCTTGTAGCCATCAGTCAAAAGTCCCCTTGCTATTAGGTAGTGGGAATACATCAATGTCTCCTGCATGATGGATTCTACAAGTGTTTGACTCCAAGACATATATTCACGCTTACTGGATTGTACTAGGTACCTTGGGGCTCATTATCATCATTGGTGGGTTGCCTCGCACTTGTTAACTGTATACATCAATAACTGATAATCAAATCGTGTCCTCCATGTTCGACTTCAGATAATGTATTCACATGGGAAATACTCGTACCTTTCAAAGGTTTGGATGGAATACCTTGGGCCAATAGTAGCATTACCACATTTTGATATTTCCCAAGTTACAAAAGATTGTACCATACACTATCTCGCATTGGTACCACACATGAGAACCAGTTTATCATCATTTTCAATTGTTCTCCTCATTCATATTGAGACATAGATCCATTTGTATCTATTCATGACTATGATATTTTCACACAGATCCAATGTGTATCATCTTTGTGGCCATTTTTATCATATTATATTTGATCCATGGATCCACTATGTATTATGTATGTGGCCATGATTTTGCATTCATTATATGTCATGGATCCATAGTGTACTTTGATTTGGAAACCATATTCCTTTCACACTTGAGAATGGGCATACTCGCCTCGAGAAGAGAGTATTATGATGCTTGGTTTTTAGTTGTAGTTTATCCTCCAGATCTGAATCCTACTTGGTCATCTGATTCTCCTCTTACCTCATACATTAGGGGGCATCTATTATAGCATTAATTTACTCAATGATGCTCAAAAGCATCCTACATTCCCAACATATATCAATTGTGAGAAAAATCCTTCAAAAAATATTTTTTTGGCTTGTATATGCACCCAGTCAGTGAGAAACACATGTATATGCATGTTACCCTTGAGCAACACATGTACACCTCATGAAATTTGAAAAAAAAGAAGAAGGAAAAATTAATTTGCGCATGTGATTGGGACAGTTGTAGTTCATTCTTGTCTTGATTACACCATAACCAATCACCTAAACCACTCACATCAGAGTATAAAACAAGCCTCAAATGGAAGGATGGGGACCAATCATGATCAAATCAAGTATATGCTGGAGAAATATAATCGAGAGTTCACCTCAAGGATTTTACAATATCCTTCCCCTCAGTCTACCATTTGTGTTGAGTCATCCTTGTTCGTGAGAGTTAGGGGGGATAATCATACTTAATCCCTTTTAATCATCATTTGAAAATTTTTATGGAAGAAGTCTCGTCTTGGCCTGTGCATGGAGAATCCAGACTTGTGATGCAGCCACCTCACTGAAGACTCCAGTATACCTTTGTATATTTCATTTTGTCTCTTGAATAATATGAGATCGCTCTTATTTCCCTCCCCTAAAACATTTTTTTTTATGTTTTAACTTGTTTACTTAAGATGTTTTGAGTGATTGAATTGTTGTAGAACGATACATGTTTGTTTACTTTGTCTAATTATGAATTCAAGTTATTACTTTTATTATTATTCTTCAATAGTCAAAGGCATTTGAGAAGGGTACTTGCTTGTTTCTTGTGTGTAGGAGCGTGAGGATTCTAAGATTGAACATAAGACAAGTATTGGAGCCACACACTTGTGAGGATTCAACCATCCATATCCAAGTAAGTACATATTACCATCTCTTTGGATTTAATATTTGTTAGCAAAGTTGGAAATTTGAGTCAGATCTCCCTTGATCTGTGATAGCCCTGAACTGTAGCTATTTAGGTGAGTTAAAATCCCTTAACAACTTTTGATTTCAAGAAGGGTCCTCTAATCAATGTTCCATCCATAGACACATCTTTTTGTTGTATTGAATTTACTTCATGAAGCTAGGAAATAAGTCTCCAAGATCCTTCTGAACTTTGAGCTATGGTGAGAGATGCTTCCCCTATAAGGAGTGTGTCATTTGCAAATTGAGAATGGTTGATTTCTTTCACCCCTCTTATAATCCGAATTCCAGGTGTACTTCCATCTGGTCTTGCTGCTTCTAACCATCGACTTAGAGAGTCTTCCATGATAATATCTAGCATAGGGAAGAGGGTGCATCCTTGTCTCAGTCCTCGTGTAGCTTGAAAGAAGTTAGTATCCCTCCCATTAACTAGTGGGGCTATCCATGGCTTCCCAATACAAGATTTTATCCAAGATATGGATTGTAAAAAAAATCCAAACATTTCTAACATTTGATAGAGAGAATTATGATTAACCCTGTAAAATGCATTGGCCATGTCTAGTTTGATAATCATACATTTTTCTCGTCTGCTTCTACTTGAATGTACGGCTTCCTGAACCAAATTGATGTTATAGAGGGTAAGATAGCCTTGATCCTATTGGATATAATTTTTGTGAGGATCTCGTATGAGATGTTGCACATGGAGATTGGACTAAACTAGTCAAAGGAAGATGGATATGATTCTTTTGGAATTAAATCCAAGAAGGATGAGTTGATCACTCCTCCCAATTTGGGCTTCTTTTGGGCATGAACAAACATTTATTTTAGATCATTATTAATAATGTTCTAGCATACTCTATAGAAGTGAATTGTGACTTATCCTACCCCAAGTTCCTTGTCAAGTTCCATTCCCTAGTCGGCTTCTTCTATTTCCTCCTCTGATATTCCTTGTATTAATCTAGAGATGACTTCCGTGTCGATTAAAGGGAGAATGTTGAGCACGACCTCATAATGAGCCTCTTCATTCCCAACTTTATCTGTTTGATATGTGGAGCTAAAGTGTTTGTATGCATCCTCCTTGTTTTTTTCAAAGTCTTGTATCCTAGCTCCATTTGTGCTTTGGATCTCTATTATTGATTTCCTAAGAAGGCACACTTGTGTCCATTATGAAAGAATGTGGTATTTATACCTCCTACCTTCAACCAAATACTTCAGGATATTAGTCTACATTACTCTTCTTCTTATCAACATGCTTTATGAATTTCTAATTGTAGATGTTCTTCTACTTTCAGATCCTATTTTGTAATTACCTTTTTCTCCAAAGCCATTTGATGTCTTTCTAGCTCTAATTGTTTATCCTTCCTTTCATTTATGGGGGGTTTTTCTTGCATCTTGGCCCATGCTTTTAGCTCTTTTTTGTTAATCCTCATTTTTTCTTCCCAAACAAAGAAAGGAGATCCTTGGCTTTCTTTGTTCCAAGCCTTGGATAAGTTATCGTCATGAATTCCTCCTTCCCCCCTGAATAGGATTAAATGTGAATGGGATTGGGACCAGGTTTGGATCTCCTTCTATTATCAATGATGTTGTTCTATGGTCTAAGACACACTAGAAGAGAGAATTTAAGTAGTCAAATTGAGATCAACCATGAGGAGGGAAATGTGAACAAGGAAATGATCTAATCTTGTTGCACATGGCTTGGACCAATCCTTTTGTTTGTCCATGCAAAAAGCATTTTTCTTGGTTTGAGATCTACTAGGTCCTATTTCTACATAAGGTATTCTACTGATTCCCTGAATGGATCCCTGACCTTTGACCCCCCCTTTTTTTTCTTCACTTGATAATGTAATGTTTAGATCCCCTGCTAGGATGAGATTTGGGTTATGATCTTGATCCTTCCAATTTAGGAGAGAGTTCCAACACTCTTTTTTTTCCAAACACAAAACATGGATATAAACGTTAAATATTGATACCTATTGATGTGATTAAATGTGAATTAAGGAGCTGAGAATCCAACATTATGTTGATTGCGAGTGAGTGAGCCTAAAATTTGATTCATCCCATAAGTTGGCCAAACCTCTTAAGGCTCCTCTAGAGCTTACTGGTATCCCTTTTCTCTATTTCCAAATTTTTTCTGGCTTTGTAGAGGATTTCCTATTCCTCTTGTTTTCTCTCCTGGATTAGTAGAGTATCAAGTTTTTCCATTATGATGATGTCTCTTAGGGATTCTTCTTTTCCCTACTTCCCATCCCTCTATTGTTCCAGGATATGACTTTCATTGTAAACCTTTAGCATATGCGTGACCTCCTTTCATATTTGGAGGTTTCTGTCTTCCTCACTGCCCAATTCCTTAATTTTCCTTGTTTATTAATTTTTCCAGCGTCGACTGTGCTCCAAGTGTCTTTTCTCATTCCACCTCTTCTTCCTTATTTCTTTTTATGATTTCCTCCCTATTTTGATCTTGTATCCAAATATGCTTCTTCTTGCCCTTGTGATTCTAAGGACTATGCTGCTTGCCTTGTTTGATTTTTTTGTTAGAGGGATATTTACCATTTCATTCCTAGCATGTATTTATTTCTCATGTTGTTCCTCCATGGTATTTTTTTATTTTATTTCTAGGGTTCTTCCAATATAGGTTCTATTCAATTTTATTGAATATCTTCTTAACTCTCTTCTTTAGGTTGCGAGAGTATTGCGTATCTGTTCTGAGAAGCCGTTAGATTTGTGGCTATTTTTTGGTTGGATTTCTAGTGGAGATCTCCTTTTGGATCTAGCATCCATGTGGGTTTTTGGAATTTCTTTTCCCTTATTTGGACCCACCTCCTTTTTGCACACTGATCCATTGTGTTGAGTGTTCCAATCCTTTTGGATCTTTCTAATTTTTCTTGTAATCCTTCACAAAATGACCATATTCATGACAAATCTAGCATTTGAAGGGGATTTTTTCATAATCCAATTGTTGGATGTGCATCCATTCATCCACTTCCTCTGCAATTACTACCTCCATATCCACTTCCACATAGATCCTTGAACATGAGAATTGATCTTTCAGCTCTAATATGTCTATGTATTTTCCCAGAGCATTTCCTACTATCTGCATTGACTCATTGTTCCAGTAGTAAACTGGGAGGTGGGGAAGCCGAACCCATACTAGAAATACTATTGGAATGTCCTGGGTAGGGTCAAAATACAGAGTCCATTTATTGAGATAGAGCCCTCTTGGCCCCACGGAATACAACTCATTTGTGAAGAGTAGGTCCTAATATTTTTTGGCCTCGAAATGGAAAACAAAGAAACCTTTTCCGACAAAAAAGAATCCGAATTCACTTTTAATCAATGGCCGCCATATTTTTTATGAGCACTAGACTCATCTTTCTAGGTCTTGACAGAGGGAGAGAGACCTTAAGAATGACATTGAGTCTCATGACAAATTTTTACTGGGATGTTGAGATTGGACACTTGCCTTGTAGCGATACCAATCTATGGAAATCCTCCACATTCAACAGAGGGGGTGTAGTCCCCCTCCATAATCCACCAAGGTCAGAACCAGTTAAAACCCTATCCGGCTAAGAACACCACTTTTTATCCTTTTTCTTTTTAATAAATACATAGTTCAAGATTTATGATATTTATTATGTTTTTCAATGATATTCAAAAATAAATGTTTAGTATTACTTTTATGTTTTTATTATGTTTTTAATAAATCAATTACTACAATATCAAATATTAACTCCTTTCCAAACTATTGTAAGTTTCCAAGGATTACTAAAAATGTGAGTTGTAAATTAGTAGTCCATTGTAAGTTTCAATGGAATCACTTAAAAATATGAGTTGTTACTTAATAGTACATGGGATGGCAGAGATTAGAAATGTGGAAAATATTAGAAGTAAAATGTGTAAGTGATTTAGTGAGAACCCTATCCAGCTAAAAACACCACTTTTTATTCTTTTTCTTTTCAATAAACATACATAGTTCAAGATTTATGATATTTATTATGTTTTTCAATGATATTCAAAAATAAATGTTTAGTATTACATTTATGTTTTTAATAAATCAATTACTACAATATCAAATATTAATTCCTTTCCAAACTATTGTAAGTTTCCAAGGATTACTAAAAATGTGAGCTGTAAATTAGTAGTCCATTGTAAGTTTCAATGGAATTACTTAAAAATATGAGTTGTTACTTAATAGTACATGGGATGACAGAGATTAGAAATGTGAAAAATATTATAAGTAAAATGTGTAAGTAATTTAGTGAGAATTTATTTTCTACGTAAGAATGTATTTATATGTTTGAAGAATATTAAATATTTAATGCTTTTTTTGAATCTGGAGTTCCATCACATGATTTTGGGATGGGATTCTCATATTATTTTTAATATAGTTTATGTTAAAAAAAATATACAAAATATTCAATCCACTTTTATAAAAACATTAAAATTACTCTAAATGATTAGCCTCAAAACATTATCTCAAAATTTAAAAATCCTCATACCCTATATACCTACTTGTATATGTATTTGACATAACTTCACATGACTTTGCCTCCTTATCACAACCTTTCTTCAACATGTAAAACTCAATAAAAATTGAACAAGGCCTATATATTATCTTATCACAACCTGCCTTCAATATGTAAAACTCAATAAAATCATCCATAAATAAAACAAGGTCTATATTCTATATATATATATATATATATATATATATATATATAAAATAGCCCCAAGAGTTAGCTCGATCGGATGTGTTCTCGGAAGTTAGGCCTCCCAGCATGCGAGGTCACGGGATCCATTCTCATAGACTCTCTTGGGGTTAGGCACGCAGCGGCCGCAGGGTGAGACCCCTTCGGGTGGGTCCGCCGGAAATTATTTCGTGGACGTAGCGGTCGGCTAAGCCGATTAGTGAACCACATGGAAAAAAAAAATATATATATATATATATATAAAATATCATCATAGATGAAATCCAATTTATATCCTCTTCTACCCCAATAAAGCCTAGAGAAAACCCTACTTAAAGAAATTATGAACACCAAGTCTCATATATGAAGTATTGATGAAGTGTAATGTGTTGATATAAAAATATAGGTATTTTTTTATATATTTAACATCTCAACCTAAATTTGCTTTTTTTCTTATGCATAATTTAAGATTTAAGATTTATGATTTGATAAATGTTATAAATTAGATATATTTTTATTTTTTAAATGTAAATATTATATATATCATTTTAAAAAATAAATATTTAACATTAAAAATGTGTATAACTTTATAGGTGAAATTTATTCAATATTAAAAATATATATGAATAATTAAAAAATGAACAAATGATAAGATAAAAAAGAATAGTAGGAAAAAGTAGGGAACATAGAGAGAATGGGGTTGCACCCTAAATATTTTGTCCATAGGGCATAAAATAAACGGTGAATGAGTGTACTGTTAAGTTATTCCTTGTGATAGGTCACCAATTCGAAATTCCATGGGTACTAGCTTACAAAAAAAAATATGGAAAAGTATGTGTGTGTGTGTGTGTTATTATGGGACCTTCTTTTACTAAGAAAATATATATAATACAACTCCATCCATTGGCTAATTTGTCACTAGTGAAACCAATTAGCCACAAGGACCAAGAGTCAAGGGGCTATCAGCTTAAGCATCCAAAAAAGCATAATATTGTTATGAAGATATAACACATGCCCCCAAAAATTGGCAGAGCCTGTTCCCTTCCTCATAATTGTAACTGATGACAAAATTTAATACAAAAAATACTATGATAATCATAAAGATAGTTCTTCCATTGTCGAGCTGAGAAATAATGAAAAAAATAAATGAATTGTTGCTATCATTAGCTAAGACTGAGGTGTGAGTAGACAGAATTCCACCTTGCTTATGAGCTTGTAGCTGGATGATAATGTTCATAGTGTCTGCTAGGATGTGAATTTTTCTATGGATAACATTGATGTCCTCCTTTATGGCATTGATAACCATATGAATACCTAATCATGCTTGATTACTCTCTATGAGTGCTCTTCCTAACAACAACTTCATAATCTAGTAGGGGTCCATGACTCGGGAAGAGGTATGGAAATGAGCTGAAGGGGTCTCAGATTGAGAAACCTCATGAGAATGCAACCCATCTCCATTTTCTTCCTTTGTTTCATAGTCAAGAAGGAGGCCCACTTTGGTGTGCTCAATTTCTTAATGGATATGCCAGGGGGTCTCCCTACAAAACATTTCTTCCATTATCAGGCATCAAATTCCTCCACCTTTATGACTATGAACTCGTTATCAAGGCATGGGGGCTCCTCTGTGTGAAGTGAAAACACAAAACTAGGGCCGAAAGATGTGCCCATGCATGATAGAATTTGAGGACTTGGAGAAAGTGGGGGCACTAGAATGCTGAGAATACTAGTGTTGATCCTTAGAAAGATGAGAGAAACAAAAAAATCCCATGCTTCTGAGCTTAATGACCACATGCATAAGAGTAGATATGGTGTAATGCAAATATCAACATCTCATGCACCTCCACCTGTATGCCATTGACTCCATATCCTATTGCAACTGAGGAAAATACTTATCGTTGTATTGGCCGGTATTCACCATAACCAAATTTAGGCCAAAATTTCATCACCCCTTGTTGTCTTTGCATGCTTCTCACCTATTGTAGACACCTATCAAGAATGTAGAGTGACAGTGATAAGATTCATGTCCCTTCTCACCCCATCCCAGGGAAAATTTTAAAAATACTTTTTTTTGTAAAGTTCGAAATTCTATTAAACTAGAGAAAATATACAGGGCTATAGAGAAGCAAAATAACTACCAAGTGTGACCAAATGACAATTTTTGACCTGTTAGTACCAGTCTGAAATGTCTATGAAATATTACTAAAATCCCGATATCTAATAGTGCTAAGAGTGCAAGAAAAGGAACCCCCCACAAGATGGGGGTTATGGCTAGATTAACCAAATAGAAACAACCTAGATTTTTTCCAAAATCTATAAAAACTCCCAAAATATTCATATGCATAATTAGTCATCATCATAGGTGTAAATATGAGAAGAGCCCATATGATCAACACCTTGAGGCTCTGGATTGACCGTTGAAGGAGAACCATGTTGACAAGCATGTGGATTGTGCTGAAAAAACATTTTCCTGGCTGAGGGGTTGAATGGAGGTGCCCTGCTGAAGGTTTTTCTAGTCAATTATCTAGCAAGAGCATTTATCTTTGTGTCAATGCATTCATAAGCTTACAACTGGGTGTGAGCGAGCCGTCGGGATCCAATTTTCCAACTGAGAAAATCGACCTTCCAAACTTGAGATTTGAGGGTCATCTTTGAACTTACCCTCTACATAATTTGTGATTTCCTGCCCAAGCATAGTCTTCACAGTCCAAAGCAGAATGAGAGTCCTAGTATACCGCATCTCACAGGTTATGGTAGAACCTGAATCGTCCACCATACACACAAGATCATTAATTAACTAACCAGGGTTTAGCTTTCTTCCTTGGTTGTGAATATGAGTTTCCATTTCAGAAATGTGCCCTTTAGTAACAGGGATCACCATATTTCATAGCAACCCTAGCATTTTTCCTTTTCCTTAATTGTCCGAGGCATATGCATTCACCGGGGGCCAACGTCTGTTTTCCTCTAAGTAACCTGACTACGAACCATGGCGAAAGAGGGGGCTTGAATATGTCGGACGAAATATTGGCACCTTCATAAGGAGGGATAGAGCAGCATAAATGAAGGATGGAGTAAACACAGAGAGGCACCCCCAAGGAGGAAACTATCAGAAAAGACATGAGATTGACTCACCAAATCTAAACACAATGCCTAAAAGACAACTGTACACTAGCACATCTTGAGGAGGACACATGCCATTGTGCATGGCCTACCCCCACAAACACCTTGAGAATTATTCATGAGCATGTCACGGGGCTAGAGTTGGGACACACCCTCCATGGGGGAATAAAAAAAATATTAAAAAAATGAAAATAAGTATTAAGATAATCACAAAATAAAGGAAAATAAAAAACTAAAGGTAACATAAATGTTTTTTTTCAAGTGTACCTAATCATTTTACAACCTACTGTAAAAAGAGATTGTAATGTTCATAGGTGTGTGATGTAGTATACAAAACTAAAAATATAATAATAATAAATTTAATGTGTGCTAAATAATACTTTTTTTAGCAAAAAAAAGCGTACTATTGCTATTCAAAAGATGAATCAAATAGTACAATGATTGTTCAGGTTCTTCCAAAAGAACACATTTGCTTTAAGAAGCAGCAAAAAAAAATTACAGCCTTTACAAAATAAACCAAAAAGATGGATCCAACTTTCCACATCTTTTCTCAAAAAAAAAACTGCCTCACTTCTATACCTAGAAAAAAGAAACATATGGTAGAAAAACATAATCTTAGTAGAAGAAATAAATAACACCCATATCCTGGATGCATCCATTTTGCCATTCTTCTGCGATTAAATGCCCCTCTTCACCATCAAGAGCTTGTTTGGACAACATGTCAGCCAAGGAGTTGTGTTCCCTATAAATATGTTCAAAAGTGATGAACTGGTGCAAAGAAATTTTTGTCTTGTACACTTACACCTAATGTGTGATAAATAATACTTATAAACAAATTTGTAATTCCGATGATTTATGATTATCATGGTTGAAAAAACTAGCATATTAATATGAGAATAAAATAAGTGATATCGAAATTAACAAACTTTCTCAAAACCAAGCTTTAAAACTGTAGTAAATGATTTTCAAATATATTTGTGTGAGTGTAAAACTTGATACTTAGGCTTCATCACAAAACAAATTTAAGATTTACATTATAAAATGAGAAAATACATACTTAGATTAGCTTTAAATATTTTAAACACCTAAAAATTTACATCTCAATGAAACAAATTTAAGATTTATATTACAAAATGAGAAAATACATACTTAGATTAGCTTTAAATATTTTAAACACCTAAAAATTTACATCTCAATGAAACAAATTTAAGATTTACATTACAAAATGAAAAAATACATACTTAGATTAGCTTTAAATATTTTAAACACCTAAAAATTTACATCTCAATGAAACAAATTTAAGATTTACATTACAAAATGAGAAAATACATACTTAGATTAGCTTTAAATATTTTAAACACCTAGTGTGCCGTGGCATGTTGTCGTTTCAAGGCGATACTCTTACCTTTCAAATAATGTAATAGTTATAGCTCTGACGCGTGGAAAGAAGTGGCAGACGGAGGCTAGAATTAGGGTTATCTATGTTTTAATTGCGTTTCCCAAAATCGCCGGAAAGCAGGATTAAGCCGATTGCATGCAGTTAAAGCAGGAGTCTGGAGTTATTGCTCCGTAAGTAGTATTGAATGCAGGATTAAACCCGATTGCATGCACTTATTGCACAAGATTGGAGTGAACGAACGTGGTATGCATGAAGTGTGAACTGTGAAGTAAGACTCACGGAATAAATCAACACACGAAGTGGAAGTAAACGATGCCAACCCTAACTGAGGTTGTCTTTGACCAGTAGAACCATTGGGATTGACCACATAAGACCTAGTCATGTTATGCTTATCTCTAGTCAGATCAGAGATTTACACTTATATATACTCACTGTTTCCTTTGCTGCATGTAGCCAAAAATAGCAATGAGCCTCTTCCTTTCTTTATAAATTAGATTGATAGTGTTGGTTGACAGTAATCTCAGTATTTGGATTGCTGGTCTTTCTGTGCTTCTCCTTTGACAAAAGAATGGCGATTGACGATACAATTCGGTTGGTCGTTGGAATCATAGGTAGGTTCTCGCTGAACAGTAGCACTAGTTTTTTTTCATCCGCTTTTGAGCTTTTACCTAAACTGATCTGATCTCTGACAATGGCTTAATATTTATTTCTCTGCAGGGAATATTATTTCGGTCTTTCTCTTCCTATCTCCCCTGTAAGATCAATATCAATAGTTTTGAGTTTTACAATTGTTGATATCAATGTAGAAGCTGGTCATTAAGATTGGGGCTGAGATTTCATCAGTATAAATTAGGTTTTTGGTGGGTATTGATGCAGCCCAACATTCTTCAAGGTGTGGAAATGGAAATCGACTCGAGGGTTTTCTGGGTTTCCTTACCCCATGACTCTGCTCAACTGTGCGTTGTGGGTGTTATACGGCATGCCGTTTGTTCATCCCAACAGCCTTCTTGTGGTTACAGTAAACGGAGCAGGTTTGGTCTTTGAAACAGTGTATACGATTCTGTTCCTGTGCCTCTGTAAAAACAAAAAGGAGAAGGTAAGTCTCCCATTCTTCTACTTTAGTTTCATATATCGTCTTGCAATTTTACTATATCATCTTGCAATTTTACTAGCACCAGAACCTAAAAGGTTTCAGATCTAAGATACAGGGCACCTAAAAGGTGTTCGATCTGCTTGATATAGATTCGATCTGCCCTTTATATAAGATATAGATTCGATCTGCCCCTGTAGTTAACAAAGCTGGAAAATTTATTTTTCTGGACGAGAGAAGGTATACTGCCATCCACTTCCCATATACCTGTTTGTCTTTTACACCAGCTTAGCCATTGTTACATAGTCGTACTCCAATACTTCTCACAAAGACCTGCATCTCTCAGATGTGGGCATTAATACTCGTGAACATCTGGTGTTCACGGTGATAGCAAGATATGAAATTTGAATCGTTGTGTTTATTGGTTCTTGTCCAGCCAGAAAGAAGCTACAGAAAATCACACTTAAACTGCAACTCCTGCAATATGAAATCAAAGAATTTCATTAAATGGCAAGTTTCAAGGATTATCTTAAAGAAAATTCTTATGTATTTTCATAACCTATTGCTATTTGTAAATATTCTCTCCGTTTGAAGTTTATGTAAGAAGTATTAGTAATAGTATAAAAGGCAGCATGTGGTTAGTGCTATTTTCAGGATGCAAGAAAGCAATATTAATGGAGAGGTGAAATTGTTTAGATATTGTGTGTCATACATTTTCACACTGGAAGTATGATTGCGTCAAGAGCATCATCAACATTCTTTGTTTTTAGGATTTTATTAAGTTCTCTATCCTTGAATTTATATATACAACTTAAAGGGGAGGTGTTGAAAATGGCTAAAACTAGTATAGATCCATCTTAAATCTGTATCTAGAAGCACTTAGAGGGATTCAATTTCTTAAGGTTTATTTTTTTTTTAAATTTAAATTCAAGAAATTAATCTCTCTTAATTAATTGATAGATCCCGATTTAAGTTTTAAGTTTTTATTTTATAAACGAACATCTATTTTTTAATTATTTTTCGTAATATTTTATTTTATGAACCAACATGGATTTTTTAAATACTTATATGGATTTTTTTAAATACTTTTCATAATTTTTTATTTTATGAGGTGACATGAATTTTTTAAATACTTTCCATAATTTTTTATTTTATGAGTAGACATGAATTTTTTAAATTATTTTATTACATCACAAACCTTACATCACAAACTACAACATCTCCCCAATCTGAACTGTACAGCACCTGGTTTCACTGGATGCAACAAATTTTCAGTGAAGTAACAAAATTACAGACATTAATAGCAACTTAATGTTTTTCTTTCTAAGATTTGCAAATTGTAAGTTGTCGTTGAATCATAGTTGTGTGAGGCCTGTGAACGTTCACAGGCTTTTTAGGATTTAAAATATATAGAAACTGTACATAAAAATGAAAGAACTGTTTAACTTAGACAGAAACATGGATATCAATTGCTTTTCTGGTACGAATGTCAATTGATTCTGAGGTTATAGAATATAGAAACGTCGAACTGTAGATATCAATTGCTTATCTGTTGCAAATATTTTAAGGTTTAACTTTCAACCTTCTGCGTTATGCCTGGATATATATATAAGATTTAACTTCGACATTTTTCTTTTATGCTTTCACAGGTGAGAGTTGTGGGATTGCTGGCAGTGATTCTCGTATTCTTTGCAGCAGTGGCGAGTTTATCATTAACTTTAGAGCATACCTATAAGAGCCGGTCCTTAGTCATTGGAATTGTTTGCATTGTATTCAATGTCTTCATGTATGCATCACCCTTATCGATCATGGTATCTTTCCTTCCCCTTTTCTTTCTAATAACGTCTTTCTAATGATACAATAATATTTTCCTGACATTGACAGCAATCACTCTGATGAATGAACTGTGTTACTACTTTCAGAAAAGGGTTATTCAAACTAAAAGTGTTAAGTACATGCCTTTCTTCCTTTCCTTGGGTTGCTTTGCCAATGGCCTCATCTGGACTATCTATGGCTGCATACACTTTGACATAAATCTTGTGGTGAGTAATATTGTCAGCTGTTTTCTATTTCATTGCTATATATACATAATTAGGATATTACTGATAATAACTGTGCATGCATGCAGTTACCCAATGGACTGGGAGCTCTGCTAGGGGCATGCCAGTTGATACTTTATGGCGTATATTACGGGACCACCCGCTGGGATGAAGATGAAGAAGATGAATCTGGCGGTGCAGATAAGAATGGCGATGGCAATTCACAGCCGATGAAAGCTCTATCTGGCATCGGACGTACAGATGCTTTTGGTAGAAATGGAATTCCGTGAGGACAAACAGTCCATTACATTGCATGTGACACATGTCTACATATTGAATATCGTGGTTATTGCAGAGAGACATCACTGCAGGAAATAAATCGGATGGGATTTTGAGTTGATTTACTGCAGTGTCATAAATGCAGTTTTGTTTCTTCACTATATTTCCTGATTTTGCTCCCCACTCAGAGTGGACCTCAGCTCTTTTTTGGCAAGTCGCTGAAAAGATGCGTAATATCTTTTGCTGTACGCTTTGATTGCGATGTTGCTATTCTTATATTGATTGATGTGGTGTTTTTGGAAACTGTCTCTTTTTGTTCCATGGTTCGATGGCTTTGTTTTTTCACTATTTTAGAAAGTAGTTGGACCGGCAGTTTTGAAAAATATTCTGTTTGCGTAATTACTGAAATTGCAATTTTTAAGAGTAATTTTGACCGGAATTAATAAAAAATCCACTGTTGGGAGCAATTTTGACCGGAATTAATAAAAAATCCCCTCTTTATCCTAAGCCGATTTTCCAATATATTGTGAATTATAAGTAAAAAAAAAAAACTACTTTATCACAATTATGCCATTCAAACCCTGAGCCTGCCTGTAATGGCATGTAAGTTTTAAATTTTGAATTACCTAAAGGCGCCATTGGATTACGGTGACAGCAAACCTGCGAACATTAACTTCAACGATACAGCGCAAACAATGTAAGAGGAGTTCGTCGTCGAGATAAGTCAGAACAGTAAATGACTATTCGTCTTGATTAATGTTACACACAAAAAAAACTAATTTCACGACTTTTTCGGGTTCCAAGAGAAGATTGCATGGAATTAGTGTAATATAGTTTAATTAATATAATATTTATTACAATATATCCACTTGTGAATTTGGTTTAATAATGTTAAATTTATTTTTAAAATATTGGATTAGATTTGTTAAAGTTGATTTAAATTTAAAAAAAATTTACAATTTAATATTTTTTAGATTTTTTTTACAATATAATGTTTATTTAATTTTAAAAATTCTATATTAAAAGCCAGAGGAGTCTGCGGAAAGAATTTTTCAATTCGACAAGTTTCGAACCTGTTAAGTAGGTTCATCCTCAGGAGAACAATCTCCAAAGGATTCGACAAATTCTATATTGTTAATTATTTTATTTTATTGTAAAATTTAAAAATAAAATGTTAGATTTTAAAACTTATAAAAATTAAATATATTATAATTTATTATTAGTAAGATATCATTTGTACCTTATAACGTATTAGTGGACCATTGTTAAAGAAAAGATGCTTATTATAATTAATTTATTAATAATGAAATCTTATTTGTATTGTTAAAGAAAGAGATTTTATATGGAAGAGGGATGCGACTTAATTTCTAACATATAGGTTAAATAGGTTAAATATTTAGTGTTTAAGATTAGGCTTTAAGATTAGGTTGAATGGGTTGTTATATATCTAGTGTTTAAGGTTTGTTAAATATCTAGTGTTACTTGTTAAATATTTAGTGTTACTTATTTAAGGTTTGTTAAATATCTAGTGTGTAAGGTGAACGATGACAATTTTTCTAATTGTTTAAAGTTGTTAAGATTTATTAATAACAAAGTATAAGGACTTTGTAAAAGGGTTTACCAATGAAGAAAGTGGCTAATTTTCTTGGGCTCATGATTTAAAATGGTGTTCAATAGTGATGTTAGTTCAATAGTGATGTATTCAATGTAATGTATTTTGGTTAACAAATTTATAGTGATGTAATGTTAAATGTAATGTATTTTGGTTAACAAATTTATAGTGATGTAATGTTATGTTTTGATGTTTGAAAGCAAGATTAAAGTGGATTGTATTATTGTTGGGTAAGTGGTCTTGCATGAAGTAGGATTGCTTTGTAAGTGGTATTGTATGCAATAGTAATGGACTAGATCAACAAGAATCATCCCTCGAATGTATTCTTTCTTTCTCATTTTAAAGAATTATTATGTGGTTTTCTCCCGTTTGGGTTTTCATGTAAAAATTCTGTTTGTTATGTGTTGTTTATGTTAGTGCATATATGTTTGGATGTTTATTAATTGATGCATAATAGAAGATAAGAATTAAGTAAAGGATAATCTGTTTAAGAAGGTAAATTCCAACAATTGGTATCAGAGCAAGTGTCTTTAGTAACCTATTAACATCTGGAAGACAAATTCTTGTGCAAAACTCAGACATGGATTCAAAATATGAATAGATGGTTGAAGTATATTTTGAAGGAGAACTAGCTAGTGCACTAGACAAACTAAAAAAGTCAAGGAAGAAAAACTAGCTGTTACAAGAAACTATTTTTAGATTAGAGGCAGACACCAACAAGCAATTGAAATTGAAGAATGACAAGTGTGAAATTCTGGAAGCTGAAGTTGTCTCTCTAAGAGGTGAACTCCAAAAATTAAGCTTTCAGCTAGAGCAAAGAGGCAGAAGCAACATTGATGAAGAACCTTACTTCGCTAAAAGTTATGTAGATGCTCTCAAGACTCCACATTCAAGAACAAATCAGAAATTTGAGAGAGAACATTGAAGGTTGGATTTTTCAGAAAACAAATCTGCATAGCCTTGAAATTTTTATCCTATCAGGTACCAAAATGTTTCTTGGGAAATTGCTATTACTGTCACAATTTTGGTCATAAAGCAATAAATTGTAGAGCTCGCACATTAGCTTATGCTAGGAAGGAAAGTTTATACAATTAGAAAAATACTAAACAAAACATCCTCAGAAAATTGCCTAAATGTTGGTTGTGGAGCCAGATCTTCTAGTCTCATAGATGATATTGTATCAGCCGTGTTTGTACCCCAGTTTTATATGATATGTAGGTGGACTTTACAGTCACCCCAGCGGGGGATCATCCCCCCTGGTTGGGGG
This sequence comes from Larix kaempferi, assembly GCA_027924585.1. NCBI lineage: Eukaryota > Viridiplantae > Streptophyta > Pinopsida > Pinales > Pinaceae > Larix > Larix kaempferi. The sequence continues at coordinate 2,832,388 of BSBM01000125.1, read as the reverse complement.
GTTCGGGGGCAGCGCCCCCGAAGAAAATTTTTGGGGCTGTTTTCGCCAGTTGTTTTGCGGGCCCATGGTTTTGGGTATCCCGTGGTATTTTCCCATTGTATTTCCCTTATAAAATAAAGACATTGTAATACGGCTAGAGATGATGATGTATTAGGTTTTATGCATTGTAAAGATCTCTGAGATCAGGAGAGAGACTGTGAAACAGAGAAGAGGAAGTGCAGCAGTTGTGCTGCAGGTTGTATCCCTTCACCTTGCTGGACGGTAATAATAATAAGGACTGGCAAATTCAGTGTGGACGTAGCCCAAGTTGGGTGAACCACGATATATCTGTGTCTCTCTTGTAATGTGTATGTGTGATTATATTTGCATTTTTGTTTATTGTTATTGCTCTGCGATCCTGTTTTTCTAACACTAAAGTTGCGTTTGAAGATTCCAATCCTTTCAACATTTTGAGTTCAAAAGACGAATGTTGTGAAAACTCAGAACATGATACTCATAACTACGAAAAACAACAACCTACGCAATCCACTAAGATAACTGAATATCAGAAAGATCAAAATCATCAGGAAGCATGCAACCTAGATTTACATGCACAGAGTAAAAGGGGGCAACAGTATATAGACAATGGTTGTTCCAAGCACATGATAAGAGATACAATCACCTTTTTGAAGTTCAGAGAAAATAAGGGAGGTAGTTTCTATTTTGGGGATAATGGCTTAGCTAAACTTTTGGGTAAAGGCCTAGCAAGCCTAGGAAATAAATGAACCAAGGCAGATAATGTTCTGTTAGTCGAGAACATGGAACACAATCTTTTAAGTGTTAGTCAAATGTGTGATTAGGTGTTGAAATATTGTAACTTCTAAGAATATTATATTTGTACTTTATTATTCCGGAGATGTTTCATTCCTCCGATGAGACTTTGTCATGTATCCGGAGATGTTTATTCCTCTGTGATAACTTGGGTTATTAGACTTCCCTAGTGGGGTTGGCCCTGTATGTGTTATGTGGGTCAAAGGGTTATTAGACCACCTTAGTGGGGTCAGCCCTGTCACATTATGTAAAGTGGTTAAGTTGGGGCCGACCTAGCTTGTGTAAAAGACAAGTCGAAGTTGTGTATAAATAGAGGAGGTGTGTTCCTCATTTAACATACACTACACTCACTTGTGAATAGCGCATAGGTGAGGGAGAGATCTGCTATGGAGGAGAAGGAGCTCATGTCTAGGGTTTACATCTTTGTATTTGCTGGTCATCTATATTGAGGAAGCTTTGCTGGGTTTTCTTCCCCATGAGGGTTTCCCAGGATAAATATGTGTCTCTTGTGTTTATGCTGTGCTTGTTGTTTTTTCAGTGATCCTGTATATGCTATTGTTGTGAAATGGAATGTAATGGTGATATTTTCTAGCTTAGAATATTAAATCTTAACATGGTGTCAGAGCTAACCTGAAGGAAGGCAATGTATGGCACTTACGACACTTGCTTCACTTGCGACAATTTGAAGGTTAGGGTTTTGTATAGCAAAAACCAGTCATCGTGGCACTTTCACTATAAATCCAGTGACACATGGCACGCCGTACAAGTTCGCTCTCCTGTTTTATCCCATAAACATGTCATGTTGCGACACTTGGCATAACTCTCTTTCAGAGAATCCAATTGAGGTCAGACCTGTGGGGTTGGAAAGAGGACAGGTCGGGCTACCACAGGAAGAAGTTTCAGACCCTGTGGATTCGTAATTTCGGAGATGCACCAGAAACAATCAGGTACATATTTTTGTCCAAACATAATTATTTTTGAGCACCTCCATTTTTGGATCGCCACTAATGTGGGAAATTAGGGTTTCGGAGAAAGTTGAAATTCTTGGAATCGGAGACCACAACTGGATGCTACTCATCAAAATCGAAATTTAGAGACCACGATCGAATTTTTTGGTTGGGTAGAAGGCCTGGCTTGATCAAACCCTAGTTCAGGATTTTGATCGGAAAGATGGAAAATTAGGGCTTCTACAAAAGTTGGAATTTTTGAAGTCTGTGACCACGGCTGGAAGCTCCTTAGAAAAATCGAAGCTTAGAGCTTTGGATCGAACCTTTTGATTGGGTAGAAGGGTGAGCTTCACCAAACCCTAGTTCGGGATCCTGTCCAGAAGATCCAGAAGTTTGAAAGTAAATTTTGAGGGGTCAAATTTTGGAGATTTCAAAATTGAAGTATGCTAGCTTGATCAACTCATCAAGGCACATCTTTCCATCCATTCAGGAGTTTGAAATTCAAAGTTTGAATTTTTAGGGTTTCTCTGACAAACCCTAATCTAGCTCCAGATCCAGTTTCAGCAAATCAAAGTGGATTGGGTTAAAAGCAATCCTAACAGGTATGACTTGAGGAGATACAAGTATGTGTTGAAATTTGTTCATGGTTAAGTTTATGATATGTTTGTCTTCATGTCATTGAGATTAGTACAATTATGATTGTTTGATAATGAATGCATGTGAATGATAGAAGGCATTCATTGATTAAGGTTATGAAACTTATGATTGTACTAATGCACTTGTGGTGTTGTATGAGGATGATGTTGTCTGCTAACAAGATACAGGTACATCAAGAAAGACAAATCAAGTTCTATGACCATGATGACATGAAGACAAAAGACACATCCATAATCACATAGAAGCTCTACTTACGAGGTATGTATGACTTTGTTCTACTATGCTTAACCTATGAGATATGCAGGTTCTAGCAGAAGGTCTCTAAATCATTAAAGAGAACAAAGAAGATATTGTTTGGGTATGTTAAGACATAACCAAGCTTGATAATACAGGTATGTTTTCCTATATCAAGTTAGAATTCTACTTTGTTAGGATCTTAGGTAAGCATACCTATGTATGAAATGATCATGACCATACATACTTAAGATTATCATGTTTTGATAGTATAATAATGAATGTATGATTGTGTATGAGATCATGAGGATGACACTAGTGCACAGTTGAGCATGCATAGTGGTCCAGGATGGATAAAAGGTTCAAAGACATATAGAGATCAAGCGGGAGGCAACCATAAAAGATAAGTATTTGAATTGACATGAAATAGTAAATGATATTGCTTGGAATAGTTGTATGCATATTTAGAATGTATCATGCATAGTGTGAGCATTCATATAGCATTGAACAATATACTACTAATATGCATATGATGGGTAAGTTGGACAAACATTCTATTGTTGTTTGTCTAGAATGAAACCTCTTTGCTGACATGATGAGAGCCGTGCACGCTCCCGATAGTATGCTCTGGTAGAGATGGAAGGCATCTAGATAACCACTATATGCATACATGATATGGAAAAGTGTTGTGCCAAAGTATTGGTCAAGATAGTTGCATGACCATGTGAATCATATTTGTATGCATAATAAGGTTATCATGTCAACATGATTTGATGATTATGAAGTATTTCTAATCATATAATTAACTTTGATTTGTAGGTAAGATCATGAAGAATGATGAACACCGAACAAGAGATGGATTTTCAACAAGAAGACTTACAAATCAAACATACTATAGAAGGCTCGTGACTAGAAGATTCTCTTAGAAAGAGGAAGAGGATCATGACGAGATGTTTGCTCCAAGTGGCTAGATAAGACCATTCTCTTAATGGTGTAATTGAAGAATAAATGTGAATCGAGAAAACTCCCAGGATTCAATTGAAGAAAGCTCTGTATGAGTACACAGGATCGATAGTCATTTGATGAGCTTAATGATCACCATGGGTGATGCGGATTTCAACCTTTGCTACAAGGTTGAAGATGGTTTCTATATACATATGACATTCTTCTCTTAGATGGATGCAATAAGGAACTCACCACAAGAGTTTGAATGATCTCGAGGCCCACATTAGTAGACCCATCTGACGGGAGATGGCACAGATAGATATGCAGAAGATCATTCAATGCAAAGTGTGAATGATGGTTAGTCACAGAGGGAGAATTGACAAGCTTGGGATTTAACAGAAGTAAAGCTGATCCTAACCTTTACCTTAAGGTTATGGATGATACTATTATTGTATGTGGATGATCTCTCTCTAACAGGGAATAAGAAACAGATCATGGAAAGCAAGAAGAAGCTAGCTACATAGTTTGAGATGAAAGATCTCGGATTGATGAATTACTTCCTAGGACTGGAAGTATGGCAAGGCTAAGAAGGAATATTTCTCAACCAGGGAAAGTATGCCGAGAAATCTTGAAAAGATTTCATGTGTTGGAATGTACAAGCATGGCCACTCCCATGGATTCCAACTTGAAGCTATTTGCGGATGACTCATCAGAGTTAGTGGATGTAACTCTGTACATACAGAATGTTGGGTCATTGATGTATCTAACGAATACCAGGCCAGATATATGCTTTAAACACCTTGAGTCAGTATCTAGTGGAAACTAGATGTGTTCACCTGATAGCTACAAAGCATGTGATGAGGTACCTAAAGGGTACGCTAGACTTTGGTCTATGTTATCTTGGAGATCATGATTTTAGATTGTATGGCTACACAGATGCTGATTAGGCAGGAAAAGTACATCGGGTGGATGTTATTTTCTGGGGTCTGCCATGATCTCGTTGTTTAGCAGGAAGTAGTCTAGTGTGGCTCTCAGCATAGCTGAAACGGTATAGCTGCTTGCTCTGCTAGTTGTGAAGCGATATGGTTTCGGAAGTTGTTATCAGGATTGTTTGACTTAGAGATGGACTCCACTGTGATCCCATGTGACAACCAGAGTTGTTTCAAGATGACAGAGAATCCATTGTTCCATGATAAGTCAAAGCACATAGAGATCCAATATTTTTATATACGGGATATGGTGCAGAAAGGAGCTATCAAGCTCGAGTATGTGAGCACTGACGAACAATTTGTTGATGTATTGACCAAACCTCTGTCTCGAGTAAAGTTTGATATAAGCTGGTGTAGTTCAGAAGGATCCTCCTCGAAAGGGGGAGTGATATGGTCGTTGATGATGAGATTGCCTACATCGACAGTGAGGTTGATGATGTGGATACCTGTATGGGTGATGCCGACAGTGAGGTTGGTGAATGGTCCTTAGATAGGATCTAAGTTGACTAGGGGATTGCATCATACTTGAACACATGTTCTAAAATGATCTGTAGACATATGTCTCCGAGAAAGAAGAGGGATTGCATCATCCTTGAACACATGTTCTAAAAGGATCCGTAGACATATGTCTCCGAGAAAGAAGAGGGATTGCATCATCCTTGAACACATGTTCTAAAAGGATCCATAGACATATGTCTCCGAGAAAGAAGAGGGATTGCATCATCCTTGAACACATGTTCTAAAAGGATTTGTAGACATATGTCTCCGAGAAAGAAGAGGGATTGCATCATCCTTGAACACATGTTCTAAAAAGATCCGTAGACATATGTCTCCGAGAAAGAAGAGGGATTCTATCATCCTTGAACACATGTTCTAAAAGGATCCATAGACATATGTCTCCGAGAAAGAAGAGGGATTGCATCATCCTTGAACACATGTTCTAAAAAGATCCGTAGACATATGTCTCCGAGAATGTGGTCCCTAGTGGAAGAGAGGGGATTGTATCATCCCCGGACTTTGGTCCCAGAATTGATCCGTAGATAGATGTCTCCGAGAATGTGGTCCCTAGTGGACGAGAGGGGATTGTATCATCCCCAGACTTCGGTCCCAGAATTGATCCGTAGATTGGTGTCTCCGAGAATGTGGGGATTGCATCATCCACGGACTTTGGTCCCAGAATTGATCCGTAGATTGGTGTCTCCAAGAATGTGGGGATTGCATCATCCCCGGACTTCGGTCCCAGAATTGATCCATAGATTGGTGTCTCCGAGAATGTGGGGATTGCATCATCCCTGGACTTCGGTCCCATAATTGATCCGTAGATTGGTGTCTCCGAGAATGTGGGGATTGTATCATCCCCGGAAGATGGTCCCAGAATTGATCCGTAGACAGATGTCTCCAAGAATGTGGGGATTGTATCATCCCCGGACTTCAGTCCTAGAATTGATCCGTAGACATCCGTCTCTGAGAATTGATGATAGGACTGCATCATCCTTAGACATTTGGTTCAAAATGTACGTGATAGGATTGCATCGTTCTTGGACTCATGTCCTAAAGTGATAAGGATTGATCATCTTGGAATTAGATCTGGATTGCATCATCCATAGACATGAGACTTGTCTAGAATTGATAAGGATTGATCATCCTAGAATTTTATCTGGATTGTATCGTCCATGGACCTATGTCCTAAAGTGAGAGGGATTGATCATCCCGTAATAGGATCTTGTGTATTGTAGAGTGTGCTGCTATGACGATGCTGTTGATCGAGAGGATCCAGTTGATGATCCAGATGTTGTAGATCGAGATGATCCAGATGCTGTAGATCGAGATGATCTAGATGCTGTAGATTGAGATGATCCAGATGCTGATGATCGTGTGATGACGATGCTGATGATCGTGTGATGACGATACTGATGATCGTGAGGATCCAGATGTTGATGTTGATGTTGCTGTAGCTGTTCGAGTGCTACAGAAGATGAAGACTCAGTACTGAAGATGTTGATGTTCCAGTATTGAAGATGTTCCAGTAACTGCTTGAGTTACTGATGATGTTGAGAAAGCTTCCAATGATTATTTATAGATGTATCATGTATGATGTTGATGACTCCTTGCTCCTGCAGATGTTGTTATAATATCCTTCTCGTTAAGGGGGAGTGTTGAAATATTGTAACTTCTAAGAATATTATATTTGTACTTTATTATTCCAGATATATTTCATTCCTCCGATGAGACCTTGTCATGTATCCGGAGATGTTTATTCCTTTGTGGTAACTTGGGTTATTAGACTTCCCTAGTGGGGTCGGGCCTGTATGTGTTATGTGGGTCAAAGGGTTATTAGACCACCCTAGTGGGGTCGGCCCTGTCACATTATGTAAAGTGGTTAAGTTGGGGCCGACCTAGCTTGTGTAAAAGACTAGTCGGAGTTGTGTATAAATAGAGGAGGCGTGTTCCTCATTTAACATACACTACACTCACTTGTGAATAGCGCATAGGTGAGGGAGAGATCTGCTATGGAGGAGAAGGAGCTCATGTCTAGGGTTTACACCTTTGTGTTTGCTGGTCATCTATATTGAGGAAGCTTTGCTGGGTTTTCTCCCCCATGAGGGTTTCCCAGGATAAATCTGTGTGTCTTGTGTTTATGTTGTGCTTGTTGTTCTTTCAGTGATCTTGTATATGCTATTGTTGTGAAATGGAATGTAATGCTGATATTTTCTGTCTTAGCATATTAATCTTAACATTAGGGACACACTCTCACCTTTGACTCAGAAAGTTGCAAAATAAAAAAAAAAACAAGAACACAGGTAGAATCATAGCTACAGTCTCCAGAACCCCTAACAATGTTTACATTCTAGATGAAGAAAGAGAACAAAATGTTGCATGGGACAAACCGATGAAAGTTGGCTCTACCATAGAATATTGGGACGCATCAATTTTGACAATTTAGTCAGGATCAGTAGGAAATAAGCAGTGAGGGAAATTCCAAGGATTACTAAGCCATCGAACTCTTTCTGTAAACACTGTCTACATGGGAAAAAAACTAGAATGAAGTACCCAACAAAAAAATATACTACCTTAAGACCCTTAAAATTAGTTTGAACATTCAGATATTTGTGGCCCAATGAGGACCAAAGGAATGAATGGTGAGGAATACTTCCTTCTGTTTATTGATGATTTCACTCGAATGACACGGGTGTTCTTTCTTAATGTGAAATCATAAACATTTAAATGTTTTAAAACTTTTAAAGAAGCGATTGAGAACGAAACTGATTTAAGAATAAACTGATTGAGGAATGACAATGGAGGAGAGTATACATAAAACAAGTTTGATAACTATTGTGATAAATATGGAATTATAAGACAATTTTTAGCAGCCAAAACTCCACAACAAAATGGGGTGGCATAAAGAAAAAACATGACTATTCAAGAGCTGGCCAGGACAATGTTAAATGAATCAAAGTTGTCAGACATGTTTTGGACACATGCCATTCATACATCCGTACACATTCTGAACATATGTCTGATCAGAACAAACAATTGTGCAATACCATATGAACTCTGGAAAGGAAGAACAACTACAGTTAAGCATTTCAGAATATTTGGAAGCAAATGCTACATTAAAAGGAATGACGATAACCTTGGAAAATTTGACTCTAGATCAGATGAAGGGATCTTTCTTGGTTACTCCTGCAAGAGAAAATCCTACAAGTACTATAATTTGCAACTTAGAAAGATTGTTGAAAGTCCTGAAGTAAAATTTGATGAAGTATTGACTCATAGAAGAATTGAAGAAGACGACGATATACCTTTACTGGAACAACCAAATGAAGAAAATCAAGATACTAAAGTTCCACAAGAGGAAGTGTATCAGTGTGAATTAGAAGAAGGAAGACCAGACACAAAGGGCCCTTCTAGATACGTTCAGAAAAATCATTCAGAAAATTTGATTATTGGAGACAAAGATGCCGGTGTAAGAACTAGAAGGGGTATGAGCAATCCAACTGAAGAAGTGCATTTCTGATTACTGTCTCAAAAAAAACCAGAAGGAATCGAACAAGCCAAAGCTTATGAAGGTTGGATGAAGGCCATGAATGAGGAGTTAGATCAAATTAAAAAGAATGATACTTGGGAACTAGTTCCAAGACCTAAGAATAAGAATGTAATTGGAACTAAGTGGGTATTTAGAAACAAACTAAATGAGAAAGGACAAGTAGTAAAAAATAAGGAGAGACTGGTGTGCAAAGGGTGTGCACAAATAGAAAGAATAGATTTTGAGGAATTTTTTTCTCTAGTAGCGCGAATGGAAGCAATCAGGCTATTACTTGCCTATGCCTATGCAGAAAATGTCAAAGTAAATCAGATGGATGTTAAATCAACATTTTTGAATGGAGATCTTCAAGAAGAAGTATATATTGAACAACCAAATGGATTTTCACTTTCATGCAACAAATATTATGTGTGCAAGCTTAAGAAAGCATTGTATGGACTCAAACAAGCTCTCAAGGCCTGGTATTCAAGGTTGGACAAGTATATGCAATGTCAAGGTTTCAGAAGGGGCAGTGTAGACAGTAATCTCTACATCAAAATTGAGAATGAAAAAATGATAGTGGTGGAAGTGTACGTGGATGATATTATTTCTGGGAGCAATGATGACAAAATGAGTCAACGATTTGCAAAAGACATGAAAAAGGAGTTTGAAATGTCCATGCTCAGGGAATTATCCTTTTTCCTTGGATTACAAATCTCTCAATTGAATGATGGAATCTTCATCTCTCAATCTAAGTATGTGAAGGAAATGCTAAAGAGATTCAACATGGAAGACTGCAATCATGTCTGTACACCCATGGTCATTGGGTGCAAGCTAAGTAAAGAAGATGAGGCTAAGGAAGTTGATCAAAGGATTTACATATCTATGATTGGAAGTATGCTATAGGTAATTGCTTCAAAACCCGATATTATTCAAGTTGTTGGACTTGTCGCAAGATTCCAGTTAGCACCCAAGGAAACACTTCTTCAAGCAGTCAAAAGAATCTTCAGATATTTGAAAGGGACCATGTATCTTGGCCTATGGTATTCACGTAGGAAAAACCTAGACTTAATAACATACATTGATGCAGACTAGGCAGGAAGTATTGATGACAGGAGGAGTACTAGTGGTGCTGCATTTTTCTTAAGAAATTGTCTTGTGTCATGGATCAACAAAAAGTAGCCATCAGTGGAATTATCCACAACAGAAGATGAATATATTTTTGCAGCTTCTTGTTGTTCACAAGTATTATGGATGAAACATACTTTGAAGGATCTACAAGTAAATATAGATCAACCAATACAAACACTATGTGACAACACAAGTGCAGTTAGTATCTCCAAGAATACTGTTATGCACTACAAGTATAAGCACATCCCCATCAAGTATCATTTTGTAAGAGAGAAAGTAGCTGATAATGTGGTCAAACTAGAGTATGTTGATACTAAGGAGTAAATTGCGGACATATTTACAAAACCTCTTCCATGAAGTACATTTGAATATCTCAGAGATAAATTGGGTGTGGTTCTCAATCCTCAACATAATGAGAAAATAAACAAAGAAACATAAATCCAAAGGGGATCGACATTGCGTAGTGGACAAGTAAGGATGACAGCATGAATCACTGCGTAAGGAATGATGAAGTCTTGTGACAGGAACAGGAGATCAAGATGAAGGAACAATGCAATGTCTATATCAATAAGGCAATCAAAGATAATTACGTAAATATACAAGTATAGCATTTCTGCAAAGCAACGAAGCATAAACATGGGGGGAGTTAACCCTGAATATAGTTAAGGATGATGCCAGCACAAAACAGACAGAAGAACGCACAGTGCTCAGGTATTGACACCTATTTTCCATTGATGTCAAGTGGGGAGAGATGCATGAAGCTGAGGCATAAAATGCACAACATGAAGCTGAGACATGGAGAGATGCATGAAGTCAGCAGGACAACATGAAAGGGGGAAAAATGTAGACATCAACAGATATAAGAAATATGAAGCTACAATAGACGTGAAAGAGCGTGAAGCAGATCACTTGAAGAATTGACATGAAGATGACTGATAGCATGGTTTGCGCAGAAGTAGAAGAAGAACATGGTTCGCATAGAAGTAGAAGAAGAGCATGGTTCGTGCAAAAGTAGCAGAAGAGCATAGTTTGCATAGATGTAGTAGAAGAACAAACAACAGAAGGCACAGTAGCCAACAACCCAAAGAACTCAGGGGGAGCATATACACAGAGGCACTACTGCAACCAAGTACATATGAAGCATATAGTCCAAAGAAGACCAGGCACAACTTCATAAGGTGTTGACATCAATGCCAAAGGGGGAGATTGTTGAACTTTGGTTGTCATTGATGTCAACTAATGTTAGAGAGGATGTCAATTGGTTCAGTATGAGTCATTGATATCACCTAATGTCAAAGTGGATACATCATTCATACAGTAGTGTGATGAAGTATATGGAAGCCACTTTGAATAAGTGTATGTGCAAGATAAATAAGAACATGAATGCTAGAAGTATATGTGCAAGATGGTGAAGGTGACCGACATGGATGTTAATTTAATGAAGTATATCCAGAAGTACATTCAGTCTGAATAAGTGTTTCCAGGGAAGATACATCATGCAGATCAAATTCAAAGAAGAACACAAGTAATATATAATTTTGCATGTGGTCTTTGCGTAGATATCATGTCCACAAAGTCATACTCTCTCATTGTAGCAATCAAAGGAGTTGGTTGGATAGTGATACATGTGCACAAGAAGTCAAGGTGTTGGTTGGACCATGGTACATGTGCACAAACAACCAAGGAGTTGGTTGAATAAATTGTAAGAGTGCGCAAGAAAGTCTAAGTATTGCTTGGTTGATGGTGGGAAGTGTGTAAGCAATAAGAACCAACAAATGGTTAGACATTCCTGAAAGCACACAAGCCTAGCCAATTAGAAGATGCTTTCAGTTAGTGGAACACACACATGTTCCTAGACAGGTACAACGGCTTAAGAAAGTCTATGAGAAAATTCCAAAGCTGATGGTACAACAAGTGTGCAAGTCCCACAAGAGATGACAATGAAAGGGTCATAATCCCACTAAGTAGAAGTTGGAGTATGCACATATTCCATGAAGCATCGATACCACAATGACGTGATGCAATACCCACATGGGATGGTACAACAAAGGTTATAGACTCATCAAGATGAAGAGTAAGGATGTGTACATACCTCAAGGAAATGGTACATCAAGGGCGTAGAGGTATACCACCAAGGTGTAGAGTCCCACTATGTTGTGGACCATGAAGGAACTTGACACCTAACAGATGACACATCAACAACAAAAAATATGACATGTGGCATATGCACAATCCGTGATGTATGGAGGAAGGGATTCCACGACCAACTTGTGAACATACAATCTGTGCAGGACATGTATAAATAGAGATGCAAGCTGGAGAATGGATGTAAGATTGATGTCAAGAGCATAAGAGCTTCAAGTGTTTGTTGAAGTTTGATATTTGGGGCATCAAAGGGCTTGAGGACAGAACAATATGATCTAGTGAGGAGATGAATGTGCAAATGCAGTTGAACAAAGTTTTGATGCTGCGTTGAAAGATGTTGTAGATTTGTGATACTGAAGTATGTGCAAGTGCTTGATGTTTCGAAGGACAACATTACAATCAGCACGTCATTAGTCACAGAAGTGCAAAGACAGAACCAAAGTTTATTAGACAATGCACAGATGTCTAGCTGATGCATATGAACAAAAGTGAAAGTGTGCGAAGTTAGAACTCCATCTGATGCGCAACGACATAACAACAACATGATCCGATAGACTCATCATGAAGTAGAGGATCTGAGACAAGTGTGTTAAATAGAACAGACAGATCATTTAATGCACATGATGTCGCAGATTGTCTAAGAAACTGTATCACTTAAACAAAACAGACCCATTAGTAAGTGCACAGTTTTGTCTGTTACTAGTGCTTTATTTTAGAACAACAAACTATCAATTGAAAGCACAATATCACTTGGTCATTACAGTCATGCAATTGGTTATGATACAAATGGATGGTGACTATTCTCTAATTGATGAGGGATCCCCTCCCTTCACATATTTGGAGGCACATGTGGGTTCCTAGAGGGAATAATTATGAGGTCATCCCCTCTTTCTTGATGAAATAATTGCTTTCCCTAGCATGTGGAGAAGACCTAGCACATTGTTGATTCTCATTGGCACATGTTTGTCCCTTGGCATGAGTTTGGAGGAGCAGTTTCATGTTGGATTTTCCTCTTAGCACTATTTTATCACTTTTTTGATGGGATGTCCCACCTAGACCCTCCACACATGCCACATTTATGGGAGTTTATTGCATTATTTGGAGGAGTGTTCTAAGTTTTTGACGCATATGGATCCTGAGGGCACATGGAACTTGGTTTGGAGTTGATCACTCCCTTAAAGAAGTATCCCTTGCACATGTTTCATGAAAATTCCTTGGGATGTCACACATGGAGGACCTTTCATTCCACCTTGGCACATAATTTTGGGAGGATCATTCACTTCTTTTGGAACTTATTGATGGAGGGTGACCTTATTGGAGGTTTTTCACAACTTTTGATGAGGTCATTGCACATTGGAGGAATCTATGATTCAAAACCCTATATCTATTGATCATATCTATTAGAGTGCTTCACTTAGTTGAGTATCTATTTTATTATTCCTGTATTATGACACTTATTTAACATCATTGGAGGGTCATTGCACCTAGTCTCTCTTATTCTAGTGGTGCACCCCCATCTTCTTGGGAAAATTAGTTAGGGTTTGATGATGGATAGCATAACAACCTCATTTACCATGTCAAGAGGAGAATATTGTTATTTACTCCCCCCTAGTATAGATCTAGAGATTTTTTATTATTTTATTTGAGGGTTTGTTGATCCTAAACTCTATATAAGAGGTTCCCCTCTCCATTGCGATTGTTGTTGGTTGGATAATAGAGAGATTAATTTATTTTGATTAATTTATTGGATTTGTATGGAGACGTATCTTGTGATATGAGGAAATGGTTTTGGTAGATCAAGCTTGGATGTGATGTTCAAACCTTATTCATTGAAAAGGTTGATTTAATTCAATGGATAGTAAATTTTGATGCTTGAAATAAAGTAAATTATAAAATATTTTCTTTCTTATGTGCTTTAGTAATTGGTTGAAATATTGTAGTTTGCATCCTTTAGGAGTGATTGCAGTTCCATTTTCCCATTGCTAGAGTCTCTTCCACCTCAGAGTGTTTGAAGCATTCATTCTAGATGTATTAGAGTGGGGTTTATTTTTATTTTGTAAAGGCCAAGTTTTTGGGGCTATATTATGTAGAGTGTTTATTTTGGGGATAAATACCCTTGATCAAGTCATGGTAGGACCCCTTGGTTTCCACCTCAATGAGGTATTGGCCTTGTGGTTCTGCTAACTACCCCTTGGGTGGGTGTCTAGTGCCCTTGAGGAAAATCATTGGGACACATGGCCACACTCATATTTTTCTTTGTATAGGTGATTGCACATGTAAGGGTTGTCATACTTGGTTTAGTACACCTCATTTTTCCCACTTGGACCTATTGTTTTGATGCAAAACCCTGCCTCCTAAACTCCAGACCCATGACACCCATTAATTGGTGTAGCTCTAATTTGAATTGTTTAAGTGTAAGGCATTATTTCCTTGCACTTGTATTAAAACTAACTGTCAAAACTTCATTATGACTTATCCATATCCTCCAGATGCAAGCATTACTTTCAAGTTTTAATTACTCTTGCTTATTTTCTTGGAACCATATGTGGCCATGTTTGTCATCTTTATTTAGAGTACAATATGATATTCTAATAGATATTGCAAATTTAGGTCAATGTGGGTATATTTTTTTATGCATATTACACCAATTTAATGATTACATTGTATATTTTGAACTTAGGCAATGGGTTTATACGTTTTCCCTCTATTCATATTCTTGAAATTTTGAGCACTTATTGTGTTTATTGATTTGATTCAACCTAAGCTTTTTCTGGAGAGACAAACGGTACCAAGTAATTGATAGTAAGTTGGAGTTGTGTAGGATCTTTTTCATTTTGTGCACAATTCCCATGAACAAATCGCCAAATCTGCTATTATTTTAGTATTTGAGTAGCTATTGCAGTAGTTATTAGTTATCATTTGGAGATTTATCCCAACATGCCATGATCTCTCTTCTTGATATATGTTATGCCAAGTTTAAAATTAAGTTTGAAATTCGTTGCACAAGTAACGTATTCCTAGTATCCACCATAATGAATATGAACTTGTGTGTATTGCATCTCACTAACTAAGAAATGGTTTATCTCCATTAAATCTTTATGTACTTTCCATAATATATATATATATATATTTTTTGACAGAAACGGGTAGTTTTATATTAAAAAAAGATGGCAGAGCCATCAACAAATTTACATTTCCAAAACAGAATTTCTCTTATCAGTCTTACATACAGAGAATTCATATGCCAGTGCAATAACAAAACCAAAAATTTTAAAAGGATTTATACAAGGATAGCCAGAAAACCAGGATAAATTCGGACTTAGCGATGCTTTGCCTTTGATGAAGGGTTGCTATCCAATTGATTCTTGCCCTTGTCCGTTTTCCCAGTTTCCCGAATTGTCTCCAGAGTCTTTTCCATATTTCAGAGCCTGAAGTCCATGTTCTCAATTGCAGTTGTGACCCTAGCCTCCATTGCCTCCAATGCTGCTGCGAATTCTGCTCTGATGCTTCCTATGTCCTCGTCCATCCTTTCGAGCCGCCTCTCTCCATGTTCATCCATTTGGTGGACGAATTCCCCTTGCCTTCTGACCCGTCTTTCGCAATACTCTGATCTCAGCTTCCAACTCCAGCAGTGGGTCTGGGGAGGAGGCCGCAGAGTGCCCAGAATCTGCCATAACTCCGCCTGGCCCCAAATTATTTTCCGAGGTTTGCAGGAGGACGTCGCCGTGAAGCTCCGACTGATTTCGCCACCCGGGACCGATCTTTTCCAGCGCTAATGGATTCCTTGGTGATGAGACGAGACGGCCCCGAATGAGGTTTATAATACTGAAGTCTTTTCCATGGAATAATTGCAATTTAATTGCCGTTAAGATGAGGCATTCAGGAAGTTCAATCAACCACCGTTGGGGATTCGCAATGCCGGGTCCCGTACACTTCAATGAAGAGCTTCTCTCGCTTACCTGGATGTTCTCAAAGCAGAGCACGAATACAGCGTACCAAATCACATGGTTTTTTAATGAATTCCTACCTGTAAGCTCGGAGGAAAACGAAGCCGTACACACGAGGAGGGAGTGAAATGAATTCATCCGGTTTTGGAGGATCTCGCTGCATGCTCGATCTTGGTCCGTAGTACCTTGGCAGGTACAATCCTGCATCAGCATGAGCGAAGGCAGCTCCACTCTGGAAATTAACAAACGAACTATTTGGAGGTTGATAGCAACCGAGATGGTATAAGAGCGAGATGACTCGCGAGGAAGGTCCACGCTATAAGCGTAGTTGAGACCCACCCGGCACCCTGAGCTTATAACACCTGTCAAAAGTTCCATGCACAAATCGTTCCACCTTGTTTTTGGGACCTCACCACTACGGAATGGGGACAAGTTTATATTCATTGTTAACTTTCAGAGTACCTTTACCAAGGCCCATAGAATCATTAGCCGCCTTGTCGGCGTGCTCATTGTTCTTCCTTAATATATGATAGAAGTCGATGGCTCGAAACTGAGGAGTTATGAGTCCAATTCTTCGAAGGATTTGTCGAAGCCGAATAGAAGAAGGCAGTTTCATAGAATTCATGCTTTGAATGATCAACCTGGAGTCCCCAATAACCGTAAGGGACTGTATGCCGTAATAAAGAGCTTGGTTTAGGCCTTGCCACAATGCCATGGCTTCCGCCACATTATTGGTTTCCATTCCCAGATTCCAGGAATAAGTGCAAATTCTTTCTCCATCGGGGCTTAAGATCACCCCTCCCCCTCCTGCCTCCCCTGTACTTTCCATAATATATTACTTTGATTTGTTTTGTATATTTCATATTATTATATTTTCTTAGTTAATTTTGGGCAAATTGGAATCATTTATGGTTCATGGTTATAACCAGTTTGTTGACAGTTTTGGCCAATCCTGGTTAATTTTTGTGGAATATGGTTAACTTTAATCAAATTTTCAATCATCTGAATTGGTTCAAAATTGGGAAAAGCTTTGAAATTAGATTTGTGATCAGAGAATAATTTTGAAATACGATAAACTTACTTGCATATAGTATATTTCATAGATACTATATAGTATCTTATTACAAATTTGACTGAAACCATTTCACTAGTCTATGCCATTCATGGTAATTTTTAGGGGCAAAATTTCACCAATTCGCTATTTTTAGGGTTTTTTGTTTTTAAAATAAATTCGTTATTTGGTCATTTTTAGCCTCTAATATCGCCTATATTCACGTAAAATATGTTTTTTTTATCATAACATTCACCAAAAAGTACATGTTTCAATAGTAAATTGTATGTTTCATATTTAATATTCGCCTACCTATCTATATACATGTTTGAATAAATATATAAAATCTTAACTTAGACCTTCCTGTCCCAAGTTCTCCACCACTACTACAATGTTTTAACTAAATCTGAAATGATTACGGTCATTTGGGAAGTGGGATGTCCTTTGAGCATGGATTGGATGTACACCTAAGTGGCTATCACTATTGTTTAAGTGGGGTTTACTGCCACTTTTTCCTATGCCGGTGGATTCGCCTTTGCTTTGGTGGGCTAATTAGTCTTGGTGATCCATTCGGTTTCATTGGCCTTGGGTTTGTCCTTTTCCGTGGCAACGCCTTCGGTTGGGGTGTGGGATTGGTTTCTTCGCCTTTATTCCCCTTGTTGTTGCATTGTTTTCAATCCAAATTAATCTCCTATGATACTATGCTTAAGTATAATATTAGAACCCTTAAAAAATACTTTGATGCCATTCACCGTTTCAACCTTCCTAATGATGATTTTGACCAATTCCTAAAAGGCATTAGACTAATGACTAGTGATAATAAGAGAACAACCATGGAATTTATGAAAGTAAGGTAAATAAGATAAAAATTTGCTTCCTCCTTACTCCATTCATTCATTGTGCATTGATATCAAATGTACTCATGTCTCTACTTTCTTTCTCACACTATGGAGTTTGATCAAGCCACTACTGAAACTGAATCATTACATTGCTTGGTCTTTTATTTTTTACAAAATGTATACATATTTTAGGCATTGTCTACACTTTTAAATTTTGCAAAATGTGTACATATTTTAGGCATTGTCTGGTCTTTTGAATTTTACAAAATGTATACATATTTTATTATCTGAGTTCTTTTTTTTTGTAAGGACTACACTGCTACATAGCCTTGTTAATTATTGACTTGATTTACATTGTATTTTATCATACTGCTCAATTGTATTTATTATACTACTCAACTTATTATGTATATTTATTACTTTATTTGATACGAGCAATTTTTAAATATCTAAAAGAATTGTATTTATTATACTACTCAACTCATTGTGTGTATTTATTACTTTATTTTATTATTATGGGTAATTTTTAAATGTATAAAGAATACATTTTATTATGATTTTTATGTATTTTTAATTTTGATATATGTATTATGTGTAAATTTATTTAATGATGTAAATCTATAATTTAAAGTAAATTTTAATTATGATAATATAGATGTAAAGTGTGGGAATGTAGTATTTTAAAGAGTACAAGAAAGAAAATCCAAAAGCATTTATAATTGATCATCTCAAAATTAAAAGCAATGCACTCTATCTTATCCTCTTCCTAGAAATTAGTCTTTCCCCATTGAAAGTATGATTATGATTGTATATTTATTTTCAAATCAGAAGATAACTAACATGAAAGATAAGAGGCTTCCTAATATTGCTTCCAATTGTAATCAAAGTGACCTACAAATTAATAGGGGATGTCTTGAAGATGCTAAGTCTTGGATAAACCATTGGGGAATAGAGGAGGAGGTCACTCTGTAGAGTATTGGTACAAAAATTCGATCACAATTAAATTTAATGAGACATTGTGATGCAATAAAGAAATAGAGGAAAAGAGAAATTAAGATGCTATAAAGAGATCATAACTCTAATCCAAAAGATTAAAAGTATCTTTCTTAGCTTAAAGAAGAAAACCAATATTTCTAAAATAAGAACAAACTCTCATGAGTTCAAGAGTGAGACAAGGTGTTGAAAATTCCCTTGACCTCTTCAAGATTAGATTGTCTAGGGAAAGAATCCCCCACTCCCTTGCCATTTTCCTAATCAACAAGTTCTACCACCTACAAGTCACATAGGGGTTCGATCCTTATATCAATGTTAATGCCTTATTATGCACTAGAATCAACACTACCAAGCCAAAAATCAAACAGTTGAGTTTTTTTCTCCACGATATATTCCATGGTCACATATTCCACTCTCCTATACAACCCTAAATTTTCATCAAATATCACTTCCTTACAACTGATAGGAAATTTCTTCCTCATTAAGTCATACAGCCTATAAATTCCACCATCACTAGCATAATGAGTGGTCACATATTCTACTCTCCTCTACAACCCTACATTTTCATCAAAGATCACATCCTTATGATAAGATTCCTCTTCTATGGGTCATAAATATTATAAATTCCACCAACACCACAATAATGAGTTCTTATGCAATTTATACTTTTGTCATCTAGTTTATTTTGTTCTTATTGGGAACATTTACATGTATGCAAAATAGTTGAACACCTTGTGATTGATTTTTGGATTCATACCATACCATGCTCCATATGGAGTTTTTAAATTCAATAGTGATATGGATAATCAATTTAAAAATATGTATCTATTCTAACCTCCTCTCTAACCCACAATTTCATTTCTAGCATGGTACTTTATAATGTGAAAATCCATTATCCATCAATGTCATACATTTTTTTCCTCCACTCCATTTTGTTGTGGAGTATGTGGCACTTTGAATTCAAATTTGATGCTATCTTTCTATCCATGATTCCTTAATGTCATTCAAGGAATAATCACCACCATTGCCACACCTTAGGCTCTTTCAAAAATTTCAAATATCGTTCTTTTCTAAGGAATAAAACAATTTTAAAACACCATTTCTCCTTCAGTTATAAATAAACACAAGTTTTTTCATTGAAAGATTATCATTGAAAGTTTAAAAATACTTTGCTCCATCATGTGCTAGAGTTTTCAAATGTGACTTATTTTAAATAGTCTTATCGTAAACTAAGTATCTCAATTTGTATGATGGGTTGATGGCCTAGTAGAGAGGATTTATAAGAGTGTTTCCATACCTCCTAGATTAACATAAGTATCACACCCTTTAGCAAAAGAGTCATCATGTGGTTGGGCTCCATCAAGCAACATTTTTTATTCGACCCAAGAGTTAGAAGAATCCATCATCTCCATTGATACCATATCATTTAACTTGTGTTCCTTAACCTCCAAACCTATCACTTTGTCTGGTTCTAAATAACCTCGACCCCCTTCAATAATTCCTTCAATATCCTTATTATTTGCTTCACATTAGGATTTCCTTAAGAATCAATATCCTTAAAGGTAGAAGAATGGAGACATTGTGATGTGCCAATATTATACAAAACTAATTAATGCACATCAGGAATGGGACCTAAGGAATTAGAAACCACCACATGACCACCCTAATCTAGCAATTATATATATGATTCTTGCTCGAGGGACCCACTCCTGGTGGAATCAACATTTTCATAGAGCTAGAAATATCCAAGTAACAAAAGCCATCATATTTTCTCCTCCATATCTATTTCTGTGAAATTCTAATCACAATAGGATCTACTAGCTAAGAATTTCCTCACTAGACAATAATTTAGCTAAGTATGCATGAAAAAGTGTAAAAGAAGCACAATAGACACAATGAATGGTGCAAATATATGATAATTCTATTATTGTACAACCCAAAATCAAGTTGGAATCATCATTATATTACATTTGGATAAAATCGTGAGCCTTTGGAGGCATTCAAATGATCTACAAGTGGCTAGCTTACATTGGACCTCAATCCCCCATAAGTTGACCAATAGGCTCCCAAATCACCCCAAACAGTCACAAATTGAAAATCTAAATGTTGGGATGGAATGAATGCTCAGTAATAATGGTGACACATGAGTGGTGGAGTGGAGGTGGCCTTAGATTGGCCAAAATTGCCAAAAACAAGAAAAATGACCATGTACAATGCATGTGTGCCCCTTAGTCAAACCCAGATACACAAATTAATGGATAAGGGCGCACTAGTGGCTTAGTGGCCATAAATGAGGGTTAGTGGCCATAAATGAGGTTACTTATCCTTCGTTTGACCAAATGTGGGTGCCAATGTGTGTGGAATTAGTCATAATGAGCATAACATCCTTAGGAAACATCATTAACCTTGCTTGAACCAACAACCATAAATAAAACATGAAGAGACTATGGTCCTAGGTGTAATAATGTTATAAAAAACCCCCTTAATCTAGACTTATGTAGCCAAAATCAAAATGAGGCCTTGGAAACAAAGGCTCAAGTCCCAGGGTTGGCAGGTGCTGGGGGGGGTTATATTTGACCCCACGGGGAACAAGTAGAGAGACTACTCCTGGAGCATTGGGAAAAAAAACAATAACAATGCCGAATGGATCGCCCTAATCAAAGGGCTGGAACTTGCCAGAGAATTGAGAATCAAGGAAATCGCAGTGATTGGTGACTCATTAATCGTCATAAGAGAAGCTAGAAATTGGAAGAAGCCCACTTCAAAAATGCAACATATTTTACTATGTCTAGCTAAAGAATTCAAGAAAATCAAGTTTCTCCATGTCCTAAGAGCCCAAAATCAACAGGCAGATAGCTTGGAAAACAAAGGAGTTGGCTTGTGCTATGGAATTCCGGAATGTGATAATGTTCCGAGGGAAGAGAGTTGGATTCACTAAATTTTTCTTTTTTCGATCAAGCATGGTTGAATCATTATTTTTTATGAGATCCCTTCGACCTCAAACGGTAGCAATTAGAAATATTGTCCACAAAAGCAATCTTGTGGCTCATAGGAATGCACAAACATCCCATTCACATCCTTCAAATCTCCCTCGGATTCACTATCCCCTCGGAATTAATTGCCCTCGGTTCACTCCATGCTGTTTCCAGATGGGCTGCATGCGTGAATCTGAGGCGAGGCTTTGGCAGCATGGCTTCTACAAATTTGAAAACGAGAATGATTATCCCACTTGTATTTTCACAGACAGGCGCTGAATTACGGGAAAGGAAAGCTATGAATTAAAAATGGAACATATTGTTGCAGTCCCTGGAATGTGTTGTTCTATCTGTTATAAGTCAATTAGGAGTTTTAAACGGGCTCATAGCTGGGTCCATCCAGTCTTCGAGGGCGTTCAGTGCTCTGTTCATGAATGCGAGCAAATGGGTCAAGCAAATTTCGAAGATAAGGAAGAACAACCGGAGGTAATGCTGGATAATGGCATCACGACTCTGGACAGAGAAGGGGCATCAATACGGAAACTAGGGACCTTCAAATCCATGTCAAAGAGCTGGAACAACAGGTCAGACTGGCTCATAATGAAAAATTGGAAATGAAACGGGCATTATCCATGTTGTATACTCTTGCACAAGCCACCGATTCTGAATTGAAGACCCATAACAAGAAGCTCAAGGAGAGGGTTAATGCCTTAAGCGCTACAAAACATTCGGATCTTCGCCTAAATACTCATATGGAAGCCATGAATAGTACCAACAGGAATATTGGCAAGAAGTTGGAAAAGTTTGGGAATGAGATGGTTAATTTTGGTTTGCACTTTGGCAACAACTCTGCAAAGGAACAGAGCATGGAGAACTATGAAGACTTCAGTCTCTAGCTGGTTGGTCTCGGTCTATACTTCTTTTTTTGGTAATAGATATGTTGTTTGCTTGTTTTTTGAGAACAAGTTTATGCTGGAATGATGGAAATTGGCATAGTTACATAATGACTATGTACAAGACGTAGCTATTCCTTCCTCGGGGTAAAATAATAGTCTATAGCAATGTTTTTTTTGTGTCCTTCTGCTTGGACAGTATGTAAGAAGCTATAGCTTCCGTAGATTAGGCAAATTTCAGAACAACTATAAATTAGAGAAGGATGAACAAGGGGTGATGGATACTATACTTCTTTGGGAACTGTCATCCTTCTCTTTCTCTATGTAACCTCTATTTTTTTATAATGAAAAGTGTTAGGATATTCCTATACTCCATCCTAGTCCTACTAGCATTTTCATCCTTTGCATTTTCAGTCATGCATGCACTTTTAGGGTTTGCATGCATTATTTAGGGTTTGCATGCATTTGCATGCATCCCAGTCATCAGTCCCAGCACCTAGCCCTCAGTTAGCTAGCCCCCAGAGCTTCTTTCCACTTAGTTTCATCCCTCCTAGTGCTTAGTGTGCCCTCCTTTCACCTACTGCATGAGAAAGGCGCCCTTCCTTACCTACCATTAAGTTATCTTCAGTTCTTTCCTTGATTTAAGGCTATACTGACTCTCAATTGACTGTATCACTCTGATGGACCTCCAGTGAGACTTGACTGCCCATTCTGACTCCAGTTAGCTCCTCATGCACCCTCCACTCAGCCTCCTTCATTCAATTAGTGTCTCCATGTGCTAGTTACAATCAGTTACACCTACCACACTCAGTTAGACTCAGTTTGACTGATGGTTGACAGTTACTTGTGCATTGATGACTCCACTGATGATGAGATAGACTACTAGTTGTGCTCCTATGACACTCCAGTGATATTTTGATCACTCCATGAAGGCTAATTCAAATTGCCACCTTAGGCATTCGAATCCTCATGCATTGCACTACTTATTTGTCCATATTGTGATTAATTAATTAGTGTGTGTGAAGTATTTTTTCTTCTATCCGATTTCTACTGTATTATTATTCTATTGCTCATTGCATTGCATTGACCACTCTTCTTCTATCTTCTTGCTTAATCATAATTACTCTTGTGAGGTATACATCATCTCTTAGATATGCTGTGAGGATTTTCACAAAACGCTCTTTAACCATTCTTGTAAAAAAAAAAACAAAGGCTCAAGTCACTTCTTACAATTTTTTATTAATCCATGTAACCGAGGTAAGGAGGAAAACCACATGGGAACAAAACCTCCCCTCAAAAATGGACATGAAGAAAAATATGAAACATATATTAGTCTTCACCATGTATCACCCACCCCAAGGAGTGATATAAGGTAGATTAAGGTCTTCTTTTCAAAACTCTTGGTGAAGATGTCAACAATTTTCTCAGATGATGGGAAATACTGCAATGATATGATCTATTCGTGCACCAAGATCCTGATGTAGTGCATGTGTATCTCTATGTGCTTATTCCTTTGTCTCTGTACTGGATTAGTGGATATCTTGATTTCACTTTTATTATCACACAAAATCACTTTGGATGAATCAAATGCAAATCCAAACTCCCCAAGAATACCTTGTAGCCATACACATTGTGTAGATGCATTCACTTCTCCTATGTACTCGTCCTCAACTGATGTAAAGTAAATAATGTGATTCTTCTTGCTAGACCAGAAAATGGGACTATGTGCAAGCATAAAGACATAACTAGAAGTGGAATTCCTGTTAGTTCTATCTCCTACCCAATCTGAATCAGTAAAACCAACTAGTTCAAGTGATGAACCAACTACATAATGAATCCCAAACTGCTTGGTTCCTTGCACATAATGCAAGATCCTTTTGGTAGCCTTCCAATGGATCCCATGAGGCTCTTGCATGTATCTAGCAATAGAACCTACTGCATAATCCAAATCTGGTTTAGAGTGTGTGAGATACAACAAGATCCTAACTAGCTGTCTATACATCGAGTTGTCCACCAATGGTGAGGAACCCCGATCATGTAGTTTTACCCCTAAAAGGAAGGGAAACTTAGCATACTTACATTCAACCATTCTGAACTTTTTTAGCAGATCTGAAGCATATTTTGATTGTGAAACTTTGATCCCTGCATTAGATTGCTCAATCTCCAAGCCAATAAATTGTTTCAACTATCCAAGATTAGACATAGAAAACCACTATGTAAAGTAGATTTAACTGGGCCTATGTCATCAACACAACTTCCATTAATAAAAAGATCATCAAAATACAATACAATGATACAAATAGAGTCATAAAAATGCTGCATATAGACATTAGGATCTGATTTGCATCTTTCAAATCCTTGAGATATAAGAAAGTTGTCCATCTTGGCATACCAAGCTCTAAGAGCTTGATTGAGGCTATAGAGGGACTTATTCAACCTGTAAACAAGTGAAGGATATTGTATGAAACTTTAATGCTGCTACATATAGATTTCCTCATGAAGGCCACCATGAATAAAATTACTCTTCACATCCATGTGGTGCACCTCTCATCGTTTAGATGCAGCAATGGCCAAAACTGGCCTGATTGAGTCCATCTTTGCCACAGGTGAAAATGTATTTATGTATTCCACTCCATGGAATTGAGAGAAGCCCTTAGCAACCAATATAGCCTTATACTTCACTTTAGAACCATCAACATCCATATTGGTCCTATACACCCACTTGCATTGCACCAACTTCCTCTTGGGAGGAAGAGGAACCAACTCCCAAGTCTCATTGTCATGAATATACTTCAAATATTATTGCATGGAAGATTTCCATATTGGGTCATGTGATGCTTGTTCATATGAATATGAATCAGATCCAACCATTAATAAACATCTCCCAGGAATATTCGAATCACAAGAAGAGAATGCATTGTGAAACCGAGATCTAGTCTTCCTAGTGTCTTATGGATCTCCTGCAAGTTCACCAGCAACTTGTATGGTTTTATCAACCCACTTAGGCCTTGTAGGAGGGTCATGATATGAATAGATGTCATCATATTCATTCTCAATATCAGAATCAGAAAAATCAGAATGAGAAACATCACTTACATCATCTGCAAGTGGGGGTTTGAGCCTTCCGCTTCTTCTTGGTTAGTTGCTTGCATGGGCTCTTCTTCGAATTGAACACTCCTCCCAATGAAAGTATTTTGAGATGAGCAATCAAATATCTTGTATCCCTTGGCATATTTATCATATACAACCATAATGGACTCCTTTCTTTGGGGTTGCAAGGCATTTCTTTTCTCTGGAGGTATTCTAGCCCATGCTCTTGAGCCAAACACCTTGAAATGAGACACATCAACCTTATGTCCCATCTAAGGTTCGAATGGAGTCATGTATTACAAGGAATTGTGTCAAACTCTATTCTTAACATATGAAACACAATTAATTGCTTCATCCCATAGATTAGGAGACAAAGACTTAGCCTCCAACATACAGGTGGCCATCTCCTTCAATGCTCTATTCTTGTGCTCTGCCACACCATTCTACTGGGGTGTGTAAGGCACATAATGATACATGTGAATGCCTTCCTATTCACATAGATGTTGTAGGTTATTATTGACATATTCTCTTCCATTATTATTCCTTATGAATTTTATCTTCCTCCCACTGAAGTTCTCAATAGAAGCTTTGAAAACTTTGAATGAATGGAACACTTCAGATTTCAACTTGAGAAAGAATATCCAACAGTACCTTGAAAAATTATCAATGAATTTTAGGACATACTTTGAGTTTCCATAGGAGTGTGTGGGAATATGTTCTATCACATCTAAATGGACCGAATCAAGAGGTTGAGCATGTCTCCTTTCCTTCCCCTTCTCAAACTTGCACTCTGCATGCTTCCCAACAATGCAACCTTTGCAGGTGCCTTTGGAAAATTTGATGCTTGGAAGTCCTTCAACCATAGTTTCTCTACTCAAGGCTTGAATATATCTATATGTGAGGTGTTCAAACCTATCATGCCATAGTCTACTGACCTCATTAGCATGTGACAAAAGTGCATTAGGTTAAGAGTAAGGAAGAAAGTGTGAAAAATTGTACATTCTTAACTCATGATTTGCAACACCAACTGCAACCACTTTGCTAGTGGAAATTCAGAAATTTACACATATTATTGAGTGAATATCACTCTCTTGGACAAACCAGTATGGGTCATTTGGTAAACTGAGAGGATATTTATTGCAAGATCTCACACATACAACACATTGTTGAAGTACCCATTGTTAAGATTGATCCTTCCAATGCCTTTTGCTAGGATCTCTGAGTCTTCTCCCATAAGAATAGAAGGACCATTGTATGGTTCGAGACCAGTGAAAGAATCTATTGTAGAATCCATGTGCCTTGAGGAACCCGAATCTATGATGAAAGAAGAGGATTCATAGGTACTAGCCATCAATGCATGGAATCTCTCCTTGTCTTCAGAATTTGAACCACCCTCCTTCTTCTTTGCTCCATTTGGAAGAGGGATATTGTTCTTCTCAAGGAGATGCACCATCATGTCAATGTTATTCTTCATGCATGCACTCTCGAGGTTCCAACCCTTGTGATAGTAAGTGCATTTCAATTTCTCCTTCTTCTTCCCTTTCTCCTTGCTAGGATTTGAGACCACTTCAAAAGATTTGGGCTTCTCTTTGTCTTTCCTCTTCTCTTGCGGCATCTAATCTTTGGATTTATTACTCCCCTTTGCATTCTTCAAATCACAAGGAGCAAGAACTTGGTCCTTTGATGGTTTGATGGTGCCCATTTGGACCAATTTGCATTGCTCTTGAGTAAGAGACTCCATGAAGTCTTCCAAAGATGGCATCTTCTAGTTTCGAATAGTGATTTTGTTAGAATGGAAAGTCAAAACAAACATAGAGTACTCAGGCCCCAACTTTTAAAGTATGGAAAAAACTAGTTGCTCTTCCTTTTTGTCAATGCCACATTGCTTGAGCTAAAGAACCAAGGATTTGAACTTGGTGAAGAAGTCTTGAATGGTATTGAAACTACTTGGGCTCAGAGAGATCAACTCATTCTCAATCTAGTGCCCCCTCAACTCATCAATCTTCCCAAATAGTGACTCAATATTGAGCCACACTTCATTTGGAGTAGTGATACTGTCTACATGAAACAAGAGGTCTCTTGAGATACTGAGACAAAGCATGCCATACGCTTCATCCATCCCGTTGAAAAACTTGGACTTCTAAACAATATATTTCGGCTCATTTTCTATCCCCATAGTAACTATGAAGAGACCCTTATATATCAACTAGATTACCGTTCTCGACCTTCCACTCAAAGTAGTTGAATGGAGTGAGCAAGGTGACATGAGACTGCTCCATTTTGCTGTTGCGCACTTGGTGACAAAGAACACTAAAAACCAACAAATGAAAACACTCAATCTCTCATAAGGAAATCCTAGATAGATAACTAGAACCATGCATTGATATAGGGAACATTCGAGAGCATGCCACACCTAGGTATACTCCAAAGGATTTCTCCAATGGCTTCAAGGCAGTTTCCCCAAGGATTTATGTGGTTGCTCCACTACTTCCGGTGCACCTTTGAAGTAGTCTTGGTTCGACTAGAAGCTCCAAGAGCTCTGATACCATGTGAAATTCTAATCAAATCAAGATCTACTAGCTAATAATTTCCTCACTATACAAGAATTTGGGTAAGTATGCATGAAAACAGTGTAAAAGAAGCATAATAGACACAATGAATGGTGCAAATACTTGATAATTCTATTACTGTCCAACCCAAAATCAAGTTGGAATCATCATTATATTACATTTGGAGAAAATCGTGATCCTTTGGAGGCATTTGAATGAGCTACAAGTGGCTATCTTACATTGGAACTCAATCCCCCCTAGGTTGACCAATAGGCTCCCAAATCACCCCAAACAATCATGAATTGTAGACCTGAATGTTGGGATGGAATCAATGGTCAATAATAATTGCGGCACATGATTTGTGGAGAAAGTGGTGGAGTGGAAATGGCCTTAGATTGGCCAAAACTGCCAAAAAGAGGAAAAATGACCATGTACAATGCATGTGCCCCTTAGTCAAACCTATATCCAAAAATTAAGGGATAAAGGTATGCCTTGGTGGGTTAGTGGCCATAAATGAGGGTTAGTGGCCATAAATGAGGCTCCTTATCCTTTGGTTGAGCAAATGTGGGCACCAATGTGTGTGGAATTGGTCATAATGAACATAACAACCTTAGGCAACATCATTAACCTTGCTTGAACCAACAGTCATGAATAAAACATGATGATACTATGGTTCTAGGTGTAATAATGTTCTAACAATTTCTTAAATGGATTTGTACAATTTTCGACAACATGCTCATGAGCATGACATCGTGAACAACTAAAGGGAATATTGCAATAATCCATCTACTAAAGAAATACTACATTCCCAACCTCAATTTCAATACAATATGTTACAACATAATATTCCACCCTGTGAGCATCAACATTCTTTGGCCTGTAGGATCCATTTCATTGACTCAGATCCACTTATATCCTTCAGACATATTTTTCCTTTGACCCGCATGTTGCATCACTATAGCATGCATACTTGCGAGTTGCATCACTATAGCCCGCGGGTATCAAGTAAAATGGTAAAAATCACTAGTTTATTACTTTTTACTCCCAAAAAGCGGTCATTGGGTGACCTTTGCCTCTCCATCTACCCAAGTAACGTCTCGATGTGTCCTTTCACTTACCTTTGAGAGGACTATATATTGAGCACATATGGCTTATGGATGGGAGGAGAAAGAAGAGCAAGAGAACTCTAGTGGATTTTTGCCCTATCTTGAGTCTACACTCATTGATCCTTGTAGTTGTGAACCCTTTATGTTCACCTTCCAAACTCCTATCCAATTTGAGTTTTCCTTTCATGCAGGATTGAAGTGGTGGAGGCACAAGTGGATTGATCCAGATCTTGGTTTAGATTAGTTGCTGGCAAGAGGTCGTATCACTTTGTACTTCTTCTTGTTTATCAATAGAAATACTCATATTCTCGTCCATTAATGTTGTAAGTGTTGTTTATCTTACATTGGGTTGCATTTACTTGTTATATCATGGGCCATTGCTAATGATGATGTTAATGCCGTTTATATATTATATGTACTTGTTGTATATTGGCTGTCAAGACTAATTTGCAGATTCAAGTGCACGGATTGAAAAGCTCCAACGGGGATCTACATCAAACGTTTGGATCGAGGTTGGTTATCTTCTTCATTAACTTAGCATTGTCATTTATATAGCATAGTTCTGGGAATTGAGTTGATTTCTGGTAGTCATCTGTCTGTTGTGGTACACCCCAAGCCATAGTAAGATTTCTCCAACACACAATATACCAATCCTTCTAATAGATCCAGTTGAATGTCGACCTTATCAAATTTTATTAGAGAACAATAATTGTATGAGGGATCCACCATGACAGTCTACCCCATAAAACTCCCTAGATCCATCAAGAACATATCATGCCACAGCTCAACAGGCGGGTGGGAAAATTTCAGCTCGAGAATTTGTGTGAGACCTCCCTTTTGGGGTCAAAACACGGGTGCCACAACTTGAGAGAAAGGTAAATGGAACCCCATATCCATAGACTTTTAAGAATATGCACATCATATTCATCTTTCAAGAACATAAATTCTAGCCAACCTTGGGTTAGAAAGTACAAAACCATGCAATAACGTGAGATCAAAACCCATGTATTTGAGATCCAAGATTTCAAAGTGGATTTAGCAATACAAATCTAAAAAAACCTTCCCGGAAATAGTTATCCTGCATATTCTAAAACGTTCTCGTAAATCCTCCTCAATTATCATCTTAACCCCCTATGCCATTTCTTTACCACCTTTCTTAATTTATTTGAAAGCATTGAATCTCCAAAATTCCTCTCCATATTTGAAACTGACGAGTTTTTAACTTGGGTATATTCCAAAGAGCTCTCTAGACAAGTGAGATCCAAAGATCAACCAACAAAAACCTCAAAAAAATTTGCACACCCTCTTGTCTCCGAGCCAAACAGAGTATAAATAAAGGGAGGATCTAGAAGTAATGAGGAGGATCAACTAGTATTCCTAGGAGAATCCCAATGGATACCCTCTGGAGGTGAGTAATTCAACCATCAATCCTTGCTAGGACGTGACCCACCTCGATTGTAGTGTTCACATGCTCCAATTGGGAAGTACATGCTAATCCGATGCCATATTTAAACTGTTTGCATTAGACTGAAAAAAAATAATTGCCATCCTTTTCACCCTTCATCCCATCAATGTCCAAATTGTTATTTGCGTCATATTCAAACCATTTTTCCTCCTCCAATATTACCCTAGGAACCCCATCTCCTAGGTCTAGCTCCTTAATCAACATCCTATTCAAGGTTGGACAACTAAATTTAGGTTATTTGAATGGATTGTCCCATAAATCAACTAGCTCGCCATTCACCAAGTGATCCAAAGATTTAGAGTCCTCCATTCATATGCATTAAGGGAAATCTCCCTAGAATTATCGCCTCTAAACTCAAATAGTTCCATGTTTACGATAACATATTATGCTTTTGTATAAATTAGATAAGTTATAAACTATATTATGTGTTTATATTGATATTTACATTTTCAATTTAATTAATAATTTTTTAAATTAAATTAATAACTTTTAGTGTAAATATAAACTTACATTAAAAAAAATCATAATTTTCTTTATTCATTTTATTATAAATTTTATAAATCAAATTAATTTTACAAAAAATTAAAAACAATATTATTATTATTATTGTATATATAATAAATTCAAAATATATCTTTACATTTAAAACATTTTCCATATGAAAAGATCTCATTATTGACTTGAATTGCATGAGATTTGTTCACTATTGATTTGATTCATTGTCTATTTATTATGTCCCCGAAGGGAACATATATAGTTCTCCAAGCCCCTATTAATTCAAGTCTAGAAGCTATAAATTTTGTTTAGGCTATAGTTTAACTTTTGTGTAAACTGTATTATATTAAACATAATTTTTAAATTAGCATTTTTTTTAAAATTTATTGGTTGAAGGACATGACGTTCTAGGAGGGGGTGGTGTGCTGACATCATGTAGTCTTGCACAGAAGTCAAACAAAGTTCAGAAATCACAACGCCCTCCATAAATGCTCTGGCCCCTCCACCCTGAGCAATTAGGATTCTAGAAGAGACTGCTTTCTGTAGTTGTTCATTATTGAGGATGATGACCCATGAATGGTTGTATCTTGGGTCTTCCCAGAAGATATTGTGCCCTCGAGCAGAGATACTGTTTGAGTTACAGAAATCCAACATCTCATCTGCAAGGATGTAATTGAGCTTTCCCTGTTTTGGCTCTGTTGTGTACCAATTTAGCTCGTTTTCAAATACTGTCATGCTGAATCGCTTCACGAACCACCTCTATTCAATAAATTTATGGAATTAAAATCACCATGATCAACATACTTAAAATATTTAAGATATTGCTCGTCCCCTCCAACTCGTTCCAAATCTCAAACTGTGTAGGTTGATGTCATTCAGATGGCAAAAGGGACACAGAGAGAATTGTAGATCATACTTAAAATATTTAAGATATTGCTCGTCCCCTCTAACTCGTTGCAAATCTGAAACTATGCAGGTTGATGTCATTCAGATGGCAGAAGGGACAAAGAGAGAATTGTAACGCTAGTTTTATGGAGCGGTTTGTTCTATTCTATTATTCTTCGATTAATGTAGTGATCTTTTTACAAAAAAAAAATTGGTTTCAAATTTTTTATTGACAAAGTTTTCAATTTAAAATTGGATAGATCCCACATTTTTAAACTTGAGAGTCAAGATCCATTGACAAAACTCATGAGTACAAATAAGAAATTTGAGTTTTGATGAAACACTGACAGGCTATATCTTAAATTTTCAAGACACTCTTATTCGATTTATTTTAAAAAACATTTTACTTTCAAATTAGTTTATTCTGAATTTATTTTTGTTGCTTCATTGTTTTAATTCGCTATTTGTGGAGGTAGTCTTGACCTAATTCATGTTTCCCTTTCATTAGCAGTCGGACGATTAAGACTCGAGGGTTTATAAATAGTTCTTCCCTTAGTTTATTTCTACTCATTTGTTGTACAAAGAAGCACTGAACAATGCTGCATGTCCTAACTGTGGAGGTCCAACAACTTTGGGAGAGATATTGTTCAACGAACAACACCCGCGGATTGAAAATGCACAGCGCAGAGAGGAGGTATTCTTCCTTATATGTATTAAACTGTCTAGGTTCAAACCTAGGCAAGTATAGACTCTAGTCCGTGCTATGTGTGAGAATATAACTTTGTAAACAATGCGTACTTCATATATCATGGCTTTTCAATTTGCGCTTTTATTTTTGTTATGGCTATGTATTTGATAGAGGTGAAGCAACAAAGATTTAATCTCTGATATATTTTTCTATGTGAAGTGTCGTGGCAGTTGATATATTTCAGTAGCCCATTTTGGGAGACTGAAAGGTGAAGAAAGGCATGACAATGTTCAGTGGGAGTTAGGTCTATTTCAAATGAGAATAATTAACTGCGGTTTTGTGTATTTTTATTTTTATACAGAAAAACTATTGGAGTTTGGTAGTGATCACTATGATTTCCACCCAAGGGCCTTCTAAATCCCGAGTTTCCTCATAGCAGAACTTTTCTTCGCACAATGAATTCTCTTTTGCTCAAATTTTCACAGGGAAGACTCTAGTTTCATGTAACTAGACAACCTTTTGTCATTTAAAATGTTGAATGGATTGAATGCCTTAAATTGCTGAAGTTTGCATTATGTTTATTATTTTGTTAATGTGTTTTATATCTTCCAGATGTTTTCTCACACGGGGAATCATGGTTTCATAATTCTATGACAATTGGCGAGAAAAAAATAGTATGCTCCATCGAAGAATTAATCTCTGCTAGCTTTTTTCTATGTCAAGTGTCTGATTTTATATACTATGCATATCCTCCAAATACTCAATGGACATATTTCTAGAACTTCCATTAAACTTGTTCGTCAAGGTATTGCATAAGCTGGAAAATTCATGGAGATGAGAGTGGGGTGGTTATCACATGTTTTATTATAAGTACCGATCACACATACACTTTTTTATATAAAATAAAGAGAAGATACCAATTGGATAATTATGAAATGAAAGACAATAATAATTTTCAACCCGTCTTGAACTCTGTCAAAGTCTTATCAACTTGCCACTGTTTCTCTAACTCTTTATCTTTAATGGAAGTCAAAGCATATCGCCTACTAATGATTTTGGCATGCAACAGTCAAGGTTGAAACCTTCCACGACACATAGGGGCTGTAACAAATATAGATATCTGTTGAATCCCTAAACCATGCCAATCCCAATCAATATGTAATTCCCAGGGCTTTCATTAAGAAGAACTATTACGAGATCCCAACTACCAATTTGTATATTCTTCTTCTTTGCTTCTGCATATATCTCACACGGTTTTGGAAGGTTGTTGTTTCATGTCGAATATGAAGGTATGTCATTACTGTAACAATGTTCAAGCATAATTAATGGTTTTGAGCTTATGAACTAGTTTAGATTTATTTAATTCTAGATCTATCAAGGATGAATCTATGGTATATGGACAAAGTGTTTTGGTAGGGTTTTTAGGTAAATAGAAATCTCTTTCATTTAAAATTTTCTTGTGCAATTATGAAATAATGATATGGTACTTTCCAAATACTCAGTTTTAGTGTTTTAATTAAAGATCTGGTTAAGAATCTATATTCATATATATAAGGTTTTTAGTTTCAATTTCAATATGAGGAACACTTCAAAACACTTCAATTTGAAGTTTTGGTTAAGGATCTATATCTATATTAAAAAAGTATGTATATGAAGTTTAATCATTAATAATAGTCCATTTGTTATTGAATGTTCATGGCGCTATATTATGATCCTTATATATCAAACTCAAATTCACATCAACGCCCTCTCAACCAACAAAGAAAAAGTATGGACATAAAATATGCAGCCTAGTAGGGCCGAGATAAAAGAATTCACATAATGTATGAATATGCCTACTCGAATGGCATGGATGGACTTTGCCAACCACAATTTTAACTCTCTAAACAAACTCTCCTCTTCTTCAATATTCCCAGTCTACAGGAATGGATGGTACCTCACTCTACTCTGGACCACCCAAGCTCTTTACACTTCTCTCACTGCAAACAACTTTGTCATGAGTTTCTTTACTTATAACAATTCCATTCTTGGTTTACTCAAAGAAAATGTTATGTATGATCTTTACACACCATAAGTTGGATCAAGTGAATATGAGTGTCATGATGCAATAACTAGTCCGATTACTGTATTCATAAATCAGTCTGACTATTGTATTGAGAGAGCAACTTTAATAATGTTTTATCTTCAAACTAACAAATTTTATTGTAAGGATAGATTGATGGATATGTTGATTTAACAATGGATGTTACCTCCCTTTTTCTCCTTGAAGATATGATGAGAAGATATGATCTGTCCCTCCTTAGAAGTGTGGAAGGCTCTTGCAACACGAAATCAACAATTGCACCCTAAAGTTTACTTTAAATATCAAATTCAAATGGTGATAAAAAGTAACTAAAGGTTTTAAAGAGACTCATTAGGTACATGAATAAATTGGAGAAAGTAGGGCCTCTTTTGAATAAAATTAGTTGATACCCTTCAATGTTGAGGTTTATTAGGAGTTTAATAAATAGAAGTGCATTTTACAAGATCTCATTTAATAGAGTTTGAAATATTTACTCATTATAGCCTTCATAGAACAATAAACAATAATAAGAAACAAATTTAGGTTGCAATATTTAAATTTAATTTAGCATTCAATGTTTTGGCATTTTCACAAATCAAATCCATATTATCACAAGCTCTTTTTTTTAAATGTATTGATTAAACCATTTTTTTAAAATGTATTGATTAAACCATTAAATTTAATGTTTATTTTGAAACTAAACCCAAGGTTAAACAAATATATAAATTGGTTATTGCCACCCATGTGTTTGAATAAGGATGCATCATTCAATCCACCAAGCGTGCCAAAATATGATGCATGATAATATAAAAAAGTCTACATGACACCTTTTGTTTTAAATAAAATAAACACAAATTGAAGTTAAGGTAAAATTAAAAGTGAAGTGTGATGCAATGCAATGGTGTCTTTTATAAATCTAATGTGGATGTAGGTACAATAATATAATAGCATAAATGTCATATGAGTACTAGGAAGGAGAGAAGAAACAACGTCACTATGAGGCTCTTATTATACGTAACTATTAAGAATATAATGTGGATGTAGGTACACCAATATAATAGCATACAAGTCATAGGAGTACTAGGAAGGAGAGGAGAAACAACATCACGATTGACACTCTTATCATAGGTCATTATCTTAATAGGTGTTATGGAGATACAAACTCAATTGAAAGATTAGTCTATTAAATTTGCTTTTAGAAAATTTTGCAGATGAAACATACATGAGGGGTTCCTGATTTGTGTCATCGTGTAGTTTTCATGCTACACACAATTCATGTGCCTCAAGGCCTTTGATTTATAAGTGCGTTAAATACTGCATTGTATTCAATAAGATACCCACATATACTATCGTTTTTTATTAGTTTTAAGTTTTTTTAAAACTAACTAACCCAAACCAAAATACCATATGAGAGATGAACTTGACTACCACATTGTGTTGAATAAGGTACCCCCTGTTGCGCTCGTGTCGACAACTGGCCTTATCCATGCACAATGCGTATCTTCCAAAACCCTTCGGCTTTCATTGTCTCCAATAATCTTCTTTCTGGACCTTTACCAGAGACTCTAACTACATTTAATTCTTCCTCGTTTACAAAAAATCATGTGCAATGAAAAAGAGCCATAAATAAAACTTTCACTTAATATTAAATCTTAAATTTGTTGTCGAAGACATTGCCACTTCATGACTCTTGTTATATTACTTAACTCATTTAAATATTTTATTTGTACATGTTATTACTTGGGTTTGCATGAGAATTAATCAATATTGAATTGAATAAATTATATTATTTAAGTTATTTGAATATTTTATTTGTACATTGTTATTAATGTATTTCTTTATTGACTTGAATTGCATCAAACTTATTTATTATTAACTTGATTTACATTGTATTTTATTATATTATTTAATTATGCATATTTAATACTTTATTTTATATGAGTAGTTTTTAAATATTTAAAAAATATATTTTTATAAAAGTAATTTATAAATATCTAAAACCATATATTTTATATATTTATTGTGCTTTTTGAATTTTTATTTATTTATTTAGATACATGTAATAAAGGTAAATGTATTTAATGATTTAGAGGTATAATTTAATTAGATTTAAATTATGATAATATAGATATAAAATTTGGGAATGCAATATTTTAAGAGAATACACAAATATTTTAAGAGAATACAAAAAGAAGATTAAGAAAATCCAAAAACAATTTATAATGTATCATCTCAAAATTAATCAAAATTAAAAGTAGTCTATTTTATTTTTTTAGTAGAAATTGGTCTTTTCCATTGAAAGTATGATTATGGTTGTATATTTAATGTAAAATCACAATACAACTAACCTAAAATACAAGAGGATTCCCAAGGTTGCTTACAACTCCATTGAAAGTCATCTACAACTTAAAAGGGGATGGCATAAAGATACTAAGTCTTGGATAAACCAAAGTCACCTACAACTTAAAAGGAGATGGCATAAAGATACTAAGTCTTGGATAAACCATTGAAAAATAAAGGAGGAGATCACTCTGTAGAATATTGATGCCATTAAAAATACCATCACATTTAAATTTAATGAGAAAATGTGGTGCGATAAAGAAATAAAGGAAAAAAGAAATTAAGATTCTATAAAGAGGCCATTAACTCCAATCCATAAAATTGAAAGTATCTTTATGTTATATCTAGCTTAAAGAAGAAAAATAATATTGCTAAAATAAGAACAAACTCTCATGAGTTTAATAATGAAACAATGTGTTGAATAGTCCCTTGACATATTCTAGATTAGATGGTCTAAGGCATGATTCTTCGAGTCGTTTATCATTTTCCTAATCAACAAGTTCTACCACCTACTAGTCACATAGGTGTTTGATCCTCATATCAATGTTGATGCCTTATAATGTACTAGAATCAACACTATCAAGCCAAATAATAAACATTTGAGTTTGTTTCTACATGATATTTTTCATGGTCACATATTCCATTGTTCTCTAAAACCCTACATTTTCATCAAATATCAGTGCCTTACTTCTAATATGAAAGTTCTTCCCCGTTAGGTCATAAAACCTCTAAATTCCACCATTAATTAGCATAATGAATGAGTGGTCACATATTATACTCTCCTCTACAACACTACATTTTCATCAAAGATCACATCCTTACCGTATGATAAGATTCTTCTTCATTTGGTCATAAAGCTTATAAATTCCATCATCGCCACACTAATGAGTCGTGATGCAATTTATACTTTTGTCATCTAGTTTGTTTTGTTCTCATTAGGAACATTTACATGTATGCAAAATAGTGAAACACCTAGTGATCAATTTTTGGCTTCCTACCATACCATGTTCCATATTGAGTTTTTAACTTCAATATTACCATGGATAGTCAATATTAAAAATATGTAGCTATGATGACCTCCTCTCTCACTCACAATTTTTCTCAAATATGTTACTTTATAATGTGAAAACCCACTATCCATCATTGTCATATTTTTCTTTTCCTCCACTCCATTTTGTGGTGGAGTATGGGGGCACTATGAATTCAAATTTGATGCTAGCTTGTTATTCATAATTCCTAAATGTCATTTGTGAAATACTAACCACCATTACCACACCTTAGTCTCTTTAAAAAATTCCCAATATTCTTCTTTGTTAAGAGTTAGAACAATTTGGGACACTGAATTTAAATTTGATGCTAGATTGCTATTCATGATTCCTAAATGTCATTTGTGTAATACTCACCACCATTGCCACACCTTAGCCTCTTTAAAAAATTTCCAGTATCCTTCTTTGTTAGTTTTAAAACACCATTCCTCCTTCAATGAATAAAGACAATTTTTTTCTTGAAAAATTATCATTGAAAGTTTAAAAATACTTTACTCCACTATGTTATATAGTTTTCATTGGTTTGAAAATGTTGGAGTGAACAATATCTGATATGATCCATTGGGGGCATATATGGGTTAAATGTATGTAATATGACCCCATAGGGGCATATATGGAGTTAAATGTATATGTAATAGGGTCAGCCTAATAAAAGGACCTCATGTGCAATGAATGTATATGTATACATAAAGGTAATATAATCATTGTGGAGGACATGTGAAATGATTATGTAAATATTTTGGAGTATTTGGAGAAGGATCTCTTATTCTGTGAAAAGTTATTATGTAACTCATCTCTCTTATTTATATTGGAGTTATGATCCATATTACATTATTGTACATAGTGTATATACATGTTATCTTATGCTATATTAAGGATTTAAGGATTTGATTCATTAAAATTTGGTTAAGATACAAAATTATTGACACCAAACGTTCCCATACAGATGATCCCTTCCATACCGATGATGGGCACTCAATACCTTCATCTGTATGGGTGCCGAGGCGAGGCAGACGCTCCAGAAAATGAAGATGACCATAATGATACAAAAGAACTGCACGTCGTGTGTAAGATAACCTTTCTTCATAATAACTGGAATTTTACTCAAAGCTGCTGAATTCCCGAACCCATAAGAGCACCTCCTAGGCTTCTACTCAAATAAACCTTTTCCAAATACATCAAAAGCAGGCATAGTGTAACTGCCTTCTCGATCTGCCTACTGTACCTGCAAAATCAAGAAACTTCCGAGACATTGCTATAGAACAGATCCGAAAGACTTAGATCGAGTATTTCAGATGTGAAAGAGTAGAGTGGCACTATTTTTCAGTTTAATCGATGCACTGATCAAGTCATCCTGTCCATTTCTTGTGCCTCCATTCATCCATTACGGTCTCAACAGTCTTCTGGTTCACTAAAAGTGGACATTCATCCATTACGATCTCAACAGTCTTCTGGTTGACTAAAAGTAGAAAGAATAGTAGCTTTTTTCTCGATATAGTAGCTTGTTAGTTGGTTTTTGGGTTACGAGATTCACCACCTGCCAGGCTTTCCCTGCTGTTTGGAGAACAATATTCAGTCTGGCTATTTAATGCAGCTGTAGCATGCTTGTTGACTGTTGGATCTCAAGCTGGTCAGACTGAATATTGTTCAGCCTGACTAAAAGTAGAAAGAATAATAGCTTTTTTCTCGATATAGTAGCTTGTTGGTTGGTTTTTTGGGTTAGGAGATTCACCACCTGCTGTCTGGCAAACAATATTCAACCTGGCCATTTAATGCAGCTGCAGGCCTGTTGACCATTGGATATCAAAAAGCTTAAGATCCAACAGTCAACAAACCTACTTCAACTGCATTAAATGACCTGCAGCAAACTGAATATTGTTCACCCTGCTATCCAGTTCTCTTCTAAAACACCTCGATATACATAAAAAGGTGATCCGCATGCTGTCTGGTTCTCTGTCACCTTGATATACATGAAAAGGTGATGCAATTTCATGTGTGTATGCATTATATGACTCGAGCGCCCTTCTTTCTTCCAGATAGGGATCATAATCGAGACTGCCCTTATGACTCGACTGCCATTCTTTCCTTTAGATAGGGATCATAATTGAGACTGCCCTTCTTTCCTCCAGTTAGGGATAATAATCGACATGGAAGTTAGTGAGTTGAAAACAATTGGAATATGACGATAAATTCATTTTCTGTAAACACGATCGTAATTTCAGCCAATAATTACATCTCTGCATTTTTACTAAGTTTGCATTTAAAAATGCAAATCCTAAAAGTTTTAGCTAAAGAAAGTGTACCAATATTTTGGTACTAATTAAAAATGGATATTTAAGTTGATAATGTGTGCCATATCCCACATGCACTCGTCTGATTGAAATATCGTCCTTCACATATTTCGTAATTTCACAAGCCCAACTCCTCCCTACACAAGGCTTTCACAAGCCACCAAGAATAAAGAAGAACAATTTGTTGATGTTCCATTTCACTTTAAAATAATCAATTATACAAACCAACCTTATTTTCTTGAATCTTCTAATGGTGTCGAAGCTTACAAACCTTCCCAAAAAGAAAACCTATATCATGATGTTTTTTCAATATTATGCTTATAAATTTGTAATTTTTTTATCCTAGGTGGATGGTTGGTAGAAATTTTAAACATGAAATGAATAGAATATAGATTTATTAGAGTATTTCATGAAAGAAAATAAAAAAATGTATCAAGTTGAGGGCCACACGAAGAAGAAAATGATCCAAGTGATAGTGATCATAATGATGATGATGAAGAGCTAGAAGGTCAACACTCAATTGTTGAAGTGGGAGAGCGGGGAGGGTTGATTTAGGTGAATATCAATCGCCATCCATCTTTTCCCTTAACTTAGGACAGTTCTCCATTTTGGCAAAATTTCTACAATTTTTCAGGTCCTCAATTTTTGGGGAATTCTTTAGGCCCTAAACAATTTTTTTGACCCTGCAACGACTTAGGGATATTGAAGTCTTTCCTAATTCTTAATTGAATTTGTTCTTCTCATCAAGATCATTTCAAAGAGATATTGTTCCAATTACCCAAACTAAGTTTGTATATGGAACTATTTGTGTGCCCAAGAAGTTGATGTATCAACTAGACTCCTCAGAGCCCATAGTTATTTTGCCACTCCATCTCCTACAGTTAGGGTTTTGCATCTTTAGGAATTTTTCCTTTCGGGATTTAGCACTTTATGTTATAAACACAATTTCAGCTCCTTGTAGTGTTAATCTTGTAAATTATCATAGTTGATGCATCTCTCATCATAGATAAGCTACCACCATTTTAAGTAGTTGTATTGCTTTGCAAATTACGGTCTTTTTCTATTGCATTCATCAATAGAATTTGTGTTTTATTGTGTTATTATTCTCTTTGTAACATCTTACGATGTGTGTGTTTCCATTTTATATTCTTTCTTTCATTTCATTCTCCCATATCAGTGATGTCACAATAATCTACTCTTTGATGTTTCTCGGTGCATGTCCCTAGTATCGAGATTTACGTCTTTAACTAATTGATATTGTGGAATGCCTCTCTCACTAACCCAAGTAACCTCACATGCTGGAAGAAAAGAGAGACATTGGAGCAAGAGATCCTATTAGTTTGTTGCTTTAAGGAATCCTTCACATGGCAGAGGAATGAGATGATGGATAATTTCACCTAGATCCTTTGACAACTAACAACATAGGCATAGACACCTTCAACTAGCAGCAATTTCAGAGGTGAAACACCCTTCAAGCTAAAAAATAACTTTGACATTCCTTTATTTGAAGGGAAAATAGATACAAATGATTTGGATAAATGGTTAAAAATGTTCGAGCATTATTACTTTGTTCAAAAAAATTCGATAGAGAAAATATCACCTTTGTACTCCTTAGGTCCCTCCCCATGCCAAAGATTGGTGAGATGTTTGTTGGGAGAAACATGTAGAAGATGAGTCCATGGCATACAAGACAAAACCCACTTGGGTGATTTTTTATGATGCCATCAAGGAGGAATTCTACCATGTCGGAAACTATGATGACTAATATATGAGATGGACAAAATGGCACCAAGAGAAAGATCAAACGGTGTCAGATTTCACCAATATGTTCCACACCTTATTCTCAAAGATGGGATTAGAGACTCCAAATGACACTTGATCCTAAAGTAACACCGTATCTTACAAAAGTACATCCAAATAGAAATGGATTTACTGGACATCTCATCATTGGGAGGCGCTTATTGATATGTTGTCAAAATTGAGAAAAAACTTAAGAAGAAGAATAAGTGGGAGTTTGGGATTGCAAATCAACCACGACAGAAGCATGCTAAAGGTATCCATAACTCACAAGTCAAAGGATAGGGTAAATATAGGAAACCTAACGACAACCAACCCAAACCAAAGGTAAACAAGAGTAACGAGAAGTTGAAGAAGGAAACTAGAAAGTGGTGTGACTTCCACAAAATCCCCTAGCACAACACTAATGAATGTTGCTTGAAACAATCATTGTTGGACAAGATTAAAGCCTCAGAGATAGACTCTAGATCAAACTCTGACTCTAAGCAAGATAAGAAAAATCATATCATTACCACAAAACCTAGTGCCACCATGGAAATTATAAAGATCCATGTAGAAGAGCTGGAGGTGTCATAGGAAGTGGAGCACCTTTTCCATTCACAAATTTGGGTGAAGGGGACGCTGCTACATTTTATTGTTGATAATGGTATATAGAATAACTTGATCTCAACCGATTTCATCGAGATATTGAAGTTGTCAAAAACGCCACACCCAAACCATACACCATCAATTGGTTGAGCCAAGGATGAGACATCTACAGCAATCAACAATGTCACTTGTCCTATGGTATCAAGCCCTTCAAATATGAGGTATTGTGTGATGTTTCCCCACTTGAGTTTTGTGATGTTCTTTTATAACAACCCTATATGTGGAAATGTTATGTTGTCTATGAGTCTAGGCCCTGTAGTGTCATTGTTACTTTGGGAGGCCAACTCTACAAGATACTCTCAAACTAGGAAGGTAATATCTTAGACTAAGAAATTTGTCCCCTTCATGGTTTAGTCAAAAGTTGAACATAAGGTCACTACAACCACCACAAACTCAACATGAATCCTCTCTACATAATAGAAATAGGTGGAAAAGATTATAGAGGAATATAGAGACATACTCACCTCTCCCAAAGGGGTGCCTCTACACTACAAGGTCAAAAATTCAATTGATTTGATCCTAGTGCTTCTTTACCTAATGGACCAATACACAAATGCTCCCTTCCAAAGAATGAGGAAATAAAATGTCAAATTCAAGAGCTCATCCAAAAGGGCCACAATCAACCACTCTCCTCACCTTGTGGGAGAATGATTGTGTTGGCGCAAAAGAAGGATGGGACATGGTGACTCTATATTGGTTACAAATCCCAAAAAAATCACTGTTAAGAATGGATACCCAATCTCCTGGATTGACAATCTTTTTTATCATCTTAGGCCGCTCCAACTTCTTCAATAAGATTGATATGAAGTTAGGATACCACGAGGCCCCCATTGAGAAAACCGATGTATAGAAGACATCATTCAAGTCTAAAGAAGGCCTTTTTTAGTGATTGGTCATGCCTTTTGGCTTCACTGATTCTCCAAAAACCTTCATGAGGATGATGGATGATAACTTATTTCCACTCATAAACTGTTTTATGGTCATATGTTTGTATGACATCCTCATCTTGAACATAACTTGGAAAAAACATTCATAGCGCATTCAACAAATCCCGAGCACCTTGGGACAACACAAGTTATACATTAAATTATTTGGATAAATGCTCATTTGGCATGGTGAGAATTCAATATCTAATATACATCATGGATGATCATGGGGTGC
Organism: Larix kaempferi; assembly: GCA_027924585.1. Taxonomy (NCBI): domain Eukaryota; kingdom Viridiplantae; phylum Streptophyta; class Pinopsida; order Pinales; family Pinaceae; genus Larix; species Larix kaempferi. Next base: position 2,788,185 of record BSBM01000125.1, on the reverse strand, counting down.
ATGTGGACCCATGCTCTTCTTAACACCAATCCTCACTCTACTAGACCTACAATAGCCTCTGAGATTGTGATAGATTCCTTTGATTATGTTATCAGTGCAATCCTAACTCAACATGGATGTCTTATGGCCTATCACAACAAGACACTCTCTGATGATGTTCATACATATTCTAACTATGACAAGGAGTACACCATTGTGCAAGCATATTGATAATGGAAGCAATAGAGATTGGAAAAGGAAATGATCATCCAGATTGATATCAAGTCCTTGTAGTCTACGCAAACACAAGGATAGTTACAGAATGACCACCATCAGAAGTGGTCCACGTACCTACTATTACAACTCATATTATCACTTAAGTGGGAAAGTTGTAACCCACAATTGCTATACCTAGATGCAACTATAGGCGAACACCACTATCACCTCAGTGTACCACTCCTCACTTTGACCTACTCTAAAGGTAAAGGGGTATTCCCTAAAGGTTGATTGATTTTAATTGATTATTTAGTGAATAAGAGCTTAATTTTTTTATTTTAAATATGATTTAGTATCGTTGAGTGTATTATGCAGATTTAATTAATCCTTTCTGTGACTACCAAAATTAATTTCCAAAGTACAATAAACAAATACAAACACTTGAAATCTATTTAAATATGGAAATTTAAATGATTTATATACACAAAAAATTTCCAGAATTTATAAAGTGATTAAAATCACTCCCTAAGTCTAATTTAGATGAGTTATTTCAACACTTAGGGTTATGATAAATCTGATTACAAAATGCAGAAATGACATATACAAATTTGCAACAAATTAAATGATTAATTACCTAAGAAAATTATCAATTTTTCCATCACTATTTGGGCCTAGCTTAATTATGTTTTAGGGTTGTCTTTAAATGATAAATTCAAGAAATTAAATTAGAAAAATGCAAGCCTAAAAATTATATGCAAACTACTCAAACCCTTGGCTTGAAAAAATTAAAATCTAGAAATAACATTGCGACATGTTGCAAAATTCATAGTTTAGTGAACAAAATAGAAAATAAATAGGAATTTGTTTTGGGTGGTAGTTGAGGGGAAAGCCTAGTTCCTTCAATCTTGGGAAAATGGGTTCATGAGAACTAATCAAGTATTGGGTGGTTTATAATAGTTTCTAGGTATGAAAATGACTAAATACACATGCCAAGGACACCCTAGTACTTCGGGTTTTGATGCAAAAATTCTTCATGGGTCTTTCCTATGATAATACACCTTTGTCTAGCATCTTAGCATAAAGTCAGTTACTGCTCAAACTAGCATCCCTAACACAACTCGGTTGTGTGGACTAGGGATGGTGTCGGTAAGCTCGGGAGAGAGTTAAAACTAGTGTCACCACAGTCTAATCTATCTACACTTTGAGTAACTCAAAAACCCAAGGGGATACCCTAATTAATGAAATATATCTGCACCACCAACCAACCAAAAATACCTTCCACGTAACCTTAATAGCTATGATTAGTTCCTTATCGGAGTAAAATAATATCAAATCAAGACACATGAATCATATATAAAGGGATTTATTCACCTTAACGCAAATTCCAAAATAATATAACACCTTTCAAGGAAATTTCACGTCTCCCAAGGCAATGTCACACTTCCCAAGGAAACACTCCAAAAAGTGCACCCTCAAGGAAAAGAGGACAATTGAACTAGGGCGAAGTTGTAAGACAAGCCAAAAATACCACACACCCTCTAATTCACCAATTACAAGGGTTTCATGTATCCCAATGTAATTCCTTAGTAGAGGATGCCCTCTAGAGTTTGTGGATAAAACCCTAGGGATAATTTTTAGGGTGGACCAAAAATACCAAATCACGACTAATTTTGGATTTTTGAATCTATTTAGATTTTTAGGGTTTTTTCCAACAGTAAAATATTTTTATGCATACAATAAAACATGTAAAATTTGATAAAGAGAAGATTGATAGATAGGGTATTATATTCGTGTCTCAAACCCTAGGGATATGAGACATCGAGGTTAATATCCCTCCTCTTAAGATGGTATTCAATACTTGCAACTAGGGCTAAGCTAGAAAACCTAAGGGTTAGGTAGAGAAACACTAATTAGGGAAAATAGAGAAGTCCAAGTCCTAATAAAACAACAGAGAGCTCCTTGATTGGAAGGTCTCCTCAATAAAGTAGATGAAATGCTAGCAAACCAAACCCTAACTCAGTCCAAAGCACTTCAAGAGCAATGTTATGAGATAAAATTACCAACATTAATCAAGAATGAGCAAGGAAATTCACCTTAGGTCACCCTTGAACATGAGTTATTACAATTATTCTTAGCATCCAATTGTCATGTGCAAAAATCAAACCCTAGAACACCTTCCATTCATCCTTCAATAAAAAATATATTCATCCCAAGGGCAATGTGCACTAGCTTAATAGCTCCAATAAACTAAAAGAAAAAGAAAATATACCATGTTTGAACCCTTATCCGTGATTTTCAAATGAGGTGGGATTATCTTATTTATATGAGACAATCCTGAAAACCTTTTAAAAATTTGAGCCTACAAAGTTAATGACAAATTATAAAATTTAAGGTTAGTGCACCCACAAACTGGGTACTAAACCATACAATGACACAAAATAAGAAAAAAAATGTGCAATTAGGTTCCACCAAGTGCAAGGTGAGATGAAAGGAGGGAATCATGCCCCAACAAATCCCAATAGCTGCTTGTCCCTCAATGCCCTCCCTTTTAACAATGTAGGATTCTTCTTTAAGGATGACGTCATGGGTCTGGAGACCAGGAGGGGTTTTGCATAAAAAAAATACTAGTCCAAGTGGGAAAAATGACGTGCTAAACTGGGTATGACATCCCTTACATGTGCAATCACCTCTACAAAAAAAATGAGTGTGGCGGCCATTATCCCAATGATTTTCCTCAAGGGTACCGGACACCCACCCAAAGGGTAGTCATCAAAACCACAAGGCCAACACCTCCTTGAGGTGGAAACCAAGGGGACTTGCCATGACCTAATCAAGGGTATTTAGCCCCAAAACCAACACTATGTACATAATATATCCCCAAAAAATTGGCCTTTACAAAAGAAAAATAACTTCCCTCACTTTGGTACACCTAGAATGAACGCTTTAGACACTCTGAGGTGAAACAAACTCTAGCAATGAGAAAATGGAACTGCAATCACTCCTAATGGATGCAAACTACAAGCTTTTAACCAATTACCAAAGCACATAAGAAAGGAAATATTGTATTATTTACTTTATTTCAAGCATCAAACTTTAATATCCATTGAATTAATTCAAGTAACCTTTTCAATGAACATGGATTGAACATTACATCCAAGCTTGATCTACCAAAACAATTGCCTCATATCACAATATAGGTCTCTATACACATCCAATAAATTTAGGCAAAAGAAATTGATCTCTCTATTATCCAACCAACAGCAATCACAATGGAGAGGGGAACCTCTTATATAGAGTTTAGGATCATCAAACCCTCAAATAAAAAAATAATAAATCTCTAGATCTATACTAGGGAGGAATAAATAACAATATTCTCCTCTTGACATGGTAAAAAAATGCATAAATAAATGAAGTAGTTAGGTTATCCATCATCAAACCCCAACTAATTTTCCCAAGAAGATGGGGGTGCACCACTAGAATAAAAGAGACTAGGTCCAATGACCCTCCAATGATGTTAAATAAGTGTCATAATACATGAATAATAAAATAGATGCTCAATGAAGTGAAGCACTCTAGTGGATATGATTAATAGATCTAGGGTTTTGACTCGTAATGATTCCTCCAATGTGCAATGACCTCATCAAAAGGTGTGTAAAAGCATGTGAAAACCCTCCAATAAGATCACCCTCCATAAATAGGTTCCAAAAGGCATGAATAATCCTCCCAAAAATATGTGCCAAGGTGGAATGAAAGGTCCTCCATGTGTGACATCACAAGGAAATTTCATGAAACATGTGCAAGGGATACTCCTTTAGGGGAGCATTCAACTCCAAACCAAGTTCCATGTGCCCTTAGGGTCCATGTGAGTAAAAAATCTAGAACATTCCTCAAAACAATGTAACCAACTCCCATAAATGTGGAACATGTGGAGGTTCTAGGTGGGACATCCCATCAAAAAGGTGATAAAATAGTGCTAAGAGGGAAATCCAATGTGCAAATGCTCCTCCAAACTCATGCCAAGGGCCAAACATGTGCCAATGAAAGCCAAAATGTGCCAATTATTCTCCACGAGATAGGGAAATAAATCATTTCATCAAGAAAGAGGGGACAAAATCATAATTATTCCTTGAAGGAACCCATATGTTCCTCCAAATATGTGAAGGGAGGGGAGCCCTCATCCATGTGCATCATAACCAATTGGAAACCATACAAAAGTATAAGTGTGCCCATGATTTGGGAGGTCCATCCCACATGGGATTAAGAAATGCCTCCAAATATGAAGAATAGACATGAAATAATCAACGATTACACTTTCCTAGTGACTCAATAGACCATTTAATTTGTATTCATGTAAACATTAGATTTATCAAGGTGTTACGAACATTAACCATGTTACATGGGATACCTCTAAGTCAAGGTGCATTTACTAGGTCCCTAAGTTAGGTAACGGTGATCAAATGGGTGGTACTAGGGAAGAAAGGTGTCTTTGTGAATTGACCCTCATAGCAATGACTGGCAGATCTACCCCTTAGTTTTCAAGAACTAGGAGTTATAGATTTTTCTACCACATGTGCCTTTTGAAGGGAGTGCTTTTGGCATTAGTTACCCCTTCCTTGTGCCCTATAGTTCATTTTATTGCATTTTTTATATTTTGCTTGGACCCTTTTTCTTTAAATTTAACTTTGATAACCATTAGAGAATAGGATTTTGGCAAGGGGGCATGGATCATTTAGTTTACAATTTGATTTAGCAATGCCAACCTTGAGTAGTTTTATTCTTTTTGCTTCGATACTAGGCATTTCATCATGGGGATATTTTTGAGACCTTGAATGATTTCATATGATAGATCAATCACAAAGGGGGAAATGATGGAAATAGATGATAAATCTAGTGAAATGACAAGGCATGGAAAACTACCTAAGTGAAATGTTTTGATATGAATGTAACACATCCAAATAGTAACATTGCACATTGCAATCAAAGCTTGCAACAAAATCTATTATGCATCCTTTCAGGGACTTGCCAAAAAAGGGCAAGGGTCCACTCTATGTGTTGAGAAAAATCAGCAAACATAGTGAAGAAACAAAAACTTCATTTATTTCATTGCAGTTATCTAACTAAAAATCCACCCAAAATCCTATCTGATTTATTTTCCGCCGTGATTTTTTCTCTGTAATAACCATGATATTCAATGTCTCGACATGTGTCACATGCAAGGTAATGGTGTGCTAGACTTCACAGAATTCCATTCCTATCAAAACCATCGATATGTCCAACTCCAGATAGAACTTAAATCATCAGCTGTGAATTGCCATCACCATTCTTATTTTGAATGCCAAATTCATCTTCTTCATATTCATCCCATTAGGTGGTCTGGTAATATATGCCATAAAGTATCAATTGGTCATATTCATCCCATTGAGTGGTCTTGTAATATACACCATAAAGTATCAATTGGAATGCCCCCGACAAAACTCCTAGTCCATTGGGTACCTAACAATATTACTCATCACAAGATTAATGTTAAAGTGTGTGCAGCCATAGATAGTATAGACCAGCATAGATCCATTTTAAACCCGTATCTATCAAGCACCGAGAGGGATCCAATTTCTTGAGGTGTATTTCTTTTTTTAAATTTAAACTCAAGAAATTTGATCTCTCTTGATTGATAGATCCAGTTTAAGTTTTAAGTTTTTATTTTATAAACAAACATCTATTTTTTAATTACTTTTCATAATATTTTATTTTAAGAACCAACATGGATTTTTTTAAATGCTTTCCAATAATTTTTTTATTTTATGAGCCGACATGAATTTTTTTTAAATTATTTTGTTGTATCACAAACGTAACGTTACATCACACACATTACAACATCTCCACCATACTGGGTTGTAGAACACCTCGTTTCACTCGATACATGAAACCATTGAAAAAACAACTGAAGAAAAGAAAGGTACTTCACACTTTTAGTTTTAACCGCCGTTTTCTAAAAATAACAACACAATTTCATTCATCAGACTGATTGCTTCCAACGTCCAAAATAATAATATTGTATCATTAGAAAGACATTATTCGAGAGGGAAGGGGAAGGGAAGATACCATGATCGATAAGGGTAATGCATATATGAAGACATTTAATACAATGCAAATTGTTCCAATGACTAAGGACCGACTCTTATAGTTATGCTCTAAAGTTAATGATCATACTTGCCACTACTGCAAAGAATAATACGATAATCGCTGCCAGCAATCCCACAAGTCTCATTTGTCAAAGCATAAAGAAAAGGGTTGAATTTAAACCTTAGATATTTTTCAGCGAAAAATTTAAACCTTAGATATCCAAGCATGTAAATTAATATAGAATCATGCCAATCTGGGATTTATTAAACTAGATAATAGTAAATTAATATAGAATCATGTCAAACTAGGATTTACTATTAAACTATTATAGATTCATGAAAAGGGTTGGCATCAAACCTTTTAATCTTAATCTAGGATTCGATAGGTTAACATAACATAAATTCATGTTAATCTCGAATTTACTACATTTATATCAATTTTGGATCTTAGTATATTAAGGATCAAGAGATTTTCATATGATAATTTTGTGATTTCTCTCAATAATGTTAATATAAATATAAATTTTGTTCTTTAATAGATTTAAGTTAACATACTCCTTTGTTTACAAATATACCAACCCTTCCTATATCTCGGGGTTACCAAACACCTTCAAAAAATACTTGATATAAGCAAATATGTACCAATAATATTTTCCATCTTTGTTAACTAATGGGGAAGATCAAATCTATAACTTATATCGAGCATATCAAGCACCTTTTAGGTTCCCTTTATCTTAGACTTGAAACCTTTTAGGTGTTGGTACTTGTAAAATTGCAAGATGATATATGAAACTAAAGGAGAAGAATGATTTTAATCTCAATGACTTACCTTCTTGCTTTTGATCTTACAGAGGTACATGAATATAATATTATACACTCTTTCAAAGACCAAACTTGATCTATTTACTATAACCACAAGCATTCTATTGGGATAAACAAAAGGCATGTCGTAAAACACCCACAACACATAGTTGAGAAGAGTCATGAGATAAGGAAAGCCAAAAAACCCTCAAGTCAATTTCCATTTCCACACCTTGAAGAATGTCGGGTTGTATCATCACCCAAAAAAAACTAATTTATACTGCTTAAATCTCAACCCCAATCTTAATGACCAACTTCGACATTAATATCAACAAATATAAAACTCAAAACTATTGAAATATTATAGGGGAAAAATGAAGAGAAATACCGAAATAATATTCCTTGCATAGAAATAAATACTAAGCAATTATCAAACATCAATTCAGGTAAAACTCAAAAGGGGATGAAGAAAAGAAAATATTGCTACTATTCAATGAAAACCTACGTATGTTTCCAATGCCCAACTGAATTGTATCTACAATCACCATTATTTTGTCAAAGGAGAATTACAAAAAGACGAGCAATCCAAATAGTGAGAGTAATTGCCAACCACTTCGATCTTGATCTAATTTATAAAGGAAGGAAAGTGTTCAGTGTTATTTTTGGTTATATGCAACAAAGGAAACAATGGGTATATATAACAGTGTAAATAGAGATAATCACGACTATGATCCTCTGTCGGTCAATCCCAATGGTTCTGCTAGTCAAAATAACCGATATTAGGGTTGACATCATTTAATTCCACTTCTTGTTAATCTGGTCCACTACTACTGCATGCAATACAACTTACCCAACAATAATACAATCTGATTTCATTCTACTTCATGCAATACCACTTACCCAACAATAATGCAATCTGGTTAGATCCTACTTCATGCAATACCACTTAACCAACAATAACACAATCCAGTTTAATCATGCTTTCAAGCATCAAAACACAACATTACATCACTATAAATTTGTCAACCAAAATACATTACAATTATTACAACACTAGTGGACACTTATTGTAAACTTGTACCATTATAAACCATGAGCCCAAATGAGCCCAAGCAATTAGCAAGTCGGAGGAAGATTCCATATCTCTTCTTGAACATTAAGAGGGTTGTTATTAAAGGATTTTGTGAAGGAATACTTTGGTATCACCATAGTAACACTTTCTTCATTGGTAAGCCCTTTTATAAAGTCGTTGTACTTTGTTATTGATAAGTCTTAAAAACTTTGAATAATTGGGAAACTGTCTTCCTTCACTTAAACATCCTTGATCACTCCAATCTTAAACACTAGATATATAACAAACCCATATGTTAGAAATTAAGTTGCACCCCTACTCCATATAAAATCTCTTTCTTTAACAATACAAATGAGATCACTCTATTAATAAATTATAATAAGCCTCTTTTCTTTAACAATAGTACAAATGAGATCTTATTAATGATAAATTAGAATATATTAGGGGTGATTTTTGACCCTGGAGGAAAAATGTAGTATTATTCATGGGGATTGGGAGAAATTTCAAATAACCAAGCAAAAGAATTATTTCTTTGGAAAGGTCTATTACAAGTTTTACAGAGTAACATAAGACAAATGATTATTGTGGGAGATTCAATGATAGTTTTTCTGTGTCTAATCTCCAAAAAAAACACCAACAAATAAACACCAACAAATGGCCCTTTGACTAGAATAATAAGCAGAATCTTACAATTGTTATCAAAATTCGAAGGTCCTTTGACTAGAATAATAAGCAGAATCTTACAATTGTTATCAAAATTCGAAGATGTAAAGGTTTATCATGCCCTCGAAACATTAAACATTCAAACTGATATAAATGCAAACTTGGCATGTAATTTGCGGATCAAGGCGAACTAAGGATCTGCGGGGAAGAAGCAGGCTTTTTTCATATTCCTTAATCTCATAGAGGGTGTATGAATTTTCTAATTAATACTTTAGTTAAAAACTCAAAGAAGAGGCTCGTTATTGTTTATATTGGAACATGAGCTTCGGACTCCAAGTGGTAGGTTAAGCTGATACATTTGAATACTTAATCAAAAGCTAAGATCCTTTGTATTAATAAACATTAGTGATATTTGGATTGATGGATAGCTTGAGCATGAGAACGGGTAGGAACAATCCATCACCCGTGTGAATCAGATAGGCAATATGATGTCTTTGGTACAAGGAAATCAGTTATAGATTACCAAGGAATTTATGGATGACTCTAGATGTTCTATCAAGTTTGCCTTTTTGGGCGATTCCAATGTATGGTATGCTCCATATTGGAATTGGTATTCTCTTGATAGGAATCGTGAGAATTGGTTTGTAAAGTTGGTACATTGTGAAAGTGATTCAAGGAGCAATGTTCGTGACTATCATTGCTTTGTGAATTTTGGTGACAGTGTTGATATTTTCTGGTCAAGCAGTAACCCATCTCAACTAGGGATTGGTGACCAAGAGGTAGGGGTTTTGTACCAAGTTATCGGATGAATGGTTGAGTGTCACTTCAGTAGCTTGTTCTGTGAAATACCTTGTTAAAATATTAACGTTAGATGTTAGCTTAGTGATATCAGACATATTCTATTGAATTGCTTTATATATGAGAATCATTTTGAGGTTCTGTATTAGGTTAATTATTTCTATAATAGTAACAATTATTGAAGTATAGAGATTGAATGGAACATTGAAGATAAAATTGGTCATACTTCCTCTCATCCTAAGCTAGGGTCTATAATCAAATCTTATACTATTAAAGTGTTTTCTCTCAGTCTCCTGAGACTTTGTTACAGGATAGTGCTGATTGGGGCCTATTTGGCCTATATTTGATTGTTTTCAAATCTTATAACCCTGGAAGAATTTGCTCTTAGATCCTTTACTTTAGAGCTTTTCAACATTCATCCTTTGTTTTTGGAGAAGTTTTATCAGTTAGTAGTTTCTATTTTACAACCAATGGAAAAGGAAATTGGCAGTAAGAATAAATGTGAGAAAATGCTTGATAAAGTTCATGGCGAGAATAAGAGAAACATAGATATTGATATTCAAACTTTAGTGAAAAGATAGAAAGTTTGTGAAGAGCATTATGTTAGGACCAGTTGTTTGCCAATATCAAGCATGATTACATAGAAACTCAAGTTAATCATATGAAAATGAAACTGATAAATGCAGAAATTGAAATTGAATATTAGAAAGAAAAATTCAAGGCTTATGAACAAGATATCAAAGTGTTGCAGAGCACAAGGCAAGATTCTGTTAAAGATCAGATCTTCGATCCGTTGATGGAAGATAGTGCAGTAGGTTTGACAAATATTGGAGCTACAGATGATGATGAGAAGAATGAAGTTAATGATGGAAGATAATGCAGTAGGTTTGACAAATATTGGAGCTACAGATGATGATGAGAAAAATGAAGTTAATGATGAGAAGAATGAAATTTAGGACTCATCCCTTTGTCAATGATGTTTTATGAAGTGTAAATGCATTATGATGTGAAGTACTTTTATTGGAATCTATACCAGTTAACCTTTAGCTATAGTTAGAATTGGAAAGAATGTAACTTTTGTAATAAGTTTTGATTATAGTATAGTTATTATTATTTTTTATAATACAAAAAAGTACAGTTATTATTTTAAAAAATCATTAATTATATAATATATGTTACAAATGAAATCTTACTAATAATAAATTACAATATATTTAATTTTTATAAGTTTTAAAATATTACATTTTATCTTCAAAATTTACAATAAAATAAAATAAATAACGATATAAAAATTATAAATCAAATAAACACTACATAAAAAAACATTATATAAAATTTTAGAATTTATATCAACTATCATATATCTAAATCTAATTTTATAAGAATATATTCAATATTATTAAAACAAATTAAGGATTTTTTTTTAAACTTGAAATACAATCCTTACAATAAGGCTCAAGAGCATCATGTCATTTACAAAAATTGAACCTGGGTAGAAAGGACAACAATTTCCTCCCAACCATCTAAACCACAACCAATGAACAAATTAACAATTTTTATATTTACATATATTGTAATGAAATGTAAAATATTATATCATATTTACAAGTCATTAAACTATATCACATTTCCACACATTTTAAAATTTACACATCATGATAATAAATATGATATAATTTACTGCGTAATAAGAAATAAAATATTACCTTAACATTTGTACCAACAATTTTTCATATTTTAGATTTTTAGATTTGTCCAAACCAGTTACCATCTCTCTTTGAATGTAGTTAAACGATACGAGGGACCAAATGCAATCTGCTCTTAGAGCGCGAAAAAGACATGAAGTCAATCGAAATAAGTTATTTTTTTGTGTATAATATTAATTAAGATGAATAGATGTGCAATGCATGTACTGTTGTGAGTCTGTGATTTATCTCCACGACGTACTCCTCGGAAATTGATATTTCTTCGATATCATAACTGTGCTGTATTGAAGTTAATGTCGCAGGTTTGCTGTCACCGTAATCCGACTAGTGCCTAATTAATTCCAGAAATGACACCTGCGCAAATTCAAATCTAAATTCAATGGCGCCTTTAAGAAATTCAAAATTTCTTAGGGTAAATTGAAGTTAATGTTCGCGGGTTTGCTCTCAGGAAACTTGCAGAGTGGTGCACCCTCCTTTGTCATCTAAAAACAGGGGACACTTTGACTGAAACATAAATCCATTTAAAACCACAACAGATAATATTTTTCAAACTGGCCGACCCAATCTCTTTTCTTAAAATAGTCATGGAAAAAAAATAAACAGTACCCAAAAACAGGAATAGCAACATGGCAATCAAAGCTTGCAGCAAAAGATATTACACATCCCCCCAAAAGGGCAAGGATCCACTCTAAGTGGGGAGCAAAATCAGCAAACACAGTGAAGAAACAAACACTGCCTTAACGCCACTGCAGTAAACAAACTAAAAATCCACCCCAAATCCTATCCGATTTATTTTCCACGCTGATTGTTTGTCTGTAATAACCACGACATTCAATGTCTAGACATGTGTCGCATGCAATGTGATGGACGGCTAGACCTCACGGAATTCCATTCCTACCAAAACCATTGCCATTGCCATTGCCATTGCCGGATAGATCTTTCATCGCCTGTGAATTGCCATTGCCATTCCTATCTGGACCGCCAGATTCATCTTCTTCATCTTCATCCCAGCGGGTGGTCCTGTAATATACGCCATAAAGTATCAACTGGCATGCTCCTAGAAGAGATCCCAGTCCATTGGGTAACTGCATGCATGCACAGTTATTATCAGTAATATCCTAATTATATATATATATAGCAATGAAATAGAAAACAACTGTTACTCACCACAAGATTTATGTCAAAGTGTATGCAGCCATAGACAGTCCAGATGAGACCATTGGCAAAACAACACAAGGAAAGGAAGAAGGGCATGTACTTCACACTTTTAGTTTGAATAACCTTTTTCTGCAAATGACAACACAGTCAGACTGATTGCTGCCAATGTCCGGAAAATAAATACTGTGTAATTAGAAAGAGATTATTGGAAAGGGAAGATACCATGATCGATAAAGGTGACGCATACATGAAGACATTGAATACAATGCAAATTGTTCCAATGACTAAGGTCCGGCCCTTATGGCTATGCTCTAAAGTTAATGATAGACCCGCCACTGCTGCAAAGAATACTATAATCGCGGCCAGCAATCCCACAACTCTCATCTGTCAAAGCATACAGAAAACGATCTAAGTTAAACCTTATATATCCCAGCATTGCAAAGTTAAACCTTAAAATATTTGCACCAGAGAAGCCATTGATATCTACAGTTCCACATTTTATATCTAGTATAGCTTCATGAATCTGGGATCTACTAAGCTAGTATAGCTTCATGAATCTGGGATCTACTAAGCTAGTATAGCTTCATGAAAAGGGTTGGCATCAAGCCTTCGAAACTTAAATCTATTAAGGATCTGAGAGGTTTTAACCTATCATAAATTTATGTTAACCTCAAATTTAGATCTGAGTACATATTTGTTAACTAAAGGGGGCACATCGAATCTATAATATCAAGCACCTTTTAGGAGGAGAATGATTAGTATCAGACTTACCTTCTCGTTTTTGTTCTTACAGAGGCACAGGAACAGAATCGTATAAACTGTTTCAAAGACCAAACCTGCTCCGTTTACGGTAACCACAAGAAGGCTGTTGGGATGAACAAACGGCATGCCATATAACACCCACAACGCACAGTTGAGGAGAGTCATGGGATAAGGAAACCCAGAAAACCCTCGAGTCGATTTCCATTTCCACACCTTGAAGAATGTGGGGCTGCATCAACACCCACCAAAAACCTAATTTATACTGCTTAAATCTCAACCCTAATCTTAATGACCAGCTTCTACATTAACATCAACAAATGCAAAACTCAAAACTATTGAAATCTTACAGCGGAGAGAGGAAGAGAAAGACCGAAATAATATTGCCTGCAGAAAAATAACGATTGTTTCAAGTAAAGCTCAAAAGCGGTAAAACAAAATATATTAATACTGTTCAATGTTCAGCGATCTAAAACCAAAAACGGAGATTCTGGTTAACCACAATATTGCTACTGTTGAGAGATCTAAAACCAAAAACGCAGATCCTGGTCACATAATATTGACACTGTTCAGCGATCTAAAACAAAAAATGCAGATCCTGCTTACACAATATTGCTAGGGTGCAGCAAAAACCTACCTATGATTCCAACGACCAGCCGAATTGTATCCGCAATAGCCATTCTTTTGTCAAAGGAGAATCAGAGAAATACCAGCAATCCAAATACTAAGAGTACCTGTCAACCAACACGATCGCCAATTTATAAAGGAGGAAATTGCTCAACACTATTTTTGGCTTCATGCAGCAAAGGAAACAGTGGGTATATATAACATTGTAAGTCTCTCATCTGATTAAAGATAAGCACGACTCAGATCCTGTGGTCGGTCAATCCCAACTGTTTTACTGGTCAAAGATAACTGAGATTAGGGTTGTTATCATTCAATTCCACTTCATGTTGATCTGTTCGTCACATGCATACCGTTTACCCTTCTTACTGGTTCATGCAATACCACTTACAAAGTTACACTTAGTCTTCTTCTAGTCGTTCACTCCTACAGCATGCTATACCACTTACGGAGCAATAATTCAACCGGCTTCAATCCTGCTTGTCGGCTATTTTGGGTTGGCATTTAAAGCAGAGATTTTCAAAAAATCACGCAAATATAATTATTGCCATAACTCTAGTCTCAGTCTCTAACTATTAGAAATGTAAGAGTCTTGCCTTGAAACGACAACCTGCCACTCTGGATTGGAACAGATTCATACGGTACACTAGTTTAGAAGGGTTTCCAGGTCTTTTTAAGTTTTTATTTTGTTATTTTTTTTTCATTTTCGATAGAGTTAGGAAATGGTGATTTATGGGTACTTAAAAGTTAAATTTTATTAGTACTTTTCATCAGAATTGTAAATATTAGATATTAGTATTTCACAATCCAATTGTAAAAAAGCTATGGGCATTAAAATGAAATTTTTTATAATGCAATAAATCAATCTGTACAAAGATTACATTGATCTTTGATTTAGTTTTTAGGGTGTTACTTAGTTTTGTGGAGATGACTGATTGTTAAACAAAGACTAAACATTAAATTAATTAATATAAACATAAAACAAATACTATTTAATAAACATACCACTTTTCTTAACTACCATTAAATTAATTAATATAAACATAAAACAAATACTATTTAATAAACATATCACTTTTCTTAACCACCGCTTAACTGAAGCTTATTTAAATCTTAATCAAGATGCATTTGAGCATAACAAAATACGACGACCATGAAATGAATCCCCACTATACACTTGTTACACTCCTTGTTGATCACCTATCGGTGTAATAAGTACTAGCACAACCACAAGTAAAGTGGCCGATGTAGCTAACCACTTAGTTTTGTGGAGATGGTTGGTTGTTAAACAAAGACTAAACATTAAACTAATTAATATAAACATAAAACAAATACTATTTAATAAACATACCCTTTTTCTTAACCACCGCTTAACTTAAGCTTATTTAAATCTTAATCAATATCTTGTTGATCCACTCAAGGACTTCCAAAATCTCAGATAATATCTAAACACCTCTTGATGTAATTATTCAACACATTAAATTTATTATTAGTATTATACTTTTAGTTTTGTAATATATTTTACATTCATGCAGAGCATAATGATATAAAGTTACATGAAGGAACATTACAATATCCTGAAAGTTACATGGACCAACATTACAATCTCTTAGAACATTGGGTTGTAAAATGATTAGCTTCTCTTAATGAAAAACATTAAAAAAAATTAAGTGTTATGTTATTTTTACTTTTTATTTTTAAATACTTATTTTCATTTTTTTCATATTTTTTAAAGTTATCCTTATGATGGGGTGAGAATGGAGATGAGCCTTGTGACTATCCATGTTTGGGATGGGGTGAGAAGGGACATGAATCTTGTCACTATGCATGCTTGGGATGGGGTGAGAAGGGATGTGAATCATGTTAATTTCCATGCTTGGTAGGTGTCATCAGTAGGTGAGAAGACAGTAAGGGGTGATGAAAGCTTAGCTGGAATTCGGTTATGATGAACACCAGCTCGTACAATATCAAGTATTTTTCTCGTCTTCTCTAGGATATGGAGTTAATGGCAAAGTGGTGGAGGTGCATAAAATGTCGATCTTTGCATTACGTCAAATCTACTCTTCTACATGTGGTCATTAAGCTCAAAAGCATGGGAGGTTTTGGTTTCTCTTGGATTTCCAATGAATCAACACTAGTATTCTCAGCATTATGGTGCTCCCGCATATCTCCAAGATCTCAAAATATGTCCCGCACGAGCACATCTTTCGGCTCTGGTTTTGTTTTTTCTCTCCTTATAGATGATACCTCATGCCTTGATAACAAGCTTGTAGGTGCATAGGTGGAGGAATTCGACACATGGTCATAATGGAAGAATGGTTTTGCAGGAAGATCCCAAGGCATCCATCATGAAATTGAGCATGTTGAAGTGTAACTCCTGCTTGACTATGAAACAAAGGAAGGAAAGGAAGCAAGGATACATTCTCCAAGGGTTTTTCAGTCTGACTCCCTCTTCAACACATTTCCCTCCCTCTTCCCAGGTCATGGACCGTTATGTTGATGTTCAACATCGACATGATTCTGAAGTGTTGAAACACAATGCCAAAGGAGAAGCTACTAAAATTTGTCATAAGATATTTCCCTCTATAGCGTTGTGTCCAGGGGGATGTGCTTGTCATGCATGTATTTTGTTTCCCCATTTTTTCTTTCCTATGACCCCTTCGACAGATCCTCCAAGTTGCATCGTGCATCATTGTGTCATAGTCGAGTAAAGTCTTGGCATTTGGTCGTGTCTTGTCTCATGCATCCTTATATCATGAGGTTAGCATCATTGTATCTATCTTGCAACATTGGTCATGCCCACATCTCGTTTCACAAAAACCGTCAACATGTGAACCTTTCGACACTCAATCAAAGTTTCGACAAGAATGAGTCTTTTGCGTCACACCAATTAAAATTTGTGAGTTCTACACCTATTGATAAAATTGTCGGTCACACCCATCATTAGTTTTCTTACTGTGTTTGAGATTGAAAAGTTAAAAATATCTCCCTAGCATCTCCTCATGTGAAAATTCGTTTGTCCGTGGTTTTTAAGAAATGAAAAGATACACCCCTTACAAAAGGGGTCATTCTCCATAATCGTAAAAAAAAAACCCTCCCCCTTTTAATGGAATGGTAGCAATCTCATATTTTTTTTAAAACTTCACTAAGCCCCTTTTTGCTTCCTTTTTTCATTAAATCCTTCTCAATCTTTATTTATCCCTGTCCTTTTTTAACATTTCTCATCCTTTTAACTACCATTAATATTTAAAAAAAAACAAAAAAACCTTATATACCTTACCCATCCACTTTATCCTTTGTTCCCTTTTACATTCTAACCCAATAAAAATAAAACCTTTGAATATCCCTTTATGAAGTTCTCCCCTGCCCTCCCCTACCTTACCTTTTTCTAAATTCAAAAAATAAAAATCCCACAATCCTAATTAAATCTTTAACCTGTGGCTCAAATAAAATGGGTCCGTAGGAAAACATGATATATCTTTTACAAAGGCCAAAGCACCAAGTTATTTTATGTGAATAAAATTAAAAAGGGATATTTTCTCATTCAAAAGGGTTTCATATTCAATCTCGTTACTCTCAACATGGTGCGCTGGCAAGATTGGAAAATTGATCACCGCACCACAGCACGTGGTGCACTAGTACCATTGACAGCAAAAGGAAGGCGTGTTTCAAAGGCAATGAAAACAAAGGTAGAACTACACATTCTCAAGTGGTCAAGTGGCATAGCTGCTTTTTTTTCCTCCGTGTTTCAAAGGCAATGAAAAAAATATTATTTAGGCATAGCTGCTTTTCTTTCCTCCTCCTTTTATCATTCAACCTTGCTGCTATTTTTTTCTTATTTCTTTTACAATCTGCAAAAACTGTATCATATGTAAAGAAGTGGACTAACAATATTATTTATTTTTATTTACAAATTTGTATATACATTAGTTCAGTTTTTTTGGACTAACAATATTATTTATTTTTATTTACAAATTTGTATATACATTAGTTCAGTTTTCTTTACTAACTTATACATAAATCTAATTTTGCAAACTTTAGTCGTTGGTATTTTTTAGGCCCTGTATTCAGGCAGAAGTAATTGTTCTACGTAGTTTTCAACAAACTTTCATTTCATACAGACAATTAAAATTATTGAATTAGTTTTCAGTTTGTGAATAATATGCAAAGATTTAGTTTTATTAAATTGGAAATATTATATTAATGTAACTAACATTTTTTTTTTTTTTTTTTAAATTTTGAAATTGAACTAAATCATAAATTTCTTGTTTCACACTAGAAGCAACTATATAAATTTACTTAGGTGTCAACAAATTTCAAATTATTTATCATTTTATGGGATAACGACTAAATCTTACTTTTAGGAATTAATTGAATAAGGCACTTTTAATTTTATAAATATTTTGCTTTGATCTCTTTGCACTTATTTAATTAGTTAATCATTTCGCTTTCTGAAATTAATGTACTCATGGCTAGATAAGTTGCATTTGGTTAGCTTAATGGACTAACATTCTTATTTTAGAATCATTTATGTGTTTAATCATGCATATCAATCGCGCTCTCATTCATTTATGTATTTACCACCATTATTCTATCCTCTAAATCATATTTGTATGAAGGATTTAAACACAACCCGAGCTTCCTTCTCCCTTCTCTCCCTTGGCCAGACCTCCAAGGGTGTTTACTGTGTTGTTGCTCATATTGGGGAGATTATGTCCTTATCTTTCTTTGATATTTCTTGCATTTGATCCTTGATTTTATCCTAGTCAAATCATTCTTTTTGAATTGTAATTCTCATTCAATCATGACTGACGCTTGGTATCCTTGTGTTAATCCTATCGATCTTCCAGATATTGTCGATTATAGTCCATGGCAGTGGCGTTATGATGAGGATATTCCCCGATTTATGGGTTTTCCCCATTAGGATCCAAATAATCATATCTTAATATTTGATGAATATTATTATGCCAACCACTTTTATGATCTCTCTGTAAGAATTTGTATGTTTCCAAATGCACTTTTTAATCATATCGGTGAGTGGTTTAGATCCTTTCCTTACCATTTAATCTAGGGTTGTAGGGTTGTGGGGAATTATTTAATATTTTCATGACCATATTTGATAATTTAAAATCTCCTCCACCTTGGTCTGACTTCTGTGATGAATGTCATGATCTTAATACTTGCTAGAATATTTTGGAATCCAAACATAAGATAAAGTGAGAATACATGCTCACACAATTCTCATCTGATGTGATTAATGATAGAATCAATCCATCTAATCTGATGATCCCGCTCCCTTCTCTATATATTCACGAAGTCTTTCCTTTTGATCAGGCAAGGTTTCAAGTTAATTCCAAGCTAATCAATATGAAAGATGATACCTTACCTCATCTTGACATTCATTGTTCTCCAAATTTGCATGATGAGGTCGTAATCAAGCATGAACCCTCCAATATTAAGGAAAATCACTAATTCAATAAAGCCTCCTTGAAAATTGCTTGCCTACTGATCATCAAAGGGAAGAGTACAATCTTTTTGAGGAGGTATTTTATCACGAGCCCGTTTACTTTTGGCCTCCTCTTTTCAATAAAGGAATCATAGATTAACACAACATTGCTACCGATTCTTATAACAAATCTTTGAACACTCCCTTCACTCATAACTCTATCGATGAATATGCCCATTCTTTTCCAATTACAGATAAAAATGATGCTTTTCATCAGTCTAATTTTGGCTCGAAACGTTATATCCCGAAGGGAATCAATCATCATATTCACCATGATATTTCTGAGGCTGTCATTAACAACATCTTTCCAGCTAATGGCAAGCATGATCTTCATATGTCTATTCATAAGAAAGATGTCATCTAGCCTCGTCTTGATCCTCCATGTTTTTTGAATCATAACAATGATTTCTTAACCGAAGACGAATCCCTTAATTCGCGATATGATGTCTTATAAATCCTTGATCATTTCAAAGGGGAAATCAATTCTTGAACAAAGGCGATTCATAAAAATGTTTGTCATTCCTCTTTTGATAATGAATTTTAAAATCAGATGATGTCGTGATTGTTGAATTTCTAAAGTCTCTCATTGTTCTGTCAATTGATAACAAAGATGCTCAATCCCTTTTTCTTTTTTTTATGAGGACCTTGACTTCCATTCACCTACCCTCATATCATGTTTTCGGGGAAATCCGTCATGTGATCCATGATGATTATTCAAATGACTTAATTATTGATTTGCTCTCCTAACATGAAATTTGAATTTGTGCATATTCTTAATGCAAATGATCATATCATTCTTGATAGTGAAGTCTTGCCTCAAGTTATCTTTCAATGCATTTATGGAAAATGTCATGATGTTATCCTTAGTCAAGATGATCATGAGGAAATCAACACATCTTTTATTATTGCTAATCCTTGAGAGGGCACTGCATTTAATCAATTCAATTAATTTCGATGAGCTTGAATGCTTTGTTCCAAACCAATCCAACTTGGTTGATGAGGTGAATAGGGGAGTTCTCGGGTTTATTTTCAAGGATTTTATTCATGGGTTGATAAATTTTCAGATCCCATTAGTACTAACTTATTTGATATGCATTCATTTTTATTTCATTTGATTAGTAAAAACATTTCTTTGCAGATTTTATCGATCATATCTATCTTTATTCCAGGGATTCCATGCAAAATATTTGATGGATCTAAAAATCCAGGAAATAGTCATGGCATTTTAGATGTTTTACTATACAATAAATGGCATCCTGCATTACTCATTTTACTTTGTAGAAGTAGGAGTAAGATTGCATTTTTAGGTTGCATATCATTTTTTCTTTATGTGACTCATGCATTTATTTTTGGTTTGCATTTTTTTTCATTTAGTTGCATCAATTTAGTAGTGTTTATTTTCTCAATTAGTAGTTATTTTCCTAGCTAGTTTTCCTTTCGCTGTTTACTTTAGCAATTTCCCAAATAAGTCACTTTGGAATTTGTTGTCTTTAAATACAATGTGCCACTATGCTCTTTCATGAGATTGTTTTGTCATTAAACTCTAAAATGATGACGATCAATTGTTCTATATATGAAAGAACGTGGTGTGGAGAGGGGGGAACTATTGGCCATTTCCTAGTGATCATCCTAGGGGTATGTCGAGCTATGATTTGCTTACTCTTTTAATTTCTCAACACTTCTTTCATTTCTCTGCTTCACCCATTGTGGAATGCTAGCTTCACTCCTCTCAATCCCTGTCCTTTTCGGGGATGAAAACAAGTGCATCACTACAAGAAAAAAGGTCATTGGTGAGGGTCCAAAAATGTCACCATAAGCTCATTGGTGATGGTCAAAAGGGCCCCCGTCACCAAAACCTGAGCGTTGCCAAAGGCACCGTCACCTTAATTGGGGGTATGTGGTGACATTCACGGCCCGTCACTAATAATTATGATTATTCCAGGTTGTGACTATCACCAATCGTTATGAAGTGTTGGTGACGGACCTGCTTTGGCCCTCACCATTTGATGCATATATGATGACGGTCAATGACCGATCATTGGTGAGGGTTGAGACATGTCACCATAATCTCATCGGTGATGGTGAAAAAGGAGGACGTCATCAAAATGTGAATGTCACCAATGGCTGTGTCCCCAAAAGTAGAGGTGGTGTGGTGACATTCAATGTTCGACACTAATAGGGATTATTAGTGACAAATAGTGACCCTCACCAATTTATATGAAGTTTTGGTGATGGACCTAAGGGCCTCCATCACCAAAAAACTGAACGTCGCCAATGACATGTGATGAGGGCCTTGCAATGACCCTCACTATTGAGGATATTTCCATTAACATATCAATGGTGACAACCGCTATGAGATTGTCACCGCTTTTCATTTTGAAAATCTTTTAATGACGCAACATAAAGGACCGTTTCCATTTCAATTAAAATTGTAAAAAAAAAATTATAATGGTCCTTAAAGGATAACGGTTCAACGTCACCATTGCTTTCCACAATGGTGACAATGGTGACAAACAATTGCTTAGAAGAGAAGTATGTCCAATCATTGGTGATAGAGCACCTTCCTTGTTGTTCTGGGTGTCTTTTCAATTCAGCCTACATAGATTTGAAGGGATAGTTTTATGTTGTGTTGACTGTACCTTACAAAGGCATATTTCTGAGTTTGCTGGTTGTAGTTTACAGGGGCAATTTTCTGAGTTGTTGGTTGTACTTAGCAGGGGCAGATTTTTGTTCTTGTTGGTTGTACTTTACAATCATAGGAATTGTTACCTTGCATGGATTAGTTTCAGCAGGCCTATAAACTTGCTTGCAAAAAATAATGCAATAGGCCTATAAATATTTAAACACTAAACTATGGTAATTAAAAATGTTCTCTAACTACGATTACATCATGCCTATTAAAATTCTTGGATCATAATTCTCTTGGCCATCATTATTTACGATTTGAGCAAATCCTAGGGACATAAAAATTTACTATCTAAACTTAGTTTCACATGTTCCTTCAAACGAGAATTTTGGAGAATGGATTCAATATGTTGGAACTCATTCCAGTATATTGATTAAAAAACATGCCTGTACCTGCTATATAATTTCATGTTGACTAACCTGCCAGTATTAAAGACCTCTTTGCAACAAATCAATCTGAACATAATTTTCTTCATTGTGGATTCTATATGACATCTTAGGTACATATGCCCCAAACTGGATGGTGTGGACCTCCCAAGCTGGTCAATGCAGACCCCCTAAGCCACAGTGAAAATGTGGGGACATAAAAAAGCAGGGAGACACATTTTAACCCTAGTATTTTCCAACAAATAATAATAAAAAATTCTCTAGAGTCCAAGATATATAATAAATTAAATGGTTAGTAAAGGAGGCTATGCAAAAGATAGAGCCTCCAGCTTTAATCTGTATTTTTTTCTCATTGTAATACTTGAGAATTTTCTCTTTATAATTGTCATGTTCCAGAATCCAAGCATTAGTTTCAGGAGGTATATAAACGTGCTTGAATAAACAACAAAGTAGCATATCCTGTGAATTATCGGTTTTATCTCAACTTACATGCATTTTTTAATTCTCATATATAACATAAATGTAGAGCACTTATAAAAGTGCAAAATTCCAAAGATTCATATTGGCATGAAATTACACTTTTTTTTTGGAAATGCTTCAAGAAACTTCCTCTGATGGGTTACATAGGGTAGAATTTCTTTGCTTACCTGCCCAATATGAGGTGTAGCTATACCCATCAAAATTGCTTGGGACTAGTACCCGGCCTCATCCCTTTTAAACTCATGTCAGTCAAGTGGAGCAAGTCACAAGCAAAATGTAACCCTAGTAGATGGTGATGACCAATGGCCTCCTAGAATAAATTGAACATTTGGTTATTATTATTATAACATTTTACTAAATTTGAAAAAACAAAAATATCACATTGTTATAAGTAAAGTAAATAGAATTGATTCACTAACATGTTTACACGATAACTAAAATAGATACTAAGCTTTTTTAAACATATGGAAACAAGATAGCAAAAGATGATATAAAATTCTGTAACAACAATTTAATAACGTATATCTACAGGCTTTAGCTAATCCTGTAAGATGAGTTGTTTTTTACACTTACAGATGCACAAATGGAAATCAGACATATGGGCCTTCTTTGGAATCATGTCACCCAACTCATCCTTCTGTTTGTTCCTCCAAGTTCGTTCTAATGTTAACTGAGGAGTGGATTTATTGCATACTGGTCACAGAACAAAGGAAGCATAGTTTATGCTTTCGTTTTGATGAAATGTTAATTAATGTTAATGGAAACTAAACAAGCACTATAAAAACAACAAAAGCACAAGAAATTATTCAAAAAGCTATTCAAACAACTTTTTTGAACTCCAGTGAAAAGATGAACCATACATCAGTCATTATTTCTGCCAGGTGCTTGATAGTGACCTCATTATTAGGATTGCCAACATTGAAAACGTGATTGTTTTCCCTGGAAGGAATTTCCTGAAAAATGAAATAGGTAAGTACTATAAATATGTAAGCACCATACAAGATCAGTATAAATCCACCAAGGATTGATGTTCTTACAATCATCAAGAGAATAGGTCAGCTAGCATATTGTGTCCCATATGTTTAAAGACTGCTTATACAATTCCAAGCATGCAAAACCAACACAGAACAACACTAATGTTTTTCTTAAAGAAATCTATTGTGGAATAACTCCAATTTAATGATTTAAAAATAAAAAACAAATGCAAAACACAACAAAAAATACACCACTATAAAATGATGTAATTCCATACCCAAGTTAACACATCTAGAAAGTCAATATGAAGCAATTACAATCACATAGCAGTCCACTTACTTTCCAAGAGCATAATCAAACGTAAAGGACGAGCTGTAAATAATCCACTGGATAGTCCAAGAACATCTTAATTCAATCCAAGACAAAAGATCAAAACTAGCATTTATCAAGAACATCATTCATTCAATGTAAATCCAAACCATTAGTGACCCAATATGCAAAGTCTGCAAATGTATATACCATGTAAAGGTGAATATAACAGAATTGATATGTTTTATTGTTTAATATTCAACCATATTCCTTCACAATCTGAACGGACATAATCGACGTTCACGTCAACATCGAAATTGACATCGACTATATCTTCTTCATTTACACATTTTGCTTCTTGAAAGTCTGTAACCCCTGACAAATCTACATACTTGGGTTCATATGATGTAATATTTCTCAATCCTTTTGGAGGGCATGTTAACACTACATACCAGTCAGTCTCAATTGGATCTTGTACATAGAATACCTGTTTAGCTTGCGATGCTAGAATAAATGGATCATCTTGCCAACGATTCTGACTTAAGCATTTCTTCATATTCACCATTGTAAAACCCAAATCATCAGTTTTAATCCCTCTCTTATTGTATACATCGACCCAATTACATTTGAACAATGTGTACTCCATACAAAAATAGTCCAATGTAATTATTTCTTCTATTACTCCATAAAATGTTGTTTTCTGAAGTATAGGGTTTGGATCTTTGGAACTTGACCTCATCATTGTTTCAGCTTCCAAACACACACCACTATTTTGGGTGGTTATCTCATTATCCATTCTTTTTGTATGGTATCTATAACCATTGGTTAGGTATCCCTTGTACTTATTCACAAATTTCCTTGGGCCCCGTGCTAGCCATTTAAGTGTATCAGACACATTTCCATCTCCTTCCACCTACATATTTTCAGTTTTTTGAATGTAGTTAGAACACATACATCCAACCTATGATAAAATATTTAAATTTTTACATGACTATATTCAACATGTAATGATTTTTTAGTACTTATGATATAAATAGTGTAAAGTCACCTGTTTTTTTAGCCAACTAGAAAAATGTTGGGTGTGGAGTCTCTACAATGGAGATTCATCTTTTTTGGTTTGGATAAATGAGTTGAGAATCTCCATTTTGTGCATCCTAATTTGACAATTATGGACAGTAAATGTGTTTTGATAAAATATGAATACAAATAATTCAAAATGTCAAACACATTATTCTATCCATGGATCTGTGTTTTGTTAAACCATAAACAAACAAAATTTTGAAGGTCAAACATGTTACTTACTCTATCCATGGATCAACTTCATTTGTGTGAAATAGAACCCACCTATGGGCTTGTTCCCAACTAATGTTATCCAATTCTGATGGAATTGAAGCAGATAATGGCTTTCCATCAAGAATTACTTCTTCAACTTCGTCATCCCACACTTCATTTCGACCATGTGTGGTTCCAATAGCTTCCATACCTTTCAAGTATCCTCCACAAAAATTTATTGATTCCTCCACATTGTAGCTTTCAACGATGCATCCTTCAGCCCTATTTTTGTTCTTAACATAACTCTTGTATACTTTCATACACCTACAAAAAGAGCATATTTTTTTAAGTAATGTCAAAAGCTTTGAATAAAGTATTCTTCTTGTGGTTCTTGATAGCAAGTAAAGTTTCATGTACCTCTCAAAGGGGTACATCCATCTATATGAAACCGGGCCACAATATCGAAGCTCACGTACCAAATGCACATTCAAATGCATCATTATATCGAAAAATGAAGGAGGGAAGTACTTTTCAAGCATGCACATTGTCTCCATGATATCATTTTCCAACTTGTCAAGGCTCTCTATGAAACCGATTTTGCACAAATTTTCCTATAAAAGTAACAAAGCTTACAAAGCGTCTTTCGAACAACAATTGGTAGCACATGGCGTAGAGCTACTGGGAGAAGTTGTTGCATTAGAACATGGCAATCATGTGCTTTCATTCCATGGAACTTAAGCTCTTCCATAGATATATGATTTTTTGGATTAGATCTATAACCATCTAGAACTTTTAATGTGAAAAGAACGTGACATAGGGTCTCTTTCTCTTTCTTTGAAAGAGTATGCGGTGCAGGTGGAAGGAATATTTTTTTTCCTTTAACTTCTGGCCACAGTGATTTTCTCAAACCCATTTTTTGCAAGTCATCTTGTGATTTCTTTCCATCTTTGGACTTCCCTTTTATATCCAAAAGGGTTCCAAAAATGATTTCACACACATTCTTCTCCACATGCATTACATCTAAATTATGATGTTGTAGGTGTTTCTGCATTCCAACACATTGAGAATATTGGAAAATCGTTTAATATGGAGGAAATCATAAACAATGAATTCAATGAAGACATCTAAGCACAATAACGTCATATAAGCATGCAATGTATAATGATTAGGAATGGTTGATGTCTTTACATACCTCCCAATATGGCAGATTGAATAGGACTGATTGTTTGTTCCACACCACAACATTAGTTTTTTCACCTTTTTCCTTATTTCTTTTCCTTTTCTTTGATTCACTCTTCCCCCAAACTGTTTCGTTTCCCTTTGTTTCCTTAAAAATATCCGACACTCTTACAACTGGAGGGGCATAACGAAGCTCCTCCTTCCCATTAAATGGTCCCTTCTGTGAGCGAAACTTATGATTTTGAGGAAGAAATCTCCTATGTCCCATGTACACACATTTCTTGCTACAATTGAGGTACTCTGATTTTGTGTTCTTTCCGCATATGGGGCATGCATTATAGCCTTTTGTTGTGCAACCAACCATATTCCCATAAGCTGGAAAGTCATGAATCACCCACATAAGAATCGCCTTCATGTTAAAGCATGTCTTATTGTAAGCATCATATGTCCATACTCCTTGGTCCCATAATTCCTTTAGTTCATCTACCAAGGGTTCCAAATACACATCAATGTCATTACCTGGTTGCTTGGGACCAGGTATTAACAATGTTAACATACAAAAATTCCTTTTTGTGCACAACCATGGTGGGAGGTTGTATGTAACCAACACTACAGGCCAAACACTATATGTACTGCTCAAGTCTCCAAATGGATTAAATCCATCTGTTGCCATTGCAAGTCGTACATTGCGGGGTTTGCCTGAAAAACTAGGCCATTTTTCATCAATAGTTTTCCAGGCTGGGCTATCAATAGGGTGGCGCATATGACCATCATTGCTTGTATTCTCATGATGCCACCTCATTTTTTGTGACATGTCCGTAGAGCTAGAACAACAAAGAAAATCTTTCATTTATATATAATATTATCATATAATAACACTATGAAAAATGGTAAAGATAATACAAGAAGGTGAAAACTTGAATACAATTATGGTGTTGAAAATCATACCTATACATTCTCTTTAGCCTTGGTGCTATGGGGAAATATCTTAACACCTTTGCAGGAACACCTTGACGCACCTTTTGAGATTGAGCATCCACCTTCCATCAAGATTTTCCACATGTTTGGCATTCATCTTTACTTTCGTTACTTCCTCGATATAAAATGCAATCATTGGGACATGCATGTATCATATCATAGTTTAATCCCAATGATTTTATCAACCTTTTTGCAGCATATGCAGAATCTGGAAGTGTGTTATCTCTAGGAAGTGTATTTTTATGCAATTTTAACATTTGGCCAAAACTTCTATCAGACCATCCACTATTCATTTTGAGATTGTAATATTCCACGGTTGTTGATAGTTTTGTGAAATCAACACAACCTGGGTACAATGGCCTCTTTGCATCTTTGATTAACTTCCTATATTCATTAACTTCATTTAGTACATTTGTTGATGCCAACCCCACATTATCACACCTTCGTTTAGGTTTTGATCAAGACATGGATACGCATCATTCACCATATGAAGCACTTGATCACCAACAATGGTTGTATCATCATCCTTTTCGAGGGGATCATTACCATTCTGAAATGATGTTCCAGGCTCATCAACCTGATTATCATAATGGCATTCTACATGTCCATAACCCTATTAATAAGAAAATTAAAATTCATGTCAGTGATTTTATGGTTTTTATGAAAATTAGAATGAATAGAAATTGGTCAAATAGGGGCCTTTACCAGTGCAAATTAGCTTACCAGTTGAGATGATATATGCTCTATAACTTCATGTGGCTCATTTTCAGAGCGTTTCCTAACCTCATCAATAACGGATGGAATCTAAAGGTGAGGAAAACATAATTTTGCACATATAAATATAATTGATATCTTTATTGTAATACAAGTAAGTTTGAAACTACATCAATTCCTTTTTTTCAAGATACCTGACTGTGAATGCTCTCTCCATGAAAATACCAAATTTTATATTGTTCTATTATTCCATCACAAATCAAGTGCTTGCGCATTTTATCAAATGTTTGTACTTTGACTATGCCACATTTATTACATGGACATTTTATGGACATCTTATTCCTTGAATGCGCCTCGGCAAACTTTAAGAATTCCTCAACCCCATCTCTATATTCTTGTAGTGTCCTACACATAACCAATTTCCATTAAGTCACATAAATTTAATTGAGAACATGTTAGCACTCATACATTTTTTTGGTATATCACGATGAATAATCAAATATAGAAACTTTACCTATTTTTCAAGTTCATCCAGTTTCTTTTGTCCATTTGATAATATGCTCCAAGCTCCGTTGAAATTATGTCTAAAATGAACTAAAAAAGTTAGTTGATACTAAACCTTATATATATTGAAAACACACAACTTTGCACTAACAACTTGCAGTCAAACAACTGCATAAACCCACATTTCTTATTAAGAGGTATTCTGATATAAAAAAAACTCCCTAAACTGTTCAAATATTTGACTTAGATCTTCTGGAAATAATGTATGTGGCTTAATGCATTATTGTAATTGTCTCTTTAGATGTCATTTTGTAGAACCATTGAAATTCGAACCAATATGGCATCTAACTTCTAAGAAAGTAGAACCCATAAAGATTCTACCCATACTCAAAATTAATTCATTCCAGGCAACCCTTTAATGCAGAGTGTTCAACATCACTCCTCTTCATACTGAGTGTAATTCCAATGTAGTCAGCGCTCAACCTTAGATCTTAATTCAACCTTAAAATTAAAATGTAGCCCAACAGAGAGTAACACAATTAACTAACTCATTTCCTAGTTAGCTTGTATATTCACCAGAGTTCATCAATCACACAAACATATATGAAATCGGCACACAACATCATGGCAAATAATCCTTTTCCATTTATTACTTGGAAATTTGCAGGCTAATAAACAAAATCTGACCTATCCTCTGTTTTTCTTGCCTTGATTCTTACATTGTATAGCTAACCCTCCTAACCATCATTTTTCAAGCCTTTCTCTCTAACCTCTAATGCTCGCAGGCATACAAGATATACTTGGAAACATAACTTGTAGCTAAATAACAAACCTCCTACATTTATGGAACTAACTCCTAAAGTTCCTGTAATTCTAATTGTAATTATTATGTTAAAATAAATTGATCTTCATCCTTAAGACAGTTTAATAACGTATATCTACAGGCTTGGCCTAAGCCTGTAAGTTGAGTTGCTGTTTATACTTACATATGCAGAAATGGAAATCGAACACATGGGTCTTATTTGGAATCGTGTCACCTAGGCCATCCTCTTTTTGGTTCCTCCGAGTTCGTTCTGATGTTACCCAAGGAGCGGATTATTGCATACTGGTCGTAGAACAAATGAATCAATTTTTCTGCCTAGATTAGAGGATCTGTCGATTCTTTGAATCTTGAGAGATCTTCCCTGATTTGTTATGATGTAATTTCTCTTTTAATTAAGTTCCATAAGATCAAAGAATCTTGATTATATTCACATATTCCCTTTTCTTGCTTTTTTGTTTCCTTAAAGGGTGGAACTCCTGGTTGAGACTAAAGGCAAGAGGTCTACTTATCATATTATTTCTCTCCTCCATTTCGATATATTAGTGCTCCATTATTGTTACTCTTTTTGACTTTTTTTAACTTGCAAGAGAAATGGAAAAATATCATTTCACAATTCTTGTGGCCTCTATAACAAACCCTTACATACACTGCTGCATACAACAGAAGTCCACGGCACAATCAAACCAAGCCACCAGCAGCTGCGGCCTCATCAATCAGGACACAGAGTAACCCCAACAGATGACGGTAAGGCAGATAGACCTCAACAGTCCCTCCTCAGGCCACGGCTCAGTAGATCAGGCCTCAAAC
Organism: Larix kaempferi; assembly: GCA_027924585.1. Taxonomy (NCBI): domain Eukaryota; kingdom Viridiplantae; phylum Streptophyta; class Pinopsida; order Pinales; family Pinaceae; genus Larix; species Larix kaempferi. Next base: position 2,757,671 of record BSBM01000125.1, on the reverse strand, counting down.
AAACTCACATTCAAAGTTTTAAATTTTTGATAGACCATGAGGTCTTGACTCTTGTCCTTAAAACAAGGAGGGGTTCAATGTAAAAATCTTGTAAATGTTCAATAGTTTTCAAGGTTTATCTAGAAGTTTCCAAGTGTTATGAGGTGTCAATGATGCATCATCCTTTAGGATAGAGCCGAACTCCTATTTAGGGAGCCAATTACATAAATATAGAAAGGTCGTTAGGGTTAAACCGTTAAATTGATTCTTCATATATACGATTGTAAGCCTACGGGCCACGTCAGAGGTAGAGCAGAGGCGAGGCAGAGGCAGAGAGGATAGGAAAATAGAGAGGAGAGGACCAGGGTAGAATACTCCCATATTGTGTAATCAGGTCATGAAATTCTGAGTAATTGAATTTGATTAATGAAAGCATTTTATATGCATATGGACTTGTGAATATCTCTTTCTATGTATTTTTTATGAAGTTCATTGTCTCTATTGAATGTGAATGGCGTCCTGCTGAAAACATAAAGTCATTTACTCTGGAATTTGTATGTAATTCCTATAGAGAAATATGAGTACATAGGATTTGTTAATTGGCTGACTTCTTGACAGTAAGCAACTAAAGGAATATGCCATTTCTGCGAAGGATTTGGAATTTGAAGACCCTTCTGAAAACTGACAAGATGTGATTGTTTATGACTCGAGTGTCCTTATATTATGAGATCTCAGGTTATGCAAATCGGAAGGAGTTAGATTGTTTAAAGTACATTTTGCATTAAACCCTAACCCTAACCAAAATTTAACAGAATAAATAAATGTGTTGGGTGAGAATCTATTGTCGCTGAAGGTCAAATATTGGATATTTAGCATTTGTTTAACATTTTTATACAGAGATTGAGTTATGGAATTGATAGCCAGGTTCCATATTTCAGGGTTAGGGTTTGAGTTTTTGGAAGTGTGTTGAAGGGTAGTAGTTGTTTTTTTCCACTTGTTCATGAAAAACTAAGTTTCTCAAATGTTGAAACAAACCCTGAAGAAATGAATGCTGACCTGGAGGAAAAATCATGGCAAATTGTCATTGTGCACAAATTTGAATACCCAGGTATACTCTGTTTGGGAATCGAACTCCATTTTAGATTCCATTTGTGTACGAGAAGCAGTAGATCATGGCCCAATTGTAATCATATTATTAAAGGGGAAAACGCCATTTCTGAACAAAGAAATTGAATTTATAGTCAAGGTAAGAGTTCAAGAATTTGGGGAAGTGTTTTTTTGTTGAAATTGCAGGTGGTTCCTACATCAAAAATAAAAAGAAGAGCTGCATGGATAGCGTTGGAACCCAATTTCCGTAGTTCATCTCACTCCCTTTCCTTTTGATCGACACCTATGTCTATCTCTCCATGCACGGTTTAACCCAACAACATTTCATTCTTATTTTTTGTCTATCTCTCCATGCGCGTGATTTAAACCAGAGCAAATCATTCCTACCCTTTCATCCGCACCAATATTCAAAAATTGATTTTTTTCGTCTTTGAAAATTGTATCTTTTGAATCTTTGAAAATGTTATAAAATTGAATCTTTTTAATATTTAAAAATTGTATAAAATTGAACCTTTCAAATCTTAGAAAATGAAGGGATCATTTCTTGATGTAATTTAATTTACAATATACAAAGTGACAAAGTGTTACCATTATTGCAGTTTATTATTTAAATATTTTTGAATGATTATTATTGTTTGTTTATTATTGATCTCCCCATGGATTTAATAAGCTACTAATTTAAAATGGTTTATTTAACCAAATAATTAAAATTTTTTCCCTAGATGGGGTGTCTCTTAGCCAAGTGGAGGAGGGGACAAGTGCCACCCGCGAGAATGTTTCCCATGGCAATCATGCGGGCGACCAAACTCCCTAACCCCTAGCCCAAGCACAATTATATCCCCTCTAGTTTGATGGGATGGGGATGTTATTCCATAATTATCTCTCGACTGCAACTAATTGACACAGATGCTAATAAATGATCATTCATCACCGCACGCACCATCCGTTGTTGAGCAATAACAATGTGTAATTAGAAATCTTCACGGTTTTAATGGCAGCCATTATGATGGCTAGAGTTGATGGGAACTGGAGTCGATGGGTTCTGTCGGTTATGGATCAAATCACCATTTTAAAGTTTTTATCAATCAATTTGGGCCTGGTTGAAACTGTGTTTCCAAATTCTCGGTTTGGTTGAAACTGTGTTTTCAAAGCTTGTCCAAGCTCTTGGAAGACATTGCGAGTACCCTGAACGTAACTACTACTCTGGCGGTGGAGGCTTATGTGAAACTATTTGTTGAGGGATCCATCCCCTGGCTTTGTGGTGTTGGAAAATGCTACCGTTTCTCTGACTAGTCCTCTCACTTTTGTTTCTAGCATTAAATTGGAGATGCACTCTCCGTTCATGAAAACCCTGCGATGGGTGGGCCACACCCTCCTGTGAAAGTGTCTTCGACTATAATTCCAAACAACATTATAATATAGGTGGTTCATTCAAATCTATATTAATGCAAAACAACATGCTTACATTCCAAATTCATCCCTAGATATGAGGGTAGCTACAGCAATAGTAAGCAAATTATAGGATCACATGTATATAGAAAATGCACAACTACACAACATGTATCATGGGGAGCCCTCATGGGGGAGAAAAACCAATTACAACCTTTCACTATGATAGAATCCGCAAAATCAAGAGTCATGCATGAATTCATGACAATGTCTCTTGCCATAAACCCTAGGCGAAGGCATACCTGGTGAGAGACCATGCGTTACACATCAAAGAATAGACGAGTATAACTACTCTACTACGGAAGGATAGTGAGCTAGAGAATAACGAACCCAAATCATAAGCACAAGAGGAAGACCAAGTTGATAGAACATGATGAGAACATGACTCTCTCATATATATAGAGGTCTAGGGGTAATCCTCCAATAAGTATATGATCCCACAGAAGGCCGACTTAACCAACAAGTTAAGTTAGGGGTCACACATCATGACCAATATTCCAACGTTAGGCTAGGGGCTCGCAACCACATAAGGACTTCTCTATACCTATGACACATGGAACACCCACTAAGGAAACCAACTCAATCCACCATCATTAAGTACTGCTACCACCATCAAGGGATAAAATAGGTGAGGGCCAACTATTTGTTGATGGATCCATCCCCTGGCTCAGTGGCGTTGGAAAATGCTACCATCTCTCTGACTAGTCCTCTCACTTTTGTTTCTAGCATTAAATTGGATATGCACTCTCCGTTCATGACAACCCTACGATGGGTGGGCCACACCCTCCTGTGAAAGTGTGTTCGGCTATAATGCCAAACAACATTATAATATAGGTGGTTCTTTCAAAGCTATATTAATGCAAAACAACATGCTTACGTTCCAAATTCATCCCTAGATATGAGGGTAGCTACAACAATAGTAAGCAAATTATATGATCACATGTATATAGAATTAAATGCACAACTACACAACATGTATCATGGGAAGCCCTCATGGGGGTGAAAACCCAATTACAACCTTTCACTGTGATAGAATCCACAAAATCGAGAATCATGCATGACTTCACAATGTCTCTTGCCATAAACCCTAGGTGAAGGCATAACTGGTGGGAGACCATGCATTACACATCAAAGAATACACGAGTATAACTGCTCTACTACAGAAGGATAGTGAGCTAGAGATCAATAATGAACCCCAATCATAAGCACAAGAGGAAGACCAAGTTGATAGAACATGATGAGAACATGACTCTCTCATATATAAAGAGGTCTAGGGGTAAGCCTCCAATAAGTATATGATCCCACACAAGACCGACTTAACCAACAAGTTAAGTTAGGGGTCACAAATCATGACCAATATTCCAATGTTAGGTTAGGGGCTCACAACCACATAAGGAATTCTCTATACCTATGACACATGGAACACCCACCGAGGAAACCAACTCAATCCACCATCATTAAGTACTGCTACCCCCATGAAGGGATAAAATAGGTGAGGGCCAACTATTTTTTGAGGGATCCATCCCCTAGATCAGTGGCATTGGAAAATGCTACCGTCTCTCTGACTAGTCCTCTCACTTTTGTTTCTAGCATTAAATTGGAGATGCACTCTCTGTTCATGACAATCCTGCGATGGGTGGGCCACACCCTCCTGTGAAAGTGTGTTCGGCTATAATGCCAAACAACGTTGTAATATAGGGGGTTCTTTCAAATCTATATTAATGCAAAACAACATGCTTACGTTCCAACTTCATCCCTAGATATGAGGGTAGCTACAACAACAGTAAGCAAATTATAGGATCACATGTATACAGAATTAAATGCACAACTACACAACATGTATCATGGGAAGCCCTCATGGGGGTGAAAACCCAATTACAACCTTTCACTATGATAGAATTCGCAAAATCAAGAGTCATGCATGACTTCACAATGTCTCTTGCCATAAACCCTAGGCGAATGCATACCTGGTGGGAGACCATGCGTTACACATCAAAGAATACATGAGTATAACTGCTCTACTACAGAAGGATAGTGAGCTAGAGATCAATAACGGACCCCAATCATAAGCACAAGAGGAAGACCAAGTTGATAGAACATGATGAGAACATGACTCTCTCATATATAAAGAGGTCTAGGGGTAAGCCTCCAATAAGTATATGATCCCACACAAGACCGACTTAACCAACAAGTTAAGTTAGGGGTCACACAACATGACCAATATTCCAATGTTAGGTTATGGGCTCGCAACCACATAAGGACTTCTCTGTACCTATGACACATGGAACACCCACCAAGGAAACCAACTCAATCCACCATCATTAAGTACTGCTACCCCCATGAAGGGATAAAATAGGTGAGGGCCAACTATTTATTGAGGGATCTATCCCTTGGCTCAGTGGCATTGGAAAATTCCCACCATCTCTCTGACTAGTCCTCTCACTTTTGTTTCTAGCATTAAATTGGAGATGCATTCTCCGTTCATGACAACCCTGCGATGGGTGGGACACACCCTCCTGTGAAAGTGTCTTCGGCTATAATTCCAAACAACATTATAATATAGGTGGTTCTTTCAAAGCTATATTAATGCAAAACAACATGCTTACGTTCCAACTTCATCCCTAGATACGAGGGTAGCTACAACAACAGTAAGAAAATTATAGGATCACATGTATATAGAAAATGCACAACTACACAACATGTATCATGGGAAGCCCTCATGGGGGAGAAAAACCAATTACAACCTTTCACTATGATAGAATACGCAAAATCAAGAGTCATGAATGACTTCATGACAATGTCTCTTGCCATAAACCCTAGGAGAAGGCATACCTGGTGGGAGACCATGCGTTACACATCAAAGAATACACGAGTATAACTGCTCTACTACAGAAGGATAGTGAACTAGAGAATAACAAACCCCAATCATAAGCACAAGAGGAAGACCAAGTTTATAGAACATGATGAGAACATGACTCTCTCATATATATAAAGGTATAGGGGTAAGCCTCCAATAAGTATATGATACCACACAAGACCGACTTAACCAACAAGTTAAGTTAGGGGTCACACATCATGACCAATATTCCAACGTTAGGTGAGGGGTTCGCAACCACATAAGGAATTTTCTATACCTATAACATGACATGGAACACCCACCAAGGAAACTAACTCAATCCACCATCATTAAGTAATACTACCACCATCAAGGGATAAAATAGGTAGGACCAACTATTTGCTAAGGGATCCATCCCCTGGCTCAGTGGTGTTGAAAATTCTACCATCTCTCTGACTAGTCCTCTCATTGGCATTTGAAAATGCACAACTACACAACATGTATCATGGGAAGCTCTCATGGGTGTGTCATAAGACAATGCATGGCTACTACCCATTTATGTGTCCTCATCGACAAGGAGTGGGACTCGTTAGGGGCTCTAACCACTATGTCGACATCAACAGGGAGTGGGACTGATCATCACATAACAACACAACTGTTATAATGTCCACCCACTCTTCCAGTGCAGGAAGAGACGCACCATTCTACCAGTCCATGGAGAATATTGTATCATCGATCCTGCAAACATAAAAAATAATGAGTTTGAGGAATGCATCCATCTTATGGTTCATTTGATTCAAGCCATCTATGTTGTTACAATAGTCTAATAGTAGGTGAAAACACCAAGGTTAAAATGCATGGTTTTTTTTTTTGCATTTGTAAAGGTGTTAATTCCTCAACCTATAATCATATTAATGGATAGGGTAATTTTTAGAATAGTGATAATTGCAATCCATGAGAAGAACCTTGGATCACACATTTTGGTTTGATCTTATCTTAGGCATCACTCATGTTTGATCAAGGAAGCAAATCACTAGCATGGATGAGGGTGCGAATTTACTCAAGAGACCTTTCGCATTACTAACCGAGAATTTCCACATATTTCGAGGAACTTTTGCATATTTGAAGGCATACCTCACCATTGAGGTTCATATATATGTTTTTAAATGTCTTTGCTTAGATGGTATACTAGGTCTTGGCACCTCTTTTATGGTGTGAGAATGTGTTGTAGGCAATGAAGTTTAAGTAGATCCATTTCAACTTTATTTGATTGTTGCATTAGTTTTTGTAGGAGAAGGGTTAACATTAATAGAAAACCAATGCATTACACTCATCGTTAAAGAATTTTTTTTCACACCATTAGTTTGATTGAGAAATTATATTGTTTGACTAATGATTTTACTCTTGTACATGTGAAGATGCTAACTTTATGTTTTTTCAAATCCATATGCTTTCCTTCTAGTTGTGCATTTTTTAGTGGATTGTGTATCTTCTATAATCATGACTACGTCTTAAAATTTTAAGGATCCATACTTAAAAATGTATAAGTCTTGGCAAATCCAACCAATTCTTAAATTCTAACTATAAAATATTTGGTGATAATTTTCTAGTTTTTTTTCTAATTTCTAAGTATTTTATGTACTTTATAGTATAATTTGGCGAAAATAGCAACATCTGTAAATGGAAATAGGAACATCTATTGTCAAGAAAAGAATGTTTGGATTTATATTTCCCTCCATTTTTTTTAGTGTTTAGATTTCCCTCCAAATTTTTATTCATTTTGTAATATAAATAGGAACAAAGCTCATCTCTATTCAACAATATTTTAATTGAAAAAATTTATTGCTTGGCGTTGGAGCTAGAAAGCTATGAAGACTAGAGGAAATGAAAAGCAATCTCTCTTACAACAGGCAATCTTAACCCGTGGAAACAAAAAGTGGTACCATTTCCTTGTACTACTGCTTGTACTATATTGCTCATACTATTGTTTTGTCCTTATTGTCCCTTTCTGTCCAGATGAATTATGATGAGTATTTCAAAATTTAATAGTATTTTAAAATCCATATTTGCAAATGACATTTACTGTGGATAATTGGACTTTTGCAAAGACATTTTGTGTTATCTTGTCACTTGTTTTTGTCAATTCATGAACTAGATATTCAAATACATTACATCATCAAATTGTGGATTTGAAATAAGTAGGCCAACATGCAGCGTTTGCGTTTTTCTCCCAAGTCAATTTTGAAAACACATGTGGTGCCACCTGTTTCCACCCTTGTTGATGCAGGAGATGGGCAGACCTACTCCATTCCCTAATCTCATAATATTAGACAATGTTCAAAACCAGTCCTGGGTACATTCTTGCCATCAACACCTCTTAATATTCATTCATAAAGAAGAAAATAAAATCTCACCATAACTGTCTTGCAATATTTCATGTGTAAAGTTTCACGGGCCTGGAAAGATATGTGCTACAGGAATTTGGTAGTTAAAGAACTTCTAGTAGTTTTGTCCACGGGTTAGCTTAGAATAGCGTTACCAAAATTTTCCAGATGTATCATTACTAGAAATCCACTTACTCACAAATCCAAACAAAAACTGCAGATTTGCTCTTTCCAAAAGTTACAAACGTCTTCTAAACACCTGAGTCAGTCTCTCCAACATCTAGTTAGCAAAAATCGCAGAATTTCTTCAAGGAAAATGATTGGAATCTAAACCGGGAGTAAATGGTGAGATTTACAGATTCTAAACCAGTTAAGCAAATTTATATCAAAATTTTCAGAACCCCACCTCACATTTGCTCAGTATTTAGAGCTGTACAACACAATTTCCAAACACCTTTCATGAATTCGTAGTCCAGAAGAAGATGTTTTGTGGTTTCAGCATTCTGCATACACAGACAACATCTGCTAGGACCAATCCAGCCTTTTAAAAAAAATATTTTCCCATGTCTTGAGACGCCCCTGTTGGCAATATGGGAGTTATGTCCTCGGAATTGCAAACCCTGGAGTCACTCTTGGTTTCTGATGAGCGTAACTTTGTGATCAAACAATATAGGTGAACAGGTCCCGGTATCTGATCTTGTGGGCAAGACAGTTGCTCTATTTTTCTGTAACAAGTTTTTCTCCACCGTCACCGCAGATCTTATAAAGATGGAGAAATTGTGTCAGAAGATTCCAGATATGCAGTGATTTCTTATGGAGCCAAGGCTTCTTCCTTCACTGATTATCATTAGAACAAGGTGTTAGGAAAAATATATGTCGTAATAATTACGTTGCAGTACAGTTGCCCAACTATTTACTTGTCAACCCGGGGTATGTAAACTGACGAAGCACGTGCACTGTTTGTGCAGGACTGAAGTAGATCTAATCTAACTTAATCTAATTTGCTGAAATCAAATTAATCTAGGAAAGCATTGAAACACTAACTAGGAAAGCATGAAATTGCTTAAAGGAAATACAACATGTGAAGAGTTAACAACAATGACATATGTGAACTCACATCCACAAATCAATAATCAAATGACAAACAAGAAAGCATAACAATGAAAGCTTGAATCACATTAAGAATCCCAAATAAAAAACTAATCTGACAAGTGCATAACCCCCCTTACAACCTTCTTACAAGCTTAATCTAACTTAATGAAAACTTAATGGAATGGAGAGGGAGCACTCTCCTTTATACATGAGAGGCCTTAAGAAAAAGATAAGAATGCATTAATTACAGATCCACTATTCTCGCAACTACTCTCAACCACTTTCCTCTTATTACAAGATATGGTTCCTTCAAATCCTCCCCATGTCTGTCATGAATCCTAGATAAGATATGCCAACCAAATCTTCCATGATCTTCTCCTTAAGAATAGGCTTGAATAACTATCTCCTTTGGAATGGTGTAAGAGATATTCGAGAAGTCTCTTTGAATTAATCATTTACATATTCCTACACATTACAAAGCTCACACATAATTGAGATATATATGAAAACATGTATATTTTCTAATATTTAATCATAAATTCACTTTTAATACTAAAATGAATAAAGTGGAAAATAATAATGTGAAACCCAAATGTATTTATGAAAATGATATGATGAAGGTTTAATAGGGTGATGAAATGTAAGGAATAGTGAAGGGAAAAGTGGATGAAAATACGACATTTCTGAGTCCTAACATCCCCCCCAAATCAAGGTGTTGCATGTCCTCATGCAACCATGCATGGATCTTCTGAAGAACCTTTGGCATCTTAAACTTTGGCTTTGATTAATGATGTCTTTTTAATGATGAATGTTTCCAAGATATGTGGGAGACATGAGTAACAACTGGCATTTTCCTATGGTTGGTTCTTGTGTAACAACCATGAATATAAGAATGTTGGTTCTTGTGTTAACAACATTCATTTCATTATTTTTTCACTTGCTGTTATGATAATAATTGTAACCACACACTTCACTGGAAATCATAAGCTATCAATGTGCATAAGAGAGCATCACTGAGTATAAGAAAGCCTTTTCTCAATCTGGTATGAATCATGCCAATGTATATCAATACATGAAGTAAAGTGCATCAGGGGATCGTTGGAAAAGAATTTTTTGGGAATGGTAAATGGGATGAAAATGGAATGATGATAATGGAAAAATGTGGTGATTATGATGATAGTTCTCCCCCCCCCAACTAAATCGGTTGCATGCCCTCATGCAACATAGTGTTGGTCATGGAAGGGAAAACGAAATGAAGTGTGGTGAGGGAATTTTCCAAAATATTCAAGTCAGCATAGAAGGAATTTCATGACCAAAGCTTAGAAAACAACATACCTCCACTCACCCAAAATGTAGATGAACTATGCAATAGGAATGTAGTTGTTGCGGCTGCTGGAGCAGAAAATCGTGACTAGTACTGTAGCTGCAACTACTGTAATGGGTGGCACAAAGAATATGGGACTGCGACTGCTGGAAGATGGAAGGTGTCACTGGTGTAGGATCATGAAAATGTAGCTGTGAATGGCATCGTTGCTGTAACATGAAAGATGGCACTGCTGTAGGAACATGTGAAAGGTGACTGTTACTGTAGCAGCACTACTGTAACAACAACTGCTGGAACTGCTAAAACAACAACCGCCAGAACTGATGTAACTGCCGTAACAGCGACTGCTATAACAATGATGGTTGTAACAGCAACTGCAGGAACTGCAACGATTGTCACTGCTGAATCAGAGAATGGGAAGTGGAGGAATCTGAACTGGTGCTGTGGAACTGTTAGACTCTCATAGATGAATTCAAGCTGCTGTAACTGCTGAGGGAATCAGGAAAAAGTGTATAGTCTTCATCCGCTACAAACTCGATGGTACAATTCTAATCATGCGAATGGATGTGTCGATGTCGAGCATGAAGAGAAATCACTGGATTACCGACCATTGATGAATGCCGTTAACCAGTGTGAGGCAACTCACCATTGATGTCAATGAGTGCCAAGGTACCCGAGTACATCTTGCGAAGTGCGAATGGATGTGCTGAGGTCGAGTCACTTGCAAGATCTGATGATCAAGGGACATTGATGTATTCCCATGATCGTCAGCGAGAGAACTTGCCATTAAGGCATGCAAGCCTCTAGGTACTCAAAATGGACTCTAGTCTATATCCCAAATAAGGTGCTGACGTCGATGGGGCAAGAGTGTTGAAAGGCGGGCCTTAAGGAATCCCACATCAGTCAACATGAGTTTTTATCAAAAAGATTTGGTAGGACTATAAGTAAGATCTCAGTAGTAACATGGCTTATGGAAAGGAAATGTAATCATGGAAAGGGAGGTGATTGGTTTTATTCGCAAGGAAAAATGAAATGGAAAAGAAGGCAAAAGTGAACTGAAAAAGATGAAGGAAGTGATGTATGCTACTCAGAAAGTGCGTGAAGGTGTGACTGATAATGAAATGGAAAAATGGGCTACAGCATATGGATGACCAACATGCTTGGAAGGAGTGATGCGAAGAAATATTTCAGGACACAAAAGGGTTTTCTAATGATTTTCGTGGAACAACAAGTATCATGGCATGTGAGAAGCGGCTTTTACAAGCTGGCAACAAAACATGGGCTTTTCTGAAAATTTGTGTGATTCATGAAAATCACTTCAGCATGGAATGCGTGCATCTTCGTTCCTGCAATTAAGCTTTGCATTGATCCTGTACTCAAAACTTTGTGAGAGCATCGTAAAATGTAAAATTTAAATACAAATGCGAGCAAAAAAAATAAAGTGTGGTGGTACATGTCGCGTTTCCAAGCATAGTTCCTTCGCTGATTGCTGACAAAGGGACTTGTGAAAAACAAATTAACGTTAAGCATGTTGATTGTTTTCAGCATTTAGAAAATGTCCATTTGCAATGTTTGATTTTGTTTTTTTTTTGTTTTTTATTTTATTTTTATTTTTATTTATTATGTTTTAATTGTTTTATTGTTGCAATAAAATAAACAAAGCGTAATTTTGATTCGCAAAGGAAATAAATAGACCAAATAAACACTCTGATTAAGCTTGTGTTACCATGTTATAAACAAAAACACCAAATTTCAAACCGTGGCTCGTGTAAAAATTTAGATTTGTACGTTTGAATTTATTCATGCTATTGCCGACAAACCTGTGAAAGATATCATCTCCAGCAACAAGGGAGTCAACGTCTTCAACTTTGTATGAGTATGCAATGGCAGTCCGTAAAATAAACTCTGAAGTAGTCCGACTAGTTTATAAATGGAAAACTTACGAGCATATGGCCAAAAAGAACCACCTAGCACAGAGACAAAGCCAATGAAAAGATGATGAGCCTTCAAGCCGTGTTGTGCCGAATTTTTCCACATGTATCGTACCAGATTCTTTGGAGTCCCTAGATTAGAATGAAGCAGTCGACAACTAAGTCTGTCATTTGGATAAGACAGAAAACATTCAACGACTTCTCTTAATGAACCTTTGTTGATTTTAGGGAAAGCTCAAGAAGTATCTGACCAAATTGTTGGAGATTTGTAGCGTTTGCCAGTTCAGCCATATTTGAATGAGAAAACCTAGCCAACTTATGGACATATGGGAGGACGACCCGAATGTGGAAAGGCAGGTGGCAGCTTGTTTTTATTCCCAAATATGGTGCAGCGGCAAAAAAATAGGCCTTGACACGCAGGCTCTTCAACGATGGATATGGAGACAATGACCCTTTATCCAGATTTGTGAAATGCCAGGAATTGCATCAGGTTCTTTATGCGTTTTAGGCCTGTTGGAATCATAGCTGAAGCAGATGGGAGCATAGACATTGTTTGGATTGATATTTCCCATTTCATTATATATGTCAACCTACAAATCGTGGCACACCGCTGCATCGAAATTTGATTTGTTGCAGCTACCCAAGAGCCGATAAGCAAAGCAAGAGGGACAACAACAAGAAAGCGCAATCATAATAGCAAGGAGCAGCCACCGCTACAGGCACACAATCAAACAAATCTATCTTGCTTAAATATGAACGTGTGAACAAGGTGCTTGCTAATAATATGGATCTTAGTGTTGCGCACTTTTCCACATGTTATAATATTGACACGTTTGATATTTGAGCAAGGTGCGTTCGACTTTCAGGCACAATAGTTGTTTTGTTTGCATGCAGTGTCGGTTGAATTGAGCATTGGGTACATCAACAAGATCGGTCTCTTCATAGGCGAGGGCCTCTACCAAAATCACAGCTCTCGATCTTACAGAAAATGACGCCATTTGTAGAGTACGTCTAGGGATAATTGCCTCGATCCTTTTCATTAGAAAATCAAAAACCTTTTGGATGTGTCGCTTGTATCAAAAACTAATATATATATTTCAGAGAATCCAGCAACACAGCAACACAAAGACAATCCATGTAAAAATGCAATTTTTTAAAAAGACACCTGTCCACCCCTACTAATGCATGATCGATTGGACAGTCCGGCACGAACGATGTTTCCCTACCAGCACTTAGGGTTATCTCATGAAGCCAATATCAAGTTGTTTAAATAACAACAACTAGACGGAGAGGAGCTGGCCAGAAGCCATGCATCTGTTATCCCTGATGAAGGATCATTGCGATTCTCCCCAAGCCTAGAGTGACTGATCAACAAATGTGGAACAATATGAAAGGCTCCGTCTAAGCTTCAACAGATGAGAAACCTTCTTCGTTTGTTGGTCAAATCGGTATGAGAAATAGCTTGAGAGGATTTTGCGAAGTGCAATAGGTAAGTTGTCAGACTCAGGCTCGGGCATACGTATGCAAGAAGATAGTTAGCCAATATGAAAAATAAAGCTACGCGTGCTGTGCATATATTACTGGCAGAATAGAGAAAATGGGAAATAATCCATGGCCGTCGTAAGGATTGAAAAATGGGTACAGGCACAGATTTAATTCCATCCATTATGATCCAATAGTGCGAATGAGATGGTGGCAGGGAAAAACCAGAAGGTGCTGTTAGGAACTTTGTCAATCTTGCTATTCCGTTTATCAATAATTATGTTCATAATGGCAACATATTTTTGAGATGGGAGGCATGGCTATTGAGGTGGACGACCAGGTTGGAAGATATCAAAAATGATATGCATGTGGCGTCGTAACCGAAAAACCATAAATGCCAAAGTCGGCCCAGGAAACCGGAGTTTGCTCGTACAAACCTAAACTCATCAATCGCTTGAAAGTTGCATGCAGTAGTTTGTGTACAGGTTGGAAAGATCACTATCTTTGACCTCTATTTATTGCCAATCTGTTACTGGTTTGTTTGACAGTTGAAATCGTTTCCATCTAAAAGAAGACATATTGCATATAGATTGAACACAGAATCTCCAAAACAGATTCGGGAAATCAGAGTGTCCCTATGGAGAGAGAGGATACGTTCTAATCAGATCATATTTTTTTCTAAATCTATAGACAGTGCCAACAAATATTCATGCGTTTAGTTCGATGGTTGACCGCAAATTAGAAAAAATAATATGTTGCAGGTGCATCGTCTGTTGAAAGACATGCCGAAGCTTGTGTACGCTGGACTTTGTGGTTGATTAGAGATAGGAATAGGTAGGAGGAGAACAGATCCATCAACCTCAAAAAAAGGGAATAGACTCTAATAATGTCTCATTTGCACATACAAACCACCACTAGTTTTTCATGTGAGCCATCTTTATTCCTGTGTGTCTGAAAATGGTGTTCGGAGTGGGGTTTTTTTTCATTTGAAGAAAGTTAGCTATACATCTCTGAAACTTGTAGCCCGAGATCACAAAACAATAGATGCTAAACGAGGCCATAAAAAGTTTGGCTTATCAAATTGCGGCCCGAAATATTTCAGATCTAATTGTCTTATGTTTTGTTGCAGATTTCTGATGAAGGCCAGAAAGCACAATTAGATCAATTTGCACAACATAAGTTTTTGCACAGCATAGAGTTGCAACTATTATTTGCAGATCCAACGTGGGAGCTCCGAGATAATTTTTTTTCTCTTTGATTTATTTATCTTGTAGAAAACATAAACTTAAAAAAAAATAAAAGAAATTTGAGCAAATGGAAATAAACTGTTTTACAAATTGAAAAATGAAATCAACTAGGCATGTTTTCAAAACAATAAGTGATTCATTCCTGAAAAATTTAAAGGCATCCTACTTTCTGATCCTTGTGATCGCACGAAGCGAGGAGAGCATACTTATTGAAAACTAAAAATCTACCTATTCTATGCTAATTAAAATTTAGAATTTTGTTAAGTGTAGTCAACTATCCAATGTAGCCAGGCACGTAACAGTAACAACAATATGTTCTCTTTCAAGTTCGCAAATAATAATAATTGGAAATATGTATAAACATGCGAAATTTGCTGAAACACTAAATTAACAAAATAAAAACTAAATGCGTCTAACCTGGTGCGTGCTTGAAACCATTGTTCGATAAGACTTTCATAAGTGTAATTCACCTTGCTCAGATCATGTTGCAGCTCCTCATTATCTTCCTCGATTTCCTGTTCCGATGCATAAGAATTCTCATTCGTTGGTGGAGGAGTAATTAGGCTCTTGGCCGCTGTCAAGATCTCTTCCTTGTGAGAGGAGGAGATCCCGACTTTTGCAAGGATCTGAGTGAGTTGTTCCAAGCTGATACTCATGGTTAAACCATATTGTAAAAGGGATTCTTACAGCACCCAAATCAAAATCTGAAAATCACTCTTGCTGAAAACAAAACACTCTTGCTGAAACAAAACACTCTTGCTGAAACAAAACACTCTTGCTGAAACACATGAAAACCTCTTCACAGTTGCAGAAATTGAAATTGCATAAACATGCTTGCAAAAAGTGAAATTTACGCTAATTTGCAGAAATTGAAAGTCACACTTGCATAAATTGAAATTTACACTAAATTGCAGAAATTGAAATTTACTCTAAATTGCAGAAATTGAAATTTACGCTAATTTGCATAAAAAGGAAATTGATACCTCAATCCCTTGTGCTTCCCCGGCAACGGCGCCAAAATGTTAGGCAAAATATATGTCGTAATAATTACGTTGTAGTACAGTTTCCCAACTATTTACTTGTCAACCCGGGGTACGTAAACTGACGAAGCACGTGCACTGTTTGTGCAGGACTGAAGTAGATCTAATCTAATTTAATCTAATTTGCTGAAATCAAATTAATCTAGGAAAGCATTGAAACACTAACTAGGAAATCATGAAATTGCGTAAAGGAAATACAACATGTGAAGAGTTAACAACAATGACATATGTGAGCTCACATCCACAAATCAATAATCAAATGACAAACAAGAAAGCATAACAATGAAAGCTTGAATCACATTAAGAATCCCAAATCAAAAACTAATCTAACAAGTGCATAACCCCCCTTACAACCTTCTTACAAGCTTAATCTAACTTAATGAAAACTTAATGGAATGGAGAGGGAGCGCTCTCCTTTATACATGAGAGGCCTTAAGAAAAAGATAAGAATGCATTAATTATAGATCCACTATTCTCGCAACTACTCTCAACCACTTTCCTCTTATTACAAGATATGGTTCCTTCAAATCCTCCCCATGTCTCTCATGAATCCTAGATAATATATGCCAACCAAATCTTCCATGATCTTCTCCTTAAGAATAGGCTTGAATAACTATCTCCTTTGGAATGGTGTAAGAGATATTCGAGAAGTCTCTTTGAATTAATCATTTACATATTCCTACACATTACAAAGCTCACACATAATTGAGATATATATGAAAACATGTATATTTTCTAATATTTAATCATAAATTCACTTTTAATACTAAAATGAATAAAGTGGAAAATAATAATGTGAAACCCAAATGTATTTATGAAAATGATATGATGAAGGTTTAATAGGGCGATGAAATGTAAGGAATAGTGAAGGGAAAAGTGGATGAAAATACGACATTTCTGAGTCCTAACACAAGGCTTGAGGAGGAAAGCGACGAGGGTCCAGACGACAAGTATATGATTTTGGAAGCAGAATTACAGGCATGAGACTCAGGGATCGTTGGATCAAATAATCGACGGTGCATATTGATTTGTCTATTGGGATTTATCCCACATTGGCAACGCAGTTACATTTATATGTGTTTATAAGGACCGTTCTCACTATGTTTAAATGACGTGTAGTGCAAAGGTTATGGTGGGGTATCTGGGTGGATGGACTCCATGAGAAGTCAGCAGCCCGGAGCACGGGACAACCTGTCAGGCCCCCTACCTTTTGCAAAAAGTGACAATGATGATCACATGAGTGACCAAGGGCTTAAGAGTGCCCGGAAGGTAGAAGCTTGCAAAGGCTTGAGGGAGTTCTCAGAAGATGTGGGTAAGCTCGCAGGAGCTTCCTGGAAGACCATGCTTGCATTAAAATGAGAAGAGATGCTCGTAGAGGGGTTAAGGAATCCCATAGAAAGCCCAAGCATGCAATTTTGAAGGAAATGAAGCCTACACGCTTGAAGTTAATTTATGAATTAATTGACTAGTTAATTAATTAATTAGTTCATTAAAACAGAGATTTGAAAGGGCGTGAAGCCAACAAACTTCGAATATGTCCATTGAGATTTTCATTGGTTAAATAATCAAAATCTGCAAAAGACAGAAATATGAATTAAAAGGTTTAATAATAGAAGATCCGATGAAGCATGTGAAGATGATTAATTTAATTAATTATTAATAAAACAGAATTAAAATAGCAGATAAATGAAAGGACATGTTTGTTTGGAAGAGATGTGGCTTTTAGATTTGAAGAGGCATGAAATAGATATTTAATAAAGAATCTAAATAGAAGAAGAGAGTGTGTCTTGGAGTCATAAGTTGCAGTAGAATCCTGAGCAGTCCACGATGCAGTAGCATCCTGAACCAGTTAATAACATTAGATTTCATATATTTTGCCTGTAAAACTTTTGACCATAGAGTATTCCCAAAAAGCCCCCTCTATATTTTAGTATACATTGTTAGACATTTTATTAGGAATGAGTTAAAGATATTTGTATAATGTTCATAAATACTATTTAATTTTCAGGATTGTGTTAGTTGGCTTGTTTCAACGATGTGTTAATAAAAATGATTTTTTTTGTTATGCAGTTTATTTGCAGATGTCCATATCAATGTAAGACATTATTTTTTTGTTTGGGATTTCAATAACTTCAATATTTTTTTAACAATTATTGTCCTTTCTTTTATACTTTAAAAATTGTCTAACTTTCTTTGAACAAGAGTTGCAATCCATAATTGTAGGGAGCTAATAGGATTAAATTAAGACGTTGCAATACATCACTTTTAACAAGTCAGGTCGCATTACCAAAAGAAATGACAATGTTATATGTGGCACAACTTCAGGTAAATATTTTAAACATGATGGTAACTTATTATTTATTTTTTAATAAATAAACAATTGTATTAAAAAAATTCATAATATACTTGACCATAGGCTCTAAGATGGGAAACAAATTCCAACAAAATATAGCATCGGGATCCACTGTCCCATTACAAAGTGAATCTACTTGCTATAGTGTCGACAACAATTCTAATGCACATATTCTTGAGAAAGATGTGAAAGAACCACTGGAAGGTATGATCATTTCTAAACATTTTTTTTCCTATACAAGTATTTCAAGATTTCATATTAACAATTTCATATTGTCATTGTCTCAAGATGGGTACTGGTTTGTTTTTCCAGAAAATTTTCAACAGGAACTACCACAACAAGATCATGTTTTGGAGGAGGATCCACCACAACAAGAGCATGCTTTGGATCAGGATCCACCACAACAAGAGCATGTTTTGGATCAGGATGCACCACAACAAGAGCATGGTTTAGAAGATGAAAATGCATCTACCCAAGCTAGTATTGCAATAAATGTGAAAAGACGGGGTAGAGGACCAACAAAATGTCTCTTTGGAACCACTATAGAGGGCATTGCATTGCTTGAAATTCAATTTAATGAGAGGGGCCATCCTATTGGTCCACATTTAGAGAAATTCTCCTCATTTTTAGGTGTTCTTGCAAGGGAAATTCTAGGCATCAAGCACATGGAATGGAAAAAAAGTGTCTGAAGTGCAAAAGAAAGACATGTGGAGTGCAATCAATGTGAGCATCAACTTATTCTAAACTTTATTGATGCATATTGAGCATGTGTGTGATAGGTTTAGTTTCAAATAATGCTTGTATATAATAATGGATTGTTTATATATTATAGGGTACCTATCGAATAGATCCGTCAACAGAGCAATGGTGTCATAAAGCAATATCTTAGTGCTTGAGAACCTATAGATATAATTTGTATAGGAAATACAATTTGAAATATGAAACAGATGAGGAGAGGATTGCAAACCTTCCTATTGGAGTAAATGAAACTGATTGGATTGAATTTGTTAGATTACGACCTGACCCTAAATTCAAGGTAAAAATGAAAGACAAATTTGAATGTTATCATCATTGATTTTGAATCCTCTCATACAATCAGCTATAATCTTAGCATCTATTTTTTTATTGAGTTGCAGGAGAAGTAAAAAAAAAAAGGAAAATAGGGTATTAGAACAAGAGACCCACACTTCTAGTCGTAGAGGTTACTTTAGGGTTGAAGATGACCTCGTAAGTTGTAACAAATTCTATTATTTGTTCACAATTAACAACTTTAAATATAGTTAACTAGATTGTTGTATTTGTTGATACTAGAATCAATCTCTTGGTCCAAGTGATAAGCCTATAACTAGGGCTGATGTGTGGATGAAATGCCATAAAAAGAAGGATGGCACTCTAATGTCATCATTCATTGAGGAGAAAATAGTAAGTTCCAAACCTATTCTTGTATCATTTATGCTTCTTTTTAGAGTTAATGATGTTTCTTATATGAGTTTGTTGAAATGTTGACATTGCTAGAATCAAATTGAATCGGCACAAAATGAGTCAGTGTCTCCTGCATATGCTACAAAGCAAGATGCCCTTGCTATAGTTTTGGGGCCTGAGAGGAGGGGTCGTGTACGTGGGGTTGGATTCAGAGTCACTCCAACTGTATTATTTGGAAAAGAGCATTCCTACAAGAAGGAATTTCATAATACTAAAGAGAAATTAAGAGAAAAAGACAAGGAACTCAGAAGATTGAAATAAGCTGTTGAAGAATTAATGGAATGGAAAGCTGCCATGGAGGTGGGAAAAGAAAGTAACAGAGTTGTTCCAAAATCCAACAATGGGATTGCATGTGTAGACTTTAATTTTTTTATGTAGGCCATCTTTGAAGTTTGGGATTTCAAAATCATAATACTAACATGAACATGATGGTATTGTTGTAGGGTGTGTAATATATGAATGATTGTTTTTGCATCCTAACCCTTTATCTTTTGATTTCATGATATATCATGCAGACTATTATATTGGCAGAGTAATATTGCCATATTAGATGTTGAATCAAATTGAGGACCTCCGCAACTATCACCTCTTAATCCAGTCACCCCAATCCATGTAGTTTTTTAAACCAACTCTTATTTTTTCCATTTTTATTTTCCATTCTTTGAAAATCACTCACAAGTATTTATTTTTTAGGAGAGTCTCCAGAATCATCCTAGTCAAGGTTCATTGGAAAAAAATACAATGGCTCCTAGACCACCGAATACATTTGATACTCCAAAGTCTAATACATTTCATACTCCAAAGTCAATGGTGAGTTTTGAAACTATTTAATATTTAGTGCAATGTTATAATCGTTATTTCACTATATCTTACAAGTATTTATTTACTAACAGGCTTCTCTGAGTCCTAATCATGCTTTGCCAAAACAAACTCCATTGCCTTCGGGAGAACATAATCGTGACCCAATTGGAAAATCAATACAACAGGTAAGTTCTAAGTCTGTTTATTTCTATGTTTAATATTCCATTCTTATTCTGAGGAATCTCACAGGAATTTGTTTATTGGCAGGTTCAACCGCAATTACCATCTTCAGATGCGGGATTGAATGGAAAAAAATGTTTACTAACATATTTTAATGGTCAATTGAAGGTTGCAAAGGGTTACATAAAAATAATTGAACCAAACTTTGTCATGCCTAATGGGGAAGAATTAGGCGATGGATATTATCTTGTGTGCCCAAAATCAATTCTGGTTGATCCTGATTATGAAATCAAGCTTAACCATAGAAGTAATCAATGCAAGTATTTAGCCTATGCAATTAACAGTTTTATACCTTGGAAAAGCAATGGCATTGAATTGATCAAAGATTGAGAAGAATGTCAATGAAATTTTTTATTCCTACGAGAACAAGTTCATACTCTGTTGTCTAATGTCTTACTATACTCCAGTTGTAGTTTTTGTGAGTAACAGTTGTAATGTGATAATTTTCTATGTTCAAGGGAATAGAGATAATGCGACAAAGTGGACATGTGGTATTGTTTGCAAGGAACCTGTCAATGTACTCCAAGTGAAAGGTAGGCCCATAGACAATTAGTTGCTTTAGCTTTTCAGCTATTTGGTCATCCCCCAAGACACATAACCCACCTGCAACAACACCCAAATAGATCTATGGGCATTCTCCTTAGCCCTCTTGCAGGAATATTAAGCATGTGGATATACAAAAGTATTGACAATAGGTTGCTTGAGTTCAAGCTTGATCAAGGACAATCTACATCAGAATGAACTCGAAGCAACCAACATGAGGATGGGCTAGGTGACACGATTCCAAATAAGACCCATGTGTCCGATTTCCATTTCTGCATATGTAAGTATAAACAACAACTCAACTTACAGGCTTAGTCCAATCCTATAGATATACGGTATTAAACTGTCTTAAGGATGAAGATCAATTTATTTTAACATAATAATGACAATTAGAATTACAAGAACTTTAGGAGTTAGTTCCATAAATGTAGGAAGTTTTTTATTTAGCTACAAGTTATGTTTCCAAGTATATCTTGCATGCTTTCGAGCATTAGAGGTTAGAGAGATATCTATCAAGATTCAAAGAATCGACAAATCCTCTAATCTAGGCAAAAAAAGTGATTTCTTTGTTCTGCGACCAGTATGCAATAAATCCGTGATAAGCAAGGTTGTCATTGATGACACCACATTGATGACAAAGGTGAATGGCAATGGAAAAGGACAAGACATGGCAGAGGACAAAGAACAAGGACATAGCATGGTTGTCATGTACCCACCCATCCATCCAAGGAAAGGGAGGGAACATGATGCCAATCTCCGGGGCTTTCACATAATCTCAGCCCATTCATTAGAATCATATGAATAAATCATTTGTGTGCAGATGTAAAACAAATCAACTAGGCACAACGTAATTAAACTATCCACACACATTACTCATGCATACGGCATATCAATAGTCATCAAATTAATACAGTGCAGAAGTAAATACATAGACAGAAAAACACTTATCTCCATTTTGCAATTGTCCCAAACAACTAGCTATGTCACTGCAATGTTCCACCCAACCATAGGCCAGTTGTGTTCATCAATCTCTCAACACAACTGCCACCCCTGAACTGGGCATGATTCCTACAAGGAAAAAGGGGACATTCAGCTCATATGCAGCCAATTAAGCATTTCATTTGAACCAAGCCAGTCCATAGCTAGGTTTATCAGGCTACATCAGAACCCTGGATGCTTGCACTCAAGTTTAGGCCAAAACAATGGAGACCCATAACCCATACCCCAACATACTCTTTTCTCACACAACAAGCACAATCATTGGGAAGGGATACACATTTAACAATGGAATTTACAATAGGATGGTCATGGGTTTTCCCCAATTCGTTTCCAGCCAAAAATGGATTATGGGATGGGGAGAAACAATCACAGGGAGGAAAACGATTTCTTCCCCAACTAACTGAGCATTCAGAAGCCAAACGATCTCTATGGAACCCCAATTCCATTCTCCTTCTTTCCCACTGGTATACAACACAAAAACACCCTTCTCTTAGCTAAGAATGAAGGAAAACACAGGAAACATGGCTGGAAAACGCCCAGGTAGCTCCAAACTCGTGAGGGAGAGCAACTGGTTGATGGATAATGGCTTGGGGAGCAATTCATGGCTCTTTTCTTGCCCAAGAAGCAAAACACGATTTTCCATGCAGGGTGGCTTGCCCATACCCGAAATTGGATAGCCATATCTCTCATTCCCCAAGGCATTAACTACCTCAACCAACTCTTGGGAGAAATCAATGATTGGGTACAAAAGTCAACATGGGTAGTTGAGGGTTTGATGGGTTCTCTCATTGACACTTGGATTGACTTGACTGGCTCCAAGGGTTTGAATATTTTCTCTTCCAATTCCTTGTAAAATTATGCCCCCATCTCTTGTTGCATTGCATAGCTAGTTGTGGGTATTTTATTAAATGCATATTTACAATTCCATTGTGTCGGGCTAGCACATAAACCATATGCATCAATAAATTGATGGCGGGGCCTTGGCCTTGAGCTCCTCACCACGATTATGTAACAAGATTACATCATTTACAATTTTAATGTGATAGGGTCAAGATGGGGACATGACATTCCCCTCCCCTTGGAATAACACCGTCCTCGGTGTTCCAATACTTCAGAGTATATACCCACTTTACACATGCCTCAAAATTCACAACTGGTGGCAGGTCTGTCCTGCGTTTCATCTCTTGAATTTCAACTTTAAGGATCAAGTCCTTTGGCTTCCTCAAGCTGCTCTTCCTGGCTTTGATCTTGCATCTCTACAAGTGGGCATTGCTCCACAACAATCCCTTCCTTTCATTCCCCTTCTAGCTGATCTACAAGTCTAGAATTTTCATGGATGCCATCTTTCTTACCATCCTAGAAACTTGTTGAGGAATATTTCCAGCCCAAAACAAATAGCCTCTGGCCTGCTTCCATGATCACGGTGCACAAATGGCTCTCTCTTTTCTCACCAACAACACTTGGCTAGTAATAGATGCAATCAATGGCTTTCAATTTCTCACCTGTGAGACTCATCATGCCAATTCCTGTTAGGAAAATCATAACACAATGTTAAAATTAGTCAATTATTTTCCCAATTGACATGGAACATCCATGCTTTACTCATGAGACTTCCACACATTTCATGCTTTCCCAACATACACATGAACTCATTCATGTTCATCCTTTCACAGGAAAATAACTAATTCAACATTCACAATTCATTTCAAGCAATAAACACAATCAACTTCATCTATGACATGCACTCAACAATATTTTGTTTCTAAGATGTGTTAGTCAAAAGGAAAGAGAAGAGTAAGAGTTTCCCCCTCTTAGTCTTGTTCCAATTCGGAGGCACACCATCACTGTGGTTTCATGCTCCTTAGCCTCTTTCACTTCAATGTGAATGCTCGGCGTGCCATTTTTTGGCTATGAGACTTAGTGTCTAAGGTCTGTCTAATGCTTTTCAGCTAGGGAACCCTTCCCCATTGTTGCTTACAAAACCTTTGGTTGCTAGGACCCACAGATGTCCACTAGCACCATCTTTCATTACCACTCATACTGAGCTCTCTTTAGGATGGTCACATGTCCACATGCATCCTCCATATGCTTTCATAGTCCTTGCTTCCAACAATACCTACACTCAAACATTGAATCAATTCACATGTTTAGTGTATTTTCATAGGGTTTATCTCTAGAAAAGAGTTTGAGAAATCATAATCAAGTCATATACACACGTATATTCATAAGAAAGAAGTTGCAAGATAACCAAATACTTATATGTATCAGATGTCTTCACTTTATTCCACAGGATCCTTCTTTGCTTTCCAAGCATTGGATTTCCTGTGGATACAATAATGAATGTTGGGACAACACGCAGGCTACTCCACAACCATTCGAATAGGCAATGCCAGGCCAGTACGTCGACTGGTTTTTATCAATTAATTAAGGAATGTTTGGCCAGCACGCCGGCTGCTCCACAACATCAAGTGGTTAATGTTCCCGCCAACTATTCTCTGAATTTACCAAGAATTTTATAGCGCCCAATCAGTCACTCTCTGGTTTTACTAATAATTTTATAGCGCCCAACCAATTACTCTCTGGCTTTACCAAGCATTTATAGCTCCAACCAGTTACTCTCTGGGTTTACCAAGAATTTATAGTTCTTTCAGGGTCCTTGCTTCCTGCAATGGCCAAGGTTTCCAACAAGGAAACAATAGTCTATCAACTTAGCTGTTAGAAGACTTATACCTGAAATATTCATTATTCCAAACAATAAATAAATGGAAATGAATACTTATCTGTATTGTGCATTTCCTCGCTACTCCACATGTTTCCTTCTCTGCTTTACAAGCCTTGGATCACCTGTGGGGTGGATGCTTGGCCATCATGCCTTCTACTCCACAACATCATCCGAATAGGCAATGCCAAGCCAGTATGTCGACTGGGTTTATCAGGCATCCCTAAAATCAGTATGCTAAGCCAGTATGTAGACTGGGTTTGTCAAGCATTTCAAAAATCACTATGCTAAGCCAGTACGCCGACTGGGTTTATCAAGCATTTCAAAAATCAGTATGCTAAGCCAGTACGCCGACTGGGTTTATCAAGCATACAATAACCATTTCCAAGCCAGTTCTCCGACTGGGTTTGTCAGGAAATAACACCCTTCACCAATACCTCCACAACATGCAAATAACCAATGCCAAGCCAGTACACTTACTCGTTTTGTAAGGCATCAATTTAACAACATGCCAAGCCAGTACACCGACTGGGTTTATCAGGCATCCAACAACCCTTCGCCACAACACCCAAATAACCAATGCCAAGCCAGTACACCGACTGGGTTTATCAGGCATACAACAACCATTTCCAAGCCAGTACACTGACTGGGTTTATCAGGAAATATGAACAACATAATATGATTACGTGGCTCCTTCTCTTATGCAACCAGTGGTTCCCTCCAGGAACTCCATAGGTGACTCACTTGACTGCAGGATAGCATGGCCCCACAATACCCACTCACACTACACAAGGATGATACCCCTTTTCTGCAACATAGCTCCTCGGGCCTATCCAACTCTTCTAGTGTCCTTTAGTGTGAGCGTAGAAAGGTTACCACTACCCATACAGTCCTCTTGAGCACCCTTTCTTCACTTTGTCTCTTACGTGCAACACCAAATTGCATTTGTGTAAGCTGATAGCACAAGAAGGATAAGCAGACTCATCAGTATTGTTGCTCTAAAATTGTAACCATATTTCATAACATTCACTATCAAGTATTGAAACACCAGGAATGCATCCATTCCCTTAGGGTGTAGTCAATATTGAAAACCATAACATAACCCATCACCCGAAAGGTATGCATCCCTTTCCAATGTGAGCCATGTAGGCCTTAGTCCCACTCAAGCAGTCTGAAATAATAATGAAATAATAAAACTTGCTCTGCATATTAAATCTAATAACCAGACATGTATATCCTTAGTTAGGGTTACCGAATACTCATTCGTTTCACATATGTATATTTCCTTGATTAGCAAAGAATGGGGCTCCCTTCTCTGATTCAACAGTACTTCAGTTTTCCACCCCATTATTTCCACGTTTCATAACTCACACATGCCTTCTTGGCATAATTTCACCCTCTCACTCACATGTAGTGCAGCTGAGGTGTTATCAAAATTTATAATGGCGTTTCACCCAAAACCCATTTCCAAGGCATGGGATCCTTCCCATCTAGTTTGGCTTCTGCAGGCCATCACACATGGTCTTCCTGCAATGTGTCATCCTGGCACACTTATCAAATAGCCAAACAATCAGCAACATTTAGCAATAACTTCAAATCTGATTGCTTCATAACCAATCAATGGCATTAATAATTAAATTCAACATGAATTTACAATTCTGTCTCCTACAAAAATTGATTTGCTTAGCAATGAGGCTATCCTCATATTGTTTGGCTCTTGTAAGTGGTATCACTTTGTCTATTATGGTTTTACACTTGCTACCATACATGAACATCCACCTACGACATGTCCTCCTGACACAACTCTATATAATCCAAACAGTCATTAGCAATTATAAGCAGATTCTCAAATCTGAAATTTGTAAATCTGTTTTCCTACAGAAATTATATTTGCAACCATGAGACTATTCTCATAAACTTAATCCAGACAATTTTCAAATTTGTTTCATGCATAAATTACAACCATGAGAACCTTCTCATAACCTTTTGCTTCTGCACATGGTAGATCTCGGTCTTTACTATGGACTTATCCTCATTGCCGTACGTGGGACTTTTCTACCTAAGAACTGAAACTTCAATCAGCCAAACATGTTGTGAGTATCTATGCATATAATCCTTTCATTGCCACAACAGTCACTGAAGTGATCTCAGAATTATAACACTCAATAATTCAAACACCGTCAGCTGTTAACATTTTAAATGCAATGAAATATATACATTTCTATATATGCATCATTATCACAATAAAATTGCAAGACACAGTCACACTATCCATGCAATTTAAATAACTGTAAATACTCATTACTTCACATTCCATGCAATTCTGTCCTTCCAGCAGAGTGCTCTGGTAGCCCATCACCTATCTACCTTCTTCATGCAGTCTTCCTCCTACATTCATAGCAGCTCATGAAATGGTATCAGGATTAACGATAGTCCACCATTTCATCTATTATCTAACTGCATCGAAACATATATATATGTCACACCCATGCATTCACACAATGCATATTCACAACATTTACATCACTCACATAATCTTTCAATACAACCTTTCATTAATCCATGAATACTATGCATTCCAACATATCATGGCCTGACCATGCCTATCCCATATGGCATACACTACAATAGGACCATAAGTCATCACTTGCTTTGGTTGTTAAACTCACAACCAACATACACAAATGGTATGATATAATTTTCATATGAATGCATTGAGGTTTCTAAGAAACTATAGGGTGCAAAGCTCCTTGCCTTTACTTACTCGCACCTCACCATACTCGGTGGGTCAACATTCACATTTATGCACTCAATACCACATGCAAACCAATCAATCATAGTTTGAACATAGTTGAAGGGATCTCACCAAATCCTCTTTCAACATTTATGCAATTTACGCATAAATAATCATTACCTGCATGGCTGTTGTTAACATCGCTTGGTATTACCTGATCAGTTGGCCTCTTACCAAGGATACACAGTCCTTTTTTCCAACCCCATGATCACAAATTTGTTGCACCATCCTTTCTTCATAAGGTTGTATGCAACAATCATCATCCACATCCTTAGCCATGCTTTGGTTGTCTTTGGTCCTACAACCAATGCGAACACAACTAATTATTAGCAACCAAAATCATTATCTTAAGTGGCTCATTGCATATGTAAAACCTCACTATTTTACCAATATGCAATATCATATCCACGCAAAAAAAATTTCACATGCACTTGGCAATATGCCATTTAGTACATATTCACTTCATCTATCTATCCTCTTGCATTTCTAGCCTCCCTATGCCATAATTTTCAGTATAGACAACTTAGGAAATATAAATATAATAGCAATGGAGGAGTTAATGAATTCTCCCTTTCCAATTCCTCATCATGACATGGAGTTCCTCCTCCACATCATAGCTGATCCTTTTCTTGGCTTCCCTACCAAGCATACAAGCAATCATTCGCTATGATCTTCTCACGAATTAGCAATTCAACATATACACACGTGTATAATATTCATTCTTGCTATATGCAATTATTATGCTATAAACATAAATAGTTTAAGGTGAGGAATTTCCCTTTCATCCTCCATAGTGGGTATTACAACCCATTACTCTTATTGAGATTTCACAACCCCTTCTATGCAATTCTTGCTTCTCATTCAAAGCATAAAGAATGCATTTCACACTTTCAACAATTGTCTCTGGGGAATGATGGGGGTCAAGGGGGCTTTCCCCCTTGTGGCTTCCTTGTGCCACTGCAAGGCGGGTTGAGGGCAACGCCCTCGTTTTTTTTTTTTTTTTTGTAAATCCTTCGATTTCGCGCAATCTGGCACATAAGTTCCATGGCATTTTTCAACTTTCGGCACCTAAAAAATATCCCTGGAAAACGGCTGAAATTCCTTGTTTTGGAGCAACTCACCGAGTTCTCCCGACTTGTTTCGGGCCAACTCGCCGAGTTTTGCCACAGCTTTGGGCCAACTTGCCGAGTTCTGCCGCCAAAAACACTTAGAATAATTTTCGGACCAACTTGCCGATTCCTTATACCATTGCGGACCAACTTGCCGAGTTCTTCCGCAGTTGTAGACCAAATTGCTGAGTTCTTCCGCCATTGTGGACCAACTTGCCGAGTTATTTCGTCGAAAGACACTTAGAAAAATTTTCGGACCAACTCGTCGAGCCCTTCCGCTGTTGCGGACCAACTCACTGAGTTCTTTCGCCGTTGCGGACCAACTTGCCGAGTTCTTCCGTCGAAAGACACTTAGAAAAATTTTCGGACCAACTTGTCAAGTCTTTCCGCCGTTGCGGACCAACTCACTGAGTTCTTCCGCCGTTGCGGACCAACTTGCCGAGTTCTTCCGCCGAAAGACACTTAGAAAAATTTTTGGACCAACTCATCGAGTCCTTCCACCGTTGCGGACCAACTCACTGAGTTCTTCCACCATTGCAGACCAACTTGTCGAGTTCTTCCGCCGAAAGACACTTAGAAAAATTTTCGGACCAACTCGTCGAGTTCTTCTTCCATTGCGGACCAACTCGCCGAGTTCTTCCGCCGTTGCGGACCAACTTGCCGAGTTCTTCTGCCGAAAGACACTTAGAAATTTTTTGAAAATTTTCTTAATTATCAGTGTTGAGAAGGAAGCATACTTACCTTTGCAACTATGATAGGTAGCCCATAAAGGCCCAATGCTGCAACCAACAGCTCTGATACCATCTGTCACGTACCCACCCATCCATCCAAGGCAAGGGAGGGAACATGATGCCAATCTCTGGGGCTTTCACATAATCTCAGCCCATTCATTAGAATCATATGAATAAATCATATGTGTGCAGATGTAAAACAAATCAATTAGGCACAACGAAATTAAACTATCCACACACATTACTCATGCGTACGGCATATCAACAGTCATCAAATTAATATAGTGTAGAAGTAAATACATAGATAGAAAAACACTTATCTCCATTTTGCAATTGTCCCAAACAACTAGCTATGTCGCTGCAACGTTCCACCCAACCATAGGCCAGTTGTGTTCATCAATCTCTCAACACAACTGCCACCCCCAAACTGGGCATGATTCCTACAAGGAAAAAGGGGACATTTAGCTCATATGCAGCCAATTAAGCATTTCATTTGAGCCAAGCCAGTCCATAGCTGGGTTTATCAGGTTACATCAGAACCCTAGATGCTTGCACTCAATCTTAGGCCAAAACAATGGAGACCCATAACCGATACCCCAACATACTCTTTTATCACACAGCAAGCACAATCATTGGGCAGGGATACCCATTTAACAATGGAATTTACAACAGGATGGTCATGGGTTTTCCCCAATTTGTTTCCAGCCAAAAACAGATTATGGGATGGGGAGAAACAATAACAGGGAGGAAAAAAATTTCTTCCCCAACTAACTGAGCATTCAGTAGCCAAACGATCTCTATGGAACCCCAATTCCATTCCCCTTCTTCCCCACTGGTATACAATACAAAAATGCCCTTCTCCTAGCTAAGAATGAAGGAAAACACAGGAAACATGGCTGGAAAACGCCTAGGTAGCTCCAAACTCGTGAGGAAGAGAAACTGGTTGATGGATAATGGCTTGGAGAGCAATTCATGGCTCTTTTCTTGCCCAAGAAGCAAAACACGATTTTCCATGCAAGGTGGCTTGCCCATACCCGAAATTGGACAGCCATACCTCTCATTCCCCAAGGCATTAACTACCTCAACCAACTCTTGGGAGAAATCAATAATTGGGTACAAAAGTCAACATGGGTAGTTGAGGGTTTGATGGGTTCTCTCATTGACACTTGGCTTGACTTGATTGGCTCCAAGGGTTTGAATGTTTTCCCTCCCAATTCCTTGTAAAATCATGCCCCCATCTCTTGTTGCATTGCATAGCTAGTTGTGGGTATTTTATTAAATGCATATTTACATGATATTTACAATTCCATTGTGCCAGGCTAGCACGTAAACCATATGCATCAATAAATCGATGGCGGGGCCTTGGCCTTGAGCTCCTCACCACAATTATATAACAATATTACATCATTTACAATTTTAATGTGATAGGGTCAAGATGGGGACGTGACAATGGTAAAGGACAAAGTATGACAAGCATGGACAAGCATGGCAAGCAAGCTGGAGGACAAAGACATGGCAAAGGTGACATGGAGGATTGATGACAGAGACTTCACTTTTGGAGAAGCCCAAGAAGTGTTTGATTGCGATAATTCCACAAGTACTGGTATATCTCCCTCTCGCAAAAGCCATGTCTGATACAAATAACTATCTTCACAAAGATAGATTAAAAAGGGCAGTGACTGCAACTATAACCTTTTCAGCATTATTTCAGGTTTATGGAAAAAAATGGATCTGTAAGAGGTTGCAGGATTGATCACCTTGCAATCAATGCTAATAGTTTCATGTCCAGCACATACTCCTAGTGAACATGGCCCTTCTATAACTAGTTGTAACAAAACAAGTATAGTTTAGTTGGTGCATTTACATGAAATAAAAGGTCGAAGTTTTTCCTAAAATCACTATCAAATATCAGATTATGGGATTTAGTAAGTCTAAAAATTGCCTCATTCCTCCGTACCTTGGTCTACAAGTCTAAAATGTGCAGATCATTTATCTTATTAGACCCGTTTGTTCCCCCAAACACTATCATATTGTGGTCTAAGAGAATGCCACTAT
The DNA here is from genome assembly GCA_027924585.1 of Larix kaempferi. Lineage (NCBI taxonomy): Eukaryota > Viridiplantae > Streptophyta > Pinopsida > Pinales > Pinaceae > Larix > Larix kaempferi. The sequence goes on along the minus strand of BSBM01000125.1, from coordinate 2,725,974 downwards.
GGATGTCTCTTGTACCTAGCTCTTGCCTAGTTGATCCTAATAGGATACAGTACACCATCGTTCTCAAATCAAGTGTCAAAAAATCATTGAAATGCAATCCTCCACAACACCCCTATAAACCCCACAACTAGATGGTCATCTTGTTAAACCCATAATAATATCTAAAAATTATAAAGAAATTTAAAACCCAAATATGGAATATCAAAATTGCATTCACACATTTGTAATTTTTATCCCAACGAATACACCTTCAAAACCAAGCCAAAAAAATTGAAAACTTATCATGAAGATACCCACATCCCACATACGAAATCCTATATGCATCAAAATATCTCTTGGGCTTATCCATTTACATATAAATGTTGGTCTAAAAACACTAAACAAGACAATCATCGGATCCCATGGGAAAGCAACTAAAAACAATCATGATATCCACAAACATGTATAGATTCTGCTTAAAACATGATTCGATGAACTAAATCAATGAAACACAATGTAACTGACTAATTTTTTCTATTGTTACCTGTGCTTAAACCAAGCCATATTCATGGCAATACAGATGCAGTGATGAACCCTATCACGCCTTAGAAAAAATGTGAAATGAAACCAAATGAGGGTTCCCAAAACCCATAAAATCTAAGATCAATGAAAGTTATAGATCTCTGGGTGGAGGTGGATATCAGTGCATTAGCATTGAATGGCCACTGATGTCTACTTCGACACCTATTAGATGAGTCCCCTGAGCTTATATTTATTGAATACATCATTAGTGCAAAGCCAATGAAAACACGGAAAAATAATTATTTAAATATTGGAAAAAATCCAAAATTTTATTTCTAATGTCAAACATTGGGTGTGCCTTAAGAGAAATCTTGAACAGACATATAATTGTGTCCCTACAATCGCTACATTTCCCATAGGGACATAATAATATCAGAGATAAAGCCATGGAATACAATAGGGTATGGAACCATGGTGTGGATACATCCCTAAACACCAAAGAGAACCAGACTAACATGAAACATAGTCAAAATACACAAACACAATTCCTATATGTGAAAACACCTCCAGAGATGGCTACAGGATAGTCCACATGATAATGAATATGTCTATGCCTTAAATACATTGTACAATCGCCTAGGTGGCAAGAGGAAGATGCAACACATTGATCAAAAGGATAATCATACTAATTGTCTGCATGTTGATGTATTTGTAACTTCGGAAGATATTCTTCTATGTATTACATTTGTACTTTATTGTATCCCCAACGGAGATGTATTATTTCTCCGATTGGAAGTGTCGTCATTTGTATTTGCAAGTGTTGCAAGTATTATTGTAAGTGTCGCAACTTATATTTGATGGGTTATTAGACCACCTTGATGGGGTCGGCCCTGTATGAGTTGTGTGGGTAAAAGGCTTATTAGACCACCCTAGTGGGGTCAGCCCAGAGCCAGTTTATGTTAAGTGGTTAAGTTAAGGCCGACCTAGTTGAGTAAAGGTCAAGTGAAAGTTAGTGTATAAATAGAGAGTGTGTCTCTCTCATTTTACACATTCTATTATTCACTCACTTCGCTTTAGTGAGAGAAGAAGAGGGTGCACACAAGTGGAGGAGGAGCATGCTGTTGAAGATATCTATCTCTTGGGTTTGATCATGGTGATCCTTGTATTGATGCTTATTCTATCTCTGAGGAAGTTGCAGGGTTTTTCACCTTCTTGGTTTTCCTCGGTAAAATGTTTTGTGTTTCTTGTCTCTTGTCTCTTATGCTTGATATGCTGTACATGTTGTTCTTTCAATTAAGATCCTAGATATATTGAATTAAATGATGAAAAACTAACATGGTATCAGAGCTAGCCTGAAGGAAGACATGGTATGGCATTTATGAGACTTGTTGCACTTGTGACAAATTGGAAGCTAGGGCTTGATATAGAAAAAAACTAGTCATTGTGGCACTTTCGCTATAAATCCATTTTGGAGAAGGTTCAAGTTCTGAAACTTTTACATATCGTAGATAACATCCCCATGTACCTTGTGTCTGAAGCACAACATATGATTCGTTGTACTTTGTGAATTATGATCTGTACAAGTTAGGGTTTCTTCCTCTTCCAGATCTCAGTCATAAACAGGTGACCTAGGAAAAAAGGTCACAAATTGGGCTAGGAAGCTCCAAATGAAATTGTGTAAAAAGTGACAGTAAGAGCATGGACTGTAGTGTCTCAAGTAAGTTTTTTAGAGGCCGAATTTGAACCAATGACATGTGGCACGTCGTACAAGTTCACTATCATGTTTTATCCCATCAACAGGTCACGTTGTGACACTTGGCATAACTCTCTCTCAGAGAATCCAATTGAGGTCAGACCTATGGGGTTGGAAAGATGATAGGTCAGGATACCACAAGATGAAGTTTCAGATCCTGTGGATTCGTAATTTCAGAGATTCACCAGAAACAGTCAGGTGCATATTTCTGTCAAAATAGATTTGGATTCTGAGCACTTTCATTCTTGGCTTGTCACCGCTGCGGGAATTTAGGGTTTCTGCAAAAATTGGAATTTTTGAAATCTGTGACCACATATGGAAGATCCTCAGAAAAATCGAAGCTTAGAACATAAGATCGAACTTTTTGGATGGGTAGAAGACCGTGCTTTGTCAAACCCTAGTTCGGGATCCTGTCTAGAAGATCCAGAAGTTTCAAAGGCAATTTTGAGAGGTCAAATTTTGTAGTTTTCAAAATTGAAGTATAGAAGCTTGATCAGCTCAGCAAGCCACATCATTCCATCCATTCAGAAGTTTGAAATTAAAAGTTTGAATTTTTAGGGTTTCTCTGACAAACCCTAATCCAGCTCCAGATCCAGTTTCAACAAATCAAAGTGGATTGGGTTAATCCTAGAAAAGAATGAATTGGACACCTGCATAAGTGAAGAAGTTCCAGTTCCAGAGGGAGATGAGGCTGAGGCTTTACATTAGAAGGCTACGAGCAATCCCTACAGGCATGACTTGAAGAGATACATGTATGTTTTGAAATTTGTTCATGATTAAGTTTATGATATGTTTGTCTTCATATTATTGAGGTTAGTACAATCTTGATTAATCTTAGACTTGTCTCATCACCCTAGTAAAAGTATGAATGCATGTGAATGATAGAAGGCATTCATTGATTAGGGTTATGACACTTATGATTGTACTAATGTACTGTGGTGTTGTATGAGGTTGATGTTGTCCGCTAACATGAAAGGTACATCAAGAAAGCACAAATCAAGTTCTAGATCAAGAACATATGACCATGGTGACATGAAGATAAAGACTCATGGATCACATACAAGCTCCACTTACGAGGTATGTATAATTTGGTTCTACAATGGTTAACTTATGAGTTATGCAGGTTACTAAGCACAAGTCATTGAAGAGAACAAGAAGACATTGTTTCGGTATGTTAGACATAACTAGCCAACATGATATTCCAGGTATGTTTTTCCTATATCAAGTTAGAATCCTACCTTGTGTTAGGATATTATACTTTTGTATGAATGATAATGTTTATTCTTGAAGTTAGAAGTTTAAGTAATCAACAGTTTATGCATATTATGTTTCTTAGTTTGATTGATGATATGACTAACCAGAAGAGTCCTATGGTCAATAAGTATATGCATAAGTAATAGAAGTCCTCCCTGAAACCTTGAATACTAATGCTTGTGATAAATTACCTATGTGTGAAATAATCATGGCCATACATGTTAAGTTTATTTAGGATCATAATGTTTTGATAGTACTGAGATTATACTAATGGATGTATGATCATGTATGAGATCTTGAGGATGACACTAGTGCACACTTAAGCATGCATAGTGGTCGAGGATGAATATAAGTTCAAGGACAGGTAATCCAGGAAGCAAAGATCAAGAGGGAGTACACTCCAATAGTTCCTACAAGGAAGCAAAGATTGAGAGCGAGTCCACCCTACAACTAAAAAAAGATAGGTATTTGAATTGTCATTTTTTTATATGATTACTTAAATGATGTTGTACAGTCATGTACATACTTATGTTCCTAGATTTAGGATGTACATTTTGCATTTTAGAAAAGTTGCATTAATGAACAAGATACTACTAATATGCAAGTAATGGGTAAGTGGCCTATGGTATTGTACAACATTCCATTGCTACTTATCTAGAATGAAACCTCTTTGCTAACATGTTGGGAGTAGTGCAAACTCTTAACAATGTTCTGGTAGAGAGGAAGGCATCTAGAAAGTTACCGTGTGAATACGGGATATGGATAAATGTTGTATTGAAGCATTGGCTAAGATAATTGCATGACTGTATGACATATGTCTTTATGAGTAAGAATTTGTTCTGAAATATATAAGATGTTTCTAATCATGCAATTGAACTTGTCTTGGAGGAAAGACCGTGTACCATCACCTACAAGAGAAGGACTACAACATTTGTTCCAGCAATGAAGTTCAAAGAAAATGATCTATTGAAGATATTGAAGAATCTGAAGATCCCAGGATCCGGGATGCAGTAATGGAAGAATGCCATGATCGAGGAATACCAATCGATCATAAAGAATGATGTTTGGGATGAGGTCCCAAGAACAGAAGGGAAGTCTGTTGTGACTTCCAAGTGGATCTATAAGATCAAGCATGCTACAGATGGTAGCATAGAGAAATATAAAGCAAGGTTTGTAGCTCGTGGCTTCCCCTAGAAAGAAAGGGATAGATTATGAAGAGACCTTTGCACCTATATCCAGATACACTTCCATCAGAACAGTACTTGCTCTAGCTGCAATGATGAAGTGGAAGATACACCAGATGGATATGGTGTAGGTGAAGAGGAAGTGTATGTGGTGCAGCCACTTGGTTTTGAGATACATGACAAGGATTCATATGTGTGCATGTTGAAGAAAGCCTTGTATGGATTGAAGCAAGCTCTTGGGACTTGGTATGGTGGGATAGACAACTTTCTATCCAGTTGGGATTTACCAAGAGAAAAGAGGATTCCAACCTTTACTACAAGGTTGAGGAAAAAAAATCCTATTATACTACTACTGTATGTGGATGACCTGTTTGTTACAGGTGAGGATGGGTTGATTGCCGACACAAAGAGGAAGCTTGATGCCAAGTTCGAGATGAAGGACTTGGGTATGATGCATTACTTTCTAGGTGTGGAGGTGTGGCAGAGTGCAGATGGAGTCTTCCTTAGACAAGGGAAGTATGCAATAGAGATCCTAAAGCGGTTCGGGATGATGGACTGCAAGGCCATGGCCACACCTATGGCATCGAACCTGAAGCTATTGTGTGATGTTTCATTAGAGCCAGTTGATGCCACGATGAATCGTCACATGATTGGGTCCTTGATGTACCTGACGAACATGAGACTAGATATTTTCTTTGCGGTGAACGCATTGAGCCAGTTCCTGACGGATCCTAGACATGTTCACCTGATTGCTGTGAAGCATATTCTGAGGTACCTAAAGGGTATGGTTGATTATGGGCTCATGCATGATGCGAATCAAAGGTTTAACCTGGAGGGTTATGTTGATTCAGATTGGGAAGGCAGTACTATAGATAGGAAGAGCACTTCTGGGTGTTGCTTCAGTATGGGATCAGGTGTGATCTCTTGGTTTAGTAGGAAGCAGTCCCACGTAGCACTGAGTACAGCCGAAGCAGAGTATGTCACAGCTTGTTCGGCTAGTTGTGAGGCAATATGGATGAGGAAGCTACTGTCTGAGTTATTTGATCTCCCGTTGGATACTAATGGTATCTTTTGTGACAACCAGAGTTGTGTGAAGCTGTCTAGGAACCCGGTGTTCCATGATAGGTTGAAGCACATTGAGATCAAATATCACTATATCAGGGATATGGTGCAGAGAGGAGCAATGAAGCTCTTGTATGTTGCGACGGTTGAGTAGGTTGCAGATGTGTTGATGAAACCACTAGCCAGAGTGAAGTTTGAGTACTTCAGAGAGAGGCTTGGTGTTCTTCAGATAGAAGATACTTCAAGGAAGAAGTGATGGGACACATCTGCAAGAGCCATTCCAAGCATGGTGGTAGGAGGTTCCTTCCCATGGTTGTGGATGTAAGCGCTGTGTGATGAACATCAGGACAATGCTCCGGATGATGTTCTGTATGACGATGATCAGTTGGATCATGTATGATGATATGCATTAGTTGGATACTTTGTATGATCAGTTGGATCATGTATGATGATATGCATAAGTTGGATGCTTTGTATGATCAGTTGGATCATGTATGATGATATGCATAAGTTGGATGCTTTGTATGATCAGTTGGATCATATGTGATGATATGCATCAGGTGGATGCTTTGTATGATCAGTTGGATCATATGTGATGATATGCATCAGGTGGATGCTTTGTATGATCAGTTGGATCATATGTGATGATATGTATCAGGTGGATGCATTATATGATTAGTTTGATCATGTGTGATGAGCATCAGGTCGATGCTCCAGATGATGTACATTAGGATGATGTATTGTATGATGATCAGGACGATCATGTGTGATGAGTATCAAGTCGATGCTCCAGATGATGTGCATCAGGATGATGCACTATATGATGATCAATATGATCATGAGTATTAGGTTGATACTCCATGGCCGTGGACAGGTTGTGTAGGTAGCATAGAAAATATCATGGGAGATCTGGATAGGTAGAGCTGTGTGCTCGTAACAGCTTGGGATGCTCTTTCGAGGTTTTTCTACAGTTTCGCATTAGAAAAGATCCTGGAGGTCCGGACAAGTAGAGTTGTGTGCTCGTAACAGCCTGGGATGCTCTATAGAGATCTTGCAGGTTGTAAGATGCTCTTTAAAGGTTTTGCGAAAGTATCACATAGAAAAAATCCTAGAGATCCAAACAGGTAGAGCTGTGTGCTTGTAACAGCCTGGGATGCTCTATAGAGATCTTGCAGGTTGCAAGATGCTCTTTAAAGGTTTTGCAAAAGTTCACATAGAAAAGATCCTGAAGATCCGGACAGGTAGAGCTGTGTGCTCGTAACAGCCTGGGATGCTCTATAGAGATTTTGCAGGTTGCAAGATGCTCTTTAAAGGTTTTGTGAAGGTCACATGTAAAAGATCCCGGGAGATCCGGACAGGTAGAGCTGTGTGCTCGTAACATCCCGGGATGCTCTTTCGAGGCTTTGTTGACGTACGTAATTAGTCTTGGGATCCACAGTATGGCCAAATATGATGAAGACCTACAGGATTCTAGGCCTACATCCAACATGAAAAAGGGCTAGCTTTGTAGAACTTCCTATGACGAGAAGATTTCAAAGATAGCCCAGTGATCGAGATATCGAGTACAATAGCAGGGATGATGATGATGCTACGTGATCCAGTGATGACGATCCAACTCCAGAATTGAACACTTGTGCCTATATGTATTGATGACTTGTGTCTAGACAATACCTTCCTAGTTAAGAGGGAGTGTTTATCACATACCCACCCATCATACCAACATGGGGGAGAACATGACTCTGATTCGGGGACATCTAGCCACATATATAGTATACAAACATGCATATAGAGAGAAGATGGAAATATGGAAAAATACATAAAATATTTGAAAACACAGCAAAATTTAATTCCATTACACATCCATCATACATACAAGATACTCAAGTCATTCATCAATTAAGAAAATACATAATTAGCACATGAGAGTACTTATCTTGAAACAGAGTAGTCCCTGAGCAACTAGCTATGCAACTGTAACGTTCCTCCCAACCATAGGCCAGTTGTGCTTATCAATCTCTTGATGCAACTGCCACCCCCGAGCTGGGCGTGATTTCTACAAGGAACCAGGGAACAACAGAATCACACATAGCCAAACATACACCAAAATGAGCCAAGCCAATCTACAATTGGGTTTATCAGGCTGCTAGGAAATGGAAATGAGGAATTTCTAAGCTAGTGAGCTCAAGCATAGAGCCATGGATACATCTACAAGATCTATCTAGCTTGGCACTCACAATGCCTACACACCCCACTCAAGTAAGTATTCCCTTCACCAATGCACAGTCCCTTAGGCTATACCTTCCAATCTAGAGTGTCCAAGGTGTGCATAGAAGAGTAGCCAGCCCTCTTGATCTTCTTGAGAGGTTATTTCCCCCCACTAGGTTTATCAAGCCAATTATGTCCACTACCATTCCAAATCTCTTGCTCACAGGTTCAAATCAAAACAGGGATGCGCATAACAGCAAAAGTATAAGTGCTGGGCATGTAGAAAAACATTTTTACAGTGGGATGCCCAAAATGGGTTTTCTACCAATTTCAGAAAATCGTGGGTAGCCAAAAATGAAATGGGAAAATGGGAAATCAACCCCAGGAGAAGAATCGTTTTCAGAAAATGCTCATGGGAATTTCGTGGGCAGAAACGACCTCCATAACAGTCCCAAAACGTGGTCCTCCTCTCTCAGCCACTGTGCTAACCAAAAACGAGTTTGCAAGCATGGAAAAAAATGTAGGAAATGGTGAAAAATGTGAAGGATAAAACCCCAACAAGCTCAGAATGCGTGAGAGGATGAATGCCATGGGTGAAGAATGGCTTTGGGCACCATTTCATGGGGGTTTTCTTGCCCAGCAAGCCAAAATATGATTTTCCAGGTTGATGGCTTTCCCATACACGAAATTGGCTACCATACCTCTCCATTCCCAAGGCATTAACTGCCTCAACCAACTCTTGGAAGAATTAAATGATTGGGTGCATAACCCAAAATGGGTAGTTGGGATTTATGGGTTTTCTCAATGAAATGGATTAACACCATTGGCTCATGGGTTTGAATAATCCCCCCCCCTATTACTTGTAGAATCATGCCCCCATCTCTTTGTTGCATTGCATAACTAGTTGTGGGTATTCATTCAAATTTGTATTTACATGATGTCTTCATTTACATTGTGCCTATCTAGCACAAGAACCATATGGACCGTTTTTAATTGCCGACACATAAAACGATAAATCAATGGCGGGGCCTTGGCCTTGAGCTCCTCACCATGATTAAATAACAACATTTACATCATTTACAATCTTATTGCAATAGGGTCAAGATGGGGATGTGACATTCCCCTCCCCTTACATTAGCACTGTGCTCAGTGTTCGTCAAAATTGAACAAAAATGGATATGCCACTCTCATGGCATCCTCCAGCTCCCATGTAGCCTCGTTGGGATCGTAGTGCTTCCATTACACCTTTACCTGTCCGATGGCTTGGTTCCAGAGCAATGTTACCCTCTTGTCTAGGAAGCGCAATGGATCGGTTTGGAACTCTCCCTCGGGTTCCACCTGGATCACATCCCAATTAATCACATGGTTAGGATCATGTACATATTTCTTAAGCAAAGAGACATGAAAAACATTATGAGCTCTAGTGCTAGCAGGAAATGCAAGTCTATATGCAACTGGCCCTATTCTTTCAAGCACTTCAAATGGCCCACAATATCTAGGTGATAGCTTGGCACAACTCCCAAGCTTCAAGAAATCCTTCCTTGGATTCACTCTAAGATACACATGATCCCCAACACTGAATTCCATATGCACACTATGCTTATCTGCATAGCTTTTATGTCTATCCTAGGCTGCTTTTAAATTTTTCCTGATCTTTGCAACTTCTTGTTCCATTTCCTTAAGCAATTCCGGCCCAAGTACAATTCTGTTCACTGGATTGTCCCAAGTTACTGGTGTCCTACACCTTCTGATGTATAGAACCTCATATGGACTCATTCCCAATGACTCTTGCTTCCCATTGTTATATGCAAACTCTACCAGGTGTAGATAATCCTCCCACTTGGATGGTTTGTCCATAACGTACATATGAAGCATGTCCTCAAGCACCTGATTTACTATTTCCCTTTTCCCATCTGTTTGAGGGTGGTATGCGGTACTGAAGTTCAATTGTGTACCCAAATATGCAAAGAGACTTTTCCAAAAATTGGAAGTGAACTTGGTATCCCTGTCAGAAATTATTGCCTTAGGCAACCCATGTAATCTGAAAATTTCCTTCATGAAAATATTTGCAATGGCATCGGATTTATGCGTGGACTTAACCGATATAAAATGTGCTGCCTTTGTTAATTTGTCCACCACAACCATGATGGAATCATGATGTCTCATAGTCATTGGCAATCCTGTAATAAAATCCATGGAAATTACTTCCCATTTCCATTCTAGAATTGGCACTGGGTGCAATAAATCTGTTGGGTGTTGGTGTTCAACCTTCCCCTGTTGACATTTCATGCACTTGAAAATGTATTCAGCGACGTCCTTCTTCATCCCTAGCCAGAAATAATATTTTCTTGCTGTAGCAATTGTTTTCGGATACCCTAGGTGACCAGAGTATGGAGCTCTATGGATTTCATCCATAACAATCCTCCTCAAATCCGCCACATTTGGAATATAGGCTCTATTCTTATAAGTAAGGAGTCCATCTTCTTCCAAATGGTATCCTTCATACTTCTTTTCAAGGTCTTGCTGCTGCAACTTTCCCTTTATCTGCACATACACTGCATCTTCAACCATATGGTTAACAATCTGCTGCCTCAAATCTGGTTGGCAAGTACTAAGTGCTGCAACATGCATTTCATGTACTTTCCTACTGAGAGCATCTGCTACCTTATTTTCTTTCCCTTTTATGTGTTTGATTTTGAAGTCAAATTCACACAAAAATTCCAACCATCTAGCTTGCCTGGCATTCAAATTTGGCTGATCAAATAAGTACTTCAAACCACAATGGTCTGTCCTCAGCTCAAATTTCCTTCCCATTAAGTAATGCCTCCACATCTTTAAAGCATGTACTATGGCTGCAAGTTCTAAATCATGAGTAGCATAGTTCTTCTCATGCTCCTTCAACTTTCTTGACTCGTAGCATACCACGTGGTTGTATTGCATAAGAAATCGTCCAAGTCCTTGATTGCATGCATCGGTACATACCACAAAGTATTTTTCTGGGTCTGCAATTTTCAAAATTGGTGCACTCGTAAGAAGATTCTTCAATTGTTGGAAACTTTCCTCACATCTTGGTGACCATTCAAATTTTATTCCCTTCTTTTGCAAAGAAGTGATCGGGTTTGCGACCTTGGAGAATCCTTCAATAAACCTCCTGTAGTAACCAGCACGGCCCATAAAAGATCTCACATCTGTCACATTTTTTGGAGTTGGCCAATTCATAATGGCTTCAATCTTCTCGGGTCCACAGATATTCCTTCGTCTGAGATAATGTGACCCAAATAATGAATTTTACCTTTATAAAAGTCACATTTGCTCAACTTTGCATACAACTTATGCTCTCTTAGCAATTGCAATGTCATTCTCAAGTGTTCTTCATGCTCTTCTTCATTCTTAGAATAGATGAGAATGTCATCCAGAAAAACAAGAACGAACTTGTCCAAATACTTGCTAAAAACACTATTCATGAGACACATGAAGGTAGTTGGTGCATTTGTGAGACCAAATGGTACCACTACAAACTCATAGTGTCCATACCTTGTTCTAAAGGCTGTCTTATGAATATCTTCCTCTTTGATTCTTACCTGGTGGTACCTTGACCTTAAGTCAATCTTTGAAAATACCTTTGCTCCTTTCATTTGATCAAAAAGGTCATCAATTCGGGGCAATGGGTATTTGATCTTCACAGTGACCTTGTTCAACTGCCTATAGTCAATACATAATCTGAGTGTTCCATCTTTCTTTTTCACAAATAGAACAGGTGCTCCCCACGGGGACACACTTGGCCTGATATATTTCTTTTCCAACAACTCTTGTAATTGCATTTTCAATTCTAGCAATTCTGGTGTACTCATCCTATACGGTGTCTTAGACACTGGTGTTGCTCCTGGCACAAGTTCAATTGTAAAATCAATGTCTCTCTTTGGGGGAAGTCCCAGAATCTCATCAGGAAAAACATCCCTGAATTCCTGCAATACATGATAGTCCTCTAACACAGGAGTTTCATTTTCCGTTTCCCCCAAAACATGGGCTGCGTACAATTGACAACCCTTTCTATAGAACTTCTTCAACTGCATGGCTGAAACCTACCTAACAGAAGTCACCTTTGGAATGCCTTTTACAACCCATGGGTTTCCTTCTTCGTCCATGCATTCAAATGTCTTATGGTAGCAGTCAATTTTAACCCTGTGTGCCTCTAACCAATCCATCCCAATGAGAATATCATAGGAACCAAGTGGCAAAACATTCATATTTGCATAAGTGAATAGCCCGTCCATATCTAAGGGAAATTTATCTACAATTTCACTAACTTTTCTCTTGGTTCCAGTGGCTAGCTGAACTAACCATGATTTACTATGCTTTGACTTCTTAAAAGCACAAATCTCAACAATTTTAGGAGTGATATAACTGTGAGTAGGTCCAAGATCAATCAAAATAGAAACAGATTGCTTAGCAATCTTACCTTCAACTTCAACTACAGTTGACTGATGATCTGCCTGGCGGTCATCTAGTGCTACATAGATTCTAGGGATTGTCCTCACCACTTGACCCATAGTTCCAGCTCCTTGGATGTTGTGAACTTGAGTTGCATTCCCATTCCGGTGCGGACAGTTCCTAAGCATGTGGTCTCCTCCACAACCCCAACATTGAAGTAGTTCTCTTGGCTCCTTTGGATCTCTTGGCTTGTCTCCCATCATCCTAGTTGGCTTATTCACAACCTGTGATGGCTGCTTTTGCTGATTTCGGATATGAGGAGGTTTGAAACCTTTCTTCCTTTGGTCAAACTTCTCATTCTTCTTGTCCTTCCATGCCTTATGGAAATCAGGTTTTCTTTTTGTTTTTATCATAGCAATACTTGGCATTCCTTATTGCCTCCTCTAGAGTTCGAGGTTCATCAAACTCAATCCTGTCTTTATATGACTGAGGTAGCCCATTTAGAAAACATTGAATTTTCACTTTATCATCTCGAATATACCTGACATACCTCAGCAGCTCCAAGAACTTGTTCGCATATTCTTCCATGGTCAATTGTCCCAATCTTAGCTCATGGAACTCCTTGATCTTGTCATCATAGTACCTGTCAGAGAGGTACTTCTGCTTGAAATATTTCTTGAACTGCTTCCATGAAATCTTTCTTTCATTGATTTTCTTCACTTGCCTGATGTGTTCCCACCATATAGATGCTCTTCCATTCATGTTGAAGATGGCGATCCTTGCCTTCATATTTCCAGAGTAGTCTTGGACTTGGAAATACTTTCTCATCCCAAGAAGCCAAGCTTTAGCTTCTTGACCAGACTTTACCTCTCCATCAAATGTAGGAGGTTTTGCTTTCTTAAATTCCCCATGTGAATTGTTCTTGTAATTCCTCTTCCTCTTATTATTGCGAGATGAAGAGCTTGAACCCTCAATGGATCCTTCGGAGTCAGATGATCCACTAGAAGAGATTTCTGGAGTATAGGTTCTGTCTCTAGAAACTCTTCTTGAGCTATTGGACCTCTTGCGGGAATTTCTCCTTGAACTACTCCCACTCTTTTCTGGATTTGATGTCTGATTCCCAGAGTTTATTTGCCTTTGGATGTCTGTCAAAATCTGCAACATGGCTGCATTCAACTGATTTTGTTCTTCCCGAGCTTTAATCATCCTTTCATTATCTTCTCTACAGCTCTGCAACTCCACCCTTAGGCTCCTCATGGTGGCTGCAATATCTGGAGGAGTCTCTCGATCTCTTCTTCCATTGGATTTTGTTTCAGCATTCTCAACATGTATGTTTTCCCCCATGGCATCTGTCTCAGGCTCATAGGGATCATGTGCATCATCCATGATGTTGATATTTTTGGCCCAACCAAGACCAAAACTTTCCGCCTACACTAATTGGAATGCTGTCGAGATGTGACTATAATTCTGCAAAATGTGTTTATGAACACAACTGTTAACTGCATTATAATAACATAATTTATTTGCATGTATGTGGAAAAATCCTATATTGACAACTTGTCCAATCATAGATTTTCTCACAATCAACGACGGTCATAGAGGGACGAAGGGGGTCAAGGGGGCTTGCCTCCTTGTGGCTGCCATTGCAGGGCGGGTCGAGGGCAGCGCCCTTGTTTTTTTTTTTTTTGTACTTCCTTGATTTCGTGCAATCTGGCGCATAAGTTCATGGCAATTTTTTCAATTTTTGGCACCTAAAAATCTCAGTGAAAATTTGTTGTATTTTCCCCATTGGCGCAATTTTTAAGGTTAAAATTGCCACTGGTGGCGCAGATGTTAAGGTTATTTTCACCGCCGCACGCATCGTAGGTTTTAGTGTTAGAATTTCCGCCACCGCGCGTGCAGAAATTATCATAAATTTACTGCCGCACACCGCGCATGGCACAGACTTTACCCTTTTAGCGCAGCATTTATGCTAATTTTGGCACCGCGCGCGCAGAGTTATGCTTAACTTTGCCGCCATGCACCGCTCGCGTCGCAAACTTAGGCTTAACTTTGCCGCTGCTGCGCAAGCCTCCAGCGCAAGTTTAAAGTTAAAATTGCCACCGCGCGCAAAACTTATCGTTAACTTGGCCGCCATCGGTGTGGGTCTTACCATGAGAATTGCCGCCATCGGCGCGCAAAAATTAACGGTAACTCTGCCGCCAACGTTGCGCAAAAATTAGCGCTAACTCTGCCGCCAGCACCGCGCAAAAATTAACGCTAACTCTGCCACTAGCGCCACGCAAAAATTAACGCTAACTCTGCCGCCAGCGCCGTGCAAAAATTAATGCTAAAATCGCTGACAGAGCCTTTAGCAGAACTCATAAACACTTAGAAAATTTTTGCAAATTTGCACAAACAGTTAGAATTTTTCAAAATAGATAGAATTTTTCTGGAAATGTATCATTCTTTTCTTTATAGAGTAAGCCACTCACAGATCATACTTGCATAGAACAAAACAATATTTCAAGAAATTGCACTTCTTTTATGTAAAAAATAAAACAACAAAACAACAAAATAATATAGGATGGCAAGCATTCAACCTTGAAAACAGACAATACAAACTGAATGCTACTGCATTGGAAACAATGTAAAGCAAGCATCCAACTTGAAAAGGGATTTTCTTCCTCCCTCCTCACTTCATAGCATGAAATCAATGCAAGCAAGTTTGAAATAATTCCCAAAATAGTCATGGAAGTGTTTTCTCATCTTAATCAAATAGAAGCCGTGATATCTTCAGATTCCTCTAATTCATTTTAACTTCAAATACTACATATATAAACACACACAATGATTTATATCTCTATGAAAGGCCCAACAGTTGTAGTGTTGAATCATAAGCTCTGCAAAATGTTCAACCTTAGTCTGTTTAGACCCAACATGGTAATCTGTGGTGTTTAGAAAAGGGAATCTTCCCATGTAACTGTGATCATACTTGGCCCATAGAGGCCCAATGTTGTAGCCTATGGCTCTGATACCATTCTGTCACATACCCACCCATCATACCAGCATGGGGGAGAACATGAATCTGATTCGGGGACATCTAGCCACATATATAGTATACAAACATGCATATAGAGAGAAGATGGAAATATGGAAAAATACATAAAATATTTGAAAACACAGCAGAATTTAATTCCATTACACATCCATCATACATACAAGATACTCAAGTCATTCATCAATTAAGACAATACAGAATTAGCACATGAGAGTACTTATCTTGAAATAGAGTAGTCCCTAAGCAACCAGCTATGCAACTGCAACATTCCTCCCAACCATAGGCCAGTTGTGCTTATCAATCTCTTGATGTAACTGCCACCCCCGAGCTGGGCATGATTTCTACAAGGAACCAGGGAACAACAGACTCACACATAGCCAAACATACACCAAAATGAGCCAAGCCAATCTATAATTGGGTTTATCAGGTTGCTAGGAAATGGAAAGGAAGAATTGCTAAGCTAGTGAGCTCAAGCATAGAGCCATGGATACGTCTACAAGATCTATCTAGCTTGGCACCCAAAATGCCTACACACCCCACTCAAGGAAGTATTCCCTTCACCAATGCACAGTCCCTCAGGCCATACCTTCCAATCTAGAGTGTCCAAGGTGTGCATAGAAGAGTAGCCAACCCTCTTGATCTTCTTGAGAGGTTATTTCCCCCCACTAGGTTTATCAAGCCAATTATGTCCACTACCATTCCAAATCTCTTGCTCACAGGTTCAAATCAAAACAGGGATGCACAAAACAACAAAAGTATAAGTGTTGGGCATGTAGAAAAACGTTTTTATAGTGGGATACCCAAAATGGGGTTTCTACCAATTTCAGAAAATCGTGGGTAGCCAAAAATGAAATGGGAAAATGGGAAATCAACCCCAGGAGCATAATCGTTTTCAGAAAATGCTCATGGGAATTTCGTGGGTAGAAACGGCCTCCATAACAATCCCAAAACGTGGTCCTCCTCTCCCAGCCACTGTGCTAACCAAAAACGAGTTTGCAGGCATGGAAAAAAATGCAGGAAATGGTGAAAAACGTGAAGGATAAAACCCTAGCAAGCTCAGACTGCGTAAGAGGTTGAATGCCATGGGTGAAGAATGGCTTTGGGAACCATTTCATGGGGGTTTTCTTGCCCAGCAAGCCAAAATACGATTTTCCAGGTTGATGGCTTGCCCATACACGAAATTGGCTGCCATACCTCTCCATTCCCAAGGCATTAACTACCTCAACAAACTCTTGGAAGAATTAAATGATTGGGTGCATAACCCAAAATGGGTAGTTGGGATTTATGGGTTTTCTCAATGAAATGGATTAACACCATTGGCTCATGGGTTTGAATAATCCGCCCCCCTTATTCCTTGTAGAATCATGCCCCCATCTCTTTGTTGCATTGCATATCTAGTTGTGGGTATTCATTCAAATTTGTATTTACATGATGTCTTCATTTACATTGTGCCTATCTAGCACAAGAACCATATGCACCATTTTTAATTTCCGATACATAAAACGATAAATCAATGGCGGGGCCTTGGCCTTGATCTCCTCACCATGATTAAATAACAACATTTACATCATTTACAATCTTATTGCAATAGAGTCAAGATGGGGATGTGACAGTGTTGATGCATTTGTAACTTCGGAAGATATTCTTCTATGTATTACATTTGTACTTTATTGTATCCCCAATGGAGATGTATTATTCCTCCGATTGGAAGTGTTGTTATTTGCATTTGCAAGTGTCGCAAGTATTATTGTAAGTGTCACAACTTATATTTGATGGGTTATTAGACCACCTTGCCGGGGTCAACCTTGTATGAGTTGTGCGGGTCAAAGGGTTATTAGACCACCCTAGTGGGGTTGACCTAGAGTCAGTTTATGTTAAGTGGTTAAGTTAAGGCTGACCTAGTTGAGTAAAGGTCAAGCGAAAGTTAGTGTATAAATAGAGAGTGTGTCTCTCTCATTTTACACATTCTATTATTCACTCATTTCGCATTAGTGAGAGAAGAGGAGGGTGCACACAAGTGGAGGAGGAGCATGATGCTGAAGATATCTATCTCTTGGGTTTTATCATGGTGATCCTTGTATTGATGCTTATTCTATCTCTGAGGAAGTTGCGGGGTTTTTCACCTTCTTGGTTTTCCCCGGTGAAATGTTTTGTGTCTCTTGTCTCTTGTCTCTTATGCTTGATATGCTGTACATGTTGTTCTTTTAGTTAAGATCCTAGATCTATTGAATTAAATGATGAAAAACTAACACTGCCAATCATATCGAAATTTGAATCCAATAGGGGATGGAACCTTCCCCATGTTGTTGTTTAGTTCCAAACTTGGGAGGTTGGAATCCAAGTTCCCAAAAGAAGGATTTGAATGCCTAGTCTCTTCAATACATAGTTTTCTTATCCAGTTTGGTTCACTGTAATAGTCTGTTGGGCCACTAGTGAGGCGGACACAAGGTTAAATCATGGGTTCCCTTCTCATGTTGGTATTCCCTACTTGTATGCCATTACTTTCAAAGGCGTAAGGATAATTACAAGACCTAGACCAGGAACCTAAATAGAAGGAATTCCACTCTGTTGTGCATCCATGTTAAGAACTTTAGGAGTTAGGATTTAGTTCCATAAATGCAGGAGTTAGTTCCATGTTACTTGCAATGAGATAATTGTCTATGTTCAAGGGAATATAAATAATGAGACAAAGTGGACATGTGGTATTGTTTGCAAGGAACCTGTCAATGTACTCCAAGTGAAAGGTAAGCCCATAGACAATTAGTTGTTGTAGCTTTTCATCTATTTGGTCATCCCAAAGACACATAAAACACCCGCAACAACACCCAAATAGATCTATGGGCATTCTCCTTAGCCCTCTTGCGGGCATATTAAGCATGTGGATATACAAAAGTATTGAAAATAGGCTGCTTGAGTTCAAACTTGCTCAAGGAAAAGCTACATCAGAATGAACTTGGAGCAACCAACAGAAGGATGGGCTAGGTGACACGATTCCAAATAAGACGCATGTGTCCGATTTACATTTGTGCATATGTAATTATAAACAACAACTCAACTTACAGGCTTAGGCCAAGCCTGTAGATATACGTTAACTAACTGGTAGGAGGATACAACCCGCTATTTAGTCAGCTACAACTGACAGGTAGCACCTACTCCCCTTTGCAGGCACCAACCTACCCTAGCACCACCCTGCTACCCTTGTTAATTCTTCATTTACTTCTTGGACTGTTGCTCTCTTTGGTTTGTTCTCGATCTTCAATGTATCAACCGTAGTCACACTTCTTCTTCATATGATATCTCCATACTTATACACTTTCCTCACACCTCTTCATGAAATAATGTGTCTCCTCATAGACTTCACACTTCTTTCATTAAAACTCTTAATGTGCAAAAAGATTATTAACTAAAAAGTAGATGAGTTAAACTAGTTTTAGTTATAACCATACTTAGTCTTTTCTCTATTTGTTTAAAATTTGCTAACAAAGTTTTACACTAGAGCTTAAGGCTTTATACTACACCTTTTAGCCTTCGTTGTTTACCAAATATATTAGCGTACTACTAAAAATTCTGATAGGCTATTGTTTAAACACATCAAACACTTTTGGAGCTCCGCTATCTTTTTGGCAGTCCACCAAAACTTCGCTTTTGGAGCTCTGCTATCTTTTTGGCAGTTCACCAAAAATTCACTCACGAATATGGCTATGAAGTAATGCTTTCCATCAGCGATAATTACTGCCACGTCTACAACACATCACTGCCACGTCTGCAACATCTCAACGCTGTCATATCATCATCCGCGTCGAACAGAGATGCCATGTGTAGCAAAAGATAGGGGGCCACATATGCATCCCGAGCTCCAGGCTGGTGTTCTTCTCATGGAGAACCAAACACCCAGAGCTCCCACACTATATTTTCACTACGTGTCAATGAACATTAGTGGATATTGCCGTTATAAACACATAAAATACTCATCCACACAACCAATGTTGGATAAACCTCAACTCCAAACATGATCTCCACCATCGATCATCGTGATTGGACGGTCCACGATCCTTCACCCTCGAAAATATTCCCAGGAACATTTTCTTGCTGTTTCTTGCTGCAGGGTCTGTTCTTTTGGCTTCGATCAGACATTTAACCAGCCTTCTTCCTTCAAGAGCTTCCAACGGTTACTTTAAACCTTGCCAATTAGAAGAAATAACCTATCTGCTGCATAGTACCATGTCTGCTTCTTGAGATTTTGTAAACACATCTTGGGCTTCTTCTAGCTCCTTTCTCCTCAATCTCCTCCAATGTCTACAACTTCTTCTTCTAAAACAAGCAAGCTGGCTGGAGGTTTGGCATCCGTTCACTGGTCCATCGAATGCAGAGACTATCTTTACATGTTTGCTCTTCACTGGATTTTTGAGTTTCATTAACAGGATTGATACGAGATTGCAGTGCACCTTCTTCTATAGAAGTAATTTTCCCTTCTATATCTATATTACGAGAAGTGTGTATTTGCACTTGTTTGTCCATGATTGATAGAGAACAACTTTCACCCTCTTGGTTTGTAATATTCAGAGAATCATTAGCATCAACAAGCAATGTAAATGCAGGACTAGAATCCTTGGCACATGTTTCTGCCAAATCCGTTTTACATGCTTCTGCCAAATTCTTTCTACGGGTTTCTGCATCTCCTGTAACCATGACAAGTTTGTTTATCTAATAAGCCACATCTATAGAAGTAGTTTACATCAATATCAAATCCTTCTCTTGGAATGGAATAACATCGATTCCAGTTAGATTTCCATCATCATAGTGCTCTGTCATTTCTTCCTATTCATTTCCCTCTCTTCATAATGCATTGGACAAGTAGACAGGTAGACATTCTATTTCCCTCTCTCTTTATTATGCTACTCTTTCATTGTCTCTGCCATAACCATCTACTCTGTTTTTTGCCACTGTCATCTGCTCTTTTCACATTGCTTGTCATCATTCCTACTTGTTGCTCTGTCTTCATCTAGTTGCCATCAATGACAACCTACACTGCCATATTGCTAACAATAGCTCCCTCTCACAAAAGTCGTGTTTGATACAAATAACTATCTTCACAGAGATAGATTAAAAAGGGCAGTGATTGCAACTATAACCTTTTCAGCATTATTTCAGGTTTATGGAAAAAAATGGATCTCTAAGAGGTTACAGGACCGATTACCTTGCAATCAACGCTAATAGTTTCATGTCCAACACATACTCCTAGTAAACATGGCCCTTCTATAACTACTTGTAACAAAACAAGTATAGTTCAGTTGGTTCATTTACATGAAATAAAAGGTCGAAGTTTTTCCTAAAATCACTATAAAATATCAGATTATGGGATTTAGTAAGTTTCCAAGGAAAAATTTATGCACTTCTTTTGAACAAGTTCAAATTCACATAAACAAAAAAAGACATATTTGGGAAAATCATTAGATTTGAAATATCATACTTTAGAGTCTAGATAAACAAAATGCATATTTCCACTATTGTGCATTGAATAAACCTGAAATCTTGACAAAACAATTACATTTTTTTAACATCCTCTCGTATATTTTCAAGTAACAACACAATGGAGATCCAAGAGAAAACCTACCCTTTGGGGAACATATAAAATACACCACAAGATGATATTCCATAGTAGGGTGTTATTCAACCTAGATTTGTACTAGGGTGGGTGAATTTAATTCCAAGAGATTGGACGAAAATTTGCAAGATGTTAAGGTTTCAATATTTGTACTCTAGACCAAGTTAAGGTTTCAAGATCCAAAATATCAACTTCTCCTAAGTAATTGTATCCACAATATCCACCTTATACCACAAGCATGTTTTCAATAGCAATTGTAGTGTGGCTATCTCTGGGAGCAATAATATCCCATTCACATCAAGGGAAATCCATGTCATTAGCTTCAGGTCCAGAATATGAACATCAATCAAGTAATTTCCTCCCCCTCTCCCGTGGGGATGGTGGAGTTCCTCGAATGCAAGCTTGCCTCCATTCCTTGGTCTACAAGTCTAAAATGTGCAGATCATTTATCTTATTAGACCCGTTTGTTCCCCCAAACACTATCATATTGTGGTCTAAGAGAATGAAACTATGGATGTCTCTTGTACCTAGCTCTTGCCTAGTTGATACTAATAGGATACAGTACACCATTCTATGCGTGCATTTGAATCCCATTGCATTTAAGGTCTCTCAAAGACCTTAGGTACACATTGAGTTCATTGTTGGAGGATGGACTCAAAGGTATATGGTGGTCACTAAGAAACAGGTCCTAGGATCATATTGCTAACATTAACAGAAGAAAAATAGGCAGGGATGAAGTTTGTAAAGTATGAAGTAATACAATTTGGACCTATGTGACTCAAGGAAGATGCATGTTGATAAGGGGAGCCTGAAATGCTTAAAACAATTGTAGAATTATACTTTGAAGAGAATATTTCTCAACCTGATTTTAAAAGGAGTTTGATGATGATGATATGATTGATAGGGGGAGTATGGATAGAAAATTAAGTGAATCAACAAGTTGATGTTTGGAAAATTGACACAGGCTTACCTTTTATGAATTTACTAGATGTTTGTTGTAAATGACTTCCTCCAGCCTTGTATATGATTGACATAAATATCTTCACCTGTCGTTGGTATCTTATTGTATGACTTATTTTTTTGTATCAATGATCGAGAAGACACCTTTTAAATGTCCTGAGGAGAACATCTATCTCAGAACGAAGGAAAAGGAAAGAATAACCTACAGCTGATGAAAGTAAGTAGTCTAGAGAGTTATGAGAACAGGAGGATGATCTCTATAGGAACTCTACAAACCTAAGAGTAGAGTTGAAGAATTGTTTGAAGCATTTTTTTTGGCACAATAATTTGTGAATGCATTTGAGAGCTGTTCAAAGGAAGATTTGAAGGCTTTGAAGTTAATTGGGAATGTTCTAGTAATGCCATAAACAATGAAGAATTAGCTGCATGTTGATATACAAAAGTATTGACAATAGGCTGCTTGAGTTCAAGCTTGCTCAAGGTAAATCTACATCAGGATGAACTCGGAGCAACCAACAGGAGGATGGGCTAGGTGACACGTTTCCAAATAAGACCCATGTGTCCGATTTCCATTTGTGCATATGTAATTATAAACAACAACTCAACTTACAAGCTTTGGCCAAGCCTGTAGATATACGTTATTAAACTGTCTTAAGTATGAAAATAAATTTTAATATAATAATGACAATTACAATTACAAGAAATTTAGGAGTTAGCTACAAGTTATGTTTCCAAGTATATCTTGCATTCCTGCAAGCATTAGAGGTGAGAGAGAGAGAGAGAGGCTGGAAAAATGATGGTTAGGAGGCTGGAATCTTTATGGGTTCTACTTTCTTAGAAGGATAATATAAAACACATATATGTGTGTGAATAATCAGGAATCATGTTGGATTTGCACAAATCTATTAATAAACAAAATAAGCATAGTAAACATAATAGATTTCTAAATTGATTACAAAGTTACAATGGCCATTTCTATAGCATAATAAGCATATCTATGTGTGAACATTTCTATAGCATAATAAGCATAATAGATTTAAAAGTGATTCAGAAAGTTACAATGAGCCTTGATCTTTGATGTCAAAAGAAAGGTAAATAACGATACAGGAGGTTAAAGGACATTTCAGAGGACAAAAAAATGGTCAAAATAGGGGTTAAAACATAGACAATTCAAGCACCAAGCATCTGACCTAGAAGGAAGTTTGTTGCATGTCCCTATGCAACTTATTCCCCCCGTAGTAAATTCTAATGTAGCTTGGTCCAACTGTAAGATTGGTGACTTACTTCATTTATTTCCCAAAATTCTAAATGACTTACTTCCATTCCAATTCATGTTCTAGAAAGAATTTAAATTGATAAAGTTCACACAACAAATCCTTTTCCCTTGTAGATGATTCATTATAAATATCCACAAAGTCATCAACATTTCCTATCATGAACTTTTTGTTATTATTCAATCTCATCATTTGAAGGCCTACCCATTGTTCATGCAGGTACATTGAATAAATTCTAGTAGGACTTCTACAAGAAATGGCTTTCTCACCAAATTGAAACATTTGCCTCTTTTCTTCTTCTTTAATCATTAATTGTTGCTGTAAAGACTGTATCTTGGAATTCCACTTTTGTTCTTGAACCAAGTAAGCAGAAAACAAAGTTTCCTGCATACGTTGTGTTGATGTATTTGTAACTTCGGAATGTATTTCATATATGTACATTGTATTCCTATAGAGATGTTATTATTCCTCTATACGGAAGCGTTTGTATTCCTATAGAGATGTTATTATTCCTCTATATGGAAGTGTCGTCATTTATATTGTAAGTGTCGTAACTTATACTTGATGGGTTATTAGACCACCTTGTTGGGGTCGACCCTGTATAAGTCATGTGGGTCAAAGGGTTATTAGACCACCCTATTGGGGGTCAGGCCTGTCAGCATTATATTATGTGGTAAGTTAAGGCCGACCTAGTAAAGGTTATTAGGAAAGTCAAGTCAAGTATAAATAGAGTGCAGGAGGCACTCTATTTGATCATTCTATTATTCACTCATACTCTCATTGGAGAGTGGCGCACTTGTGGAGGAGGAGAAGCTGTTGCTAGGAGAAGACTATCTCTTATGCTTGGGTTGTATCATTGCTCTATCTATCTCTAAGGAAGTTGTGGGGTTTTTCACCTTTATGGTTTTCCCCAGTGAAACTCTGTGTGTCTATTGTCTCTTGTGTGCTTACATTATTATGTCCATGATTGATATGATGTAGATATGTTGTACATGTTGTTCTCTCAATTAAGATCCTAGATCATATTGAAGTAAATTCTGAAAAAATAACATGGAATCAGAGCTAGCCTAAAAGAAGGCATGGTATGGCATTTATGACACTTGTTGCGCTTGCGAAGCTAGGGCTTGATATAGCAAAAACCAGTCATCAAAGAACTTTCTCTATAAATCCATTTTGGTGAATTTTGAGGATCTAAAAACTTTATAGGTCGTAGATAACATCCCCATGTACCTTTTGTCAGAAGCAGAACTTCTAATTCGTTTTACTTTGTGAGTTATGATCTGTAAAATCTAGGGTTTCTTCCTCTTCCAGATCTCAGTCATAAACAGGTGACTTAGGAAAAAAGGTCATAAATTGGTCTAGGAAGCTCCAAATGAAATTTCGTAAAATGTGACATGTAGGGAACGGACGGTACTTTCTCAAGTAAGTTTTTTCAGAGGCCTAAACTGAACCAGTGACACGTGGAACGCCATACAAGTTCGCTCTCTTGTTTTATCCCATAAACCGGTCACATTGTGACACTTGGCATAACTCTCTCTCAGAGAATCCAATTGAGGTCAGAACTATGGGGTTGGAAAGATAACAGGTCAGGATACCATAGGAAGAATATTCAGACCCTGTAGATTTGAAATTTTGGAGTTACACTAGAAGTAATCAGGTGCATATTTATGTCAAAACAAAATTGGATTTTGAGCACCTTCATTCATGGCTCTGGGAATTTAGGGTTTCGGAGAATGTTGGAATATTTTGTATCAGAGATCACGGCTGGATGCTCTGCATCAAAATCAAAATTTAGAGACCAAGATCAAATTTTTTGGTTGGGCAAAAGGCCAGGCTTGATCAAACCCTAGTTCGGGATTTTGATCGGAAAGGAGGAAAATTAGGGCTTTTGCAAAAGTTGGAAGTTCTGAATTTTTTGACCACGGCTGGAAGCTCCTCAGAAAAATTGAAGTTTAGAGATTTGGATTGAAAATTTTGGTTGGATAGAAGGGTGGGCTTTATCAAACCCTAGTTTGGGATCCTGTCTAGAAGATCTAGAAGTTTCAAAGGAAATTTTAAGGGGTGAAACTTTGAAGTTTTCAAACTCTGAGTATACCAGCTTGATCAACTCATCAAGGTGCATATTTCTATCCTTTCAGAAGTTTGAAATTGAAAGTTTAAATTTTTAGGGTTTCTCTGACAAACCCTAATCTAGCTCAAGATCCAGTTTCTGCAAATCAAGTGGATTGGGTTAATCCTAGAAGAGAATGGATTGGTCACCTGCATAAGTGAAGAAGTTCCTGTTTTAGAGGGAGATGAGGCTAAGGCCTTACATAAGAAGATTACAAACAATCTCTACAGGTATGAATTATCCAGGTATGTTTCGAGATCTGTTCATGATTAAGTTTATGGTATGTTTGTCTTCATTAAGGTTAGTACAATCTTGATTAACTTTAGACTTGTCGTATCACCTTAATAAAATTATGAATGCAAATATTCATTGATTAGGGTTTTGACACTTAAGATTGTACTAATGCATTGTGGTGTTGTATGAGGTTGATGTTGTCCGCTAACATGAAAGGTACATCAAGAAAGACAAATCATGTTCTAGTTCAAGAACATATGACCATGTTGACATGAAGACAAAGATTCATCCATTGTCATGGATGACATAAAAGATCTACTTACGAGGTATGTATAACTTGGTACTATAATGATTAACCTATGAGATATGCAGGTTACTAGCACAAGTCATTAAAGAGAACAAGAAGACATTGCTAGACATGACTAGCAAATATGATAACCAAGTATGTTTTTCCTATATCAATTAGAATCCTACCTTGTGTTAGGATCTTATACTGTTGTAAGGTTGATAATGATTATTCATGAAGTTAGAAATGTAAGTAATCAAGGGTTTATGCATATTTTGTCTCTTACCTTGATTGATGATATGACTAACCATAAAAGTCCTTTGGTCAAATATGAATATGAATGAGTAAGAGAAGTCTTCCCTAAAACATTGAATGCTAATGCTTATTATCTGTGTTTGAAATGATCATGACTATACATGTTTAAGATTATTGTGTTTTGATAAAAATGAGATTATACTAATGAATGTATGATTATGTATGAGATCTCGAGGGTAACACAATGATGATACTAGTAAGCATGCATAGTGATCGAGGATGGATATAAGTTCAAGGACAGGTAATCCAGGAAGCAAAGATCAAGAGGGAGCACACTCCAGTAGTTTCTGCAAGGATGCAGACATTCAGAGGGATTTGACCACTTCTCACAATCCACATCAGAATGGAGTTGTTGAAAGGAAGCAAAGACTGAGAGGGAGTCAACCCAAAAACAACAAACAAAGATAAGTATTTAAATTTTCATTTCTTGAATATTTGATTAATATTGTTCAATGATGTATACACTTATGTTCCTAGGCTTAGGTTGTGTATTATGCATATTAGAAAAATTGCATTAATGAACAATATACTACTAATATGCATCTGATGGGTAAGTGGCCTATGGCACTGTACAACATTCCATTGCTACTTATCTAGAATGAAACCTCTTTGCTGACATGTTGGGAGTTGTGCACACTCTTAGAAATGTTCTGGTAGATATTGGAAGGCATCTAGAAAGTTACAGGATATGGATAAATTTTGTATTGAATCATTGGCTAAGATAATTGCATAACTATATGACATATTTATTTATGTGTAAGAATTTGTTCTGAAAACTATGAGATGTTTCTAATCATGCAATTTAACTTGTTTTGTAGGAAAGATCGTATACCATCACCTACAAAAGAAGGACTACAACATTTGTTCAACAACAAAGTTATCTATTGAAGATATTAAAGATATTGAAGTTCCCAGGATTCGAGAAGAATGCCATGATCAAGGAGTACCAGTCAATCATGAAGAATGATGTTTGGGATGTAGTACCAAGACCTGAAGGGAAGTCTGTTGTGACTTCCAAGTGGATCTATAAGATCAAGCATGCCACAGATGGTAGCATAGAAAAATACAAAGAGAGGTTTGTAGCTCGTGGCTTCTCTCAGAAAGAGGGAATAGACTATGAAGAGATTTTTGCACCTGTAGCTAGATACACTTCCATCAGATCAGTACTTGCTCTTGTTGCAGTGATGAAGTGGAAGATACACTAGATGGATGTCAAGACAACTTTCTTGAATGGTGTAGTCGAAGAGGAAGTGTATGTGGAGCAGCCACTCAGTTTTGAGACATATGACAGGGAGTCATATGTATGCAAGTTGAAGAAATCCCTGTATGGCTTGAAGCAAGCTCCTAGGACTTGGTATGGTAGGATAGATAGCTTTCTATCAAGTTTTGGCTTTACCAAGAGTAAAGTAGATTCCAACCTTTACTACAAGGTTGAGGAAGGCAATCCTGTGATACTACTATTGTATGTGGATGACCTGTTTGTAATAGATGAGGATGGGTTGATTACCGACACCAAGAGGAAGCTTGCTGCCGAGTTTGAGATGAAGGACTTGGGGATGATGCACTATTTTCTAGGCATGGAGGTGTGGCAGAGTGCAGATGGGATCTTCCTTGGACAAGGGAAGTATGCAGTAGATATCCTAAAGCGGTTGGAGATGATGGACTGCAAGGACATGGCCACACCTATGGAATCTAACCTGAAGCTTCTGTGTGATGCTTCATCTGATCCAGTTGATGTCACGGTGTATCGTCAGATGATTGTGTCCTTGATGTACTTGACGAACACTAGACCATATATTTGATTTGGAGTGAACACATTGAGTCAGTTCCTGATGGATCTGAGAGGTGTTCACCTGGTTGTGGTAAAGCATATTCTGAGGTACTTGAAGGGTACAATTGACTATGGGCTCAAGTATGATGCGAATCAAAAGTTTAACCTACAGGGTTATGTTGATTCGGACTGGGCAAGTAGTGCTGCAGATAGGAAGAGCATATCTGGGTGCTGCTTCAGTATGAGATCAGGTGTGATCTCTTGGTTTAGCAGGAAGCAATCCTACGTAGCACTGAGTACATCTGAAGCAGAGTATGTTGCAGCTTATTCGACTAGTTGTGAGGAAGTATGGCTCCAAAAGCTACTGTCTGAGTTATTTGATCTCCCGCTGGAGGCTACTGGTATATTTTTTGACAACCAGAGTTGTGTGAAGCTGTCTAAGAACCCGATGTTCCATGACAGGTCGAAACACATTGAGATCAAATATCACTATATCAGGGATATGGTGTAGAGAGGAGCTGTGAAGCTCCTGTATGTTGCGACGGATGAGCAGGTTGCAGATGTGCTGACGAAACCACTAGCCAGAGTGAAGTTTGAGTACTTCAGAGAGAGGCTTGGTGTTCTTTAGATCGATGACACTTCGAGGAAGAAGTGATGGACACATTTGCTGGAAGCCATTCCAAGCATGGTGAGAGGAGGATCCTTCCCATGGCTATGGATGTAAGCACTGGATGATGAGCATCAGGACGATGCTCCAGTTACTGCTCTGTATATGTATCATGTTGGATGCTAGATATGATCAGTTGGATCATATATATGTATATGCATCATGTTGGATGCTAGATATGATCAGTTAGATCATGTATTTGTATACGCATCATGTTGGATGCTTGTTATGATCAGTTGGATCATGTATATTTATACGCATCATGTTGGATGCTTGTTATGATCAGTTTGATCATGTATATGTATATGCATAATGTTGGATGCTTGTTATGATCAATTGGATCATGTATATGTATATGGATCATGATTGGATGCTTGTTATGATCAGGTGGATCATGTATTTGTATATGTATCAGGTGGATACATTAGATGATCAGGTAGATCATGTATGATGATATGTATCAGGTGGATACATTGTATGATCAGATAGATCACATATGATGATATGTATCAGGTGGATACATTGTATGATCAGGTAGATCATGTATGATGATATGTATCAGGTAGATACTATGTATGCATCAGGTGGATGTATTGTATGATCAAGATGATCATGGATGATGAGCTTCAGGATGTTGCTCCAGATGATATGCATCAGGATAATGCTATGATGATGATTAGGATGATCATGTGATGATGTACATCACTATTATATATGGTGAGTATCAGGTTGATACTCTATGGCCGTGGAAAGGTTGTGCAGATAAGCATATAATCCAGCCCAGGGAGGTTTGCAGATAGTCTTTCTAGGTTTTGCCTATGGAATGTAATGTGGCCCTCAGATATATGGCAGACGCTCTTTCGAGGTTTTTCTTTAGGAGGACATATAATATGGCCCTAGGAGATTTGCAGATAGTCTTTCGAGTTCTTGCTTATGGCATGTAATCTGGTCCTGGGATATTTGGTAGATGCTCTTTCGAGGTTTTTTCCTATGGCATATAATCCGGCCCTGGGAGATCTGATATTAGGTTGAGCAGTACGCTCGTAACCAGTCTTGGGATCCTCTTTCGAGGTTTTTCCATGACCACATGTAATACGCCCTAGAGATCTGGACAGGTTGTTCTAGTCACGTAAAAGGCCTTGGATGCTCTTTAGAGTTCTTGCTAGTCAAGACACTCTTTAAAGGTTTTGTGGTGGGGGTCACATGTAATACGCCCTGGAGATCTGGACAGGTTGCGCTAGTCATGTAAAAGGCCTCGGATTCTCTTTAGAGTTCTTGCTAGTCAAGACACTCTTTTAACGTTTTGTGACAGTCAAATATAATACAGCCCTGTGAGATCCGACAGGTAGAGCCATGTGCTCATAACAACCTGGATTCTCTTGCGAGGTTTTGTGACGCACGTAATATGTCCTGAGGATTCCACAGTATGGCCAGTGATGATGAATACCTGCAGATGGTGGGACTACATCCAGTATGAAAAAGGAATGGCTCTGTAGAACTTCCTATGACGAGTAGATCGGAGATTGATTTAGATAGCAGTAGCAATGACGATGACGATGATTCGATGTCGATTATTTAGTGACGATGATCTAGAGAAGAAGACTTGTGCTAGAAGACCTGTGTCGAGAAATACCTTCCTAGTTAAGAGGGAGTGTTGATGTATTTGTAACTTTGGAATGTATTTCATATATGTACATTGTATTCCTATAGAGATGTTATTATTCCTCTATACAAAATTGTTTGTATTCCTATAGAGATGTTATTATTCCTCTATACAGAAGTGTCGTCATTTATATTGTAAGTGTCGTAACTTATACTTGATGGGTTATTAGACCACCTTGTTGGGGTCAGCCCTGTATAAGTCATGGGGGTCAAAGGGTTATTAGACCACCCTATTGGGGGTCGGCCCTGTCAGCATTATATTATGTGGTTAAGTTAAGGCCGACCTAGTAAAGGTTATTAGGCAAGTCAAGTCAAGTATAAATAGAGTGCGGGTGGCACTCTATTTGATAATTATATTATTCACTCATAATCTCACTGGAGAGTGGTGCACTTGTGGAGGAGGAGAAGCTGCTGCTAGGATAAGACTATCTCTTATGCTTGGGTTGTATCATTTCTCTATCTATATCTAAGGAAGTTGTGGGGTTTTTCACCTTTATGGTTTTCCCCAGTGAAACTCTGTGTGTCTATTGTCTCTTGTGTGCTTGCATTATTATGTCCATGATTGATATGCTGTACATGTTGTTCTCTTAGTTAAGATCCTAGATCAGATTGAAGTAAATTCTGAAAAACTAACATGTTGTACTTCAAATTTATATCGTTGTTGATAAATAAGGCCCAAGTCATATAATTCATCATTTATTCCAGTCCATTTAACAGTATTTAATTCTACTGATGCTAGAGCCAGGGTATTAGTCCAGACATCATCAAGAATTTGATTAAAAAACTCATAGAGAACTTCTGTGACTTTTTCTTTATCTTCAGAACTTTTAGAGGTACTAGGAAGAATGTTTTCTGCAGCTGCTGTAGCCAATAATTCCAAACTTGTATTATCCTCAGCCAATGGTACTGATTCCTTTAGTATTGATTTATCTCTAAGCAATTTATTTTGTTTCCTCAACCTTTTGTTTTGCAAACTCCATTGGTGAGCTTGACTTCTCAAAATTTTCAGTCTTTTCTTAAGAACATCATTCTTTCTCTGTAATTGTCTACTCCTTTGTTTTAACTTTTCATTTTCATTTTTAACATATCTATCAAAAACTTGAAATTCATGAACTTGCTTCTTAAGTTTCTTAATCCTCTTCTGTAACTTACTTGAAATTAACCCAGGAGAATCATGCCTTACCACTTGATTAGATTCGTCTTCTTTTCTCTGAGCTTGGTCTTGAAACTGAGTAGCTTCCAATTCTAGCCGGGGTGTTGACTCTAAATTTTGTCTCTGTGTATAACAGGTTCTTGGATGTTTGGGTATTGTCGAAAACATATCTTCTAATATTCTAACTTTTTCAATACCTTCTTCAGAAATGCCTTCTAGCCTTGCAAATCTTCTTCTCACCATAACTGGAATTTTATTAACCTCTTCATCATCTCTATGCCTCTTTGGAGATGGTTGGGATTGAATTGGTTCAAAAAATGTTGGTGCTCGATCAAATTCTGTCTGAACTGATGGAGGGGGCGATACAGAATCTTGTGGATCATCATTAACCTGCTCGTGAGAACCTTTTTCCACTACAAATTGTTCCCACTTTAGGTTTCTCTTTTGTAATTCCTCCATGATCAACAACCTAATTAATACATGATGATACAATCTATTACCAAGTTGCTGATCAGGCCGCTTTTGGGCAGCTGAAGCCATTTTAGACAGGCTCTTCCACAAAAATTATGGAATGTTCATCAATTCTTCTCCTTTAATGTGAAGGAGAAGACGAATATTGTTAACACCCAAAAAGTGCTCAGTAGCTCATTTCCTTATTCACATGACCCATTTGTCCACTTTTCCGCCATTTGAGCCTCTAAAGCCATCAAAAGGTCACCAAAAGACCATAATACACCCCTTTTTCCCCTCAAAATGAATATTTTTCCTCAAAAAGCATAAAAAACCCTAAAAAAGGGTCCAAAATTCCCAAAAATATTAAAAGGGAATAAAAAAATTCAAAATATTCAAAAAAGGAAAAAGGAGGGAAAAGGTACCTAAACCATGTTGGTTAATACCATTGGTTTCCTCAAAACCATAATGGTATTCCCCACCACCAAAAACTATAAAAAGGTGGTAGGGGCTCCTCACTTTCCATCCATCCATCATCCTATCCTCATGCTGTCAAAATATCTCATGAGTTCTTGACCATTGTAGCAATCTTGGAGAAGAGACCATTGGAGCTTGGAGCTACTCACCTTGGGAGTTGCTCAACACAAATCCTCACCATTTGAGGTATCTTAATACAAAATACTTATTCTTTTATTTCTTGTTCTTGAATCATTTTTCAAAAATTTATTTTGTTATATGCACATGCTAGTTTAGATTTAGATTCAGATTTATAATTGTTTTTTGCTTTCAATATTTGAAACTGCTATCACTTGTTGATAGGTGCCCATTGCACAAAGCTTAGTTGCAAAGCCAAGCCAACAGTTTTTGGCGACTCCGCTGGCTTCGAATTCTTAGATCTCAATTTTTTGCTTTAGATCTTAGTTTTTCTTAGTTTTAATCATTGTTATTCATAGATATGCCATCCTAAACGGTAGATCCATTGCTGTTTTAGATCTTGGACCCTTCTATTGCCATTAACAGCCTGAAATTTCCATTTTCGGGTTCGTTTTTTGGCGTCCGTTTTCGGCTTTCGCCTCAAATTTTTTTGCCCGACAGTCGCGTGGCTCATCGCGTCCTCGCGGCTTTTGTCTACGCGGCGTGCCGCGGCTTCGCAGCCATTTTACGCTATACACATCGCGGCTTTGCGGCCATTTTCCGCGCTGCACATCGCGACTGTGTGACCTAAACCCGCGCTGCACATCGCGGCTTCGCGGCCGAAACCCGCGCGACACATCGCGATTGCGCGGCCAAAACCCGCGCTTCACATCGCGGCTTCGTGGCCGAAACCCGCGCCGCCCATCACGGCTGTTTTCTCGGAACCCGCGATGCAATTTTTTGAAAATTATTTTTTGCTGTATTTTCTGCCCATTTAGCATATTTTACAGCATTAATTTTTCTGCATTTTTACAGCCACATTAAATCTTTTACTATTTAGAATGCTCCATTAAAAGTCTTTTTAAAAATTTTCAGTAATTGAAAGAGAGATTTTTCTGCATTTTATTTAGATCACGGTTTTACTGTTTATTTGCTCGATACTTTGCCCAAGCAACTTTTAAGAGATCCATTTATTTCTTGAAATATTTATGTTATTTGCTTTCCTTCAAATTATTTCAAAGATCCATTAATTTTGAAACAGTTTTTTTTCAAGCATTTACATTTCAAAAACGCCTTTATTTTTTGCAAAACTGGAAGCATCTTTTCTTTCATTTGTAATCAATCGCCCAAGTGAGGCAAATCAATTTCAGTTTAAATACCACACTTGCACCCACTCTGCCACATAATTTAAACTGAGCCTTAAAATTTACCTTAAACTCAACAAACTTTTAACCCTACTTGGGGAGCACTTAAAAGAATTTTGTAGTTAGGTAGAATTGAGGGGATAGGTGTTCCAATAACACCCCTCAATTATTAAATTTGAGACATAGTGGTTGTCCTCTACGGTACCAAAATCCCTTATAATTTTGACACGGCTATCAACCAATTTATCGGGAAGGCCTCTCCCTTAGGAGGGTTGAAGTAGACAGACTGGTTCCGAAAGTCTGAGTGGAATACCGCAATCCATTCAGTAATCGAAGGATACCTTTCGAAGTTCTCGGTGTACACCCAAGAGGGTGTACATCGGCGATAGAACCAAACTGCAGATTCACCCAACCGAACGTGTCATGAACGGGGTATCCTAGTTGCCACTCTTTAGGATTGTCTACCCGGTTTCCCTCCCGGTAGGGGGATATCTAGCCGTTGATTCAACACTCTATATTTTCTGACTTGGATTTCATCACCTTGCAGAGGATATCGTTGTTGACTCACAATACTTCTAGTTAGGTGTTTGTATGATACATTACCCACCTTTGGTCTAGTAACACCCCTTTTTTCTAGAAACTGTTTGACTTTTGGTATTTTGACCAATTTTGTTGCATCCCTCCACTTATTATAGAACAACTGCTATAATAAGTGCTTTTTGAGGTTTATTGTTGGCCTGAGAGCCTTTATTTTTTCACTCCCGTTTTGCACTCATTGTGGCATTAGGGTTTCGAGTTTTTTACATCACCACCTTACACTGAAATTTTAAAAAAATATTTCTCACCATTGAGAATTTAAGACGATCTCGTCGTCTTCACGATGAACCCCCTCAGTTCAGTATACTTGGATCTACACGTCACCGACGTAGAGCCTTATCCCTTGAATCGACACGTCATCGACCAAACACACAGTCATCCGATTCTGACACGCCTCACTTCACATCTGATTCTGAGGCTGAATCCGAAAACCCTACTGAAATATCACCAACCAACCTCATGGCTGGACCACAATACGACCCACTTTTCACCAGTACTATTGGAGATACATCCACAAACCCTTCTACTACTGTGCCATCCATGGTAACAACAACCCATCTAGGCATGCCTAATATAGGGGACACTCCACCTTTAGGTATGCCCAACACAGGACTACCTCCTATTATGGGTATTCCAAACATAGGAATCACACCACCTCTCATTACCACAACCCAGATCCTAGGAATTCCTGGCACTATTCCTAACCCCGGTGTAACCCATGTTGCACTTGGGAACGCTGGCCCATACCAAACCACAACGGTTGGAAGACACATACCTTCAATACCTAGCATACCCTTAGGGGCTATTGGACCACTAAATAATTCCACCATTAATAGTTATGTCCCAGTCACTACGCCACACCCATCTGCTAGTTTACCTTACATGGCTAGTCTGAACTTACCATACCTAGCCAGGCTAACCAACTATCCTATCAGGCACAACCCTACATGGCCACCCATGCCTACAAAGATCCCCTTGGACATCCCCAAGTTTGAAGGAAAACTTGGGGAGGATCCCCAAAACCACATAATGTCATTTCACCTATGGTGTTCATCTAAATCCATAGTGGATGACTCCATTCGACTGAGACTGTTGCAACGAACGTTCACTGGCTCTGCAGCCAAGTGGTACATCGAACAACCACATGGGACCCACCATACATTTACGTCTCTCGCCTCCACTTTCCTTCAGTTTTTTCAGCTACCTGTACGCTATGATGCAAGAGTTGAAATACTGTTGTCTTGCAGACAAAACACAGCTACCCACATCACCGACCATATCCATGAGTGGCGCAAGTGTCGTAGCCTCTGTAAGATAAAACTGGATGACCGTATATTTTTGGACTAGTTTCTTAAATCACTCCGACCCCTCATAGCAAAAGACGTAGCTTCCAAACGACCTCAGTCAGAGGAAGAAGCTATCTTAAAAGCTCAGCAATTCGACCTGATTTATGCCCAGTCAGGCTATCTCTACACCATCATACCAGACGCCCCACGAGGCGATTCTTCACGTGGTGACGCTCCGGGGGAATCACATGCCGCTGATGGTATTATCGGCCAAGTCACGTCGCAAATTAAACCTCTTAGCATGGTGAGCACAATAAATTCCCCAGACCTCTCTAGGGCTACATCTAATTCTGGAGCGACAACTTCATATGCTCCAACAAATCAGACTCATCACACTCATGCACCCTTTTGTCCACAACATTGCTATGGGAAAGCGCCATTGACATATGTACCACCCACATACTATAACCAACCGGCCACCCAGAACCCAATTCATTTACCGACACAACCAATGTATTACCCACATCAAGCTACAACAGCTAACCCAACACCTCCAATAGCTCAGGGTTACCAACAACCCCAGCAGGCAACTGGACCACCTCCAGCCCCACCAGCTTATTATCCACCGCAACCTGCTCCCGCACCTGCGGCACCCAAAAATCCTCCCACTATTCAAGGGCAAGTGTACACACAACATAATCAGCCCCAACATCAAAACAACCAACGCAACCAGGGTGGACAACAAAACCGTGGAAGAGGACATAACCGCGGAAACAACCAACAACATAATCAAGGTCCACCACCTCCCAATCCTCCAAATAATAACAATGTTTCTCCTCCCAACCAGAATCCTGATCGTCATCCCAAGCAGCCAAAAAACAATAACCTGAGAACAAACCATCCATGTTCTATATGTGGAGTCTATGGACACTACACTCATAACTGCCCCCATTTAGAGAAAGCACGTAAAATTTGGGCTGACGATGCCCAACGCCAGGGCCACGCTGGACAACCAACTCCACTTAATCAACCGAAACCCATGATATTACAAAACCCATTGCCAAACCAGGGAGTAGTAAATACTCGCCCTATGGATCCCCCACAAGGATCTGCTGCACCCTAGCAGCAAATCACCTATGCCGCAACTGATTATCATCATGCAGATCTAGGAACACACCATTTATTAATGATGTCATCCAATGAAATCAACCTCCAAACTCGCAGGAATCAGTACGGCTCACCCCCAGAAACTCCTCCCACTGACACATCCACCTCCCTTCCACCAAATCAACTACCACGCATATAAAATATGCCGTTTGACGGAGGACCTAAAATCCCTCGCATCCCTTTGCGAAGGATTAACAACAATCCTAATGCTCGCGCAACATCCAATTATAACGTCATGGAAGACCTAGCACAATCCCCCGCTGCTATGTCTGCTTTAGAGGTACTGAAAACATGCCCTGCACAATGAAAACTACTACTATCCGCCATTGGAGGAGTAGACCCTGACGACACACACATGATGGCTTTCGACTTAGACCAAGCCGAACCTCGATTGCCATCAAATTTGGCTTTCCAAGTATTAGTAAACATTCGAAACCTTGTTGTGCATCGATGCATCATCGATGAAGGAGCTTCCACCTGCGTTATGTCCACCCTTGTGTGGCAGAAGCTTGGCTCCCCTGCTTTACAACCATCCACCACGGCATTACGAGCTTACGACGGACGCTCAGCTCAACCACAAGGCCTCTTAGCGAACGTACCCGTAGAACTAGGCGGCAAATTAGTTCTTATCGACATCGAAGTGATCAATGCCCAACTCGACTACAACCTCCTTCTTGGACGTAGCTATATGTACAAAATGAAAGCAGTGGCTTCATCTGTTTTTTACCTCATAATGTTCGCACATGAAGGACGTGTTATCAAGATCGATCAACTCACATATTATGATCCTAACGCCCCCACAGCTCCTCAAAATGTGCTACCAATGATTGAACAAACCATTCAAAACGCACCAACATCATTTGTGTCGTCAATTGGTCCTGGAATCTACAACGAGTCACCTATGACTTCCACATTTCCATCAATCTCACCACCTTCACCGATAACAAAAACATCGGATTTGTGCACCCTGTCACACACCACACAGCATCCTTCATCACTACCACAAACACCCACAGTGCCTACTCATATTGGCACAACGCCAATTCACACTATCCCGTTCTTGTTCCCATTTTCTGGAGTTGTCAGTTCGCCAGTAATGGCTACACTCAACCTTCCTGGCTTAACATTAGGGCTACCTGTATGGTACTTACCTGCTCCGAGCCCCCCGCCGACTCCGACTGTTATTTTAAAACCGGTGTAACCTATCCCTACTACGAGCCACCCACCCCCTCCGGTCACTCATCTGCAAAACATACCACCCCCAATAGTGACTACGGCATCAACATCCAAAAACGCCCCACCTCCATTACGGAACACAGGGGGCAGAGGCCCACCAACTTATAACACTGGGCTCATAACTCGCACCCCCCCAGCAACCCCCAAGGTATCTAAAAACCCCCCAACTATTCGCATTCCCCCTAACTGCTCGTTGTGTGATGACGTAGGCCATGCCACTCATCAATGTCCACAATTACCGGCACTCCAAGAACACATGAATATGTTGGATGACGAAACTGGAATTCCAGTGGTAAGACTTGAGCCACCTCCTCACCCTCGCGACAAAACGCTCCGCACTAACCACCCTTGTGCGATATGCGGCATTTATGGCCATTATTCACACCACTTCCCTGATCTCCCAGATTATAGAGCAGCATTGTACGAGTTGAATAACGTCGACCTAGAGATATCCCCTCTTCTCATTGAGGAAATTAATCCCCCACCATCTTCCTCCTCGGAAGAAATTAACACCATTTACATGATTTCCACTGGATACCCCTCTGTCTGGTCGGCCCCTTCCATTGATCCCTTTCACACACATGTTCAACCCTTTCAAATCGACGAGGAAACCACATGTCCACAACATGGGGGTAGGCCCAAAACCTTGCCTACTCATCATCATCGTGATTCTCATCGGAGATACTTGGGCATCCACCCCACAAGGGGAATCCCCCATCATCATATCATCACTTCAGTATGCCACCACAACCCACAGCCTCATGGTACACCCCCCCTCCAGTAGTTGGTCAATGCCCTCTTGATCCCTCTCTAAGACAGCATCTGCACCGCATTGACACCTCTGAGTTCGGGGACATAATAGATTACCTTGAACCTGGGATAGGGGGCATGATCAATCATTTTGACCCTACCCCATCACCTCTATCTCAACACCTCAATGAGCCCATCATTCAAACCAACACATATGTGATCCACAATCACAAACCCCATGCACATCATATGGGGGCAGGTCATTAACCCTGCTCACTTTTTCACATTCGTGATCTCAACCATTTTTGAGGTCACGTGTCACTTGTATATTTGAGTTGATTTGATACACATAGTATTTCGCCCTCGCGGGTCATCATTTCTCCCCACCACTAAGTCCTTGGCTTGGTGGGGTCACCTTCATTTGTAGCCATTTTTTAACCTAGTTATTTCCTTTGACCATTTTGGAGTCCTTATGACCTCCGTTTTTCGCACCATTTTCATTGCAGGATTCATATTTCCACGCTCGTGATGATGCTTGAGATCATTTCTCGCTCTCACCTCCATATTTTTTGGGCATTTTTCCCATGCCCCCTCGTCGCCTCGGTTTGCGTGCCACATCGGTCGTTCTCCATTTTTAACAAGTCTTATATCGCTAGATTTCCACGCTCGTGATGATGCTTGAGATCATTTCTCGTGCTCACCTCCAAATTTTTTGGGCATTTTTTCCCATGCCCCCTTGTTGCCTTGGTTTGTGTGCCACATCGGCTGTCGTCTGTTTTTGACAAGTTTGATATCGTCGAATTCAGTTTTTCGCGCTCGTGATGATGCTTGAGATCATTTCTCGCTTTCACCCCATAATTTTTGGGCATTTTTTCAAAATGCCACTCATCACCTCGGTTTGCATGCCACATTGGTCATTGTCCCTTTTTGACAATCTTTATGTTACCAGATCCAGTATTCCGCACTCATGACGATGCTTGAGACCTTTTCTCGCTCTCATCAATCCCTTTTTGTTCGGTATAGTTTTACCCCTTTTTTTTCGGGCCAAGCAATCCCTTTTATGAAAAAAGCACTTAGGGAGTTTCTTTTAAGCTCTTTTCTGACTCCTAAAACAATGAAAAGATCGCCGAGCAACCTTTCTTCCTTTCATGCTCGCTAAACGTATCTGAAAGGGTGTCTACATGGTATAAGTTTACCCCTTTTCCGGACCTTGTAGACTAATTACGAAAAAGGAATACTCTAGTCACATCGGCTAGAAGAGTTCTCCATTTGCATCATTTTATGCTTTCTCGGGCCTTGGAGACTAACTTACGAAAAAGAACACCAATGGAGTCCACTTACCACTTTCAGACTCTCTAAACATGAAAGCGACCACGAGCAATCACCATCCTAGGCTCGTAAAAACCCACAGGACGATACTCACAACCACTGCAGAGTCTTCTTATCGTTTTCAGACTCCTTAAAAATGAAAGCACCCATGAGCACGAACAGTCCCGGGCTCACAAAATCCACAGGACATTACCATTTAAGAGCACACTTTTATCCCCTCTTGGAGCTCATTAACACTACGAAGAAGGACCCAATGGCGCTTCTCGGCGCCACAACAGATCACGTCTACTCATATGGCAGCTTCCCCATTTTGGTCTCCTTTGTTCAGAGTATTCTGCAGTATGTCACCCTGAGAATCCCTCGACAGCACCCATCAGCTTGTCCCCCCCAGAGTTAATACATACCCTTCAATCCTTAAAAGCTATGGTCCCCGCACCTACAAGTCAGTTCCCTACGCTGTCAGGTCAACCATGTCATCATGCTCTGAACAAAGGAAGTTTGAGTCTACCCACTCTATGGCCCCAGTTACTTCCCATCCCCACAAGTATGTCAGTCCTACCGTCAATACTACCACACTTTAGTTCTACACCTCGTGCTCCTATCAAGGAAACATCATTGCCTTGCTAGTTGCTGGTCTCCCTATGTCGACGACACCCAAATTTATTCTAGAGGATAGACCTAGAGGTCCCTGTGTCTTGGACTCATCACCATTTATGATGAGTGCCTATGATTCATTTCGAGAAGAGTCCTCAGTGCCTATCCAAATGGTTGTTTCTCACATGCTCGACTTCAACACCTTGATCGCATCGTTGAGACTCGCACAGGGTATTGGCCCGTTCATTTATTGGTTGAAGACCCCGGATACCACCTGACTCTTCCACATTTGAGATTCTACCTATGGAAACAACTAGTTACATTTTTTCTATAGATATCCAGGTTGCGCATGGCGACAGTATTCAGATGTACCCCAGTTTTATACTCCCTCGAGTATACAGTTACATATACTCCTCAGAGTTTCCTCAGAGTCATTGAGTCCCTACAGATGTTGGACACCTTTAGATTCAGCAGTTCATCAACCCTTCTGAGACCTTGTTCAGAACGGTTGTCGCTTTATTCAAGTGTATCATTTATTGAGATCAATCATGTTATGATCATGAGTACATCTAGAAATAGTGTCCCCTTTGGACCATTATGATGTACCAACAGATTTTTTATTTAGGTCCCCCTTCTTGGGACTAATTGTTATGTATATGTCTTGATAAGAGCATGGGTATGCCCGCCTCGTCATTATCAGAGATTATTCCTCATTCATATTGAGGCCATGTAATATTTTTTGTTTCTGCAGCTTCCAAGGGTCGTGGATCTAGTCTCCAACCGGTCCCTTCTCTTCCCCAAACCCCAGAAAAAAGACAAAAGAACTATGATGTCTATCGTCCATACGATGAGCTCCTGCCCTCACACATCAGGGGGCATTCTGTTAACACCCAAAAAGTGCTCACTAGCTCATTTCCTTATTCACATGACCCATTTGTCCACTTTTCCACCATTTGAGCCTCTAAAGCCATCAAAAGGTCACCAAAAGACCATAATACACCCCTTTTCCCCCTCAAAATGAATATTTTTCCTCAAAAAGCATAAAAAACCCTCAAAAAGGGTCCAGAATTCCCAAAATATTAAAAAGGGAATAAAAATATTCAAAATATTCAAAAAAGGAAAAATGAGGGAAAATGTACCTAAACCATGTTGGTCAATACCATTGGTTTCCTCAAAACCATAATGGTATTCCCCACCACCAAAAACTATAAAAAGGTGGTAGGGGCTCCTCACTTTCCATCCATCCATCATCCTATCCTCATGCTGTCAAAATCTCTCATGAGTTCTTGACCATTGTAGAAATCTTGGAGAAGAGACCATTGGAGCTTGGAGCTACTCACCTTGGGAGTTGCTCAACACAAATCCTCACCATTTGAGGTATATTAATACAAAATACTTATTCTTTTATTTCTTGTTCTTGAATCGTTTTTCAAAAATTTATTTTGTTATATGCACATGCTAGTTTAGATTTAGATTTAGATTTATAATTTTTTTTGCTTTCAATATTTGAAACTGCTATCACTTGTTGATAGGTGCCCATTGCACAAAGCTTGGTTGCAAAACCAAGCCAACGAATATGATAAAGAAAGGCAAGGCTATATCGGCCTTCACAAGTCAAATATTTCTACAAAAAGAAAATGGCATTACCCCATTCAATAGTGAAATAGTTGTGTTCATATCCCTTCTTCCAATGAATACTAGAATTAGCCACTTTCACAAATTGTTTCCAAGAGTAAGGGTTTTTCAAATGACCAGCTTTAAACCATCTTTCCCATGTTTGTGGTAAGCCTGCAGCGAGAGCAATGAATGTTTCTGAAACTGGAAGCAGAAACCCCCGAATGTTAGAACAATCTCCATCGAAATTTAGAGCAAATTCCTTGGTCACATCTTCGTTGTGCCCTTTGAATTTACTAAAAAATGCATACAATCCAATTTGTTGAAAAGTCCTCTTACTAGAGGGATCTGCATCCAACAGTTCAATGGAATATTGCTCCTCCCTACGTGCAACAACCATGCCAACTAAAACTTTCTTTGCTGAAAGGAAGTTAGGTGATCAAACCGGTATCCTTTAACCCAAATTGGTATTTTCGTGCATACTTATGCATAACAAAGAAAGCCAACTTTCAAATCGAGTATAAATATAACTGTTCAGACATGGGACAAAAGGATAGAACTAATTACGACAATTGATGGGGTCAACTCAACATATACCCATTTGTCCAAAAAGCAATGAGTTAATGGTCATTCCATTTATGGAAATTATTTGAACAAAAAGACTTGGTTTGACATGTCACGATATGTAATAAGCCATGAAATGACGTTGAAAAGCTAATTGAAATGTATACAAATCATTTTTATATGCTAGGATTTATACACATTATTAGGAAAAATATATTGAATTTAACCCTACCCGAACAATACTTGTCCAGATTCAGAGAAGACTTTGAATAACATGCCACATAGGCAGGGGATAAAATAGAGATCCAATCCTTCCAATCATGCAAATACAGATACTCCATGGATTTTAAAGATATAACTTTGTTGGAAGAAATCATTATATCTGCAACTTGAAAAGAAAAATTCCAAATAGAACTGAAAGTTTGCTTGTACTGGGAGGGA
The DNA here is from genome assembly GCA_027924585.1 of Larix kaempferi. Taxonomy (NCBI): domain Eukaryota; kingdom Viridiplantae; phylum Streptophyta; class Pinopsida; order Pinales; family Pinaceae; genus Larix; species Larix kaempferi. The sequence goes on along the minus strand of BSBM01000125.1, from coordinate 2,682,701 downwards.
TGAATCCAAGATAGTATCAAGGTTCTGTTCATTTTCAGTATTCCCTTCCCCATACACGATACATTCCATTTTACCAACAATTTGTTCATCTTCAAGATTTTACTGAAATATTTAAAAAACACAGAAACTGGAGATTCTACAAGCTTGATCTAAGCCTGTAATTGTCTGCTAAAACATGCTGAACTGCAAATTCTTCAACCAAACCATTCGTGATGCAATACAAACCATGTGAATTAAGGTGTTGGAGTATAACATGGACGAGTAGACATCCCTCGATTAATGCCAATGGGTTTCAAAGCATCGAAGTACAATCTAACAGGATATATGAATCAATTTTGTTGATGTCGAATACCCAAAAGATCAGATTGCTTATGGATCCATTTTGGAATGGTACTTATAAATTGCTAGTGGTTTCTTATGGAAAACCACTAGAGATTTCTTATAGACCTTATGAGTGGGTATTGTGACTAGTATGACCTTGGAAACATATTAATTACAAATAATCCATAACAATACTAGCTGTCTTAAACCATTATATTCTTTTGTCGAAAAATATAGCAACGCTCACATAGTGTCGCCAAAAACCAATTATAATGATAATTGGTGACAAACATTTTCTACACTCACCAAAAGTAAAATAAACAAGTATTAGTGAGGGATACTAAAATATTGTCACCAGAAGTGTCACTAAAGAGAGAATCAATAATGGGCCTTTAACAACCCTCACTAAAAATGTCATTGGAAAGGGATTTGGTGGCGAACCTTAAAGGACAATCTCAAAAGGCACCTATAACGACGATGTTTTAAGGACCGTCATCATATGTGACATTCGTGACAACCCTTAAAGGTTTGTCATATGTAGGACCCTCACCAATGACCTTTTTTCTTGTAGTGCATGTACCTACTTCATGGTTACATTTTTTTCTTGTTAGGTAGTTATTGTCGAGTCATCATGTGTCATCATGTTTTGTTGTTTTTTTGGGCTAGATGTTGATGTTCAACATCGACATGATTCCCAAGTGTCAAAACATGATTCCGAAGTTGAACCTATTGAAATTTATCGCAATATCATTCCGTCTACACTATCATTCCCAGGGCGATGTGCTTGTCACACCCATATCTTATTTCTCCATTTTCGGTTTCGTATGACCCCTTTGATGGATCCGCCAAGTTGCATCATGCATTGTCATGTCAAAGTCAAGTAGAGTCTTGGAATTTGGTCATGTCTTGTCTCATGCATTGTCATGTCATGAGGTCAACACCATTGTATTTATCTTGCAACATTTTTCACGCCCATGTCTTATTTCACAAAATTCGTCACCATTTGACCCTTTTTGGCACTTAGTCAAGTTTTGACTAGCATGAATATTTTGTGTCACGATAATTAAAAATTTTCAGTTCTACAACCATTCATAAAAAATTTGGTCACACCAGTCATTAGTTTTCTTATTGTGTCTGAGATTCAAAAGTTAAAAATATCCCCCTGGAATCTCCTCACGTGGAAAATCCTTTATCCATGATTTTTAAGAAATGAAAAGATACTCCCCTTGCAAAAAGGGTCATTCATAACTCTCCATAATCGTAAAAAAAAACATTCCGCCTTTGAAAGGTAGCAATCTCATATATTTTTTCTGTGACTTCCATAAGTCCCTTCCACTCTCTTTTTGCATTAAAATCCTTCCCAATATTTATTTATCATCGTTCTTTTTTTTTCCAAATGTCATCCTTTTAACTACCATTAATATTTAAAAAAAACAAAGGAACCCTTATATCCCTTACCCATCCACTTTATCCTTTGTTCCCTTTTACATTCTATCCCAGTATTAGTGACTGAAGAGGTTCATTTTTCTTTACTATCCCAAATAGAACCAGAAGGTTTTGATGAAGCTAGAACTAATGAGCACTGGGTTAAAGCCATGGAGAAATAATTAAATAATATTGCAAAGAATCAAACCTGGGAACTTGTTCCAAGATCTAGAAATAAAAATGTTATTGGTACATAATGGGTATTCAGGAACAAACTTAATGAAGAAAGACAAGTTGTCAGAAATAAGGCGAGGATGGTGTGCAAGGGGTATGCGTAGATTGAAGGAATAGATTTTGAAGAAACCTTCACTCTTGTAGCATGAATGGAAGCAAGTAGGTTTCTTCTAGCCTATACTTGTGCGGAAAATATCATGGTATATCAAATGGATGTAAAGTCAACATTATTAAATAGATATATTGAAGAAGACGTATACATGGAACAACTGGAAGGATTCTCTCTTTCAGATAACAAAGACTATGTCTGACAATTGAAGAAATATCTGTATGGAATGAAGCAAGATTAGACAAATATTTGCAATAACAGGGTTTCAAGAGGGGTAGTGTAGACAATAATCTTTACATAAAAAATGAGCATGAAAAGATGAATATTGTTGAAGTATATGTTGATGATATCATTTTTGGAAGCAATGATGATAGGGTGAGTCATCAATTTGCTAAGGACATGCATAATGAGTTTGAAATGTCTATGCTTGTTGAACTGTCTTTCTTTCTTGGACTCCAGATATCTAACCTTGATAACGACATATTCATCTCTCAAACTAAATATGTGAAATAAATGTTAAAGAAATTCAATATGGAAGACTGCAAATCGGTATGTATACCCATGGTCACTAGGTGCAAATTAAGTAAAGAGGATGAAGAAAAGGAAGTAGATAAACGACTATATAGATCAATGATTGGAGGCTTATTATATGTAATAGTCTCAAGACCATAAATAATGCAAGTAGTAGGACTCATTGCAAGATTTCAAGCAACACCCAAGGAAACGCATGTCCAAGTAGTAAACAAAATTTTCAGATATTTGAATGGGACCATGAACTTTGGTTTGTGGTATCCATGAAGTAAATATTTGAATTTAGTAGAATATACTGACATAGACTGGGAAAGTAGTGTTGATGAAAAAATAAGTACTAGCAGAGCTTCATTCTTCATACGAAATTTCCCGGTATCTTGGATTAGTAAAAAAAAACCGTCAGTCAGACTATTTACAGTAGAAGCAAATTATATTGCAACAACATCCTATTGCTTGCAAGTACTATGAATGAAACAAAACCTAAAGGATCTACAAGTGAAACTTGATCAGCCCATACAAATTTTATGTGACAATACAAGCACAGTTAGCATTTCAAAAAATCTTGTCATGCACTACAAAACTAAACATGTTCCCATCAAATATCATTTTGTGAGAGAAAATGTTACTGCAAATACTATGAAACTGGAATATGTCAACACCAAATAACATATTGCATATATATTTACAAAACCGCTCCCAAGAAGCACATTCGAATATCTCAGACAAAAACTAGGTGTGGTTCACAGTCCACAACATGATGATAGTCTTGAAAATAGGACATAAAAGCATATGGAACTTTATAGTGTGCACATGTGAATGTGACATGAAGATGGCATGGAAGATTGCACAGTAAATGAAGTGTGAGTGATTAATAAGTCTGATAGGAACATGATATCAATATATAAGGAATTTGGAAACTGTACAGGGGGAGAATATTTGAGACATTTACAGAGACAATATTGAAAGTACAGATTGCAAGGTGACTGATATCTCCACAACAACTCCAACTAAATGAAGAGAATAAAGCACAAAGATAGGGGGGATAATTGAGGCACATAACTTCTTGAAGGCCAATGCAAAACTGAAGGAAGAAAAACTTGATAGTGCGCATTGAAGGCACCTCTTTTCCATTGATGTCAAAGGGGGAGAAATATCATGAAGCATGTTATCATCGCAGAGATGAAAAAAAATAGAGAAGTACTGATCGAAGGTCGTGCAAAGTAACATAGGAGGGAATATCGTGAAACATGTATCAGTGTAGGGGATCCACGCAGAAATGAAAGATAGAAAAAAAGTAATGAGAACTATGTAGATGAGCAAATGATCAAACTGACAAGAACACAAGGGGATTACACATAGGGGGAGTACTTTGAATGGAATAGAGGAAGAGCACAAATTCATGAGGTGTTGACATCAATGCCAAAGGGGGATATTGTTGAATTTTGGTTGTCATTGATGTCAACTGATGTCAAAGAGTACTCAGTATCCTTGTGCCAGTTTGAATAATTATATGAAATCCAGTTTGAAGAGATACATAAGAAGCACATCTAGATTGTAGAAGTACATCCAGTTTGAAGAAGTACATAACGAATGTGTGCAAGTCACAATCCATATAGTCATGACACTTCAAAGGTAATTCCAAAGGGATGGTTGGAAAAGTCTCAGGAGTGCGCAAGAGGCTTGGAAGCAAGAAACGGTTGGACATGCATGCAAGCCCCAGAAGTGTGCAAGACCCACCAATCAGAAGAAGTATATAAGTTGTTGAAGCGTGCAAGAGTCCCGAAAGAATGTGGCGGGAAGACAAGTCAAGTGCACAAGACCCGCAAGCGATGGTACTTCAAGGGCACAAGACCACACATGAAGTGATTCCAAAGTGCGTAAGACCCACTATAAAAAGGACGTAGTATGTGCAAGACCCATAAGGTGTGATACCTTAGTGGCGTATATTATGACAAGTGGTGGAAGAATGAATTAAGATTGACCATGAAGAAAGGAAGAAGGGACACTACGACCAACTTGTAGGCATACCGTCTATGTAGGGTAACTATAAATAAGAATCCAAGTTGGAGAGTTATATTAATCTTGAAGATGCGAAAATTGTAATATTCCGAATTGGAAAGCTTCTAATTTTTGGGGCATCAATGGCTTGTGGAAGCAGAACAACATAATCTAGTAGAAGAGTCATATGTGAAAAATGAAGCACAATAGATGATGGACAGAAATATGATGTAGTTTATCTGTGAAAACTGTGTAAAGATAGAAATGCAATGCTGCAGATGATGCACGATATGATGGGCCAAGTTCGTAAGAATAGAAAGACAATATTGCAAATAGTACGCAAAAAGTCACGTATGATCTAAGATAGATGCACCAAGACAAAAGAGTAGCATAGAAGAGGGTGAAAAGATTGATGTGAGTGGTTTGATATAGATGCATGAGGTTAGAATGACAACACAACATAGGATGCACAATATCAGTTGAGTTTACATATGTGCAAAAACAGAATGATATGCTGAACCAACGCACATATTACATAATGCTATGAAGTATGTGATCGAGTGTGTAATTTTTATGTAGTGAAGTGAAATATGTGATATAGTTCAACAATTGCAAGATATCAGTATATAGAAGTTGCACAAAAAGGGAAGTATTGCAGTCAATATGAAGAGTGTTCACGAGTCAGGCTATGGATCAGATCAAGTAGATCCCACTTTGTATAGAAAAATTATAGGCTCGCTAATGTACTTGATACATTCGAGGCTTGATATATGTTATGCTGTGAGAATTCTGAGTCAATTTATGTTTGATCTGAGACACAGAAATTGGATAGCTACTAAGCATGTTCTTAGGTACCTTCGAGGTACAATTTCATATGGACTCAGATATGCCTCTGGTGGAGGAGTCATGTTACTTGGTTATATAGAATCAGACTGGGGAGGAAGTATTGTGGACCATAAGAGCACATATGGCTACTGTTATAGCCTAGTATCAGCTATGATATCTTGGTCCAGCAGGAACCAGGGCTGCAAAGCCCAGAGCACTACTGAAGTAGAATGCATAGCTGCTAGTGTTTCCTATCGAGAAGCAGTGTAGCTCAGAAAGCTACTTGCAGGGTTGTTCAGTGAAAATCTTGAGCCTACAGTTATTAGGTGTGACAATCAGAGTTGCATCAATCATTCCAAAAACCCAATGTTTCATGACAAGTCGAAGCACATTTAAATGAAGTATCACTTCATCCGAGATATGGTCCATAAAAGTACAATGAAACTTCAGTACATTTCTATTGATGAGAAGATTGTAGATGTGTTAACAAAGCCTCTGTCAGCGATGAAGTTTTGGTACTCCCGAGACAATCTTGGTATGGTAGAGAATGCCTCCCTCGTTGATAGGGAGTGTTGAATAAATAGCATCAAGAGACATTCTCCAAACCAATATTGTGTAGTCGAGATTGATCCTCTCGTATAGAGGTCAGCACTTTGATTGCCTTCTGTGTAAAGGTTTTCCTCTCGTATAGAGGTAATTGATCAAAGTAACGATGTTGTAAAGTCTTGTTGGACAAGGCTCTAGAATTCTGTGTGTCAAGTCATGATTATCATGTGAACCTTCTATATAAAGGTACCCATGAGATGGAACTCCCGTATAGAGGTGGACCTTCCGTATAAAGGTCATGCTTTACTTGTTAAAAACATTTAATGTTGTGTGATATATTATTAACCATGATCACCTGATTGCTATTAAGTCTCCTTTAGATATTGATCGCCTCTAAAGTGAGTTACTTTAGCATATGATCATTTGGTCCGAAATAATATAATATGATCACAACATTTGATAATTATTCTTAGTATTTTTTTTTTTCAATGTGGTTCACGTACCTGTCCCACTGGCCGGCATCACTACATCCACGGAATAATAGCTGGCGGATCCACCCGAAGGGACCTCACACCTTCGGCACATTTTGCGTACCTAACCCCAAGAGTGTCGAGGAGAATGGATCCCGCGACCTCACATGTTGGGAGGCCTAACTACGGGTGCTCGACCGATTGAGCTACCTCTTGGGGCTACTTATTATTCTTAGTATACTGTAATGTGATGGATAATTAAAGTTAGCACATATTGACCATGCAGTAAGAGATAAATAAATAAAAGATAAAGCATAGAGATAAGGAGAATTCGAAATTCCCATGCAGACACTTCAGCTAATTAAAGAAACTTGAATTGTTAAAGCTTCAGTTATAAAACTCCAGTTAAGTATCAATGCTTCAGTTAAAGCATCAATTAAATATATGTCTTAGTTAACTAAAGAACTCACAATGGTTAATTCAAGTAAATCAATCAGCATGATTTCAGTTAACTAAGTGTTAAATAAAAAAGACTAGTTAACTAAAGTGTTTTCACTTTAGTTAAACTAAAAGACAACACTTCAGTTAAAGAGAGTTAAGTAAGTGACAACAAATAAGATCTACTTAACTAATTGATATTGCATGACGACACTTATGTTAAACTAAAATATGACACGTGAGTTGTGACACTTGCATGTAGACACTTAAGTTATACACCTAACTAGGTGGTAAAGCTTTCAGTTAAGAGGCGAGTTCATCCTAACTGATGTTAATTTTTCAATAATTTCATTCAATATTATCTAGGATCATGAAACACAAGAGACAATAGACACATAGTTTCCTCGGGGAAAAACAAGAAGGTGAAAAACCCCGCAATTTCCTCAGAGATAGAATAAGTCACAATACAAGATCACAATGATAAAAACCAAAGAGATGTCTCTAGTAGATACTCCTCCTCCTCCACTTGTGTGCAACTCTCTCTCTCAACTATGCGAGTTGGAGAAGTGAGTGAATGAATAGAATGAGAGACACAACCTCTCTATTTATACATTGACTTGACCTGCCAATAAAATAACTGGGCCGACCTCCTAAAGAAGTCTAATAACCCAACCACTTAACTCAACCAGGGTCGACCCGACACCCGTGGTCTAATAACCCATCAAATATAAGTTGCGACACTTGCAACACATGCGACACTTACAAATACAAATGACAACACTTATGATTGGAGGAATAAAACATCTCCAACATGAACATAATAAAGTACAAGTGTAATACATAGAAGGATATCTTCCAAAGTTACAAATACATCAACACTCCCTCTTAACTATGAAGGTATTCTCTAGACACAGGTCATCAATACATATCGACATAGGTCTTCAATTCTGGAGCTGGATCATCGTCACTGGATCATGGAGCATCATCATCATCACTACTGTTGTACTCGTCATCTTGATCACTGGGCTATCTCTGAATTCTTCTCGTCATAGGAAGTTCTACAAAGCCATCCCCTTTTCATGCTGGATGTAGGCCTAGCCTCCTGTAGGTCTTCATCATCTCTATGAGATGGCCATCCTATGGAATCCTCAGGACTGATTACGTTCGTCAACAAAACCTTGAAAGAGTATCCTAGGATCCTTTATGTGCCTAAGCACGACCGACAAGATCTCCCAGGGAGCTATTACAGGTGACTGTCACAAAACCTTAAAAGAGTGTCTTTCCTAGCAAGATCTCTGAAGAGCATCCAAGGCCTTTTACGTGACTAGCACAAACTGTCCGGATCTCCAAGATGTATTACATGTGACCCCCACCACAAAACCTTAAAAGAGTGTCTTTCCCAGCAAGATCTCTAAATAGAATCCAAGGCCTTTTACGTGTCTAGCACAACCTATCTGGATCTCCAGGACGTATTACATGTGGTCTCCACAAAATGTTAAAAGAGTGTCTTTCCCAACAAGATCTCTAAAGAGAATCCGAGGCCTTTTACGTGACTAGCACAAACTGTCCGTATCTCCAGGACGTATTACATGTGGTCTAGCAAAACCTTAAAAGAGTGTCTTCCCAGCAAGATCTCTAAAGAGCATCCGAGGCTTTTTACGTGACTAGCACAACTTGTCCGGATCTCCAGGACGTATTACATGCTACCCTTGCACAACATGTCCACGACCACAGAGTACCATCCTGATACTCAATATCAACCTGATCATCCTCACACACAACATCATATTGATGCTCATGATCATATTGATCATCATCATACAGCACATCATCCTGATGCACATCATCATCGCATGATCATCCTGATCATAGTCACAAAATCATCCTGATGCATATCATCATCACATGATCATCCTGATCATCGTCACAACATCATCTTGATGTATATCATCTGGAGCATCTTCCTGATGCTCATCACACATGACCATCCTAATAATCATACATAGCAGTAACCAGAGCATCGTCCTGATGCTCATCACACAATGCTTACATCCACAGCCATGGGAAGGATCCTCCTACCACCATGCTTGGAATGGCTCCTGCAAATGTGTCCCATCACTTCTTCCTCGAAGTATCTTCTATCTGAAGAACACCAAGCCTGTCACCTACCCAATTTTGAGAATAATTATTTTCTACTGTTATTCTTTTTGCAAAAAAATACTTTGTGTTAAATTATAATTACAAGTTTGTAATTATGACCAAGTAGGTCAAAATTGAATGTAATGACTCATTATTATTATTTAATAAATGAAAATGGGAGACAAACACTCAAGAAAGTTGTTACAAGAGTATCCACTGGCCCACTAGGAGGAATGGAAGCTGCTAGAAGGATTGGGATAGATGGCAGCATTTGCACTCTACCATTACCTGTTGGTATGGGACAACTCCCCCTAATTTTGTGGCATTTCCCTCTCCAGGTGGAGATAGGTGAGCAGGTAGCTCACTAATGACCAGTTAATTACCAAAGAACTAGGCATCCTATAAAAGGAAATTCGAATTGAGTAGGCAACTCTTACAATGTTTTCTACAGAAACATTCCTCATGCTCATCAGGTGATGGCTGAGAGATTCGAATAGGGGAGGCTGTGGAGAGTGCAAGTATAAGTATGCAAATGTTATGAGAAAGACAGAACAGAGGTACTGGTGTTGATCCCATGGAATTACTAATCCTGTAAGGATGGATTTATAAATTTTCTTGCTGCTGCAAGTTGAAGTCCTAAGCTGCAGAACCTTCTTCCTCCTGGTGGATCAGTGGATAGGCTCGAGGGTCATAAGGCAGACATCTTGGCTGTTTGGAAGTAGGTTGGGTGGAACAGGTTTCTTGAGTGATTTGTTCCTCCCATTACCCTCAGGTTCTATTCTGCTGTGTTTTCTTTTTCAAATCACATGAATGCTCTCAGAAAATGGCTTAGTATTTTTATTTAATGATCAATAGTAGAAAATGTCAGATCCTAATTAATTTAGATTTGTTGAACTGATAAAATGACTCCTCTGCATTTTTCCCCATGCGTGGAGCTGCATCGTACTCCAGTACAGAGAGGTAGCATTAAATCTGCCCAGCTAAAAGTGAAACCTAGCATGCATCTAAATATCTAAACCAAAGACCACCCATGCACAGACCTATGTTTATCATGCATCTTATATTTTAGCAGCTATAGATGAGATCTATGCATGTATTGTTTTATTATCCATTTATGTGTGTTGAAACAACTTAACCAAAATTAAGTATAGCAGTAGGTTCTTTTCTTATTCCTGAAGGTGATCATTATGACTTATTGATCTTTATTAATTATTTCAAAGTAAACAATAGTATGCATTATGTTTAACCATATTCCCATTTTTCTATCTTCTTATTGCTTTAGAATCTGATTGTTCTTATACGCATATTGTCTTCACTGTATTATATTGTACAGAAAGAAAGAATGCTACTGTGTATTTTATCCTTTCATCAGAGGTCCAAGATGGACGAATACAGGAATAAATAGATAGAATAGAAAAACTACGTATTCATAAGCAATCAAATTATCTGACGATTGCACTGTTATTGTCTTTGTTTTCCTGAACTATCAATTGCATGTGATAAAACTTACATCACAAAATACCAAGTTATTAACAACTAGGGAAAACATAAGTTTTATTAAATTAACAGATTAAATCGTAATATCCCTATACCCTAGCTGGGATCAACAGGTTTTCAATACATTATTATTTTTAAACATTTAAACAGTTGCCAAATCGAAGGTTTCAATTACCACAGACAATTAAATTGCCGAATCGAGAATTGTTATTCTCATTCCTTTAAAACATCAATTTAGACATGTAGATTTCATTCACATTGATAGCTAGGGTTTAACGTTATCACTTATGCTTTAAAAAAAAAACCACTTCCTTTATATTTCTCGGCATATAGCCACATTTTATTTAAACAACTGAAAACATGCCTTTCAATCTGTGGATCTGAGTTCAAGAATGAGAAGATCGAACAACACTATACGCAGATATAAAACCCAAAATATCTTAACCGGCTATTAGATACAGATACAAAAACGAGAAGACCAAATTTACTAAACATAGCCATTAAACCCTGAATATTATTGTTTCCATTAAAAATAATAGTAGTTACACCCTACGGTCGCCACTATCTTTTGCTGGAGGTTCCTTTCGAAACCCCACACCATTTATACACACAACAAGTACTGAAAACAAAGTTACTATTAACGTATCTCCTCACGCATCAACCCAGAAGTACTCAAACGATAAAACATAAAACGGAATGATGCAAGAATATTTGCAAACACAAGGGTTCAACCCTGCTAAACTCGATGATGCCAGGAATGGCCGGACACATATTTTAAACATTTACATCACCTATTCTATCAACAAAACTAAAAAACTGAAGGTTGCCCAAATGCTGCAGGCGAGACAAATCCACTGCCACGAAGGCATATTACCAACACTTGCTCATCAAGTCTGATTCCAGGATAACCACTAAGGAGGGATACCACCGAAGCTTACCAGTGGGTTCGCTTAAGTTCTCTTCCTCTTCAACTATTTCGACACCCTGTGGATTCGTCGAGGGTCACCTGCCAACAACCGTACAACAAGTTAATCATTGGATCATGAGGTAGAAATGCATGCAACAAAGAATAGTGGGAAAACCTTTGCAACAAATACATTACCTGAGTTGTGACAAAGTTTCGACGTAGCCAGCACCCATCCACTGTGAAAAAGATGCACCCAGTTCGAAGACCACGGTGAGGGATACCTCCCAAAAACTTCCAACTCAATTGAAAACCCAGACTTGCAAGCTACGACAATGCCGGCATAGATGCACTCATCCCACCTCTAGGTTACCACACCATCATTCCAGACTTGGCTTCCATGGATAACTTTCACTTGCAGACTGAGGGTTGCTACCGGTCTCAGGATCGAGCCCGAGGGAGGCTAGAAAAACCAGCAAACCTTAAGTGCCTCTTGGCCAGTTGGCCTCACCTCCAAAACCCTACCACCGAGCAAATGACCAAGAAACGTTACAAAGAATCCATAAGTTACGTGAGGGTTCGGATTATCCCAATACACAACGATCAACGGCGGAGATTCACCCACATCAAGCCACGTTGGAAGGTGGCAGGTGCAGCATTAAATGGCTCATCTACCACCCAAGCCACGGAGTTGCCATATCGGTTGATAGCAGGGCAGGAAGCCGTTACAACTCAGCAATTGCCAAACCTTATCATGCCGAAAACATCCACATAGACGTGCACGTAACACTATCCCTAACACAGTGGCCAGGAACAATAATTACAAACCTAATCATTTAATACACCCTCGATTCGTATGCAGGCTTTTGCAGGGCCATCATTCCACCTGCCAATCCATTCCAACCAATGTTAAAAGTTTCACCATGTAAATATTATCAATGTATAATGATCACCAATAGCATATAACCAAAGGTCTCATACGATCCCATCTAATCATTTTCGAACCACATTCATAGCTTATAAATATACACTAAGGTTGTGAGCAACCATAGGGCATGGTTTGACTCTTCCCATTACATAGAGTCTTTTGTATAGTTCACTATAGGGATCGTTGTAGAGCTCATAAAGCTTGTCCACACCACAAGTTATATAAACACATTGTAAGGGTATGGTCCCACCCAAGGACTCATCGCATTCATTGCATGGTTGGGTGTTAATGCTTAAGACATCACCATTTTTAATTTACCAGGCAATAGAGTTTAGAACCATGTTGTCAATCTCTCCATAGTATGACTTAAGACCATGCGTCCTTGTCATCAACCTGTCACCGTCATTATTATAAAAAGAATTACTTAAACAGTAGCAAGGCATTCATGGAATGACCTTACGTAAAATCATCAACACTTATTGGAAACATTCACAACAAACACACCCTGAAATGGACATTATCTGCAGTCTTGAGAGAGACAGGTTCATCTTACAAAATTGGAAGGAGACCATACCTGTGGCATCGAAATTCACAAGTAGTTTCGATTTATATCGCTATCTCTTACCTGCGAACCTGCGCATGGAGGACGAGTGCAGTGCTTTAGCGGAATAGCTAAGTAAGCCTCGGGGCACCTCGTGGGACCCCTTTCATCATCATCCAGAGAATTTAAACTGTCAGCACTTGTCAAAAGAATTTTTTTTTCCAATGCATCATAAATTTTCAATCATTCCAGCATACGAATAAAGTACATAATCATTAATTGATTTTCATGACGTCATTAAAAGACAAAAGACACAAGCATTAAATTGTTACTACCAAGCGACACTTTTATTAATTGCTGAATATTTATTTTTATTATTTCTGCATTTTTCAATATTAGTTCTTTTTATGGCGATTTAATTTTTTTTAAATTTTATGAAAATGTCGGGATGTTACAAAGCCTCTCTCTGAAGTACTCAAACTTCACTTTGGCTAGTGGTTTGGTCAACACATCTGCAATCTGCTCATCCATCGCAACATACAGGAGCTTCACTGCTCCTCTCTGCACCATATCCCTGATATAGTGATATTTGATCTCGATATGCTTCGACCTGTCATGAAACACTAGGTTCTCAGACAACTTCACACAACTCTGGTTTGCACAGAAGATACAGGTAGCATCCAATGGGAGATCAAATACCTTATACAGTAGCTTCCTCAACCATACTGCCTCACAACTGATCGAACAAGATGCTACATACTCTGCTTCGGCTGTAGTCAGTGCTACGCAGGACTGCTTCCTGCTAAGCCAAGAGATCACACATGATCCCATACTGAAGCAACACCCCAAAGTGCTCTTCCTATCTGCAACACTACCTGCCCAATCTGAATCAACATAACCCTCGAGGTTCAACTTTTGATTCGAATCATACTTGAGCCCATAATCAACCGTAACCTTCAGGTACCTCAGAATATGCTTTACAACAATCAGGTGAACATGTCTAGGATCTGTCAGAAACTGGCTCAAGGTGTTCACCGCAAAGCAAATATCTGGTCTTGTGTTCGTTAGGTACATCAAGGACCCAATCATTTAACGATACACTGTGACATCAACCGACTCAGATGAAGCATCACACAATAGCTTCAAGTTTGGTGACATAGGTGTGGCCATGGCCTTGCAGTCCATCATCCCGAACCGCTTCAAGATCTCTACTGCATACTTCGCTTGTCCAAGGAATATTCCATCTGCACTCTGCCACACCTTCATACCTAGAAAATAATGCATCATACGCAAGTCCTTCATCTCGAACTTGGAAGAAAGCTTCCTCTTCGTGTCGGCAATAAATCTATCCTCACCTGTCACAAATAGGTCATCCACATACAATAGGAGTATCACTGGATTGCCTTTCTCAACCTTGTAGTAAAGGTTGGAATCCGTTTTACTCTTGGTAAAGCCCAAATTGGATAGAAAGATGTCTATCCTTCCGTACCATGTCCTAGGTGCTTGTTTCAATCCATACAAGGATTTCTTCAATTTGCATACATGTGACTTCCTGTCATGTGTCTCAAAACTGAGTGGCTGCTCCACATACACTTCCTCCTCAACTACACCATTCAAGAAAGCTGTGTTGAAATCCATCTGGTGTATCTTCCACTTCATCACTGCAGCCAGAGCAAGTACTATTCTGATGGAAGTGTATCTGGCTATAGGTGCAAAGTTCTCTTCATAATCTATCCCCTCTTTCTGGGAGAAGCCACGAGCTACAAATATTGCCTTGTATTTATCTATGCTTCCATCTGCAGCATGATTGATCTTATAGATCCACTTGGAAGTCACCACAGACTTCCCTTCTGGTCTTGGGACCACATCCCAAACATCATTCTTCATGATCGACTGGTATTCCTCGACCATGGCATCCTTCCATTCTTTCTTTTCTGCTGCTTCTTCATAACTGGAAGGTTCTTTGTTCATAATGTCACAGAGTAAGGAAACATAGCTGGTGTGTGACCTACTCCTTTTTCTTTCTCTATGTTCTTCTTCTGGAATACCATACCTTTCTTAATCTTGAATGCGCTCTCTAGCCCATGCTGGTTTCCTCTTGTGAGAGTGCTTCTCACAGGGTGGATTTACAGGTTCTTGTGGATCTTCAATTTTACGATCTTCTTCTGGAATTGCTTCATTCATAGTGGTGTCTTGAGTTCTGGTTACCCTTGGTTCTTCATTGTCTTCAACATGTGTCTTCCTTGATTTGATGTATTCTGAGTCTTCGTCAAATGTTACATCCCTGCTAATGTCAATCTTCTTGAACCCTGGAAAGTAGATTCTATAAGCCTTTGAGCTTTCACTGTAACCCACAAAGATGCCCTTCTTTCCTGAAGGATCTAGCTTTGTACTCTTTTCCTTTGGAATGTGTGTGTATACTAGACAACCAAATATTCTGAGATGGCTAGCTTTTGGTTTCTTACCAGAGAAAACTTATTCAGGTGTCTTGTTGTCAAGTATCTTGTGAGGTGTTCCCATTTTGCACATATACATCTGTCCTAGATGCTTCTGCCCATAGGTGCATAGGTAGATCATGGTGATGAAGCATTTCCCGAGCTGCTTCCATGAAGCTGCTTCCATGAAGCTGCTTCCATGAAGCTGCTTCCATGATAGTTCTATTCTTCCTTTCTGCAACCCCATTCTATTGTGGATTGTAAGGAGTGGTCAACTCCCTCTTAATCCCTCAGTCACTGCATAATTCCTTGAATTCCACTAAAGTGAATTCTCCGCCATTTTCAGATCTAAAGGTCTTGATCCTCTTATCAGTTTGATTTTCTATTAAGGCTTTGAATTCCTTGAGCTTATCAAACACTTCATCTTTATTCTTCAAGAAATAAACCCAAGTATTCCTAGAGAAATCATCAATGAAAGAAACATAATATACATACCCACTCAGAGAATCGGATGACATTGGACCGCATACATCGGAGTGGATAATCTCCAAGATTCCTTTTGCTTTGCTTTCACTACTTGGAAATGCCTTCTTTGTGTTCTTTCCTTTTGCACATCCTTTGCAAATACCTTCATGCTTTGATTGGATTTTAGGAAGACCTTCTACTGCTTTTCTTGCAATTGGTAGTGCTCTATAGTGCACATGTGCAAGCCTTCTATGCCAAAGTTCACTTGGCTCCATGTATTCATGTACCATGGCATGTTCACGTTGTCCCTTTAATTTGTATAATCCTCCCTCTTTCTCTCCAATCACTACTGCATCATCTATGGTTTTACCTTTAGGCCACATGAGTACTTGGCTATCCACAAATGCAACTCTCATTCCCTTTGCATCCAAAGATGATATGGAGAGAAGATTCTTCTTGAGCCCAGGTACATATAGAACAGCTTTCATCTTCAAAGACTTCCAAGAGTCTAGTTTGTAGGAGGCTTCACCACTTCCTTTTATAGGATATTGATAGTCATCCTCAAGTTTCACCTTGTGAGGTGACTCATGTTCAGATAGATACATAAAGGATTCTTTAAACCCAGTCATGTGTTTTGAAGCCCCACTATCAATAAGCCAATCATCATACCCATGAGAGATAGTACCTGTGAGAGTAGAGATGATAACATATTCTTCTTCACTTGAAGAATCTTCACTTTCTCCTCTAGTCTTCTTCTTGGGAGGTTCATCATCCTCAACAGCATGAGCATGATATCTCTTCTTGTTTCCCTTGTTGTTGTTGTACCCCTTTTTGTTCTTGGGACAAACTGAGGCAAAGTGTCCCTTCTCATTACAAATGAAGCATCTCAGATCTTTCTTATCTCTTTGATGATGGTGGTGTTGGTGGTGTGAAGATATCCTGCTCTGAGGTTGCTCCTTCTTGAACTTTCTTTTCTTGGTGTGTGCTCTGAGAGCTTGATCTTCATTTTCCATCTTTTCTTTTCGAGCCACAAGCCTAGCTTCTTCTTGTGAACATTCCTCCCACAATCTACTGAAAGAGATCAATTTCTTTCTTGCACATATTCCTTGGATGAAGGAGTCCCATGACCTAGGTAGGCCATTCAAAGTGGTCATTACAATTTCTCCATTCTCCACCACTTCATCCATAGCTTCAAGTTGTTCCTTGATTTGAGAGACCTTAGAAAAGTAGGATTGGATGGTCTCTCCATTTTGGATCTTTACCCCTTTCAATTGGTTCCGTAGATTCATCTTCTGATTTATGTTCTTTCCTTCAAACAACTTGGTCAAGGAGTCAAACATCTCTTTAGGTGTCTTTATGGAAGACACATGGGGTATGAGATGGTCCTTGATAGAATCAACAATGATTCTCTTGGATTTGACCAAGTTCTTCTTGTGTAAGGCCTTAGCCTCTTCTCCCTCTGGGACTGGAACCTCCTCACTTATATAAGTTTCCAACTCAATCTCTTCTAGGATTAACCCAATCCTATACTTCCAGGCTAAAAAATTATCATCCCCTTCAAGCTTATCCTCAAGCTTGGTGTGGTGAGTCATTTTAATGAGAAACTCAAATGGAAATGAAAGATTTAGGTCTTACCACTTGATTTGCTGAAAACTGGATCTGGAGCTGGATTAGGGTTTGTTAGAGAAACCCTAAAAATTAAAACTTTGAATTTCAAACTTCTGAAAGGATAGAAAGATGCACTTTGTTGAGCTGTCAAGCTGGTATACTTTGATTTTGAGATCTGCAAAAAATTGACCCCTCAAAATTGCCTTTGAAACTTCCGGATCTACTAGGCAGGATCCCAAATTAGGGTTTGATCAAACTCGGTCTTATGCCCAACCAAAAAGTTCGATCCAGTGCTCTAAACTTCGATTTTATTGAGGAGAATCCAGCCGTGGATTCAGATTCCAAAAATTCCAACTTTTTTCGAAACCCTAATTTCCCGCAGCAGTGATGGGCCAAAAACTGAAAATGCTCAGAATTGAATTTTGTCTCAATAGAAAGATGCTCCTTTGCTAGGAGAGTCAATCTAGCCTCCTTCCTTTGATAATCTGTAGAGAGAAACCCAAAAATTAAGAATCCCTAGCTTCCGTAGTTGCATAGTGCCTTCTTCTTAGGTCATCTCTGATACCATGTTAATTTTTCAATAATTTTATTCAATGTTATCTAGGATCACTAAGAGAATAACATGTACAACATATCAATCATAAACACAAGAGACAATAGACACATAGTTTCCTCAGGGAAAACCAAGAAGGTAAAAAAATCCTCAACTTCCTCAGAGATAGAATAAGCCACAATACAAGATCACAATGATCAAACCCAAAGTGATGTCTCTAGTAGATACTCCTCCTCCTCCACTTGTGCGCAACTCTCTCTCTCAACTATGCGAGTTGGAGAAGTGAGTGAATGAATAGAATGAGAGACATAACCTCTCTATTTATACACTGAATTGACCCGCTAATAAACTAACTAGGCCGACCTCTTAAAGAAGTCTAATAGCCCAACCACTTAACTCAACCAGGGCCGACCCCACATCGGTGGTCTAATAACCCATCAAATATAAGTTGCGACACTTGCGACACTTACAAATACAAATGACGACACTTATGATTGGAGGAATAAAACGTCTCCAACATGAACATAATAAAGTACAAGTGTAATACATAGAAGAATATCTTCTGATACATCAACAAGTGACAACTCAGTGAGATAAAGCACTGCATGAGAAGTGGGGCGCACCTATGCATGCAAGATTAATACATCCATTTTGAGGGCGAGTTCATCCCGAAGTTAGAAGTTAAAAATAGAAGATAAGAATGTATAAATATGTTATACAGGATTGATGAATTCAATGTGAAGCAAATTCTATTGTCCATTGAAGGCAATGCGCTTCCAGTTTGTGCAAGGTATTGTTCATGCTTGTTATTGTTGTGTTGGGCACACACTCGATTGATCTCTCTTCTCTAGTGCTTCCATATCTTCATCAAGAGTGTTTGGTAATCTCTTATCTTCCAAAAGCAATCTGCTATGTTGTAAAAGAAATCATTCTCTGCTATCCATTATATTATAATGAGAAGAATTGTTGGGGTTTTTGTTCTCATAATTTTGAGAATTTTTCCTAGGGTATATCTTGTGTTATGGTTGTATGAATTTCATGGATTGAATTGTCTCATTGCTTCAAGTCTCTGCATCTAAAATAATTAAAGATCAAAGCTCAACCAAATTTCAACAAATTGAGCAATACATTAACATTAATCCCATAGAAAATTAACAAATACAATTAATTAAAGAAGAGTGTTGTATCTAAGGATAGCAACACATGTAGTGCAATTTGGAATATGAACGGTATGATCATACATCCTTGACTGTATGATGACTCAAACGATGAGTTTAGGGAAAGTCCCCTACTTTATCCATAAAGCAAACAATTTATAAAACAAAATTTCAAAATGAGCAATACATTAACATGAATCCCAATGAAAATTAACAAATACAATTAATCGAATAAGAGCGTTGTATGTGTGTGAGATGTTTGCATGAAAATTACACATATGATAATGGTGTGATCAAACATTCTTGAGCATACGATGACTCACATGAGGAGTTTAGGGAAAGTCCCCTATTTTGGCCATAAAAGAAACAATTTATAAACAAAATGTCAAATTGAGCAATACATTAACATGAATCCCATTGAAAATTAACGGATACAATTAATCAATGTTTTTTTTCTTACACCCCAAGGGAATGTCTAAGGGTAATCCCAATGCAAGGAATCTCTAATGAGTGGTTGGTGGTCTACGAAAGTTATAGTTTATTAACAACTCATCACTAGAAGAAAACTAACTACATATTGCATGCACAACAACAAATATGGATGCTTTCCTTTTCATAAAGAAATCCTAGTCATTGAAGTGTTCCTCAAATGAAAAATTTGTAGAAAATAAAGAGCACCTATAACTATTTATGAACCCTACAATGTTCCCATGAGTGCGTTGATGACCATCTATATATTATAGGTTATTCCTGTTAAAGTTCCATAAACATAACCATTCATGCACATATTATACATGGATGTGCAATGATTGTATTCAACAATATTCAAGTAATATGACCATCAATAGATGGGACTACAAAATGGAATAAGTGCTACTGACTATTTGAGAGGAACGAGTACATATGAAAGGATAAACAACCCAAGATTTGCAACATCTATATTAGACTTGGAAATCATGAACTGATTACCACAAAAGGAGAATTCAGTTCCAACATCATGAACATGTAGAGAATATGGCCAAGTGCCATACAAGTACGGTTTTAAGAAGTTTGATAATTACTTTGCAAATTCATAGGAAGAGAGAAATCCTCGCTACCCTCCAACAATTGGACAAAACTTGGTGTGTACTTGGACAATTTTGCTCTCAATTCATGTGCAAATTTTTGGATCTTCTAGTAGAGATGTATTGGGTGGCATTCATATCATACTTTGGATCACTAGAACTTTCAGTTGACTGAACATAAGTAGAGGGTTTTGTCAATTTATGACAAGACATGGTTATTTTGGCTTCCAACTTTTGAAAAAATAAGCATAGGGAAGTGTTCCTACATGTATTTTCTATATCACCTATTGTATGTTTTACTACATTAGGGGGTATTAGATCATCAATGTTGGGTAATCGATCATTGGTGTAATGGGTGAGTGTGACATGCCAAGGGTTCTCCTTTAACCCTTGACATTTTCAACAACCAAATACTACCGGGGTGTCGTAAAAGAGATCTATCTCACAACGAATTACCGTCAAAGACCCTGGATTGTGTCTTGAAGATGGCATGTTACAATTGGTAGGGTAAAGAGACTTCCCATTTTCATCTATAAAGTGCTTGCAGTATCTTTCTCCTAATAAGATATTGTGACATTTTGCAACTAGTGGAATATCTTTTCCATCCAAACTCAATCTTGAATCGGGATCCTGCAACATATAATACATTGATATTCATATTCACATGTATGAGTAACATAAATTCAAATAAATAGTCAAAATACAAATAAAACCTGAACTTACTTGAGATAGAAAGGGAGAAATCCCCAAACTTTGAACAAGATGGAATGAGCTGGAATCTGAAGAATTGGCCATTTGATACTATAACCTTTTCTACCTGCATTTGAGCCAAATCAACAATCAATATGCATCTCTACAATCCTAACATATTTTTGAGAACCATATAACAATCTAACTTCCAATATAGTTTGGAAACCATTTTGTATGAATAAAGTGAGTTTAAGAAACATATGTATACTATGAAATATTGTAATTGGTGTGGTTGAATTCTAAAGGAAAATTTGAGATGAATATAAAATTTTAAGTTGAAACATCAAATATGAGTATTTTTAAATTCAACCAGTGCGCCAAATCTACAAACACCACACCAGTGTGACTTTAACATTAGGACACATCGGCGTGGCATCACAACAAATGAACCATACGTCAACATATGCAACACCACCACAAAAGAAAATATCCGCTATATTTTATAACATATATTTATCGATGCATTTTACAAAAAATATTCAGATCGGTGCATTTACTATCAAGAAGCGCATCGAGGCATCATAATTTGTATACTCATCGAAGCATGATATACGTTTCTTAATTTTTTATTTTTTATTTTTTAATTATATGGTTATATGTTGACACATGAAACATTAAACACATCGGTGTGGTTATGTCCTATATGCACCAGTGCGGAAAAACCTTAATCCCACCGTAATGTTGAAAATCAAAATTAAAAAATCACACGAGTTATTTTTTTCCCTAAACTGAAAAAGGGGAGGGAATTTTAATTTCAAAAACTAATTCGAAAAGTTGCTTAAAATTAAAAAGCCTAAACATCATTACATTATTTTGTCGAATTTCAAAGGGTGAGTTTTGAAAGAGAGACTTACGTTGAAGGAGTTTGGAGCAACCAGATTATTCTAAGGATCGAAATTTGTTAGATATGGTGAATCAATCAAAGCCTTGCATAGTACAATTTTCAAGTATGTAAAATATTACTATTGATCTTATTATCCTATTTAGATTTTAACTAAATTTAGAAAAAAAACTTCATAGTTACCTTCAATGTTGCAACCCTTATTTTCTCG
Source organism: Larix kaempferi (assembly GCA_027924585.1). Classification (NCBI taxonomy): domain Eukaryota; kingdom Viridiplantae; phylum Streptophyta; class Pinopsida; order Pinales; family Pinaceae; genus Larix; species Larix kaempferi. The sequence goes on along the minus strand of BSBM01000125.1, from coordinate 2,660,711 downwards.
CTACTTCTTTTCATTTTGTATGGCTACGAAATTTTACATTAGGGTTTATATCCCTCTATTTTTCACAATAACAATGTTTCTTTTTAGGGATTTTATATTTAATGAGTTTGATATATTATATAGAAAGCGTTGGGTACAATGGGCCACTTTTTTAGTCGAATCAGAAACCTTGCAAGCCCTATATGATATTTTTAGTTTTTTTTTTCCTAAAAAATGCTTGCATCATTTTAGTGTGATTTTATAAGCTAAACACACTAGTGCATTTCGTTCAATAGCACACCGGTAGTTCTGGGACTGCCATTATATTTTATTTTCTAAAAAAACAAAAAACAAAATTCACAGTTTTTAGTGCTACAGTATTGCATTAACGTATTGGTGTGTCTATATTTATAAAACACCAATAAATTTGACCTTGCCATTTTTTTTCTACAAATGCAAAATAAATCTCGGTGGTTCACGGTGCGTTAGGTTTGACACAACACATTGGCGTTTTTTGTAGTAAATGCACCGATGCGTTTTACGTACTTAAGCGCACTGATTTTAGAATTTTTTTCTATATTGGAGTTCTATAATTTATTTGTATAATATAGTTGATAGATTCTGTATTTAATGGTCTAGGTTGTTTATTAATAGAAAATGTATGATAATAGTTCAATGAACAAGAATTTTAGTTGACATGATGGGAGCACATCCAAAATTGTGAATGAAAGTGATTTTTAATTTTTTTATTTAAATTAATTTGTTTGAATTATTTGTAAATTTAAGTAATATGTATTGGTTAATGTGTGACATGCAGAGCCAAAAAATGAGGAAGATTGACAAGATTCTTAGCAATCTAAGTGCAAAAGAGCGTAAAACATTAATGGAAAAGTTGCAGAGTGATGAATTAGGTGAATAAATAATATAGCAGTATGAATTATATATTGAATTTTAAGTAATATTGTACTTAAGAATGTTCACTAATATGTTTCAAATAATCTAATTCACATATGATGAAATTTATGCAGGTAGTGACAACAACAGAAGGGGGTGTCATCAGAAGAATTTTTTTATAGAAGATGCAAATGATGATGAATTGGTCATTATCTCATATGGAGTGGTGCTGGAAGTTAATAGAAGGGGGAAACATATTTACAAAACTATGAGGGATATAGTGGAAAGAACGTATAGACGTACTTTTCACTTATAGTACAAAAAACAATTAAATGATTCCAAGATTCTGGTCATATCTAAACTACAAGAGGCGTTTCCAGAGAAATGGTCAATGAGACATGTCATACTTGCAATAGCAAAAACATACAACAACAACAAATCTAATCATTCAAAAATTAATATTCCTAAACATGTTTATGTAGAAAATGTATCTACTACTACAGAGCATTCCTTTAATAATTTTAATTATTCTATATTTATTTTTCATATTGTTAAGTCAGTACCTTGTTTTTCCAATTTTTGGTTTGATAGTATCCTGTTTTTTCAAAATTTGGTTTGATTTGCACTTTATTTTAAGTTATTCATTTTATTTAACTTGATTTTTTCCTCCTTAGTAGGGTTTCTTTAGGATTTATATAAGATTTTGGGCTTGCTTTTGAGTTTTAGATTTTTAAAACTTTATATTGGTTTTTGATGAGGGTTTTTAAAAAAGTTCATTATATCAAATAAGAAGCTCATAGATCTTATTCTAAGTGAGGACATCTACAAGTCTAATCCTGATAACCTCAAAATCCCATGCAAAATGATATAAAGTTGTTTAAAAGCAACAAATCAGTGTTGAAGTTTTTCTTGTAGCGCTGGAGCCGAAATTCAACAAGGAAGCGCTACGAGAATATCGTGATTACAGATTCTTCCTATTTTCCAGCAAATTTTGGCACGCTCGGGCTAGTGAATGATTAATTATGTGTTTTAGAGGATTCATGACGTGTTGATGCAGAAGGCATCATGATTTCAAATGCTTGCACATCGTGAGGAGGTCGTGCTCATCATCAGCACAGGTGGAGTTCAGTTTGACATCTATCCACACGATTTCAGGTAATGTGGCATGAAGTTGTTATCTACAAGCTCATTTAAACACAGAAGATTTAATGAGATAACCATAGCCACTTGAGAAAGCCGAGCATCGTTGCCAGCTGGACAAGTACGAGGCATTGAGGGATTCACGGAAATTAGGGCTTCATAATTCCGTGGTGAACTGTTAAATTGAAGATTGTGCGACATCTGGACAACAAAGCTGACTCATCTGACAGTGGTGCTCGTGTTTTCAAACAACCACAGTGGAGCAATTTACAGGTATTCTTAAAAAACCCATATAACAGCAAATTTGGGGCTTTTTCGCGTCAGCCTACTCTGTTCAAATTAATCAAAGGGTAGGTAAAATTGTGCTGTTAAACGCAAATTTAACCAGAGAAAAAATCTATTTGTTGATAAGATGTGACGCTAGATTGAAGGAGGGTTAAGGATAACAGTCTCGTTTTTATGAATTTCAACCCTGTCAGTGTTACGAATAACCTGTGCATTCAATAGTGCTGTTAATTGCCAAAATTTAGCTTCTGTTCACAAACAATACAAGAGCAGATATCCAGTTTGAAGTGATTAAAGCATAATGGGCAAGAGTGGAAGAATAAATAGAGCTGAACCAACAGATATAGAATGGGTTGAAAAACTGCCTGAGTGTGTGGAGCTATTCAAACGAGCTGGCTGGATGGATTTTTTCAGAAAAATTGATGGATATAATGCACAGGTATCCTGCAGGTTTGCCCAGGGTTTCAAGAATGATATGGTGGTTTTCGATACCCTGAAATTCAAGCTGACAGTTAAATTGATTTCAGAAGCCACATGAATTAAAGATGAAGGTGAACATTGGTTTAAAAAGTTGCCCTTTGATTTTGATCCACAGAGATACCTCTTACCCAATATCATACCTGATTGGAATAAAGCTGTCCTAATCCAAAATGGTAAGAAAGAATGCGTTGAACCAATTAGAATTTTACAGAGTTATGTTACCTGTGAGGGAAGGTATGCCTTCGTATACAAGTATCATTTTAGATTTCTTCAACACATGGTGGGAATATCAAAGATGAACTTGCCATTTTTCTTCCTGAAGAGTTTGCAGAAAATGGCAAACAAGGTGAAAGGGCCAGTAGATTCTTCCTCTCAGTCCATTTTTCATCATGGATTAATCAAATTGATTGTTAGTACTGCCTTGCAACATGAGGGAAAGACCTGGGACTTTTTTGTTTTTTGGTCTGGTTTTGAAGATCAAAAATCCAAAAGACAAGCAGATAAGGGCAAAGTCTTACTCAGAAAATTAGGTCATAAGCCCAAAATGGAAGATAAAGGAAAGATCAAAATTGAAGAATCAGCAGAGCCTGTAGAGGAAGATAGTGAGCAAAAGACATCCTTAGCCAGCCCTGAAAGCAAGTTCACACTGTTTGAAGACAAGAAGGAATTGCCTGAAAAGAATCCAGCGCCTGTAGCAGATCCTCAAGAGGAGAAAAAGGTTGACATTAAGGTTGTTCCTGTACCTAAAGAAGAGATTCAAACTCGACCAAGAAGCCCTATCACAATTCTTTCAGATGATGAAGGATATCTATTGGAAGATGAACAGCCTATCCCTAAAATAGAAGTTAAAGCTGAAATAGAAGGAATGCAAACTTCAGAGAGCAAAACCACAAGGATTAATAAGAAAAGGAACAAGCTGGAAGTAGTAGAATTGGCTGCAATTCAGTACCAAGGGAAAGAATTGAAGATGATGGGAGAGGCAACAGCATTTTGGAGACCTAAAACTAGGTCAAAGAATAAGTTGAGATTAAGCATGAAGAAGTTGCTAAATCCTAAATTAAATACAGATGAGGTGACTGTCTTAGATGAAGTGTCCATGGATGATGACAAATCAGAAATAGATAAATTGCAGCCATGTTTAAAAGAAGAAATTCATTCAGTGGAAGCAACAGGTGAAGAAAATCCAAAGCCCAGCATTGAGGAAACTTCTAAGAAGCTGTTGATGGAAGAAGCAGAATTCTTCAAGAAGTTTGACATTCCTTGGAAACCTAATGAAGATCAAGATTCTGCAATGGATAAAATAGCTAATTCTGACAGGGAAAATTTACAGAAGACTGTCAAGCAATATAAACACCAAATGAATTATATGCAGGAGGTCAACGATGGCTTGATGATGGCCAACAAAATATTAAGGGAAGATCTCCAGCATATTAATGACAATTTTCAGGAACTAGTGGCTGATGCAAAAGAAGCACTTAAAAGGAAAAGGGCTGCTGACAGTCAATGCACTCAGCTGGAGAAGACAGTTCGGGACTTGTAGCAGAAAAACAAAGAGCTCACAAAAAGGATTAATGACATGGAGAAGGAACAAAATAAGGCCAAGAAGAAAGACCAAACTCCAAATGGTATCGCCCTCTTAGCTGAGGTGGCAAAGGACCTATAAAACAGTTATGCTTTCAGTTAGTTGTCATTAAGTAGCAAACTGATATATTAATGAGATGCTATTTTTAGCATATTTTGTAACTTGTAAATATTTTGTCTTTACTTTACTTCATCGAGAGCTGGAAAACAGTTAGGGTTAGAGACCTAATTGGTTTTGTAAAGTATAGTATTTAAAGATGTTAACAAGTGATGGAAGGGGTTTGGATTTTTGGGAGCATCAGGAGGTCTGCAGAATCTATTGTATCTTCAGACTTGTTTAAGAGATAAGTACTGTGACTCTTATGAGCATTAGCTGATAAAATTATGAAATATATGACTTTTCCCCTCCATTTTGTTTGTGATTGGCTTTGTGATTGGCTTTGTTATTGAGCTTGTTAGCTTCTTAAATGGTAAATTCATTACTAGTTAATGTGCATTTTCTAGTGATGCTTATCCTTTATGTATGAACCTCAACACATTCTTTCTGTGGGATTTCATGTGATATGTTATACATCTTTATCAGTTTTTGTTTATGAATTAGTTTTTACTTTTCTCTTGAATGTATTCCCTGACTGTCCTCAAAGTTTATAACCATTAAAATCATACAAAAAACCCTAAAATTTGCTTTATTAATTGAATTTATTCTTGAGATTGTGTTAGCTTGTTTCCTTAGCCTTAGAAACAATTTCTGGCACAAACATCTTTGGCACCGTTGCTGGGGACGAAACTGAAGCATATCTTCCCTGGGATACTCATCAGATTTACTGGTTTAAGAGGTGAACTTGAATCAGATCTTTTTAAAGGCTATTTTCACCAAACAGTAGTCATAGTGGCTTCTAAAGGGATTGGGACCAGGAACAGGCCTGTTTCTCCATTGAAACTGGGTGTGACAGACCCTGAACAGATCTTGAAAACAACAAATAAACTCAGAAAATCTCAATCTTTGCCAACCTCCTGTGACCCTGACCAGTTAGGCATAGCATTCAGTTCAGCTGAAACTTCACCTTGGATAAAACCTATCATCCCTGAAAGTACTTTTCAGATCTTTACTAATCCTCGAAGTTTTTTGAAAGCTAAGACTTCCTCTCTTGATAAAATACCTATCTTTCAGCTGAAAGTAGGAAAGAATCCTTTTCAAAAAGGTTCCAATCAAGTTTTCACATCTTCCCAGTCAGTCAGTACAAAAATGGCAGGTCAAAACCCACCCATGGATATGATGGACCGTATGGTTGCAGCTAGGTATGCACCATTAGTTTTACCTCAACCTTTACATGCATTGCATGGAGGTGATTACCAGAAATATATGCCTAGATTCAATGGATAGGGGGAAATCACTACTGAGGAACATTGGGAGGCTTTCCTAAGTTATGCTGACAATCAGAACATTGAGATTAAAGATGCGTGGATGAGGGTATTTGTTCAGAGTCTTGATGGGGATGTAAGAAAATGGTTTAGAGACTTGCCTGCTAAATCAATTACTATCATTGAAGAACTCCATGATCTTTTCATGAGACAATGGGGAGACACAAAGGATCACACCTACTATATAACTGAGTTTGGAGCTCTCAGAAGAAAGAAAGAGGAGACTGTTGCAGATTTTTCCAAAAGGTTTAACAAGATGTACAGTAGAATTCCAGCAGAAATTAAACCTACAGAAACATCAGCTAAGCTAACCTATGCAAATGCTTTTGATCATGAATTTTCTTTGTTACTGAGAGAAAGAAGACCTATCACCCTTGAACATGCAAGATGCAGCTTTGGAGGTAGAGTCTAATTTGCTAGCTTCAAACAGACTTAAGAATGAAACAGCCCAACAGCTGTATGAAAGAAAAGGAAAGAAAGAAGTTGTTGCAGCAGGTTCTGCTTCTCAGTTTGCCGAGACCAAGATAGATGAGATGGCTAAAATGGTTAAGATTCTTACTGCAAAATTGAATAAAATAGAGCTTGAGAAGAATGCTAGTAAACCCACTCCAGAAGCTGATCGAAATCCAAACAACCAAAATCAGTTCAGAAGGCAGTTTGCTCCTAGATTCATGCCAAGAGAGCGCAGGAATAATGATATCCAGCGAGAAAGAAGGGAAAATGAGGATTAAAAAGTACCCCCACCTTTTCAAAATAATTTGGTTGATGAAGAAGAAATTGATCAACAGTTGATCTTTGAAGAAACTGAGGCTGATCAGGACATGAACCATATTGGAGATAGATTGTTTACAGGTTTTGTCACTGAAGAAGATTTTTTGAATTCTAAATGCTACACTGCTGGCATGTTTGAAACTGAAGATGAGGTAGATGTGGAGAATATTCCTATAACTGCTGCTATTCATCAGAATGGACCACCTAAGAAAACCCTAAATCTTAGATCAGGTCCAAAACAAGTGGCTCAAGCTCCAAAGAAGAGGGCACTTGTTCCTGCTGCACCTATTCCTGCTAAACAAATGGCTGATCCTGTTATTGAGAAGAAACAGTATGCAGAAAAATCAAAGAGGAATGCTGAAGTTGAAGAGGTAAACAAATCTGTCCAAAATTTTAGTTTGGAGAACGAACTGGGGAAGTTAAACATTCCTGTACCTCTGACTGAGTTAATAAAGAATCCATCATATAAGAATACAGTTCTGAAAGTGATGAATATACCCAGTAATCAGCCAGTTTCAGATACAGTTAATTTGCAAGAAGAAAACCCTAGAATTTTTATTGGATCAGCTCTGGCTGAAAAGACTGAAAATGAGGCTGGTGCTTCTCCTCCTTTCTATATAACCTTGACTGTACACTAGCAGATGATTCATAATTGCCTGCTAGATTCAGGAGCATCCCATAACTTGATGCCAAAAGCTGTAATGGAAGCCCTGGGCCTTAATGTCACCAAACCTTACCATGATTTATATGCCTTTGACTCCCGAGCTGTAAAATGTCTAGGAGTAATAAAAGACATGGTTGTCAACCTTACTCAGTTGCCCATGAAAAGTGTGATAATGGATGTTGTGGTAGCTGACATCACACCAAAATTTGGCTTGCTTTTGTCTAGGTCATGGGCTAAGAAGGTTGGGGGAACATTACAGATGGACATCTCTTATGCCACCATTCCTGTTTTTGGTGGAGAAAATAGGAGACTTTACAGAGAGCTACAGCTTGCTTACATAGTCACAGATGATAAAAACCCCAACAATCACCCAATGTACTCTGTGGACAAAGACCTTGGTTCATGCATATTACAGTTTAGTGAAGAAGAGAATTCTGCTGGTCTGTTATAAGTGCAAAAAGAACAGCATGTAAAACGCAGCAGAGAAGAGGAAGATGCATTGTGGCAGTTGTACTTTGATGGATCCTCATGCAAAGAAGGTGCTGGAGCTGGAGTTTTACTCATTTCCCCTGGGGGTGAAACAGTGAAGCTCATGTATAAATTGGAGTTTGTTACCACTAACAACACTGCCGAGTATGAAGCTCTGCTACTGGGATTGAAGGCTGTTAAAGATTTGGGAATTCAACAGATTTCTGCATTTGGCGACTCCGAACTAGTTGTTCAACAGGTGAAGAAAAAATATCAAGTAAAGCAGGGTTTGCTGAAAGTATATCGAAATGAGGTATGGGATATGCTTGAAAACTATTTTATAGCATTTAATATCACTCATATTCCCAGGAATCATAATGAGACTGCAGATTCTTTAGCCCTGGCTGCCACACATTTCAGAATCCCTAAAACCACTCAGCTAAAATATCCTATAGAAGTGAGGTATAGACCATGTGTCCCTGACAATGTGAAGCACTGGAGGGTTTTTGAAGATGACATTGAAATAAAAAAAAATCTTGAGCTTATAGAGGAGTTTTCAAATACTCAAATTGATCAGGAAGAATATGAAAGGGAGGAACAGTTAAATGAGTTTGCTGCAGAAGAGATAGCAGGTCATAAGATTATTGAACTAAAGAGCAATTTCATTCCAAAAGGTCTAGTACCTTTAGAAAGAATATTCATAAAAGATGATACACCTTCAAAGCCAGTAATTCAATCTTCAGAAGACAATGTAGAAGACTACAATATTGGTTCAGCAGAACATCCCAAAATGGTAAAAATTTCAAAATTCCTAACAGTGGAACAAAGAAATAGATATATTAAGCTGTTGAAAAAACATGTAGATGCATTTGCCTGGTCTTATAAGGAACTAAAAACTTATGATACAGCAATTATTCAGCACAAGGTTCCTTTGAAACCTAATGTCAAGCCTTTCAGACAGAAACTAAGAAGAATCAATCCAGCCTTGTTCCCTGTAATTGAAAAAGAACTAAAGAAGTTGTTGGATGCAAAGATAATAGTGCCTCTCAGGTATTCTTCTTGGGTGGCTAATCTGGTTCCTGTTAGAAAGAAGAATGGGGAAATTCGATTATGTGTTGACTTTAGAAATCTGAATCGATCATCATTAAAAGACAATTATCCTCTCCCCAAGATTGAACAGGTTTTGCAGCAGGTAGTTGGAGCTCAGAGGATTTCTATGCTAAATGGTTTCTCAGGGTACAATCAGATTGCCATGTACCTTGATGATAAAGAAAAGACAGCTTTTACAACCCCCTAGGGGACATTTATGTATGACAAGATGCCTTTTGGCTTGATGAATGCTGGAGCAACCTTTCAGAGAGCCATGGACATTGCATTTGTGGGTGAGAAAGATAAGTTTGTGGTTATCTATCTGGATGATATTACTGTCTTCTCAAAATCTGATGATGAACACTTGAAGCATTTGGAGAAAACCTTCATAAAATGCAGAAAATATGGCCTGTCCCTGAACCCAAAAAAATCACATTTTGCTGTGCAAGAAGGTAAATTACTTGGTCACTTGGTGTCTACTGATGGCATCAGAATAGATCCTGAAAGGGTGAAGGCAATACTGAAGATTACCTTACCTCGGAGTAAAAAGGATGTTCAATCATTCATTGGCAAGATAAATTTTCTATGGTGGTTTATTCCCAATTTTGCTGAAACCATTAAACAAATCACAGCCATGTTAAAGAAAGATCAGGAAATAAAGTGGACTGCTGAGGCAAAGAAAGCATTTGAGAAAATTAAAGTAGCTCTTACTGAAGCACCTGTACTGGTAAGTCCAGATTTTACCAAAGAATTCCTTACCTTCTCATTTGCATCAGAAGATACGATTGCAGCTGTCTTACTTCAGAAAAATAAAGAAGGTTTGGAACAGCCTATTGCTTTCTTCAGTAAAACTCTCATAGATTTTGAGCTGAAGTATAGTATTCTGGAGAAACAAGCTTATGCTCTAGTGAAAGCTTTGAAATTTTTCAGAATATATATCCTTCATTCAAAGATAATTTCCTTTGTACCTAATCCTGCTGTCAAGGAAGTATTAACTAAGCCTGATAGTGAAGGAAAGAGAGGCAGGTGGATTGCGAAGATTATGGAATATGATGTAGAGATCAGACCTACTAAGCTTGTCAAGGGACAAGGCTTGGCCAAATTGTTGGTTGACTCAAATTGTCAAGCCCTAGGACTGCATCTTATGGACGAAGAATCAATTCCTGAAGAAGATCAAATACAACTGGAGAAAGAAAAGATCATGGATTTTTATTCATCATCAGTCTGGTATGCAGACATTGTTTATTTCTTGTTATTTCTACAATGTCCTGAACATTTGGACAAGAAAGCTGCAAGATCTTTAAAGCTCAAAGCCACAAAATACTATTTAGTTGAGAATCAATTGATTTGGAAAGATCCAGGAGGTATTTTGCTCAGATGTTTGGACCAAGCTGAAATAGGAGAGGTGATTTCAGAATCTCATGAAGGTGCCTGTGGAGGGCACAAGTATTGGAAAGCAACAGCTTACAAAATTCTGCGAGCTGGATATTATTGGCCATCCTTATTTACAGATGTTTACCATCAGGTAAGAGCATGCATTCCTTGTCAGAAATTTGCAGGTAAACAGAAATTATTGTCCTTGCCTTTAAAACCTATTGCAGTAAATGCCCCGTTTCGGCAGTGGGGTCTGTAATTTATTGGAGAAATAAATCCAGCATCTTCAGGACAACATCATTGGATTCTAACTACCACAGATTTTTTCACAAAATGGGTAGAAGCCATTCCCACAAGGAATGCTACAGACAAAGTTATCATGGAATTCATTGAAGAAAATATTTTGAGCAGATTTGGCTGCCCACAGAGATTAATAACAGATAATGCAAAGGCATTCAAATCCAAGGCAATGGTGGCCTTCTGTGAAAGAAATGGAATCATTTTAAAACATTCAACTCCCTATTATCCTCAGGGAAATGGTCAAGCTGAATCTTCCAATAAGAATATCATTCAGAGCATCAAGAAACTGCTGAAGCATAACAAAAGGTCTTGGGATTCAATGCTAAAGTATGCATTATGGGCAGATAGGATTACAGTGAAACAAGCAATTGGAACTTCTCTATTTCAGCTAGTTTATGGTATAGAGGCAGTGTTCCCTGTTCAATTGGGAATTCCAGTGATGAAATTCCTCCAGAATTCTCAAGAAGAACCTAATGATATGCAAAGGAGACTATTTGAAATGATAGAGTTACAGCAGAATAGAGAGAAGATGGATGCAAAAGCACAGCTGTACAGAGCCAAGATTAAAAACAGGTTTGATAGGAATATTAAGGAAAATACTTTCATAGAAGGGGAAATGGTTCCAAGATGGGATGCAAGAAAGGAACAAAAGGGAAAACATGGTAAGTTTGAAAATATTTGGTTTGGCCCTTTTCTTGTATCAAAAGTTTTAGAGAACAATACCTTTATTCTGCAGTCCTTGGAAGGTGAGGAGTTGTCCAGCCCTGTTAATGGACGATTCCTCAAACATTTTTACAGTTTATAAGAACTTTTTCACTGATCATTGTACATACTGGTGAGTGAATCACAATAAGACTCCATAGCCCAATGGATAAGGCACTGGTCTTCAGGTTCTTGAAGCCTCGCAGGGAGGTCTTCATCCCGCAGCTGGAGCCAGATGTTAAGTCAGTACCTTGTTTTTCCAATTTTTGGTTTGACAGTATCCTGTTTTTTCAAAATTTGGTTTGATTTGCACTTTATTTTAAGTTATTCATTTTCTTTAACTTGATTTTTTCCTCCTTAGTAGGGTTTCTTTAGGATTTATATAATATTTTGGGCTTGCTTTTGAGTTTTTAGATTTTTAAAGCTTTATATTGGTTTTTGATGAGGGTTTTTAAAAACGTTCATTATATCAAATAAGAAGCTCATAGATCTTATTCTAAGTGAGGACATGTACAAGTCTAATCCTGATAACCTTAAAATCCCATGCAAAATGATATAAAGTTGTTTAAAAGCAACAAATCAGTGTTGAAGTTTTTCTTGTAGCGCTGGAGCCGAAATTCAACAAGGAAGCGCTACAAGAATATCGTGATCACAGATTCTTCCTATTTTCCAGCAAATTTTGGCACGCTCGGGCTAGTGAATGATTAATTATGTGTTTTAGAGGATTCATGACGTGTTGATGCAGAAGGCATCATGATTTCAAATGCTTGCACGTCGTGAGGAGGTCGTGCTCATCATCAGCACAGGTGGATTTCAGTTTGACATCTATCCACACGATTTCAGGAAATGTGGCATGAATTTGTTATCTACAAGCTCATTTAAACACAGAAGATTTAATGAGATAACCATAGCCACTTGAGAAAGCCGAGCATCATTTCCAGTTGGACAAGTAAGAGGCATTGAGGGATTCACGGAAATTAGGGCTTCATAATTCCGTGGTGAACTGTTAAATTGAAGATTGTGCGACATCTGGACAACAAAGCTGACTCATCTGACAATGGTGGTCGTGTTTTCAAACAACCACAGTGGAGCAATTTACAGGTATTCTTAAAAAACCCATATAACAACAAATTTGGGGCTTTTTCGCGTCAGCCTACTCTGTTCAAATTAATCAAAGGGTAGGTAAAATTGTGCTGTTAAACGCAAATTTAACCAGAGAAAAAAGCTATTTGTTGATAAGCTGTGACGCCAGATTGAAGGAGGGTTAAGGATAACAGTCTCATTTTTATGAATTTCAACCCTGTCAGTGTTACGAATAACCTGTGCATTCAATAGTGCTGTTAATTGCCAAAATTCAGCTTCTGTTCACAAACAATACAAGAGTAGATATCCAGTTTGAAGTGATTAAAGCATAATGGGCAAGAGTGGAAGAATAAATAGAGTTGAACCAACAGATATAGAATGGGTTGAAAAACTTCCTGAGTGTGTGGAGCTATTCAAACGAGCTGGCTGGATGGATTTTTTCAGAAAAATTGATGGATATAATGCACAGGTATCCTGCAGGTTTACCCAGGGTTTCAAGAATGATATGGTGGTTTTCGATACCCTAAAATTCAAGCTGACAGTTAAATTGATTTCAGAAGCCACAGGAATTAAAGATGAAGGTGAACATTGGTTTAAAAAGTTGCCCTTTGATTTTGATCCACAGAGATACCTCTTACCCAATATCATACCTGATTGGAATAAAGGTGTCCTAATCCAAAATGTTAAGAAAGAATGGGTTGAACCAATTAGAATTTTACAGAGTTATGTTACCTGTGAGGGCAGGTATGCCTTCATATACAAGTATCATTTTAGATTTCTTCAACACATGGTGGGAATATCAAAGATGAACTTGCCATTTTTCTTCCTGAAGAGTTTGCAGAAAATGGCAAACAAGGTGAAAGGGCCAGTAGATTATTCCTCTCAGTCCATTTTTCATCATGGATTAATCAAATTGATTGTTATTACTGCCTTGCAACATGAGGGAAAGACCTGGGACTTTTTTGTTTTTTGGTCTGGTTTTGAAGATCAAAAATCCAAAAGACAAGTAGATAAGGGCAAAGTCTTACTCAGAAAATTAGGTCATAAGCCCAAAATGGAAGATAAAGGAAAGATCAAAATTGAAGAATCAGCAGAGCCTGTAGAGGAAGACAGTGAGCAAAAGACATCCTTAGCCAGCCCTGAAAGCAAGTTCACATTGTTTGAAGACAAGAAGGAATTGCCTGAAAAGAATCCAGCGCCTGTAGCAGATCCTCAGGAGGAGAAAAAGGTTGACATTAAGGTTGTTCCTGTACCTAAAGAAGAGATTCAAACTCGACCAAGAAGACCTATCACAATTCTTTCAGATGATGAAGGATATCTATTGGAAGATGAATAGCCTATCCCTAAAATAGAAGTCAAAGCTGAAATAGAAGGAATGCAAACTTCAGAGAGCAAAACCACAAGGATTAATAAGAAAAGGAACAAGCTGGAAGTAATAGAATTGGCTGCAATTCAGTACCAAGGGAAATAATTGAAGATGATGGGAGAGGCAACAGCATTTTGGAGACCTAAAACTAGGTCAAAGAATAAGTTGAGATTAAGCATGAAGAAGTTGCTAAATCCTAAATTAAGTACAGATGAGGTGACTGTCTTAGATGAAGTGTCCATGGATGATGACAAATCAGAAATAGATAAATTGCAGCCATGTTTAAAAGAAGAAATTCATTCAGTGGAAGCAACAGGTGAAGAAAATCCAAAGCCCAGCATTGAGGACACTTCTAAGAAGCTGTTGATGGAAGAAGCAAAAATCTTCAAGAAGTTTGACATTCCTTGGAAACCTAATGAAGATCAAGATTCTGCAATGGATAAAATAGCTAATTCTGACAGGGAAAATTTACAGAAGACTGTCAAGCAATATAAACACCAAATGAATTATATGCAGGAGTTCAACGATGGCTTGATGATGGCCAACAGAAGATTAAGGGAAGATCTCCAGGATATTAATGACAATTTTCAGGAACTAGTGGCTGATGCAAAAGAAGCACTTAAAAGGAAAAGGGCTGCTGACAGTCAATGCACTCAGCTGGAGAAGACAGTTCGGGACTTGCAGCAGAAAAACAAAGAGCTCACAAAAAGGATTAATGACATGGAGAAGGAACAAAAGAAGGCCAAGAAGAAAGACCAAACTCCAGATGGTATCGCCCTCTTAGCTGAGGTGGCAAAGGACCTATAAAACAATTATGCTTTCAATTAGTTGTCATTAAGTAGCAAACTGATATATTAATGAGATGCTATTTTTAGCATATTTTGTAACTTGTAAATATTCTGTCTTTACTTTACTTCATCGAGAGCTGGAAAACAGTACACTCAGTACACTTATTATTCCCAACAATATTGTAGATACACTCAGTACTTTACTTTACTGCATATTTTAATTTTTATTATTCCCAACAATATTGTAGATACACTCAGTACACTTATTTTTATGTTTGCAGATGGAAGTTGAAGAAGAGGAAAACATTCGAGGCAATCAAATTTTTTTTTAGCCAAATAACCCAAGTGATGCAAGTGGCTTGAGCACTGAGAACAATTCCAATGAATAATGATGATCCATATATTTTGGATGTTAATTCGATTTGTTGTATATTTTGAAATATTTGTTTGTGAAAATAAGATATTTTGCATAATGTACTAGACATAGTGTCTAAATCGAAAGACAAAGTGTTACCAATAAGTGTAACAAGTACATGCATGTTGACATTTTGATTATTGTAGACTCTATGTTGTCCTATTTTGTATGACAAAGGGTCTCTTGTTGATATATAATATTTTTTTTTTATTGCATTCTCCAATGTCATTGTCAAATGTTACATGTGAAATGGTAAATTGGCAATTAAATGTATGGATGATTAAATATTACAATAGATGATAGAATCTATGATATAAGAAATTAATCCAAACAAACTCAATAATTAAAATTGAAATGAATAGTACTATAAAACTATTTAAATTTCTTATGAAAAATAGAATTAAAAAATAAAAAATAAAAAATAGATATTCCATTGCAATGTCAGTAGCCATTGTGCAAAAAATAATCTACGATAATTTTTATATTCACTGCCGCACCAGTGTGTTTGGTCAAATAATATGCCCCAGTGTGTTTGGTCAAATGTTATGCCCTTGTGCATTTTGTTGAATGATATGCCCTAGTCCTTTAATTTATATATACCGCACCATTAATTTTTGTTTAATAAATTTCATGGACTAGTCGCATTTACCGATGTGTTTATATTTTTTAATCGCCCTAGTGCTTTCAAATTGTTAAAATGCACCGATGCTTATTATGATGAAATGCACTGGTGCACTATGATATATAAAAAGAACTGTTAAATTTTAAAAATATAGAAAATTTCTGGTGTGTATGTTGTAACATATTGTATTGGTGCTTTGTTATAGTACGTAAGCACCGATGCATTTAATCAATACATAAACACTAGTGCTTAGTTGGTTATAACGTCCTGGTGCATATATTGTTTTAAAGCACCAAACGGTTTTAAATTTTCATGTGTAAGAGTTCTCTATGTGTTGGAGTGCACTGATTGATATCATTTTTATCATATTGCACTGGTGTATATTAGTATGTTATGCACCAGTGCGCTCTTTGTTTAAGAAGCACACATAAAACAAACATCTTCTATAGCCCCCGAATGTTGAGTTTCTTTAATTACAAAAAATTCGTAAAAACATTCGTTAAAACATCTGCTACCAATGGAAAAGGTTGTAGTGGAGGTTTTTTTGACAATTGTGGCCAATCTTGTATTCACTAAAAACCTCCACTATAGAATCGTCTCCCTGTAGTTTTATGTGCCTACTTGAATTTCTATATATCTTGAATGCAATTCAACACAAGGCCTTTCAATGCTTTGATGATTGAATGAATTTTGAATATTTTACCCTCTTTTAAGAAACTAATCATGATTACAGCTCTCATGTTTTTATTTATCTAAGTTATGTATGTTTTAAGATGTGTTTGTTCCTCCCCTTAAAAAATAACACTCAAATCACATTCTAAGAAGTTGATATCTGTCTTGAGCATCTCTGGTTCAAGGTTTTAAAAGAATATTCGTGGGCACCTAGAGTGGCAATCTGGGAATATTGCTTCATATAGATAGGGTACTCTCCCTTAGCCCAAGGACTGGCTTGATGGCTTAAAGTGGAGTAGGGAGGTGCATCCTGCACAACCCTACTCAACCTTGTAACCCTGCAATAGTGTTACTGTGTTCCATAGATATATCTCACTCATCCCCCAAAAAGAGAAAGTGATATTTTTTGTAGGGGTACAACCTGAGGGATAACAACTACTAATATTCAGAATAATAATATTATATCATTAAAAATACATTATTCAAAAGAAAAAGGAGAAGAAGGGAAGATACCATGATCGATAAGGGATATGCATACATGAAGAAATTGAGTACAATGAAAACAATTCCAATTATTAAGGACCATCCCTTATAGGTATGCTCTATAGTTAATGATAAACTTTCCACTGCTGCAAAGAATAACATAATTGCTGCCAAGAATCAGACAACTCTCATTTTCCAAAGCATAAAGAAAAAGGTTGAATTTAAACCATAGATATCCAAGAATGAAATTAAAGGTTGAAGTTAAACCATCAATATCCAAGAATGAAGCGGAAGGTTGAAGTTAAACCTTAAAATATTTGAACCAAAGAAGCTATTGATATCTACAATTTGACCTTTTATATTTTTCAATTAATTTGATCTATAACTATTATAATTAAATTAATATAGAATCATGTAAATATGGGATTTATTAAACTAGAGAAGAGTAAATTAATGCATAATCATGTCAATCTAGGATCTACTATTAAACTATTAGCTTCATGAAAAGGGTTTCCATCAAGCCTTATAAACTTAATATAGGATCTGAGAGGTTAGACCAACATAGATTCCTGTTAACCTTGAATTTACTAAATTCATATCAAGTTTATATCTGTGTATACTAAGGGCCAAGAGATTTGCGTCTAAGAGTTTTGTGATTTCTCTCAACAATGTTAATATAAATATAAATTGTGCTACCTCTAACAGATCTACGTTAACATAATCTTTGTTTACAAGTCTACCAACGCTTCAAATATCCCAGGGATGTCAAACACCTTAAAAAAATACTTGATTTAAGCAGATATGCACCAATAATATTTTCTAGTTTTTTTAACTAAAGGGGTGCTATATCAGATCTATATCTTACAACAAACACATTTTAGGTGATGGTACTAGTAAAATTGCATAATGACCCCATAATTTCGCATCTCTCATTATCATAAACATCTTTACAAAATATTTTCAACCGATTTTTTTTCTAAGGTACTTCTTTAAGGATATTTTTTTCTAAGGAACTTCATGAAGGTAAGGAGATTTTTTTTCTAAAGAATTTCTTTAAGAGGTTTTTTTTTGTAATGTTTTTTTTGAGAGATTTATTTAAGGAGATGTTTTTCCAAACGACTTCTTTAAGGATTTTATTTTTGGACTTATTTAAGAATTTTTTTTTCTGAAAGACTAAGAGAATTTTTTTAAGTTGATTTTTTTATGAAATATTTTTTTAGCTCAAAACATTAAATACAATTTATCTTAAGTGTTTTCTTTAGAGCTCTAAGAATTTAAAAACTTTTTTTAAGATGATATTTTTCTCATACGCATTATTTTTTTTCAAATGTTGAAAGGCAATTTATTTTTAGGTGTTTTATCAAAGGATGAAAGACTCTAAAGGACTTTCTCTAAGATGTTTTTTTCTCAATGAATTCTTTTTTAGGTGAACGACTCAAAATAAACTTCTCTTAAAGTGTTTTCTCAATGGCTCAGAATCTAAGCAACTTTTTGAAGGGTGATTTTTTTCTCAAAGATTTTTTTTTTTTAAAGTCAAAGGCTGAAATACAATTTCTCTTAAGGTGTTTTCTCAAAAGCTAAAAGACTCTATGGGACTTTTTTAAGGTGATTTTTTTTGTCAATTTTTATTTTTAGGTCAAAAAATCAAAAGACAATTTCTCTTAAGGTGTTTTTTCGAAGACTCTTAAGTTATTTTTTTTAAGGTGGTTTTTTTCCAAAAAAAAACATTTTAGGTGAAAGAGTCAAATGCAATTTCTCTTAATGTGTTTTATAAATTACTGAAAGACTAAAAAAACTTAAATTTTTTGTTATTTTTTTAATATGGAATTTTTATTTCTTTGCTACAAAGTGTTGTTTTTTTAAAAACATATATAGATTAAAAAATCATGGGCAATAAAATAAATCACCAAAGCAAAAGTGCATGTAAACGAGATGATGCCACTCATAGCGAAAGAGAAAGACTCAAATACATGCCAAAAAACGAAAGCTTGCATAAACGCAAGAGACAGTTGTGGAAGATGTAAATAGAGATTTACATCCTAATGTTGATGAAGTGAATATTGAAAACCAAGTTCAAGAACAAGAAATTGAACCTGGTATGTATATATAGATTTTCCAAATCCATTTTTGTATAATGAATTGTAATTTTCAAAATGTTCCATAACAAATAGAGACAACCATATGATAATGTAGATCATGTTGGTTGTGGAGCCTGATCTTCCTTATTCAGAGGTCATGTTTCAGTCGTGTCTGGATCCCAACCCATGATGGGGGGGTTTGGGGGGGATTGCCCCCCCAAAATAGTTTCCATGGGTGGTCCAGGGGGTTCAAGGGCACTGCCCCCGCAACAAAAATTTTGAAAAAAATGCCCTTGTAAAATGTTGTAATTTCATAGTCATGACTTGGTCAATAATGTGTGATTTATGGGCCCATAGTATTGGGTATTCCATAGTATTTTCCCATGGTAATTGCTCTTTAAAAGGAAGACATTGTAATATGACTATGTATTGTAGCATTGTAAAGATCTCTGATTATGTGAGAGACATTGTGAGAGATTGAAGATGAAGTTGCAGTGGTTGTGCTGCAGGTTGTATCCCTTCATTTGTTGGATGGTATAGCAATACGGACTCGCAATTTATGTGTGTATGTAACCCATCTTGGGTGAACCACGTTATATTGGTGCCTCTCTTGTAATGTGTTTTATGTGATTTATATTTGCATTTTGTTTATTGTTATTGCTCTACGATCTTGTTTTTCTAACAATTGGTATTAGAGCCAAAGGTCTATTTCGTATATAAACTCACAGGAAAGAAGGGTTATTGGTTCGAGTGGGAGCAATGGCGAAAGAAAGAAATTTTAAGGTCGATAAATATAACGACCAAAAATACTAGTTATGGAAGATACAAATGGATGACTATCTATACCAGAAGGATCTATTCATACTGTTGGGAGGAAATGCAAAATAGTCGGTGATTATGAAGGACGAAGAATGGGAAGTTCTTGATAGAAAGGCACTGGGAACAATACGGTTGTGCCTGGCTTCGTCAGTGTCTTTCAATATTTCAAGGAAAAGACAATGGAGGGTCTGATGAACGCATTGGGTAAGATGTATGAAAAACCCTTGGCCTCCAACAAGGTATTTATAATGAAGCATTTATTTAATATGAAGATGTCAGAAGGTGGATCTGTTGCTTATCATTTAAATGAATTTAATACGATTACAAATCAATTAAGTTATGTAAAAGTGAACTTTGATGATGAGGTTAGGGATCTTATAATATTGTGTTCATTTCCAGAAAGATGGAATGACTTGGTTATGGCTATAAGTAACTCTGTCTCTGGTTCAAACACTTTGAAATTTGATGATGTTGTTGGTGTTATTCTTAGCGAGGAAATGCGAAGGAAAAGAACATGTGAGACATCGAGTAATGCATTGACCATGGAGAGTAGGGGAAGACAAAGGGAGAGAGGAAAGAGCCCAGGTAATTGCAGGAAGTTGAGGAATTGAAGATCCAAGTCTAGATTGAGAAATATAGAGTGTTGGAACTGTGGAAAGAAAGGACATCTGAAGAAATACTGCAGATCTCTAAAGAAGAAAGGATATGGACAACAAGAGACTACTCAGGAAGAAAATATAGTGGGTAATGTGTTATAAGATGCTTTGATTCTTGCATTAGATAATACTAGTGATTATTGGGTAGTAGATTCAGGGGCTTGATGTCACACTACACCCCATAGGAAATTCTTTCATGATTATGTTCCAGGCGATTTTGGACATGTTTTATTGGGTGATGATGAACCATGTAAAATTGTTGGAATGGTTAATGTATGGATAAAGTTAAATAATGGTGAATGGCTGCTGAAAGATGCAAGGCATATACCTGCTATGAAAAGAAATATGATCTCAACAAGGCAGTTGGGAGATGGTGGTTGTTTATCTACGTTTGGAGAAACATGGTGGAATATCACTAAAGGATCAATGGTAATAGAAAAAGGAGACATGATAGCTACGTTGTATTTATGTCCTCATAATACTAATTGTTTTGTCTCTTTAGCTTCCACAGAAACATATACAACATTGTGGAGTCATAGGCTTGTCCATGTTAGGAACCTGTGCTAACCCTTCTCTTTACTTTGTTAGTATATTGTATTATCCCATAGTATTGTATGTTCCATGGTATTAATCCATAGTATTAGATGCATATGCTTTTTAAGTCATCCCATAGTATTATATGTTCCATGGTATTGATCCAGAGTATTGGAAGCATATGCTTTGTAAGTCGTCCCATAGTATTATATGTTCCATGGTATTGATCCATAGTATTGGACGCATATGCTTTGTAAGTTGCCTTGTAGTATTATATGTTCCATGGTATTGATCCATAGTATTAGACGCATAGACTTAGTATATAAGTACGTGTTGAGGCCAATGGAGGCATCCATGAGTTATTTGTATTGAGTTTTCTGAAAGGAGGTTTCCCCCTCGAGGTGTCCTGCAATCAATAAATCCCTTCCGTGTTCTGTTATTTCCGATATATCGTGCATTTTTATCATTTAATTGTTGGAGCTTCCTCACATCTAGTATCGGATCACTTTCTTCGGCTCGCTAGGTGGAATTTTTGCCAATTTTTTTTTTTTCGCAGTGGCTTCCAAGCGCTGTGATTATTGCAACAGTTATTTTTTTTGCATTTGTATTGTTCCTTTCAATTGCAGGTTCGGATCCAGGAATAATCCCTATCCACTTAACTATGGGAAGTACTTGGGCATAGCCCTAAACTCATTGTGACGAGTACCACAGGAACCCCAAAGTAGCTAGCCCATTGAGAGGACCTTCTAGCAAAAATGGAAACGACCCCTACCTGATTGACTAGTTCCCACCCATGAGGTAAACCAAGAGTTGTCGTTTGTGGCAAAGCGGTTATCAGGTTTACCTGAGTCGTGGAGTGAGGGATACTACCCCAATATGAAAGCTGTTAGACAACATTGGTGGCCGAGTGAATCCCCTAAATCTTTAGGAAGCTATGCACACTTGGGGTCCATCTCTATTGACATCTAATAAATAGTAGCTTGCATCTGTCCAGAGCCATTGCAGATCAATTCCGAAAAAAAAAATTGTTTTTTCACCATATCTTCTTTGCTTTAACTCCGTTTCCCTTAAAAACTCACTGACACCCCTACAATCCTATTATTTATATTTCCTTCATGAGGAACCTATCCCAAATTCCACTTCCCGAAGCCATAAATCTCACATCTGTCTATTTTTAGGGTTTTCCATAACTTCTTCGATTTTCACCCAATCTCCTTCAAATTTTGCCATAGTGTTCATTTCCCATTTCTGCTTCTTTGTCCCTCTTTGACAAATTTTCCCATTTTTTCACTACGCTCCTGAAATCCTCATTTTCTGCTTCCTTGTCTATTAGAAAGTGTCCAAAACCTAGTCAAACCCATATTAACCATTAGAGTTTTTCCCAAATCCAAATTTTCATTTACTAAAGATTTTTA
This sequence comes from Larix kaempferi, assembly GCA_027924585.1. Lineage (NCBI taxonomy): Eukaryota > Viridiplantae > Streptophyta > Pinopsida > Pinales > Pinaceae > Larix > Larix kaempferi. The sequence continues at coordinate 2,638,631 of BSBM01000125.1, read as the reverse complement.
TGTTTTTTTTTCTACCCATTCCCCTGAAGAAAAATAAAAAATCCTGGTTACGGTTGTCACCCACGTGGGAGCAAAAAAAAAAACATGGAGGAAGAACCTGTAGCCCTCAAGACCAAACTCCAAGATTTGGATGAAAAAATTCCTTGCCTCCATCTTCAACCTTCAGCCATGAAAAATATAATAGACGACATCCAGAGTCTTCTGTAGACATTGGGTTCTCTTCTTTCAACACTTTTCGTGGGCCGAAGCTTTATTTTCCTCGCTTCAATGGTGATGATCTGACTGGATGGAAATTGTCATGTCCCAAATTTGGAATTGGGTCACAATGGCCTAATCACATTGGCCATATTCATTAGAGGGAGAGCTAGTGGATGACTAGTTTCTTGCCTTAGCCAATTTCGAGGGTGAAAGATTCCCATCCAAGTTGGTAATTGGAAAGGCCATTCAGACCTTTCATTTGGAGCTTTAATGGAGTCTTTATTTGCAGGTGTAAGCTACAGGGCAGCTCATGGTTTCTTCTATTGCAGCTCACTCCTTCAACCATTTCCAGTTTTGATGGCATATTCTTGATCCTTGAGGGAGGGCGTTTTTGGTGAGATATTGTAATCTTTGGGGAAGCTTTCAATGCCCCATTTCTTTTGTAATATGAAGTAAATACTCTGTTCTTCATCTACAAAAAGTTTCAGGTCGAAATTCCAAGTAGAAATTTATAAATCTCATTTTTAATGGAAGAACAATGCCATTTCCCCACTACCATGTTGTGAGTCAATGTATTGATGATGATTTCGAATGAATGGATGATTCTATGATATATTTATGATCAATATACTGCCATGGATGTCTTCTACAAGTTTCATGTACTGTACTTGAGCATTTGAATCACTTTTACTCAGTTTAGTTGTATTGGGAGGTGAAATAGTGCCATTTCCCCAAGGGTTGAATTGGGGATTTTTGCAGTTGAATGGGAGAGGATGAGAACAGTTGTAATAAACCATTAATGGTGCATATGAGACCTTAATAACATACTTAAAATATTAAATACCTCTGTTCATAAGTTTGAGTGGCTTTGGAGGCATTTGGGAAGCCATTTTCAGTACTTACCCCAGGGGGATTTGAACCCCAAATTACTAGTAAAATTGCATAATTGGTCCAGAATCTTAAGAGAGTTTGCAGAGGTCTTTTGGTGGACATATGTCATCCATAAACATCATATTCAAGTTATAATATAATTCATAAACCTTCCTTGAATATTTGAAGGCATTTGGAGTCAATTTGAGACCTAGAGACCAATACTAGTCAAAGGGAAATCACTAGTAAAGTTACCTACATTGACCAGAATTGAAAGAGTATTTGCAGAAGTGTTTTAAAGGTACAAAGGCATCCCTGAAACACATATTTATGTCCTAATATCATTCATATACCTTCTCAGAAGATTTGGGATCATTTGGGGCAAATTTGGGACCTAGAGATCGAAACTAGTCAAAGGTCGAACCAAGGAAAAAAGTGAAAAATTGCAATTTTAATAAAATTCCTAATAAGGGACATTACAGTGGTATCAGAGCATGATCTTGGCACCTGATGTGGTATAATATCTATGAGGAAAATAATTTAGGTACCACCATTATATATTGAAACCAAAAGTGCTTTTGTTGAAGAAAAAAAAAAAAAAAAAAAGTAGGAGAAGAAGAGCAAATTTTTTGAGGGAACTATGACTAGGGATGAAAAGGGAGCCTCATATGATGGTGAGGAGCATATAAAAATTATGAAAACAATATTTGAAGATATGACCAAGCAAATTAAGGAAGGATTCGAATTGTTTTCTATCGAACTTGTGGAAAAAATTATTGATTTTAAGGAAACCAAGGGGCAAAATGCAACAGCTTGCTTGAAGGAGCAAAAGGAAGAGACATCACAAGATAGTGAAGAATATTCTATTGAAAATATGGAAGATCATTTCGAGACACCTTCTAGCTTATACATGAACCAAAGAGCATCTACTGATGGATGTTTAAACTATGAAGGAGTACCTACTGATGGGTGCTCACACCTCTATGTTGGTGACATAGAGATCACTTTTGAAAGTGTTGCTGCAAGCCCAAGTTCCATTAAGCATGATAATGAAGACCTTGTAGCAGTTGAAGAAGAACCAAGATCAACTTCCCCATCACCACTTGAGCTTCATGAAGTTGGTCCAAGCAAAAATGAAGAAGATGAGGAGGTTCATTTGCAAGAGCCTCATTTTCTTGAAGGGTCCTTAAAGATGAATGAAAAGAAGATCCAAGAGTCCCTCAGCATTCTCCATGAGACTCAAGCATTGGTGTCAAATTCTTGTTGGAGAGCTACTTCATTGGAGGAAACATCCTTCCTTGAAGACATGGAGAAGATTCAAAGAGCAATGTGCCACATCAAAGGTAATTTCATGTCTTTGCTTTTTGATAGAAACCATTTGTTTGAGCTTAATGAATTGTTACATTATGCATACTTGAATAATAATGAGGATATTCATAAGCTCACAATTCAAAATGAGCAACTTCTTGAAAAGTTGCAAGATACTTGTTTTTCCTCCTATGTTTCAGATTGTCAAATGGTAGATTGTTTGGAGGATTCTCATGACATGGTGGATCATGAGAAATGTGAAAATTTCAATGTTCTTGATGTGTTTGAATATGAACTTGAAGAGATCCAAACACTTGATGTGGTGGAAGAGGAATTTGAATTGCCTCTTGATGAAGGTTATGCAATTTTTAAAGAAGAGCATGATTCCTCTACATTGGAACCAAACTATGACAAAGATTTCACACTTTTGAAGGAGCTGCATAATACTACCCACATGGATCCTTCCCATGATGAAACTCCTGAACTTTTTGACCATTTGGGTGAGTTAGTACATTCTCCTACATCCTACAATTCCATGTTTTGCAGCATTAGTCTCAATGAAGTATGGGTGAAAGGGTTCTTTTTGATGGTGCCACATGAGGAGTATGGAACTCCTAGATTTAACTTTTATGATGACATGGTTGGAGCACATTATTATTCACATTTGCAGCAGCATACTTTATTACTTTATGATGATGCACATCTACATGGATGCACCTATGATATGCATTTGAGTCACTTGAAGACTCATGGTTTTTCTTGCTCAACACTTGATTCATTTGATGTTGGAGGAACTTCATCCAACACTTGGGTGAATAGATTTATGATTGGAGAACATTTTTGTTGGAAGCCACATACTTTGTTATATCTTTATGATGATCACATTCAGGGATGTATGGGTGAGACTTCTTTGAGTCATTTGAAGTCTCCTTGTTTTTTCTGCTCATTATTTGGTTCAGATTCTAGTGGAGATTCTTCATTCACTTCTTGGATGAAAGAATACATGGCTGAATATTTTGATGCATATCACATCCTTTTGGAGCAGCATTATAGGGCATGGGATCCTCACCTATGTCATTGGAGCAGATTTGATTGGTCACTTGAAGCTTGTATGCACTTGGAAAATGGTGGTCTACTTGCTTGGAGGTATAAGCACTTTCATGACTCTTTGATGAAGCATATCCTTGATGTACATTTTCATTATGTTGTTATGTACTTTGATGATATATATTTGGTACTCATGATGTTTGGAAGAATGCATACAAGAAAATGGGATCCAGGAATCCTCTTATCTAATGGTGTAGGTTGGAGAGCACTCTTAATTGTTGGGGTGCAATACAAGCAATGGGACCCTGGAATAATTTTTGTCTCATTGGTTTCATTTTTTTGGGGGAAGCAAGCAGCATGGGAGATGGATTCCCCACTTAATAAAGTGATTTTAATAAGAGTAGTGCAGCAGCAAGCATGGTGGTTCCTCTCTAAAATCTTCAAGGAAACTCAAAGACTCAAGGTTGGGCAATTCAATGGCAACTTCAAAGAATTATACAGGAAGCAGGTTCTTCAACACCCATGTTTGAAATTGCTTGAGGACAAGCAATATTGGGAAGGGAGGATTTGTCATGTCCCAAATTTGGAATTGGGTCACAATGGCCTAATCACATTGGCCATATTCATTAGAGTTTGTAAAATTGATGTTAAAGGTCAAATAATTGCCAAGGAGGAAAATTACTAGTTTCCTAGGTTTGGGGTGGAAGCTTTGGGATTTGGAATAATGGGGATAATAAATGATGTTTGAACATTAGAGTGGCATAAATATTTAATAAAGGATCTAAATAAATATATACAAGTGAAAATCAAAGTGGCATTTGATCATGAAGACACATGGAGGAAGTGGGACCCACATATGGCTAGATTTCCCCACTACATTTGGCATCATTCTCTCACCAATTCGAATTCAAGGTGAATGGTAACATACTTGGGGGAGTCCAAAAGGTATTATTAATGGCATGAATCATCCAAGGTCGAAATATAGAGGAAGAGTAACTCCCATGGAAGAGGAAGAGGCAATTTGGAGCTAGTGAGACACTTGGGCTAGATTCCCTAGCTCTATGACAACAATGATGAAGATGCTATGACATCTATGACACAAATCAGACCTGAAGGCTGACATATGACATATATGACATGTCAGGGCTAAAAATAGACTCTAAGAGGGCGCTCAAGGGTGTTAGGGCAGCTAAAATGCTTCCACATGTGATTTGGTGGAAGTGGGAGACTAGGAATTGTTGTACAAGTGGCGTTCTTTGGAATCTCTTCCCAACTTGAGTTGGCATGAGTCTCTTGGAAGGAATTCGACCCATGGAGGACATTAGAACTTTATAAATGTCAATAACAAAGAATGAAAGCGGCTTTTGATCATTTGTAGAATTTGCAATTGCATTTGTGAAGAGGGAGAGCTAGTGGATGACTAGTTTCTTGCCTTAGCCAATTTCGAGGGTGAAAGATTCCCATCCAAGTTGGTAATTGGAAAGGCCATTCAGACCTTTCATTTGGAGCTTTAATGGAGTCTTTATTTGAAGGTGTAAGCTACAGGGCAGCTCATGGTTTCTTCTATTGCAGCTCACTCCTTCAACCATTTCCAGTTTTGATGGCATATTCTTGATCCTTGAGGGAGGGCGTTTTTGGTGAGATATTGTAATCTTTGGGGAAGCTTTCAATGCCCCATTTCTTTTGTAATATGAAGTAAATACTCTGTTCTTCATCTACAAAAAGTTTCAGGTCGAAATTCCAAGTAGAAATTTATAAATCTCATTTTTAATGGAAGAACAATGCCATTTCCCCACTACCATGTTGTGAGTCAATGTATTGATGATGATTTCGAATGAATGGATGATTCTATGATATATTTATGATCAATATACTGCCATGGATGTCTTCTACAAGTTTCATGTACTGTACTTGAGCATTTGAATCACTTTTACTCAGTTTAGTTGTATTGGGAGGTGAAATAGTGCCATTTCCCCAAGGGTTGAATTGGGGATTTTTGCAGTTGAATGGGAGAGGATGAGAACAGTTGTAATAAACCATTAATGGTGCATATGAGACCTTAATAACATACTTAAAATATTAAATACCTCTGTTCATAAGTTTGAGTGGCTTTGGAGGCATTTGGGAAGCCATTTTCAGTACTTACCCCAGGGGGATTTGAACCCCAAATTACTAGTAAAATTGCATAATTGGTCCAGAATCTTAAGAGAGTTTGCAGAGGTCTTTTGGTGGACATATGTCATCCATAAACATCATATTCAAGTTATAATATAATTCATAAACCTTCCTTGAATATTTGAAGGCATTTGGAGTCAATTTGAGACCTAGAGACCAATACTAGTCAAAGGGAAATCACTAGTAAAGTTACCTACATTGACCAGAATTGAAAGAGTATTTGCAGAAGTGTTTTAAAGGTACAAAGGCATCCCTGAAACACATATTTATGTCCTAATATCATTCATATACCTTCTCAGAAGATTTGGGATCATTTGGGGCAAATTTGGGACCTAGAGATCGAAACTAGTCAAAGGTCGAACCAAGGAAAAAAGTGAAAAATTGCAATTTTAATAAAATTCCTAATAAGGGACATTACAGAAATACCTTGCAAAACAATATTTCAATTTTCATAATACTTTTGATGTCAACAAAGTTCCCCTTGCATCCTTTCATTTGGAACATGAAGCCCTTCAATGGTTCTGTTGGTACATCAAGGCTCATGTAGAGCCAAAATGGGCATATTTTTGCCAACTCCTTTTGCAACGATTTGGTCCTAATTCTTTTGATGACTACACAGGAGCACTCACTAAACTTTGCCAAATTGGCATTGTGAGAGAGTATCAGACAAAATTTGAGAAACTAGCCAATCACACATAAGGATTGTCTGATGAATTCTACATGAGTTGTTTTGTCAGTGGTATGAAAGATGCAATCCAATTTGAGGTTAAAATGTTATGTCCCAACACAATAATGGAAGTCCTAGGGTTGGCTAAGTTGGTGGAGGACAAGATCACAACCCAACAATGCTCCAAATTCACTTTTGTTCCATTAAAAAATATGGCCCAAAGACCTCCCATCACGCCAACTCCTAGAGAAACTCCTATCAAGCATTTGTCTAAAGTAGAGATGCAGGCATGTCGAGAAAAAGGGCTTTGTTATAATTGTGATGAGAAATTCACTCAAGGACATAGATGTGTTGAGAAAAAGCTCTATCTCTTGGATGTGTATTCTCCACCTGCAACTGAAATTTGTGAAGAAGCTTAGGATACAATAGATGATCAGGTCAACATTCAGAAGCCGCTTGTTGACCCTCCTTCTTAGGACGACCATCTAGAGATATCTCTCCATGCTTTTTCCGGATTCACCACCCCAAAAACAATGTGGGTCAAGGGTTACTTCAAGAAGCTCCCTCTTATAATACTCATTGATTCTGGTAGCACTCATAACTTCATTGACCCTCGGAGCACCAAACATGATTATTGTTTTGTCCATCCTTTCTCTAGCTTTGAAGTCATGATTTCCAATTGGGGCACCTTACCTCTCAAGGGGAAGTGTCGCAATGTGCGTATCTCTATTGGAGATTATAACCTGCGCTCCGACATGTTTTCCTTACCCTTAGGCGGATGTGATGGTGTTTTGGGTGCCCAATGGTTATGCACACTTGGACCCATCTTATGGGATTTTGCTGAACTTTGGATGCAGTTTTTAGTCAATGGGAAAAAACACACATTGAAGGGATTACAACAAGGGCCTCTCAGCATCATCAGTTCACATCACCTGGAAAATCTCCTTAAGAAGAATTCACATGGTGTCATCGCTCAACTCCATTCCATTCATATGCAACCTTTAGTGGTCTCCACTACTCCTTTGGATCTACAACAAATTTTGGATGGATATGCACATGTCTTTGCTAAGCCAATGGTAGTGAATGGCTAATACCGCAAGTTTGTCAAGGATTACGGGAATATTGCAGCTCCATTAAACGCTCTCTTGAAAAAGGATGCTTTTACATGGACACACGCTACTGAGTGTGTAGTTGAAAAACTGAAACAAGCTATGTGTACTACACCTGTTCTAGCTATGCCCGATTTTTCCAAGCCCTTCACTATTGAGAGTGATGCTTGAGACAATGGGCGTGGTGTTGTTCTCCTTCAAGATGAACATTCCCTTGCATTCACCAGAAAGTCCCTTTCTGGTAAGAATTCAGTTGCCTCTACATATGAGAGGGAAATGATGGCTATTTTGCATGCATTATAGAAGTGGTGGCCATACCTATTAGGAAATCATTTCTGCATCCAGACTGATCACCAGAGTATAAAATATTTCTTTTCACAACGAGTCTCCTCCCCAACACAATAGAAATAGGTTAGAAAACTTATGGGTTATGACTATGAGATCACTTGCAAGAAGGGTAAGGACAATATTGTGGCGGATTCTCTTTCTCGCACATTTGATAACCAAGTTTCTCTTTCATCTATTTCTATTCCTGTTGCAAATTAGTTGCAATCTATTCAATGGGGCTATGTCAATGACTCCTCATTATCTCAAATCATCCAACGGTTGTCCAACAACCCTTCTGCTATACCGCATTACTCTTGTGATGATGCTTCCCTGAGATACAAGGGTTGTCTGGTGCTACCCCAGAGCACAGATTTTCAATAGGCTGTCCAGGGATTATTTTAAGAAGCCCCCCTAAATTTATATGTATAAAAAAATGGGCGAATCCCCATGATACACGAAAAAGTGTGAAGACTATTTTATAAATAATATAATATGTATATATAATGTTTTGGCGAATCTTTCACAGAATTATAAAATCTTGTAAATTTTGGGTGAATGTTTCACAAAATTATAAAAACTTGTAAAAGTTGTGGAGAATTTTTCACGGAATTAGAAAATCTTACACTAAACTATAAAAACTTGTAAACTCTTAAAAAATTGGTTCAAGTTTAAAGGATTTGCAGCTATTAAAGAAGATTCCAATGCACATTTTGAAGCCCTTTACATGGAAGAAGAAGAGCTGTATGCTGAATCAACAAAAATCATGTTGGAAAATATACCCCATTTGTTATTTGATGGTAAAGATGAGGAACTAATACAATAAATAGAAGAAGAGGAAATTATAAAGGCCATTTGGGAACTTTCCCCTTGTAAGGATCTGGGGCCTAACAACTTCTCCATCCATTTCTACAAGGCCCTTTAATTTATGAGCAAATTGGACCTAAAAGGCATGTTCTTGAATGAGCTAAAAAAGAGATAAATTAGGGGGAAATACCAACTCCTCAGTCTTAGCTCTTATTCTGAAAGAGGCAAACCCATCTTTGTTCAACAAATTTCAACCCATATATCTATGCAATTATTCCTATAAGATCTTAACCAAAATAATGGATAGTAGAACTCATAAGATACTCTTGAATATAATCTCCAATGATTAGGATGGTTTCATGGAGAAGAGACATAGTATAGACAATATAATTATGGTTCAAGAGACAATCCATTCTATCAAAGAAAAAAAAAAGAAAAATGTATTATCATAACAAAGAAAGCAAAATACAAAGGTATGATCATAACAAAGAAAAAAAAGATGAAGGTACAATCATAAAAGTCAACATGGCCACCACATTTGACCAATTAAAACATTCCTTCTTGTTTGAAGCCCTTTATATTTGGGTTAAATAATCATTTTGTTTAGTGGATCTAACATCTTGTTTGATGTTATATTTTTAAAGTAGTAGTATAATTAAACTTTATTTGCAGCAGAAACAAATAAGTATTACTGAAAGAATAACCATGCACAAAAACACAATAGACACATAGATTTATCCTAGGAAGCCACGAGGAATAAAACCCAACAACCTTTCCTTAATCAAATAATTCAATTCAAGATACAAGTATAATAAGATATAAGAGTGATCTAATACAAGAGAGATCACATAGAAGAATAACCCAAAGAAAGAACCCCATCAATTATCCTTCTCCTTTCTTGAGAAAACTTCCCCTTTGCTTGAGCGAATTTGCTTGATGTGTCAAATGAATGAGGCACCACCCTTTATTTATACTTGATTTTTGGGTGACCTTTTTCAGTAGGGCCAACTTGTCCTTTTGCCTAGGCCAACTTCCTTTATTTGCAAAATAATAAATATTATTTCCTATTTATTTTGAGGCCGACTTGTAAGGATTACTCAAGGTCCAAGTACAACAATTGAAATAGGATCCTATAATAAGGCCTTTTTGTAAGGTCCCATAATACAGTCTTTTTGTAACATACTTATATATTAAAGTATAACATTTTCCATTAAATAAAAATTCCTTTCTTAGGTACCAAGTATTGAGCAAATTCGTCTAGAAATGCCATTGTATCTAATCCACCATATCAATATTATCTTCAATTTACAAGTCCAATTGTGCCTTTGCATATTGCGGATCTAATTATTATAATTTTAGCATCATATATACTTTGCATGGTAATCATGTTCAGAATTGAATAGAACACCAGCATAGATCCATCTTAACTTCAAATCCATCTTATATATATATATATATGATTATTATTCATTAACATTAAATTTATTATGACTTTATTTTTATTTTTTATTCTGCCAACATATGAAGATGTTGGCATTATGGATGTATGGGAAGGACGTTACAATCTCTTCAATACTGGGTTGTAGGAATGCACCTCACTTATCTCAATGCAATAAATTATACCGCGTTGGATGATGAAAAGTATACCTCTTTAGCCTCCAACAAAAGGTGCATTTATGTTATGGCCATCCAAAAAGTGAGCACAAGTGAAAAAAGGTCAAGCTAATTCTCGAACACCTAATGGGGTAATTGAGCACTGAAGGACAGTTCCCATCCAAGCATAATAATCCCTTCTTGAAGGATACTCATCTATAGAACAATAGTGAAATTTAACATGAATATTCATGGCACTCTTCAATTCATGGTTGTGTATCATTGATATGGAGTATGTATTTAACCCCTAGTGTTTCTTAGAAGGTAATAATCCCTTATTTTGTTGATTATCCTGTTATATGACTTATGCATGTTTACACAAACTCCTTAAACTAAGCAGGACTTATCCAAGCAATTTATTGAACTATACTTACAAAATACTCTTAATATTATGAATCTGTCATCAAAACTCTTAAATTTCACTATAGACATTGACAACTTCCATATTTGGAATCAAACATCAAGTCTTCAAAACTCAAGAGATTAAATTACTTCTACTCATCAATAGTAACTTGCTTCTTTGTATCAAAATTTCTTAAATCCAAATGTTAAAAGATAAAAGGAGGCATGGCCTGAAAGTTGATAGTAGTCAAGTTTTATTGGTATCATTTGAGGAGAAAATCCAAGGATGTTAACACCGAGGTACCCCTAAAAATTGTGACATGAATATATTCCTCTACCATTTCCATCTTCTCACATGAGTATGTTCATATATATTAATAATGGAGCTTACAACAATGGGTCAAGGTAAAAAAAAAAACCTCCTGTAGAAAATATAATATAGTATTTTGAAACACAAAATAACAGCTTGGCATCACATTTCTAGTAATGAGATATTTAATTTAATGTATTGGGTTTGAGGAATCACAAATCGTAACCAATCTTGGTAGATATAGAGTATACTTCAACAAATTATAATAGGAATTTTTTTTTTTTTTTTTCCGATGAAATCACAAATATCTTGGCACAAAATGCACTCTTGTTTCAATGACTATATTAACAATTATATAGGTCCTCTAGAAGGCCAAATACCACAACCGAACAATATACCTGTAATCATTTTATGTTGTATAATCATTTTGCAGTGACAACTACAATTCATAGAAATGAGCATCAATGTAGCTCCCTGAATTTAGTAATAATGGATACACTTATACAACATAAAAGAAAAATTCAAATATTAGAAGGAAAGTGCTCTATGCTTCAGAATATGGTTTGCAATATCGAAAAGGGATCTCAATCTACTCTCTCTAATCTTAAATTGCCTTTTGGATTTTCACCTGGGGAGCTCAAAGATAAGGAAATTGTTCATCAAAAGCTTGAGGACATGGCCTGGAAAATCAAGGATCACAACATACTAATGTTGGCCAAGGTGAAGCACAAAACAAGTACATGTTTTACTACATTTAACTATTTATGTTTTGAAAAATAGTACTTATTTTATATGTTTTTTTTTTAGTTTATAATTGTAATAGTCCAATGAAATCCTCTACAAATGATACCCATCTCCTTTTGGATACTTTTTTCTTCACTAAATTGTTGTTTTTCAACTCAGACACATGTTCTTAACAATTAAATCCTCTCAAACCACTTAATTAATAAAGGATACAAATGTTTGAGAAAACAATCCCTACAAACAATCAATATGGAAGAAACATAGAAAAAAATCTGGATTCCACTTTCAATTCTAGAGACTTAACTTCTTTGGTTGTATTTTGGATACAAACATGCTATTAGTAGCCAACAATCTAATGTAAACAAGAATTGTTGGATTTTCTTGGTGTGTTACGTCTAAGGAATAAAGTGAAACAACGGTCCATCTATTCCTAGATTATTCTTTTACAAGATTGATTTTGAATCTAGTTTTCCAAGATACAAATCCTCCTGCACATATTAACACTTTGCAAGATGGAATAATATGTATCTAGGTCACCAGAAACAAATACTTCCCTTAAAGGAAGTATGGAATCTAACCGCAAGATACATCATACAAAAAACATGGCTCAAAAGAACCAACTTAGTCTTCAATAATGAAACTGAGACTCTACTCCAAGTTAAAAGCTCTATTTAGCCATGATTAGAGACACAATATTCTCCAATATCCAAGGAAAAGAAACACTACTCAACTTTAGGAAAAAGAGATACAATGGCTCCATACTTAAGGAGCATTATAACCCAAGATTTAAATGAAGGAGATGTTGTCCAGGTAGCAAATTGTCTGAAGAGATTTGAACATCCCCTTGTCAATTAAGCAGGGGATTGGCCCGAGTCATTTTGTAGTCAACTCTTTATTGCCTCTCCTTTGATGTGAATTTCCAAGGTCTATAGAATTTTAGTCATTATAAATGATTTGTGTTGAAATCTTGTTTTCTATGTGGAAGCAAAGGAATGAAGTCCTACATGTGATTGTCCTTGTTATAAAAGAAGTACCCTTAGTTATGACATTTGAGAGGAAGTTCCTACAAGTATTAATTTATGTGCCTTAATCACCCATTCTAATAGTTAGAGAGTTTTCATCTTTAGATAGTCCATTTTTCATTTGGTAGCTCTTGAATAACATATGGCTCCATTTTTATTTTATCATAGAACCCTTCTTAGTTTTGGTTTAATGTTGATATGCTTTCATGTTAAGCACTTTTTAAGATTTGTCGAACAATCCAAACCACATTGAATTCAAGTTAACTTAAATATGTGAACCACCATATTATTTATTTAAAGTAAGTACAAATAATTCAATTTAAAAAAAAAATAGTACATTAAATGCTATTTACCTTAAATAAATAAATATATAAATAAACTTAAAACATGATTAAAAAATGTATTTATAATAATTATGACAAAAAATTACATATATTAATTTAAAAATTGAATTAAAAAATCTCAACAAACTAATAACATTATATTAAAACTAATAACACACCACGTCATAGTCTAAACGTTAAAGTTAAAATATCATTTAAGAAGTTATGTATACAAATTATGACAAAAATATTACATATATTAATTAAAAATATGAATTAAAAGAATCTCAACTAATTAATAACATATATTAAAACTGATAATACAACCAGTCATAGTCCAAGTGTTAAACTTAAAATATCATTAAATATAAAAATGATGACAAATAACATAATATTTAAAAATGATAACACAACAAGTCATAGTCAAGTGTTAAACATAAAATATCATTATACATAAAATTTATGAGAAAATAATTACATATATTACACCAAGTCATAGTGAAATAAAATTATTAACACACCAAATCACAGTCCAAATGTCATACCTTCACATATACTCCGCCAAGTCAAGCTCCAAGATTCAAGCAGGCTCGTCAGCTAAGATCAGGGGTAGCTTAATATCACAACTCATCAATATGCCCTTCAAAGCCTTTTGATTTAAATATTTAAAACCTTGTTTGCATTTTTGATGTGGGATAAAGTTCTTTGGGAAAAAATAAAAAATATATAACCATGTTACATGTTCATTGCTCAATATCACAAATCAATCTTGTGTTTTTTCGTGGTCAATTCAATATTATTCTCAGAAAAAGGGATTTTGTTTAATGCATATCAACGTTTGATTTGCAGGATATATGGATGGTGGATTCACAAGCATATCAAAAGAATCTCATCGTGTGTAGATTGTTAGATTAGATGAAAAATGAGGTTATAAGAAGAGACACAATTCTTACACCTGTTAATGGAGCAAATGCAGATGGATGTTTTGTTATGAATCAAATTATGAAGTGTTTTCTGTTCTGAAAATACAATCTGATCCCGGATCTTCAGAAAATACATTTCATTTTGAAAACTCATGCTTTGATATGTCCATTCATGGGCCTTTGGCCCTAAAAAAACCATCAGATGCTATATAACCACTAACTAGAAGCTCCAATGATGATATCATCCATCTCTCACTGGCATAGAGTATTTTTTGCTAACCTTTTCTTCCTTAGATTCCAGACAAAATTTTGGAATGTGGCTTATAGTTTTTCAACAGAGCAGTTCTACACATGAAATTTTGGCACACATTTCAATGCCAAAGCATATACTCTAGGAAATGTGCCAGCATGAGTTCATTTAACTCTTCTGCCCCTGGAATTTTGAAGTGAAAAGGCCCTGAAAAATATTGGGGAAGGGCTTGGAACATGTGTGGTCATTGAAATTTATTAAAGAAAACTTTCACAAACTATGCTAGGATCTGCATAAATCTGATCTCAAAAAACCTCTCCTAGATTCAGTTACTCTAAAAAATGGGATTAGACCTCATGATCAAATCCTGGATTATAAAAACCTACATTTCAGATGCAAATCAAGCCATCAATACAACCAATTGAGGCTTCATGCCTAGTTCCCACAAAAGCTCCATGGAGATTACAAAGAAGCAAAAATAACCCAGGAATGAAGAACAAAATCCCTCCCAAAAAAGATGAAGTGGATCTCACAAACCATGGTACAAACCCAGAAAAAAATTCTCATCTTTGGAAGTATTTCATGCAGGGAAGGAGGCAGAACCAAGATCGGATGAAAATTCTAATTAGGGGTCAAAATGCTAATCCTATGAAAAATTGAAAAATAGATTCTTCCAGACAATGAAAATTGGAAAATATTGAAGAGTATTTTAAAGAGGATATACAAACAATGCCCAAAATTCAGCCATCCCCCACAAAGATAAATAAAAGTTGGCACAAGTCCATTCTTACTTGGAATAGAAAGGTAGATGTGAGATCTCTCTCCCAAAATTTGGGGAGGTCACTAGTTCAACTCTTTTGATCCCCTCGGGGTTGGGCTCCATAATCAAGGCTGATGGTTCACCCCATTTACCATCTATAAATCTCGGGGAAGTACTTGAAGGGTTTTCTGCGGTTTTGTTCCTTGGAAATAAATAAATGAAATACTCTATATCATAAATTTTGATTGGTTTTTAAATTTTAGCGGTCTATGGTTTTAGGTTAGTTTCTAGAGTGCAGAATCTACTCACAAGGGTATGCTTTTTGACAAACAATTTCAACATAAGATAGAGTTCTTGGGATCTACTCATTGTGGAAATGATAAATAATGTAATTTAGAACTCTATTTTGATATAATAGGACAATTCTCCACTTAACATTGTTTTACAAACATGTGTGGAGATGGAATTTACTTAAGGGTTTTCGAGAAGAAATACTTCTGCAAAACAACAAAATATTAAGTGGAACCACTTATTAGAATATGATAATATTGGGTTTCATTTTAAGCTCTATCATGAATATAGTCACATTGTATCTTCATGCAGAAAATTGATAGAACTAATAATTGCCAATGTTAAAAGGAGACAAGAACTGGAGTAATCAGATTACTTAGTTCACAAAATAAAAAGGCAAGTGTGGAGGTTTCAGATGATTTTTTTTGAAAAGAAGAAGTTGGTCAAGACATCTAGGGAACCTATGAGGATGCATATGAGGATGCAAATTAACCAAAGCTAGTTAATAATGAAGCTCATGAATATATAAATATATACCTAGATAAAAGAAGATTCATTGTGCTTCAAAGAGTGAAGGTGGAAACTTTAAGGCTGCAAATTAAAAAAGCACATAATCAAAGATGAAGTAGATTATATAGTATCATCATACAGAAAATTCATAGAATTAATAACTACCAAAGTCAAATGGAGATGGAAAATGAAGCAATCAGATTAGTCGGCTCACAAATGAAAAGGGAAAGAATGAAGGTTTTAAATGAATTTTGCTAAACATAAGAAGTTGGTCAAGGAATCCAAAAAACCTATGAGCATGTAGATTCAACAAAGGTAATCAATAATGAAGTTGAGGAATATAATGAATATACATGTTTTTAAATGGGAATTCATCCTTTTATGGATAGTACACCCAGAAAGAAAATTGATCCCACCCTCACACACTCAAGCAAAGAACAAGGTTTGTTGATAGATTTCCAACACCCTACAAAAATATGCCTCAAGGCCACAACAATTTCAATATAATAAATAGCCACATCTAGGAAACCCCACACAGGGGAGGAGCATGCCCACCATGATTTGAACATGGGTCATTGTCACGAAAACCGATCCAAGTTGCTGCTATACCACAAATCGATGGACATATATAGTTTATGTGCATACATACATATATGAAGCAATCATATTACTCATGTTCACAAAATAAAGACAGAAATACATAGTTTTGAGATGAATTTTACTAAAAATAAAAAGCTTTCCAGGACATCTAATGAGCTTTTTAAGATGCATATTCAATAGAGCTAGTCAATAATGAAGATCATGAATATCATGTATGTTGCATATAAAATTTTAGAGAAAATATAACCAAGGGTCCAAAAAGCAACTTATCAAAATATTGAGGAAAATCTCACAAAATATCAGCAAGCATAATGTGGACCTGAAAAAATCAGAAATATTGGCAACCTACAAAACTCAGGAATTTTTTTTTTTTAAATGGGAGAAATAGGAGATATTTGCAACTATGTATGAAGCAATCAGATTTGTCGAGTTCAGAAAAGAATGACAGGTAAGTGTGGACACAAATTCAGTTGAGCTAGTCCATAATGAAGTTGAAGAGACTATATAAGAGGAATCATTTTCCTTTAAAGAGTGAATGTGAAAAACTTAAGGATGTAGGAAAAAACATAAGAGAAAGAAGATTGAAATTTCCCCAAACTGATGGCATCAATAATTCTGACTTATTGCTGGAACAATCCCAGAGGATAACGTTGAAATTGGAAGGTACTTGTAAAACAATAAATTGACTATAGTGTCAAGTGGGAAGAACATGAAAAAGACAATTAGATCAAAGGATGACTATGGTTGATTTAGTATTGAATATTGACTGGTGGTTAAATGCACAATAAACATAATTTTGTATAAAGTTTGATGATTTCTATAAAAGTCCTATTTTCCTTAAAATAAGGACATGTTCAAATAATAACTACCGTAGAAGGTAAAAGATCACATGTTGGAACTTACACTATTTTGT
Organism: Larix kaempferi; assembly: GCA_027924585.1. Taxonomy (NCBI): domain Eukaryota; kingdom Viridiplantae; phylum Streptophyta; class Pinopsida; order Pinales; family Pinaceae; genus Larix; species Larix kaempferi. The sequence goes on along the minus strand of BSBM01000125.1, from coordinate 2,621,485 downwards.
CGATGGTGGAACAGTTCATTCAACGTATTAAAAAACAAAGAGAGGAGGAATATATATATAATAAGACAATATTGGCGAAAAGTAAGTTAAAGAAGACAAAAATACTATAAAGAAGGGAATGAAACCACCAAATGAAGTAACAAAGGAGGGTGGCAGAAAAGATAGTTCAGATAAGGATATCATCAATATCATATGAAATTTCTCTTGGATAAATTGAAAAAATGATTCTATCCACAATGCAGAGAAACCTTCCCATGTAGGTCATAATGAACTAAAATTTTGATATCGATATGTGAAGAGAAAAATATCTTGACAAAATGCCCCATTAAATGTTTATATCTACATTCTGGAACTAATTTCTTTGAGAAACAAAATGAGGCTCACAATAGATAAGATCTAAACCACAACTTTGGAAAAAAGTTCATAATTTTGGATAACCACCCTCCACATTACTGCTGATTAAAATATGTGCTCAAGCACATGGTGCACACAAGTATTGTATCTAGGGTGCAATAAATTCCTTTCACCAAATATATAACAACATTGAAACAACATCAAGATGGTGAATATCATGATAACCTATCTATGAAAGAGTTGTTTTGAACCAGACATCCAAATTAAAACTTGAAATACTCAAAGAAGAATAACAACTTTTAGTTGAAACAAAGAACAAATGAATGCACAAAGGAGAGGAGTCATACTTACATAATATGTCACACCATAAGCAATATTGCCAACCTCTAAAAACAACAACGTCAAATATTACAATTTAAGCAAACCCCACTAATAGAGATTAGTAAATAGTTGTACAATATTTTACTCTTTCCCTATGGTCAAATCCTACCCTAGAGAATTACTGTAAAGTGTATATATACAAGAGGAGAATGTATGCAGTATTTTGTGCAAAACAAATGTCGACAATTTTCATTGATTTCTAATACTAACTCAATAGAATACCTCCACTTGCTTAATCTAGTAGTTTTGGTTTTGTTGAATCATGATTGATGAAGCTTACACTATTATAAATGGAACCTCAAGGATTGGTACCCACCTTCAAGAATACATAGAATCAAACTTCCTCTAAGATGAACATAACCAAATACCATTCTAGACAAATTTCTCTAAGTTGTGTTTGAAATCAATTATAAAGAATTTTCAAAGTAGTTGAGAATTGTAGTACAATGGAAAAACATAAACAATGACATTTTTTGTTAAAAGAAAGAAAGGGAAGAGGGATGGGATTATCAATAAGAATGCAATCCCTTCATGTCACTCTTGAGGATCCAAATTCTATCAACTCAAACAACATGTGGAAATCCAACAATTTCTGGCTTTCCCTCTTCAGAATATACAAAGACAAGATGGAGATAGTATTATTTTTTTTTTAGAGGCTCAATTGCGTATTTTAAATTTTGTAAACCAAAGAGGCAACGATTGATGATTTTGCTGATGACCCTAGATGACATAGTATTTCCTCTGTTATTTAGGGTCCAAAAGTGAATACATGAAATTTAATGGTTTTGGTTCAACAATGCTTCATGATCAAGGGATCTAACTACTTTAGATTGAAATTTGTTGTTAGGATAGAAAAGAGATGAACATACTAGCCGTGGCCAACAATAATGAAGTTCATTTTCGCTAAATGTTAAGCTACTTATTCCTACTCCTATGATGGGATTGATTTTTGGTGACCACTACCAACTTTTGTCAAGTTGGTATTAATTCAGATTCTAATCTTCACTTCACCTACAAATGTTAAGGTTGCTAAGTTAAAGTGTTGATTTCTTGTTTAAACTATTTGGTCTACTAATGAACTTGGATCACAACAAAAGTAAAAGGGATGCAAGAAAACAAAATGATAATAGGTATTGGAAAATTACAAAGGTTGTAACCATGGTAGATGGAATTTCGAAGGAATTTAAAGAGGCAGAGGCATTAAATTCCTTCAACAAAGATATTATAATTAGAATTATCATCTTTTAAGTGAATTTAAAGGCAAATATTACTTCAAAGGTCATGGTCATGACAATTGTTTTAGCTGTGAAGGATATGGTCATTTCCAGGATAACTATCCTTATCCAAAGGATTCAAAGCCTAAAGATCAAACCTACATAACAAAATAAAAGGAACACAAGAAATTTACATCAATATCTCTTTATTCTGCTTTATTGATTCAGGGGCATCTTAACATATTACTTGCAAGAAAGAGGTATTTTCTAACTTGAGATAATGTTCACAAGCACCTATTACAATTGAAGACAGTGCAAAACATGAAGTTACAGGTATTGGCACTGTTCGATTGATGTACACGAATAGTAAGAAAATTTAATTTACAGATGTATTGTATGTACCAACCATGTCAACAAACGTGATTTCTGTATCAAAGTTGAATGCTAATGGTCATCAAATTATATTTTATGATAAAAAGTGTATAGTTAAAGATGGAAACAATTAAAGTTGTGATTGTTACTAGGATGGTGGTATCTACAAACTAAATATTGGTCACAACGTAGCTTGTGTGGTTGCAGAAAAATCAAAAGTTGAGATTTGGCACCAGAGGTTTGGACATCTCAACTTGGACAGCTTACAAAAACTTCCTAACATGGTGGATAGAATGCCTCAGTTAAATAAGGTTGAATTAATTTGTTATAATTGCACGCCTGCAAATCCATAGGATGAATTTATGCCAAGTATCTATTGGAGAGTTAGAATACCATTTGAATTAGTTCATGGAGATTTGCATGGACCTATGAGTTTAGCTTCCCCAAGTGGAGCTAAGTATATTTTGTCATTTGTTGATGATCGAAATACGTATGTGTGGCCTTATTACTTGAAGGACAAGTCATAAAATCTTAAGAAATGAAAATAATTAAATAGAATGGTTTAAAAAAAATATTGTTTCTCAATAAAAGTGTTGAGGACAGATATAAGAGATAAATTCAATACAAAAGACACAGCTCAACACCAAAGCAAAATTCCCTGTGCAAAATTAGACTCTTACAACTTAAGATATTGAACTTAGGCGTCAATCCTCTGTAATGAAAAATCAGATCCCTGCAGCATAGAACACACATCTACAGTAAATACTAGGTAAATGTAACAACTTTTGAGGGAATTTGGAATATTTTTCACAAACCACATCTTTTTTGGAAAATAGAATGCTTGCAATAACCCTTAGTCTGAGTCTAGAAAAGATTCATACTCATCAAACCTACAATTGGAATAAATTTATTCAAGTTACACTTTTTCAAGAAATTTCTTTACCGAAGGACTTAAGATACATTTGCAATATCACCCTGTTTGTGTAACCCAACTTCCAAATAATATGAAGTGAAGTTATGCTAGCAATGTAGTTTTCCACGAACCCATTAAATATTAAATAATAAATGCACCAACAATAAAATCAAATTTAGTTTTATAAATCAATGCTCTTTACCATTAATGCAACAATGACAAGCAATTTAGGTGCAAATTTTCATAGCTCAAAAAAATTTTATTCACAACAATTCAGGTCCAAATTTTCATAGCTCAAAAATTTTTCATTCACAACAATTCAGGTGAAACTTCATCCAAGGACTGGGAAAATGCGGATAAGAATTAATGAAAAAATATATGGTAAAATTTACAAGTGAGGCCAAAAGTTCGACAAAGAAATATTTGGAGCAATACAAGATTATATTTGCTATTGTAATCACAACATAAGCTAGACACTATTGACTCTAACCATTTCAATGTAGCCTCAAAGATATCAATCGATCCAAGTAGATATGATAAGTACAAAACGAATTTTGCTAGCATTGAATAATGGTACATCATAAATCTGTAAATTAACAATTTTTTTTACCTAAAACGAAGAAGAAAAATAAAAAATTGCGACCATTTTTAGCTATATGCAGATATGTTGACATCAAAAACTAAAGTTAAATATTTGAATTTCAACCATATTCATATTCAAATAGACAGTTCCTGTAATTGGAAAAGGATTAAGATTGAGCAACAAAAATGTCAAAAGGTTAAAAAATATCTAGGAAATGGAAAAAAAGAGAAAATTTGAGGGAGAATATTTAAATTTGTGGCCATTTTTAAAGCCAAAAACATGCTTGTTCATCTTTCAATCGAAGGATATGCAAAAATGGGTTGCAGATGAACTCATGAAAATTGTTGGCACCCGAATTGAAACTTTGAGTTAATTTAAGGTTCAGGGGAAACTAATGATGCTTAACTTGATTATATAAGGCTTTATATAGGGATGAATCATTACCCAATAATTAATATTCCCGAAAATCAGGGCGATTTAGCCCAAAAAAAATCCATGCTCCATGAAATTGGGGAAAATGGGACTGGAAACCTAATTCATACCGAATGGGGAGAGTGAAATCGATCCAAGGAATCCCCATTCCTAGAAATCGGGGTGAATGGGACTAAAAACCTAATTCATACCAAATGGGGAGGGTGAAATCGCTCCAAGGAATTCCCATTCCTGAAAATTGGGGCAAATGGAAAGCCGTAGTACAAATTTCATCTGCAAAAACCAATTGTTTGCCCTATCCCTAGTAAATACACATGGGATAACCCTCTAAACATCAATTTTTTTTTTAAAAATTATTTGGGTGTGAAAGTTAACAATAATAAAAAAACACTACCATATACAAAATTCACCCAATAAAAATTCAAAACCCCTTGAATTTTGCCCTTGGGCTAAATTTCGCCCCTAAAATTTTCCTTGAGGCTATCTTCTATGAACTCCATGCTTCTCCATTGGTAGGGCACTCTGGGTTCCTCAAACCGTATGAGCAGGAACGACGTAACTTCTTTTGGAAGGGAATGAAAAGGGGAATTCAACAGATGGTGGTTGAATGTGATACCTTCCAGTGCAACAAGGGTGAAACGACACTCCTTCTGGGATTGCTTGAACCCTTACCCTTCCCTACATGGATTTGGACAGATATTTCTATGGATTTCATTGAAGGGATCCCAAAATATGGAGAGAATACAATGATTTTGGTTGTGGTTGATCGCCTCTCTAAATATAGTCATTTTTGTGCCCTTAGCCATCCCTATACCGCCTCGTCAGTCGCACAGATTTTCCTGGACCATATATTCCGTCTACATGGAATCCCTTCTTCCATTGTCTCAGATCGTGATGCAACTTTCACCAATCATTTTTGGACAGAACTATTTCACCACACTGGCACCAAACTGAAGATGAGTTCAGGGTATCACCCACAAACAGATGGTCATACTAAAGGTATCAACAAATGTTTGGACACGTCTCTTCGTTGATTCACCTCCGAATAAGAGCATCAGTGGGAAAAGTGGCTCCCTCTTGCTGAATGGTGGTACAATACCTCCTACCAAACTGCATCTAAAATGACTCCATATAAAGCAGTCCATGGTCAGGCATCGCCAGTGCTTCTTCCATACACCCCTAGCAGTTCACTAGTTCAGGAAGTTGACACAATTCTTCGAACCCGAGATCTAATTCTTCGCATTTTGCAGGACAATATTCACATGGCAAGAAATCGAATGAAACAACAAGTCGATCAACATCATTTTGAGTGCACTTTTTAAGTAGGTGATATGGTTTTTCTTCGTCTACATCCTTACAAGCAATCCTCCCTGAAACTAAAAGGGAATCATAATATGGATCCAAATTTCTATAGGCCATATAAGGTTCCTCAGAAGATTGGGTCTGTTGCTTATAAATTGGAACTTCTTCTTCTCGCATTCATCTAGTATTTCATGTCTCTTGTCTAAATATAGTTATTGGCACCAACATCAGTGCACAAACTGTTTTACCAGTACTGGATAGTGAAGGATCCATCATTTTGGAGCCAGAGGCCAGCCTCACTAGGCACACTCGTCAACTTCGCTCTCGATCCATCATAGAAATATTAATTCAGTGGCATGGACTGCAATCGGAGGATGCTACATGGGAACCACTCCTTCATATTCAACAATGATTTCCACATATAAAGCTTTGAGGACAAAGCTTTTTCTAATGGGGAGGGGATGTTAGGAACCTGTGTCAACCCTTCTCTTTACTTTGATATTATATTTTATTATCCCATAGTATTATATGTTCCATGGTATTGATCCATAGTATTGGACGCATATGCTTTGTATGTCATCCTGTAGTATTATATGTTCCATGGCATTAATCCATAGTATTGGACACATATAATTTGTAAATCGTTCCATAGTATTATATGTTCCATGGTATTGATCCATAGTATTTGACACATAGACTTAGTATATAGGTAAGTGTTGAGGCCAATGAAGGAATCCATGAGTTATTTGTATTGATATTTCTCAAAGGAGGTTGCCCCCTTGAAGTGGCCTGCTATCAATAAATCCCTTTCGTGTTCTGTTATGTTTGATACATCATGAATTTTTATCATTTAATTGCTGGAGGTTCCTCACAGGCCACATGAGTGAGAATGGGATGCATATTATCCACTAAAGGAAGTTGCTTCTGGATATGAAGCAGGTAAGTTTGGAATTATGTGAGAACTATGTTTATGGAAAAAAGAAGAGAGTCATATTTCTCAGGGTTGGGAAACAGAAGAAGAGTGAAAAGTTAGAGCTTATACATATAGATGTATGGGGACCGGCTCAGGTACAATATCTTGGTGGCTCTTGTTATTATGTTACTTTTATTGATGATGAATGTAGAAGAACTTGGGTTTATTGCATTAGACATAAATCTGATGTTTTTTCTACTTTTAAGAAATGGAAAGATTTTGTTGAGAATGAGATAGGAAAAAGGTTGAAGTGTCTCGGATCTGATAATGGAGGTGAATACTGCGACAATGAGTTTGATAGTTAATCTTCATACCATGGGATTTGTAGAGAGAAGATAGTCCCATGAACACCACAAGAAAATGGTGTGTCAGAAAGGATGAACATAACAATCATGGAGCATGCAAGGTGTATGAGATTGCATGTAGGGTTTCCCTTACAGTTTTGGGCAAATGTTGTAGATACTTCTATTTACTTAATAAACAAAGGGCCTTCAAGTGCTTTGGATGGTGGTATTCTAAAGGAGGCATGGACAAGTAAAAAGGTAAACTACTCTTTTCTAAGAACTTTTGGTTGTGAATCATTTGTTCATATTGATAAAGAAAATAGAACAGAGCTTGAGGCTAAATCCAAGAAATGTACCTTTATTTGATACGAGGTTGATGATTTTTGCTATTACTTATGGGATTATGAAAATAGAAAAATCATTAGGAGTAGAGATGTGGTATTCAATGAAAATTTCATGTATAAAGATCAATTACAAGGAAAGAATCAGGAAAAAGAAAACATAGTGCTTGATGAAATCGAAGAAAATGAAGTTCCAAAGGTGCCAAAAAATCAAGAACAACAACAGGTTCCTCAAACTCATGCAAGTGTTAGATGATATACCGGGTTAAGTAGACCCCCTGAATGATTATCTCATTCATTGTATTATTTATTGATGACTGATTCCGGTGAATGAGAATGTTATGAAGAAGAAATGTAGGTGGAAACTATAAAGAAGTGGGAGCAAGGAATGAATGAGGAGATTGACTCATTGTTAAGAAACCAGACTTGGGATTTGGTTCAGTTTCCTACTGGTAAAAGAGCATTGCAGAATAAATGGGTTTACAGGTTGAAGGAAGAGGATGGAGGAAAGAAGCGGTACAATACCAGACTTGTTGTAAAAGGGTTTTCACAGAACAAAGGTATAGTTTTTGATGAAATATTTTCTCATGTTGATAAAATGACTTGAATTAGAACTATTTTAAGTCTAGTGGCGGTAGAAAATTTGCATCGTGAACAGTTATATGTAAAAACAACCTTTCTCCATGGGGATTTCGAGGAATAGATTTATATGCAGCAGCCACAAGGGTACGAGGAAAAAGGTAATTAGAATTTGGTATGCAGGTTGAAGAAGAGCTTGTATGTCCTGAAGAAATATCCAAGGAAGTGGTATTTGAAATTTGATAGGTTTATGACAGGACAAGGTTATAATAGATGTCATTCTGACCACTGTGTTTATTGTTGAAATTTGGTTGAGCTTTGATATTTAATTATTTTATATGCATAGTGTAGTGCCCCTAGACTACTATAGACATTGAGGGCACCTGCTGAGTCACCCAACTGTTTGAAACATTAATAAAATAACCCTATGATTTTATTTTGAGTATATTTATGATTACGATTGATTGATATATGTGCATTTGGGTAGTTATTGTGAATGGACGATTTCATGTTATTTAACGATTAACTTTGATATGAAAATTGTACATATGGATAATGCTTAACGACTAGCTGTACGGTGATTATGTATTTGTCGACGAAATGTATATTTGATTAGAAGTTTGAATAAATCATAAATGTTTAACGATACTTGATTTAGAAATCAAATGATGATTATTGAGGACAGTGCAACTAATAAATTATTGTGAGAAGTGTGTGTAGAAACAAGTGAGACGGTTCACCAACGGACACACAAAGGAACATGAAGGGTCGTAGAGTACGGGTAAATCACACATAGGGGGAGCGACGACGATGTCGACTTCCGATAAGAATACCACGCATGAGCAGATAAGCATTGATCCGCTTGCTCAAGAGGAATGCGTGAGGGCATACGAGGTGGGCCACGACGGAGCTGGTCACGTACGAGTTGAGGGGCGCGCAGTGAGAACGGACTCACTCCTCAGCGCCATTAGTCCCTAGATAGCATGTAGACGGAGGATGGATGGTAACGATTCCTAAAATCCCTACAAGAGTTCCCGCAAGTCAAAACGGAAAGATGGTGGCAGAAGGGCCCAACGATGTGGTACCCTATCGAGAACGAAAAGAATGGACGCAAGGACCCAACGAGGTGGTACCATGCCAAGGAATGGAAACCATGGATGATTGGACCCGACGGAGTGGTTCCATGTCAGGGGATTAAAAAAATTAAGGAACCAGGAGCCCAACGACGCGGCACCATGATCCTAGTGAGTTTGATTGTTAAATTAAACTGCATAAAAACTTAGGAGAATAACTCTAGATTATTACTTGGCAAATGCATAAAAATAGTTTAGACATTTGCACATGAATAGTTATTTTGTTGAGCATTTAAAATAATAGAAATCATTATTTAGGAGCAAAATAGAATCCTAAGATTAGACACCTAGTCAACTAAAAGCTAGGAGTGGATTAAAATATATGGGGGACAAACTAGAGCAAACTTAGGGGTGTAGGTGCACTTCCCAAAGAAACTGACACTTGGATGGGTGAGTGTTTTAATTAAATAATTAATTAAAAATATTTAATTATGCATGAAGCGACATGTGTCGCATGAGATTTTTCCTTTATAAGGAAGGCTTAGGGAATGGGTAAAGGACCCATAATTTGGACGATTGTCGTAATTTTCGAATACCTCAAAGACTTGCTGCTATCTAAGGGTTTGGCTTAGAAATCCTGGTGGGAAGGGAAGCCCAAGCTGAATTTTTGAAATACTTGTGTGAGCTCTACGACCCAAAGCTCGAGGGAGGCCATGCGACTGAAAGCATGAGCCTATGGTTGGGTGGCAAAGCTAACGGTTGCTTCGCCTATGGTTAAACGAGCTTTGCTGGAGGGATCCTACGGAAGACGAAGGCGACAATGGACCAGCCAGATCGGGTTGACAGGTTAAGGTTTTGCTTATTTTTGTTAAGTTATTCACGCTTTTTATTTTATTTTTCCAATAACTATGATGGCTAATTTGTTTGTATGAAGTTGTTAAAGTTTCAGGTTCAGTTCAAGGAGACCCTAAAGGAGGGGCCCTACATTTGGTATCAGAGCCGGTCGATCCTTGAGGGAAGTGGACTCATATTCTTAACCGAGGTGTCCGTTGATGACTGTCGAGAACGATGGTGGAACTAGAGCTACGATAGTCAAATAATTTTACCTTCTGACCAGAGCTACAATCACTACAGGTTCTTACTGTTCTAATATTCTTTTTCTGTATGAAATTGTTTTAGTTATAATTCTGTAAATAATTGTTGTTTGGTCAATAATTACATATCTGGAATTTACCTCGTTTCAGTTTGTAAATCTACTAATTCAGATCTGGAATTTTCTTCTTTTTAGTTTGTAAATCTGCTAGTATAGATCCGGAATTTACTACGTTTTTAGTTTGTAAATTTGCTAATATAGATCCGGAATTTACCTCGTTTCAGTTTGTAAATCTACTAATTCAGATCTGGAATTTTCTTCTTTTTAGTTTGTAAATCTGCTAGTATAGATCCGGAATTTAGTACGTTTTTAGTTTGTAAATTTGCTAATAAAGATCGGGAATTTACCTCGTTTCAGTTTGTAAATCTACTAATTCAGATCTGGAATTTTCTTCTTTTTAGTTTGTAAATCTGCTAGTATAGATCCGGAATTTACTACGTTTTTAGTTTGTAAATTTGCTAATATAGATCTGGAATTTACCTCATTTTTAGTTTGTAAATCTGCTAATATAGATCTGAATTCTACTTCGTTTTAGCTTGTAAATCTGCCAATAGTTTTATTAGTCAAGAATTATGGAACTGTAGTATTCTTGCTCAGTTTCTAGCTTCGCAAAGTCTATCTCAGTCAGAATCTTGAATTTTGGGTAATACTAATGTCGGTGGACTGTACCTTCGATGATGCTTAACTACTACAATTTCTGTACTTGACCATGTTCATCACTTTTAGCCCTATTTAAACTACCTGAACCGAGATTCCTTACTCTCACTCTTTGATTCACAGTCTAACAGGATTCTCTTCTACTCGGGCTCACCATTTTTGGAATCCAATTTTGCTTATTATCCTTTTACGTTGAGATAATTAATTCTAACTCTGTGTGTACTCTGTGTAAGCGAGGATCCGGGATTTTTCATCAAAGTTGTGCATGTCGATTTTGACTAGATCTGAAGGTGACATTTTAAGATATATGTGGGATATTGTTAATCAAATCCTTGTTCACACAGTGGCATGCATTCTTGACGATCTGCTTAAGCTCTGTATTTACTTTTAAAACTCTGCATTTTCATCCGAACTCTCTTCCAGTCACATCTCTTGTTTAAAACACTTCCTACAGTCCTTTGTCGATACCTTCCTTTTATAGTTCTGGACGCATCGAAGAATCCGTCTTCCAAGCACACCTAACAATGACTTAGAATCTGGTTCATTTAAAGTCATAAGGCACAGCTTAGAACCATTGCACAGACCAAAAATGTCGATTTCGGTCTTCATGGTATCATGGAGTAACCCTATTCATTTTTCCAGACTTGTAAACCTTTGCGATCGAAGCCCGGCGACAAACTTTTGATTACGAAGCCTCTGGATGAATTCACAGGTCCAAATTCTTAAATACCCAACTGTAATCTCGTATTGAATTCCCAATACTGTCAATTGTTCATAACTCTTCTGTCTGCAATTAAAGATTTAAACACTAGATTCAGGTTCTTGTAGTCGGCTGAAGCGACGATCCTCCCTATTGGATAGACACCATTGATAGACCACTGTGCTTGAGAGTAGCCCCATCTCGCATAGCACCGTTTTCTTTAAGTGTAGATGCCAATTGATGACTACGCATTCCTTCCCTCCAAAAAAAAAAAAAAAAAAAAAAAACGTGGACAGTTATTACCACCTGTGTAAATCAATGATGGTAGCGATAACTTCAGAAGTAGACAGACTCAACAGGTGTTCATCTCTGTGTTACTCCCTTGATGATTTGATCCTCATGCTTAAACTCGATCTCCTGAACTCGACAGTTAAAGTGCTGGCACTCGGCGAGTTCGGAGAGGAAATCTCGCAGCTGTCGAGCAGGCTGTTGGACTCTTTCCGTTCATTGTAAACCTGTCTCCTGTTGTAATTAAGTGAAACTAGTGCCTTACAACACTTTCAGCCAGCTAGCGACACGTATCAACGTGACAGGCTTAACTTTTATTGTATGTAATGAAGGCTGATCATGCTCGATACTTTAACCGTGGCATCTATTGGCCAGCATTGGTTAGATGCTCTTGCGGTGTAAAGTTCGTTTGGAGTATGGAGTTAGATGACTGGGGACGGGGTTTATAAAGTATTATATTGCCTATAATGCACGGTATTATCTTATTTTATGGTGAAGATAGTTAAGAATGGTATTGAATAGATTTGAATGTATATGTAAATGGGCCAGAAAATTGATGTTGCGGTGTTGTGATAAGTAGATTCTGATAATTGTATTATGGAAAAGAATGGAAATGGGTAGGATAAATATGTATATTAATTGATAGGAAAATATAAGATTTAATCGGTTGTATAGATTATTTCAAGTATGGAGAATAGTTCCGATATGTATAGGTACCCAAGTTCTATGGAGTCTTATAATATTATGTTGCAATTATTTCATAGGTAATTATGATATAAATGATCAATGAAGGTTGTAACGTAAACTTCGGTTAAAACTCAGTTTCTAATGAGATGTGGATATGTATAGGTTTTAACTATAGATGTGCTTCAACTTCTTACTTCGTGCATAATAATATTGGATTGAAATGTATACGTTAAATAGGTATGCTATTTGGATAGGAAGTGGAGGATTTGAATTGTTGTCATGATATATTTCCTTAATGTAATCCGTGATAGTGAATTTACATTAATTGTGCTTTAAATTATTTCTTTAAAATATTTTATATAGCCCGTGGGCATGTTACATTGAAGTGTCGCACCAATAATTTAGTCAAATGCTTAAAAGCATCTAGTGCTTAGGTGTATTCGCTTAGTTTGACATGGATTGCAAAGTATAAGTAATAAGTGTTATAGATTGCTGGTATAAGTAATGGGGGGTTAGATTCGGCACCTATTTAGTTTTAATTAACTCACATGTGAAGAATTTAAACATTATCTACATATAACTTTATAACCCACTAGAATGTGGTGACCATCAGATATGGGAACTATACGACTTTATAACCCACTGGAATGTGGTGTCCATCAGATATGGGAACTATACGCTTGGGTTAGGATTTAAAGGCTATGTTAAGATTTAGCATCTTTTATATGTAAAATTCTGAATTGGGTGGACTTATGATTTAAGTTGCTTTATTACAATAAGAGTTACGTGGTATATTGTGAGCTTTGTTAGGATTTGAAAGTTGTAGCAAAGTACCAAAAAAAATAAAAAATAAAAAAAATTATAATCCGAGATAGAAGGGTGCTACATGTTTTTAGTTTGATTTTTATTTGCATTATGATATAAATTTTGGGAAAGCTGTAGTTTTGATATATATATATATTTATTTATTTTGGCATGTAATATATATATTTTGGAAAGTTGTCATTTGACATATATATATTAGTATTTAATATATTTTGGAAGGATGTCATTGATATATAGAGAGAGACTAGAATATGGAGATTTTGACAACTATTTTTTGGGCAAGGTATTGTAGGATACAAAATATTGTTCATTTGGCATGTTTATAATTTTGCATACATATTGTTGTTAAGGAAAATGAAAAGGTATAACCTTGTTTTGATCATGATATGATAATTGGAAACATTGAACTTAGAGAACCTGCCGAGGGGTCAATTGAAGATGATCTTGTTAGATGAAATATGTAGACGATAATCACGACGAACTAAATGCAGTGATGCTAAATGATGAAGTCTAAATGGAAATACAACTAATTCCCATGATGCGACTCGATGTGAATACGACAACCCACACATGACGAGATGGGGAAAATATGCCAAAGGAGTCACATGACAACAGGAATGCAGAAATGAGGTAAGGACATGATGAGTTCCTTGACCTGGACATTACGACACCCCATATCCCTACATGTAAGGTTATATTTCATAAGTATGAAATAGATAAAAAGGTAATATATTGCTCATATTTTAATAGATAAAAGGATAATGTATTGTTTACATTTCATACGCACGAAGTAGATTGGTTATATTTCACAATTCATTTATGGAATGATATGAAATAAATAAAGTATAGTATTTATTTCCAAAGCATAAGTAGATGGAAAGACAATATATTGCATGTTGCATGTATATCATAATTCATTTATGGAATGACATGAATTTAGATGAAAGGATAAGTATTGTTATATTTCGCGTAGGAGAAGGTAGGTTTGTGAAAGTTTATGACATAGACATACTCTCTGTCAGGAATATTGGGAGTTCCTTTATATATATAAATCACACTATCAGTGGAGTCGCAACCCTTAAAAAAAAAAAAAAAAAAAGAGAAAACGGATGTCTTGCACACCACACAATTTTTTGTGAAATCATGTTCGTGAAAGGTGGTAACTTTAGTCCTTATAAAGAAGACTCTATGGTGGAATCAAATTAATAGTGATGGATAAGATGTAGCCTAGAGAGTAGAAATGCCTAATTGCACCCTTAAGAATAAATGATAGGAAAACTAATGTTTAGAACCACTAGTGACTATGAGCTATGATTGTTATGCTAATTATGGTTCTATAAAAAGATTGGATACTAATGGTGATAATTGTCTTCCAAGCTAAGTTCATGACCTACACTTGATATGAAGGATGTTAGTACAATTTTTTTTCACTTGCTCATGAGAAGAGACCCTACATTTGGGTTCGTTGGTGATGCATAAAGATCAACATAGAAAATCCAGAGCTGCAGTTTTTACCCCTTCATCCTCGGTAAGAATATTTCCATGTAATGTCCCCATTTTGACCTCATTCGCATTAAATCGTAAATGATGTAAATATTGATATTTAATCATGGTGAGGAGCTCAAGGCCAAGGCCCCACCATTGATTTAGTGTTTTATGTATCGGCAATTAAAGAAATAGATGCCTATGGTTCTTATGCTAGATAGGCACAATGTAAATAAGACATCATGTAAATACGAATTTTAATGAAAAACCCACAACTGGCTATGCTATGCAACAAAGAGATGGGGGCATGATTTTACAAGGAATAGGGAGGGAAATTATTCAAACCCTTGAGCCAATGGTGTTAATCCATGTGTCAATGAGAAAACCCATAAACTACCCACTACCCATTTTGGGTTATGGACCCAATCATTTAATTCTTCCAGAAATTGGTTGAGGCAGTTAATGCCTTGGGAATGAAGAGGTATGGCAACCAATTTCGTGTATGGGCAAGCCATCAACCTGGGAAATCGTATTTTGTCTCCTTGGGCAAGAAAACATCCACAAAATGGTGCCCAAAGCCATTATGAACCCATAGTGTTTCCTCTCTCACGTAGTATGAACTACTGGGTCTTTCCTCATCACGTTTTTCAACAATTTCCTGCATTTTCCATAAGCTGGGAGCTCGTTTTTGTGTTGCACAGCAAATAGGAGAAAGGGAGTCACGTTTTGGGGGTTTATAGAGGTCGTTTTTCCCCAGAATGTCCATGGGCGTTTTTCTGAAAATGGTTTTTACTCTCCAGGGTTGAATCCCCAATTGCCATTTCATTTTTGGGTCTTCCCACATTTTTTTTGGGATGGTAGAAACCCCATCTTAAAACATTTCTTCATGCCCATCACTTATACTTTTGCTGTTATGTGCATCCCTGTTTTGGTTTGAATCTGTGAGCAAGAGATTTGGAGTGGTAGTGGATAGAATTGGCTTGATAAACCTAGTGGGGAGAATAACCTCTCAAGAAGATCAAGAGGGCTTTGGCTACTTTTCTATGCACACCCTAAGAGCACTAGAAAGGAAGGTATGGCTTGAGGGACTGTGTGGCAGTGAAGAGAATACTTCCTTGTGTTGGGTGTGTAGGCATTGTGAGTGCCAAGCTGAATAGATCTCGGAGGGGTACCCATGGCTCTGTGCTTGAACTCACTAGCTTAGCAATTCTTCCTTTCCACCTCCTAGCAGCCTGAGAAACCCAACTGCTGATTGGCTTGGATGAATTTGGTGTATGATTGGCTATGCGTGAGTCTGTTGTTGCCTGGTTCCTTGTAGAAATCATGCCCAGCTCGGGGTTGGCAATTGTATCAAGAGGTTGATAAGCATAACTGGCCTATGGTTGGGTGGAACATTGCAGATGCATAACTGGTTCCTTGGGACTACTTTGTTAAGAGAAGTATTCTCTTGTGTTAACTTTGCAATTATTATTTGATGAATATCATGAATGTATGATGGATGTGTTATTGATATTATTTCCACTGTGTCTTTCTTATAATCACACATTCCATATGTCTTTTATATTATGTGAATGCTTAGTTAAAAGGACATGGGGATAGATGCCTGGTTTTAGCAGCACGATCCTCTCTATCATGCTGGTATGATAGGAGGGGACATTACATTCCAGCTTCTCGAGTAGGTTAGAATTATTCTTCACTAAATTTGCTAGTATAAAAGTTTGAATGATATTCAGGGTTCATATTGTAATGCCCGCCTTGGTGCTTTAACTGATTAGACTAATGAGGGTATGTAATGCCCCTAGAATGACTGTGGACCTTAAGGGCACCTCGAGTGACCTGACTAAACAAATTCAATACAGTGGTCTTGTTATGTCTTAAATGATTGAGGAAAACCTGAAGATGTGAATGACGACAATAATTGATAAATGAATTAAGGAATTAAATTATATGTGTGGAGTCGGATAATTGATTGATTACTTCTTGCTTAATGATTAGCCTTGATTGATCAAAGTCAAAGTGCAGTAGGACAGTTACAGTCCTAGCTATGCGACTTGGGAGGACGCAACTGAGATGCGTCGTAGCTTTCCATTTTATTCTGAACTTCGGGACGAAGTTCTAAATAAGTAGGGGTGTATGTAGTGCCCCTAGACTACTATAGACATTGAGGGCACCTGCTGAGTCACCCAACTGTTTGAAACATTAATAAAATAACCCTATGATTTTATTTTGAGTATATTTATGATTACGATTGATTGATATATGTGCATTTGGGTAGTTATTGTGAATGGACGATTTCATGTTATTTAACGATTAACTTTGATATGAAAATTGTACATATGGATAATGCTTAACGACTAGCTGTACGGTGATTATGTATTTGTCGACGAAATGTATATTTGATTAGAAGTTTGAATAAATCATAAATGTTTAACGATACTTGATTTAGAAATCAAATGATGATTATTGAGGACAGTGCAACTAATAAATTGTTGTGAGAAGTGTGTGTAGAAACAAGTGAGACGGTTCACCAACGGACACACAAAGGAACATGAAGGGTCGTAGAGTACGGGTAAATCACACATAGGAGGAGCGACGACGATGTCGACTTCCGATAAGAATACCACGCATGAGCAGATAAGCATTGATTCGCTTGCTCAAGAGGAATGCGTGAGGGCGTACGAGGTGGGCCACGACGGAGCTGGTCACGTACGAGTTGAGGGGCGCGCAGTGAGAACGGACTCACTCCTCAGCGCCATTAGTCCCTAGATAGCATGTAGACGGAGGATGGATGGTAACGATTCCTAAAATCCCTACAAGAGTTCCCGCAAGTCAAAACGGAAAGATGGTGGCAGAAGGGCCCAACGATGTGGTACCCTGTCGAGAACGAAAAGAATGGACGCAAGGACCCAACGAGGTGGTACCATGCCAAGGAATGGAAACCATGGATGATTGGACCCGACGGAGTGGTGCCATGTCAGGGGATTAAAAAAATTAAGGAACCAGGAGCCCAACGACGCGGCACCATGATCCTAGTGAGTTTGATTGTTAAATTAAACTGCATAAAAACTTAGGAGAATAACTCTAGATTATTACTTGGCAAATGCATAAAAATAGTTTAGACATTTGCACATGAATAGTTATTTTGTTGAGCATTTAAAATAATAGAAATCATTATTTATGAGCAAAATAGAATCCTAAGATTAGACACCTAGTCAACTAAAAGCTAGGAGTGGATTAAAATATCTGGGGGACAAACTAGAGCAAACTTAGGGGTGTAGGTGCACTTCCCAAAGAAACTGACACTTGGATGGGTGAGTGTTTTAATTAAATAATTAATTAAAAATATTTAATTATGCATGAAGCGACATGTGTCGCATGAGATTTTTCCTTTATAAGGAAGGCTTAGGGAATGGGTAAAGGACCCATAATTTGGACGATTGTCGTAATTTTCGAATACCTCAAAGACTTGCTGCTATCTAAGGGTTTGGCTTAGAAATCCTGGTGGGAAGGGAAGCCCAAGCTGAATTTCTGAAATACTTGTGTGAGCTCTACGACCCAAAGCTCGAGGGAGGCCATGCGACTGAAAGCATGAGCCTATGGTTGGGTGGCGAAGCTAACGGTTGCTTCGCCTATGGTTAAACGAGCTTTGCTGGAGGGATCCTACGGAAGACGAAGGCGACAATGGATTAGCCGGATCGGGTTGACAGGTTAAGGTTTTGCTTATTTTTGTTAAGTTATTCACGCTTTTTATTTTATTTTTCCAATAACTATGATGGCTAATTTGTTTGTATGAAGTTGTTAAAGTTTCAAGTTCAGTTCAAGGAGACCCTAAAGGAGGGGCCCTACACATAGACTTGAAGCAATGAGAGAATTCAATCCATGAAATTCATACAACCATAACACAAGATATACCTTGGGGAAAATCATCTAAATTGTGAGAACAAAAACCCCAACAATTCTTCTCAGTATAATATAATAGATAGCAGAGAATGCTTTATTTTACAACATAGAAGATTGCTTTCGGAAGATAAGAGATCAACAAACTTCTTGGTGAAGATACAGAACAAATAGAGAAGAGAGATCAATCATATGTTCTCCCAGCACAACAATAACAAGCATGAACAATACCCTGCAGAAAGAGAAGCACCTTGCATTCAATGGAGAAGATAATTCACTTCACATTGAATTCAACAATCATGTATATCATATTTATACATTCTTCTCTTCTATTTTTAACTTCTAAATTCAGGATAAACTCTCCCTCAAACTGAATGTATTAATATTGCATGGAGTGGTGTGCCCCACGTCTCATATAGTGCTACATCTCACTGAGCTGTCACTTAGGATGAACTCGCCTCTTAACTGAAAGCTTTCCCACTTTGTTAGGTGGCTAAATTAAGTGCCGACATGCAAGTGTCACAACTCATGTGTCATCTTTTAGTTTAACATAAGTGTCATCATGTAATGATACTTAGTTAACTATATCTTCTTTGTTGTCACTTAGTTAACTCTCCTTAACTGAAGTGTCGTATTTTATTTTAACTAGAGTAAAAACACTTTAGTTAACTAGTCCTTTTTATTTAACACTTAGTTAACTGAAATCATGTTGATTGATTTACTTGAAGTGACCACTGTGAGTTCTTTAGTTAACTGAGGAATATATTTAATTGATGCTTTAACTAAAGCATTGATACTTAACTGAAGCTTTATAATTGAAGTTGTATAACTAAAGCTTTAACAATTCAAGTTCTCTTTAATTAGCTGAAGTGTCTGCATGGGAAATTTTGAATTCTCTTGATATCTATGCTTTATCTTTTATTTCTTTATCTCTTACTGCATGGTCAATATGTGATAACTTTAATTATCCATCACATTACATTATACTAAGAAGAATTATCGGATGCTGTGATCATATTATATTATTCTCGACCAAATGATCATATTCTGAAGTAATTCAATTAAAGGAGATCAATATCTAAAGGAAACTTAATAGCAATCTGGTGATCATGGTTAATAATATATCACACAACATTAAATGCTTTTAACAAGTAAAGCATGACCTTTATACGGAAGGTCCACCTCTATACACAAGGTCCATCTCATGGATACCTTTATACGAAAGGTTCACCTCTATACAGGAGGTCCATCTCATGGATACCTTTATATAGAAGGTTCACATGATAATCATGACTTGATACACACAAGTTCGAAGGCTTGTCCAAAAAGACTTTATAACATCATTACTTTGATCAATTACCTCTTTACAAGAGGAATAACCTTTACACGGAAGGAAATCAAAGTGATCACCTTTATACACGAGGATCAATATTGGCCACACAAGATTGGTTTGGAGAATGTCTCCTGATGATGTGTATTTAACACTCCTTCTCAGCGAGGGAGGCATTCTCTTCCATACCAAGATTGTCTCATAAGTACCCGAACTTTGTCATTGATACAGGCTTTGTTAACACATCTACAATCTACTCATCAGTATAAAAGTACTAGAGTTTCACTGTACCTTTCTGTACCATGTCTCGTATGAAGTGATACTTCATTTCAATGTGCTTCAACTTGTCATGAAACAATGGGTTTCTGGAATGCTTGATGCAACTCTGATTATCACACCTAATAATTGTAGGCTCAAGCTTTTCACCGAACAACCATGCACGTAGATTTCTGAGCCACACTGCTTCTCGGCAGGAAACACTAGTAGCTATGTATTCTGCTGTGGTAGTTCTTTCGGCTAAGGAGCCCTGCTTTCGGAGTAGGTGTATGTTATCAGTCAAAATGGCACTTCTCCATCAATGACTACATTGCATCCTCAGTCACACAAAAGGACCTTATGGATGGAAGATCCCAATTGAGCTTAGATGACTTGGACCATAATTTGCAATATTCTCCTTAACATAACTACTTTTTGTGACATATTTTGATATATAACCGCAACTCTCCTATCAGTAAACTCACATGTTAACCACGATAGTCTATACTGAAAACCCTGGGGTAACACCTAAAAAGTTGCACCCGCATGTTGCTTGACACTAAACTCGCGGCTCACTCGTTGGTTGTCAAGAGACACACTCGCGGGTATCTCTAAATCATGAGAAAAAATACTACAAGATGATTAGAGATTATTTATGGCAGTTATTCTATCTACCATAACCTCCCCAACCAATTACCTTTTGATTCTATCCTCTCAGCCTTGCTATAAATACAAGGAGAGGGACTTGATAAAGGAAGAACCAATTTTGATAAGGAAATGCTGGAGAAAATTCCAATGAAGGTTGAGGAGCAGGAGCCCAGGGTCAGGTTTCAGCAGTGCCAGTTGTAGAGCAGGTTTAGTTGATTGCCATTAATGCAAGTAATACAAGATACTTTCCTGCACATAAATATTTGTTTATTATATGAATCTATTTGATTGAATCTTTCATATTTATTTATATATGAGTTTCACGTTAAGTATTCATCTCTATCTAGTCAAAAGCTTTGAGAATGGTATTTGGTTTATTGCAGGTAATTCATCTCCAGTAGTGGAGTAGGAGATTAAAGATTAAATTTTGGATCAGATGTAAGTTATCCAGGTATTTGTTTTGGCTTTAGATCTTAGTTCTTTTCAATTGAAAGAAACATTGTATGCTACACTTGTTTTCCATTCTATCTCTGTAACTCAATTACATGTATGTTGTTGATCTCTTAACTTCCCTATCATAGGTAGATTTACCGCACAACAAAACTGGAGACTCCGCTAGGGGCGTTCTTATTGTTTCTATGGGAATCGCGGGTTATTTTTCTTCAGTTTCATCAATCCTTTAGGTCTTTGGGAGAGTTTATATGGTGTTTGTACCCCTGTTTGTGACTCAGACCTGGTCTTTCTTACGTTTTCTTTCATTTTTAAATTTTTATCAAAGCAGACCTACGATTTGTGCCTAGTTACAGTTGTGGATTTTCCCCTTACCCACGAGTTTCTTACTTATGGACCCACGGGTCACTTGCTTGGTGTTGTACTGACAGTCGCGGTTTTTCCCGAGAATTTTGATTTTCATCGTAGGGTTTAAGTTTTGGATCTATTCTTTGTTGATGAAAGGTTTCTCTGTTCAGTTCTAGACCATTTACACTTTTCTGTGGGTTTAGATTGAGTCTTCTTGGCTCTTTTTGAGATTTTTTTGGTTTTTGTTTGCTCGTAGAGTGTACCTAGGTATTTAAAATCCATTTTATGTTTGGTAGACACTTGGATATTTTTCTTTATGGTCACTGGTTTTTGGAAGGGCAGTCTGAGATCTTGTTTGATTCTTCTCTTTCTTCTTTATGTTAGTTGATTACATAGTGTCTCTATACCAGACTTAGTTACTTTGTGCTTCCTGGAAGAAAATTTTTTGGTTTGTTATCTTCAAATTCTTTTGAGAGTATATTTCTAAGTTTTATAGCTTTAGGTACAACCATTTTATACTTGCATTTTATAGTGTTCTTGTCTTGTTTATATTTATTTGCCATTTCTTTTGTTAAAAAGAAAAATCAAAAGAGAAAGTACTTTCTTTTGAGCAAGAATATTTCTTTTTTCTAGATTTTAGCTGTATATGCTAACTCTTTGAAAAAGTAAAAAACATTTTAAGCTAATTTTAGGTAAGCGAAAAGAAAAATTGTGAAAATAATTTGCATTTTATACACTTTGATTTTTTAGTTGTAATCATCTTGCAGACACATTCACTCCTTTTCGAGTAAGTAAAATCCCTAAAAAGAATATTTTAAGTTAAAATCTAATAGCAATTTTTTCTTTCTAGGGAACAAACACCAACTAGCTTAGGATAGGGTTTTGGATTAGATCATCTTAAACTATCCAAAACCATTTTAACTCGAAATCGTAGTGAACTATCTTTAGGTAAATCCACCTTTGTGGAAGGTGTGCCGGGAAGATCCACTCAAACCGAAGTCAAGAATGAGGATGTGTGAGGTTTATTAGTTGGGGATACCCCCTACTTTTCAATCGAGCATCTACTAGGACTGATATGCATACGAAAAATCCACCAGTACCTTGTGTGCTCTTGGATTTCGGGTTTAGTTACCCTTCCCATGTGTGTTAGCTCGACCTACGGCTGTCCCCCCAAACTCTTTTTGCATTGTCGGTAGCCTTAGTATATTGACCATTAGGGCTCTACACAGGTGAGAGTGAAAGGATATTTTCACTTCACCTAGGAAAGATCTGGGAGGAAATCCCCTGCAGCTCTTTGGGAAGGTAGTTGGGTGATTCCAGCACTTGGCCCCATCATGACTGTACCGTGGACCCCAGATAATTTTTCTTCATTACTCCACTAGATTGTTCTGGGCCCTAATCATCCCAGAATTCCCTTTGGGAGACTATCTGTTTGCTTGGTCTGGGTCACTATAGGAAATTTTGTAGCAGTGTGTTGTGTGTTTACTATTGTTCTAGCGGCCCCTAAGTTTATTACATAGAATATTTTTGTTGTAATTGTGGAGGACCAACCTACTTGTAGGTCAAGAAGGTTGATAAAAATTCCTCCACTCACAGTGGATCCTCCACCGGCACCTCAACGGCGCAGAACAGATTCAAGTGGTTATTTTGAAATAACTGATACAATTGAACCCCCTAGAGAACCTCAAATCATTTTTCAAACTTCATCGGACCCACAGACCATCGAGGTTGAATAATTTCCAACAAAATAATTTGCAATTCACTTCAACCCTTCTTTAACTGGATGAGACGATCCATTGTTAGAAATAGTTGTTTCTTTAGGATTACCCGAGTTAAGTGTATATAGATTTACATATGGACTTAATATGGATAATATAGGGGATGGATCAGGAGTTCTACATAATTACACATCGGCTATCAGGCTTGGAAGATTGTCTCCTCCACACATTAATACCCCGGTGCCGAGCTCGTTGCAGATGTCTTCTACTCCGAGCACTTATTTTAGTTTCAATGTTGGACCCTCAAGAGCATATAGCACTCAGTTTGTGCTGACATCTACTCCTTTTGGATCCACTATTGGTTCATCTAATATTTATTTTCCAGGGATACCTATGGTATCATACAAATCTTCCCCTTTCATCCAACAGTTCCAGGTTAACCCCAGATCACTCCTTTCAATCAAGGATTTCCTTGGCATGGAGGTCATATTGCTCCTTCTGCACCGTTTGTAGGCTCAATTCCTACCCCTTCTATTACTAAAATGTTGAGTTTCAATCCATTTATAGGATTTAATATACATTCTTCAAATGTTCAAACTTCCAATGTGCCTGTAGGAAGTACTCCCTTTTCACTTTTTGGTGGAGGAGGCAGTAATACTTATACTCATACTCCATTCGGAAGTACCTACACTCAGCCACAATGGACTGGGGCACAAGGAAGCAATCCATTGTCTTATGGATGGAGAAATTTCCAAAATAAATTTTCATTACAGCCGATGTATGGGGGAAACCCCAACCATGCTTATGGGAGTCATGGTTTGGGTGGTTCTCCTTACCAGATTCCTCAAAATCAAATGCCATCGGCAAGGCCCCGCTTACCTTTTCTGGAAACTTTGAATCTGCCATATCTTTCAAAGTTAATGAATGACCCAGTGCGACATAATCCTTCTTGGCCTCTGGTCCCAACCAAAATCCCTTCAAACATTCCTAAGTGTGAAGGAAAAACTGGTGAAGACCTAGGGGACCATGTCACGATGTTTCATCTGTAGTGCTCATCGAATTCACTGAATGATGAATCGATTTGGTTGAGGCTCTTTCAAAAAATCTTAACTAGTGTTGCATCCAAATGGTATATCAAGTTACCAACCATAACTTATAATTTTTTTTGTGATTTAGCGACTGTTTTCTTGAACCATTTCCATCTTCTCGTCTATTACGATGTCATCAAAGAACTTCTATCTACCTTTAGACAAAACAAATCCACTCATATATCTGATCATATTCAGGAGTGGAGAAGACGAAAACAACTCATTAAACCTAATATTCCCCCAAAATTTCTATTGGAGTGGTTTTTGAAATTAGTCTTACCGTACATCTCCAAATATGTGTCAACTTCTGGGGTTACTTCTGAGGAAGAAGCCATTCTAAGTACCCAACAACTTGACTTGATTTATGCTCGGTCTGAGATCCTTTATGAAATTATTCCAGATGCACCTAGGTCAAACATCGATATTGGAAAACCTAAACCTGGACCACATGCCGATGGCATTGTAGGTTCAACCAACTCATCCGCATTAGAAGCTTTGACTAAGCAAGTCCATGCACTCTCGATAAAGCATTATGCTGTGGAAGAAAATACAGTTGCATCCTCCCATTCACAAATAGAAATTGTACAAAATTTGCATTCAAATCAAAAGAGTCCTCGACAACCCAACAATAAGAAAAAGGGAAAGAAAGGGGAAAGAAACCAACAAAATCCCAAATCCACTGAAAATGCAGAGGAGGGAAAAAGAGAAAAGAATAAGGTGAAGTTTCCTTGCAAAATTTGTAAAGAAGATCACCTCACTCATCAATGTTCTGTAGTGGATGAATCCCAGAAGCTGTTAAGTCAAAAGAAACCAACTGTCCTGAAGGATCATTTTCCCAAAGGACAAAGCCCAGCTTCTAGCAGCTCTAATACTGGGGCACTCATTGTGCCACACAGGATGATGAATCCTACATCAATATGGTTAACTCACATGCTTTACTACAAATGAGAGCGAGAAATTATACCCTGTATATGCAACAAAAAGACAAAGAAATCCCCGAGTCATCTATTCATCTTCATATAGAGAGACCTATAGATCCTATGCCGAAGATACTGAAAGGTGTCTACAAATGGGAAACGAACAACCCTAATGCACGGGCCACTCCAAAATAATCAGTTGTAGAAGACCTAGCCCAAACGCCGTGTGCTATGTCCGCTCTATAAGTTTTGCAAAGATGTCCATCGCAACGAAATGCACTTTTAGCGACAATAGGGAGTATAGATTTGTCAAATATGCTAGCTAGATTTGATATGTCAAATATCAAACCCCGGTTTCCCTATCACGTGGCCTTACAAATCGAAGTAGTCCATGGTTTGAAAACCATTGGATGAACGGTAGTGGATGAAGGAACATCAACGTGCATAATTTCTATCTGTTGTTGGAAAGCGTTGGGATCTCCAGAGTTAGCCCCTTCGGTTACATTACTTACCGCTTTTGATGGGAGATCCTTCAGTCTACATGGAATATTACCCTCATTTGAGATCCAACTTGTAGGTAAGGTAGTGTCAATAAAGGTGGAAGTTGTAGTTGCTTCTCTCGACTACAATTTGTTGTTGGGAAGAAGTTGGATGTATGCAATGCAAGCCATTCCTTCGTTCTTTTTTTGGGTACTCATGTTCCCCCATGAAGGAAATATCATCACGATTGACCAACTATCCTTTCCCCAGAAAAAACAACACAAATCCTTCAGATTCAAATATCCCGTTGATTGATCAAGCCTGTCCGCCTAGTGAGAGTCTAGGAGTAGGTATGTACTCATCTTTGATGGGCACCTTTGATTTACTTGCTCCTGTATATTATATTGGTTCAATGAGTAACACTAACATGTCATTTAAGGAGGTCTTCATAGTTGTTCAAACAACTGATCCTTGGATTCTTCCTACTCAAGAGGAACTAATTGTTCCCCTATCCATTGCAGAAGTGACTTATCAAACATCACAAAACGATGCGATATATTATATCTCGACTCCTTCGGTCTCCATGGAGTCGGATATCGATTATGCACCTGCATGGGAAATAGAATCCACCCATTCCTTCGATTTTTTAGACAGTGTTTTACCATCACATGAGGCTATTCTAGAAGCTATGGTAGGTATGGATCATCCTTGGGAACATATGCATCACAGATCCTATTTCCTTCCAGATCTGAACATAATCAAGAATGGAGAGTTTTCAGTGAGACCTGGTGGAGATGTTGACCTGTCCATTAACCCTTTAACGAAACAGGAAATTTTCGCTGAAGGTAATATGGAAAATATTTCAACAACTATCTCGATGAATATTTCCACCAAACCGAATGTCATTGAAAATATTTTTATTGGCGCAAATTGTTCTCCGCAAGAGATCAATTTGTACAACAACTTATTTAAATAACTCCGCAATGTTTTCGCCGGGTCATATGAGGAGATGCCAGGAATCGATCCTTCCATAATTGAACACATCATTACAACATATCCTAATGTGAAACTAGTGTTGGAATATTTTATATTCCTTGGAAGGTAATAATGTCTTTGTATTATGTTGGAAGATATCCACAATCTTATGTAAAAGAGTAATACATTATATCCCATATTCATTATGGTAAAATATTCTCTTGATATTCATTATTATATAAAGAGATGTTATTATGGAGAATTATATTATCCCACATGTAATATGTGAGAGTAATTCCTCCTCATCTCTTAGTATATAATAGAGTCAAGGGATAGTCACATCACTCATCATGATCTTTACTTATACACACAAGTACTGCTATATTGTATTGGGGTTATTGGCATTGCTCTCTTGTAATCTTGAGGGATATATTCTAGAGATAATAGAAGACTACCTTCCCGTGGACGTAGCCCAATTGGGTGAACCACGTATATCTGGTGTACTCTTTTCTCTTGTTATCTTTCTGTACTTATTATTGATATATTATTGTTTTGCATAGATAGGTAAGCTAGTTTAGTTAGATCCATATCTCTGACATGGTATCAGAGCATGTTGCTATGATCTAGCACCTTTTATTGCTTTCAAAACAATATTTTATCATTTGGGAATTGTTTATTTTGTAGATTTTCTTTCTATCTAGTAGCCATTAGGATTCTCTTCAGATCTGGGCATGTTTCTGCAGTTTTTTTTCTAACCCTAACCCTGTTGTGTAGATTTTTGCAGAATTTTTTAAAGAGTTTCTTGATTTTTTTTGTAGGTCTATATGATTTTCTGATTCTCCTCAAGGAGATCTATCTTCCGGTTGTCAAAACAACAGTTTTTGTCCAAGTTTGGTAAAATTTTTGCAGGTTTCCATCTTCGATAGGTTCGGCACTATTTTCGGCCTTAAACTAGACACTCACAAATTTACCTACTGCGAACCCATGAGTACACTGTAGACCCGCGACTTACAGTGTACAGACCGGCAAGTGCTACGGCATATTCGCGTCTGCTCTATTGTTGAACTCACGCTTTCTTCAGTTTACTCGCTACCTTGCTGTGCAGAGACCCACGAGTGCTTTGGCATAAACATGACTTTATTGCATAGATACCTGCGAGTAGCTGCGACTCCATTACACCGTAACCCGTGAGTAACCATGAGCCTTGCCGTACAGAACCTGCAAGTATCAGTGTTTGTTTGCTGGTTTCCTATTGGCAGTCCTGCGAGTGGCTTTTCTTGGCACTTTTTTCAAAAGGGGTGTAAGTCAAAGTTTCTTCTCCTTTACTGTTTTTCTAACTGTGTTTCTGCAGATTCAGATCAGTATGGTAAAATGTTTCAGTTTTCTGTTATTCACTTTCTTTCTCTTGTCATTTATAGCATTTGGGTTTCTTGTCAATATTTCTATCATTATGACTTTTCCTGAACTTGTTGGTCCCAACTATCTTGCATGGAAGAGAAAAATGATTGATGTTCTTAGGAGTAAGAATCTATGGAGGATTGTTAATGGTGAACACATGAAACCTGTTGATGCTCAAGCTTTGGTTATATGGGAAGATAAATGTGATCAAGCAAGAGAGCTCATTGGTCAAATAGTTTCAGATAGTCTTTAGGTAAGTATAGAGGCAGAAGACAACCCCGTTGAGGTATGGAAAATTCTTGCTTCTTTATTTGATAAATCTGATGATGTTTTCTGCTTATTACCTTGAAAAGAATATTTTTGAGCAAGATCCTACTAAATTTGAAAGAGTAGAATTATATATTGCTAAAGTGAAAACCTTAAATGAAAAATTAAATAATTGTGGTAAAGATTACAAGAAAATAGACATTGCTCTTATAATTCTTGTAGAACAAAAATTGCTATCTTGTTTTGATATGTTCATCCAAACTAGGAATAGAGATCTTGAATTGTCTTCAAATACCACGAAACCTACTTTTGATGATTTTTGTAAAGGATTGATTAATGAGCAAGAAAGGTTAATTGTTTTAGGACAACTTACACCTAATAAGGCTCTTATGGCACATAATAAGAATCCTAAGAAAAGTTTTAATAATGTTAAAGGTTCTAATTCACACACTTCAAATCCTACTAATAACTCTGGTAATGCTTCTAATGCACATCATGACAATAGTAAGATGAAGAAAGTGTATCCTCCTTGTAAACATTGTATTAAAATTAACCATCCTGAAAATAATTGCTCTAAATCGAAACGTTTAAAAGCTAAAGCTAAAAAGAATGGTTATGATGAATCACATGTAGCTTTGTGTGCTTCTGTTGTTTCTTCTAGTAATTATTTTTTTAATGTGGAATGGATAATGGATTCTAATGCTTCTAAACATATGACTGGTAATGCTTCTTTATTTTCATCTTATGACAATAATACACACACATCTCAGAAAGTATCTATAGGTGATGGTAAACAACTTTCTGTAATTGGTTCTGGTAATGTTCATGTTGCTAATGGTCAATTGGAAGATGTTTTTCATGTTGAAAATATGCCCATCAAATTACTTTCTATTTATCGTGCATGTCAAAAAGGATTTAAATTTGAAGCTTGGCCTGATAAATATGTTCTTAAAGATATCAATCAAAATTTCAAAGTAGTTTCTTCGGGTCTTGTTGATCATATTGTTGGTTTATATAAATTTGTTGGTTTTAATTCAACTAAAAGACAACATTTTTATTCCTATGTTGCTCATGCTGATGAGCTAAGTAAATTATGGCATGAAAGATTAGGTCATTTGAATTATGGTAAAATGCAAATGTTAACTAAAATGGTACTGGGCTTGCCTAATATTTCGTCTACTAACGGTGTTTGTGAAGGTTGTGTTCTTGGTAAACATCATAGAGAAATGTTTGATAAAGGTAAATCTTGGCATGCTAAAGAACCTTTGCAATTAATTCATAGTGACATTTGTGGTCCTCTTGAAGTTCCTTCTATATCACATTCAGTCTATTTTCTTACCTTTATTGATGACTTTAGTAGAAAATCATGGGTTTACTTTTTGAAACATAAAAGTGACACTTTTTCTAAATTTCAAGTATTTAAATCCTTGGTTGAAAATGAATCTGGTAAAAAGATTAAGACTTTAAGAACTGATAAGGGGGAAGAATTCATTAAGAAATAATTTGAAGTATTTTTATCTCAACATGTAATTCAACATCAAAAGATTGTTCCTTACACACCTCAACAAAATGGTATTGCTGAAAGGAAAAACAAAACTTTAGTTGAAATGGCTAGATGCATGCTTTATTCTAAAGGATTACATAAGAAATTTTGGGCCAAAGCCATAAGTTGTGCTAACTTTATTTTAAATAGAGTTCCTACAAAAGTTGTTAAGTATGTTACCCTTCAGGAAAAATGGAATGGTAAGAAACCAAATATTAGTAACTTTAAAGTGTTTGGTTGTGAATGTTGGGCTCATCTTCCTGATGACAAACGGAAAAAGTTAGAACCCAAGTCTCACAAGTGTATATTCATTGGTTATTCTGAGGATTCTAAGGCTTATAGGTTGTTTGATCCTTCTAATCAAAGTGTCATAATTAGAAGATATGTTCAATTTATTGAATTCTCTCCACCACCTAAGTCTATTGAACCTCATGTTATTCTAAATATTCCCTTATCACCTGTTACTCCTATCTCGGTTACCCCTTCCAGTTCCGTGATTAATCTTAGTTGACCTTCTTCTTCTTCTTCTTCTTCTTCAAGTATTCCACCTGAATGTCTCGAAGATCTAGAAGTGACTTTTGTCCCTTCTAACCTTCCTATTTGGTCCCGAAAAACTCTTGAATCTGCAGGAAGTGATATCGGAATCCCTTCCGATAGTCATAGAACTAGATCTAACTTTTCTCTTATGGCCAAAGTTTTGGCCACAGATGATCCTACTACTTATGATCAATATAAGGGTAAACCTCATTGGGAACAAGCTATGTCTTCCAAGTATGATTCTCTTATGAAAAACAAGACTTCGTCTCTTGTTGCTCTTCCTTCGGGAAAGAATTTAGTTGGTTGTAAATGGGTTTATAAAACTAAATTTACTGCAGAATGACAGATTGAAAAGTATAAAGCTAGATTAGTTGCAAAAGGTTTTAATCAACTTGAAGGTATATATTATAATGAAACTTTTCTCCTGTTGCTAAAATGAATACAATAAGAACCATTTTATCTATTGTTGCATCTTATAAATGAGAAATACACCAAATGGATGTTAAAAGTGTTTTTTAAATGGTGATATTAATGAAGACATTTATATGCAACAACCTCCTGGTTTTATTAATGTTGAATCATCAAGTTTAGTATGTAAATTACACAAGTCTTTATATGGTCTTAAACAAACAACTAGGGCTTGGTATGATAAAATAGATACATATTTCTTGAATAATGGTTTTAAGTGTTGTATATCTGATCCTAACCTGTATGTTAAGCATGTTTATGATAATATCATTGTTATTTTTTTATATGTGGATGATCTTATTATCACTGGAATCCAACCTGTTCTCATTCAAAGTATGAAAAGTGACCTTCATACGTAGTTTGAAATGTTTGATCTCGATATATTGCACTATTTATTGGGTCTTCAAATTTGGCATCTGGAAGATGGCATTTTTCTCTCTCAACTGATGTATGCTACATATTTATTGGCTCGTTTCCACATAAGTGATTGTAAACCTGCTCCTACGCCTTTTTAGTCCAGTGTAAAGTTAACTGTTGAGTGTACTACTCCTCTTATTGATGCTACTCTTTATCGTCAACTAGTCGGCAGTTTGATATATTTAACTCACAGCAGACCAGACCTCTCTTTCGCCGTCAGTATGGTTTCACGATTCATGCAACAACCTCATGAAAGTCATTGGAAAGCAACAAAGAGAATTATGAGATATTTGCAGGGGACATTGAATTATGGTGTTTTTTATTCGCGCAATACTAAAATTTCACTTTCTGGTTATACAAATTCTGACTGGGTAGGTGACAGTTCTGATCGACCGTCGACTGCTGGTTATATATTTCAACTTGGTTCATTTCCGATTTCTTGGTCTAGCAAAAAGATGAAGACTCTTTATTTATGTTCGTGTGAAGCAGAGTATAGAGCAACCAAAGAAGCAGCAAAAGAAGCAGTTTGGTTACGACATGTTCTCACTGAGCTTGGTCTGGTTCCGAATTCGTCCGCTTTGTTGAAATGTGACAATCAGGGTGCAATTCAACTTGCTTATAATCCATTATATCACTCCAAGACAAAGCATATCGATATTGATTCCCATTGCATTCGAGGTATTGTTGCAAATGATGTTCTTTCTCTTGAGTATTTTCCTATAGAGCAGTAGGCAACTGATATCTTCACCAAATCCTTAACAACAACGAAGTATGTGCATCTTCGTTCCTTACTTGGGATGAGGGAAGTTGTCATCAAGGGGGAGCAGTAATGACTCCTTCCTTCCTTTGTTAGTGGGATTTTATCCAAACCATTATTAAGGGGGGGTGTTGGAATATTTTATATTCCTTGGAAGGTAATAATGTCTTTGTGTTATGTCGGAAGATATCCACAATCTTATGTAAAAGAGTAATACATTATATCCCATATTCATTATGGTAAAATATACTCTTGATATTCATTATTATATAAAGAGATGTTATTATGGAGAATTATATTATCCCACATGTAATATGTGAAAGTAATTCCTCCTCATCTCTTAGTATATAATAGAGTCAATGGATAGTCACATCACTCATCATGATCTATACTTATACACACAAGTATTGCTATATTGTATTGGGGTTATTGGCATTGCTCTCTTGTAAGCTTGAGGGAGATATTCCAGAGATAATAGAAGACTACCTTCCCATGGATGTAGCCCAATTGGGTGAACCATGTATATTTGGTCTACTATTTTCTCTTGTTCTCTTTCTGTACTAATTGTTGATATATTATTGTTTTGCATAGATAGGTAAGCTAGTTTAGTTAGGTCCATATATATGACAACTAGTTCGACAAAAGCTTCATCTAATTAACCCTAGGAAAGTTACGACCATCAAGGCTAAGGTTAAAAATATCTTCAAGGAAGGCTTCATTTATCCTATCGACATGACATAATAGGTGTCTAACCCAGTCCCGATTGATAAAAAACAAGGTACCATACGCGTGTGCACACATTTTAGGGACCTCAATAAACCCTGTCCAAAAGACAACTATCCCACACTATTTATTGATCAAATCATTGATGCATGTGCATGCCATGAAATTTTTTCTTTCATGGATGGTTTTTCGAGATATAATCAAATTCAAATCAAACTCGAAGACCATCACAAGACGGATTTCATATGTCCCTGGGGTACCTTTTCCTATAGGAAAATTCCGTTCAGATTGAAGAATGTTGGGGCTACTTTCTAGTGAGCTATGAACTTTGCTTTTCATGACATCAAACACATGGTTGAACCTTACTTGGATGATCTACCTGCATGATATCGGAAGAGAAGATCATCCCGAACACTTACGGGTTGTGTTTGAACGATGCATATACTACAAGATTCGGTTAAACCCCAACAATTGTGTATTTTGCGTCGATTCTGGATGACTAATTGGTTTCATTGTGTCTAATTGGGGGATTATGTTCGATCCTTTGAAAGTTGAGGCCATTGCTAAATTTCCTCTTCCTCGCACTATACAAGAACTTCAAAGTTTACAAGGCATATCCAATTTCCTTAGACGCTTTATCATCAACTATGCTAAGATCACTAAAGGTTTCATGCGATTGCTTAAACATGATACCCACTTTTTCTGTGACGAGGTTGCATAAAACTCTTTTGATGCTTTGAAAAAAGAACTCCTGTCAGCCCCCTTGTTGAGCTCGTAGGATTATACTCAAGATTTTATTTTATATCTGGCTGCATCTGTTTCCACAATTGGCATATTCTTGGTTTAGGAAGATGACAAAATCCAAGAGCATGTCATTTATTACCTCTCTCGTGCGCTCGTAACTCCTGTACTTAAGTATTCTCACATCGATAAATTGACATTAGTTGTTGTGTATGTCGTTCAGAGGCTGCACCACTATATTTTATTGCGAACTACCACAACAGTAGAAGATGTCAATAATTTACAATATCTTTTAACCTGATGCATTATTGGGGGTAAACTCAACAAATGGATTGTCATGTTGCAAAAATTTGATCTTACCTTTCAATTTGCTAAGTCAAAAAATTCTTTGGTGTTTGGGGAACTAATATCTGAGTTTCGTAGTGATGTAACACGCGATGAAGAAGATTTGTCATTCCCTGATGAACATATCTTCCTCATTGCGACCTCCGATCCGTGGTATGGAGACATTTTAATATATCTCCATACTTTGAAGTGTCCACCGACTTTCTCTGGAGAAGAACGACGAAAGCTTAGGCATCATGCCAAGAACTACCTCATTATTTCTGATATGCTATATAGACGGGGGTATATTTGATATTACGTTGTTCTTTGAATCTGGATGAAGTCGAGTCAGTATTGAATGATGCTCACAATGGAGCTTGTGGGGTTCATCTTTCGGGGTTGGAAAATACCCAGAAAATACTATGTGCTTGGTATTTTTGGCCCACCATCTTCAAAGAGTGTGAGGAAGTTGTGAAACACTGTCGTCCGTGTCATTTTTTCACAAAGAAAATGCGAGCACACCCGGCTCCTCTTCACCCTGTTATCACAGCAAGTCCCTTCACCAAGTGGGGGGTTGATTACATGGCTTGTAATCTAGTTTCTACTGGGGGACATCAATACATCATTGTTGCAGTCGACTAATTTACGAAGTGGGTCGAGTAAATTCCTACTGTGAAAGAAGATGGAGAAACCGCATCCTATTTCATTTTCAATCATATCATTACCAGGTTCGGCATACCTAAAGAGATCGTCACTGATCAGGGTAGTCATTTCCATAACTACATGATGACAGAGTTG
Organism: Larix kaempferi; assembly: GCA_027924585.1. Lineage (NCBI taxonomy): Eukaryota > Viridiplantae > Streptophyta > Pinopsida > Pinales > Pinaceae > Larix > Larix kaempferi. Next base: position 2,586,810 of record BSBM01000125.1, on the reverse strand, counting down.
ACCACTATGTTAGGATTTCGACAAGAACAATCGTCTTTGTTTTATCCGCAGGCGAATGGTCAAGTTCAAGCGGTCAACAAAACTTTGAAAATTATTCTTCATTGTACCGTCAATGCTAGTAGGTCAAACTGGCACATCATGTTGTATTCGACTCTTTGGGAATATCGTTCTAATATCAAGACTGCTACTGGTTTTTTACCATTTCAATTCATTCACAGGATGGAGGCAGTCACACCGATTGAATGCGAGATTCCATCATTGAAGTTGGCTATCCAAATACTACCCAAAACTTCTACTTTGGAAGAACGATTGCTTCATTTAGAACAATTGGATGAACAATTCCACGATGTGCTCATTATGAATGAAGCTCATAAGAAACGAGTCAAACACCAATATGACAAGTCTGTAAAACCTAGGGTATTCTCCGAAGGAGATCTTGTTTTGGTATACGATCAGTACAAGGATCCCTTGGGGGTATGCAAGTTCAAGTCTATGTGGCTCGAACCCTATATTTTTTCTAAAGTCTTGAATAAATGTTCATATGAGTTGATGGATTATGATGGTTTTAAGTTTCCCGATCCTAGAAATGGGCTCTACTTAAAAAATTATTACGCTTAGGAATATATGTTTTTTCTTGTACTATAGCTGTACATTTTTTTTAGAGTTAATTCTTTTTAGACTTTTCTTATGTGTCTTCTAGATTGTGTTTTCAGATGACAACCGAGTGGTTTCTAGGATTCACTGATGGCGCAATTCATCATACTAGTAACTTGGATTCAGCTGCTTGGGTAATCTATTCACCCATAAGCCAACTTGTTTCTCAGGATGTGCTTGTTTGGGCCCTATGACGAACAACATAGCTGAGTATAGTGCGGTTATTGAACTACTCCAAGATGCTATTCATCATGGAATTTCATGTTTGGAGGTAAGAATCGATTCGTAGTTAGTTGTACTTCAGTTGACGGGTGAGTATCGGGTTAGGGATCCTTCTTTGTTATGTTAGTTTTTGCGAGTTAGATTGCTTGAGAGACATTTTGATTACATTTCATATCAACATATTTTAAGAAATCACAATACATTAGCTGATTCATACGCAAAATATATACTTGATTGGAATTTGTACCATGCACAATAAAATAAACTAGTAAAACACATAAAGAAAACATGTGTATAAACCAATACTGTATATATATATATATATATATATATATATATATAAGGTCCAAAAAATATATGATTCTGAGTCAATCTCTGTCAAAATATAACAATATAAAAAATGGGCATAATAGCCTAAAAAATAAGTGTCACTCTCTCTACAGAGAGGCAGGAGCCTCATCCTGCTCTACTAAGTCCTCCCTATAACAAATCACCAGCCTAGATACTTTCCTAAGCATTCGGATCCATGCAGGGGGCACACCCACCACATGTTCTTGCATCTCTATGGGCATCCGCTCAATCTTGTATGTAGGAATATCATGGGTCAATTGACCCATCTTTCCCTCAATACTCCGCAGCATTGCATCAGTACCACCTAACTCAGTAGGTCACACATATATCCTAGGATTCCCCGATGGCATGGATAGCCCCACATCTGCATAAAATGTATGTTGTTAGTACTCACACTCATAAACAAAAATCACATGTATATGTTTTTAATTACAAAAATATTAAAAATCAAATAACTTTTAAAAACAATTTTGGTACATATATCTTCCTAGGATGCTCCTGGAGGCATCATAAGCTTGGGATCTCCCCGAAAGTCCATGCTGGTATAAGGGAACTACTTGAATGCTGGAACCTGACGAGTCCACCATCCAAGATAGTCCTTGTCAGATTAAGAAGCATTGGTCTCACCACCTCCCTGATGAAGGAATATATCACCCCCATCGAGTCATCAGTGACTCACGAGGTTTGAGTACTGGTAGAGCCATTCCTAGACTAAGGGCAGGGACTCTCTCGAATAAGAAGGTACAAAGTATGATTCCATATCTGAAGATCTTCTTCTTCCCAGTTTTGCACTCTGTTAGTTGGTGTTTCATGTTCATCAACAGACCAGAACACCAATCAAATATGACATTATGCAGACATTCCATGCTAATATACATGTAGCTCCGGGATGATAAATGTTACGTTGCACTACCACTGATTCTTTTTATAGTGCTCACAATCAATTTCAACGGAAAGCTCATTATTTGGCCAATTGGCACTTGAATCCCTCTTTTTTCAGTCCTAGCTACATAGTAAGTATTGATGTAATCTTGTATCAATAAGGATCCAATGCACCTGAATGTGCCCTTGAGGTTTACAACCTCACCTCAGAGGGATAATCTTGTTGTGAAATAGATATCATCTACTTTGATATATAACATCTCCCCTTGGAGATTGAACATCCCATGATCAAGATCCCAGTATTGCACAAGCATTTGGAGCAAGTGGGATTGCACTCGCATGTTTGAAGTGTGAAAAAACTTGAGGATTCCACACCTCAGTAAATCATTCAATGTCAATGGATCCCCCAAATCCACTCTATCCATAGCCTCATGCTCTCTCTCCCTCCAGGTGAGCACCATCCTGCATTGCATTCATCCATTTATGCATTAGATTTTGATGTTTTTGTATTTTTTTCTGTTATTTTTTCGATAATTTCATTCAGTATTATCTAGGATCACTAAGAGAATAACAAGCACAGCATAACAACCATAAGAGACAATGAACACAAAGCATTTCACCAGGGAAAACCAAGAAGGTGAAAAACCCCGCAACTTCCTCAGAGATAGAATAAGCCCCAATACAAAGATCACAAAGATCAATCCCCAAAATATAGATGACTCCAACAACTACTCCTCCTCCACTTGTGCGCACTTATCTCTCTCAACTATGCGAGTTGGATGAGTGAGTGAATGAGAAAATAGAGAGAGACACACTCTCTATTTATACAACAACTTAACCTACCTTTATCCCTAATTGGGACGAATTCCTAGGGAAGCCTAATAACCCATCCACATGACTCATGCAGGGCCGACCCCACCAAGGTGGTCTAATAACCCATCAAATATAAGTTGCGACACTTACAAATACAAATGACAACACTTCTGATTGGAGGAGTAATACATAGTCATCAGGAATATAATAAAGTACAAATGTAATACATAAAAGAATATCTTCCGAAGTTACAAATACATCAACACTCCCTCTTAACTAGGAAGGTATTCTCTAGGCACAGGTCATCAATACATATCGCCACAAGTATTCAATTCTGGAGCTGGATCATCATCACTAGATCATAGAGCATCATCATCACTGCTACTGTAATCGTTATCTTGATCACTGGTGCTATCTCTCAATTCTTCTTGTCATAGGAAGTTCTACAGAGCCAGCCCTTTTTCATGCTGGATGTAGGCCTAGACTCCATGTAGGTATTCATCATCTCTGCGCGTGGCAACCGGTGGAATCTCAAGATTGATTATGTGCATCTTTGCAAAACCTGACAAGAGATTCCCAGGATCCTTTATGTGCCCAGCACAACCGATAAGATCTCCCAGGACTGATTACATGCAACCTTCACAAAACCTTAAAAGAGCATCTTGCAACTGACAAGATCTCTAAAGAGCATCCTAGGACTCATTACATGCCCAACACAACCTATCGGATCTTGAGGACTAATTACATGTGAACTTCACAAAACCTTAAAAGAGCATCTTGCGACTAGAAAGATCTCTAAAGAGAATCCTAGGACTCATTACGTGCCCAGCACAACCTATCGGATAGCCAGGACTGATTAGATGTGAACATGCAAAACCTTAAAAGAGCATCGTGTGACCGACAAGATCTCTAAAGAGCATCCCCAGGACTCATTACGTGCCTATCACAACCTATGGGATCTACAGGACTGATTACATGCCTACAGAAAAGACCTTGCAAGAGCATCCTAGGACTTATTACGTGCCTAGCACAACCTATGAGATCTCCCAGGATCCATTACATGTCCAACCAGCACAACCTGCAACAGATCCATGGCCACGGAGCATCATCCGGATGCTCATGATCATACGGATCACTGCTACTCATGATCATATGGATCATCATCATACTGGGCATCACTCGGATGCACATCATCATCTCATGATCATATTGATCATCATCTGGAACATCGTATCATGCAACATTTATATCCTCAACCATGGGAGGACCCGCCTGCCACCATGCTAGGAATGGATTCAAAATCTGTGTCCCATCACTTATCTAGAACATCATCCGAATGTTCATCATGTAGAGCATCACCCGGATGCTCATCACTCAGTACTTACATCCACACCCATGGGAGGACCCGCCTGCCACCATGATAGGAATGGATTCCAGCATTTGTGTCCCATCACTTCCTCCTGGAAGTATCCTGAATCTGCAGGACACCAAGCCTCTCTCTGAAGTACTCGAACTTCACTCTGGCTAGTGGCTTGGTCAACACATCTGCTATCTGCTCGTCCGTCGCAACATAAAGGAGCTTCACTGCTCCTCTTTGCACCATATCCTGGATATATTGATATTTGATCTCGATATCCTTTTACTTGTCATGGAACACCGGGTTCTCTGACAACTTCACACAACTCTGGTTGTCACAATAGATACAAGTAGCATCCAATTGGAGATCAAATAAATCAGACAGTATCTTCCTAAGCCATACTGCCTCACAATTGGCCGAACAAGCTGCGACATACTCTGCTTCGGCTGTACTCAGTGCTATATAGGATTGCTTCCTGCTAAACCAAGAGATCATACCTAATCCCATACTGAAGCAACACCTCGAAGTGCTCTTCCTATTTGCAGCACTGCCTGCCCAATCTGAATCAACATAACCCTCCAGGTTAAACTTTTGATTCGCATCATATTTGAGCCCATAACCAATCGTACCCTTCAAGTACCTCAGAATATGCTTTACCACAATCAGGTGAACATGTCTAGCATCTGTTAGGAATTGGCTCAAGGTGTTCACCGCAAAGCAAATATCTGGTCTCGTATTCGTCAGATACATCAAAGACCCAATCATATGATGATACATCGTGGCATCAACCGATTCCGATGAAGCATCACTCAATAGATTTAGGTTTGATTCCATAGGTGTGGCCATGGCCTTGCAGTCCATCATCCCGAATTGCTTCAGGATCTCTACTGCATACTTCCCTTGTCCAAGGAAGATTCCATCTGCACTCTGCCACACCTCCATACCTAGAAAGTAATGCATCATACCCAAGTCCTTCATCTCGAACTCGGTAGCAAGATTCCTCTTCATGTCGGCAATCAATCTATCCTCACCTGTCACAAATAGGTCATCCACATATAGTAGGAGTATCACTGGATTGCCTTCCTCAACCTTGTAGTAAAGGTTGGAATCCTCTTTACTCTTAGTAAATCCCAAGCTGGACAGGAAGTTGTCTATCCTTCCATACCATGTCCTGGGTGCCTGTTTCAAACCGTACAAGGCCTTCTTCAATTTGCACACATATGACTCCCTATCATGTGTCTCAAAACCGAGGGGCTGCTCCACATACACTTCCTCTTCGACCACACCATTCAAGAAATTTGTTATGACATCCATCTGGTGTATCTTCCACTTCATTACTATAGCCAGATCAAGTATTGTTCTGATGGAAGTGTATCTAGATACAGGTGCAAAAGTCTCTTCATAATCGATCCCTTCTTTCTGGGAGAAGCCACGAGCCACAAACCGTGCCTTGTATTTTTCTATTCTACCATCTGCAGCATGCTTGATCTTGTAGATCCACTTGGAAGTCATGACAGACTTCCCTTTTGGTCTTGGGACCACATCCCAAACATCATTCTTCATGATCGACTGGTATTCTTCGATCATGGCATCCTTCCATTACTGCATCCCGGATCCTGGGAACTTCAGATTCTTCAATATCTTCAATAGATAGTTTTCTTGTTGTTGGAACAAATGTCATTGTCCTTCTTTTGTAGGTGATTGTACACGATCTTTCCTACAAGTCAAATTCAATTGCATGACTAGAAACTTCTCATAGTTTTCAGAACAAAATCTTACACATAAGGACATCTGTCACATAGTCATGCAATTATCTTAGCCAATTCTTCAATACAACATTTATCCATATCCCATAACCTTCTAGATTCCTTCCATCTCTACCAGAACATTGTTAAGAGTGTGCACTACTCCAACATGTCAGCAAAGAGGTTTCATTCTAGATAAGTAGCAATGGAATGTTGTATAGTACCATAGGCCACTTACCCATTACTTTCATATTAGCAGTATCTTGTTCATTAATGAAACTTTTTTAAAATGCATAATATACATCCTAACTCATAAGTATGTACATGACTGAACAACATCATTTAAGTAATCATAGGAAATAACAATTCAAATTCTTATCTTTTTTGGTTGTTGGGTGGACTCCCTCTCAATCTTTGCTACCTTGCAGGAACTACTGGATTCTCTGATAGTGTTCTGTTTTGTATATATACAACTGTCCTTGCTGCTTCTTCCCATAGATGCATAGGAATATCTCAATCATGAAGCATTACTCGTGCTGCTTCCATGATAGTTCTATTCTTCCTTTATGCAACTCCATTTTGTTGTGGATTGTAAGGAGTGGTCAACTCCCTCTTAATCCCTGAATCACTGCATAACTTCTTGAAGTCTGCTGAAGTGAATTCTCCACCATTGTCGGATCCATTCAAAGAACTGGATGACATTGGACCTCATACATCGGAATGGATAATTTCCAAGATTCCTTTTGCCTTGCTTTTATTGCTTGGAAATTACTTCTTTGTATTCTTTCCTTCTGCACATCCTTTGCAAACACCTTCATGCGTTGACTGGATTTCAGGAAGACCTTCTACTGCTTTGCTTCCAATTGGTAGTGCTCTATAGTGCACATGTGCAAGCCTTCTATGCCAAATTTCACCTAGCTCCATGGATTCATGTACCATGGCATGTTCAGGTTGTCCCTTCAATTTGTACAATCCTCCCTCTTGCTCTCCAATCACTACAACATCATCAATGGTCTTACCTTTTGGCCACATAAGTACTTGGCCATCCACAAATGTAACTCTCATCCCTTTTGCATCCAAATATGATATGGAGAGAAGATTCTTCTTAAGTCCAAGTACATTTAGAACATCTTTCATTTTTAAAGACTTCCCAGAGTCTAATTTGTAGGAGGCTTCATCACTTCCTTTTATAGGGTATTGATAGTCATCCCCAAGTTTCACCTTATGAGGTGACTCATGTTTAGATAGGTCCATAAGAGATTATTTGAATCCCGTCATGTGTTTAGAAACCCCACTATCAATAAGCCAAATATTACACCCATGTGTAACAATACTTGTGAGAGCAGAGATTAGAACATACTCTTCATCACTTGAAGAGTCATCACTTTCCACTCTAGGCTTCTTCTTGGGAGGTTCATCATCCTCTGCAGCATGAGCATGATACCTCTTCTTGTTCTTGTTGTTTTTGTTGATAGAGCCTTTCTTATTCTTGGGACAATCTCAGGCAAAGTGTCCCTTCTCATCACATGTGAAGCATCTCATATCTTTCTTCTCCCTTTGATGGTGGTGAGAAGATTTCTTGTGATGAGGTTGCTCCCTCTTGAACTTACTTCTCTTGGTGTGAGCTGTGAGAGATTGGTCTTCATTTCCCATATTTTCTTCTCGAGCCACAAGCCTAGCTTCTTCTTGTGAGCATTCCTCCCACAGTCTATTGAAAGAGATCAATTTATTCCTTGCACAGATACCTTGGATGAAGGATTCCCATGACCTAGGTAGGTCATTCAATGTGGTCATGACAATTTATCCATTCTCGACTACTTCATCGACAGCTTCAAGTTATTCTTTGATTTGAGAGACCTTAGTAAAGTAGGATTGGATGGTCTCTCCATTCTGTATCTTTATCCCTTTCAATTGGTTCTGCAGATTCATCTTCCGATTTATATTCTTTCCTTCAAACAGCTTGGTCAAGGAGTCAAACATCTCCTTAGGTATCTTTAGGGAAGACACATGGTGAATGAGATGGTCTTTGATAGAATCAACAATGATTCTCTTGGCCTTGACCAAGTTCTTCTCGTGTAAGGCCTTAGCATCATCTCCCTCTGGAACTGGAACCTCTTCTCTTATGTAGGTGTCCAATTCATTCTCTTCTAGGATTAACCCAATCCTATACTTCCATGCTCGGAATTTATTAGCCCCTTCAAGATTATCCTCAATATTGGTGTGGTGAGACATCTTAATGAGAAACTCAAATGGAAATAAAATATTTAGGTCTTACCACTTGATTTGCTGAAACTGGATCTGGAGCTAGATTAGGGTTTGTGAGAGAAACCCTAAAAATTCAAACTTTGAATTTCAAACTTCTGATTGGATGGAAAGATGCGCCTTGCTGAGCTGATCAAGATAGTATACTTCAATTTTGAAATCTACAAAATTTGACCCCTCAAAATTGACTTTGAAACTTTCGGATTTGCAGTTTCTAGTTTTCTTACAATAATACTTGCGACACTTACAAATACAAATGACGACACTTATGATTGGAGGAATAATACATCTCCATCAGGAATCTAATAAAGTACAAATGTAATACATAGAAGAATATCTTCCGAAGTTACAAATACATCAAAATTTTCTATGCCACCCGCGGATTTTTCTTTTATACAGAGGCAGGTACCCACGAGTTGGTTTCAATAAAACTCGTGCCTTTTTCGCGTACCTGCACATTTTAAACAGGAATACTTGCAGGTACGCAGAACTAAATTTTAAAACCTTCATAAAAACTTCAAAAAGCCATTAAAAAACTCAAAAAATGGATCAAAATTGCAAAGCAAAGTGAGATGCGTTACCTCCAAGAGACGGATTCTGATTTGGTCTCCTAGATCGATCGAAATGAACGTTTGAATTCGTAGGTCTTTATCCTATTCTCCAATAATAAAATTGTAAATGTGGGTTATGTTTTGAATTTGTTACTATTTATAAAAATATTTTTGATTTTTTACCCACTTTCTATAGTTTCAATTTTTTTTTTCTCAGTTTTCTTAATCTTAATGACTAATTCAAGTTGTTTTGACTAGGTAAAAGCACAAGAAGGCACTTTCTCACTACTATGTTCATACTGGTGTTTTATATAAGGTTTGATTTCTAATGACATGTCGATTAGATCATTACATTGAATCTATATTTTGTCATTTTATGCCTTAATATTTCCTTTATTCACCATGGATTGTAATTTTTATCTCAATTTGCTATCCATTGTCGTTGTTTCTTTCATGGATCAGACCTTCCTCAACATGGGTTACCCTAACTATGGAAATTATGTCATTCTGGAGCCCGTGCTGCCATTTGATATTTTTGGTAAGTTATCCATTATGCATCATTTTTCTATTTATATCAAGTTTCCCATCCCTATGGATTTCTTTCCTGCTCTTGTTAGACTCCCTTAAAATTAACAAGATTGCCGAGCATACTTTTCTTATTCAGACTCGTTAAAGGACTTGAATCGAAATACACTTAGATATAAGTTTACCCCTTTTCCAGATCATTGTGGATTATTTACGAAAAAGTATACTCTAGTCCTGTCGACGAGAAGATTCCTCTCTCGTATACTTTTACACTTTTTTGGACGAGGAAGCCAACTCTACGAAAAAGTACACTATGGAGTTCTTGTTTAAGTTTTTTAAACTCCTTAAATATGAAAACAATGGCAAGCACATACCAACTCGGGATCGATACTAAAATCCACGAGTAGGTGTATGGAGTTCTTGTTTAAGTTTTTCAGACTCCTTAAATATGCAAACACCATTGATCATGAACAGATCCAGGATCGATATTAAAATCCATGGATCAGTATCTTATCGATTACTAGACTATCTCTTCTTCAAACTCGTTAAAACATGAAGAAGGTCTTGAGTTTTCCTCCCATGGACTCGCTAAATTACACATGGTTGGACCTATATAAAGCATTTTTCTCTCTCCTCTTCAATCTTGTTTAAAAAATGAAGAAGGATTGTTGAGTTTACTTTCTTGGACTCATTAAAATTTCACAAGAAAGACAGTATAGAGATTTCTTTTCAAACTTTTCATGCTCATTAAAATAATAAAAGACATTTAAAAAGAGAATCGAAGGAAAATATCTGCTATTCGTTCATTATTTGGTAGCAAGTCTAATCCATCCTTGAACACAACACTTACATTGAGTCAATGGGTCTTAGTTTTCGGCTTTAGGATTCAACCTGATTCCAGAGTTGTGTACTCCTCTGATTGGTTACTCTTCCGATCATATGGAGAGTTTGTTATGTATCCTACATGACAAAATTATATCACGTTTCCAGTCAGTCCAAAGCTACCTAAATTAATTACCTTTGGTGCTCATTGTTCAAGGATTACCCTTGTGTTGACCATTCTGCAGTTCATCTTGACTCCTCATGTCGGCCATACCCTATCTCAGTTTTGTTTCAACTCAATCTCTTAGTGTTTCTCATGTGACATGATGAAGGATATCTCAATGCCTTCCTTCTCATGGGTCTCTTCCTATCGACATCAACACATTTTGCTCTAGGAAGTGGACTTAGAGTTTCCGGTTAGTACCTTGAGATTTGCAGTAATTAGTGCCAGATTCTCTCGCTGTTGAGTTATGGGAATACATCAATGTCCCTTCCTCGACAGATTCTTCTAGTGTTCGAATTCAAGACCTCTTATTCACACTTGCAAGAATGTACTAGGTACCTTGGATCCCATTTTCATTTTTGGTGAGTGTCCTCGCGTTTGTTAATGATTCTCATCATTGACTGGTAATCAAATGAAATCCTCCATGATCGAATTCAACTCCTTTATTCACATGGATTAGTGTTTGTACTATAGATGGTTCGTTTGAATACCTTGGTTTTTTTTATACAACTCCTTTGTTATCTCCCAATCTGTGCAAGACCGAGTCCTAATTATATTGGATCATCATGAGACATAGATCCAATTTGTTTATATGGCTATGATCTCCTTTCGACATGGATCCACGCTTGTATTTCAGTGGCCATGCTATATACATATTTGGGTTATGTATTGGTGATCATCTTCTAACATTTTGAACATCTCCTGATATCAAGATTGTAATTTCCCATTGACCTTGTTTTTGTTTCAGGTACTATTTGCGACCTTGTCCCCATGGTTTCTATGCTCCTCCACTCCTTGGTTTTTAATGTATTTCGGAAATCGTCTTCCCCTTTGACCTCATACATTAGGGGGCATCTATTATCAGTCAAAATGGCACTTCTCCGTCCATGACTACATTGCATCGTCAGTCACACAAAAGGACCTTATGGATGGAAGAGCCCAATTGACCTTGGATGCTTTGGCCCAGATCTTGCAATATTCTCCTTAACATAACTATTTTTGTGACATATTTTGAGATATAACCGTGACTCTCCTATTAGTAAAATTGCGGGTTAACAGCGACAGTCTATACTGACAACCTGCGGGTAACACCTAAAAATTTGCAGCCGCATGTTGCTGGACACTAAACTCGTGACTCACTCGCTGATTTTCAAGAGGCACACTCCCAGGTATCTCTAAATCACAAGAAAAAAATATTAAAATATAATTAGATATTATTTATGGCAGTTATTCTAACTACCATAACCTACCCAACCAATTACCTTTTGAGTCTATCCTTTCATCCTTGCTATAAATACAAGGAGAGGGCCTTGAGAAAGGAAGAACCAATTTTGATAAGGAAATGTTGGAGAAAATTCCATTGAAGGTTGAGGAGCGGGATCCCAGGCTCAGGTTTCAACGGTGTTGGTTGTAGAGCAGGTTTAGTTGATTGCCATTAATGCAAGTAATACAAGAGACTTTCCTTCCCATAAATATTTGTCTATTATATGAATCCATTTCATTGAATCTTTCATATTTATTTATATATGAGTTTCATGTTAAGTATTAATCTATGTTTAGTCAAACGTTTTGAGATGGGTATCTAGTTTATTGCAGGTAATTCATCTCGAGCAGTGGAGCAGGAGATTAAATCTTAAAGCTTGGATCAGACGTCAGTTATCCAGGTATTTGTTTTGGATTTATATCTTAGTTCTTTTCAATTGAAATAAGCATTGTATGCCACACTTGTTTTCCATTCTATCTTTGTAACTCAATTACAAGTATGCTGATGATCTCTAAAATTCCCTATCATAGGTAGATTTAATGCACAAAAATGTCCAAGCCTTCAGTTCCATAGCTCACATAGACTGATAGTGTGGTGAATCATAGCTTGAATGTACTTCCCAGGTATTTTGTAGATTCCTCCCTCTCGAAATCCAATCACAACAACAGATTCTAGGGTTTTGTTCTTCGACCATAAAAGTGCTTTGTTATCCATGGAGATAACTCAGAATCCTTTGTCTTCAAGAACCGAAAGTGAGAGGAGGTTCCTCTTCAATATTGGAACATATAGAATTTCGTCCACATGTATAATATCACTGGTGCTCAGTTGGAATGAGGTGGGTCCAAATCCTTGCATTGAATAAGTTGAGTTTTCCCCCAACTCTACCATGCATGCGAATTCTGTCTCTTTTAGATCGGTGATGGTATTCTTGTAACCAGTCATATGTTTGGATGCACCACTTTCAATCAACCATGTGTCTGCATTTGTGATGACGGATTCTGAAAGGGATGAAAAAATATAATACTACCTTCTTGTATTCTTTTCTTCGAATGCATTCTTTTGAGTGATTTCATCTTCTATGGCAATAGAATCATGAAAATTTTCTTTCCGCTTTTCTCTACAATCTCTTGAGAAATGGCCTTTCTTGTTGCAATTGAAGCATCTAGATTTTGACTTGTCAAATCCTTTGTTGAACTCCTTCTTCTTTGAATGAGAGAACTTCTTTTGGAAGAACGGTTTCTTTCCTTTCTTCATTCTTGCCGTGTGGGAAAGATTTTTTTCTTAGATGCACATTGAATTGCTCTCGATTCATGTAATGTACTGATCTCTGGTAAAAGTTTTATTTACTCAATTTTTGTCTATCTTACATGACAACACTATCTAAGACCTAAACTAGTTCCCACACTACATCCTAGAGTGTAAAAAGGGCATGGTGAACCATAAGTGGGAGAGTCTTAAAGTCATAAAAGTCGTAGTAGCCTTTGGCTTTAATTAGATTTCTAACGTGAGTTAAGTTAAGTTAATCTATGATCCACTTCTATATACAAGTACACCTAGTAATTAAAGGAGTATCCTTTAGGTGACTTTTAATTAGAGCCCATTAACTATTAATCTTGAATACATATGAATATGTATTATTTAGTGTAAGTATATGTGTTTTATATGCTTATGCTTTTATATAAGTAAATAGCAATGCACATATTTATTTATGTGTTCATGATTTTGTAAAAATGCATATATTATATTTCATGGTCATGTAATTTATATGAGGATCTATTTTATATATGTATGTGTTCTTTTATATGAGAATTTATAAAGGTATAGAAGTGTATAACTATACATTTATTCTCTAGTATATATATATATGTTGGGATATTTCTATACTCCATCCTAGTCCTACCAGCATTATCCATTTTTTCATTTTCAGTCATGCATGCATTTTGCATGCAGTCATGATTTTGATGCATCCTAGTCATCAGTCCCAGCACCTAGCCCTCAGTTAGCTAGCCCTGGGAGCTTCTTTCTTATCATTTTTATCCCTCCTAGTGCTTCGTACGCCTTGCATGCAATTGCATGCATCCCAGGAACCCTCTCTCACCTACCACTCAATTGCACTTCAGTTAGTTGAGTTATCTTTTGTTCCTTCCTTGATTTAAGGTTAGACTGACTCTCAACTGACTATATCACTCTGATGGACCTCCAGTGAGACTAGACTTCCCATTCTGACTCCAGTTAGCTCTTCATGCACCCTCCACTGAGCTTCCTTCATTCAGTTAGTGCCTCCATGTTCCAGTTACACCTACCACACTCAGTTAGACTCAGTTTGACATCTGGTTGACAGTTACTTGTGCATTGATGACTCCACTGATGATGATGAGGAATCCTAGTTGTGCTTTGATGACTCTCTATTGATCTGATGGTCACTCCATGAAGGCTAATTGGAATTTCCACCTTGGCATTCGAATCCTCTCACCATTGTATTATTTATTTGTCCATATTGTGATTAATGAATTAGTGTGTGATGTTATCCTGCTTCTATCTGAGTTCTATTGTATAATACTTTTGCTGCTCCTTTACACTGCATTAACCACTGTTCTTCTATTTTCATGCTTAATATTAATCTTTCTTGTGAGGTATACATCATCTCTTAGATCTGCTGTGAGGATTTTCACATGGTATCCGAGCATGTTGAGAGTATTGTCTATCTCCATTCCTGAGAGTTTTTTGCAGGTTATTATCAAGATTTCGAGTGCAACAGTTGTAGTAGTTTCTGCACTTTTGCAGCAGTAGCAGTTGCAAACATTTTCTATTGTTTTTTCCAGGTCTTCTGAAACAGCTTCCATGAATTCGGAAGGAATTACTCCTCTTTCTCCATTCAACTATGATGAATGGAAACCATAGATGATAGCACATTTAAAGAGAAATGGTCTCTTTGATTATTGTTTTGAAAGAGAGTTCGAATCCTCTGAAGAAGAGAATGACTAGTTAGATGAAGGTGAAAAATCCTCTGCAGCCATGATGCTTACTATGTCTTGATGCATGGTACACCACTTCTATTATGTTGAATCTCCAAAAGAGCTATGGGCCCATCTGGATGAAATATTTGGCAAACAAAATGAAGGTATTGGTCCAAACCATTTCGAGAGCAAGCCCACTATTGCATTCACCCTCCTTGATGGTATCTCTGATCATGAATCAGTATCAAACATATCTCATATTGAAGTTGTCCAAAAAGAAGAAGAACTTGCAGATTCTACACTCATGCTCCAAATTTCTTCTATTTCGAATTCTGTTCCAGCTCACACTTTAGAAACTGCAGAGGTTCTTAAATCCTCTCTTGCACAAGAGTTTGTTGGTTTGCATCATGATCTATTGAATGTTTCGGAGGTCAAATCAACCATTGGAGGTAATACATTCGCTCTCCTTGATCAATCACCTCTTATTTACTACTGTAAGATCATTTTTTCATGCTCTTAGAAGTTTATTGAAGATGAAGGCCATTGCCATTTGCTTGGGATAATTTCTCATGCATTTCATGGTTTTGATCTCACCTCTAATGGTTCAAAGGAGATCTCAAGAAACCATTATTCAAGTCTTGGATTTGATTTGGATTCAAAGCATTCACTATCATGTGATGGTTCTTTTGGGCATAATATCACCTATGATGGTTCAAAGGAGAAGACAAAAGACTATTTGCACATTCATAGTTTTGATCCTACCTTAGCTGATTCGAATCACGGGTTCCAGGATCATCCTCATACTTTTGGATTTGTTCTCATCACATTCAATATGAAGAGAAAGTACAAGCACATGCTTTTTTAGCATGAACCACTTCTTCCCAAGAAGAAGATACCTCCAGACATATGACCAAGCATCACGCCTGCTTGAGTTTGGAGCATTTTTTTTTTTTGTGTGCCTTCCAGTCTATTTTGAGGGGGGGTATTTTTCCCATGAGGTTTTCCCCATTTCCTCTGTTTATTGATTGTTATTATTATTCATTATATTGGGTGACATTTGGTCTCAATTACCAGGTCCCGGGATGGATTAAGGGGGGGTGTTGGGATATTCCTATACTCCATCCTAGTCCTACCAACATTATCCATTTTTGCATTTTCAGTCATGCATGCATTTTGCATGCATCCCAGTCATCAGTCCCAGCACCTAGCCCTCAGTTAGCTAGCCTAGGGAGCTTCGTTTTGATCATTTTTAACCCTCCTAGTGCTTAGTATGCCCTGCATGCAATTGCATGCATCCCAGGTGCCCTCACTCACCTACCACTCAGTTGCACTTCAGTTAGTTGAGTTATCTTTAGTTCCTTCCTTGATTTAAGGCTAGATTGACTCTCAACTGACTGTATCACTCCGATGGACCTCCAGTGAGACTAGACTTCCCATTCTGACTCCAGTTAGCTCCTCATGCGCCCTCCACTGAGCCTCCTTCATTCAGGTAGTGCCTCCATGTGCCAGTTACACCTACCGCACTCAGTTAGACTCAGTTTGACATCTGGTTGACAGTTACTTGTGCATTGATGACTCCACTGGTGATGATGAGGACTCTTAGTTGTGCTTTGATGACTCTCTATTGATCCGATGATCACTCTATGAAGGATAATTCGAATTGCCACCTTGGCATTCGAATCCTCTCACCATTGTATTATTTATTTGTCCATATTGTGATTAATGAATTAGTGTGTCATGTTATTCTGCTTGTATCCGAGTTCTACTGTATCATAATTCTATTGCTCCTTTACACTGCATTGACCACTCTTCTTCTATTTTCCTGCTTAATATTAATCTTTCTTGTGAGGTATACATTAACTCTTAGATTTGTTGCGAGGGTTTTCACTATATATATATATATGTGAGTTCTTTCTATAAGACATTATAATAAAAAGAAGTATCTTTTATTGATATATGTGTGTGTGTGTGTGTGTGTGTGTGTGTGTTCTTTCTATAAGACATTATAATTATTATAAAGAGAAGTATCTTTATTGATAGATATTTGTGTTCTTTCTAAACTAGTGGGTGACCCTATAACTACTGTCACATATATGTTTTTATATGAAAATGGAGAGTTATGTTTTGAGATGAAAAGAGAAGTTATATATATATATATGTGTGTGTGTGTGTGTTATTGGAATGGGTGCCCTACTTTGGCGAAGATGAATGGAGGAATTTGGGAAAACATTTTGGGGGTCTTTTTCTTGCTGCGTGGGACCTTTAGGGGCAGGAAGAGGAATCCAAACCTATTCCCGTTCATTTGTATTTTACTGTATGTTGATAAAAGCGTTTTTTAATCCCTGTATTTCTTCACTTAGTTTGAATGATAACGTTGGCATCTCTGTATTTATTCATGGAGTTGGAATGAAAACGTTTGGCATCTGTGTAATGCCATTGCATTGATAAAAATGTTTTTCAACCCTGTATTCTTCATTGGGTTTGGGAAAAACGATTTTACAACTCTGTATGTTCATGGTATTGAATCAAAACACATTTTCCTATTCATGGGTTTGGGAAAAATGATTTTACAGCTCTATATGTTCATGGTATTGAATAAAAACGCATTTTCCTATTCATTAGTTTGGGAAAAACGATTTTACAGCTCTATATGTTCATCATATTGAATCAAAACGCATTTTCGTATTCATGGGTTTGGGAAAAATGATTTTATAGCTCTATATGTTCATGGTATTGAATCAAATTGCATTTTCCTATTCATGGGTTTGGGAAAAAAAAATTTACAGCTCTGTATGTTCATGGTATTGAATCAAAATACATTTTCCTATTCATGGGTTTGGGAAAAACGATTTTACAGCTCTATATGTTCATGGTATTGAATCAAAACACATTTTCCTATTCATGGGATTGGAAAAACGATTTTACAGCTCTATATGTTCATGGTATGAATAAAGACACATTTTCCTGTTCATGGGTTTGGGAAAAACGTTTTCTGAAGCTCTGTAATTCTTCACTAAGCTTGATGAAAACGATCGGGCATCTCTGCATTGTGCATTGGTTGCTATTAAAACATTTCTGAAGCTCTGTATTTTATGCATGGGATTGAAAAAAATTTGGGGCAGCTCTGTATTGTATTCATTGGAGTGAAAAACGTTTGGGTAGCTCTGTATTGTATTCGTTTGATTGAAAAAAGTTTTTGGCAGTTCTATATTTTATGTATTGGATTGAAAAACATTTGGGCAGCTCTGTATTGTATTAATTTGATTGAAAAACGTTTGGGAAGCTCTGTATGTACCTGCGTTTATGTTGTATGGAGATACCATTAGCAAGGATTCTCTCTATATGAAGCATGGTACTCCATCATAATGAACATGTTATACTTCTTTCAGCTGAGAAGTGTTTGCTTTCATTAATTCCAACATGTTATATTTACTTCATTTCTTAGTGGTATCGTGCTCTAGCATGTTAACTTTGGTTAATAATTATACATGCTGCCACGGAATGCATACCACCGAAAGAGCTCCAGCATGTTAACTTTAGTTAATATTTAAATATGATGTGTATTGACTCTATGGCTCTATATTACATATATGTAGCGATATGCTCTGTATTTATTTTATTGCTGCGCATTTACAGTCTCGAGACATACTCTGTATTTAAATGATTAGAATGCATTGTATGCATTGATTAAATTTACATATATGCTTATGATGCTAGTTGAATTTCAAATTTTGTTTGATGTCGAATGCATTGGTTGTATATGCATTGACTAAGTTTACATATATAACTTATGTTGGACATTACTTCTATATGTTGCATGTCGAATACATTGTATGCATTGATTAAATTTACATATATGTTTATGATATTGGTATCACATGACATATTTTGGTTGCATGTCGAATGCATCTCTTATGTTTCATATACAAATTTATGATGCTAGTCGAATTGCAAATTCAGTTTGATGTCAAATGCATTGATTAAAATTACATATATGTTTATGATGTTGGTATCACATGACATATTTTGGTTGCATGTCGAATGCATTATTTGCATCTCGAATGCATCTCTTATGTTTCATATATATGTTTATGATGCTTGTATCACATGATTTCTTTAGTTTCATGTCGAATGCATATCGTATGTTTCATATACATAATTTATGATATTTGTATCACATTACATCTTTTAGTTGCATGTTGAATGCATCTCTTATCATTCATATGCATAATTTATGATGCTTGTATCACATGATTTCTTTTAGTTGCATGTCGAATGCATTATTTGCATGCCAAATGCATTATTTGCATGTCGAATGCATCTCGCATGTTTCATATATATAATTTATGATGTTTGTATCACATTACATCTATTTGTTGCATGCCAAATCATTATTTGCATGTTGAATGCATCTCTTATGTTTCATATACGTATTTATGATGCTAGTCGAATTGCAAATTCAATTTCATGTCGAATGCATTGGTTGTATATGCATTGACTAAGTTTACATATATAATTTATGTGGCATCACATTACTTCCATATGTTGCATGTCAAATGCATGGTATGCATTGATTAAGTCTACATCTATACTTATGATGCTAGCGGAATTGCAAATTATGTTTGACGTCGAATGCATTGGTTGCATGTCAAATGCATTGATTATGTTTGCATTGGTTATATTACATATGGGACGACTTCCATGAACAAAAATCGGTAAACACTTTCATATTCCATGGAGCATAGAAGGTCAAGTCTGGATTACAAACTTGGGCCCGTAGAGAACAACACCACATCTATGCAAGATGTTAAGAAAGGATAAGTGTCTAGGTAGGAGCACTGCAGTAACCTCTAGAGCAGTGTGTGGTTAGTTCTAGGGCGACGAGACTTAAGCACTCCCTATCCTATTTGTGGATCACCATGTCCAGCTCGGGGGTGGCCTTCAGACAAACTGAGTAGAAGTCATCGAAGAGCCTACGGTTGGCTGGAGCGTTGCATCGCCCAAAACAGTTTCCCCTAAATAAATATTTATGAATGTTAAATAAATTTGATGTATCGTGAATACTGAAAAGGAATCTAGAGTTTTAGAGTACCTTTTGAAGTAATAATACATGTTATCGGTATGATGAGAACAAGTAGAAGAATTCGAGGAGAAAGCCTCTTCTAGCTCTACCAAACTGGTAAGAAGAACATGCTCGGTGAATTTAATGTAACACTTGTTATATCTTGTACCCTGATATTAGTAACGAGGGAGTGAAAAGATTAATCAAGTATTCTGTCCTTAACAACATTCTTGTAGTGTAAATGAAGAGTATGTTCATGTCTTTAATGTTGAGAACATGTATTAGGAATTATGTTTAAATGTGTGAGCATATGATTGTGGATGCAATAGAAGAATGAATAAGCTTCTTGTGCACTTGAATAAATGTGTAAGATCTTATGTGGATAAAGAATAAGACATTATTTTAGAATGAATAAGCTTCTTGTGCACCTTTTGACAAAATCTATGGTTGGCATAGTATTTAATGGGTGTAAGAGAAAAACTTTGACCTGTACTCATATTGATATATAGGTGTATATATTTGTCTTCATTAACTTATGGTGAGATTAATAGTACAATTACATCTAATGGTTAGTTGAATTCTTTTAAAGAAAAACTATGACATCACAATGTTGAGTATTCTTTGGTTTGCATGCTTCTGTGTTGGAAAAGGATTTCCATTTCTGTAGTAAAGATGTGTTGACAAGTTTTCTAACGGTCGAAGAAGTATATAACTTGTTGAATAAGGACCTTTGCATAAAATGGAATATAGCACATGAGTGTATATTCGTGTATCATTCACGTAATGTTATAATCACCAAGTATGATTGAGTATCAAACTGATTTATTACTCTAGAAGTATTTGCACCATGCTATATCCTTGTTATTGATATAATGTTGAACAAGTATTACATGTCATTATATGGAAATATAGGTGTATATCTTGGTCTACATCTATTTGAGATTTATGGTACATATGCATGCTTATGATGTTAGATGACTCTTGTTAAGAGAACTTTGTTAAAGATAACATCGAAGTTATGGAACTAACTTATTGTGTAGAAGGAGTGCTCTTCTATATTGTATCAAGTTCGAAGCTTGGTGTGGTATTTCTTACCCCAGTTTGTAGAAGAAGTTGAAAGTGATTTTCTACTTAAAACCGACTTTATAATATTATAAATATAAACTTGGTATTGCATGCCTCTATGCTTGGAAGGGATTTTTAATATTGTAGTAAAGATATGTACCTAATTGTCGAGTTGTTATTCACTTATGGTAGGTGAATTGATGATTGTACAAATATCGAAAGTATGTTCAATAAAAAATTAAAAAAAATTCACCCCATTTCCTCTAGAACGTGACAAGGATTTTGGGATGTTACATATGGTATCAGAGCGAGGTTCCTACTCTAGGACCTATAGCCTCATTTATGACTAATGTTGCAACAGAAAGTTAGAGTAGCAAGAAACTATGAATTATGTAAAGTGTTATGTGATTACAAAAAATAGCATGGTTATGTTTCTTTTGTGATTAACCATTGATATCCATGAGGCTTTAGCTAATATACCTATTTGGTTGATGTATGCGAGGAATTGAATGCACAAAGCAAGGGCTTGGAAATCAAGAACCAAGGCTAATCATTGGCGAGAGGATCACTAAATTAAAAGGGCTTCGCAAAAATCACTGTAAGTGAATGCCTCTATATGGTTGTTAAATATAATAAATGGTTATGTGTAGTAGGCTCAACTTAAAGCTTGTGATGTCAAGCCGGTTGTCCATGATAGTGGAATTAGAGCCCCAATGAGAACCAAGGGTTCACTAATGCAGTGTTATGAGACATTGTTGCATGCACATGAGACATTATGACTAGAGAAAAGGAAATCTTGAGAGCATCAAGAGAAAATTAAAAGATAACTCTAAAAGTAATAAAACCATCACATTAATAAGATAAGTAGGAGGGGGAGGGAGGCGCCCTGCAATGTAAAATAAATCTAAATTAAAATTAAAATAAATCTAAGAAAGAAGAATGAAGAAGAGAAGGCCAAGTCTGGAGCACAGATTTGGGCCAACAAGGAACACCTACAATTGGGTATAGAACAAGATATGTGTTAAGGTAGGAGCACTACCAATTTAATGCAGGAGAACTGCAATACCATGAATAGCTGTTAGAGCTCGTTCCATGATTTTAGTGACGTAAAAGTCCCTGGAGCACTTTGTAACTAAGGAGCACTTGGTGAGTGTTGGGTATCGTCATGTGCGTGATGCACGCCCCGAGGGGCATGACACCGAGAATGTGTTGAGTACCATTTTTTGCTTGGTGCATGCTGAGAAGGCTTGGGATCTTCCTGGACTCAAGCAAGTAGGCTTGAGGGGAAAAAGGTTTTCCTGGACTCAAGCGAGAAGGCTTGAGGGGAAAAATGTTTTCCTAGACTCAAGCGAGAAGGCTTGAGGGGAAAAATGTTTTCCTGGACACAAGTGAGAAGGCTTGAGGGGAAAAAGAGTTCCTGGACTCAAGTGAGCAGGATTGAGGGGAAAAAGGGTTCCTGGACTCAAGCGAGAAGGATTGAGGGGAAAAAATAGTTCATGGACTCAAGCGAGAAGGCTTGAGGGGAAAAAGAGTTCCTGGACTCAAGCGAGGAGGCTTGAGGGGAAAACGAGTTCCTGGAATAAAGCGAGAAGGCTAGAGGGGAAATAGGGTTGTCCTGGAATCAAGCGAGAGGGCTTGAGAAGAAAAATAATTTTCTGGAAATCAAGTGAGAGGGATTGAGTGGAAAAAATTAAAGATCACCTACTGATACATTCCAACGATGTTATGACTGGTATAGTTATACCACAGGTACGCAAATGGAAAATTTTGCATCAAAAATATGTTTATTTAAATTCATGTATATGTGAATTAATGAATAGCTTAAGTTGGAATGAAAATACTGTGATGTATTTAAATGTATTATTGAGATGCTTGAATGTGTCGTAGAATTGTTACTAAAAAATAATTTGTTGTTAATTGTAAAATGATTGAAGTACATGTAATGTCTTGGTCTAACATTGTACTCGGTATACTGATAGCATAATGCATGTATAGTTTGTTTTCTTACACATTAGATGTGGAGCGGTCGCTTGGTGTGATAGTTTTTGTTGTTACATGATAAGATGAAAGCACTAGAGGTGCTATCTATGTTTGTATTTCGGTGAATATAGATTCAGGCTGAAGTTGAGCAACATTAATAGCATATTGGAAAACTTAATGTTTGTATATTGTAAACTAACATGCAGGAATGTCAGCAAGACATTGCAAGTTAAATAAACAAGCACAGTAAAACAATAAGTGACTATGCATGGGAGCACGTGGCTTCGATGTTTTATGTTTTATATTATGAAACTAACATTTGAACCAGGTAGAACTGGTACCAACATTGCAAAGTAATGGCAATTTCCGAGGATAGGGAGCATAAAGATACGTGAGATAAGTATTGCAGGTATAAAAACCATATCTTTATGATGTTTTTGTTATAATATTATCGTGTCGTTAATATATTTTGGAAAGAGAATGTGTTTTGCATACGGTAGAAATGCAGGGAATGAGGATGAACAGGTGAAGTAGTGCGAAAAGTAGCGCAACACCGAGGACGGTGTTCTTCCAAGAGGGAGAGTTTTGAAATGTCCCCATATTTGATAAAAGTTTCGTTTACTCAATTTTTGTCTATCTTACATGAAAACACTATCTAAGATCTAAACTAGTTCCCGCAATGCAACCTAGAGTGTAAAAAGGGCATGGTGAACCACAAGGGGGAGAGTCTTAAAGTCATAAAATTCGCAGTAGCCTTTGGCTTTAATTAGCTTTCTAACGTGAGTTAAGTTAAGTTAATCTATGATCTAATTCTATATACAAGTACACCTGGTAATTAAAGGAGTATCCTTTAGGTGAATTTTAATTAGATCCCATTAACTATTAATCCTAAATACATATGAATATGTATTATTTAGTGTAAGTATATGTGTTTTATATGCTTATGCTTTTATATAAGTAAATAGCAATCCACATATTTATTTTTGTTCATGCTTTTGTAAAAATGCATATATTATATTTTATGGTCATGTATTTTATATGAGGCTCTATTTTATATATGTATGTGTTCTTTTATATGAGAATATATAAAGGTATAGAAGTGTATAACTATACATTTATTCTTTAGTATATATATATATGTGTGTGTGTGTGTGTGTGTGTGTGTGTGTGAGTTCTTTCTATATTATAATAGAAAGAAGTATCTTTTATTGATAGATATATGTTTTTATACATAAGAATATATATGTGTGTGTGTGTGTGTTCTTTCTATAAGACATTATAATTATTATAAAGAGAAGTATATTTTATTGATAGATATTTGTGTTCTTTCTAAACTAGTGGGTGAAAAGGGAATATATCTATATATATGTG
This sequence comes from Larix kaempferi, assembly GCA_027924585.1. Taxonomy (NCBI): domain Eukaryota; kingdom Viridiplantae; phylum Streptophyta; class Pinopsida; order Pinales; family Pinaceae; genus Larix; species Larix kaempferi. The sequence continues at coordinate 2,562,704 of BSBM01000125.1, read as the reverse complement.
TGTGTGTGTGTGTTAGTTATTGGAATGGGTGCCCTACTCTAGAGAAGATGAATGGAGGAATTTGGGAAAACATTTTGGGGGTCTTTTGCTTAATGTGTGGGAGCTTTGGGAGCAGGAAGAGGAAGACAAACCTATTCCCGTTCATTTCCATTTTACTGTATGTTGAAAAAAATGTTTTTTAAACCCTATATTTCTTCACTGAGTTTGAATGATAACGTTGGCATCTCTGTATTTCTTCATCGAGCTGGAATGAAAAATTTTGGCATCTCTGTAATGTCATTGTATTGATAAAAACGTTTTTAAACCCTGTATTCTTCATTGGGTTTGGCAAAAAACGATTTTACAGCTTTGTATGTTCATGGTATTGAATCAAAACGCATTTTCCTATTCATGGGTTTGGGAAAAACGATTTTACAGCTCTGTATGTTCATGGTATTGAATCAAAATGCATTTTCCTATTCATGAGTTTGGGAAAAACGATTTTACAGCTCTGTATGTTCATGGTATTGAATCAAAACGCATTTTCCTATTCATGGGTTTGGGGAAAACGATTTTACAGCTCTGTATGTTCATGGATTTGAATCAAAACGCATTTTCCTATTCATGGGTTTCGGAAAAACGATTTTACAGCTCTGTATGTTCATGGTATTGAATCAAAACGCATTTTCCTATTCATGGGTTTGGAAAAAATGATTTTACAGCTCTGTATGTTCATGGTATTGAATAAAGCCACATTTTTATGAAGCTCCGTAATTCTTCACTAAGCTTGATGAAAATGATCGAGCATCTCTGCATTGTGCATTGGTTGATCTTAAAACATTTCTGAAGCTCTGTATTTTATGCATGGGATTGAAAAAAGTTTGGGGCAACTCTGTATTGTAATCATTGGAGTGAAAAATGTTTGGGCAGCTCTGTATTGTATTCGCTTGATTGAAAAACGTTTTTGGCATTTCTGTATTTTATGCATTGAATTGAAAAACGTTTGGGCAGCTCTGTATTGTATTAGTTTGATTGAAAAACGTTTGGGCAGCTCTATATGTACCTACGTTTATGTTGTATGGAGATAGCATTAGCAAGGATGCTCTCTATATGAAGCATGGTACTCCACCATAATGAACATGTTATACTTCTTTCAGCTGAGAAGCGTTTGAATTCATTAATTCCAACATGTTATATTTACTTCATTTCTTAGCGGTATCGTGCTCCAACATGTTAACATTGGTTAATAGTTATACATGCTGCCACCAAATGCATACCACCGAAAGAGCTCCAACATGTTAACTTTAGTTAATATTTAAATATGATGTGTATTGACTCTATGGCTCTATATTACATATATTTAGAGAAATGCTCTGTATTTATTTTATTGCTGCGCATTTATAGTTTCGAGACATACTCTGTATTTAAATGATTAGAATGCATTGTATGCATTGATTAAATTTACATATATACTTATGATGCTAGTTGAATTTCAAATTCTGTTTGATGTCAAATGCATCGGTTGTATATGAATTGACTAAGTTTACATATATAACTTATGTTGGCATCACATTACTTCTATATGTTGCATGTCGAATACATTGTATGGATTGATTAAATTTACATATATGTTTATAATATTGGTATCACATGACATATTTTGGTTGCATGTTGAATGCATTATTTGCATGTCGAATGCATCTCTTATGTTTCATATACGTATTTATGATGCTAGTCGAATTGCAAATTCAGTTTGATGTTAAATGCATTGATTAAATTTACATATATGTTTATGATGTTGGTATCACATGCCATATTTTGGTTGCATGTCGAATGTATCTCTTATGTTTCATATATATGTTTATGATGCTTGTATCACATGATTTCTTTTAGTTGCATGTCAAATGCATCTCGTATGTTTCATATACATAATTTATGATATTTGTATCACATTACATCTTTTAGTTGCATGTTGAATGCATTGGCTGTATATGCATTAACTAAGTTTACATATATAATTTATGTGGCATCACGTTACTTCCATATGTTGCATTTCAAATGCATGGTATGCATTGATTAAGTCTACATCTATACTTATGATGCTAGCGGAATTGCAAATTTTGTTTGACGTTGAATGCATTGGTTGCATGTTAAATGCATTGATTATGTTTGCATTGGTTATATTACATATGGGATGACTGCCATGAACAGGAATCGGTAAACACTTTCATATGCCATGGAGCATAGAAGGTCAAGTCTGGATTACAGACTTGGGCCCATAGAGAACAACACCACATTTATGCAAGAGGTTAAGACAGGAGAAGTGTCTAGGTAGGAGCACTACCTTTTGATTTGCAGGAGCACTGCAGTAACCTCTAGAGCTGTGTGTGGTTACTTCTAGGGCGACGAGACTTAAACACTCCTTATCTTATTTGTGGATCACCATGCCCATCTCAGGGGTGGCCTTCAGATGGACTGAGTAGAAGTCATCGAAGATCCTACGATTGGGTAGAGCATTGCATTGCCCAAAACAGTTTCCCCTAAATAAATATTTATGAAAAATAAATTTGATGTATTGTGAATAATGAAAAGGCATCTAGAGTTTTATAGTACATTTTGAAGTACTAATACATGTTACCAGTATGATGAGAACAAGTAGAAGAATTCGAGGAGGAAGCCTCTTCCAGCTCTACCAAACTGGTAAGAAGAATATGCTCGGTGAAGTTAATGTAACACTTGTTATGTCTTGTACCCTGATATTAGTAATGAGGGAAGTGAAAATATTAATCAAGTATTATGTTCTTAACAACATTCTTGTAGTGTAAATGAAGAGTATGTTCATGTCTTTAATGTTGAGAACATGTATTAGGAATTATGTTTAAATGTGTGAGCATATGATTGTGGATGCAATAGAAGAATGAATAAGCTTCTTGTGCACTTGAATAAATGTGTAAAATCTTATGTGGACAAAGAATTATACAATATTTTAGATAAGTTTGCATCAATAGTGATCTATGTAAGAGTGTGAGTGAAAAAGAACACGTTTATATACATTTTGGTGAATGATGTAAAGGAGAACAGTCAACATAGCCTAGCCAAATCTTCTTAAAGTTATGATTACACCTTTCGACAAAATCTATGGTTAACATAGTATTTAATGGGTGTAAGAGAAAAACTTTGACATGTACTCATATTGATATATAGGTGTATAGATTTGTCTTCATTAACTTATGGTGAGATTAATAGTACACTTACATCTAATGGTTATTTGAATTCTTGCCAAGAAAAACTATGACATCACAATGTTGAGTATTCTTTGGTTTGCATGCTTCTGTGTTCGAAAAGGATTTCCATTTCTGCAATAAAGCTATGTTGACAAGTTTTCTAAGGGTCGAACAAGTATATAACTTATTGAATAAGGAAATTTGCATAAAATGGAATATAGCACATGAGTGTATGTTCGTGTATCGTTGCACTTAATGTTATAATCACCAAGTATGATTGAGTATCGAACTGATTTATTACTCTAGAAGTATTTGCACCATGCTATATCCTTGTTATTGATATAATGTTGAACAGGTATTACATGTCATTATATGGAATGATATGTGTATATCTTAGTCTACATCTATATGATATTTATGGTACATATGCATGCTTCTGATGTTAGATGACTCTTGTTAAGAGAAATTTGTTAAAGATAACATCGAAGTTATGGAACTAACTTATTGTGTAGAAGGAGTGCTCTTCTATGTTGTATCAAGTTCGAAGTTTGGTGTGGTATTTCTTACCCCAGTTTGTACAAGAAGTTGAAAGTGATTTTCTACTTAAAACCGACTTTATAATATTATAAAGAGAAACTTGGTATTGCATGCCTCTATGCTTGGAAGAGATTTTTAATATTGTAGTAAAGATATGTACCTAATTGTCGAGATTTTATTCACTTATGGTAGGTGAATTGATGATTGTACAAATATCGAAAGTATGTTCAATGAAAACAAAAAAAAACTTCACCCCATTTCCTCTAGAATGTGACAAGGATTTTGGGATGTTACATATGGTGTCAGAGCGAGGTTCCTACTCTAGGACTTGTAGGCTCATTTATGACTAATGCTGCAAAAAAATGTTAGAGTAGCAAAAAACTATGAATTATGTAAAGTGTTATGTGATTACAAAAAATAGCATGGTTATGTTTCTTTTGTGATTAACCATTAATATACATGAGGATGTAGCTAATATACCTATTTGGTTGATGTATGCAAGGAATTGATCGCACGAAGGAAGGGATTGGCAATTAAGAACCAAAGCTAATCAATGGCGAGAGGATCGCTAAATCAAAAGGGCTTCGCAAAAATCACTGTAAGTGAATACCTCTATATGGTTGTTAAATTTAATAGATGCTTATGTGCAGCAGGCTCAACTTAAATCTTGTGATGTCAAGCCAGTTGGCCATGATAGTGGCATTAGAGCCCCAATGAGAAGCAAGGGTTCACTAATGCAATGCTATGAGACATTGTTGCATGCACACGAGACATTATGACTAGAGAAGTGGAAATCTTGAGAGCATCAAGAGAAAAATAAAATATAACTCTAAAAGTAATAAAACCCTCACATTAATAAGATAAGCAGGAGGGGAAGGGAGGCACCCTGCAATGTAAAATAAATCTTACTTAAAATTAAAATAAATATAAGAATGAAGAATGAAGAAGAGAAGGCCAAGTCTGGAGCACAGATTTGGGCCAACAAGGAACACCTACAGTTAGGTATAGAACACGATATGTGTTCAGGTAGGAGCACTACCAGTTTAATACAGGAGCACTGCAATACCATGAATAGCTGTTAGAGCTCGTTCCATGATTTTAGTGACGTAAAAGTCCCTGGAGCACTTTGTAACTTAGGAGCAATCGATGAGAGTTGGGTATCATCATGTGCGTGATGCACGCCCCGAGGGGCATGACACCGAGAAGGTGTTGAGTACCATTTTGTGCTTGGTGCACACCGAGAATGCTTTGGATCTTCCTGGACTCAAGCGAGCAGTCTTGAGGGGAAAAAGGTTTTCCTGGACACAAGCAAGAAGGCTTGAGGGGAAAAATGTTTTCCTGGACTCAAGCGAGAAGGCTTGAGTGGAAAAAGGTTTTCCTGGACTCAAGCGAGAAGGATTGAGGGGAAAAAGAGTTCTTGGACTCAAGCGAGAAGGCTTGAGGGGAAAAAGGGTTCCTGGACTCAAGCGAGAAGGATTGAGGGGAAAAAAGAATTCCTGGACTCAAGCGAGAATGCTTGAGGGGAAAAAGTGTTCCTAGACCCAAGCGAGGAGGATTGAGGGGAAAAAGAGTTCCTGGACTCAAGCGAGAAGAATAGAGGGGAAATAGGGTTGTCCTGGACTCAAGTGAGAGGGCTTGAGAGGAAAATTAATTTTCTGGAATTCAAGCGAGAGGGCTTGAGTGGAAAAACTTTAAGATCACCTGCTGATACATTCCAACGATGCTATGACTGGTATGGTTATACCACAGGTACGCAAATGGAAAATTTTGTGGCAAAAATATGTTTATTTAAATTCATGTAGATGTGAATTGATGAATAGCTTAAGTTGGAATGAAAATACTGTGATGTATTTAAATGTATTGTTGAGATGCTTGAATGTGTCGTAGAATTGTTACTCAAAAAAAAAATTGTTGTTAATTGTAAAAAGATTGAAGTACATGTAATGTCTTGGTTTAACATTGTACTCGGTATATTGATAGCATTATGCATGTAGAGTTTGTTTTCTTACACATTGGATGTGAAGCGGTCGCTTGGTGCGACAGTTGTTGTTGGTACATGATAAGATGAAAGCACTAGAGGTGCTATCTATCTTTGTATTTCGGTGAATACAGATTCAGGCTGAAGTTGAGCAACTTTAATAGCATATTGGGAAACTTAATGTTTGTATATTGTAAACTAACATGCAGGAATGTCAGCAAGACATTGCAAGTTAAATAAACGAGCACAGTAAAACTCTAAGTGACTATGCATGGGAGCATATGGCTCCAAAGTTTTATGTTTTATCTTATGAAACTAACATTTGAACCAGGAAGAACTGGTAACAACATTGCAAAGTATTGGCAATTTACCAAGATAGGGAGCAAAGCAATACATGAAATAAGTATTGCAGGTATAAAAACCATATCTTTATGATGTTTTTGTTATAATATTATTGTGTCGTTAATATATATATTGGAAAGAGAATGTGTTTTACATACGGTCGAAATGCAGGGAATTAGGATGAACAGGTGAAGTAGTGTGAAAAGTAGCACAACACCGAGGACGGTGTTATTCCAAGAGGGAGAGTTTTGTAATGTCCCCATCTCTTGTAAAAGTTTTGTTTTACTCAATTTTTGTCTATCTTACATGACGACACTATCTAAGACCTAAACTAGTTCCCGCAATGCAACCTAGAGTGTAAAAAGGGCATGGTGAACCACAAGGGGGAGAGTCTTAAAGTCGTAAAAGTCGCAGTAGCATTTGGCTTTAATTAGCTTTCTAACGTGAGTTGAGTTAAGTTAATCTATGATATAATTCTATATACAAGTACACCTAGTAATTAAAGGAGTATCCTTTAGGTGAATTTTAATTAGATCCCATTAACTATTAATCCTGAATACATATGAATATGCATTATTTAATGTTAGTAAATGTGTTTTATATGCTTATATTTTTATATAAGTAAATAGCAATGCACATATTTATTTATGTGTTCATGCTTTTGTAAAAATGCATATATTATATTTCATGGTCATGTATTTTATATGAGGCTCTATTTTATATATGTATGTGTTCTTTTATATGAGAATATTTAAAGGTATAGAAGTGTATAAATATACGTTTATTCTCTAGTATATATATGTGTGTGTGTGAGAGAGAGAGAGAGAGAGTTCTTTCTATAAGACATTATAATAGAAAGAAGTATCTTTTATTGATAGATATATGTTTTTATACATAAATATATATATATATATATATATATTCATTCTATAAGACATTATAATTATTATAAAGAGAAGTATATTTTTTTGATAGATATGTGTGTTCTTTCTAAACTAGTGGTTGACCCTATAACTGCTCTCACATATATGTTTTTATAAAATGGAGAGTTATGTTTTGAGATGAAAAGGGAAGTTATATATATATATATATATATATATATATATATGTTATTGGAATGGGTTCCCTACTCTGGCGAAGATGAATGGAGGAATTTGGGAAAACGTTTTGGGGGTCTTTTGCTTGATGCGTGGGAGCTTTGGGGGCAGGCAAAGGAAGCCAAACCTATTCCCGTTCATTTGTATTTTACTGTATGTTGATAAAAACGTTTTTAAACCCTGTATTGATTCACTAAGTTTGAATGATAACGTTTGGCATCTCTGTATTTCTTCATGGAGCTGGAAAGAAAACATTTGGCATCTCTGTAATGTCATTGTATTGATAAAAACGTTTTTAAACCTTTTATTCTTCATTGGGTTTGGGAAAAATGATTTTACAGCTTTGTATGTTCATGGTATTGAATCAAAACGCATTTTCCTATTCATGGGTTTGGGAAAAACGATTTTATAGCTCTGTATGTTCATGGTATTGAATCAAAATGCATTTTCCTATTCATGGGTTTGGGAAAAATGATTTTATAGCTCTATATGTTCATGGTATTGAATCAAAATGCATTTTCCTATTCATGGGTTTGGGAAAAACTATTTTACAGCTCTGTATGTTCATGGTATTGAATCAAAACACATTTTCCTATTCATGGGTTTGGAAAAAACAATTTTACAGCTCTGTATGTTCATGGTATTGAATCAAAACGCATTTTCCTATTCATGGGTTTGGGAAAAACGATTATACAGCTCTGTATGTTCATGGTATTGAATCAAAATGCATTTTCCTATTTATGGGTTTGGGAAAAATGATTTTACAGCTCTGTATTTTCATGGTATTGAATAAAGACGCATTTTCCTGTTCATGGGTTTGGGAAAAACGTTTTATGAAGCTCTGTAATTCTTCACTAAGCTTTATGAAAACGATCGGGCATATCTACATTGTGCATTGGTTGATCTTAAAACATTTATGAAGCTCTGTATTTTACGCATGGCATTGAAAAACGTTTGGGGCAGCTCTGTATTGTATTCATTGGAGTGAAAAACATTTGGGAAGCTCTGTATTGTATTCGCTTGATTGAAAAACGTTTTTAGCAGTTCTGTATTTTATGCATTGGATGGCAAATCGTTTGGGTAGCTCTGTATTGTATTAGTTTGATTGAAAAATGTTTGGGCAGCTCTGTATGTACCTGCATTTATGTTGCCTGTATATAACATTAGAAAGGATGCTTTCTATATGAAGCGTGGTACTCCAGCATAATAAACCTGTTATATTTCTTTCAGCTTAGAAGCGTTTGACTTCAGTAATTCCAACATGTTATATTTACTTCATTTTTTTAGCGGTATCGTGCTCCAACATGTTAACTTTGGTTAATAGTTTTACATGCTGCCACCGAATGCATACCATCGAAAGAGCTCCACATGTTAACTTTAGTTAATATTTAAATATGCTATGTAATGACTCTATGGCTCTATATTACATATATGTATTTATTTTATTGCTGAGCATTTATAGTCTGGAGACATACTCTGTATTTACATTATTAGAATGCATTGATTGAATTTACATATATGCTTATGATACTAGTTGAATTTTTTTGATGTCGAATTCATTGGTTGTATATGCATTGACTAAGTTTACATATATAACTTATGTTTGCATCACATTACTTCTATATGTTGCATGTCGAATACATTGTATGCATTGATTAAATTTACATATATGTTTATGATGTTGGTATCACATGAAATATTTTGGCTGCATGTCGAATACATCTCTTATGTTTCATATACGTATTTATGATGCTAGTCGAATTGCAAATTCAGTTTGATGTCAAATGCATTGATTAAATTTACATATATGTTTATGATGTTGGTATCACATGACATATTTTGGCTGCATGTCGAATGCATCTCTTATGTTTCATATACGTATTTATGATGCTAGTTGAATTGCAAATTCAGTTTGATGTCAAATGCATTGATTAAATTTACATATATGTTTATGATGTTGGTATCATATGACATATTTTGGTTGCATGTCAAATACATTATTTGCATGTCGAATGCATCTCTTATGTTCCATATATATGTTTATGATGCTTGTATCACATGATTTCTTTTAGTTGCATGTGGAATGCATCTCGTATGTTTCATATACATAATTTATGATGTTTGTATCACATTACAACTTTTAGTTGCATGTCAAATGCATCTCTTATGTTTCATATGCATAATTTATGATGCTTGTATCACATGATTTCTTTTAGTTGCACATCGAATGCATTATTTGCATGTCAAATGCATCTCGTATGTTTCATATACATAATTTATGATGTTTGTGTCATATTACATCTTTTGGTTGCATGTCAAATGCATTATTTGCATGTTGAATGCATCTCTTATGTTTCATATACGTATTTATGATGCTAGTCGAAATGCAAATTTAGTTTGAGGTCGAATGCATTGGTTGTATATGAATTGACTAAGTTTACATATATAATTTATGTGGAATCACATTACTTCCATATGTTGCATGTTGAATGCATGGTATGCATCGATTAAGTCTACATCTATACTTATGATGCTAGCGGAATTGCAAATTTTGTTTGACGTTGAATGCATTGGTTGCATGTCAAATGCTTTGATTATGTTTGCATTGGTTATATTACATATGGGATGACTACCGTGAACAGAAATCGGTAAACACTTGCATATTCCATGGGGCATAGAAGGTCAAGTCTGGATTACAGACTTGGGCCCGCAGAGAACAACACCACAACTATGCAAGAGGTTAGGACAGGAGAAGTGTCTAGGTTGGATCACTACCTTTTGATTTGCAGGAGCACTGCAGTAACCTCTAGAGTTGTATGTGGCTACTTCTAGGGAGACGAGACTTAAACACTCCCTATCCTATTTGTGGATAACCATGCCCATCTCGGGGGTGGCCTTCAGAAGGAATTAGTAGAAGCCGTTGAAGAGCCTATGGTTGGGTGGAGCGTTGCATTGGCCAAAACAGTTTCCCCTAAATAAATATTTATGAATGTTAAATAAATTTGATGTAACGTGAATAATGAAAAGACGTCTAGAGTTTTAGATCAGTACATTTTGAAGTACTAATACATGTTACCAGTATGATGAGAACATGTAGAAGAGGTCGAGGAGAAATCCTCTTCCAGATCTACCAAACTGGTAAGAAGAACATGCTCGGTGAAGTTAATGTAACACTTGTTATATCTTGTACCCTGATATTAGTAACGAGGGAAGTGAAAAGATTAATCAAGTATTTTGTCCTTAACAACATTCTTGTAGTGTAAATGAAAAGTATGTTCATGTCTTTAATGTTGAGAACATGTATTAGGAATTATGTTTAAATGTGTGAGCATTGTTGAAATATTGTAACTAATAAGAATATTCTATTTGTACTTTATCCAGAGATGTTTCATTCCTCCATCGGGACCCTATTGTATATACGGAGATGTTGATTTCTCCACTAGGCTGTGGTAACTAGGGTTATTAGACTCTCCTAGTGAGGTCGGCCCTGGGTTAGCTGTTTAGTGGTTATTAGACTCTCCTAGGAGAAGTCGGCCCAGTTAGGGTTAAAGCTGGTCAAGTGAAGTAAAGTATAAATAAAGGATGTGTGATCCTCATTTATCACATTCACTCATTCACTCTCTTGTGTATTGCGCATAGGTGTGAGAGAGAGATATTGATAGGAGGAGAAGGAGCTCTTGTATTGGGTTTTACATCTTTGTATTGGTTGGTCATCTATATTGAGGAAAGCTTTGTTGGATTTTCTACCCCATGAGTGTTTCCCAAGGTAAATTTGTGTCTATCTTGTGATTTTGTTTCTCTTAGTGATCCTATTATGCTCTTGTTGTGAATTATAGGCTAAACTTAACATGGTATCAGAGCTAGCGTGAATAGGACATCTTTCACAAGGTGAAAATACCTCTCTCTCCCCAGGTGAAAATTAGGGTTTCTGCAAAAGTTGGAATTTGAGAGCATGGCCGGAGCTCCTCAAAATCAAAATTTTGAGCCCAAGAATCGAAGTATTTTAGTGGGTATAACCCCGGGCTTTGTCAAACCCTAGTTTGACTTTTGGACCAGAAGTACCAGAAAACCAGAAAAACTACACACCTGTGCACCAGTGAACCAGAAAAGCTGTGAACCTATGCACCAGTGAACCAGAAAAAGTGCGAGCGAGAAAGCCAGAAAACCTATTGTAGATCCGAAAGTTGCTGGTCAAATTTGAAGGGTGTGTAGGACCCCTCCTTTAGGGTCACCTCGAAATGAACCTGAAACTTTAACAACTTCATACAAACAAATTAGCCATCATAGTTATTGGAAAAATAAAATAAAAAGCATGAATAACTTAACAAAATTAAGCAAAACCTTAACCTGTCAACCCGATCCGGCTGGTCCATTGTCGCCTTCGTCTTCCGTAGGATCCCTCCAGCAAAGCTCGTTTAACCATAGGCGAAGCAACCGTTAGCTTCGCCACCCAACCATAGGCTCATGCTTTCAGTCGCATGGCCTCCCCCGAGCTTTGGGTCTTAGAGCTCACACAAGTATTTCAAAAATTCAGCTTGGGCTTCCCTTCCCACCAGGATTTCTAAGCCAAACCCTTAGATAGCAGCAAGTCTTTGAGGCATTCGAAAATTACGACAATCATCCAAATTATGGGCCCTTTTCCCATTCCCCAAGTCTTCCTTATAAAGGAAAATCTCATGCGACACATGTCGCTTCATGCATAATTAAATATTTTTGAATAATTATTTAATTAAAACACTCACCCATCCAAGTGTCAGTTTCTCTTGGAAGTGCTCCGACACCCCTAAGTTTGCTCCAGTTTGTCCCCCCAGATATTTTAATTAACTCCTAGCTTTTAGTTGACTAGGTGTCTAATCTTAGGATTCTATTTTTGCTCCTAAATAATGATTTCTATTATTTTAAATGCTCAACAAAAATAACTATTCATGTTTAAATGCCTAAATTATTTTTATGCATTTGCTAAGTAATAATCTAGAGTTATTCTCATAAGTTTTTATGCAGTTAAATTTAACAATCAAACTCACTAGGTTCACGGTGCCGCGCCGTTGGGCTCCTAGTTCCTTAATTTTAATTCCCTGACATGGCACCACTCCGTCGGGTCCAGTCATCCATGGTTTCCATTCCTTGGCATGATACCGCATCGTTGGGTCCTTGCGTCCATTCTTTCCGTTCTCGACAGGGTACCGCATCGTCGGGCCCTTCTGCCACCATCTTTCCGTTTTGACTTGCGGGAACTCTTGTAGGGATTTTAGGAATCGTTACCATCCATCCTCCGTCTACATGCTATCTAGGGACTAATGGCGCTGAGGAGTGAGTCCGTTCTCACTGCGCGCCCCTCAACTCGTACGTGACCAACTCCGTCGTGGCCCACCTCGTACGCTCTCACGCATTCCTCTTGAGCAAGCGGATCAGTGCTTATCTGCTCATGCGTGGTATTCTTGTCGGAAGTCGACATCGTCGTCGCTCCCCCTGTGTGTGATTTACCCGTACTCTACGACCCTTCATGTTCCTTTGTGTGTCCGTTGGTGAACCGTCTCACTTGTTTCTACACACACTTCTCACAATACTTTACTAGTAGCACTGTCCTCAATAATCATCATATGATTTCTAAATCAAGTATTGTTAAACATTTATGATTTATTCAAACTTCTAATCAAATATACATTTCGTCGACAAATACATAATCACCGTACAGCTAGTCGTTAAGCATTATCCATATGTACAATTTTCATATCAAAGTTAATCGTTAAATAGCATGAAATCGTCCATTCACAATAACTACCCAAATGCACATATATCAATCAATCATAATCATAAATATACTCAAAATAAAATCATAGGGTTATTTTATTAACGTTTCAAACAATTGGGTGACTCAGCAGGTGCCCTCAATGTCTATAGTAGTCTAGGGGCACTACATACACCCCTACTTATTTAGAACTTCGTCCCGAAGTTCAGAATAAAAAAATGGAAAGCTATGACGCATCTCAGTTGCGTCCTCCCAAGTTGCAAAGCTAGGACTGTAACTGTCCTACTGCACTTTGACTTGATCAATCGAAGCTAATCATTAAGCAAGATGTAATCAATCAATTATCCCACTCCACACGTATAATTTAATTCCTTAATTCATTTATCAATTAATGTCGGCATTCATATCTTCAGGTTTTCCCTCAATCATTTAAGACATAACAAGGCTCAAGAGACCACTATGTCAAAGTTGTTCAGCTAGTTCACTTGATAGGTTCCCTTAAGGTCCCCAGTCATTTTAGGGGCATTACATACACCCCCTCTTAAATAGAACTTCGTCCCGAAGTTAATTTTTTTTTTTTTTTCTCTTGTACTTTTGACGCTAGGCTTTATCTTAATTTATACTCTCATCTTCTGTCATTCTGCTATGTTTTTCTCCAACAATCATGGCTATAAGCACAAGTGGTTCAAGTCATTATTTCCTATCTCATTTAGTATGGTTCCAATACATCCTCAGGAACTCAATCGTAATTTCCCATAATATCAATCTAATGATACGTTCACGGGTTGTCAGTCCCAACTAGATTTCTTTTATCTCCTATTTATTCATGAAGATCCATGATATCAAATTAGTTACAAGCTATAATGCGTCAATAGTCACCCAATAGTTTATGAAGTTACCATTCAACATAATAAATCCAAGTAAGGGCTCAAATCTACTTGGTTATCCTCCCTCCAAGATGAGAAGGTAAACATCATCAAATAATCGGCAGGGTATAATCGCGGTTTAACAATTAGGAGAGATGCTCAAATAGTTCAAAAACCAAATTCCATACGACTACTTCCAAATACCTCTAAATGTTGGTTCTCAATTTGATAGGATTCCTATTGTCATAACTTAGCAGCTTAGTCAAACATATTAAAATTTAACTCTTAGTCCTTTCATTGGTAACATCATGGCCAAGGTCAATGAGTTTGTCACTTCGTTACTTCATTTCATCATTCCCATTTTCATATGACCCTTTCGGCATATTTTCCTCATCTCGTCATGTGTGGGTTGTCGTACTCACATTGAGTCGTATCATGGGAATTAGTCGTATTTCCATTCAGACTTCATCATTTTAGATTATTAGCATTACTGCATTTAACTTGTCGTGTTTATTCTCTACATACTTCGTTTTGACAAGATCGTCTTCAATTTACCATTTGACAGGTTTTCCAGGTTCTATGTCCCCATTTATCATATCATGGTCAAGTCATGGTTGTACTTTTTCCATTCTCCTTAACAACATTGTCATGTTAGAAAATTGTGTAATTGGGCGCGGATCCTCATGCTAGTAACATAGATATCTTGTTTTCAAATTTTAAGTTCATTTCACTTCCTCGCGACATCTGTCAAATTATAGGCAAGTATATGCATTTGTGTAATGACAGCCAAAATGACTAAGTTCACTTCCTTCGTTAATTTACTATTCCAAGTCATCTACTAGTTTTCTGATCGTGGATATGTTCCTAAAGTTGTAAGCTGCTTGCGATGTGCCCAATTGATGAATCCTCAACATCAATTGTTCGTAATATAATGAAATATTCACCAAGGTATTATGTACATATATAGTTCTTGATCTTATCCTCTATTTTATATCAGTCCCTAGATGAATTATGGAATATAACCAATAAATTGTCTTTCAATTATTCCATATTTATTACATTATCTCTTCATCTACTTCATGCTTATAAAGTTTATAAACAAAAGAAACAAATGTGTACACACATATATATATAAATTTTCTTCAGTCTTAACTATACAATTAAATTATTTAAAGCTCGTCTTAGGACTATATCCCTAATCATTCAAATTCAAACCTAGCTTAAGTATAACTCTTTTTGAAACAACAAATATCAGTTTTCTTTCTTTTCATATCCCACCACAAATATGGGTTGAACCAATTTAGACACATCAATAAAAATGACCTATCTCCTAACTCCTTGATTATAATTATAATTATAAAATGCTACTCAACATTATAAAGTTCTACCCATCTCCTAAACTTCATCTCCAACATCCATATGTTTATTTCTTTTCTTAACATAAATGCATTTCTAAATATACTCTACCATTTTTATAATTTATTTCCTCTTTTAAGTAAGACATGCACTTGATATCACAATAACTACCCAAATGCACATATATCAATCAATCATAATCATAAATATACTCAAAATAAAATCATAGGGTTATTTTATTAACGTTTCAAACAGTTGGGTGACTCAGCAGGTGCCCTCAATGTCTATAGTAGTCTAGGGGCACTACATACACCCCTACTTATTTAGAACTTCGTCCCGAAGTTCAGAATAAAAAAATGGAAAGCTATGACGCATCTCAGTTGCGTCCTCCCAAGTTGCAGAGCTAGGACTGTAACTGTCCTACTGCACTTTGACTTGATCAATCGAAGCTAATCATTAAGCAAGATGTAATCAATCAATTATCCCACTCCACACGTATAATTTAATTCCTTAATTCATTTATCAATTAATGTCGGCATTCATATCTTCAGGTTTTCCCTCAATCATTTAAGACATAACAAGGCTCAAGAGACCACTATGTCAAAGTTGTTCAGCTAGTTCACTTGATAGGTTCCCTTAAGGTCCCCAGTCATTTTAGGGGCATTACAGGGTGAAAAGTTGATGTTTTCAGAAACAGAGAACACCAGTCATCTCAATTCAATCAAGCACATCTCCTGTTAAGATCTATTCTACATTTAGAGAAACTTCAATTTTTGTGACCTCCTGGATAAGATGGCCCCAAGCACTAAGCTTGAGGACAAGATAGAGGGTATAGAGAATTTCCGGGCATGGAAATATAGGATTGGTCTCATTCTTGAAGAGAATGATCTTGCCCATTATATCAAAGATGAGGTTGCAGAACCTGCAAAATATGAAGCTAAAGAGAAGTATATGCCAGTATGAAGAAGTATATGTAGAAGATATACCTCCTAGAAATACAGAAGCTACTCTTGAAGAGGAAACACCAGAAAATCATGATATGTTGAAACCTCAAGAACATATCACGGAAGAGAAAGATGGCATGGGAAATAGAAATTATACAAGATAAAGCATGTTGCGAATGGTAGCATTGAAAAGTATAAGTCAATATTTGTGGCCAAAGGATTCTCTCAGAAAGTGGGAATTGGCTATGAAGAAACATTTGCACCAGTTGCAAGGTACACTTCCATTTGAACCATCATGACACTTGCATTCATGATGAAGTGGGAATTACACCAGATGGATGTGAAGACAACTTTCCTGAATGGTGTGATTAAAGAAGAAGTGTACATAGAACAACCACAAGGATTTGAGGTTGAAGATAGAAGAACTCACGTATGCAAGCTGAAAAAGGAATTGTATGGGTTGAAGCAAGCTCCCAGATCTTGGTATGGAATAGTTGACAGTTTCTTGACAAGCTTGGGCTTTACCAAGAGTAAAGCTGATCCTACCCTTTACCTCAAGGTTATGGATGATGAACCTGTTATATTGTTGCTTTATGTGGATGATCTATTTCTAACTGGGAATGAGAAAAAAATTGTCGAATGTAAGAAGAAGCTCTTTGCGGAATTTGAGATGAAAGATCTCAGATTGATGCACTACTTCCTAGGTCTGGAAGTATGGAAAGGCCCGAAATGAATCTTTATGAACCAGGGAAAGTATGTTGTGGAAATATTGAAAAGATTTTATATGTTGGAATGCAAAGCCATGGCTACTCCCATGGATTCCAACTTGAAGCTGTTAGCTGATGACTCATCAGAGTTAGTGGATGTAACTCTATATAGACAGATTATTGGGTCATTGATGTATCTGACGAATACCAAGATAGATATATGCTTTGCTGTGAACACCTTGCGTCAGTATCTAGTTGAGCCTAGATGTGTTCACTTGGTAGCTGCAAAGCATGTGATGAGGTACCTAAAAGGTACGATAGACTTTGGTCTATATTATCTTCGAGATCATGATTTCAGATTGTATGTCTATACAGATGCCGATTGGGCTGGAAGTGTATCATACAAGAAGAGCACATCGGGTGGATGTTATTGTCTGGGATCTTCCATGATCTCGTGGTTTAGCAGCACAGCTGAAGGGAAAAATATATATCTACTTGCTCTGCCAGTTGTGAAGCGATATGGCTTCGGAAGTTGTTATAAGGATTGTTTGACTTAGAGATGGACCCCACTGTGATCCTGTGTGACAACCAAAGTTGTATCAAGATGGCAGAGAATCTAGTATTCCACGACAAGTCAAAGCACATAGAGATCCGATATTTTTATATACGGGATATGGCGCAGAAAGGAGCTATAAAGCTCGAGCATGTGGGCACTGATGAGCAAGTTGCTGATGTATTGACCAAACCTCTGTCTCGAGTAAAGTTTGAGTATTTTTGATACAAGCTTGGTGTAGTTCATAAGTACCCTCCTCGAAAGGGGGAGTGATATGGTCGATGATGATATGTGGATACTTGTATCGATGATGAGGATACCTATATCGATGATGAGGTTGCCTATACCGACGGTAAGGTCGATGATGAGGATACCTGTATTGATGATGAGGATACTTGTATCGATGATGAGGATACTTGAATCAATGATGAGGATACTTATATCGATGATAAGGATACTGGTATCGATGATGAGGATACCTATATCGATGATGAGCATACTTGTATCGATGATGAGGATGCCTGTGTCGATGATACAGACGATGAGGTCGATGATACCGATGATTAGGTCTATGATACCGACGATGAGTTCGATGTGTGGTCCTTAGAATTTGTCTAAGTGGACAATGGATTGTATCATCCCTAGACTTTATGTCCTAAAGAGATCAGGATTAACCATTTTGTAAGTGGTGGGATTGCATCATCCCTGAACGGTTGGTTCAAAATGTATGTGATAGGATTGCATCATCCCTGAACGGTTGGTTCAAAATGTACGTGATAGGATTGCATCATCCCTGAACCTTTGGTTCAAAATGCACGTGATGGGATTGCATCATCCCTGAACGCTTGGTTCAAAATGTACGTGATAGGATTGCATCATCCCTAAACGCTTGGTTCAAAATGTATGCAATAGGATTCTATCATCCCTGAACAGTTGGTTCAAAATGTGCGTGATGGGATTACATCATCCCTGAATGCTTGGTTCAAAATGTACGTGATAGGATTGCATCATCCCTAAACCTTTGGTACAAAATGTACATGATGGGATTGCATCATCCTTGAATGCTTGGTTCAAAATGTACGTGATAGGATTGCAGCATCCCTGAATGGTTGGTTCAAAATGGACGTGATAGGATTGCATCATCCCTGAACCTTTGGTTCAAAATGTACGTGATGGGATTGCATCATCCCTGAATGGTTGGTTCAAAATGGACATGATAGGATTGCATCATCCTTGAACGGTTGGTTCAAAATGGACATGATAGGATTGCATCATCCCTGAACCTTTGGTTCAAAATGTACGTGATAGGATTGCATCATCCCTCAACGTTTGGTTCAAAATGTATGTGATAGGATTGCATCGTCCTTCGAGTTATATCCTAAAGTGATAAGGATTGATCATCATGTAAGTAGATCTATATTGCCTCGTCCATAGACATGTGTGGTGTCTTAAAGTGATAAGGATTGATCATCCTGTAAGTAGATATGGATTGCCTCGTCCATAGACATGTTGCAATGTCTTAAATTGATAGGGATTGATCATCCTGTAAGTGGATCAAGATTGCATCGTCCTTGGATTTATGTCCTAAATTGATAGGGATTGACCATCCCGTAATTGGTTCATGCGTGTTGCAGATGCTATTGATCAAGATATCCATACGATGAGGCTATTGATCGGAAGATCCAGATGTTGATACTGTTGATCGAGAGATCCAGAAGATGATGCTATTGATCGATAGATCCAGATGATGCTATTGATCGAGAGATCCATACGATGTTGTTGATCGAGATATCCAGATGATGATGTTGTTTATCGAGAGATCCAGATGATTCTGTTGATCGGAAGATCTAGATGTTGATGTTGTAGCCGATAAAGTGCTGCAAAAGATGAAGACTCAGTACTGAAGATGTTAATGTTCCAGTATTGAAGATCTTGAAGATGTTCTAGTAACTGTTTGATTTACTGATGAAGAAAGCTTCCAATTATTTATAGATGTATCATGTATCATGTAGTTGATGACTCCTTTCTCCTGTAGATGTTGTTAGAATATCCTTCTCGTTAAGGGGGAGTGTTGAAATATTGTAACTTCTAAGAATATTCTATTTGTACTTTATCCGGAGATGTTTCATTCCTACGCCGAGACCCTATTGTATATCCGAGATGTTTATTCCTCCATTAGGATGTGGTAACTAGGGTTATTAGACTCTCCTAGTGAGGTCGGCCCTGAGTTAGCTGTTTATGGGTTATTAGACCCTCCTAGGAGAATTCGGCCCAGTTAGGGTTAAAGGTCAATTGAAGTAAAGTATTAATAGAGGATGTGTGATCCTCATTTATCACATTCACTCATTCACTCTCTTGTGTATTGCGCATAGGTGAGAGAGAGAGATCTGCATAGGAGGAGAAGGAGCTCTTGTCTTGGGTTTACATATTTGTATTGGTTGGTCATCTATATTGAGGAAAGCTTTGCTGTGTTTTCTCCCCATGGGGGTTTCCCAGGGTAAATCTGTGTCTATATTGTGATTGTGTTTCTCTCAATGATCCTATTATTCTCTTGTTGTGAATTATAGGCTAAAATTAACAAGCATATGATTGTGGATGCAATAGAAGAATGGATAAGCTTCTTGTGCACTTGAATAAATGTGTAAAATATTATGTGGACAAAGAATAAGACATTATCTTAGATAAGTTTGCATCAATAGTGATCTATGTAAGAGTATGTGTGAAAAAGAACATTTTTTATACCTTTTGTGAATGATGTAAAGGAGAACAATCAACATAACCTAGCCAAATATTCTTAAAGCTATGATTACACCTTTCGACAAAATCTATGGTTAGCATAGTATTTAATGGGTGTAAGAGAAAAACTTTGACATGTCCTCATATTGATATATAGGTGTATATATTTGTCTTCATTAACTTATGGTGAGATTAATAGTAAACTTACATCTAATGGTTAGTTGAATTCTTGTCAAGAAAAACTATGACATCACAATGTTGAGTATTCTTTGGTTTGCATGCTTCTGTGTTCGAAAAGGCTTTCCATTTTTGCAATAAAGATGTGTTGACAAGTTTTCTAACGGTCAAATAAGTATATAACTTATTGAATAAGGACCTTTGCATAAAATGGAATATAGCACATGAGTGTATGTTCATGTATCATTGCACTTAATGTTACAATCACCAAGTATGATTGAGTATCGAACTGATTTATTACTCTAGAAGTATTTGCACCATGCTATATCCTTGTTATTGATATAATGTTGAAAATGTATTACATGTCATTATATGGAAAGATAGGTGTATATCTTGGTCTACATCTATGTGATATTTATGGTACATATCCATGATCCTGATGTTAGATGACTCTTGTTAAGACAACTTTGTTAAATATAGCATCGAAGTTATGGAACTAGCTTATTGTGTAGAAGGAGTGCTCTTCTATGTTGTACCAGGTTGTAAGATTCGTAAAACTCATAAAAACCACTGCATAACAAATAAATATTAACTATGCATGCCAATCTATGATCAATACAAGAATCTGATAAATACAATGGATTTGATATCCTGTAATCTATAAAAACCACTATACAACAAGAAGCATCATGCAATAAGAAAGATCTGTAACAATAGAGTGTATCTAATCAACAATATAATAGAAAATATGCTATGAAAATTATAAGAACCATCCTGGTTAGACGAACTAGCAGCTACCATTACTTGACAGCTCCAATAGTGCAACTGAAGGTGGGGGGACGACTCTCCACCCAACCAACCCTCAGCCAAAGGTTGAGGTCCCCGAGCCCCCAACAATTAACCCTATGCCAGTGCTATCTTGCTTTCCTCTCCTCCAGAGCTCCTCTTCCAAGATGTCCAAAGACAAAAAGACCCCCCTCTTCACTTCTTCTCCTCCTTTTATCTCCTCCTCCTCCCAATTTCTTAATTTCTTATTTAATGTAATTTGTTTTCCCTTATTTTCTTTCATATTCCCAATTATATTAGTTACCCCCTTTTATTTATTATCTTACATTATTTTATATTACATTATATTTATTATATTAAATATTCTCTATATTTCTATAGGAGGGTTGTTGCATACTCTCCCCCTTCAAGAAACTTCGTCCCGAAGTTATAATATTCAAGCAATAAATACAATACTTATTCAATCAATCAATCAAGTAAATACTAGAATATATAGGTAGCTAGTACTATTGTGAAGCTAAGAGATTTATATGTGTGGCCACCACATAGAAGTCTCCAAACCACACTAATACAATCAAACGCCCTAAGTTACAACATGCTCTTAAGTAATTCCCTATGAGTCTAGTATGCAACCATAGCAACAATTATGCATCATACATACAAAAGCATTAGATAATTAATTAATAATTAATAGTTGTGTATTTGTTTACTTCCTCTTTCCTTACTCACCCTCTCCCTGAGAATCATACCATCCGATCAACCTCCCTACACCTCCCCTCCGACTTCGGATGGTCTCGCTCGCCATGGCACGGGCCCTCTACTGTAACCTGTCCGCGGATCATACAGTAGGCATCATAAGTTCCCCGGGAAGTTACCGCAGCATTGCCACCTTCCCAAATTCTGGTGATAATACGGTCTCATCGGATTCTAACGGAATCTGGGCCTCATCAGTACTAGTCGACATCTGGTTCCCGGTACCCCGATCCTGATACTCCCGGTACCCCCGATATTGATATCAAGATCATTATACCCCAGGCATCTCGGAAGGCTAGCCTAAACATCCTCCACAACACCCTCAAGGTACTAGCCTGAGGCATCAGAAGTCCTTCTCCATAAACCTCCCTCCCGGTGAGTATGTCTCCAACCGTGGACTCTGGTCACATCAGAAGTTCTCTGGGAAGTATCTGTGGCACTACCACCTTCCCAACTTCTGGTACAAAAGTCAAGCGCTGCTGGCATAGAGCTAATTGTTGGGCTTGTCCCCCAGCCCATAATTTATTTATAGTAACCATTCTCATTCGTGGTTATGGGCTCCCACGAAATCATAGAATACTTAGCCTCATCAGGCTATTTGAGCGGATCACTTGGAACAACTGGCACTTGCCATAATGAATAATCATTAGTAACCATTTCTCAATATAATAATATCATGGATCAACCTTGAATCATGTGCTAACAAGAATGTCTAGCCACCAATTCATATTGCATTTCATTGCATCATAAGCCCTTGTCACAATAAGTCATGCCAAGTTTAACATCTAATGCATTTAGGTGCTATGTGCTACCATTATAACATAACTAGTCATGATACTTTCATAATTTTACAAAGAATCTCATTAATATGTCATGATAAGCTGCTACATTTTAACATTAGCACTATCAACATGGAGTAACCACCCACATAATCCATCATCATATCAAATATGCATTCTACGGGGAGCAATAAGGCTGACATGAAACGATAACATGTCATATCAAATATCTGATATACTCTCTTATTCTTCACTAACACATGACAGAGATGTAAAATACCAAAATTAACCACGACATGATTTCATACCATTTATGTGCCCAATATCATTTATCTCTAGATGCAATGATAAGCTATTAAAATGCTAAATTAATACCATCACGAAATAATAGCATTTTATGTTCTACAAGTCATCTATCTTGTAAAGCACCAAAACGTCACGAAGTAACATCCAAAAGTATCACATGCACATGCTAACGACCATATATCTTAAAGGTGGAATGGAGCCACATGCTAATAACCACAAGTCTTCTTAAGTAACACAAGTATGCATGATGTTATGAACATTCATCTCATGATCATCAACTTAAAGTATACCATATATAGAATGGAATGTAAATATCAAGAACACTCCCATCATGATTAACCAACTCATTACATGGCCTATATATAGATACCTTAATATTTCTTGAATATATATAGCGATGAGTACCTACATATCACATATACTAGTATACAGGAGGCATTCACACACTCGACCAATATATAGATTAAGTTCAAATTAGATTCATTTAATCAATTTTGTTCTTGTTTCTCATCAAGGGATATTGTCCATCTACTAAACATGTATTATGTTGTAATTCCTCATCTTATAAGAAAATGAGTATTTTCATACATAACCTTACTCGATTGACTTTGACTTTTAAATTGAATAATTTAAATACTTGCATTAACTCCTTACATAAACATGAAGTTCTTTTATCATCTTCCATGTTCCCAATAACACACAGAGAACAAGTTTTTAAACCATCAACATAGCGACCTCCATTGTTGCTTTTGTGTACTAAAGGTATCTAGTTATCTTGTAGGATATATCAAGAGGATAATTGCTCATACAAACCTTATATTTCATGCATACTTGCACATGAGTTCCTATATAGAGGCCACTACATGACAAACTATGCATAGCTAATTAACAAAGAGAACATTAAGCTTATTCATAGACAAGTCATGAAAATGAAGGTTACACTTATCTCAAACCCACACATTCTAGAAACTAGAAGGAAATTGCTCTCTTAGATAATTTATTAATTAGTACAAGATCTTGGCCAAACAACTTATCCAAGATAGTTATCTCTTAGAATAGGTAATTTATAATTCCCTACACTTATTGATTGTCTTAGGTAAATATTTTCCTTATGTATCTCTCCTTCAATTTCCCTATTGCTAGTACCACTATGGTTAGCATTCTCCTCTTCCTTCCTTAAAAATAAAAATTGATATCCTACAAACACTTCTTGGGTAATTTCAACCCTTGTAATGGCATAATAGTTAGTTTTTTTTTGTCTGTAAGACTAAACAATTATAAATTATCATATGATCAGTGTCTTATGTTTGACTTACGATGTTATCTAATAAATCATATATTTAAGGGTGAATTATTTTTCAAAATGTCACGTAGACCTTTTCACCAATAGCTATTGACATTGGGACTATTTACATATAGAAGGACATGTCATATTTTGTAATTCAATATTTATTTAAAATCATAACTAAATGTCAAGGTAAATTCTAAATCAATTCTAAATCCAAGATTATGAGTCCATTAATTCATTTCTAGGAGTCTTCCATTATTCACTTATTAGATTTTATGGAATTTTATTTTTATTTTTTAACAATAATATTTAGGACACTTAATCGTGACCTTCTACTATGACCTATCATATAATAATTTGATAATTTGAGTCCTAAGCTTTTGATAAATAAGGGTTCCTTCATAAACATATGTGTTTCTTTTAAGGTAGTCTTATCATTTTACAACATAATCCCATATAATGAATATCATATATATATATTAACAAAAGTATATATATATATATTCATTTATATGAATGCTAACACAACCCAAACATATCTAAAGCCTTGGCACTATATTAATTTCCAATATAAGTAAAGGATTCCAAGTAAAATTAATACTTATATTTCGTTAAAGAAATATGAACTCTTCCTTTCAACGCCTAGAATATAATAATAATGAATCTTTCTTATTTTATATCCCAATAAGACTACGTTTTATGTAATCTAAGATATTTAGTCATAACTGAGTTCGAGATTATGCTCGTTCTCTCCCTAAATTTAACTCGAGCATCATAGGGTGCTAGAAGATTCCCCTCAAATGTAATAACCCTAAAATTATATGCAATTCAAAACCTCCCAGGAATTTGCAAAAGCTGTAAACTATATAGACGCAACCCTAGACGCAACCTTAGATAATTGCAAGCATCCGAGCTTTTAGTATTGAGTGAGCGTTCGTAAGTGAAAGATCGCGAGTTCAATCGTCGCCGGGAGCTAATATTTTTGTTTCTGGATAACGCAGAGCGAGTTATTAACACTAATGGGCGGAAAGCTATATGGTTTCTGGATAACGCGTGCCCTGGTGTGTTTGACCCCAATGGGGTTAGGCATTACAGTTTCGCAGACCGAATGGAATAATTTGATTTTGCAAAATCCTAACCCTACTCCACGCAGGAAGCCCATTGACACTGTGTACAATGCATCAGGTTGAAAATTCCTAACAAATACCAACATTCATGTTATAAATTATAGACATCTAAAAAATATAAAAGAAGAGAAACCGTCCACAATGAATGAGAGCTACTGTGCACAGGTGCCAAGGTTTGTCTTCTCCCATCCTACTTGATTTTTTTTTTTTAAGGCATGAACCAATGGTTGCGCACATCATTGATCTTTCAACTCTAATTTAATTATTAAAGGGGGTAGGCCTTTATTCAGCAAATGCATGCATCACAACTTTGCAATTTAAACTTATAGTGGCACAAGCCGTGACTTTCACACAATTTCAACATATTTTAAATCTATAAATTTTGTATAACCAAAAGAATCTAATGCGTTGGGATCGGGCTCTATAATAAATGTCCCTTCCCATTGTGTCATCACACCACTTAAATCTCTGTGTCTATATATATATCACAATCAAAATAAACTAATGCAATGGGATCAGCCCTATAAAAGCTGACCTGCTGCATATATCACACTCAAGGTTTAAAGCAAGCAAGGAACGAGCTTGTAGGAGTCTTCCTGCTGCTTATAACCTAATCAAAGTTAGGGCAAGCGACATGTGGACAGTTTAGTTAGTAAACTCTATCGCTCATGATGAGTGGATATCACCGAGAAAACCCTGGCACGTGCAACAACGTACATAGATCACTTACTATGAAGCAACTTTGTCTTATAGCTTATGCAGAGATAGCATATGTGATTCTCATCAAGCGGAAGGGTGTGCAGAGATATAACACCAAACTCGGTCAAGAAAACTAGGATGATCACTAGCATAACTATGCAGCGGTATATATAGAGAGAGAGAAAATAAAAAATTGCAGCAACCTAGCGGCAGTCGCACATCTACTACAGCGATACTCTATTGCTGAGATCGCTCTATACTTTTTCAATAAATAAAATGCAGAGGTTTAAATTAAGAACAACGACCCTCTATCAAATGCAAACTCTACAAATTAATAGATGCAGAAATTATTATCTGAACACGCATTCTTCCGAGTGCTACATCTATCGAGTTCGCCTTTCCTCCAAGGTTGTTTAGCACCACACTATAAATAAAATCACAACAGATCTTCCTCTGTGGAAGGACTGCCCGTCCTCTATTCCGTGACCATACCTATATAAGTAAACACTGCCTTGCATACAAAGGGAAGTCCACCCATCTCTAGGAAGGATTTCTCTGCCACTTGGAAATCGAGTATGTAAGAGCCATTACACAATGGTTACAGCTCCCCCATTACAGCTCAACGGTTACAGCTTATAATACTACGATTACATAATTTAAGGCCAAGTGTTACACCACCCAGTGAGAGCCGTTATACTGATAGTCAATGCAAGGAGAGCCGTTACACCATGACACCACCCAGTGATCGTTGGCCGCTAGAGGGAGTTACACCACGATAAAAGAAAAATGATAATGGAGTGGTTGGAATAATGGCAATATAATGTCTATATGTCGAGTTCAATCATGGAAGATAAAGGTAATGGAACACCTGGTATAGAAAAAAACGTTCAATTGCCGACATTCTAGCTTCCACTAATCTATTTTGTTGAATATTATAGAATAGCCACTAAATGAAACTGCCGCAGCGGATACCTAACCACAAACCCCCTGTATGACTTCTCCCTTCTATACTTCGGTAATGGATGAGCTTTCATACTCCCTGCCAGTAAAAGACAAGTAATCCATCTAAATAAAATATAAACTGGTGTTGAAGAGACTAAAGATTCGAATAACACTTCCTCTAAACCAACATTGAAGGGACTAAAGATTCAAATAACACTTCCTAGGATATTAGCCAATGTTGCAGGGGGGTCTTGCAAGCTTGTCACATCACCTCTTCAGATCTATACCTCAAATAAACCACGAATGTGAATCTACTTCTGCAAACAAAGAAGCGTAAGGAATGGCGGCCCTGTTATCAGGACTAGAAACGTCAAGGATTTGATGAAGCAGTTACATATAATTAGAAAACACAATCCAAATCCCTAACACTCGATAATTACTTTAGAAAATCCAAATCACTTGGAGATGAAATAATCTTTTAAGGTTAAGTTTCAACTAACCTATTTGAATTATTTTGTAGGGTTTCAACATAAATTTTAAGGGTTTCAATTTAAAAAATAGCTTCAAAGAAACCCCATTCCCAACCGACGCCTCATTGAAAATTAACAGTCAGAATTGTGAACAAATCCTAACTGTTGAACGCTTCTAATCGGCACCGAAACTACCGTAAGACGCAGAAATTAAAATGAAAACTCGAAACCTGTATGATACTTATATCTTCGTGGGCGAACTCGGTAGTTGCTCAACAAACCAGAAGGAGCGATGGACAAAGTATAGAAGCCAAACCTTCCCCTCGCTTAAGAGGAGAAGGATCACCATCCATCGCAATTCCCCCTCCCATCCCAATGAAAGGATGGTGGGAGAAAGACGAGGGATTGGCTTATGGTTTACAATTTAGTGGTATTAATTTTCCTGGATTTTGCATTAGACTTTATAGCATGGTTTCTGATATCAAAGGGCATCATATTTCACAAAATTACAAGGTCGACAGCATGTAGGGAGCGCATGCAGATTTTCAATACCTACAATATTTTTAAACCCAGGGGCAGACAAGCCTTCCAGGACTTTTCAGCCGACATCCTTCCGAGATCATTTTCATACCCTATCAAGTGATAATGGCATCAATTGTGAGCAAAGAAGCAGGAGCATGGATCCGCCTGGAACAAATGCACCACAATGGCGGGCATTGAGGTCAGTTGCTTGTTTTGTTCTCCAGATTATCGATGCAATATTATTCTAGAACTTGCAGAGAGTTTCAGAAAAAGTACCAATACATTGATGCACGTGGAAAGGCCAGGTTTGAAACTTAAAATTATTGGGCAGAGAGCTTTCACCAAATGGCACAATCACGCCACTATTTACATAGAGATAAAAGGACATGATATGCTGATTGCACAAGCTATTAATGATTTTAACAAGGTTTGCACCATGCATGCAATTTGTTGTTATGAATTGAGAAACAAGCTTCAGGATGAGGTTAATCCTGGCATATTGGAAACATTTTCAACCCATGACTTTCCAGCAGAGGATATTGCAGACACCAACATGGAAAATTCCAAGGCACTGGAAGAAGAATTTGAAATTCCCGAATCGTGAGTAGGATATTCTGTTGTACCCTTTTTTTTTGGTTGGAATCTAAGCTACAACCACTCACAGAAATACAAGTACTTGAGACTAATTTTTTGGTGATGCCAAGTTTATCAAGTCTTTCCTTTACCAGCAATATCCCTATTTCCAAGACCCAGATTCCATTGATTTTTGCATATTTCAAGATTAGAGGAGATAAAGTGTAAATGAAAAGTTAAAACAGTGACCTGATGCTTCTTAACAGTTCTCTCTGTAAACAACTGGCTTATTTATCAAGTTCCTACAGTGATTCATATTTGCAGATTTATAGTTCATCTAGCATGCAATAAGAAACTCAACATTCATAATTGCAGATTTACAGTTCATCCAGCATGCAATAAGAAACTCGACATTCTTATTTGCAGATTTATAGTTCATCCAGCATGCAATAAGAAACTCAACAGATTAATCCTAACCATTTTTTTTTTTAAAGTCAAGACAGTTCTATGAGAGAGAGTTAAACTCAGCAAAACAATTTTTTGAATCAAAGACACATCTATAGCAAAAGAGAAAAGTAAGCAGGGATCCCTTATGGTCCTAGCATTTGAACCAGGCTCTGATACCAAATGTAAGATCCGTAAAACTCATAAAAACCACTGCATAACAAATAAATATTAAATATGCATGTCAATCTATGATCAATACAAGAATCTGATAAATACAATGGATCTGATATCCTGTAATCTATAAAAACCACTATACAACAAGAAGCATCATGCAATAAGAAAAATATGTAACAAAAGAGTGTATCTAATCAACAATATAATAGAAAATATGCTATGAAAATTATAAGAACCATACCTGGTTAGACGACCTAGCAGCTACCATTACCTGACAGCTCCAATAGTGCAATTGAAGGTGGGGGGACGACTCTCCACCCAACCAACCCCCAGCCAAAGATTGAGGCCCCCGAGCCCCCAACATCTAACACTATGCCAGTGCTATCTTGCTTTCCTCTCCTCCAGAGCTCCTCTTCCAAGATTTCCAAAGACAAAAAGACCCCTCTCTTTACTTCTTCTCCTCCTTTTATCTCCTCCTCCTCCCAATTTCTTAATTTCTTATTTAATGTAATTTGTTTTCCCTTATTTTCTTTCATATTCCCAATTATATTAGTTACCCCCTTTTATTTATTATCTTACATTATATTTATTATATTAAATATTCTCTATATTTGTATAGGAGGGTTGTTACACAGGTTCGAAGCTTGGTGTGGTATTTATTATCCCAATTTGTACAAGAAGTTGAAAGTGATTTTCTACTTAAAACCGGCTTTATAATATTATAAAGAGAAACTTGGTATTGCATGCCTCTATGCTTGGAAGGGATTTTTAATATTGCAGTAAAGATATGTATATAATTGTCGATATTTTATTCACTTATGGTAGGTGAATCGATGATTGTACAAATATCGAAATTATGTTCAATTAAAACAAACAAAAAACTTCACCCCATTTCCTCTAGAACGTGACAAGGATTTTGGGATGTTACAATTCGCCCCTCCTCTTGGATTCAGTCATGCCACAACCTTTCGAAGTTAGGTTGTACCCCTTGTCCATTTACCACAACCAATAATGTCTCCCATGAGGATGGGAGACCATCAATAGTGGTTTGGAGAATATCATATTCATCCACCACTACTCCAATACTAGCAAGACGATCTCTTACCTGGGAGATCTTTGGAATAAGTAGGCCACTGTCTCATCCATATCCATATTTACGTTTCGAACCTTATTCTTCAATTCCCTCTTTTGACTCGGGGCCTTCTTCTCATATAGATTAGTCAATGTATCATAAAATTCTTTCGCGATATTCAAAAGTCTGATCACGGGAATCAAGTTATCTTTTGTTGAATCATAGATGATCCGTTTAGCCTTAGCTTGATTCTCCTTGAAGTTGAAGCGCCCTGAATTAGATGTAGGATCCTCCACCACAATGGATACATATCCATCCAAGTCATGTTCCTCTAGGATGTTGAGAATCCTATCCTTCCAACAGTTGAAGTTTGAGGTTCCCTCAATACGGTCTTCCAGTCGTACAGAGACTGATGCCATAATATTCAAATCTTGTGCTCAACTTATCAGGATCAATGTAGGCTCTAACTGGAATGAAAAACTGATCCCCTTCACGCCTTGAGCTTTGATACGATGTTGAAATTTAGTTGCACTTTGATCTTTAAATATTTTAGATGCATATAATTGAAGCAATGAGACAATTCAATCCATGAAATTCATACAACCATAACAAAAGATATACCCTAGGGAAAATCCTCAAAATTATGAGAACAAATACGCCAAAAATTATTCTCAGTATAATATAATGGATAGCAAAGAATGATTTCTTTTGCAACATATAAGATTGCTTTCGGAATATAAGAGATCACCAAAATTCTTGGTGAAGATACATAAGAAATAGAGAAGAGAGATCAATCGGATGTGTGCCTAGTACAACAATAATAAGCACGAACAATACCCTGCACAAAGACAAGCGCCTTTCCTTCAATGGAGAAGAGAATTCGCTTCACATTGAATTCAAAAATCATGTATATAATATTCATACTTTCTTCTCTTCTATTTTTAACTTCTAACTTCAGGATAAACTCGCCCTCAAACCAGATGTATTGATATTGCATGGAGTGGTGTGCCCCACTTCTCATGCAATTCTACATATCACTGAGCTATCGCTTAGGATGAACTCGCCTCTTAACTGAAAGCTTGCCCACTTAGTTAGGTGGATAACTTTAGTTTCAACATGCAAGTGTCACAACTCACGTGTCATCTTTAGTTTAACATAAGTGTCGTCATGAAATATCACTTAGTTAACTAGATCTTCTTTGTTCTCACTTAGTTAAATCTCTTTAACTGAAGTTTCGTCTTTTAGTTTAACTAAAGTGAAAACACTTTAGTAAACTAGTCCTTTTTATTTAACACTTAGTTAACTAAAATCATGCTTATTGATTTACTTGAAGTGACCACTGTGAGTTCTTTAGTTAACTGAGGCATATCTTTAACTGATGCTTTAATTGAAGCATTGATACTTAATTAAATCTTTATAACTGAAGCTTTAACAGTTCAATTTCTCTTTAATTATCTGAAGTGTCTGCATGAGAAATTTTGAATACTCTTGATCTCTATGCTTTATCTTTTATTATTTTATCTCTTACTACATCGTCAATATGTGCTAACTTTAATTTTCCATCACATTGCATTATACTAAGAAGAATTATCGGATGTTGTGATCATATTATATTATTCCGGACCAAATGATCATATTCTAAAGTAATTCACTTTAGAGGTGATCAATATCTAAAGGATACTTAATAGCAATCTGGTGATCATGGTTAATAATATATCACACAACATTAAATGCCTTTAACAAGTAAATCATGACCTTTATACGGAAAGTCCATCTCTATATGGGAGGTCCATCTCATGGATACCTTTATACAGAAGGTGCACCTCTATACGATAGGTCCATCTCATGGATACCTTTATAAAGAAGGTTCACATGATAATCATGGCTTTATACACACAAGTTCGTATCATTGTCCAACAAGACTTTACAACATCATTAATTTGATCAATTACCTCTATACGGGAGGAATAAACTTTACACGGAAGGCAATCAAAGTGCTCACATCTATACGGGAGGATCAATCTTGACTACACAAGATTAGTTTGGAGAATATCTCCTGATGATGTATATTTAACACTCCCTCTCAGCGAGGGAGGAATTCTCTGCCATACCAAGCTTGTCTTGGACAAACCTGAACTTCATCATTGACATAGGCTTTGTTAACACATATGCAATATGCTCATCACTAGCAATGTAGTATATCTTCACTGTACCTCTTTAGACCATGTCTCGGATGAAGTGATACTTCATTTCAATGTGGTTCGACTTGTCATGAAACACTAGGTTTCCAGAAAGCTTGATGCAACTCTGATTATCACACCTAATAACTGTAGGCTCAATATTTTCACTAAACAACCCTACAATTAGCTTTCTGATCCACATTGCTTCTCCGCGGGAAAAACTACCAGCTATGTATTATGCTTCGGTAGTGCTTTGGGATATAGAGCGCTACTTCCTGTTGGACCAAGATATCATAGTTGATCCTAGGCTATAACAATATCTGGATGTTCTCTTATGGTCCACAATGCTTCCTCTCCAATCTGATTTTGTATAACCAAGTAACATGAATTGTCCACTAGAGGCATATCTAAGTCCATATATCATCTCTTATTTTCCATATATGAAGGCCAAGAAAGTAGTGCATTAGACCTAAGTCTTTCATCTCAAACTCTGAGGTGAGCTCCCTCTTGCACCAAGCAATCAGATGTTCCTCTCCAGTGAGAAACAAATAATCATCATACAGAACTAATATCAACGGTTGGTTCTTCACTACTTTGCAGTACAAATTTGGATCAGCTTCACTCTTACAGAAACCCAGTTTCTGAAGGTAGCTATCAATTCTGAAGTACCAAGCCTCAGGGGCTTGCTTAAGCCCATATAGATATTTCTTTATCTTGCAAACATGGGACTCCTTCCCATGCACCAAAAATACTTCATCCTGCTGAATATAAACCTCTTCCTCAACCTCACCATTGAGAAAGGTTGTCTCCACTTCCATGTGGTGAAGTCTCCATCCTAGAAAAGATGCAATTGCAATCATTGCTTGGATTGTTTTGTACCTTGCCACAGGGGAAAATGTCTCATCATAATCTATGCCTTCTTTCTTAGTTAAACCTATGGCAATGAATTTGGCTTTATACTCTCAATGCTACCATTCAAAGCATGCTTTATCTTTTAAAGCCATCTAGAATTCACAATGGAATTCCCATCACATTTGGGAACAACCTCAAAAAACATCATTCTTCATTATAGAATTGTACTCTTATGTCATTGGATATTTCCAAACTTGTTGCTTTGTAGCTTCTTCATATGAGGATGGTTCTAAATCACTGATGTGACTCATCAGTGCAACATAGCCTAAATATCTGTCAGGTTGCTTGCGCTCTCTGGATGGGCCTGTTGGTGCTCCATGTTTCTCTGCGGCTTGTATTATTTCTCGGCACCAAGCAGATCTTATTTTAGCGGTAGGTTCATCAGGTGACCTCTCAACCAGTTCTACTGGTTCTTTAGGATCTAGCGAATCTGAGGCATCTTCTAGTTTCTTCCTCTCTAACTATGAAGGGGGAGAATCAGACTCGGGATCCTCTATCTCTGAATCACATTGAATCTCTTTCTATCTTTTGAAAGCATATTCCTCATGAAAGGTAACGTCTCAGTTGACTTCAATGTGTCTCTGACTAGGTACATATATTCAGTATGCTTTGGATGACTCACTATAGCCCACAAAGGTTCCTTTCTTTCTAGAAGGCTCCATATTTGTTCTCTTTTCCTTCGGTACATGAATGTATACTAACCGGTAAACACTTCTTCTGGTGTCTTCTCATCTAGAATGGCATGTGGGCTTCTATTCTAGATGTACACAATTGTACAAGTGGATTCTCCCCATAATCAAGTAGACATATCTTGATCATGCATCATGTCTTTTTCAGCCTCACATATGGTTCTATTCTTTCTTTCAGGAACCCCATTTTGTTGAGGGTTGTATGGTACTATTAACTATCTACATATTCCTGCATCACTTTTATCATCTTTTGAAGTTCTGGTAGTGCTTTGTAGTGTAGGTGTCCAAGCCTTTGGTGCCATAGCTCGCATAGACTGATAGTGTGGTGAATCATAGCTTGAATGTACTTCCCGGGTACCTTGTAGAGTCATCCCTATCGAACACCAATCACAACAGTAGATTATAGGGTTTTGTTCTTCGGCCATAAAATTGTTTTGTTATCCATGAATATAACTCAAGCCTTTGTCTTCAAGAACAAAAACTCAGAGGAGGACATTCTTCAATTATAGAACATATAGAATGTCCTCCACATGTAGAATATCACCGGTGCTCAGTTGGAATGAGTTGGATACAACTCCTTGGATCGAATAAGTTGAGTTGTCCCCAACTCTACCATGCATGTGAATTCTTTCTCTTTTAGATCGGTGATGGTACTCTTGTAACCAATCATATGTTTGGATGCACCACTGTCAATCAACCATGTGTCTTCATTTGTGATAACGGATCCCAAAAGGGATGAGACAAGATAATACTCCCTTCTTGTATCCTTTTCTTCGAATGCATTATTTTGTGTGATTTCATCTTCTATCACGGTAGAAGCATGAAAATTTCCTTTCTGTTTTTCTCTACAATCTCTTGAGAAATGGCCTTTCTTGTTGAAATTCAAGCATCTAGGTTTTGACTTGTCAAAGCATTTGTTGAACTACTTCTTCTTTGAATGAGATAACTTCTTTTGAAAGAAGGGTTTCTTTCCTTTCTTCATTCTTGTCGTGTGGGAAATATTTTCTTCTTTGATGCACACTAACTTGCTTTGGATTCACCCCTCCTCTTGGAGGTAGTCATGCCACAAAATTTTGAAGTTAGGTTGTACCTCTCAGCCATTTACCACAACCAAGAATTTCTCCCATGAGGATGGGACACCATCAATAGCGGTTTGGAGAATATCATCTTCATCCACCACTACTCCAGTACTAGCAATAAGATCTCTTACCTGAGAGATCTTGGGAAGAAGGAGACCATTGTCTCATCCATCTCATCTTTAAGTTTTGAACCTTATTATTAAATTCCCTCTTTTGGCTCAGGGCCTTCTTCTCATATAGATTAGTCATTGTATCATAAAATTATTTTGCGGTTTTCAACGGTGTGATCACGAGAATCAAGTTATATTTTACTGAATCAATGATGATCCGTTTAGCCTTTGATTGATTCTTATTGAATTTGATGCACCTTGCATTAGATGTAGGCTCCTCCACCATAGTGGATACATATCCATCCAAGTCATGTTCCTCAAGGATGTTGAGAATCCTATCCTTCCAAGTGTTGAATTCTGAGGTGCCCTCAAGACAGTCTTCTAGTCGTACAGAGACTGATTCCATAGTCTTCAAATCTTGTGCTCAACTTCTCAGGATCAACGTAGGATCTAGATGGCATGCAAAACTGAGCTCCTTCATGCCCTGAGCTTTGATACCATGTTGAAATTTGGTTGAGATTTGATCTTTAATTCTTTTAGATGCATAGAATTGAATCAATGAGACAATTCAATCCATGAAATTCATACAAACATAACACAAGATATACCCTGGGGAAAATCCTCAAAATTATGAGAACAAAAACCCCAACAACTCTTCTTAGTATAATATAATGGATAGCAGAGAATTATTTCTTTTACAACATAGTAGATTGCTTTCGAAAGATAAGAGATCACCAAACTTCTTGGTGATGATATGGAATCAATAGAGAAGAGATATCAATCAGATGTGTGCCCAGGACAAAAATAACAAGCACGAACAATACCCGTCACAAACTGAACCGCCTTGCCTTCAATGGAGAAGAGAATTCGCTTCACACTAAATTCAACAATCCTGTTTATCATATTTATACATTCTTCTCTTCTATTTTTAACTTCCAACTTCAGGATAAAATATACCTGAAACTGGATGTATTAATCTTGCATGGAGTGGTACGCCCCACTTCTCATGCAGTGCTACATCTCACTGAGCTGACACTTACGATGAAATCACCTCTTAACTGAAATCTTTCCCACTTAGTTAGGTGGCTAACTTAAGTGTCGACATGCAAGTGTCACAACTCACATGTCATCTTTTAGTTTAACATAAGTGTCATCATGCAATAACACTTCGTTAACTAGATCTTATTTGTTGTCACTTAGTTAACTCTCTATAACTAAAGTGTCATCTTTTAGTTTAACTAAAGTGAAAACACTTTATTTAACTAGTCCTTTTTATTTAACACTTAGTTAACTGAAATCATGTTGATTGATTTACTTGAAGTGACCACTGTGAATTATTTAGTTAACCGAGGAATATCTTCAATTGCTGGTTTAAGTAAAGCATTGATACTTAACAAAATCTTTATAACTTAAGCTGTATAACTAAAGCTTTAACCATTCAAGTTCTCTTTAATTAGTTGAAGTGTCTGCATGGGTAGTTTCAAATTCTCTTGATCGCTATGCTTTATCTTTTATTTATTTATCTCTTACTGCATGGTCAATATGTTCTAAATTTAATTATCCATCACATTACATTATACTAAGAATGATTATTAGATGCTGTGATCATATTATATTATTCCGGACCAAATGATCATATGCTAAAGTAATTCACTTTAGAGGTGATCAATCTCTAAATGAGACTTAATAGAAATTTGGTGATCATGCTTAATAATATATCACACAACATTAAATGCTTTTAACAAGTAAAGCATGACCTTTATATGGAAGGTCCACCTCTATACGGGAGGTCCATCTCATGGATACCTTTATACAGAAGGCTCACCTCTATACGGGAGGTCCATCTCATGGATACCTTTATACGAAAGGTTCACATGATAATCATGACTTGATACACACAAGTTCAGAATCTTGTCCAACAAGACTTTACAACATCATTACTTTGATCAATTACCTCTATACAGGAGGAATAACCTTTATATGGAAGGCAATCAAAGTGATCACCTCTATACGGGAGGATCAATCTTGACTACAGAAGATTAGTTTGGAGAATGTTTCATGATGTTTTATGTTTAACGCTACCTCTCATCGAGGGAGGCATTCTCTTCCATACCAAGCTTGTCTCAGAAGTGCCTGAACTTCATCACTGACAAAGGCTTTGTTAACACATCTGCAATCTGCTCATCGATAGCAATGTACTAAAGTTTCACTATACCTTTTTGGACCATGTCTCGGATGAATTGATACTTCATTTTAATGTGCTTCGACTTGTCATGAAACACTGGGTTTCCAGAAAGCTTGATGCAACTCTGATTATCACACCTAATAACTATAGGCTCAAGATTTTCACTGAACAGCCCTGCAAGTATATTTCCGAGCCACACTGCTTCTCGGTAGGAAACACTAGAAGCTATGTATTCTGCTTCGGTAGTGCTCTGGGCTATGAAGCCCTGCTTCCTAATGGACCAAGATATCATACTTGATCCTAGGATATAGCAATAGTCGTATGTGCTCTTACGGTTCACAATGCTTCCTCCCCAGTATGATTCTGTATAACCAAGTAACATAACTCCACCACTGGAGGCATATCTGAGTCCATATGAAATTGTACCTCGAAATTACCTAAGCACATGCTTAGCATCTGTCCAGTGTCTATGTCTCGTATCATATATAAATTGACCCAAAATGATCACAACGTAACATATATCAGGCTTCGAATGTATCAAGTACATTAGCGAGCCTATAAGATGTCTATAAAAAGTGGGATCTACTAGATCTTATCCATATCCTGACTCATGAAGTTTCCTCATATTGGAAACCATTGGTGGTCATAGCTTTGTAATCTATCATGCCAAACCTACGCAATATATCCACACTGTACTTCCCTTGAGATAGAAAAATTGCATCTTTTATTTTCCAGATCCTAAGGCCAAGAAAGTAGTGCATTAGACCTAAGTATTTCATGTCAAACTCTTAGGTGAGCTCCCTCTTGCACCAAGTAGTCAAATTTTCCTCTCCAGTGAGAAACAAATCATTAACATACATAACCAATATCAACGGTTGGTTCTTCTCGGTAGGAAACACTAGCAGCTATGTATTCTGCTTCGGTAGTGCTCTGGGATACCGAGCCCTGCTTCCTGGTGGACCAAGATATCATAGCGGATCCTAGGCTATAACCGTATTCAGATGTGCTCTTATGGTCCACAATGATTCCTCCCCAATATGATTCTGTATAACCAAGTAACATGACTCCACCACTAGAGGCACATTTGAGTCCATATGAAATTGTACCTCGAAGGTACCTAAGCACATGCTTAGCAGCTGTTCAATGTATTTGTCTCGTATCAGACATAAATTGAGTTAGAATGATCACAACATAACATATATCAGGCCTCGAATGTATCAAGTACATTAGCGATCCTATAAGCTATCTATAAAAATGGGGATCTACTGGATCTGATCCATATCCTAACTCATGAAGTTTCCTCAAATTGGAAACCATTGGTGTATTCATAAATTTGCAATCTATCATGCCAAACCTGCGCAATATATCCACACTGTTATTCCCTTGAGATAGAAAAATTCCATCTTTTATTTTCCAGATCTCAAGGAAAATAAAGTAGTGCATTAGACCTAAGTCTTTCATCTCAAACTATGAGGTAAGATCCCTCTTGCACCAAGCAATCAGATGCTCCTCTCCAGTGAGAAACAAATCATCAACATACATAACCAACTGATGCTTTAATTGAAGCATTGATACTTAACTGAAGCTTTATAACTGAAGTTGTATAACTGAAGCTTTAACAATTCAAGTTCTCTTTAATTAGATGAAGTGTTTGCATGGGAAATTTTGAATTCTCTTGATCTCTATGATTTACCTTTTATTTCTTCATCTCTTACTGCATGGTCAATATGTGCTAACTTTAATTATCCATGACATTACATTATACTAAGAAGAATTATTGGATGTTGTGATCATATTATATTATTCTGAATCAAATGATCATATGCTAAAGTAATTCACTTTAGAGGTGATCAATCTCTAAAGGAGACTTAATAAAAATCTAGTGATCATGGTTAATAATATATCACAAACAATTAAATGATTTTAACAAGTAAAGCATGAACTTTATATGGAAAGTCTACCTCTATATGGGAGGTCCATCTCATGGATACCTTTATACAGAAGGTTCAACTCTATATGGGAGGTCCATCTCATGCATACCTTTATATGGAAGGTTCACATGATAATCATGACTTGATACACACAATTTCGGAGCCTTGTCCAACAAGACTTTACAACATCATTACTTTGATCAATTACCTATATACGGGAGGAATAACCTTTACAAGGAAGGAAATCAAAGTGCTCACCTCTATACGTGAGGATCAATCTTGACTACACAAAATTGGTTTGGAGAGTGTCTCCTGATGCTGTATATTTAGCACTCCCTCTCAGCGAGGGAGGCATTCTCTGCCATAAAAATATTGTCTCGGAAGTACTTGAACTTCATTACTGACATAGGCTTTGTTAACACATCTACAATCTTCTCATCAGTAGCAATGTACTAAAGTTTCACTGTACCTTTCTATACCATATATCGGATGAAGTGATACTTCATTTCAATGTGCTTCGACTTGTCATGAAACACTGGGTTTCCGGAAAGCTTGATGTAACTCTGATTGTCACACCTAATAACTGTAGGCTCAAGCTTTTCACTGAAAAACCCTGCAAGTAGCTTTCTGAGCCACACTGCTTCTCGACAGGAAACACTAGAAGCTATGTATTATGATTCGGTAGTGCTCTGGGATACAGATCCCTGCTTCCTACTGGACCAAGATATCATAGTTGATCCTAGGCTATAATAGTAGCTGGATGTTCGCTTACGGTCCATAATGATTCCTCTCCAGTATGAGTCTATATAACCAAGTAACATGATTCCTCCACTGGAGGCGTATTTGAGTCCATTTGAAATTGTACCTCGAAGGTACCTAAGCACATGCTTAACATCTGTCCAGTGTCGATGTCTCGGATTAGACATAGATTGACTCAGAATTCTCACAGCATAACATACATCAGGCCTCGAATGTATCAAGTACATTTGAGAGCCTATAAGTTGTCTATAAAAAGTGGGATCTATTGGATCTGATCTAGAGCCTGACTCATGAAGTTTCCTCAAATTGGAAACCATCGGTGTAGTCATATATTTGCAATCTATCATGCCAAAACTGCACAATATATCCACACTGTACTTCCCTTGAGATATAAAAATTCCATCTTTTATTTTCCATATCTCAAGGCCAAGAAAGTAGTGCACTAGACCTAAGTCTTTCATATCGAACTCTTAGGTGAGCTCCCTCTTGCACCAAGCAATCAGATGTTCGTCTCCAGTGAGAAACAAATCATAAACATACATAGCCAATATCAACAGTTAGTTCTTCACTGCTTTGAAGTACAAATTTGGATCAACTTCACCCTTATAGAAACCCAGTTTCTGAAGGTAGCTATTAATTCTGGAGTACCAAGCCCTGGGGGCTTGCTTAAGCCCATATAAAGCTTTATTTAGCTTGAAAACATGGGACTCCTTAGGATGCACCACAAATCCTTCAAGCTCTTGAATACTAACCTCTTCCTCAACCTCACCATTGAGAAATGTTGTCTTCACATCCATCTGGTGAAGTTTCCATCCTAGAACATATGCAAGTGCAATCATTGCTCAGATTGTGGTGTACCTTGCCATGGGGGAAAAGGTGTTACACCAAAATCTATTCATCAAGGGTAATGTGTCCTCTGTATGTTCTGATACCTAAAGTACCTGTGCTAAAAGATTGAAGGAGAAGTTGTTTTCATTCCCTTTTTACCTTTTGTTGTCACTCCGACGCCCCCTCATGTCCAGGAAGGTCCATCAGGTTCAAGGTGACGCGCTCTGCAACTTAGCAGAGTGCATCGGTGATGCAATGTGCTCTTGTAGAAGGTTCATTGATCACTCTTTGGAACGTGTTGTCCTTGTGCAAGGTGCGTCGCATTTGGTTAAAATGGAAAAAGAGAAGCTCCGAGCGACTTCTCCAAGCTCGGATGGCATGGATACTTATCCCTACTTACTTGGAAAGGTGGATTTTGATCCCCTTGTCTAGTGGGATGATACCTTAAGCCTCCCCCCTAAATAATCAACCTCTCCTATCCCTTTATCTCTATATATATGAACCCACTCTCCATTGTTAAGGGAGGCAGGATAGAGTACCTATATGCTAGTGAAATTTCTCTAGGTGATCCTCTTCATCCATTAAGAGGCTAAGCATTTGATCTTGGATGCAAGGATTTTTGGAAGGAGGTTATGACATCAAAGCATCAGTTGTAACATCTCTTCCTTTTTTCTTCTTAATATTACATTTAATACAAGTTCTTTCCATAAAATTTGGTTTGTTAATGATGTTTAGGATTTACTTCTTTGACTGTTAATCTAGATCAATTCACATCCATGTGCTTTTATTACTTGTTTGTTTCCACATGTTTTGTCTAGTTTTGAAACTAAGGATCTGAAGATCGGGACTTGGAGCAGCAAGGAGAAAGGAACTGCACACTTGAGGTAAGCCATCTCTTTCATTTGTATTTCATTTCAATTGATCTAGGAAAGGTATTTGTGTTATGTATTCATTTGTTCTAGATCTGAACCATTTAGACTAGGGAGACTATTTGAGTCCACTCATACAGATTTTCCGTAAACAAATTTGGTGACCACACTGGGGAAAGTAGTCCATGTTTTTTTATTTCATTTCATTTTTGGTTTCTTAGATTTCTTTCCAATTAGCCTCTAGCCTTGAAGTTGTTTTTTTTGTTTGGATTTGACCATCAGAGAGTCTATGGGCTATCCAGACTCTGTTTGGGATCTTTATTGGGCCTTCTACCTTTTTTGTTCTTAGAGAATTTTTATTTTTGTTGCTTAGATCCCGCTCGACGCACCTAGGCCATTCATCACCCGTGTCACTTTAATTTTGACGCACTTAGCATATTAGCAGATTGCGTCGCTGATG
Organism: Larix kaempferi; assembly: GCA_027924585.1. Lineage (NCBI taxonomy): Eukaryota > Viridiplantae > Streptophyta > Pinopsida > Pinales > Pinaceae > Larix > Larix kaempferi. The sequence continues at coordinate 2,520,519 of BSBM01000125.1, read as the reverse complement.
CTCTATGGCAGTTTACAACATGCGATGTTGACACGGTTACCCAGTGTGCAGTGTGCGTCGTTGGGTCTCCCAACGCTCTGGTGCACCCTTGAAGGACGCGCCGCCCTTCATTATTTTGCACTCAGTGGTAAAAATTCTCAAAGTTGGTTTTTGGCTTAGTTTTGAGTTCTGTGTGTTTTTCATTCACTGTTCCAGAACCTCCTAGAACTAGCATACCTCATCCTTGGCTTATTTTTTGAAGTTTGCATATTGATTTGAGTCCTAGATAGTCAAGCGGATGTATCCCTCGTTGTGGGAAATTTCAATCCCCCATGAGCACACTCGGTCTTGTGACTCCTTATCAGGCCATCTGATCTTTTTGATCTGACTTCTAAGCCCTCCAATATTTGATTGTTGTGATTTTCCTCAATTTTGTGTGTTTTTGTGTGTCTTTGAGATTTTGGGTGATTATTTTTCTTTGAGAGTTTCCAATCGATCAAAGTTTGCAGAATTATATTCTCTTATTTTATGAATATAGGTTTGAAATGTGGTGTAATTCTCAGATCTATTGAGTACAAATGATTTTAAAATCAAAGTTGTTCATTATCTTAATTTCAAGCTTCTTTCTTGGAATTGTTGTAGAAAAATTTTATGCTTTGGAACAAGTATTAAGAAGATCTTTGAAAAGTTTCAAGGATCATTATTGACTTGCATTTTCTTGGGTTTGAGAAAGTTATTCATCATTTCCTTGAAAATTCTAAGTACATTTGAACTTTTGCAAAGCATTCCAAAGATAGTGAAAACTCTCATGTTTTTTATTTTCTTCCAACTTTTTTATCATTATTTTGGAATATAAGAGTTATTGCATTCAAAAGGAATTTCTTCTTTACATTTTTCCGTAGATTCGCTTAACTTGAAAAGAAAAAAAGGAAAAAACATTTGGATTTGGTGTATTATTCATTTTTGTTGGATTATTGAAAGAAATGATTTTGAGTCTTTTTGGTTTATTTTGAAAGTAGAGAGGTACTTGTTCATTTCATTATCGAAAATGAAAAGATTTCTCCTTACCTTAGCTAGTTTTCATCGAAAAGAAAAAGAAAATATTCACATTTGCATGTAATTAAGATTTGCATCTTTTAAAATTCCAGTCTACACCTCATGCATTCACTTAACCGTCAAGATAAAATTTAACATTAGCATTAGGTTAAAGATGTATAGAAACTTATGTGTTAAGTTAGAGACATGTTCTGGCATCTTTAAGCGTGGCAACTGTTGTTATTTTCCTACACTTCACCCTGAGGACTTTTAGTTCTTCCACGTACCAATCGGTATATAAAATGAACTTTCACGTACCTTCAGGTATATATAAAGGTACTTCATGTACTCGACAGTATATCAGAAGGCTCTTGTCGTGTTGTTGTGCATTAGACAACACCGCTACGGATTTTAGCTCCCACGTACCTTGTGTATATCAGGAGACCCTACTAGGATTCCTGTAACCATCCAAGTTAACCTATTGGCTGTCTTGGTATGGAAATAGAGCAAGAAAAACACTCAGGGAGCTACTATGCACGTACTATCCGGTAGTCGGGTTTTACGGTCAGGGGTAAGGTCCTAATACTCCCTGGTTAGTGCTCTGAAAAATTGGGCTGAGTATAAATGTTGGACCCTGTGGTATATCGCGATTTGTGATTCCTTGATAATCCTGTGAGGTTCCATACCATTGAATCCACACCTACCACATAAGTTTGCTTGTAGCTTTAGCTTGTGTATATTTTGGAGTATTTTTTCTTTTTGTATATAAAAATCTTAGGAGAAATATTGGTTCAGTAATTCTGGCTGATCAAACTTTAAGAAGATCCCACGGGATTTTAAACTTGCCACCTGAATATCCCCTTAATTAGGAGGAGAACTCGGGAGAAACTATGGATCAACCTAGCACATATGTGTCACATGAAGAAGACACTTCTACCATGGAGTCAGGAATGAACTATTCACCTCCCGCAAATCCACCTATCACTGATCCTATGGGGCCTTTGATTGTGGAACAACATGCTTCACATGGAACATATTTTCATCATTCGATGGAAGGAAATCTTGGAGCCACAGACTGGATTTTCAGTCAACCCCAGAACGACTCGGTATCAACATCTTTTGTTCCAACTGCATCATTTTGGGACACTTCTTTAGGTCATCATGTTTCCAATTTTGAGTCACTTCCGATGGTGGAAACTCCATTTCATCAATTTCCTCCATAGATTCCCAATGATGTCTATTTTGAACCTGTTTATGCGATTATCGATCATTTACAAACATTCAGTGAACAACTTAGACAACAAAGTTTCCCACCTAGGGCTAATCCGAAAGTGTCAAATTTCAAACAACATTCCCCTATCCATTCTTTATCGTTTTCTTCACCAGTAACATCTACACCTACCATGACCACTTATGAACCAAGTCAACCATCATTCTCGATGAGTACACCTCAGATTCATGAGACCATTTCAACACCTCATCCGACCCCAACTTTTAGAGGGAAACCTTCAGCTACTATTAACTATGTTACTGGAAAATTACCTCCATTTGCCCACCTCAAAATTCGAGGGGAGGTTATCATCTACCTATTAGTCTACAGTCGAGTGGAGGTAATCCCTTAGTTAGTAGTAAAAAATTATTTATGGTTCAACCTATGATTAGTGGTCAACATTTGGTTACTAGGCACACTCCTATAAGTGGACAATTCTCAACTGGGGTGAAACCCCTAGCTAGTGGACCTAATCTAATTGGGGGGAATCACCCAGTTAATGGACATAACGTGAGTGGAGGACATGCTTCACATTTGAACTATAGTATGGAAAGTTCTCTCCCAACCATGGGACAACCTACATGGACGCATCATATGGGGGGACCATCTATTTAGACTCAACCCCCATTAGGGCATATCTATCTAGGCCATCACAATACTGCTATGGGACAACATTATCCAGGAAACCTTTTTCTTGGATTACCCTATCCCGAAAACACGAACAACCCATGGGGGAATTATAATGTTCCACCGATTGGACCTCCAGTCGATGGACCACCCCCACCACCTCCCCCACCATCCGATCCACCACCACCACCACATTATTCTATAGGCGGAGGATTCCCGCATTCTAGAGGAGGCCCACCTTATTCTGGATGAGGAGTACCCCCACCTTTTGGCGGAGGACCACCTTATTCTGGAGGAGGAGGACCCCCACCTTCTGGAAGAGGACCACCTTATTCCGTAGGAGGAGGACCCCCACCTTCTATTGGAGTACCACCTTATTATGGAGGAGGAGGACCCCCTTAAGGTCCACCTCCCAACCTAGGAGTCCCACCTCCATATGGCCAATTTCCTACGGGAGGACCTTATGATCAATGTATACATGGCCCTACTGGTACACAGATGCCTTATCAGTATTACCAGTATCCACAATCGAACCAAAAATTACTATCTATGGCTACACTTGATCTTCCAGACTTGTCTTGGTTGACTAACGATCCCATTCATTATGACATAAATTGGTCTACAATTCCTGTGAAGTTACCATCAGATATTCCAAAGTTTGACGGCAAGCCCGGTGAGGATCCTAAGAATGATGTTATGAATTATCATTTGTGGTGTTATTCCAATTCCTTAATGGATTATTCCATCCATTTGAGATTATCCCAACGAACCCTTAGTGGTACTTTCGCAAAGTGGTACATTGAGTTGGCACCACATTCCTTTGTTGATTTTCGATCTTTAGCCATGTCATTTTTTACTCATTTTCAACTACCAATCCGCTATGAAACCGGCACAGATATTTTGAATTATCTTCACCAAACTACAGCCACTCACATTTCCGATGATATTCATGAGTGGAGGCCAACAAGACGTCTCATTAAATCTCCCATTCTGGACTAACTACTTGACGATTTTTTCACGAAGTCACTACTGCCTATCATAGCTAAAGACGTAGTGATGGGTGGGGTTGTTACGTAAGAACAAGTATCTCATGCTCAGTATTTATGCCTTGTCTATGCTCATTCTGGAACCTTATATGATATCATTACTGATGCTGCCCGCCCTACATATGATCCCAAAAAAACACCTATGGGACCTCACGCTGATGGCATCATTGGGTCCGTTCATACCCATCCTGCTACACAATCCGGTCGATCACAGAGCCATCATAGCTCGACCCCATTCGTGACCCAGGATGGAAATAACACCAAGCAATCACCCAGCCCGGCTTCCACTGAGGAAGTGAATTCAGTTCAATTCGCTTCACGTCAAAAATCCAGTGGTAAAAAGAAGAACAAAGGTAAATCTAAAAGTTCTTCTAACCAGCAGGAGCCAAAAAACAATCCTGAAGACAATAAACAAAAGCGGAAGGTTAAATATCCTTGTTTACTATGTGGTGATGATCAACTCACCAAAGAATTCCCACATAGGGAGGAATTGAAAATTTTCCTTAAAGGGAACCCCACACCTGCAGTGTTAACTGATCCCTTCCCCACACAAAAATAGAAAATGATTGCACAACATCCATCTCTTTCTCAAGGAGAACCATCCACAACCACTCATATTCTCAAGGAGAACCTTCTACAATGGAATCTAACGGGGGTAATCCTGAAAAATATTCTGCATATACATCTAGCATTCCTTCACCTCAAGGTCCTCTCATCATAGAGAAACCTTTACTGGATTCAGTATTGCATCCACCTAAGAGCACGATTCGAAAAGCCATTTTCAATCCAAATGCTCGAGCTTCCCAAAAATATAATATAATAGAGGATTTGGCACAATCTCCTTGTGCTATGTCGATGTTAAAGGTCTTACAAAACTGTCCCATTCATCGTAAGAGCTTGTTATCCGCGATTGGAGCTGTAGATCCATATTCCTCCAACATCATCATGTTCAAGATAGAGTATTTCAAGCTGAGAATTTCCCACCAATTTGCGTTTCAAATCGTTACTAACATGTCTGGGAAAAGCATCCATTGTACTGTCTTAGACAAAGGAGTCTCTACCTCGGTTATATCGTTATCCCGTTGGTGAGCCATTGGCTCTCCTGATTTGAACCGTTCCCCCACCACATTGAAATCCTTTCATGGACTTGGTTTTCAACCTCGCGGGTTGTTACAATATTTGACAATCGAGTTGTGCGGTAAGAGCGTTTCCATTAATGTGTTGCTGCCCCGTTAGATTACAACCTATTACTTGGTTGAAACTGGTTCTATTCCATGACCGCGGTTGCATCATCCGTCTTCTGCATTGTGCAATTTCCCCACCAAGGGAAGATTGTCACTATCGACCAATTATATTTCTATACACCTGACACCACTACTCATCCCGCGGACAGTGTCCCTCTTTTAGGACACTCTACGCAAATATATGAGAGTGTGGGGTTAGGACTCCTTAAATATTCATCCCTCATGGGAGTCTTTACAACACCAGATCCCCTTTCCCATGTTGCCACAGTGAACATGATTTCATCCTCTCATTACTTGACATACCAAAGGATTGTTCCCGATCTAGATCATTTGGATTCGATTCAAGATGTGATGCCTCTCATTCCCGCATAAGCTACTTACGAGGCCATCCAATTAGCCCTTGTTTTACCAGATGTCCACTCTTATGTGGAATCTACCTCACGTTCTCTGCCATTACAGCAGACCTCATCCCTACCTGACCCTCTACTCCATACTTTTCATTCTTACGAATCAATCATGGATATTATGAGTGTGGATGAACCCCCATGGGAAGACCTTCACCATAGATCATATTTTCTTCTGCCATTATATTCAAAAGAGAACGCCACTGAAATAATTGTTTCATCGGATTTCTTTTCTTACCCTCAATATCCTATCCTGACAGTTGATATGGTAATAGAGGGAAACCTGGATAACATGACTCCTACCTTTCTGATCGACATCTCGGTAAAACCTGGAGTCATGGAACAAATTCACCTAAGCCAAACTTGTTCTCCGGAAGAAGTTACCAGTTTCATTGCCCTTTTTAAAAAATTATGTGACGTCTTTGCATTGAGCTACGAGGAAATTCCAAGGATTGATATTGCTATTGTGATGCACTAGATTCAAACATATCCTGATGGAAAACCTGTCTAGCAAAAACTCCGCCCTGTGAACCATAGGAAAAATACGGCTATTAAGGCATAGATAGAAAATCTATTGAAGGTTGGGTCAATTTATCCTATTCCCTTAACAGTTTGGGTCTCTAAAGTCGTCCCTATTACAAAAAAATAGGGAACCGTTAGGATTTGTGTCGATTATAGGGTTTTTAATCAGGATTGTCCCAAGGATAATTATCCTACCCCGTTCATTGACCAAATCATCGACAACTGTGCCAGAAGCTTCATCTTCTCATTCATGGATGGCTTTTACGGCTATAATCAGATAGAGATCCATCCTACCGATCAACATAAGATGAATTTCATCTGCCCATGGGGTACGTTTGCGTATCATAAACTACCCTTTGGCCTTAAAAATGTTGATGCCACATTCCAATGGGCTATGTCATATTCTTTCCATGATGTGAAGGATTTTGTGAAACCTTACTTAGACGATCTCCATGCTCACTCGAATCATCGAGAATTCCACATCGATCATCTGACGGTCGTATTCCTCAGGTGTCGACCCTATAATATACGTCTAAATCCTCACAAGTGAATTTTTTGTGTCGAATCCGGACACCTTTTAGGCTTCATCATTTGAAAAGATGGGATCCACATCGATCCCCTTCAAGGTGAAAGCCATTGTTTCTCTACCACCACCCATGGATATTACGGAACTTCAAAGTTTGCAGGGGAAGTAAAAATACATGAGGATATTCATGTGCAATTTCGCATAAAAGACACAGGGATACATGTAGTTGCTTAAGAAGGATGTCCCATTCATTTGGGATGATTATGCTCAACAATCCTTCAAAATCCTTAAACATGCCATCACTCATGCACCCATGTTACAACCGCCAAATTACACCAAGGATTATATCCTTTATCTTTTTTATTCCACTTCCACTATCGCTATGGTTTTGGTACAGGAAGATAGTCACACCCAGGAGCATGTGATATACTACCTTACTAAGGGTCTCATTGACGCTGAAACCCGATATTCACATGTCGAGAAGCTAGCTCTCACAGCAGTCATTACTTTCCAAACGTTCCGTCATTACATCCTCCTCCGCACTACCACCATCATCACCGACTCTAACCCCATGTACCACGTTCTCACGCGTCGGGTACTAGGGGTAAAATATTCACGTTGGATTGTTATTCTTCAGGAATTCGACCTCTAGTTTGATAAGGCCAAATCAAAGAAGTCTTTGGTTTTTGCAGAACTTATTTGTGATCTTCCTTGTACTGATCAAGAAAATGAGCCCATGGACTCTCTCCCTGACAAGTACTTGTTTCTCATCAGTACTTCTGGCCCGTGGTATGGAGACATCACATTGTATCTATAGAACCAATGCTTCGGTCCTCAACTATCTCATGATGAACGTTGTCATGTACGTCACCACACAAAGTATTAACTCATCATTGGTGACACATTGTATCGTCATGGTGTTGATTCTATCCTTTGACGCTACTTAACTCATGCGGAGGCCGATCATGTACTGAATGATTGTCACTCAGGGGCATGTGGCGGTCATCTTTCTAGGATGGCTACAACCCATAAAATCCTACGCACTGGATACTATTGGCCTTCCATATTCAAAGATTGTATTGAATCCATCGAGAAGTGTCCTCCTTTCCAACTTTTTCATCATAAAAAGTGCTCACATCCCACCCCATTACATCCAGTTATCGTCGTCAGTCCCTTTTCCAAATGGGGCATCGAATTCATGCATTGTCAGCCTAGCTCGGCCGAGTGGCATGGTTATGTTATTGTTGCAGTAGACTAATTCACCAAGTGGTCCGAGGATATTCCTACATACAAAGAAGACTACGAAACTAACACACTCTTTATGTTCAATCATATCATTGCATGATTCAGAGTCCCTAAAGCCATCGTCCTAGACCATGGATCACATTTCCAAAACAAGATGGTGGATGAACTAAGCACCATACTGGGTTTTCGACATGATAATTCAACTCCCTACTACCCTCATTCAAATGGAAAAGTAAAAGCCATTAGAAAGGTATTTAAAACCATGATTTAGTGTATGGTAGGGACACATAAGTCGAACTGGCATACCATGTTTTTTTAATCCCTATGGGCATATAGTACTTTCGTCAAAACTGCCACTAGTTTTACACCCTTTCAACTGGTCTACAGACTAGAGGAATTATTACCTATAGAGTGTGAGATTCCGTCATTGAAACTCGTTGTTGAACTTTTACCAAAGACCACTACCGAGGAAGAACGATTTCTATACTTGGAAAAACTCGACGAAACCTGCGGTGATGTAGCTCTGGATAATGAAGCTCATAAGAAACACATCAAGGCCCAGTATGAAAAATCAGTGAAATCTCGTATCTTCAATGAGGGAGATTTGGTCCTTACTTATGACCAAAAACATGATAAACTAGGGACAGGAAAACTTGAGTCCATGTGGCACGGTCCATATGTTGTTAAACGTGTTTTGGAAAAAGGAGCATATGAACTTGAGGATTACGATGAAATATATTTAGGGGAGCCTTACAATGGGATCTACCTAAAGAGGTAATATGTCAAAATCATTTACGAATTAGTACTTTGTATATATTGTACATGATGCGTGCTTTGTTTGGTGTGACACTTTATTTTTAGTGTGTTAGGATCTTATCATTACGCTTATACCATGTTCTTCCTGGATGTGCAGATGGAAACATGTTTTGGATTTGCAAACGGTGCTAGCCATCACACCAATAACCTCACTTCGGAATCTTGGGTACTCTATTCCCCTATCGATGAACTGATTAGCTCAGGAGGAACTTGCTTCGGGTTTGTGACCAACAATGCCCTTGAGTATCATGTGGTAATTGGATTATTGAATGACGCTTGTTCCTTGGGTGTGGACCATCTTGTTATCTATCTCGATTCACAACTATTGGTCTCCCATCTCGACCGAGTATACGCTATCCGTGAACCCTTATTACTCCATCTATTTCGACGTGTACGTCTCTTGGAGAGGTATTTTGAGTCAATTCAATACCTGCACTTTCCGAGAAACATGAACATTGTTGTTGATTCCCTGTCTTATTTTATATTAGATTGGTACATTGCACATTCATAAGCATTTTCATCAAAGATGCATAAAATGACACACATGTAAATTACTCATAGTGTGTAATCTAACATCCATAAGATCCTCAATCATCATAGAACACATAATGTATAAAACCACAAAATAGTGTTTAAATCTGAAGCACATAAGCTTTCAGTAGGTCCGAGATACAAAAATATGAATCCTATGGATTTCAGTACATATATCACACAATGAGATATCCCCGTGGATGCCCGTGATAGCATATAATGGCCCTAGATACTCAACGGAGCAGTGGACCAAAACGTGTCGAGACTCCAATGGTCTGACGCTGGGAGTGGCGAGGTAGGTCATCTATAGATATGCGGGTATGTCCAACGTCAATCTCTGGAGGTTATCCTCTAGCTCTGTCATCTCCTCTGCTGCATCCTAATGAGCAGTCACTATCTTGTACCACCCCCCTTCGTGTCATATTTTCATCATTTAATTCAATATGATCTAGGATCTTAACTAAAAGAACAACATGTACAGCATATCAAGCATAAGAGACAAGAGACACAAAACATTTCACTGGGGAAAACCAAGAAATTGAAAAACCCCTCAACTTCCTCAGATATAGAATAAGCATCAATAGAAGGATCACCATGATCAAACCCAAGAGATAGATAATTTCAGCAGCATGCTCCTCCTCCACTTGTGTGCACCCTTCTCTTCTCTCACTAATGCAAAGTGAGTGAATGAGACAATGTGTAAAATGAGAGAGACACACTCTCTATTTATACACTAACTTGACTTGACCTTTACTCAACTAGGTCGACCCCAAATTAACCACTTAACATAATGCTGACTGGGCTGACCCCCACTAGGGTGGTCTAATAACCCTTTAACTCATAAGACTCATACAGGGCCGACCCCATCAAGGTGGTCTAATAACCCATCAAGTATAAGTTATGACACTTACAATATAACTTGCGACACTTGCAAGTACACATGACGACACTTCCAATCGGAGGAATAATACATCTTCGTTGGGGATACAATAAAGTACAAATACAATATACAAGTGAATATCTTCCGAAGTTACAAATACATCAACACTCCCTTTTAACTAGGAAGGTATTCTCTTGACACAATTCACCAATACATATAGGCACAAGTCTTCAATTCTGGAGCTGGATCATCATCACTGGATCACGGAGCATCATCATCACTGCTACTGTACTCGTCATCTCGATCATTGGTGCTATCTATCAATTGTTCTCGTCATAGGAAGTTCTACAGAGCCAGCCCTTTTTCATGTTGGATGTAGGCCTAGCCTCCATGTAGGTCTTCATCATCTCTGTGAGCAAGCCATCAAGTAGGTACACCTCAGGAATTATTACACTGCCTTTGCAAAACCTGCAAGATCTCCCAGGACTGATTACACTACCTCTGCAAAACCTGCAAGAGCATCGCAGGACCAATTATATGCCTCCGCAAAAACTGTGTACCATACTGTCACCTCATTATCTTCAGATCACGTCATTGTCCACGGAGCTCAACCCAGATGCACATCACACAGCACTTACATTCACTGGCATGGGAAGACACACTTCAACCATCCATGAAAGGCTCAACACTTATATCTATGCCATGGGAGGACACACTTCAACCATGCGAGAATGGCATCGCACTTATATCCATAGCCACGGGAAGACACACTTCAACCATTCTAGGAATGGCACAACACTTTTATCGCAGCCATGGGAAGACACACTTCAACCATGCTCGAATGGCACAACACTTATATCGCAGCCATGGGAAGACACACTTCAACCATGCTCGAATGGAACAACTCTTACATCAACGACCATGGGAAGACACACTTCAACTATGTCGTAATGGCCCCAACCCTTATATCTGCACCATGGGAGGACACACCTACCACCATGTCAGAATGGCTCATGTGCATCTATGTCTCCAGACTCATCACTTCCCCTTGGAAGGAATCTCGATCTGAAGTACACCAAGCCTCTCTCTGAAGTACTCAAAGTTCACTCTGGCCAGCGACTTGGTCAACACATAGGCTATCTACTCGTCCGTCGCAACATACAGGAGCTTCATTGCTCCTCTCTGCACCATATCCCTAATATAGTGATATTTTATCTCTATGTGCTTTGACCTGTCATGGAACATAGGGTTCTCAGACAGCTTCACACAACTTTGTTTGTCACAAAAGATACCAGTAGCATCCAACGGGAGATCAAATAACTCAGACAATAGCTTCCTAAGCCATACTACCTCACAACTGGTTGAACAAGCTACGACATACTTTGCTTCGGTTGTACTCAGTGCCACACAAGACTGCTTCCTTCTAAACCAAGAGATCATACCAGATCCCATACTGAAGCGGCACCCCAAAGTGCTCTTCCAATCAATGGCACTGCCTGCCCAATCCAAATCAACATAACCCTCCAGGTTAAACTTTTGATTCACGTCATACTTGATCCAATAGTCAACTGTACCCTTCAGGTACCTTAGAATGTGCTTTGCAGCTATCAGGTGAACATGTCTCAGATCTGTCAAATACTGGCTCAAGGTGTTCACCGCAAAGCAGATATCTAGTCTCATATTCATTAGGTACATCAAGGACCTAATCATCTGACGATACACCGTGACATCAATCGGCTCAGATGAAGCATCACACAGAAGCTTCAGGTTTGATGCCATAGGTGTGGCCATGGCCTTGCATTCCATCATCCCGAACCGCTTTAGGATCTCTACTGCATACTTCCCTTGTCTAAGGAAGATTCCATCTGCACTCTGCCACACCTCCATGCCTAGAAAGTAATGCATCATCCTAATCATCATCATAGCATCATCCTGATGCATATCATCCAGAGTATCATCCTGATACTCATCACACATGATCATCTTTATTATCGTCACTAAATCGTCTTGATGCATGTCATCCAGAGCATCGTCCTGATACTCATCACACATGATCATCCTGATTATCATCACTACATCGTCCTGATGCATGTCATCCAGAGCATCGTTCTGATACTCATCACATATGATCATCCTGATCATCATCACTGCATCGTCCTGATGCATGTCATCCAGAGCATCATCCTGAGACTCATCACACCTGATCATCGTCACTGCATCGTCCTGATGCATGTACATATACATGATCCAACTGATCATACAAAGTATCCAACTGATGCATATCCAAATCAGTAACTGGTGCATCATCCTGATGCTCATCACACATCGCTTACATCCACATCCAAGGGAAGGATCCTCCTCTCACCATGCTTGGAATGGCTCCTACAAATGTGTCCCATCACATCTTCCTCAAAGTATCTTTAATAGATAGTTTTCTTTGAAATTTGTTGCTGGAACAAATGTTGTAGTCCTTCTTTTGTAGGTACGCGGTCTTTCCTACAAGACAAGTTCAATTGCATGATTAGAAACATCTTACATATTTCAGAACAAATTCTTACTCATAAATACATATGTCATACATTCATGCAATTATCTTAGCCAATGCTTCAATACAACATTTATCCATATTTCCTAACTTTCTAGATGCCTTCCATCTCTACCAAAACATTGTTAAGAGTGTGCACAACTCCCAACATGTCAGCAAAGAGGTTTCATTCTAGATAAGTAGCAATGGAATGTTGTATAGTACCATAGGCCACTTACCCATTACTATATTAGTAGTATCTTGTTCATTAATGCAACCTTTTCTAAAATGCATAATATACATCCTAAATCTAGGAACATGTACATGACTGAACAACGTCATTTAAGTAATCATATATATAACAATTCAAATACTTATCTTTTTGTAGGGTGGACTCCCTCTCAATTTTTGCTTCCTTGCAGGAACGACTGGAGTGTGCTCCCTCTTGATCTTTGCTTCCTAGATTACCTGTCCTTGAACTTATATTCATCCTGGACCACTATGCATGCTTAAGTGTGCACTAGTGTCATCCTCAAGATCTCATACATGATCATACATCCATCAGTATAATCTCAATACTATCAAAACATTATGATCCTAAATAAACTTAACATGTATGGTCATGATTATTTCACACACGGGTAATTTGTCACAAGCATTAGTATTCAAGGTTTCAGGGAGGACTTCTATTACTTATGCATATTCTTATTGACCATAGGACTCTTCTGGTTAGTCATATCATCAATCAAAGTAAGAAATATAATATGCATAAACTGTTGATTACTTAAACTTCTAAATTCAAGAATAATCATTCATACAAAAGTATAAGATCCTAACACAAGTTAGGATTCTAACTTGATATTGGAAAAACATACCTGGTTATCATGTTTGCTAGTTATGTCTAACATACCCAAACAATGTCTTATTGTTCTCTTCAATGACTTGTGCTTAGTAACCTACATAACTCATAAGTTAACCAAAATATACATACCTCGTAAGTAGAGCTTTTATAATGGCTATGGATGAGTCTTTGTCTTCATGTCACCATGGTCATATGTTCTTGATATAGAACTTGATTTGTCTTTCTTGATGTACCTTTCATGTTAGCGGACAACATCAACCTCATACAACACCACAGTGCATTAGTACAATCATAAGTGTCATAAACCTAATCAATGAATGTCTTCTATCATTCACATGCATTCATACTTTTACTAGGGTGATGAGACAAGTCTAAGATTAATCAAGATTGTACTAACCTCAATAATATGAAGACAAACATATCATAAAATTAATCATGAAAATTTTTCAAAACATACCTGTATCTCTTTAAGTCATACTTGTCGAGATTGCTTGTAGCATTCTTATGTAAGGCCTTAGCCTCATCTCCCTCTAGAACTGGAACTTCTTCAATTATGCAGGTGTCCAATCCATTCTCTTCTAGGATTAACCCAATCCACTTGATTTGCAGAAACTGGATCTGGAGCCGGAATAAGGTTTGTCAGAGAAACCTTAAAAATTCAAACTTTGAATTTCAAACTTATGAATGGATGGAAAGATGTGGCTTGTTGAGCTGATCAAGCTAGCATACTTCATATTTTAAAAACTGCAAAATTTGACCCCTCAAAATTGCCTTTGAAACTTCCGGATTCACTCGACAGGACCCCGAAGTAGGGTTTGATAAAGCCCACCCTTATTCCCAACCAAAAAGTTCGATCCAAAGCTCTAAAGTTTGATTTTTCTGAGGAGCTTCCAGCCGTGGTCACAGACTTAAAAAATTCCAACTTTTGCAAAAGCCCTAATTTTCCACCTTTCCGATCAAAATCTTAAAGTAGGGTTTGATCAAGCCCAGCCTTCTTCCCAACCAAAAAATTTGATCTTGGTCTCTAAATTTCGATTTTGATGAGGAGAATTCATCCGTGGACTCCGATTCCAAAAATTCCAACTTTCTCCGAAGCCCTAAATTCCCGCAACAATGACAAGCCAAGAATGAAGGTGCTCATAATCTAATTCTATTTTGACAGAAATATGCACCTGATTATTTTTGGTGCATCTCTAAAATTAAGAATCCAAAGGGTCTGAAACTTTGGCCTGTGTTATCCTGACTTGTCATATTTCCAACCCCATAGGTCTGACCTCAATTGGATTCTCTGCAAGAAAGTTATGCCAAGTGTCGCAACGTGACCTGTTTATGGGATAAAAAAGGAGAGCGAACTTGTACGACGTTCCACATGTCACTGGTTCACCTTCAGCCTCTGAAAAAATTTACCTAAGAAACTTCATTCCATTCCCTTACTTTCAATTTTTACATAATTTAATTTGGAGCTTTCTAGCCCAAGTTATGACCTTTTTTCCTAGGTCACCTGCTTATGACTGAGATCTGGAAGAGGCAGACACCCTAGATTGTACTGATCATAAAACAAAACGTGCAATGAATCAGATGTTTTTCTTTGGACACAAGATACATGGGGATGTTATATACTACCTGTAGAAGTTTCATATCCTGAACTTTCAAAAAAATGGATTTATAGCGAAAGTACTATGATGACTGGTTTTTGCTATATCAATACCTAGCTTCCAATTTGTCGCAAGTGCAACAAGTCTCATAAATGCCATAGCATGCCTTCCTTCAGTCTAGCTATGATACCATGTTATATTTTCATCATTTAATTCAATATGATCTAGTATGTTAACTGAAAGAACAACATGTACAACATATCAAGCATAAGAGACAAGAGACACAAAACATTTCACCGGGGAAAACCAAGAAGGTGAAAAACCCCTCAACTTCCTCAGAGATAGAATAAGCATCAATAAAAGGATCACCATGATCAAACCCAAGAGATAGATAATTTCAACAGCATGCTCCTCCTCCACTTGTGTGCACCCTTCTCTTCTCTCACTAATGCGAAGTGAGTGAATGAGACAATGTGTAAAATGAGAGAGACACACTCTCTATTTATACACTAACCTGACTTAACCTTTACTCAACTAGGTCGACACCAACTTAACCACTTAACATAATGCTGACTGGGCCAACCCCCACTAGGGTGTTCTAATAACCCTTTAACCCACAAGACTCATACAGGGCCGACCCCATCAAGGTGGTCTAATAACCCATCAAGTATAAGTTACGACACTTACAATATAACTTGCGACACTTGCAAGTACACATGACGACACTTCCAATCAGAGGAATTATATGTTAAATTTTGAGCATTAATTCACAATACTCTAGGATATTCACTGAGAGAATAACATAGACAGTATATCAATGCATAACAATCACAATAAGCATGACAAGCATCACAAGAATCAAAAGCATGAGAGACAAGAGACACAGAGTTTCCGTGGGGAAAAACCTAAGGTGAAAAACCCCACAAATTCCTCAGAGATAGAGAGAGTAATGGCTCAACCAAAGTACAACCAAAATACACTTGAGATAGTCTCCTAGAGCAGATGATCCTCCTCCTCACTAGTGCGCCACTTTCTGAGTGAGAGAGATATGACTTTTCGAATGATCTAAATAGAGATCTCTTGATCTCTATTTATACTAACCTGTTTTCCCAGTGACCTTATGGGGCCGACTTGTCTAGCTAGGTACATCCATAATATAATATATATATTTCAGGGCCTACCCCACACATGGTGGTCTAATAAACCATCAACAAGTACACACACTTGCGACACTTGTCAATCCACATGACGACACTTCCTTATAGAGGAATAACACATCTCTAATAAGGGTACAATAAATATATATGAAATACATTCCGAAGTTACATATACATCAACACTCCCTCTTAACTAGGAAGGTATTTCTCGTCACAGATCTGCTAGACAAGTCTTCTTCTCGGGATCATCGTCATCAATATATCATCATCATCATCGTCACTGCTGCTGCTATCTCAACCAATCTCTGACTCTACTCGTCATAGGAAGTTCTACAGAGCCAGTCCTTTTTCATACTGGATGTAGGCCCACCACCTGTAGGTCTTCATCATCACTGGCCATACTGTGGAAATCTCGGGACTTATTACATGCGTCACAAAACCTTAAAAGAGTCTCTTGACTAGCAAGAACCCTAAAGAGCATCTGAGGACTTTTTCATTTTGTCCAGATCTCCAGGACTTATTACATGTGACCCCACCACAAAACCTTGAAAGAGAATCCCAGGACTGATTACGAGCACAAGGCTCAACCTATCGGATCTCCCAGGGCACAAATTACATGTGGTCACCACAAAACCTCGAAAGACCATCCCAGGACTGATTATGAGCACAAGGCTCAACCTATCGGATCTCCCAGGGCACAAATTACATGTGGTCATGGCAAAACCTAGAAAGAGCATCCCAGGACTGATTACGAGCACACAGCTCAACCTATCGGATCTCCTAGGGCACAAATTACATGCCATAGGACAAAACCTCGAAAGAGCATTTGCCAGATATCCGAGGGCACAAATTACATGCCATAGGAAAAACCTCGAAAGACTATCTGTAGATCTCCCAGGGCACAAATTATATTTCCTCCCAAGCAAAACCTCGAAAGAGCATTTTCTAGATATCCCAGGGTACAAATTACATGCCGTAGGAAAAACCTTGAAAGACTATCTGCAAATATCCCAGGGCACAAATTACATGCTTATATGCACAACCTGTTCCACGGCCACAAAGTATCAACCTGATACTCACCTTACATCATCCTAATGTACACATGATCATCTTGATCATCATCACTGCAACATCCTGCTGCATGTCATTTGGAGCAACATCCTGAAGCTCGTCATCCATGATCATCCTGATCATACAATGCATCTACCTGATGCATACCAAGTATCTACCTGATACATATCATCATACATGATCCACCTGATCATACAGTGTATCCACCTAATACAAATACAAATACATGATACATATCATCATACATGATCCACCATATCATACAATGTATCCACCTGATACATATACAGATACATGGTCCAAGCATCCAACATGATGCATATACAAAATACATACAAATGATCCTACTGATCATATCTAGCATCCAACATGATGCATACATACATATAAATGATCCAACTGATCATATCCAACATCCAACATGATGCTTACATACATACATATAAAAATGATCCAACTGATCATACCAGAACATCATCCTGATGCTCATCATCCAGTGCTTACATCCACAGCCATGTGAAGGATCCTCCTTCCAACATGCTTGGAATGGCTTTAGCAAATGTGTCCATCACTTCTTCCTCGAAGTGTCATCAATCTGAAGAACACCAAGCCTCTCTCTGAAGTACTCGAACTTCACCCTGGCTAGTGGCTTCGTCAACACATCTACAATCTGCTCGTCCGTTGCAACATACAGGAGCTTCACAGCTCCTCTCTGCACCATATCCCTGATATAGTGATATTTGATCTCTATGTGTTTCGACCTGTCATGAAACACTGGGTTATTGGACAGCTTCACACAATTCTGGTTATCATAGAAGATACCAGTAGCATCCAACGGGAGATCAAATAATTCAGACAGTAGCTTCCATAGCCATACTGCCTCACAACTAGCTAAACAGGATGCAACATACTCTGCCTTAGCTGTACTCAGTGCTACACAAGACTGCTTCCTACTAAACCAAGAGATCACACCTGATCCCATACTGAAGCAACACCCAAATGTGCTCTTCCTATCTGCAACACTTCCAGCCCAATCTGAATCAACATAACCCTGTAGGTTAAACTTTTGATTCGCCTCATACTTGAGCCCATAATCCATTGTACCCTTCAGGTACCTCAGAACATGCTTTACAGCATCCAGATGAGCACTCCTCGGATCTGTCAGGAACTGACTCAATGTGTTCACCGCAAAGCAAATATCTGGTCTCATGTTCGTCAGGTACATCAAGGACCCAATCATCTGACGATACATAGAGACATCAACCAGCTCAGATGAAACATAACATAGAAGCTTCAAATTCGATGCCATAGGTGTGGCCATGGCCTTGCAATCCATCATCCCGAATATCTTTAAGATATCTACTGTGTACTTCCCTTGACCAAGGAAGATCCCACCTACACTCTGCCACACCTCCATACCTAGGAAATAATGCATCATTCCCAAATCTTTCATATCGAACT
Organism: Larix kaempferi; assembly: GCA_027924585.1. Taxonomy (NCBI): domain Eukaryota; kingdom Viridiplantae; phylum Streptophyta; class Pinopsida; order Pinales; family Pinaceae; genus Larix; species Larix kaempferi. Next base: position 2,501,724 of record BSBM01000125.1, on the reverse strand, counting down.
CGACAGCAAGCTTTCTCTTAGTATCTGCAATCAATCTGTCATCTCCTGTTACAAATAAGTCATCTACATATAGGAGTAGAATCACAGGATTCCCTTCCTCAACCTTGTAGTAAAGGTTGGAATCCGCTTTACTCTCGGTAAATCCCAAACTAGATAGGAAACTGTCCATCCTACCATACCAAGTTCTGGGAGCTTGCTTCAAGCCATACAAGGCTTTCTTCAATCTGCACACATATGACTCCTTGTGATGTATTTCGAAACCGAGTGGCTGCTCCACATATACTTCCTCTTCAACTACACCATTCAAGAAAGCAGTCTTGACATCCATCTGGTGTATTTTCCATTTCATTGTTGTATCCAGGGCAAGTACTGTTCTGATGGAAGTATACCTGGCTACAGGTGCAAAAGTTTCTTCATGATCTATTCCCTCTTTCTGAGAGAAGCCACGAGCTACGAATCTTGCTTTGTATTTCTCTACACTGTCATCTGCAGCATGCTTGATTTTGTAGATCCATTTAGAAGTCACAACAAACTTCTCTTTAGGTCTTGGTATAACATCCCAAACATCATTCTTCATTATTGATTGGTATTCCTCAACCATGGCATCCTTCCATTCTTTCTTTTCCGCTGCTTCTTCATAACTGGAAGGCTCTTTGTTCATAATGTCACAGAGTAAAGTAACATAGCTAGTATGTGATCTGGTTCTCTTCTTTGCTCTGTGTTCTTCTTCTGGAATGCCAAATCTTTCTGCATCTTGAATGAGCTCTCTAGCCCATGCAGGTTTCCTCTTGTGAGAGTTATCCTCACGGGGTGGATCTACAGGTTCTTGCGGATCTTCAAACTCACGAACAACTTCTGGAACTGCTTCAGTCATGGTAGTGTCTTGAAATCTAGTTTCCTTAGGTTCTTCATAAAATTCGATAGGTGCCTTCCTTAATTTGATGAATGTTGAGTTTTCATCAAATGTTACATCCCTGCTGACATCAATATTCTTGAACCCTGGAAAGTATATTCTGTAAGCCTTCGAGCTTTCACTGTAACCCACAAAGATACCCTTTTTTCCTGAAGGATCTAGTTTAGTCCTCTTTTCCTTTTGGACATGAGTGTATACTGGACAACCAAATATTCTGAGATGGTTGACTTCAGGTTTCTTACCAGAGAAGACCTCTTCTGGTGTCTTGTTGTCCAATATCTTGTGGGGTGTTCTGTTATGCACATATACAGCTGTTCTAGCTGCTTCTTCCCATAGATGCATAGGTAGATCCTGGTCATGCAGCATTGCCCTTGCTGCTTCCATGATTGTTCTGTTCTTCCTTTCTGCAACTCCATTCTGTTGAGGATTATAAGGAGCAGTCAACTCCCTCTTAATCCCTGAATCACTACAAATCTTCTTGAAGTCACCTAAGGTGAATTCTCCACCATTATCGGATCTGAATGTTTTGATCTTCTTGTCATTTTGATTCTCCATCAAGGTTTTGAATTCCTTGAATTTATCAAACACCTCATCTTTGTTCTTCAAGAAGTATACCCAAGTCTTCCTGGAGAAGTCATTAATAAATGAGACATAGTAAACATACCCACTCAGAGAACCGGGTGACATAGGACCACATACATCTGAGTGGATGATTTCCAGGATGTCTTTTGCCTTGCTTTCACTGCTTGGGAAAGCCTTCTTAATGTTCTTACCTTTTGCACATCCTTTGCAAACACCTTCATGTTTGGTCTTGATTTCAGGAAGACCCTCTATAGCTTTGCTTGCAATTGGAAGTGCCCTATAGTGCATATGAGCAAGTCTTCTATTCCAAAGTTCACTTGGCTCCATGGATTCATGTACCATGGCATGTTCAGGTTGTCCCTTCAGTTTATACAAACGTCCCTCTTGCTCTCCAATCACTACTGCATCATTATGTTCTTTCCCTTTGGCCACATTAGGACTTTTCCATCCACAAATGCAACCCTCATACCTTTTGCATCCAATGCAGAGATGGAGAGTAAGTTCTTCTTGAGTCGAGGTACATAAAGCACTTCTTTCATTTTCAAAGATTTTCCAGAATCTAGGTTGTAGGAGGCTTCACCACTTCCTTTGATTGGGTATTGATAATCATCCCCAAGTTTCACCTTATGGGGTGGTTCATGTTCATATAGATTCATAAAAGATTCCTTAAACCCAGTCATGTGTTTGGAAGCCCCACTTTCAATCAACCAATCATTACAACCATGGGAGATAGTACCTGTGAGAGCAGAAATTATAACATATTCTTCTTCACTTGATGAGTCATCATCACTATCACTTTCTACCCTAGCCTTCTTCTTTTGGGGTTCATTATCTTCGGCAGTATGAGCATGATATCTTCTTTTGTTATTCTTCTTCTTCTTATTGAAGTTGTTATTGTTGTCTTTCTTCTTCTTGGGACAATCTGAAGCAAAGTGTCCCTTCTCATTGCAATTGAAGCATCTGAGATCTTTCTTATCTTTATGATAATGGTGGTGTGAGAATCTCCTGTTATGAGATGATTCCTTCTTGGACTTTCCTTTCCTGGCATGTGCTGTGAGAGCTTGATCTTCATTTCCCATCTTTTCTTCTCGAGCCACAAGCCTAGCTTCTTCTTGAGAGCATTCTTCCAGCAATTTGTTGAAGGAGATCAACTTCTTCCTTTCATAAATTCCTTGAATAAAGGAATCCCATGACCTGGGTAGGCCATTTAGAGTGGTCATCACCACTTCACCATTCTCCACCATTTCATCCACTACTTCTAGTTGTTCCTTGATCTTGGAGACCCTTGAAAAATAATATTGAATGGTTTCTCCATTATGAAACTTTACTTCATTCAATTGGTTCCACAGGGTCATCTTCTGATTTATGTTCTTCCCTTCAAATAGCTTGGTCAAAGAGTCAAACATCTCCTTGGGTGTCTTTAGAGAAGACACATGGGGTATGAGATGGTCTTTGATAGAATCAACAATGATTCTCTTTTCCTTGACCAAGTTTTTCTTATCCAATACCTTAGCCTCTTCATCCTCTGGGATAGGGATGTCTTCTTTTACATATGAGTCCAACTCATTCTCTTCCAAGATTAACCCAATCCTATACTTCCAAGCTCGGAAGTTATCAACTCCTTCAAGCTTATCCTCAAGCTTGGTGTGGTGAGACATCTTAAAGAGTACTTCAAATGGAAATAGAAAAGATTTAGGTCTTACCACTTGAAATGCTGAAAACTGGATCTGGTCCCGAATTACAGTTTGTCGGAAAACCCTAAAAAATTCAAAATGTGAATTTCAATTTTCTGAAAGGATAGAAAGATGCACTTTGATGAGCTAATCAGCCTGGTGTATTCAGAATTTGAGATCAGCAAAGCTTTACCCTTCAGATTTGCCTTTTTGTCCTCCTGGGTTCACTAGGGAGAGCTCTGAATTAGGGTTTGAGTTTCCCAGAGATCTACCCAGCCAAAAATCTCGATCCAAAGCTCTAAACTTCGATTTTTGCACGGAGCTTCCCGCTATGTCTTCAGATTTCAAAAATTCCTATTTTTGTGGAAACCCTAATTTTAAGGGCCAAATTTGAAAATGCTCAGAATTGAATTCTGATTGTACAGATAGATTCTCCTTGATGAGTAGAGTCAATCTACTATACTGCTTTTCCAAAATATGTGGAGAGAAACACAATAAACAAGAAACTCAAGTTTCCGTCATTGCAAAATGTCTTCTTCTTAGGTTAGCTCTGATACCATGTTAAATTTTGAGCATTAATTCACAATACTCTAGGATCTTCACTGAGAGAATAACATATATAGTATATCAATTCATAACAATCACAATAAGCATGACAAGCATCACAAGAATCAAAAGCATGAGAGACAAGAGACATAGAGTTTCCGTGGGGAAAACCCTAAGGTGAAAAACCCCACAACTTCCTCAAAGATAGAGAGAGCAATGGCTCAACCAAAGTACAACCAAAATACACTTGAGATAGTCTCCTAGAGTAGATGATCCTCCTCCTCACTAGTGCGCCACTTTCTGAGTGAGAGAGATATGACTTTCCGAATGATCTAAATAGAGATCTCTTGATCTCTATTTATACTAACCTGTTTGCCCAGTGACCTTATGGGGCCGACTTGTCTAGCTAGGTACATCCATAATATAATATATATATTTCAGGGCCGACCCCACACATGGTGGTCTAATAACCCATCAACAAGTACACACACTTGCGACACTTGTCAATCCACATGACGACACTTCCTTATAGAGGAATAACACATCTCTAATAAGGGTACAATAAATATATATGAAATACATAGATGAAATACATTCCGAAGTTACATATTCATCAACATAATACATCCGCTGGGGATACAATAAAGTACAAATACAATATACAAGTGAATATGTTTCGAAGTTACAAATACATCAACACTTCTCTTAATCGAATAAGCACTGTTGTGGTCAAGGGGGTTACATTGTTACTAGTGATACATGTTATATATAAGCAAGCACACAAAGATACAGATACAACAGACAAGAGATGGAGAGGAAGCACAAGCCTTTTATTACTCAAAAAGATATGCAGAATAATACATAGAACGGATCCAATCTAATCTATCAGTCGGCTCACCAGCCTATAAATATGTTTTACATACAGTTATATAACTGCTCGTCGATTCAACTGACCGACCCGACAAGCACTGATCGACGCAACTATCGACATGTTTTACAAGTTGTCGGGCAGAGGACCTAGTCGACAGGCCAACTTAGGCTCCTCCAACATCTCCCCCAGCACAAAATATTTCTTTTGTCTCGAATAAATGGGGAAATGCAACATAACTGAACAAAATAGATACGACTATTACTGTTGTGGATGATTGTTGGACGCATACTTCAAGGATGGCTTCGACAGAGACAGATAGTTGGTGCTAAAAATATTCCCACGTGCACAACATGTTCTGGATGTCTATGGTCAACATGGTTAAGCTCGACAAGTTCTCTATTTTATATTGTGCAGACTTGTTTTGTAAGTTAATCAAATCGTGGCCAAAAATTTAATTTTGTCATTGGCGGCGGAAAGTATTATTTGAATATATGGTCAGATATTTTCAAGTTTGAAGAGGCTAATGCATGCTTGGCTCATCCATTGTTCTTCCTGTTTCTCCAGTTTTCCAAGTTTTCTGTTTTCCAGAATGATCTGTGCGTCAATGATTTGAGTGAGGGTTTCGTCGGTGGTTTGTCGTTGCTAATGCAGTGTGCTAATTAAGTCGCGCATCTTTTTCATTTATTTAAAGACATGGCCATAGTGAGTATACCAATTACTCAGGACTTCGGCTACTGTAGATTCTTGCTGGGTGTACTGTTTGAGCTGGATGTGAGCTATGGTGAATGTTGTATATTGAGTTTCCATTAAAGTTTATGTTTCTGTGGCCTGATCTCGTCGGTTCTTGGCTGATTCATCTTTCAAAGTCGACACGACACTTTCGAAGATTTGAAATGCTTTTTCGAGTGGACCTATCGTGTTGAAAATCGACGGTAGAGGAACTACTTTCCACGCTAGGTCCTCACTCTTTGCCAAAAATATTTTTTGTTCCTCTTGCGGTTTCTGGATGTGCTCTTGATTTTCAATTCTTCTATGCCTTTGTTCTCTGGTAACTGCATCTGCAAGAACGTCGAGCTCTTCCTGAGTTACGTCTTGTGGTTCATATTTGGAAATAGGCCCAAACTGGTCTAAGTGTACTGTTAGATGAATTTCTTTCTGAATATGCTGGAGATGTTGTTGTTGCCTCTCCTTCTGTCGTTCTTTTTCTTGACACTTATTTTCTTTCCGCTGCTTTCTTTTTCCTTTCTGTTGTGCTTTGTCGGTGGCCTCTTTCTGCAGATCTGGTCCTTTTTGCTGATTAGTCGCTTCTGTCTGTTTTTCTACATATGATTGCTTATCGATGGCTACTTGTTCTGTCTGTGCTTGACTTGCTGTTTCTGGTTCTGTTTTTGTGGTGTCTGCTTCTTCTAGTGCTGATGTGTTGGCTTGTAATGGTATTTCTTGACTGGCTTATTATGGTGCTGCTGTACTGGTACCTTTTGGTGTTACTACGGAAACAATTTCACCTTCATCTTCGATCTGTTGAGTTGCTTAATTTTGGTTGGTACCATCGGCAGGGGTAGGGGATGGAAAGTTGGGAACGATTGGAGACGAAGGTGAAGTTGGAACTTTGTCTGATGGTGGTGGTGGAGGGGAGTTGAGATTTCCTGATGGAGCCAAACTGACTTGGGGTAGACAGAATTCAGGGATAAGTGTTTCTTCATCGACGGAGTTGGCATTTTTTGGTGGAATTTCTGGGGATTCGACTGAATGACGAGGTGGGGTCGGGTCATCCACCATTGGATCGACCGGGAAGGGAATTAAAGTGGAATTTTATTGTGCGAATATATTACTAGTCGGATCTGGGTTTCGGTCTAGTTGTGTTTGGTGGTATCCAACTACTTGGGGTTCTACGGTTCTTGGTGGAGATAGTGAGTCGGTTGTAGAGGCGTCAGGTGGAGTAGAATCAGTCGGGAGACTTGTGTCGGCAACGACAGGTCTCTTAGTGATTAATTTTCTCCAATGGGGAAAAAGAGATGGAATATGATCTATAAACTAGTTTAGGTAATTATCGTCTTGAATTTTTTCTCTGAGTGGCTGAGGAAGTGTTTGCACTAATTCTGGAAGGTTAACAGATGATTGTGGTGCAGGTGCGATGGAAGTTGGGGGAGCCATAATATTTTCATCTTCCATGACAATGGTCTGAGATGGACTTTGCATCAGGTTGACATGGGGTTCGACTGTGAGCTTGGGTCTTTTCTGAGGTGGTGGTCGACTGCGGGATCTTTCTACTTCCATGAATTTCTTAAATTGGTCTTCAACAGGGAACTTTTGTTTAGTGGCATCGACTAGAATTTGCGTCGCATCGTCGAAGAGTTTAGCTGTATCCTCTTCTATTGGTTCTTGGATAACAAGTTTCATTTTTCCCTTTCCTTGTACTTTGGGATCGTTGTTCCAACGGGCTTGAGATATTTCATCGGCTATCCTTTGGATGTTTTCCTTCGTGAGAGCATACTCTGGAAGTGGGTTTTCTGATTGCATACTCTCATCCGAATGTTCGGCTTCCTCCGGAGGGTCCTGATGTGTTGTCATTGTGATCCCAAGGGGATTCATCTTGACAATTTGCTCGAGCTGGAAGGTTAATGTGTTCAAGTGGAGTCGGAGTTCATAATCTTCTTCCTTTTCAATGTCCATCAGAGGTTCGACTATTGTGAAGTCAAATTTTTGTGCCTCTGGAGGGATTTCCAAAGTTGTGTTTGACTGTCATCAGAGCTTTGATAATATCTCCTCAACCGAAGGATAAAATTCAAGTGAATTTGCTTCTCCTGCGGCTCCTTTCAAGTACCAAACTGAAGTGTGATCTAGTGCGAGCTGAATGTGTGCTGTCAATGGTAGACTTTGACAGATATTTTGTGGCACCCTCCACCTTGCAGTTCAAACTTTGATATTCTAGAACCAAACTTTGAGCCAAATGTTTCCTGTTGTGGCCCCAAGTCAACATTCTCCATGAGAAAAAAAGCAGAAGTTATCCATCAATACGCTTTTCTCTATCGTAAAATATTTGTGTCCTTCACGTCGGAGGTGTGACATAGAAATCCAAATCAACAAGGATGGATATCGAATGCTCGTCCCCTCTTCTTAAAACTTATAGTACATGTTCCTTATGATGTCGACTAGATGGTCTGCCAAATTGTACACTTTGCCTCGAGATGCCATATTTTGAATAGCTTCTAGCATGTCCATTTTTAGGTTGGACCCTCGACCCGAACTTGTGAGCACGGTCGACACAATTCATGCAACAAACTTGTGGGTTTAATAGATTATCTGGTTGACCACCAACCCTCTGGAATTTTTCCTTGCTGGTGTTCCCGTGAATTCCTTGACCAGTGATGGGTTGGGTCGCATTGGAAAAACGTTGCCTTTCTTTGATAAACCAATGATCCTATGAATGAGGTCAGCGTTTATCTTGACAGGTGTGTCGAAATATAGCTTGCCATTGTGATACCTTCTCACAATGAACTGGGAAATAATGTCTTCCAACCCGGCAAAGCTGTCAACCAGAGGTGCTCGCATATACGATAGAATTCTGGTAATCCGAAGTTTCTGGGCTTCGTCCCTCCATTTACCATCTTCCTTTCCCCAATTAGTTATTTTTTTCCAAATCCTCTAACATTTTTGTTATGAAACCTTGGAATTCTGAATGAGCTGCAGTCGGGTTTCATGGGGTGAATGGGATTTTTCGATCTCCCTTATCTTGGTTGTTTTGGACCTAGTTGTCTCCTGAGATTTCTTGGGTGCCATTGTGGATACAGGGTTCTCAGGTTCAAGAAATAGTTCGAACAATTCAGAGGGATCTGTGTTCTAGAGTTCAATCTCTTCGAAAAATAGTAACCAAGAGTCGTCGAGCCTAGTATTTATAGCAGAACTGTTCGACTCGGGGGAATGCAAACTAGATGGTCGCATTGATTGTTGGTTTGGAGAGGGCATTAAGTTTGATTGATAGGTTGTCGGCTCCTCATCTGGTGCACTTCAACTTTTCTTCTCTACGTGTCAATCTCCATGAATGATTCTTTCTATCTTCTCTTCATCTCTATGGTGTTGGTACACGTCCTTCGACTTGTCTTGTCGGCCAGAAATAGGTCGTTGTGATCGAGGATCTCTTTCATCCTGTACTCATTGGCCTAGTCTTTCTTGTCGATGTCTGTCATATCGGTGGTCGTGCGTCGGGCTCTTGTCTTTGCAACTCCGTTCATTTCTTTTGCTAGAATTATTTCTCTAGTCTCTCGTCATTGTGTCTTTTATAAGACTTTCTTTTGAAATATTGCTTATAATGCCTCTCTCCCAAGGTAGTTATAACCGTGTTTTTTTCATGCTTTATAGTGCTTCAGTCGAGTGCCATTAACAAGTTTCTTGAATACACTTCCTTGTAGGGTTTTTAGTCGGACTGAGCCATTAGTATTGATGCCTTCAACAATATATAGACCCATCCATTCTGTGTGCAACTTCTTCGGTTTACCTTTTACACGACTGTTATATAGCAATTCCAAGTCACCATCTGATAGATTTGTGTGCTTGATATTTATGTCGTGCAAGGATTTCTACTATTTATTTTGGATTTCTTAGTGATGGAATTGCTATCTATCGAGTCTCTTCGAGCTTCAACAATTGAGCTAGGGGTTCTTTCTTGCATCTTCAACATCAATATGTAAGACTTTGACGATCCTTGGAGCTTGTCATCGAAAGTGCAAGGGGATTCCTACTTCTTTACCATATACAAGTATGAAAGAGGTCTAGCCTGTCGTTCTATACGCCCAAAGCACGGAAGGTATCTTGTCGTCCCAGTCGTCTTTGTCGATGTTGCACATTTTTGTTAAAACTTTGGTAAGTGTTTTATTAAATGCTTCTATGGTTCCATTCGACTAAGGGTGATATGAAGTACTTATCCTGTGTTCTATTGCAAATTATTTTTTAAGAGTATCAATTGTTTTGCAGAAAAAGTGCATCCCCTAGTCGCTCATCAATGTAATTGGGCATACGAATTGTGTGATAATATTCTCATATATGAATTTTGTAGCTATCTCGCTTGAACATGTTTCAAAGGTTCTGCCTCAGCCCATTTTGTGACATATTCTACTACAGTGATGATGTAAGAAAAGAAAAAGAATATTCTCGCAATGAAAGCTGCACCTTACACTCTAATCAATGGATCCTTTATAAAATTGGCTGAAATACATATTATGAAAATATGTTCATGCACATGAATGAAAAATTATACTTACATAGGCACATTATGGACCGGCAGGAGGACATTATCACGCCGATATCACAACGAGAAAGATTCTGCAATCTGGACTTTGGTGGTCGACGGTGCACAAAGAATGTCAAGATTTTGTAAATAAATGTGATAGATGTCAATGGATGGGCTGACCACTGCCAAGCACATAAATTCCCCTTGTTCCATTAAATCCAAGTTGTACATTCGAAATGTGGGAAATAAACTTTATTGGACCATTTCCAATAGTTGGCAGACGAATAGTCTGGTGCATATCCATCCTCAAGGAATTGTGCAATCTACGATAGCTACAAGGGGACAGATTCAATTCTAAACAAGTGTGCGTCTGGTAGTTCATCTTCAATATATGTTGGCTCCTCTCCCATGTCGATTCACGACAAGTGGTCAGGTCCGGCATTTTCCTTTCCTGGTCGGACTGTGACTTCAAATTCAAATTTCTAGAATAATAGTAACCAACAACATAATATTCCATGGTGCAATGGATTATTGACTAAGTAATTTAATGCTTGATGATCTGTATAAAAGATAAAAGGGTTAGCCAATGGATATTGTCGGTATTTCTGCAACACGAATACCATACCCAATGCCTCTCTTTCTGTCGTGGAATAATTTATTTGCGCTTTGTTCAGATTTCTACTGTTAAAGGATTTAGGGTAGTGCATTCCATGATCACCAGGTCGCGTTAAAATTGCGCCAACTTCTATGCCCGACGCGTCGATATGTACGTGGAACTTGATCGACCAGTTCAAGAATCGGAGTATCAGAGCTTCGACAAGTTTTCTTTTCAGGATGTCGAACGATGTATTACATTTGTCAGTCCACTTATACTCTTGGTTTTCTTTGAGTAACTCCTCCAAGGGATACGTCATGTCAAAATAGTGTCGGATGAACTTTTGATAGTATCCCGTGTGGCCCAACAGAATTCTCACTTGATTAGAATTGACTGGAGGCTTTAGGTTGAGAATGATCTTGATTTTGGCATAGTCGACTTTTATGCCTTCCTTTCACATGACATGGCCTAGTAATATTCCGATAGGGGTTGCGAAAATGCATTTCTTTATGTTCAGCGAGAGTTGTATTTGTCGACATCTTTCGAGCATCATTCAAATCCATTTGCAATGATCTTTCAACATGGAGTAGATTGTCCAATCATCAAAGAAGACAACCATAGTTTTGTATATGTATTCTTGAAAAGCTTTGACGCTAATTCTAGAAAAGACCACTGGTGCGTTCTTTAGTCCACCATGGCATGAATTTATACGCAAATGATCTGAAATCACATACGAACGTGGTCTTCTTCTGATCTTCTTTAGCAATGGGTACTTGATTGTACCCAAAAAATCCATCTATGAATGAATAACACTCATGCTCTGCAACTTCATTAATTATTTCGTCAGTGAAAGGAGTAGGAAAAGGATCTATGAGTGTTACTTTATTAAGTTCGCGAAATTCGACAGATATTCGCATTCGCGTCGGATCATGTTTCTTCGGCTGTATGACCATCATACTCGCACATTCTGACTTATAAATAGGATAGATGATTCCTGCTGCAAGCATACTATCAATCTCCTTTTTGACAATGTATTTATATTTGTGAGCAAGTTTATATGGCCTCTTCTTTACTGGTTTGGCGTCGGGCTTGATATCAATCTTCATTTCTCCCATCTCCTATACAAGTCCTTTCAAGTCTATAATCTCGCGCAAATATGTCCTGAAATTATTTAAGGAGGCTAGTGATCTCTGCAGTTTGATCTTCATTCTAGTAATCACCAATTTTCTCCATTTTCGGTCTGTCGTCGTTAGATATATCAACTTATTTGATTTTGATTTTGTCATCCATCCACTCTGGTGCTTGGATGTCATTGATTGGTAGTTCGACTTCTTTGATATGCGTGAACACGGGTGGAAAGTATTTTTCTGTTAATATTTCAGGGCCCTCTTTCCCTATGGTTTCCACTTTGAAAGTTGTTCTCACTAGCTTCGACATAGCTGGATGATCTTCTTTCCATTTGTAACTCTTTCCGACTGTTTTCTCTGTTTCTAGTCACAATCGTGTCGATTGCTGGACTTCTTCCGATTGAATATTATGGCAGACAACGGTTTGTCGAACAAGTGGCTACTTCTGTGTTGTTACTGCATTTTTATTCGGTTGCATAAACTATTTGATTTGGTTACTCACCTCAAATAGATGCTCATCCTTTGGAGAAAATTGGAAGTCTCCGATGAAATTTTCTTTTAGTTCTTTCCAAACAAAGGTCTCTCCTCTTGCCTCTTCCATCTTGTACCATTTATTTGGCAAGTCGTCAAGCGTGTTCGGAAAGAGATGCGGCCATGATCTTTCATCTTTATGTCCAAGTCTTCTCCACTCCTTTTTGCACTTTTCGATGTGAGATTCAGGGTCCTGTCCTTGTGTGAAAATCGAGATTTCATCCTGAGCCATCAGTTTCTTATCTCCAAACCTTTCAATAAAATATGTCGATGTAGTGGTCCATGTTTGGAGTTTTGACTAATGCATGTCCCACCATCTCGCAGCTTGTCTTATAAACGTCTCGACCAGACTCTGCGATATCCCTTGATCTCGGACATGCTTTGAAACCTCCTCGACATGTACTGACGAAGATTCTCTTTCTCTGTATCACAGCGCAAGAGTATGTGTCGAGTCACTTTTCGTTGGTGCTAGAGTTGGATATTCGTGAATTTTTCTCTTGAATATATTTGGGATGGTCAATATAGAGAAGAATTTCTTATTTTTCTTAGAGATGGCTTCAATTTTCCAACACTATTTCACTTGAAGTTCATAATTTTCCATTTTCCAGTCGTACAGTTCAACGTCAGAATTGTATCCAGCTGTTGTAGGGTCTCCAATATAGAGTTCTCCTTGTGCATTTGGCTCAATATAATATTCATTATTGTGAATTTGATATAGTTGTCGTATATCATTTTCATCCTCCATAGGTTTTTACCACAGTTATCCTTGTGATGGGAAGATAGGAACTATCACATTTTTGTTGTTGCCTTTGAGTTTAATACGACCTTTGTCAAGAGATATCGATGCTTTCATTTTTCGGCCCCATGGTCGACCAACCAGGGCTTGGAATGAACTAGCTCCATCTTTTGGATTTATAATCTCAAAGTCGACTCTTGTCACTATGCCTTTGATGGAAGTTTCGACATTTCTCCACACACCAATTGGTTCAATCCATCCTTGATCGGAAAGTTTCAAATAAATACCCTATTCTTGAAGATGAGGTAGACCTAATTGTTCCCAAGTATCACGAGTCATGATGTTAACTTGCGAACTAATGTCGAGTACAACTTGTCAAACATGGTATCCATGTATTTCAAGGTCGACGAGAGGGTCGGCATCGTTGTTATCTTTTTGGTTTAGTCGGCATATGTTTTTGGCTTGTCTATGCACGAAAGATTTATTTTTAATATTATGCAACAAGTCAATTAACTTCCCGACAACTTCTTCTTTAGTTATAAGATTAACCAATTCATTAATATCTTCCTGTCGAACTTCCTCATTATCCTCTTGTGCTACTAGTTCATAAAATATATTGGATGCATTTTTATATAGAGATTTTTGCTTGTTAGGGTTCGGATAATCCTCTTTATTTATTACTTTACTTATTTGTGGATTATCTTAGCCAGTTCGAGTAGCTTGTCTTGTTACAATTTGCATATTATTTGTTCTAAGAACATCACATTTTGGAACACACGATAAGACATTAACATTCTTTTTATTTGTAATTTTCTCAATCATAGTAGGGAAATCCTCCAAGAAGTGATCCCATACTCCACATTTTGTACAAAAATTAAGATATGTTCTATCTTTATAAGGACACTCTGCATGTCTATGTCCTTCAATGAGACAAGTATAACATTGTATAGGTCTGCGAGGTCGAAAATATCGACTACCATTGTCGCAACCTCGGCCTTGGTATCCTCCGCGTCGGTTGTAGTTATCATTCCGCCGATCGTATCTTCTTTCGTCGTATCTTGGATATCTATCGTTTCTGTCATCCTAGTCATACCGATCATTCCTTTCGTTTCTGTTGTTTCGGTCGTATCTGTCATTTCTTTCATTTCTGTCGTTTTGTTGCTCGACAGAGTTGGTCTGGTACACTGCATGGTAGTTTTGTTTATTCTTTAGATTCAGATGGCATTCTTCTATAGAATGAGTACTTACTTCACAAATTTGACACCACTTAGCTTACTTGTTCTTCATATTGTATGGACAGTCATTTGTATCATGTAAGTCATAATATTGGCAAATGTCACAGAAGCATCTTGTTTGTACAAGTCAGACATCTTGCCATTAGTACTCCTGATGACAAGAGTATTTTGTGTGACCTGCAGTATTACATTTGGTACACCAAAATTCCTCTCATCTGATGTTTATGTCCTAGATGGATTGTTGCATACTATCTAGGCGTTCTTCAATATGTCTTTCGACAGATACCAGAGGATATTCGTCGTCCATCTAAATTTCTATAGCCTTTGTCAGAGTGTCTTCATAAGAGTTGACATTCTACCATCGGACGTGAACTTTTATTTTTCTCAAGAGTCCAACAACGAACCATTTGATCAAGATTTTCTCCTCGATATCATAATTGATCTAGATCAAGATCTATTTAAACCTCTTTTCATATTCGTTTACAGTCTCTGTCGGTCTTTGGATTGTGGTCTTTAATTTTTCAGCAGCCAGGTATTTTGCATCCGAGGTTTTGAAGAAAGATAAGAAGAGTTGTTTGATTTGTGCTTTTGTCGCGTCTGGTGTTTTATCAATATAGCCCATGTACCAGGTAAGTGCTCTTTTTTGCAAAGAGCCAACAAACTATGCCATCTGACGATCTTCGTTGCAAAGTGCGTTGGCTGCCCATATTGACTCGCATATGAACCAATGTCTCTGTGGATATTCATCACCCTCGTAGAATGGAAGGTGTGTTGTGGTATTTGACATGTCTGTTGCTACTTTGACCTCAAGATTGACTAGAGGGTTCGGTGGATTATTACTGGAGACATAATTATTTACTTGGATAACCTCGATAGGTACTATTATCAAATGTGTATTGGGAGCGACTTCTTCACCTTCACTTCCAGTTTTTGGAACTTCATTTAGATCGTTGGGTCTTGTAAGCCTGCTTTCTTCAACTGCTTTTGTCGAAATCCAGGTTAAATTCTGCTCAATCGGGATTTCACCTCTTCTCGGTTGTTCTGATGAACTCACCAATTCACTCAATGCTGGTAGTGGCAGGGGGGGTGCTTCTGCATGATCTGAGTAGAGTAGATGGAAACTTCTATTGGAAAACTCGGGCTGAAAAGTCACCCAATTTCCTTCTTCTGGTCGATGAATCAACAATCTATCGACTTCATTACCTTCATTACTTTGTCGACTCCAAATTCTTGACTGGCCAACGTGAAGTCCTAGATCTTCTTTAACAATATCCTACACTCGGGAACTCTGAGTTATATGCAGCAGAGAAGGTGGCGTAATTACCTCGGGTATATGTACTTGGAGAGAACTACCATGCTCTATCCACAAGTCTTCATCCATCATTGACAGGTCTTCATCGACGCCGCTTTCATCTCAGGCTCGACTTGACTCCGACCGATTTACTTCTGTATCTATCATGATACCTGGTCCTCGTTTCTTCTAGAGCGCACTAGCTTACTCCTTTAGTTCTTCCCACCTTTTTATCCTCTTCTCCCGATCAATCTTCTGGATGCCTGGAGTGATTTTGTGACTCATTGCTCGATCTTTGTCGAATCTATTGGATCTTTCACCATTGGTCATGTCGCCTTTTCATATGTCGATATTTTTCTCGCATCTACACCATCAGAACATGTTTGTATACCCCCCCAATATCGACCCAAAGTTCTCTCAGCAACTGGGGAAGTACAGAACTTCATTTGCTCAAGAAATATTCTTACTTTCGCTTTTGTTTGAATTTCTCCCACAGTCTTTATTTTTCTTCCCAATTTGAATTTGGAAGTGGCGGAAACAACAAGGGTCGAGTCTCGACAATATGTGCGGTGCCTTTGTCGATCAGGAACTTAAACAAGAGTGTTGGAAAAGAACACAAAAACTGGTCGACAAGGCTGCTGTAAAATAGTTTCCTCACGTTGTCAACAGACACTCAATATTCAATCGCACATTCTTCACATAACTCCTCGGCAATCTTCTCGCACCATTCCGATATATTTGTACGACCTTCATTAATCAGCTTCATGATCAATTTGCGCTCCTTTTCATCTAGTTGTCTTCACATCCAGGATCTTCTTCAGTGCGAGCGACACATATTCCACAAACTTCTCATATGACTCAGAAAAGAATTTCTCTCTCGCTTGAGCAATCGTTAGCTTGTTCCTTCTAGCATAATTCTACAGGTAGTTAGAAATCTTTCTCTCCCACTAATCCTTAATATCTTTCTCTGATATCATTGATCATGCTCGATATCATTTATGTATGCATCACTGGAAACATAACCAATGTTGTAGTCGAGGGGGTTACATTGTTACCAGTGATACATGTTATATATAAGAAAGCACACAAAGATACAGATACAACATACAAGAGATGGAGAGGAATCACAAGCCTTTTATTACTTAGCAAGATATGCATAACAATACATAGAGCAAATCCAATATAATCTGTTAGTCATCTCACTAGCCTATATATATTTTTTACATACAGTTATATAATTGCTTGTCGGTTCAACTGACCGACCCGACATGCACTGGTCGACATAACTGTCGACATGTTTTACAAGAGGTCGGGCGAAGGACCTAGTTGACAGGCCAACTTAGGCTCCTCCAACAAGAACCTATCGGGCAAGACGAGACAACATCTACATCAAACATGTGTGAACCATCAGTACTACCCAAAAACATTAAAAAATTATAAAATGCATAAACATAACAAGAGTTTCGTTCTTACCTAGGTCTCCCCACTTCTCATCCTCGGTATGAGCCAAGTTTGGGTCTCCCTTGAAGTCAGTATCTGCGTACACATAGTCCTTAACCATGAGGAGATACCCACGTAACTACCTGAAGAAGGTGGGACCAAAACTGATAATGGGACCCCTGCCTCCATGGCAGGCCATGACCTCTGTCCACCTTCCCATAGGAGGATCTCAAGGATCGAGATCATCGAGCTCTACCTATGGCCTTAGAAATGGGACTCGTTTTAGGAAGAATGAGACCACGATGGATCCATACCCGAACTGTTTTAGCTCACTCCTTCGACATTTGGTGAGTTGTTCCCTGAGGCTGGTGAGGATTCCCTCACACCATTTGAAGATAGTAGGTGCCATACACTCGATAGCATAAAGCATATGGGCCTTGGTGGCATGATGAGAAGCCATGTTTCCCGCCACCCTCTCTATGGTAAAGAGCATAGTACGTAGGGGTCGGTCTCAGATGTTCTTGATGGGAATGTCCCCAGCAAGCATCTGTGTCTCTGGTGTGCAAACCTGAGCCACCAAGCTCTTAGTCGACTGGTCACTACCCCATGGACCGGATATTGAGACTGGGGCTCCCCTCTTAGACAACCCCGTCAGAAAGTGTCGGTGCATAAGGTAAGGATGTGGGAACCGACACGTAAATGCTGTTGATCTAGATCCCATATTCTGATCAGATAATCCAGTAACTGTATTTGGGCCCTTATTCCCTGTATGTGAAATAATTTCAACAAGCCACATCTTTGCAATATGTTCATTGAATTTGAATCATTTTTCGCTTGGGAATCTTCCATTTCATGCTCCCATTCTTTCCATTGGACCATGGTGTAGGCCAAGACCTATGAAAACATCAATAAGATGCATATTAGAACCTTTCTATAGCTTTGGGTTGGGCTTCTTTGGCCCCATTTTTTATTTTTCTATGTGGATCTACGTCGACACACCCTGCTTTTGCAGATAGTGTGTCAGCAACACACTTTCTCCATGCGAGAAGCATGCCAGAGATCCCTCGACGCACTTCCTGCAAGGGGAAAGCACGTCACCTAGGGTGCGTGCAATCCCCTCCTTAATGAACCAAAAAACCCAAAAAAATTAACCATAAAACATGAAATTAATCCACTAGAAAGGTAGATAGAGAGGTGAGGCCTACTAGTCATTGACGTGGCAAGAAACAACTGACCGTAGCTTCCGCAATCGATGTTTGAAAATAGGGCTCCAAAGTGGTGTTTTTACTATTCCAACTTGGTAAAAAAACAATTGGTACATATTTCTTACTATTTGACTTTTGTATAAAAGAAAATGCAATATTCCCTTTTTAATATTTCTTTTATGGGTGTTTTTTTCTATAGTTGGTAATATTTTATGTCTTAACACCTTATTGATGATTCTGACTTAGTTTTTGGAGTTCACAGATGAAGTAAAGCAGTGTTCTGACTTTATTGGCGACCATTGTTGGCGTTTCACACTTTTCATCAAGTGTGAATAAGTAGACAAGCCTTTTTTATGCTATCATATCGCTTGTTAAAATCAAATATTAATGGCATCGAGCTCACTTTTGTCCTTTCTCATGCTCGGAAAACTATGAGAATAAGTCATCGAGTTATATTTTTCTCTCTTTACTCCCACGAAAAAGGAACCCCTTGGAGTTCCTCTTTAAGCTCTTTTTAGACTCCCTAAATATGAAAATATCGCCAAGCGAACTTGATTCTTTCACTCTTGTAAAAGTATTTGAAAGTTTATCTTTCTGGTGATAATTTATCCCTTTTTTAGACTAGGAGGACTGTTTACGAAAAAGGAGCACTCTGATTAATCATGACTGGAAGAGTTCTCTCTCATGTTGTTTTATCCCTTTTCAGATGAGGAGACTAACTTTTACGAAAAAGAACCATTTGGCGTCTTCTTTAGTTCTTTTCAGACTCTCTAAACATGAAATGATGCCGATTTTTCCTTCTCTCGACTTGTTAAGATATGACATTGAAGGGCCCTTTTTGGGATGAACCCCTCCTATCTCAGGTTTGTAAACCATATGAGATCGGACTCATCCGAAGGATGAGTTGTACTAAGCATCTATTACCCTCCTCAATCTCGCTAAAAAACAAAAGAGGTACTCATCAATCATGATGGGGATAAGGAAAGAGTTTGTGTTTCATTGTAATTATGGAAGTACTTAGTCACTCTTGAACATGGAACTTGTTTGCATATGCATTCAAACACTTGGATAATCTGCTTGTCTTCGAGTCCCACCAATTCCATGAGTCTTTTCACTCCTTTGAGTCATTCAAAGAATGCTTCTATCATAATTTTCATTAGGGGTCGGTGTCATTCTTGTCATGTCAATGCTTCCAAGTCACGCCATTCCCATATTCAAGAGAGGTTTGTTCATCGAGTCAATATCTACGGTAATTCTACCTTATATCATTTCGGTCATTCCCGAGTCAGTCTAAAGTGTCACTCTACAGTCTGATCTACTCCAAAAAACTTTCAATCCTATTTTATGTAGATGATGGGGGAAACATCATGGCCCTCCTTCGACTGGTTTATCCTTGTCGGCTTCACCACATCATCTGAGGATTAAACCTAGAAACCAATCAAGTGCCTTGGGCCTGCATGCCTCAATGGAAGGTTACCTCACTTTCAACAGTAAGTTCACATCATTGGCTTCTGATTGAAAGATTCCACTGAGTGTTCGACCTCATATCATTGATTCACATTCAATGGTATGTACTATGATACCTTGGGGATCATTGTCATCAATGGTGATTTCCATCGCACTTGTTAACGGTATACATCAGTGACCGGTAATCAAGTGGTATCTACCATGTTTGACTTGAAGAGATTGTAATCACATGGTTAGATTCATATCATTGTGGGTTTGGCTTGAATACCTTGGGTTAAGTCATGTATCTCACGCAGGTTGCGATGGAGACTGTTTGAGCCATATTACACAGATCCATTTTTGTATTGGTCGTGGTTGTGTTATCATCTCATCATGGATCTACGATTGTGTCTAGTAGCCATGATTGTGTTCAGTTGGTCTTTACTGACATGGATTTGCAATGTATTGGTCGGAAGCCATGTTATGATTCAGTTTGAGACATGTATCTCAAAGTCGATTGTACTGCAGAAGATTTTTGTTCGTCACTCCAACCGATAATCCTTACTTTGATTTTTTCCCTATTACAAACCATTTCACCTACCTTATTTTTCCAACTTCATGCTTTGGGGGGCATTCTGTTACACCAAAATCTCGTCATCATGAGTAATATGTCCTCTGTATGCCTTGATCCTTAAATTTCCTGAGCTAAAACATTGAAAGCAAAGTTTTTGTCATTCCCTTTTTACCTTTTTTTGTCACTCCGACGCACCCTGTTGTCCAACAAGGTGCGTCAGGTTCAAGGTGACGTGCTCTGCAACTTAGCGGAGTGCGTCGGTGATGCAGTGTGCTCTTGTACAAGGTGCCTTGATCACTCTTTGGCATGTGTTGTCCTTGTGCAAGGTGTGTCTTAGTTGGTTAAAATGGAAAAAGAGAAGCTTCAAGCAACTTCTCAAAGCTTGGATGGCGTGGATACTTATCACTACTTACCTCGAAAGGTGTCATTCGATCCCCTTGTCTAGTGGGATGATCCCTTAAGATTATCCCCTAAATACTCAACCTCTCCTATCCCTTTATATCTCTATATATGAACCTCCTCTCCATTGTTAAGGGAGGAAGGATAGAGTACATATATGCTGGTGAAATTTCTCTAGGTGATCCTCTTCACACATTAGGAGGCTAAGCATTTGATCTTGGAGGCTAGGATTGTTGGAAGGAGGTTATAACGTCAAAGCATAAATCGTAACATCTCTCCCTCTGTACTTCTTACTATTACATTTAATACAATTTCTTTCCATAAACGTTTTTGTGTTAATGATGTTTACGATTTACTTCTTTGACTATTAATCTAGATCAATTCACATCCATGTGCTTTTATTACTTGTTTGTTTCCACATGTTTTGTCTAGTTTTGCAGTTAAGGATTTGAAAATCAGGACATGGAGCAACAAGGAGAAAGGAACTACACAATTGAGTTAATCCATCTCTTTCATTTGTATTCCATTTCAATTGATCTAGGAAATGTATTTTTGTTATGTATTCATTTGTTCTAGATCTGGACCATTCAAACTAGGGAGATCTATTTGAGGCCACTCATACAGATTGTCTGTAAACAAAAGGTCTCATAAAAATCGATGCCTTCTTTCTGAGAGAAACCTATGGAAATGAATCTGGATTTATACTTCTCAATGCTACCATCCACAACATGCTTTATCTTTTAAATCGATCTAGAAGTCACAATGGACTTCCCATCAGGTTTGGGAACAACCTCCCAAACATCATTCTTCATTATAGAGTTGTACTCTTCTGCCATTTCATCTTTCCAAATTTGCTGCTTTGCAGCTTCTTCATATGAGGATGGTTATGAATCATTGATGTGACTCATCAGTGCAACATACCTTGGATATCTATCAGGATGCTTGCGCTCTTTGGATGATCTTGTTAGTGCTCCATGTTTCTTTTCATTTTGTAATATGTCTCAGCACCAAGCATATCTTATTTTAGAAAGAGGTTCATCAGGTGACCTCTCAACTAGTTCTACTGGTTCTGCACGAGCTAGCAAATCTGAGGCATCTTCTGGTTTCTCCCTCTCTAACTCTAAAGGGGGAGATTTAGACTTGGGATCCTCTATCTCTGAATCACATTGAATCTCTTTCGATATTTTGAAAGCATCTTCCTCATGGAAGGTAACATCTTGACTCACTTCAATGTGTCTCTGACTAAGTACATATATTCGGTATGCTTTGGATGACTTTCTATAACCCACAAGGGTGCCTTTTTTTCCAGAAGGCTCCATCTTTTCTCTCTTTTATTTCGGTACAAGAATGTATACTGGATTTCAAAGATCCTCAATTGTGATAAATCTGGCTTCTCACCAATACACACTTCTTCTGGTGTCTTGTCATCTAGAATGGCATGTAGGCTTCAATTATGGATGTACACAGCCGTACAGGTGGCTTCTACCCATAATGAGGTAGTCATATATTTATCATGCATCATGTATTTTGTAGCCTCACATATGGTTATATTTTTTCTTTCAGCAACCCCATTTTGTTGAGGGTTGTATGGCATTTTTAACTGTCTACATATTACTGCATCACTTTTACCATATTTTGAATCCCTGGTAGCACTTTGTAGTGTAGGTGTCCAAGCCTTCGGTGCCATAGATTGCATAGATTGATAGTGTGGTGAATCATAGCTTAAATGTAATTCCCGAGTGCCTTGTAGAGTCCTCCCTCTCGAACTCCAATCACAACAACAGATTCTAGGATTTTGTTATTCGACCATAAAAGTGCTTTGTTATCCATGAAGATAATTCGGAAGCCTTTGTTTTCAAGAACCGAAACTGAGAGGAGGTTATTCTTTAATTCTGGAACATATAGAATGTCCTCCACATGTATAATATCACCAATGCTCAACTAGAATGAGGTGGATCCAACTCCTTGGATCGAATAAGTTGAGTTTCCCCCCAACTCTACCATGCATCTGGATTCTCTCTTTTAGATCGGTGATGGTACTCTTGTAACTAGTCATATGTTTAGATGAACCACTGTCAATTAACCATGTGTCTGCATTTGTGATGAAAAATCCCGAAAGGGATGAGACAAGATAATACTCCCTTCTTGTCTCCTTTTATTCAAATGCATTCTTTTGAGTGATTTCATCTTCTATGCTGGTCGAAGCATGAAAATTTATTTTCCACTTTTCTCTACAATCTCTTGAGAAACGACCTTTCTTGTTGCAATTGAAGCAACTAGATTTTGACTTGTCAAATCCCTTGTTGAACTCATTCTTCTTTGAAGGAGATAAATTATTTTGGAAGAATGGTTTCTTTCCTTTCTCTATTATTTCCATGTTGTAAATATTTTCTTCTTTGATGCACACTGACTTGCTCTGGTTTTGCCCCTCCTCTTAGAGGTAGTCATGCCAAAACCATTCGAAGTTAGTTTGTACCTCTTGTCCATTTACTGCACCATGAATGTCTCCCATGAGGATGGGAGACCATCAATAGTGGTTTGGAGAAGATCATCTTCATCCACCACTACTCCAATAATAGCAAGCTAACCTCTTACTTGAGAGATCTTGGGAAGAAGGAGGCCACTGTCTCATCCGTCTACATATTCAAGTTTCGAACCTTATTCTTCAATGCCCTCTTTTGACTCAGGGCCTTCTTCTCATATATATTAGTCAATGTATCATAACATTCTTTCACGGTCTTCAACAGTGTGATCATGGGCATCAAGTTATATTTTACTGAATCATAGATGATCTGTTTAGCCTTAGCTTGATTCTTCTTGAAGTTGATGCACCCTACATTAGATGTAGGCTCCTCCACCACAGTGGATACATAGTCATCCAAGTTATGTTCCTCTAGGATGTTGAGAATCCTAGCCTTCCAAGTGTTGAAGTTTTAGGTTCCCTCAATACGGTCTTCCGGTCATACATAGACCAATTCCATAGTCTTCGAATCTTGTGCTCAACTTCTCAGGATCAACGTAGGCTCTATATAGCATGCAAAACTAAGATCTTTCACACCCTGAGCTCTGATACCATGTTGAAATTTGATTGAGCTTTGATCTTTAATTATGTAGGACCCCTCCTTTAGGGTCCCCTTGAACTGAACCTGAAACTTTAAAAACTTCATACAAACAAATTAGCCATCATAGTTATTGGAAAAATAAAATAAAAAGCGTGAATAACTTAACAAAATAAGCAAAACTTTAACCTGTCAACCCGATCCGGTTGGTCCATTGTCTCCTTCGTCTTCCGTAGGATCCCTCCAGCAAAGCTCGTTTAACCATAGGCGAAGCAACCGTTAGCTTCGCCACCCAACCATAGGCTCATGCTTTCAGTCGCATGGCCTCCCCCGAGCTTTGGGTCGTAGAGCTCACACAAGTATTTCAGAAATTCAGCTTGGGCTTCCCTTCCCACCAGGATTTCTAAGCCAAACCCTTAGATAGCAGCAAGTCTTTGAGGCATTCGAAAATTACGACAATCATCCAAATTATGGGCCCTTTACCCATTCCCCAAGCCTTCCTTATAAAGGAAAATCTCATGCGACACATGTCGCTTCATGCATAATTAAATATTTTTAATTAATTATTTAATTAAAACACTCACCCATCCAAGTGTCAGTTTCTCTGGGAAGTGCACCAACACCCCTAAGTTTGCTCCAGTTTGTCCCCCAGATATTTTAATTAACTCCTAGCTTTTAGTTGACTAGGTGTCTAATCTTAGGATTCTATTTTGCTCCTAAATAATGATTTCTATTATTTTAAATGCTCAACAAAAATAACTATTCATGTGCAAATGCCTAAATTATTTTTATGCATTTGCTAAGTAATAATCTAGAGTTATTCTCATAAGTTTTTATGCAGTTAAATTTAACAATCAAACTCACTAGGATCACGGTGCCGCGCCGTTGGGTTCCTAGTTCCTTAATTTTAATTCCCTGACATGGCACCACTCCGTCGGGTCCAGTCATCAATGGTTTCCATTCCTTGGCATGGTACTGCATCGTTGGGTCCTTGCGTCCATTCTTTCCGTTCTCGACAGGGTACCACATCGTCGGGCCCTTCTGCCACCATCTTTCCGTTTTGACTTGCGGGAACTCTTGTAGGGATTTTAGGAATCGTTACCATCCATCCTCCGTCTACATGCTATCTAGGGACTAATGGCGCTGAGGAGTGAGTCCGTTCTCACTGCGCGCCCCTCAACTCGTACGTGACCAGCTCCGTCGTGGCCCACCTCGTACGCCCTCACGCTTTCCTCTTGAGCAAGCGGATCAGTGCTTATCTGCTCAAGCGTGGTATTCCGTCGGAAGTCGACATCGTCGTCGCTCTCCCTATGTGTGATTTACTCGTACTCTACGACCCTTCATGTTCCTTTGTGTGTCCGTTGGTGAACCGTCTCACTTGTTTCTACACACACTTCTCACAACAATTTATTAGTAGCACTATCCTCAATAATCATCATCTGATTTCTAAATCTAGTATTGTTAAACATTTATGATTTATTCAAACTTCTAATCAAATATACATTTCGTCGACAAATACATAATCACCATACAGCTAGTCGTTAAGCATTGTCCATCAACATAATTTTCCATGGTCATAACTAATCGTTTAACATATGCAATTATTCATTTACATTGACAGTTCAGATACACATACTCAAAAATACGGCCAAAAAGGTTATTAATTAATGTTTCAATTGGTCAGGTCACTCGACAGGTGCCCTCAATGTCTACAGTAGTCTAGGGGCACTACATACACCCCTACTTATTTAGAACTTCATCCCGAAGTTCAGAATAAAGGAAGAAAAATATGACGCTTCTCAGTTGCATCTTCCCAATTCACAGAGCTAGGACTGTAACTGTCCTACTACACTTTGACTTGATCAATCAAGGATAATCATTAAGCAAGAACTAATCAAACAATTATACCACTCCAGACATATAATTTAATTGCTTAATTCATTTATCAATTATTGTCGTCATTCACATCTTCAGGTTTTCCTCAATCATTTAAGACATATCAAGGCTTAAGAGACCACTTTATCGAAGTTGTTCAGCCGGGTCACTCGGCAGGTGCCCTTAAGGTCCACAGCCATTTTAGGGGCATTACATACACCTCCTCTTAAATAGAACTTCGTCTCGAAGTTCATTTTTGTTCTTGTACTTTTGACGTTAGGCTTTATCTAAATTTCCATTCTCATCTTCTTGTCATTCTCTTCTATTTTTTTTCCATCAATCATGGCTATAAGCACAAGTGGTTCTAGTCATTAGTTCCTATATAAATCAGAATGGTTCCAATACATCCTTAGGAGCTTAATCGTAACTTCACATAATATTAATACATAATCACCATACAGCTAGTCGTTAAGCATTTTCCATCATAGGACCCCTCCTTTAGGGTCCCCTTGAACTGAACCTGAAACTTTAAAAACTTCATACAAACAAATTAGCCATCATAGTTATTGGAAAAATAAAATAAAAAGCGTGAATAACTTAACAAAATAAGCAAAACTTTAACCTGTCAACCCGATCCGGTTGGTCCATTGTCTCCTTCGTCTTCCGTAGGATCCCTCCAGCAAAGCTCGTTTAACCATAGGCGAAGCAACCGTTAGCTTCGCCACCCAACCATAGGCTCATGCTTTCAGTCGCATGGCCTCCCCCGAGCTTTGGATCGTAGAGCTCACACAAGTATTTCAGAAATTCAGCTTGGGCTTCCCTTCCCACCAGGATTTCTAAGCCAAACCCTTAGATAGCAGCAAGTCTTTGAGGCATTCGAAAATTACGACAATCATCCAAATTATGGGCCCTTTACCCATTCCCCAAGCCTTCCTTATAAAGGAAAATCTCATGCGACACATGTCGCTTCATGCATAATTAAATATTTTTAATTAATTATTTAATTAAAACACTCACCCATCCAAGTGTCAGTTTCTCTGGGAAGTGCACCAACACCCCTAAGTTTGCTCCAGTTTGTCCCCCAGATATTTTAATTAACTCCTAGCTTTTAGTTGACTAGGTGTCTAATCTTAGGATTCTATTTTGCTCCTAAATAATGATTTCTATTATTTTAAATGCTCAACAAAAATAACTATTCATGTGCAAATGCCTAAATTATTTTTATGCATTTGCTAAGTAATAATCTAGAGTTATTCTCATAAGTTTTTATGCAGTTAAATTTAACAATCAAACTCACTAGGATCACGGTGCCGCGCCGTTGGGTTCCTAGTTCCTTAATTTTAATTCCCTGACATGGCACCACTCCGTCGGGTCCAGTCATCAATGGTTTCCATTCCTTGGCATGGTACTGCATCGTTGGGTCCTTGCGTCCATTCTTTCCGTTCTCGACAGGGTACCACATCGTCGGGCCCTTCTGCCACCATCTTTCCGTTTTGACTTGCGGGAACTCTTGTAGGGATTTTAGGAATCGTTACCATCCATCCTCCATCTACATGCTATCTAGGGACTAATGGCGCTGAGGAGTGAGTCCGTTCTCACTGCGTGCCCCTCAACTCGTACGTGACCAGCTCCGTCGTGGCCCACCTCGTACGCCCTCACGCTTTCCTCTTGAGCAAGCGGATCAGTGCTTATCTGCTCAAGCGTGGTATTCCGTCGGAAGTCGACATCGTCGTCGCTCTCCCTATGTGTAATTTACTCGTACTCTACGACCCTTCATGTTCCTTTGTGTGTCCGTTGGTGAACCGTCTCACTTGTTTCTACACACACTTCTCACAACAATTTATTAGTAGCACTATCCTCAATAATCATCATCTGATTTCTAAATCTAGTATTGTTAAACATTTATGATTTATTCAAACTTCTAATCAAATATACATTTCGTCGACAAATACATAATCACCATACAGCTAGTCGTTAAGCATTGTCCATCAACATAATTTTCCATGGTCATAACTAATCGTTTAACATATGCAATTATTCATTTACATTGACAGTTCAGATACACATACTCAAAAATACGGCCAAAAAGGTTATTAATTAATGTTTCAATTGGTCAGGTCACTCGACAGGTGCCCTCAATGTCTACAGTAGTCTAGGGGCACTACAAATTATTTTATATGCATATACTTGAAGCAATGAGGGAATTCAATCCATGAAATTCATACAACCATAACAGAAGATATACCTTGGGGAAAATCCTCAAAATTATGAGAACAAAAACCCCAACAATTCTTCTTAGTATAATATAATGGATAGCAGAGAATGATTTCTTTTACAACATAGCAGATTTCTTTTGGAAGATAAGAGATCACCAAACTTCTTGGTGAAGATATGGAAGCAATAGAGAAGATATATGAATCAGATGTGTTCAAAAACAACAATAACAAGCACGATCAATACCCTGCACAAAGAGAAGTGCATTGCATTCAATGGAGAAGAGAATTCGCTTCACACTGATTTCAACAATACCATATATCATATTTATACATTCTTATCTTCTATTTTTAACTTTTAACTTCAGGATAAATTCACCCTCAAACTGGATGTATTAGTCTTGCATTGAGTGGTGCGCCCCAGTTCTCATGCAGTGCTACATCTCACTGAGCTGTCACTTAGGATGAAATCACCTCTTAACTGAAATCTTTCCCACTTTGTTAGGTGGCTAACTTAAGTGTCGACATGAAAGTGTCACAACTCATGTGCCATATTTTAGTTTAACATAAGTTTCATCATGCAATAACACTTAGTTAACTAGATATTCTTTGTTGTCACTTAGTTAACTCTCTTTAACTAAAGTGTCATCTTTTAGTTTAACTAAAGTGAAAACACTTTAGTTAACTAGTCCTTTTTATTTAACACTTAGTTAATTGAAATCATGTTGATTGATTTGATTGAAGTGACCACTGTGATTTCTTTATTTAACTGAGGCATATCTTTAGCTGATGCTTTAACTGAATCATTGATACTTAACTGAAGCTTTATAATTGAATATGTATGACTAAAGCTTTAACAATTCAATTTCTCTTTAATTAGTTGAAATGTTTGCATAGGAAATTTTGAATTCTCTTGATCTCTATGCTTTATCTTTTATTTATTTATCTCTTACTGCATGGTCAATATGTGCTAACTTTAATTATCCATCACATTACATTATACTAAGAAGAATTATCGGATGCTATGATCATATTATATTATTCCAGAACAAATGATCATATGTTAAAGTAATTCACTTTAGAGGTGATAAATCTCTAAAGGAGACTTAATAGCGATCTGGTGATCATGGTTAATAATATTTCACACAACATTAAATGCTTTTAACAAGTAAAGCATGACCTTTATATGTAAGGTTCACCTTTATACGGGAGGTCCATCTCATGGATACCTTTATATAGAAGGTTCACCTCTATACGGGAGGTCCATATCATGGATACCTTTATATGGAAGGTTCACATGATAATCATGACTTTATGCACACAAGTTCGGAGCCTTTTCCAACAAGACTATACAACATCATTACTTTGATCAATTACCTTTATACGAGAGGAATAACCTTTACACAGAAGGAAATCAAAGTTCTCACCTCTATACGGGAGGAACAATCTTGACTACACAATTTTGGTTTGGAGAATGTCTCCTAATGTTGTATATTTAACATTTATTTCAATATGCTAGATAATGGAAGATATATGATCTTGTTATTGTATGTGGATGACATGCTTATTGCAATGTCTAACATGCAGGATATAAATGTGCTCAAAAGGAAGTTAGTTAATTCATTTGTGATGAAGGATATGGTTTCTGCAAAGCAAATCCTTGGTATGAGAAGAACAAGAGATAGGAAAAATCACAAATTGACATTGCCTCAGGGTGATTACATACAAAAGGTGTTGGAGAGGTTTAGAATGCAGAATGAAAAACTAGTTAGTACACCTTTGGCCATCCATTTCAAACTAAGTAAGGATATGTGTCCCAAGACACATGAAGAGATGGATTACATGTCTAGGGTTCCCTATTCATCAGCAGTTGGCAGCTTGATGTATGCCATGGTGTGCACAAGACCAAATATTGCACACGCGGTGGGAGTTGTGAGCAGGTATATGAAAAATCCAGGTAAAGAGCATTGGAAGGAAGTATAGTGGATTCTCAGGTATTTGAGAGGTACTACCACTCATGCATTATGTTTTGGAGGTTCATAAACTGTTCTATAGGGATATGTTGATGTAGATATGGAAGGTGATAAAGATAACAGGAGGAGCACCACATGGTATGTATTTAATGAAGTTGGAACAACAGTGAGTTGTATTTAGAAACTACAAAATGTTGTCGCGCTTTCAACAATGGAAGAAGAGTATGTTGTTGCTACAGAGGCTAGTAAAGAGATAATTTGGTTGCAGAGTTTCATGGAGGAATTGGGTAAGAAGCAGGAGAAAAACAGGTTGTACAGTGACAACCATAGTTCCATCCATCTTGCAAATAACTCAGCCTTCCATTATAAGACTACACATATACATCTCAAGTACCATTTCATACGTTCTGTTATGGAAGATGGAAAAGATACACGCTAGCCAGAATCCTGCAAACATGTTGACAAAGGTAGTAACCAGAGAGAAATTGAGTTCCTACTTGGTTTTAGTTGGCATTCAAGCATGAAGGTGAAGATGATAAATTTTCCATATCCAAGGTTCAAAGCATAGTCCAACAAGTGCAGCAGCAATGGAGTTGCTGTGACCAGTCTCCAAGTGGGAGATTGTTGGTTTTGGAGCTTGATCTTCCTTATTCAGATGTCGTGTTTCAGTCGTGTCTGTATCCTAGCCCGTGACAGCGGGGTTTTTGGGGTATTTCCCCCCAAAAATAGTCTCCATGGGGGTTCCAAAGGGGGGGGGGACTAGTTTGGGAGCCCCCCCTTAGCGGGGGTTTGGGGGAATTGCCCCCATAGCGAAAATTTTGGAAAAAATGCCTTGTAAAATGTTGTAATTTCATAGTCATGACTTGGTCAATAATGGGTAATTTATTGGCCGATGGTATTGGGTTTTCCATAGTATTTTCCCATGGCAATCGCTATTTAAAAGGAAGGCATTGTAATACGGATTTGTATTGTATCACTGTAAAGATCTTTGATTGTGTGAGAGAGTGAAGAGGAAGTTGCAGCGGATGTGCTGCAGATTGTATCCCTTCATTTTTTGGATGGTATAATAATAAGGAATAGTAATTTCTGTGTGGACGTATCCCATCTTGGGTGAACCACGTTATATTGGTGTCTCTCTTGTAATGTGTTTTATGTGATTTCTATTTGCATCTTGTTTATTGTTATTTCTCTGCATTCATGCTTTTATAACAAATCAAGTTGTTGAAGACATCATTGAAACCCATAATGAAATCAAAATCAATTCAAGCCCAAGTATGTACATATGTGTGTGTGTGTGTGTGTGTGTGTGTAAATTTTCAGTATATTTAATTTAATTCATGATTTTTTTTTTAATGGCAATTAATAAATGTGAAATCTAAATTTTATCTTATGTTTCTAATTTAGTATATTCAATATATGCTAAATTAAATTTAACTAAAATATATAGGTTCTTTCACCATTGATGATGAAATGTTGGAAAACATTGATTGAGACATATGGGAATAAATTAGACAAACATGTTGTACAATATCGTGCTATGCAATTTTATGATGATGTTCTCATAAAAGAATCATTAGCAGCACAAGCTAGCAGCACAAGCTCAAATTTTGAGATGTTTGCTAGTGTCCAAGAAGTTAAAAGACGCTACATCATTATTGGTTATTCAAAAGGAGACAAAAGGGTTGAAGGTGAAACATAATGTGTTAGATAATATGAGTGATGCAATAAATTTTTTTGGAAAATCCAAAAAGAAAGATACCAAGGTTGCACATAGGGCAATTCAAACAACAATTGTTTCAACTAGTACTAGACAAAAACGTTTGAATACACAATTGGAAAAAAAAAATAGGAACCTCGAGAAAGACATCGTACAAACATAACAAATTCATTTTGCAAATAGATGAAAATGTTGAACTTGCTTGTTGGGAAATTATTTGTAGACAACCTTACAAAGATAAAATGGGAGAAGGTGTTAAAGGTAATCTACTTAAATATTGGTTGGAACATGCTCGAGTTTTAAAAAATGCAAGGGAAGTGATATGACGAAGAGTATCACGAAATGAATACAAAACCCATGCAAAACAAATATTGGAAATGACACAAGTACAATTGTTCGATAAATTCAAGGAGGACTATTGTCGAATTAGTAAGTCAATCACTACATTTGTGCAACAAAAACCATGGTATGTTAGACCTATTACTGTTTGTGACATATGTTGTTGTAGTTATCATGTGGATTTGAATTATATTATTACACTTTTCTTGAATTTGGTAAAACAATTTGGTCAAATTCACCTCCTCCTCCCACAATACGCGAATTCATATCTGAAATTCTATGTGAGAGAGAACACAATGAACAATTTTACCATAAGAAATGTGTCAATGGAAAACAATGTAATCATTGTGGAAATATAGATTTATTCCACTATAAATATCATATCGATAATGATCAGTCATTGTCAAATTTAACTATTGAAGGGAGGATATACGAATTTATCAATTATGCTAAAAGTTATAGTGATTTGCTTTCCAAACAAATTGATTTGCGAGAAGATAAAATATGTGTGACATATTTTCTGAATAAATTTGAGAAATAAATTTATAAATACACCAAGCATTCACATAGAGAACGATGGTAAGACCTTAATTTCAAATAATCTCGTGATTTTTTTCCACCCGGAACAATTTTTTTATGGTTGATTTTGCAGAAAACTATACATTTGCTACACAAAATGAGATACAAAGTGAATACTATCATTCTGGCCAAGTTTCTATATTTGTTCATGTTCTATATAGACATGCACAACAGGATGTTGATAGCATTGAAAGGACATGTGACAGTCGAGATGTCATCAAAGAATAGCATTTTTATATCACTGATGATCATACACATGATACACATTTTGTACAACATTGTATTAAAAATGTTTTCTGTGAATCACTAAAAATACGTGAAGTTAAATTCAATGAAAATTGGATATGGTCAAATGGATGTGCAGGAAAATTTAAATCTTTATGATCATTCTTTTGGTTATGTCAAATTCATAAAGCATTAAACATTAGACATCGTTGGAATTTCTTTGAAACTGGCCATGGAAAAGGAGAACATGATGTTGCAGGAGCATGTGTAAAATGAGCACTTCAAAGATGGCAAATGAACTATTCTTCTACGTGATTTCATTCAATTGTTAAAGTTAATGGTGTCAATTAAATCTAATTCATGACTATAATAAACAATCAAAATATGTGCGCGGGTATGTACACATATTTTTTTAAATTTCTATTAATTGTAAATTTAAAAAAAAATATTTCCAAGTCTTAAACATATCTTTAAAACATATACACTAACATTAAAAATTGTACTTCATGATTTGTTATACCACATGCTTTTTTGGCTTATTGGAATCCAAGATATATATAGATCTGCAATTCCCTCCTCTGACTGAGTTTGAATCTTGAGCATTGGAGGGAACTTATCTAAAAGTGACCTAGGTGAATAAGCAAAAATAAATGCTTTTTCGTTTTTATTTCATAAATTTGAATAGAAATTAATAGATATGGTATAATGTAGAATAAATTGTGGAATTAGGAATAAAGCATATAAATGTTTATGTTATGCATAAATGAAAATAAATGTTTTCCTTATTTTGTAGATGTGAAGTTGTAATGCTGAATAAATTTATGGAAAAGAATAAAGCATGATAGTTGATTTTATTGTGCAACACTGCTGATGGGTGCATTGAGTGTGTATAGTGACATGTATAGTGATTTTCTTACTGATTCTCAAATGGAATAAAGGGGTTGTAGAGAACTAGAAAAAACATGGAAGAGTGCAATGATTGACTGTCGAATCTTACTAAGCAATCCACACATGAGTTGAAATCCATATAATATTTTCTCGGGTGGCATGTGTCATATGGGTAGGCCATAATGACTTGGTCACATAGGAGGAAGTTGAGGGGTGTGCAATAAGAACGATCTTATTCCTCAACCACCATTAGTATCACATAGGTTGTAGGAGAAATATTTCAGGTAATGATCCCTAACTCTCTACAACACACTCCCCACACAAGGAAAAGAAATAGATTGATTGTTTGAAGGACCCATATAAGCGAGACCTTGACAATAAGGAGAGTTGGAATGGGTATGCACTTGAATTAACATATAGAAATTGCATTTAGTTTATATTTGAAAGAGAAAATAGAAGGCATATGATTTTATATCATGTAGAGTATAAGGTATGGGTGTGCACATATTAATTAAAATGGATTTAACAAATAAGGGAAAATATAAATGGAGCACATATTAGAGTCTTACTTCTAGTAAGACTAGGAGTTCTATTTGAGTCAACTAGAGTTGAACTCCACTTGCACCCACGGATTTAGGAATGGGATCCTAGGATAAGGGAACACCTAGGAATGATTTATGGAACTCATGTGCACCTTCATGAGAGGGTGACACATGGCTGAATAAGATGCATGTGGATCTCCATGAGTGTATGACACATGGTGGAATGTGAATAATAGATGTCAATGGAAATCTTTCTATTTAAGGAAGATGACATGAGGGTAGAAGAACTTTTTGTGCACCCTAATGATGGATAGTACTCGTAATGTTCATTTGAGAAACTTGTGTGTCTATTGTGAGTTTGGAAAGGATAGTGCTCAAGAGATTGGAAGATATTAAGCTTGGCTTGAACTCCTTGGCTAGTGTGGTATTCTCTACGGCCCCTTATAACTCGGGGGACTAGGAAGAAGGAGAGTACTCATAGTGTGGTAGGGTCATAAACCGAGGATTCGGTCGGCATTTGGGCAAGGTTGGATTCAGAATCAAGACTAATTTACCTTTGGAAACATCTTGGGCAGTTTGATAACTGTCATAATCAGGTTTCATCTTTCAATATTGCTTACTTACGTTTATAAATTTAAAACGTTGTTTCCATTTCATTGTAAAAAGTACATGAATGAGTTACAAGTAGAATTGTATATTGTTGAAATGATTTGAAACTTCATTTTTTAGATGATTATTTAAGAAATACATATATTTTTGTTGAGATTTGAGGGTCCCTACAATATCAATCCCATACGTCATTGGAACCATACATGGGACTAGATATTTGCACTCTATTCAAACAAAAACCTTCCAAAACGTGTTTGCATTGGACAATAGAAAGCAATCATGCTTTTGTCCTATTTGCATTGAAAACATTGAAGCTACATAAATCTGTGGAAACATAATGAACAACTATGTAAAACATTGGAAACACACAGAGATTAATCCAAATGGAAAACTGCCACTTGCAAGCTTGGAATAATTACAATCAGAGTACATAGCAGTATCATCTGATGGAAATAGAATTTCAGATCTTTTCAGAGAAGGTAATGTAATAAACTAAAAAAGTACAAATTGTTCATTTCATATAAGGTATGTATAAAGTACAAATTATTTGTTCATTGTTCATAGTTGGGTCCCCTTAAATGTATTAAGATTCCTTCATATGAATCAGATGAATTATCCAATAAAGAGTGAGATTTGATCCACCTCCATAAGGACGAATCATTTTTTTACTTGAATTTGTCAGCTTCAGTCACTAATCTTGCACCAACTAGATGTTGTTAGAAAAATAGGATCGCAGAGCAATAACAATAAAAAAGATGCAAATATAAATCAAATAAAACACATTACAAGAGAGACACCAATATAACATGGTTCAAGCAAGATGGGCTACGTCCACACATAAATTTCCAGTCCTTATTATTATACCATCCAACAAATGAAGGGATACAACCTACAGCACATCCACTACAACTTCCTCTTCACTCTCTCACAGTCTCTCTTACACAATCAGATATCTTCACAATGCTACAATACATTACACAGTCGTATTACAATGTCTTCCTTTTAAAGGGGAATTACCATGGGAAAATACTATGGGCTACCCAAAACCATGGGCCCACAAACTGTTGGCCAACAAAACAACCCCAAAAAACTCTTGCACACCCCCTTGCTAGGTTGAGCGTACAGTGCACCTGCAAAGCATACAAAACTGGGGTACAAACACGACTGAAACAAAAAACATCTCTAAATCAGGAAGAAAAATCTCCACAACCAACATATGTAACTATAAATAAGGTCCTCCTCTCCTCATAATTCATATTTTTTCATAGTTCAGTTGTATAGAGTACAATTTTTTTTCATTGTTCATTCTTGGTTCCCCTTATGTACTAAGATTCCTTCATATGGCTCAAATGAATTACCTAATAAAGAGTGAGATTTGATCCACCACCATAAGGATGAATCATTCCTTTTACTTTCATCTACCAGTTCTGGTCACTGATCTTGCACCATCTAGATACATAACTATAAACTCATAATTCATATTTTTTCATAGTTCATTTGTATAGAGTACAAATTCATTATTCATTGTTCATTGTTGGGTCCCCTTATGCACTAATATTCCTTCATATGGATCATATGACTTATCCAATAAAGAGTGAGATTTGATCCAATGCCATAAGGACAAACCATTTTTTTTTACTACATTTGTCAGTTCTGGTCATTGATCTTGCACCATCTAGATACATAACTATAAATAATACCACCCTCTCGTAATAATTCATATTTGTTCACAGTTCATTGTATATAGAGTACACATTATTTGTTATCGATTTAATGCATTTAAAAATCACTAACATCAATTTGACTATATGAGATGTTTTCACTGTGATTGCACCCATAAACAACAAAGAAAAATTGAAATATTATTTGATGTGATACACTGAAAGAAATATGAAGTAATTGGAGGACTATGACGAAAAAGGATTTACATATGAGAGAGGATCCAGTATATTAAAAGGTTATTTTTTTCAACAAACCCACCAAAGTGAAAATTATATTTATTTTCAAGACTATGAACCTGATGTCATATGCAGCTGCCAATTGAGTTAGTATGTGCAACTTGAATAAAATTAATATAAGTTCCATCGAAGAAAATATTAAAAAATAAAAGTTGGCAAATGTCTAAAGTTGATCATGAATGAATAATTGAATATGGCATTCCATTGTGATCCTTTTAAGAAAGATTGCATGGCGCCCCCCTTCGACTCACTATTTCATTAAGTGGAGCCTTATTTTAGTCTCGTTTGCTATTTTTTTGTCTATTTTAGGGCTTAAATCATAAGAGAAGAGTTAAAATATGTTCTTTAATGTTTTTGTCCTACTCCATGCATCTCCAATGTGATGCACACTTTTCTTAGGATGATTTTTTCTAGCTTGAAGAATGAATGACGATAGTTTCTAGGGTTTGATTTTGCACATACATTGGTTGATGCTAAAAATAATTGAAATAATTCGTGTGGCGTAAAGTCTTGTCCTTTCTCACTCCTTGTTAATTAATTTTGGTAAAGTATGCTCATAGCTATGTTAAATGGTGCTTTTATGATGCATTTTCTAATTTGTTAAATATTTTTGTTAACATTTTGTATGAAGAGAATGTCCTCCTTAGGATTTCTTTATTACTCAGTAGGACCTCAGACTTCTTAATTTTCCCTAATTGAGCTCTCCTACCAAACCTACTTGTTGTTGCTGCAACATCCCCCCCAAGATTTGGTAAATATTGGGGCCCCTCCTTCTATTTTTTGAAGAAGTCCTTTCATCTTTTGAAGCTTATTTTTTAACTCTTCAAGTCTTCTCTTTCTTCAGCAAGTTTTGTTTTTATGCTAAGTCAAAGTTCCCTCCTAGTCATCTTTGGTCGCAGATGTTAACACTAAAAGGGCCAACTGTTGCGCAGATTTGAACCTTATCACAGGCGCTCATTGCGCAGTTGTAAAGCTTATCTTGCGCCGATCGTCACAAGTTTTAAAGCCGAAAGCACCGACAGTTGCGCAAGTTTTGACCTTAACTCTGCCTCCAGTCTGTTGCGCCATCCTTTGAACTCAGCCTCGTGATTCTCCATCGCGCCTCCTGGTCACAGCTTTTAGGATTAATTTTTCCGACCATTGCATGTCTAGTTAGCTTAAA
Organism: Larix kaempferi; assembly: GCA_027924585.1. Taxonomy (NCBI): domain Eukaryota; kingdom Viridiplantae; phylum Streptophyta; class Pinopsida; order Pinales; family Pinaceae; genus Larix; species Larix kaempferi. Next base: position 2,464,194 of record BSBM01000125.1, on the reverse strand, counting down.
TTCTGCTGAACTTTGTTTCAATCCTCCATCGCAACGTCTGGTCACAAGGTTTATCTTTAGTCCCTCTGACTATTTCGCAACAATTAGCCTTTGAATCATCGACCACATCGCAGCCTAGAGTTTTGGGGAGTGTGAAAGGCTCGTTGGTGGAGAATTCAATTCTGGCTCGTGCAGAGTTATTTCTCTTCTCATTGAGCCCCATGCACATTTACTACCCCAACTATCCATCCCATGGTAATTGATTGTTCCTGTTATATATACATAAAACAGGGTTTTTCCCTCTCCATCTTTGTCGAAACCAAGAGTGTTGTTCATTGGAAGCTTCAGCTTATCGCTTTCCATGATACGTGCGTCAACAATAGCAAGCCATTCCAGTACTGAGAGATAGGTCCTCATTTCCTCCAATTGGTTCTTTTCAATAGGAAGCCCTGCTGTGTGTTCATAGTTAACTTTAAAGCTATTTTTTGGGTGCTTCCCAAGGACAAATCCGCCTCGTCGTAACACCTAAACTATTCCTGCCTTCATGTGATTTGTGAGAGTTCTGTGCCCAGTGGAAACCTCCTTCTTTTTAACTTAATAGGAAGACCTGTCATAAGTTTAAAAGAACAATATTTTCTCTGTTATTTTCAGTCAAGATCGATTTACGACCCAAAATAATTGCGCTGCATTCACTACGCAGTTCCCTCCATGCGCATTCATTCTGGCCCGCCAGTCATTTTCTGTGTTGTGAAAAATAACCTCCATCGCTTTCATTTGATTGCTAGAAATCCAAACCTATGAAAATCCGAATAATGTCTTGAGAAGGTTCCTTATCCCACGGCGGCAGTCTTTGCATGTTCATGTTTTCTAAAGGCTAGCCTTAGTAGGATGTTTTGGCTCATAATGATAAGATATTGTTAAATGCTAGCTATCAACGCCCGGGTTTTCATTAAAATGCATGGATGACTTGGTTTAAATACTCCTCTTCGTTATTGTGTCTTCAAACGACTAATTTTAATTGAAAGCTAACACCTGTGTATTTTCAAGTTCTGTTAAACATCATAAATTTGAATGTTGTTTTGACTCACTAGTAGGGTGTTGCTCATAAACTTGTAAACTTCTCAACTTGTGCTCTCATCGCCATTGTAGGTTTGACATGCACATGAGATCTTCTAGACAAAAGGCTAAGCTTCCCAAGTCAGACTCAAACATAGAAATACTTTTGGATACCTCACTTGAGACAATGTTTTGTGATACAAAAGCTGTCACAGGAGTAGCCCCAGGAGCCGCCGCCACGAAATTTTAGTGGGGTGAGTTATACAGGTTTATCAGGGATCAGAAGTACCCCGATGCAACCTTATAATAAAGCATGGTATACTTGAACATCAAGAAGTTTGGCCTTGACAAGGTAGAAACTCGTCTCGAGCTATTCCCATGCTCAGAAGTTATTGGCTGGATAATTCCTCATGTGAAAATTGACACAAGATTCATCAATGATAACACCAGGATGAGCCTCGCGTACTTCGCACTAGAGCATATCATGGCTACCTACAGGTTACCCCAGGAAAGGGCTTGTCTAAACAATGAGTGGCTAGCAAATAAAACAATGGACCCTCTAGAATCCGCTAGGAAGATGCTAATAATTGAAAGGAAAATCAGGCAAAGAGCCAACGGGGAGTATGAAAGTGTGGTTCTGAGGATTCCTTACACACTCATTGCCTTAATGCTGAGTCGAATTTTCGGCATGCCAAATGGAAACATCTTCAATCTTGGATGGGTTCCAGTGATGGTCCATGTAGCCACGTCCGATAAAATATTCAATTGGGCCGACATAATCTCAATCAGCATGGTCTCACTCTTAACTTTTGCCCAAGGAGGACTGACCCAAAAGAAAACTGATTTATTCATGTCTTTGTATTTGATAGATTGCTTATTAAGTAAGCACCCTTTTCCTGATTTGGGCTGCGTTTGGAACAAAAAGGATTCCCCTCTCTTTGTAGCTTATCAACTCACATGGGAAAACAAATATGTAAATCACTACAAACAGATTTGCGAAAAGCTCATCATACCCCTGTATCAACTCATTTTTAAAGAAGAGCCAAATTGTCTGTCTGAAAATGCCATGCCTATCATAGAAAAATTCGGGGACTATTACTTCTCCCCCGAGGGCACCTATATTAGAATGAGTGGAGGAACTAAACCTCCCTTTTTGTTTCCTCTGTATGTCATGGACTTTGTAGTGCACAAACAAGTTATAAGACAGATCTTCATCAGTGGAGTCAGCAAGATTCTCAGTGAGAAGAAGAAAGGTATGTACACACCAATGCCCTTCACCATCGGTGCATATAGTCTCCAGAAAGCAAAGGAGGGTGAAACCTTTGCTCAGGACTTAGTAGTTTTTCATTTCGGCACAAAGTTTTTTAGGAGGCATGATCCTAATGGAAAAGTCGTTGAGCACTGTACCAATGTCAAAGCTACTTTTGAGTATGCTCATCTTTGGGACAAGGATGAAGAATTTTTTCGGAGTGCCATAAACATGACTAAGTTGGGAAAACGTTACCGCCCTAAAAGCGGAGCAAGTTCCATCCCCAGACCTATTGGATTGATCCAAAAGGAACAAGAGGAAGCAACATCACAATTAGAGGAGTCCAAGAGGAAGGAAAGATAAGAAGTAGAAAGACTCCAAAAGGAGCAAGAGGTAAAGAAGCAGCAAGATGCAAATTCTGCTAAAGCTTAGCAGGCAAAGTAGTAAAAGCGCGGAAAGATAAAGAGGAGAGGATCTGGCAAGAAGAAGATGCCAATATGCAGCAAGAAGAGGCTAAAAGAATCAAAAGAGAAAAATCCAAAAAGTTGCAGGCGATGAGAGAGAAAGCAGACTGAGAGGCAGCAGAACTAGCAGAACAAGCAGAGAGGCAAGCATGAGAACTAGCAGAGCAAGCAGAGAAGTGAGCAAGAGAGGAAGCAGAAGAATCTAATAAAGCTATGGAACAAGGCATGTCTCGCCCGCAAGCCATGGACTTGGATCTATTGACAATAAACCAATCAGGGATAGCTAATGAAGGGGTTGTCACAACTGAAGAGTTATCACTTACCCCATACACTCCTTCAAAGAAATGCCAAGTGGCCAACCTGGATTCCGTTTATTTTGATAAAAGGAAGAAGGTTATTGTAGAAAGATCAAAGAAGAAAATGAAAATTGGAGAGGGCCGATTCGAAATCAGAGTATTAGAAACCCCACTTGTTAAAGGGACTGACATCGACCCTGTGTTCACGGCAGCATGCACTGTGGCTTCGACTCAAGCAAGTAAAGATAATGTTGATCGTCTGGATGAAGAAGCTAAGAAGTACAGGGATTTATGTTTCAAAGTAAAAAGTAACATGCAAAAAGAGGTGTTAAAAGGAAATGAGTTAAGGTTGAAGTACAAAGAGCTTCAAGAGGAAAAGAAAGAAACAACTTTACAAATCCTACAACTCGAAGATGAAAAGAGCACACTAGAGATGCAGTTGGAAATCTCAAAAAGAGAGAAGAAAGACCTGGAAGCTCACGTAGGAGAACTGGAGAAGCGTGAATCCAACAACGTACAGCTAAATAAATCCTTTAAGCTTCAGCTTGAAAGGATGACGCGGGGAAAAGAGCAGCTATTAGAGCAACTCAAGGTTGCAAATGAGAAGCAAGACCTAATTGCATTTCATGAACAAGCATGCGAGATGCAGAAGAAAGTTTATCAATCACTGATGCTGATTTCATGAGAGATATGCAGGGTGAAAGAAATGATAACAAGGATGATGGCCATTGAAGTCGAGGTATGAAGATGAAAAAGAAGTATGCGCATCACTTGGAGGATATAAATAAACAATTTGAATGGAGGGAAGGGAAATCTGGTTTCCCAGCACACCTACGGGTAAAGATCGCCGATGAATTGGACTTGGATTGTGGAGTCCTCGAGTTTTGTAGGGATTGTGGTGCAAAGTTAAGTGTTGAAATCTGAAAAACCATCAAGAGTTGTCATGCATTCTACTAAAAAATCGTGGAAACCTATAAGAAATGTAGCATGGTTTTACCTCAATCTATTTATGAGTTTCCTGAAAGAGAGCAGCATTTGGAAAATCTGTAGAACGAGCTGAATGTGGAAACGGAATACATCAATAAGATAGGTGTCCTAAATCCCGACGACCTCCATCGGTTCATTGGGCAGACCTCTATCTATGCCTATTTTCTGGAAAGCATCACCGAGGCAGTAGTGTTAGGAGCAGCCAACGTTAAATAAGATCTATGCAAGCATGAAATAGCACTGAAAATGGCAATCTCTGCGCGAGGTAATACTATTCTGCGAGAAATCAACCAGTGGGCCAGCTATATTGAAAGTGTAGACAACCCAGATGAAGCAAGTGATCCTGCTGAAGTGGACGGTCTAGCGGGGATTGAAGGACCGGTTGAGGCAGCAGAGCCTTCTGAATTTAACTTTGTTCTATTCTAATTTTGTAAAAAAAAACAGCTGGAGTATATTTTATTGTATAAATATTTGGTAAAAGACAGGTGGAAATGGTTTTTGTTTCTTGAGGAACTAGAAGACAAACTTTTGGGTCTCCCTAGGGTTAGGTTTTAGGAAGAGACAAATTTTGTAAAATCTATAAATATAGAGATAGAAGAGATGCACCAAGACTTTTTGGCAGGTGAAAGGACAGACCAAATTTTGTATGTGAATTACTTTGCTACATGAATGAAGAAAGCTCCATTTTGCCTGGGAAAAGCAGCACTATGTTTTGCTTTGGAAATGTGTTGAATGTTTGTCGAATTCTTTCTGCGTTGTTCATACACTTACTGTGAGATCGTTCTTAACAAATTTGAATAATTTTTGTGTTATGAATGCTTTCGTTTTCCTTTGCAGAATGTCTATGCTAAATGAGTAATTAAATGTTTATCTATGTCAAAGCTATCTTTGATCATCTTTATTTTCTGCTATAAGTGCATCTATAAATTGGAACAACTATCTGTAAATTTCTTAGTTGCATTTCCAGTATATTACTCATTCTTTCAGTTTGCTCCTAGCAAGGATAGATTAGATTTGCTTAAACAATTTTAGATCAGATTTGTTTAATTGCATGCATTTAGATTAGAGCACTTGCATATCATGTTTAAAATAAAATACATAAATGGTGGGTCGGGCTGCAACTGGTGAAAATAGAACAAATCTTTAAATATTACACGATATCGAGGCCATTAACCAGACGGATTCCCCACACCAAACGGTGAGTGATCTAATTGGGCTTGCTTACCGGGGAGAATCACTTGCTTATTGATGCTACAATTTTCGGGGCATCAACAGTTTTTGGCGCTAGAAGGAGGGCCTCTGGTGCATGGCTATCAGAGGAGATCCTTTCATTAGAAGAAATCCCACCGAAGACCCGCTTGAAACATCTATCCCAGACAATTTAGATCCGGAATTAGTAAATCAAGAAGATCCCAATTCTAAAATTGAGCAGCAAGAAACATTGTATGTTGTTCCTTTTGCTGAAGTAGAAGATTTAAGAAGACACACCTGTGCGTATGTTAGAGAACTTGGTGGTTTGAATGCGATTCCCCTACTCCCAAGAAGAAGATCCCTTAGAAGGGAAACACAATATACAGGAGATTCATTTCTTGTTCAAAACTTAGAAGAATTGGTAGATCTATCTTTAGAAGAAATCACAGATCCTCTTGGAGAAATTAGACTTGAAACTCCTCCATATCTAGAGGAACCACATACTCCACGTAATTCTCCACATAACACTCCACCCCTTTCTCCACGTAGAGCCATGGTTGTGCCAGCATGGAGAGCAAGAGGAGCATTGAATTTAGCTGGGCCATTCCATGATCTGCCCAAGAATCTGGAAAAGGTTTTGCCCAAGTATGATCCTGGGAAGGGTATTTCTGCTAAAGATCATCTTAAGAATTTCTATTTGGATTTAAGTCTTTTAAATGCGCAACATGAAGATATAGTCTGTAAGATTTTTCCCTACACTTTTGAACCCAAGGTATCTTCCTAGTATTTCAGTTTACAAGCTAGTTCAATATCGAATTGGGAAGATTTCGAGAAATGCTTCTTAAAAAAGTGCGGAAATCAGAAAACAGTGGTTACACTCATGAAAGAATTGTTGTCCATGAGAATGGAAAAGAAAGAGAAGGTTCAAGAATTTAATAAAAGATTCACCACATTGTTAAATAATTTTAGTGATGCAGCAAGACCCGCTGAGGAATCTTGAGTTGAATATTATACAACAGCACTTAATCCTCCCATAGCAATGTATGTTAAAAGAACAAAGAAAACTACCTTGATAGAAAACTTCGAAGAAGCCAAGAAGGTAGAAGAAGAAGCAGACAGCATTGCTAAGCATTCTCTCGACCTGGAAACAAAGCCAGCAGCTGTTAAGAAGCCCCTTTTGTTAACCATAAATAAAGAAGAACCATCGATAGATATGGAAAATATGGTCAAAATGATGAAAAAGCTTTCTAATAAAATTGTAGATCTGGAGAAGGATAAGGCAGCCAGCACTTCCAGGAAACCATTCAAACCTTTCTATATGAAAAGGGATGAAAGTGGACAGCCGCTTCCGCCCGTAAACAATTCTGTTGTTCTAAATTTAAATAAAGTAAGCATGGACCACTTCTGTACCTTCCATCAAGAGCAACATTCAGAAAAGAGTTTTCCACAATGGATAAATTCGATGAGCCTAGTGATGAATCAAATGTTAGATGCGCAGATAACATATCAGAAAGATCCTACAAAAAAGCAAATTTTTGAGAAGGAAGAACCCGCTCCCGACACCACAATGGTCCTATGAGATTGGGCACCCACGCAAGAACCTTCTTTCGAAGATCTAGCTGATGAATGTCAGACCGCATCAATTAATGTCACCACTAGAAGTAAAGGCCTGGTGCTTGATCAAACCATGGATGCACCTAAAGCCAAGGTTGCAAAGGAAATACCAAAAGGAGCATAACTGTCATTCCACCATAGCCTAAGGCAAACCCAACACCTACAAAAGAACCAAGTGCAGAAATAACCAAACAACCAAAAGTTCCTTTGAACAAAACAGATGTTAATTTTTCGATAATTTCATTCCATTATCATTAGGATGTCTAAGAGAATAACATGTACAACATATCTACAACATATCAATCATAAACACAATCATGCAAGCACACACGAGACACAGAGTTTCACCAGGGAATACCAAGAAGGTGAAAAACCCCGCAACTTCCTCAGAGATAGAATAAACCCAAATACAAGATCACAAGGATCAAACCCAATAAGATGTCTTTAGCAGATGCTCCTCCTCCTCCACATGTGCGCCACTTTCTCTCTTAGCTATGCGAGTTTGAGAAGTGAGTGAATGAGAGACACAACCTCTCTATTTATACACTGACTTGACCTTCCAATAAATCATTGGGGCTGACTTCTCAATAAAGCCAAATAACCCAACCACATTACCTAACTAGGGCCAACCCCACACTGGTGGTCTAATAACCCATCAATACAAATGACAACACTTACAATGTAACTTGAGACACTTGTAAATACAAATGACGACACTTCGAATAAGAGGAATATAACATCTCTGTTGGATATACAATAAAGTACAAATGTAATACATAGAAGAATATCTTCCGAAGTTACAAATACATCAACACTCCCTCTTAACTAGGAAAGTATTCTGAACACAGGTCATCAAAATATATTGGCACAAGTATTCAATTCTGGAGCGGGATCATCATCACTGGATCATGGAGCATTATCATCATCACTGCTGCTATACTCGACATCTCGATCACTGGGCTATCTCTGAATTCTGCTCGTCATAGGAAGTTCTATAGAGCCATCCCTTTTAATGTTGGATGTAGGCCCACCACTTGTAGGTCTTCATTAATACTGGCCATACTATGGAATCCTCAGAACTTATTATGTGCATCACAATGCCTCGAAAGAGTATCCCAGGATCCTTTATGTGCCAAAGAACGACCGACAAGATCTCCCAGGTCCACTTACATGTGACTGTCACAAAACCTTAAAAGAGTGTCTTGCCTAGCAAGATCTCTAAAGAGCATCCGAGGCCTTTTTCGTGACTAACACAACCTATCCGGATCTCCAGGACGTATTACATGTGACACCCGCCACAAAACCTTAAAAGAGTGTCTTGCACAGCAAGATCTCTAAAGAGCATCTGAGGCCTTTTACGTGACTAGCACAACCTGTCCGGATCTCCAGGATGTATTACATGTGACTCCCACCACAAATCCTCGAAAGAGCATCCTACGACTAATTACGAGCGTACTGCTGAACCTATCGGATCTCCCAGGTATAGTTACGTGTGGTCATGGCAAAGCCTCAAAAGAGCATCCCAGGACTAATTACGAGCGTACTGCTCAACCTATCGGATCTCCCAGGTCTAGTTACATGCCATAGGACAAAGCCTCTAAAGAGCATCCCAGGACTGATTACGAGTGTACTACTCAACCTATCGAATCTCCTAGGTCTAGTTACATGTCCTCCTAGATCAATGCCTCGAAAGAGTATCCCAGGACTAATTACGAGCGTACTTCTCAACCTATCGGATCTCCCAGGTCTAGTTACATGCTCATCTGCACAACCTGTCCATGACCACAGAGTATCAACCTGATACTCACCATACATCATCTTGATGTACATGATCATCCTGATCATCATCATAGAATCGTCCTGATGCATATCATCCAGAGCATCATCCTGATACTCATCACACATGATCATCCTGATCATCGTCACTGCATCGTCCTGGTGCATATACATATACATGATCCAACTAATCATACAAAGCATCCACCTAATGCATATACATATACATGATCCAACTGATCATACAAAGCATCCAATTGATGCATATCCAAAGTAGTAACTAGAGCATCATCCTGATGCTCATTACATAGCGCTTACATCCACAGCCATGGGAAGGATCCTCCTATCACCATGCTTGGAATGGCTCCTGCAAATGTGTCCCATCACTTCTTCCTCGAAGTATCTTCAATCTGAAGAACACCAATCCTCTCTCTGAAGTACTCAAACTTCACTCTATCTAGTAGTTTCGTCAACACATTTGCATCCTGCTCATCTGTCGCAACATACAGGAGCTTTACTGCTCCTCTCTGCACCATATCCTTGATATAGTGATATTTGATCTCGATGTGCTTCGACCTGTCATGGAACATCAGGTTCTCAGACAACTTCACACAACTCTGGTTGTCACAAAAGATACAAGTAGCATCTAACGGGAGATCAAATAACTCGGACAGTATCTTTCTAAGCCATACTGCCTCACGACTAGCTGAACAAGCTGCGACATACTGTGCTTCGGTTGTACTTAGTGCTACGCAGGACTACAACCTGCTAAACCAAGAGATCACACCTGATCCAAAACTGAAGCAACACCTTGAAGTGCTCTTCCTATCTGCAACACTTCCTACCCAATCTGAATCAACATAACCCTCCAGGTTAAACTTTTGATTCGCATCATACTTGAGCCCATAATCAATCGTACCTTTCAGGTACCTCAGAATATGCTTTACAACAATCAGGTGAACATGTCAAGGATCCGTCAGGAACTGGCTCAATGCGTTCACCGTAAAGCAAATATTTGGTCTCGTGTTCGTCAGGTACATAAAGGACCCAATCATCTGACAATACACCGTGACATCAACTGACTTAGATGAAGCATCACACAGAAGCTTCAGGTTCGATGCCATAGGTGTGGCCATAGCCTTGCAGTCCATCATCCCGAACCGCTTCAAGATATCTACTGCATACTTCCCTTGTCCAAGGAAGATCCCATTTGCACTCTGCCACACCTCCATGCCTAGAAAGTAATGCATCATCCCCAAGTCCTTCATCTCGAACTCGGAAGCAAGCTTCCTCTTGGTGTCGGCAATCAACCCATCCTCACCTGTAACAAACAGGTCATCCACATACAGTAGTAGTATCACAGGATTGCCTTCCTCAACCTTGTAGTAAAGTTTGGAATCCGCTTTACTCTTAGTAAATCTCAAAATGGATAGGAAACTGTCCATCCTACCATACCAAGTCTTGGGAGCTTGTTTCAAGCCATATAAAGCTTTCTTCAACCTGCACACATATGACTCCCTGTGTCTCAAAACCAAGTGGCTGCTCCACATACACTTCCTCTTCGACTACACCATTCAAGAAAGTTGTCTTAACATCCATCTGGTGTATCTTCCACTTCATCATTGCATCCAGATCAAGTACTATTATGATGGAAGTGTATCTGGCTACAGGAGAAAAAGTCTCTTCATAGTCTATTCCCTCTTTTTGAGAGAAGCCACGAGCTACAAACCTCTCCTTGTATTTCTCTATGCTACCATCTGCAGCATGCTTTATCTTATAGATCCACTTGGAAGTCACAACAGACTTCCCTTCAGGTCTTGGGACTACATCCCAAACATCATTATTCATGATCGACTAGTACTCCTTGACCATGGCATCCTTCCATTCTTTATTTTCCGCTGCTTCTTCATAACTAGAAGGTTCTTTGTTCATAATGTCACAGAGTAAGGCAACATAACTAGTATGTGATCTAGTCCTCTTCATTTCTCTGTGTTCTTCTTCTGGAATGCCATACCTTTCTACATCTTGAATGAGCTCTCTAGCCCATGTAGGTTTCCTCTTGTGAGAGTTCTTCTCACGGGGTCTATAGGTTCTTGTGGATCTTCAATTTCACAATCTTCTTCTGGAATTGCTTCTTTCATCCTGGTGTCTTGAAATCCGGTTACCTTTGGTTCTTCATGGTCTTCAACAGGTGTCTTCCTTGATTTGATGTATGTTGAGTATTCATCAAATGTTACATCCCTACTAATGTCAATCTTCTTGAACCCTGGAAAGTATATTCTATAAGCCTTCGAGCTTTCACTGTAACCCACAAAGATGCCCTTCTTTCCTGAAGGATCTAGCTTTGTCCTCTTTTCCTTTGGAATGTGTGTATATACAGGACAGCCAAATATCCTAAGATGGCTAACTTCAGGTTTCTTACCAGAGAAGACTTCTTTTGGTGTCTTGTTGTCAAGTATCTTGTGAGGTGTTCTATTCTATACATATATAGCTCTCCTAGTTGCTTCTGCCCATAGATGCATAGGCAGATCCTGGTCATGAAGCATTACCCGTGCTGCTTCCACGATAGTTCTATTCTTCCTTTATGCAACTCCATTTTGTTGTGGATTGTAGGGAGCAGTCAACTCCCTCTTAATCCCTGAATCACTACATAGCTTCTTGAAATCACCTGAAGTGAATTCTACGCCATTGTCAGATGTGAAGGTCTTGATCTTCTTATCAATTTGATTTTCTATCAAGGATTTGAATTCCTTGAACTTATCAAACACTTCATCTTTATTCTTCAAGAAATAAACCCAAGTCTTCCTAGAGAAATCATCAATGAAAGAAAGTTACATAGTATACATACCCACTTAGAGAACTGGAAGACATCAAACCGCATACATCGGAGTGGATAATCTCTAGGATTCCTTTTTATTTGCTTTCACTGCTTGGAAATGCCTTCTTTGTGTTCTTTCCTTTTGCACATCCTTTGCAAACACCTTCATGCTTTGACTGAATTTCAGGAAGACCTTCTATAGATTTGCTTGCAATTGTTAGTGCTCTATAATGCACATGTGCAATCCTTCTATGCCAAAGTTCACTTGGCTCCATGGATTCATGTACCATGGCATGTTTAGGTTGTCCCTTCAATTTGTACAATTCTCCCTCTTGCTCTCCAATCACCACTACATCATCTATGGTCTTACCCTTTGGTCACATGAGTACTTGGCCATCCACAAATGAAACTCTAACCCCTTTTGCATCCAAAGATGATATGGATAGAAGATTCTTCTTGATCCCAGGTACATATAGAACATCTTTCATCTTCAAAGACTTCCCAGAGTCTAGTTTTTAGGAGGTTTCACCACTTCCTTTGATAGGATATTGATAGTCATCCCCAAGTTTCACTTTATGAGGTGACTCATGTTCAGATAGATCTACAAAGGATTTTTTAAACCCAGTCATGTGTTTGGAAGCCCCACTATCAATAAGCCAGTCATCACATCCATGAGAGATGGTACCTGTGAGAGCAGAGATTAGAACATATTCATCTTCACTTGATGAGTCATTACTTTCTGCTTTAGTATTTTTCTTGGGAGGTTCATTATCCTCAAAAGCATGAGCATGATATCTCTTATTGCTTCCCTTCTTCTTCTTGTTGAGGTTGTTGTTGTTGTTGTTCTTTTTGTTCTTAGGACAATCTGAGGCAAAGTGTCCCTTCTCATTACAAATAAAGCATATTAGATCTTTCTTATCTCTATGATGATAGACGTGTGAAGATTTCTTGGGATGAGAATGATCCCTCTTGGAATTTTCTTTCTTGGTGTATGATGTGAGAGCTTGATCTTCATTTCCCATCTTTTCTTCTCGGGCCACAAGCCTAGCTTCTTCTTGAGAACATTCCTCCCATAGTCTACTGAAGGAGATTAGTTTCCTTCTTGCACAGATTCCTTGGATGAAGGATCCCCAAGACCTAGGTAGGCCATTCAATATGGTCATTACAATTTCACCATTATCCACTACTTCATCCACAGCTTCAAGTTGTTCCTTGATCTGAGAGACCTTAGAAAAGTAGGATTGAATGGTCTCTCCATTCTGAAGCTTTACCCCCTTCAATTGGTTCTACAAATTTATCTTCTGATTTATGTTCTTTCCTTCAAACAGTTTGGTCAAGGAGTCAAACATCTTCTTAGGTGTCTTTAGGGAAGACACATGGGGTATAAGATGGTCCTTGATAGAATCATAAATGATTCTCTTAGCCTTGACCAAGTTCTTCTTGTGCAAGGATTTAGCCTCTTCTCCCTCTGGGACAGGAACCTCTTCACTTATGTAAGTGTCCAATTCATTCTCTTCTAGGATTAACCCAATCCTATACTTCCAGACTTGGAAGTTATCAGCCCCTTCAAGCTTATCCTCAAGATTGGTGTGGTGAGACATTTTAAAGAGTACTTCAAATGGAAATAGAAAATATTTAGGTCTTACCACTTGATTTGTTGAAAACTGGATTTGGAGCTGGATTAGGGTTTGTCAGAGAAACCCTAAAAATTCAAAATTTGAATTTAAAACTTCTGAAAATATAGAAAGATGCACCTTGCTGAGCTGGTCAAGCTGGTATACTCAGAATTTGAAATATGCAAATTTTCACCCCTCAAAATTGCTTTTGAAATTTATGGATTCACTAGATAGGACCCCAAACTAGGGTTTGATTTTCCCAGAGCTTCCCCAACCAAAAAGTTCAATCCAAATCTCTAAACTTCAATTTTTCACAGGTACTTCCAGTCGTGGTCTCAGATTTCATAAATTCCAATTTTTGCAGAAACACTAATTTTTAGGTCAAAAACTGAAAAAGCTCAGAATTGAATTCTGTCTCGACAAAAAGATGCACCCTTTCTAGGAGAGTCAATCTAGCCTCCTGAATTTGATGATCCATGGAGAGAAACCCAAATATTAAGAATCCCTAGCTTCCACAGCTGCATAGTGCCTTCTTCTTAGGTTAGCTCTGATACCATGTTAATTTTTCGATAATTTCATTCCATTATCATTAAGATCTCTAAGAGAATAACATGTAAAACATATCTACAACATATCAATCATAAACACAATCATATAAGCATACAAGAGACATAGATTTTCAACAGGGAAAACCAAGAAGGTGAAAAACTCCGCAACTTCCTCAGAGATAGAATAAACCCAAATACAAGATCACAAGGATCAAACCCAATAAGATGTCTTTAGCAGATGCTCCTCCTCCACATGTGCACCACTTTCTCTCTTAGCTATGCGAGCTTGAAAAGTGAGTGAATGAATCAAATGAGAGACACAACCTCTGTATTTATACACTGACTTGACCTGCAAATAAATCACTGGGGCCGACTTCTCAATGAAGCCTAATAACCCAACCACATGACCTAACTAGGGCTGACCCCACACTGGTGGTCTAATAACCCATCAATACAAATGACGACACTTACAATGTAACTTGCGACACTTGCAAATACAAATGATGACACTTCCAATCAGAGGAATATAACATCTCTGTTGGATATACAATAAAGTACAAATGTAATACATAGAAGAATATCTTCCAAAGTTACAAATACATCAACAACAGAAAATCAACCAAAAGCTTCAAAAGAATGTGACATGGGATATGATATAATCGAAGACATTAAGAAGGCAAAAGAAAATATCTCTATATTCGATATGTGTAATTTGCCCCAGCAAAGAAAGAAGTTGTTGGAAGATTTTGATCCACAAGCTAGTACTTCGGTAGAAAGCACTGAGGAAAATCCTGAGATAAACGAAGCTAGCATCGGTGGGAAATCTAGATCGCCGAATTTACCTTTTCTATTGACTTTTGAAATTTTTAATCATAATGTACATAACTGCTTGGTAGATTCTAGAGCTTCTTCAAATTTCATGCCGCTGTCAATTTGCAAAAAGATTAATGGGCAGCCAATTCCATCCCCATCTCAGATTATACAGTTAGATAGAATTGTTGTTAAAGTCATTGGGGAAATGAAAGATGTGCTTATTAGGTTGTCAGCAGATCCTAGAGTGTTCCAATTCGTTGATATAATGGTAGTTGATATTCCTGAAGCTTATGGTTTGATATTGAGCAGGGACTGGTCTACAAACTAAATGGTTACTTTGCAACAGACTGGTCTCACTTGTGGTTGCCATACCAGAACAGAAAAAATCATATTTAAATACTGAGAGAACCCCACATGAAACAAAATGTAACTCAGCTAGAGGAAAAGAATGAAGCTGTAGCTTTCTCATCTTCAGTGTTGGGAAATTATTTCTTAGAGATTGAACCGGGTAATTATCAATCGCAAGATGTTAGCCATGATTCAGATGAAGAGTCTGATCTCCTTCAATTTTATCGGACTGATGATATTGACTGTAACATAGTAGGATTAGTTATTGACTCAGGTAGTAGTAATACTAACTTGGTTAAAGCAGAAAATGTTTTTTGGGTTCTTTACTTTGACAGCTCCAAAACTCAAGAAGGATATGGAGCTGGTTGTGTTTTAATCGATCCTGAAACTAACAAACACTTATTATCTTGTTGACTAGAGTTTGACTGTACCAATAATACTGTTGAATATGAAGCTCTGGTCCATGGGTTGAAGAAAGCTATTAGTTAAAATGTTAAATATTTGAAAGTCTTTGTTGATTCAGAGATAGTTGTCAAGCAGGTGAGAGATACAATTCACTGCTTTTCACCACACTTAAAGGGTTATCAGGCTGAGGTTTGGAATTTTATTTCATGTTTTGATGCTTTCAATATTAATTCCATTCCTAGATTACAGAATGTTGCAGCTGATTTGTTAGCCACCTCTGCTTCCAGATTAATGCCTACTAATAACAAGTGCTCTATTGAATTGATTTTCAGGCCATATGTTCCAGATAACATTACAAATCTTAGAGTATTTGATGATGATGATCATATCATCAACTTCTTAACAAATGAAAATGTCTTCCATGAAGCCATAATGGACAAAGAGAAGCATGATCCAGATCTGCAAAGCAAAGATGCAGTCAAAGGAAACTTCATGCCCAAGGGAGTGAGATCTCTTGAAAGTTTTTTCGATCTACAGAACAAAGTCAAAAGACTAGCAAATGTTAAAACTCATAGCTCCTCTATGCATCATGAATTGGTAAATCTGGGTACTGAAGCTGAACCAAAGTATGTCAATCTGGTAAATGTTGCTCGCCAGGCAAAAGAGATAAATTCATCAAATTATTTCAGCAGTATAAAGGTGTCTTTGCATGGACTTACGAAGATCTGAAAACATATGATACCCTCATTATTCAGCACATAATACCAATGAAGGCAGGCGTTAAACCATTTCAACAACAATTAAGGAGGAAGAATCCGACTCTTGAACCTTTGATACAAAAGGAGTTGAAGAAGTTGTTGAATGCAAATATTATTTTTAAAGTCCGACATTCTAAATGGGTCTCCAACCTAGTTCCCGTGCGGAAGAAGTCGGGAGAGTAAGATTGTGTGTGGATTTTCATAACTTAAACAAAGCTTCCAATAAAGATAATTACCCTGCGCCTCCAATGGAACAAATTTTATAGATGGTGTTAGGATCAGAGATCTTCTCTCTACTAAATGGTTTTTCTAGGTACAATCAAGTGCTAGTAGTAGAAGAGGACCGACTCAAAACCACTTTTCGTACAAAGTGGGGAACCTTTGCATATCTCAGGATGCCATTCGGCTTGATAAATGCAGGAGCTACTTTTCAATGAGCCGTGGACATTGCTTTTCGAGGATTGGGCAGTCATTGTGTTGTAGTTTATCTAGATGATGTGACAGTTTTCTCAAATAAGAGGTAAGACCATGTTTTCCACTTGAAGCAGATCTTTGATCGCTGTAGAAAATATGGTATTTCATTAAATACCAAGAAAAGTGTTTTCGCTGTTCTTGAGGGCAAACTCCTAGGTCATATCATTTCAAAGAAGGGAATCTCAATAGATCAAGAGAGAGTGCAAGCTATCAACAAGATTCCCATGCCCCACAACAAAAACTCTATGCAATCATTTATGGGCACCATTAATTTTGTTCGAAGTTTCGTTCCTGACTTCGCTCAGACTGTTAAACCTTTGCAGCAAATGATAAAGCAGAGTGTACAGTTCAAGTGGACTGACTTGGAGAAAGTGGCAATTAAAGAAATCAAAGCTGCCATAGCTAATGCACCTTCTTTGAGAAGTACATACTTCAATAAGGATTTCATTATGTACACCTTAGCTTCAGATGACTCTCTTGCAGTTGTGCTCACGAAAAAGGTAGAATCAGGAGACGAATACCCAATTTCCTTTATGAGCACTGGTTTGCAGGGTGCTCAATTGAACTACCCTGTTGTATACAAGCAAGCATATGCCGTATTGAAAGTAGTAAAGCAATTCAGGACGTATATTCTAAAAAGCATAACTAAAGTCATAGTACCTCACCCCACTGTCAGGTCTCTTTTTGTTCAGAAAGAATTGGGAGAAAGGAGAGGAAATTGGGTCACCGCTCTTCAGGAATACGATTTGGAATTTAAGCCAGCCACCATCATCAAGGGTCAAGGGTTATGTAAATTACTCATTGAGCATCCAGTTAATGAAGAGATGAATTGGGAAAATGAAGCGGAACTGAATATGGTTGAGGTATGTCCCATTTTCACATCTCTCGAATCTCGGTATAGGGACCTAGTGCATTATTTGCAGCAAGGGTATTTGACAGAACACTGGAGTTCTAAGAAAAGAAGGGCACTCCGTCTGCAATCCGCATCCTATCAAATCATTGATGGGGTACTTTTTAGGAGAAACTATGATGGGATTTTCCTTAGATGTTTGGAGAAAGAGGATGTTGATAATGTTGTCAAAGAATTGCACGATGGCCCTATTGGGGGACATTATTCTGGAGATACCACAGCTCATAAAATTCTCAGAGAGGGGTATTACTGGCCCACTCTTTTCAAGGATTCTCATGCTTATTCCCATAAATGTGATATATGTGAAAGAAGTGTTGGGAAGTTGTCGAAAGCAGCAGGACCGTTGCATCCAATTACCATCTTTGAACCATTCGAGCAATGGGGCATAGACGTTATTGGTGAGATAAACCTGAATTCTTCGTTGCAGCATCAGTACATTCTTATAGCTATAGATTATTTTATGAGATGGACAGAAGCTGCTTTGCTGCGCAAGATAAATGAAGATGTAGTTATCAAATTCTTGGAAGAAAACATCATAACCAGGTTTGGGGTTCCAATTTCCCTAGTCTTCGATAATGCAACTTATTTTTCGTCGATGAAGATCAATGAATTTGTTTATGAGAAAGGAATTAAATTACATTATTCAGCCAATTACTACCCCCAAGGAAATGGATTAGCTGAGTCTACCAATAAGAATCTCATTCGAATTCTGAAGAAAACTATGATTGAAAATCAGAGAAGTTGGCATAAAACCCTCCCAAATGCTTTGTGGGCAGACAGATTCACCCCAAAGAATGCGTTTGGAGTTTCCTCGTTCACCCTAGTCTATGGTAAGGAAGCCATTCTCCCTCCAAATATTTTACTCCCATCCTTGCAATTGGCCCAAGCCTCTCGAGGTTCCAGCAGTCAAGTCCTACAGTCAAGAATTGATACCCTATTGAAGCTTGAAGAGTCGCAGATGAAAGACAAAGACCAGTTCCACCAACACCAAGACATAATCAAGAGGTGGTTTGATAAGCGGCAATCCGGGAAGAGAAGTTTCGAAGTAGGTGACTTAGTTATGAAGTGGGACCATCCACATGAAGGTAAGGGAATGCACACAAAGTTTCATCATTTATGGGTTGGCCCTTTCCAAATTTCTAAAAGTATTGGCCCATCAACGTATAAGCTGAAAGACTTACAGGGAGAGGAAGTGAACCTTCCTCTCAACGGCCTCGCTTTAAAGAAGTACTTCGCATAGTCCTATGAGGACTTTTGTACATAAATAAGTGTTGTTGTTTCTTTTCCTGTTTTTCTTTTTTTGTTGTTTTCTGCCGCTTTCAGTTAGTTTGGTTTGATTTTTTACCCTGTTCCCTACTCAAGTTTTTTTTTTTTTTCTTTAATAAAGCCTATCCCAACCCTTGACTTAGCGGTAAGATAGGGCTCCGAGAAAATATCAAAATCTTGAAAGGCATAAATTTATGTATAAATAAAATGTATCTTTGTGACTTTGCTTTCACTGATTGGTTTCTAGGAATGAAGAGATCCTTTTCTGTTTGGTCAAAATAACCCCGGTTAAATAACTAAGATTTAGCATTTCCTTCTTACTATCTCGAGGCTCCATTCACTCTAACATTAATGCCTATCTCAGGAAGTTCACTATGATGGACCCATGGAAAGGAAGCATGTCTCATAGATGTATGGTATTTAAAATGATCCCATGCTACAAGTAAAAGCCAAAAGAGCTTATATTAAAGAGTCTGTTTTCCAGAAATTCTCACCTCAATTAAAGCATGGCTGACAGAAACAAAAAGCATTCAATGAAGGAAGCTGTTCAAATAATTCATCCTAGTAAGGTTCTTCTCCTTTTGTGAAGCATGATAATCAAATAAATATCTCTCTCACACAAAAGGACATTATGGATTGAAGAACCTAAATCAAGTATTCAAAGTTGAATAAATTTATTTATGGAAGGCTCAAGTGGCAAAAGTCGTCAATTAAGAAACATCCAAAAAGGATGCAGATAGCATGGGAATGAGGAACAAACGAATATGTATGTGATATATTGTCATGATCCTATGGAGTCCTTTATTAGTTGGCATCTGAAAGATAGATTTTAAAAATGAACTCCACACTCTGGCCCTGAGACAATTGTAAAGAAGTCTGAGTCAAAGTTACCTTTTCCCCAATGACCATTATGATAAGAGTGATAACTGCAATCACAGAATATGAACTATGAAGGCATTTTGTTACACATGAAGCTAGTAGTTTGTAATTTTTCTGATAATGGAAAGAGTTTGTTTCAGAGATCTGTGTTCACCAGCGAATAGCCAATTGTTGTTGCTGCAACATCCCCCCCAAGATTTTGTAAATATTAGGGCCCCTCCTTCTATTTTTTGAAGAAGTCCTTTCGTCTTGTGAAGCTTGATTTTCAACTCTTCAAGTCTTCTCTTTCTTCAGCAAGTTATTTTTTTGCTAAGTCAAAGTTCCCTCTTAGTCAGCTTTGGTCACAGATGTTAATGCTAAAGGGGCCGACCGTTGCGCAGATTTGAACCTTATCATAGCCGCCCGTTGCGCAGTTGTAAAGCTTATCTTGCACCAATTGTCGCAAGTTTTAAAGCCAAAAGCGCCGACCATTGTGCAAGTTTTGACCTTAACTCCGTCGCCCATCTGTTGCACCATCCTTTGAACTCAACCTTGTGATTCCCCGTTGCGCCTCCTGGGCGCAGCTTTTAGGATTAATTTTTCTGACCATTGTGCGTCTAGTTAGCTTAAATTCCACTGAACTTTGTTTCAATCCTCCATCGCAGCATCTGGTCGCAAGGTTTATCTTTAGTCCCTCCGACCGTTACGCAATATTTAGCCTTTGAATCGCTAACCACGTCGCAGCCTAGAGTTTTGGGGAGCGTGAAAGGCTCGTTGGCGGAGAATTCAAATCTAGCTCGTGCGGAGTTATTGCTCTTCTCATGGAGCCCCGTGCACATTTACTACCCCAACTGTCCATCCCATGGGAATTGATTGTTCCTGTTATATATACATAAAACGGGGTTTTTCCCTCTCCATCTTTGCTGAAACCGAGAGTGTTGTTCATTGGAAGCTTCAACTTATCGCTTGCCAAGATACGCGCTTTGACAGTAGCAAGCCATTCCGGTACTGACAGGTAGGTCCTCATTTCCTCCAACTGGTTCTTTTCAGTAGGAAGCCCCATTGTGTGCTCACAATTAGCTTTAAAGCTATTTGTTGGGTGCTTCCCAAGGTCGAATCCGCATCGGCGTAACACCTAAACTGTTCTTGCCTTCATGTGATTTGTGAGAGTTCTGTGCCCAATGGAAACCTCCTTCTTTTTAACTTAATAGGCAGACCTGTCATAAGCTTAAAAGCACAAGCTTTTCTCCATTGTTTCCCTTCAAGATCGATTTACGACCCAAAAGCATTGCGCCTCATTCACTATGCATTTCCCTCCACGCACATGCATTATGGCCTCCCAGTCATTTTTCTGTGTTGGAAAAAGATCCTCCCTCGCTTTCATTTGATTGCTAGAAAGCTAAACCTATGAAAATCCAAACAATGTCTTGAGAAGGTTCCTTATCCCACGATGACAGTCTTTGCATGTTCATGTTTTGTAAAGGCTAGCCTTAGTAGGATGTTTTGGCTCATAATGATAAGATATTGTTAAATGCTAGCTATCAGTGCTCGGGTTTTCATTTAAATGCATGGATGACTTGGTTTAAATATGCCTCTTTGTTATTGTGTCTTCAAACGACTAATTTTAATTGAAATCTAACACCTATGTATATTCAAGTTCTGTTAAACATCATAAATTTGAATGTTGTTTTGACTCACTGGTAGGGTGTTGCTCATAAACTTGTAAACTTCTCAATTTGTGTTCTCCTCGCCATTGCAGGTTTGACATGCACAAGAGATCTGCCAGACAAAAGGCTAAGCTTCCCAAGTCAGACTCAGATGTAGAAATCCTGTTGGATACCTCGCTTGAGACAATGTTTTGTGATACAAAGGTTGTCACGGGAGTAGCCCCAAGAACCACCGCCCTGGAATTTCAGTGGGGTGATTTATACAGATTTATCAGGGATGAGAAGTACCCCGACGCAACCTTAGAAGAAATCATGGTCTACTTGAATATGAACAAGTCTAAACTTCACAAGGTAGCAACTCGTCCTGATTTATTCCCATTATCAGAATTTATTGGTTGGATAATTCCTCACGTGAAAACTAACACAATATTCATCAATGATAACACCGGTATGAGCCTCCCGTCCTTCACACCAGAGCATATCATGGCTACCTACAGGTTACCCCAGGCAAGGGCTTGGAAAAACAATGAGTGGCTAGCAAAGAAAACAGTGTACCCTCTAGAATCCGCTAGGAAGATGCTAATAATTGAAAGGAAAATCAGGCAAAGAGCCAACGGGGAGTATGAAAGTGTGCTTTTGAGGACTCCTTACAGACTCATTGCCTTAATGCTGAGTCGAATTTTTGGCATGCCAAATGGAAACGTATTCAAGCTTGGATGGGTGCCAATGATGGTCCATGCAGCCACGTCTAGTACAATCTTCAATTGGGACGACATAATCTCAGATAGCATGGTCTCACTCTTAACTACTGCCCAAGGAGGACTGACCCAAAAGAATGGTGATTTATTCATGTCTTCGTATTTGATAGATTGCTTATTAAGCAAGCACCCTTTTCATGATTTGGGCTGCATTTGGAACAAAAAGGAGTCCCATATCTTTGTAGCTTATCAACTCACATGGGCAAACAAATATGAAAATCACTACAAACAGATTTGCGAAAATCTCATGATGCCCCTGTATCATCTCATTTTTAAAGAAGAGCCAAATTGTCTGTCTGCAAATGACATGCCTATCATAGAAGAATTTGGTGACTATTACTTCTCCCCTGATGGCACCTATATCAGAATGAGTGGAGGAACTAAACCTCCCTTTTTGTTTCATCGATATGTCACGTACTTTGTAGTGCACAAAGAAGTTGTAAGACAACTCTTCATCAGTGGAGATAGCAAGATTCTAAGTGAGAAGAAGAAAGGTATGTACCCACCAATGCCCTTCACCATTGGTGCATATAGTCTCTAGAAAGAAAAGGAGGGTGACACCTTTGCTCAGGACTTAGAATTTTTTCATTTCGGCAAAAAAAAATTTAGGAGGCATGATCCTAATGGCAAAGTCGTTGAGCACTGTACCAATGTCAGAGCTACTTTTGAGTACGCTCATCTTTGGGACAAGGATGAATAATGTTTTTGGAGTGCTAGAAACATGACTGAGTTGGGAAAACGTTACCGCCCTAAAGTCGAAGCAAGTTCCAGCCCCAGACCTATTGGATTGATCCAAAAGGAAAAAGAGGCAGCAACATCACAATCAGAAGAGTCCAAGAGAAAGGAAAGAGAAGAAGTTGAAAGAATCCAAAAGGAGCAAGAGGTAAAGCAACAGCAAGATGTAAAATCTGCTAAAGCTTAGCAGGCAAAGCAGTAAAAGCGTGGAAAGATAAAGAGGAGAGAATCCGGCAAGAAGAAGATGCCAAATTGCAAGAAGAAGCCGCCAAATTGCAAGAAGAAGCCGCCAAATTGCAGTAGGAAGAGGCCAAAAGAATCAAAAGAGAAGACGCCGAAAAGTTGCAGGCAATGAGAGAGAAAGCAGAGCGAGAGGCAACATAACTAGCAGAGCAAGCAGAGAGGCAAGCGCGAGAACTAGCAGAACTAGCAGAGAAAGTAGAGAAGCGAGCAAGAGAGGAAGCCGAAGAATCTAATAAAGCTATGGAACAAGGCATGTCTATCCCGCAAGCCATGGACTTGGATCTATTGACAATAAACCAATTAGGGATAGCTAATGAAGGGGTTGTCACAACTAAAGAGTTATCACTTACCCCATACAATCCTTCAAAGTAGCGCCAAGTGGCCAACCTGGATTCCATTTATTTTCATAAAAGGAAGAAGTTTATTGTAGAAATATCAGAGAAGAAAATGAAAATTGGATACGACCGATTCGAAATCAGAGTATCAGAAACCCCACTTGTTAAAGGGATTGACAGTGACCCTGTGTCCACAGCAGCATGCACTGTGGCTTCGGCTCAAGCAAGTTAATATGATGTTGATCGTCTGGTGGAAGAAGCTAAGAAGTACAGGGATTTATGTTTCAAAGTAAAAAGTAACATGCAGAAAGAGGTGTTAAAAGGAAATGAGTTAAGGTTGCAGTACAAAGAGCTTCAAGAGGAAAAGAAAGAAACAACTTTGCAAATCCTGCAACTCGAATATGAAAAGAGAACACTAGAGATGTAGTTGGCAATCTCAAAAAGTGAGAAGAAAGACTTGGAAGCTCGCATAGGAGAACTAGAGAAACGTGAAGACAACAACGTACAGCTAAATAAATCCTTTAATCCTCAGCTTGAAAGGCTGACGCGGGAAAAAGAGAAGCTATTGGAGCAGCTGAAGGTTGCAAATGAGAAGTGGGACCTAACCACATTTTATGAAAAAGCATGTGAGATGCAGAAGAAATTTTATCAATCACTGATGTTGATTTCAGTAGAGATATGCAGGGTGAAAGAAATGATAACAAGGATGAAAACCATTGAAGTCGAGGCGTTGAAGCTGAAAAAGAAGTATGCACATCACTTGGAGGATATAAATAAACATTTTAAATGGAGGGAAGGGAAATCTGGTTTCCCAGCACACCTACGGGTAAATACCGATGATGAATTGGACTTGGATTGTGGAATCCTTGAGTTTTGTAGGGATTGTGGCGCAAAGCTAAGTGTTGAAATCCGGAAAACTGTCAAGAGCTATCACGCGTTCTACTCAAAAATTGTGGAAACCTATAAGAAATGTAGCATGGTTTTACCTCAATCTATTTATGAGTTTCCCGAAAGAGAGCAGTGTTTGGCAGATCTGCAGAATGAGCTGAATGCAGAAATAGAATACATCAATAAGATAGGTGTCCTAAATCCCGACGAACTCCATCGGTTCATTGGGAAGACCTCTATCCATGCCCATTTTCTGGAAAGCATCACTGAGGCAACAGTGGCAGGAGCAATTAGCATTAAAACAGATCTGCGCAAGCATGAAATAGCGCTGAAAATGGCAATCTCTGCGCGGGGTAATACCATTCTGCGAGAAATCAACCAGTTGGCTAGCTATATTGAAAGTGTAGACAACACAGCTGAAGCAAGCGGTCCTGCTGAAGTGGACGGTTCAGTGGGGATTGAAGGACCGGTTGAGGCAGTAGAGCCATCTAGAATTTAACTTTGTAAAAAAAAACAAGTGGATTATATTTTATTGTATAAATATTTTGTAAAAGACAGCTGGAAATGGTTTTTGTCTCTTTAGGCACTAGAAGACAAACTTTTGGGTCTCCCTAGGGTTAGGTTTTAGGAAGAGACAAATTTTGTAAAATCTATAAATATAGAGATAGAAGAGATGCACCAATACTTTTTGGAAGGTGAAAGGACAGACCAAATTTTGTACGTGAATTACTTTGCTACATGAATGAGGAAAGCTCCATTTTGCCTGGGAAAAGAGACACTGCATTTTTCTTTGGAAATGTGTTGAATGTTTGCCTAATTCTTTCTGCGTTGTTCATACACTTACTGTGAGATTGTTGTTAACAAATTTGAATTATTTCTATGTTATGAATGCTTTCATTTTCCTTTGCAAAATTTCTGTGCTAAATGAGTAATGAATTGTTTATCTTTGTCGAAGCTATCTTTGATAATCTTTATTTTCTGTTGTAAGTGCATCTATAAATTGGAACAACTATCTGTAAATTTCTTAGTTGCATTTCCAGTATATTACTTATTCTTTCAGTTTGATCGTTGCAAGGATAGATTAGATTTGCTTAAGCATATTTAGATCAGCTTTGTTTAATTGCATGCATTTAGATTACAGCACTTGCATATCATCTTTAAAATAAAATACATACACAGTGGATCGGGTCGCAACTAGTGAAAAGAGAACAAATCTTTAAATCTTACATGGTAGTCGGGCCGTTAACCGAACGGATTCCCCACACGAAATAGTGAGAGATCTAATTGGGATTGCTTACCGGGGAGAATCCCTTGCTGATTGATGATATGGTTTTTGGGGCATCAACACTACTTTTGACATTTATGTATTCTAATTGTTAAATCTAATAAATTAACTTGTGAAATTATTAGTTTTTTAAATTATTGAATGTTTAAAATATTATTAATTTTTATTGCAATGTTTTTAAACATGCTTACAAACTTGACATCTTGTTCAATACATGTATAATGGATATATTACATGTTCTATCATGATTATATTTGTATTGAAACAACCAAACACTTTAATCATCATTGAATCACTACATGTTTACTTGAGATGTATAATGATGGTTGTCGAATGTGTACATGTATTTAATTCTTTAATTAAATATACGATATAATAGTCCTACATTGTCATATACTTTATACTGTGTCAATTAATAGTGAAATTATTAGTTTTTAAATTATTGAGTTTTAAATTATTAGCAAATTTTATTGCGATGTTTTCATTTTTTTTAATCATTGAGTAATTAATAGTTGTTGATATGATCACTATGAAATAAAACAATATTTTGAACACATAAAGTAATACTTGTAGATGTAGATGTAATAAAAAAGTAAATATTGAACTAGATGTAATAGAAATCATGGAAAATGGGGATAAATAGTTTTTGATTTTTAATCATGAGCAAGGAATCTAGGGTTCTGAATCTTATGCTAAATTAGAGAAATGGTTAGAAAAAAAAACATGAATTTTCATCAACTTGTTCTCTAAAACCATTGCTCTAATTTCGCATAAGCTTCACAATCCTAGAATCCTTGCTTGTGATTACAAAACAAAAAATATTTATCCCCATTTCCCATGATTTCTGTCACATCTACAAAACCAAAGTTAAGTTAAGTTACAGTTTTACCAATGTCGTAAATTTTTTTTAACAAATTGAACATTAAACACACAAGACATACTACAAATTGTACAAATCATTCATAAGATTCAACTTTTACATAATCTACAACACACTTCCAAATAATATTGGATTGAATTTATGTACTACTTGAGCTAAATACGAATGTTTCAAATCCATTTCATCATTGAAAATTAAACATTAAACATAAAAGTTAAGACATGCTACCTATACAGATCATGTATGAGATGAAATTTTACATATAACTAGTCTACACCACACTTCCAAACTACAAGCTTTGGATCATTGATCTGAGATTCATCTTTTACTTGATACAAAATTCTCTATAACACTATCAAGCTAGAAAGCATTGTATCTAATAAAATTGGAGAAATAGAGACTTCTCAAGAATTGACTAGGATAGTGGAATTGTCAACAACTAACTAGACTAGTTAAATTGTCTACAACACTTTCAAACTACAAAATTTAAAGATTATTTATGAAATCCATCTTTTAAAAAACATAATTAAAATTTAAACGTTAAACTTACTACTTGAGCTTTACCAATATTGTAAAACCATATCAACATTGAACATTAAACACTAAACATAAGCATTAAAACATTTGTTACAAATTGTAAAAATCATTTATGAAATTCATATTTTACATAATCTAGTCTATAACACTTCCAAACTAAAAAGCTTAATCCAAAAATAAATTTCTCATCCATTTAACAACTACAATATGTGCTCAACTAGTGAAATTGTCTACAACACTTCCAAACTACAAGAAGTTACGGAGCTAAAAAGCATTGTATCTAGGTACAATTGAGGAAATAGAAGTTTGTCAAAAACTGTCTAGACTTTAATGAAATTGTCTTCAACACTTCAAAACTACAAGATTTGGATTGTTTAATGAGACTCATCTTTTACATGATACAAGACTACATCCATCTACAATGTTGTAGCTATGAAACATTATAAAATAAAACAATATGTTCTTGAGATTCAATTTGGACAAAATTGAACTATACTATTAAACTATATCAGATTGAACTTTAGCATTATGAAACAAAATCATAAAACATACATTCATGTACATCACATGCAAAATTATGATAAGCATTTATCACACAAAATTATGCAACATTTTAATTAAAAAATAAAGTTGTCATCCAAAACAACTACAATATGTACTCAACACATATATATAATCCAAAAATAAAGTTCTCACGTCCAAAACAACTATAATATGTATCAACACATATATGTAATATAGTCTAGTTCTGTTGATGTATTTGTAACTTCGGAAGATATTCACTTGTATATTTTATTTGTACTTTATTGTATCCCCAACGAAGATGTATTATTCCTCCGTTTGGAAGTGTCGTCAGTTGTACTTGCAAGTGTCGAAAGTTATATTGTAAGTGTCATAACTTATACTTGATGGGTTATTAGACCACCTTGATGGGGTCGGCCCTGTATGAGTCTTGTGGGTTAAAGGGTTATTAGATCACCATAGTGGGGTCGGCCGAGTTAGTATTATGTTAAGTGGTTAAGTTGGGGCCGACCTAGTTGAGTAAAGGTCAAGTGAAAATAAAAGTATAAATAGAGAGTGTGACTCTCTCATTTGACACATTCTATTATTCACTCACTTCGCATTAGTGAGAGAGAGGAGGAGTGCGCACAAGTGGAGGAGTAGAATGCTGCTAAAGATATCTATCTCTTGGATTTGATCATGGTGATCCTTGTATTGATGCTTATTCCATCTCTGAGGAAGTTGCGGGGTTTTTCACCTTCTTGGTTTTCCCCAGTGAAATGTTTTGTGTCTCTTGTCTCTTGTCTCTTATGCATGATATGTTGTACATGTTGTTATTTCAGTTAAGATCCTAGATCTATTACTTAAATGATGAAAAAATAACATGCTATCAGAGCTAGCCTAAAGGAAGGCATGGTATGGCATTTATGACACTTGTTGCACTTGTGACAAATTGGAAGCTGGGGCTTGATATAGAAAAAACCAGTCATCATGGCACTTTATCTATAAATCAATTTTGGCGAAGGATCAGGTTCGAAAACTTCTATAGGTTGTAGATAACATCCCCATGTACCTTGTGTCCAAAGAACAGCATCTGAATCGTTGTAATTTTTGTTTTATGATCAGTAAAATCTAGGGTTTCTGCCTCTTCCAGATCTCAGTCATAAACAAGTGACCTAGGAAAAAGATCACAACTTGGGCTAGGAAGCTCCAAATGAAATGTAGTAAAAAGTGATAGGTAGGGCACGGACTGTACTTTTACAGGTCCACTGTTCAAAGGTTGAATTTTAAGCAGTGACACGTGGCACTCCGTACAAGTTCACTCTCCTGTTTTATCCCATAAACAGGTCACATTGCGACACTTGGAATAACTCTCTCTCTCAGAGAATCCAATTGAGGTCAGACCTGTGGGGTTGTAAAGATGACAGGTCAGGATACCACAGGCCAAAGTTTCAGACCCTGTGGATTCGTAATTTCAGAGATGCACTAGAAACAATCAGGTGCATATTTATGTCAAAACAGATTTGGATTCTAAGCACCTTCATTCTTGGTTTGTCACTGCTGCGGGAATTCAAGGCTTCGGAGAAATTTGGAGTTTTTGGAATCGAAGACCACAGTTGAATACCCCTCATCAAAATCGAAATTTAGAGACCAAGATCGAATTTTTTGGTTGGGCAGAAGGCTGGGCTTGATCAAACCCTAGTTTGGGATTTTGATCAGAAAGATGGAAAATTAGGGCTTCTGCAAAATTTGGAATTTTTGAAGTTTGTGACCACGGCTGGAAGCTCCTCAGAAAAATCAAAGTTTAGAGCTTTGGATCAAAATTTTTGGTTGGGAAGAAGGGTGGGATTTATCAAACCCTAGTTCGGGGTCCTGTCCAGTGAACCCGAAAGTTTCAAAGAAAAATTTGAGGGGTAAAATTTTGTAGTTTTCAAAATTGAAGTACGCTAGCTTGATCAGCTCAACAAGGCACATCTTTTCATCCAATTAGAAGTTTGAAATTCAAAGTTTGAATTTTTAGGGTTTCTCTGAGAAACCCTAATCCAGCTCCAGATCCAGTCTCAGCAAATCAAAGTGGATTGGGTTAATCCTAGAAGAGAATGAATTGGACACCTGCATAAGTGAAGAAGTTCCAGTTCCAAAGGGAGATGAGGCTAAGGCCTTACATAAGAATGCTACAAGCAATCTCGACAGGTATGACTTGAGGAGATACAGGTATGCTTTGAAATTTGTTCATGATTAAGTTTATGATATGTTTGTCTTCATATTATTAAGGTTAGTACAATATTGATTAATTTTAGACTTGTCTTATCACCCTAGTAAAAGTATGAATGCATGTGAATGATAGAAGACATTCATTGATTAGGGTTATATGATTGTACTAATGCACTGTGGTGTTGTATGAGGATGATGTTGTCCGCTAACATGAAAGGTACATCAAGAAATACAAATCAAGTTCTAGATCAAGAACATATGACCATGGTGACATGAAGACAAAGACTCATCCATATCCATTATAGAAGCTCTACTTACGAGGTATGTATATTTTGGTTCTACAATGGTTAACTTATGAGTTATGCAGGTTACTAGCACAGGTCATTGAAAGAGAACAAGAAGACATTTTTTGGGTATGTTAGACATAACTAGCAAACATGATAACCAGGTATGTTTTTCCTATATCAAGTTATAATCCTACCTTGTGTTAGGATCTTATACTTTTGTATGAATGATAATAATTATTCTTGAAGTTAGAAGTTTAAGTAATCAAGGGTTTATGCATATTATGTTTCTTACTTTGATTGATGATATGACTAACCAGAAGAGTCCTATGGTCAAATAAGAATATGCATGAGTAAAAGAATTCTTCCCTGAAACCTTGAATACTAACGCTTATTACCTATGTATGAAATGACCATAACCATACATGTTTAAGATTAGAATATGCATGAGTAAAAGAATTCTTCCCTGAAACCTTGAATACTAACGCTTATTACCTATGTATGAAATGACCATAACCATACATGTTTAAGATTATTTAGAATCATAATGTTTTGATAGTATTGAGATTATACTAATGCATGTATGATTATGTATGAGATCTTGAGGATGACAATAGTGCACACTTAAGCATGCATAGTGGTCCAGGATGGATATAAGTTCAAAGATAGATAATCCAGGAAGCAAAGATCAAGAGGGAGCTCACTCTAGTAGTTCCTGCAAGGAAGCAAAGATTGAGAGGGAGTCCACCCAACAACCAAACAAAGATAAGTATTTAAATTGTCATTTCTTATATATGATTTTGTTCAATCATGTACATATTTATGTTCCTAGATTTAGGATGTATATTATGCATTTTAGAAAAGGTTGCATTAATGAACAAGATACTACTAATATAGTAATGGGTAATTGGCCCATGGTACTATACAACATTCCATTGCTATTTATCTAGAATGAAACCTCTTTGTTGACATGTTGGGAGTTGTGCACACTCTTAACAATGTTCTGGTAGAGATGGAAGGCATCTAGAAAGTTATGGAATATGGATAAATGTTGTATTGAAGCATTGGCTAAGATAATTGCATGACTGTATGACATATGTCTTCATGCATAAAGAATGTGTTTTTTGAAAAACTATGAGAAGTTTCTAATCATGCAATTGAATTTGACTTGTAGGAAAGATCATGTACAATCACCTACAAAAGAAGGAAATCAACATTTGTTCCAGCAACAAAGTTCAAGAAAATTATCTATTGAAGATATTGAAGAAATCTGAAGTTCCCAGGATCTGGGATGCAGTAATGGAAGGATTCCATGATTGAGGAGTACTAGTTGATCATGTTTGGGATGTTGTCCCAAGACCAAAAGGGAAGTCTGTTGTGACTTCCAAGTGGATCTATAAGATCAAGCATGCCGCAAATGGCAACATAGAGAAATACAAGGTGAGGTTTGTTGCTCGTGGCTTCTACCAGACAGAGGGGATAGATTATGAAGAGACTTTTGCTGCTATAGCCAGATACACTTCCATCAGAACAGTACTTTCCCTAGCTGCAATGATAAAGTGGAAGATACACTAGATGGATGTCAAGACAACTTTCTTGAATGGTGTAGTCGGAGAGGAAGTGTATGTGGAGCAACCACTTGGTTTTGAGACACATGACAGGGAGTCATATGTGTGCAGGTTGAAGAAATCCTTGTATGGCTTGAAGCAATCTCCTAGGACTTGGTATGGTAGGATAGACAGCTTCCTATCCAGTTTGGACTTTACCAAGAGTAAAGCGGATTCCAACCTTTACTACAAGGTTGAGGAAGGCAATCCAGTGATACTACTATTGTATGTGGATCACCCGTTTGTTACAGGTGATGATAGATTGATTGCCGACACGAAGAGGAAGCTTGCTGTCGAGTTCGAGATGAAGGGCTTGGGTATGATGCATTACTTTCTAGGTATGGAGGTGTGGCAGAGTGCATATGGAATCTTCCTTGGACAAGGGAAGTATGCAGTAGAGATCCTAAAGCAGTTTGGGATGATGGACTGCAAGGCCATGGCCACACCTATGGCATCGAACTTGGAGCTTCTGTGTGATGCTTCATCTAAGTCGGTTGATGTCACGGTGTATCATCATATGATTGGGTCCTTGATGTACCTGACGAACACGAGACCAGATATTTGTTTTGTGGTGAACACTTTGAGCCAGTTCCTGACGGATCCTAGATATGTTCACCTGATTGCTGTAAAGCATATTCTGAGGTACCTGAAGGGTACGGTTGATTATGGGCTCAAGTATGATGCAAATCAAAATTTTAACCTGGAGGGTTATGTTGATTCAGATTGGGCAGGCAGTGCTGTAGATAGTCAGAGCACTTCGGGGTGCTACTTCAGTATGGGATCAGGTGTGCTCTCTTGGTTTAGCAGGAAGTAGTCCTGCGTAGCACTGAGTATAGCTGAAGAAGAGTATGTCACAACTTGTTTGGCTAGTTGTGAGGAAGTATGGTTGAGGAAGATATTATCTAAGTTATTTGATCTCCCGTTGGATACTACCTGTATCTTTTGTGACAACCAGAGTTGTGTGAAGTTGTCTGAGAACCTGGTGTTCCATGACAGGTCGAAGATATCGAGATCAAATATCACTATATCAGGGATATGGTGTAGAGAGGAGAAGTGAAGCTCCTGTATGTTGCAATGAATGAGCAGGTTGTAGATGTGTTGACGAAACCACTAGCCAGAGTGAAGTTTGAATACTTCAGAGAGAGGCTTGGTGTTCTTCAGATTGAAGATACTTCGAGGAAGAAGTGATGGGACACATTTGCAGGAGCCATTCGAAGCATGGTGATAGGAGGATCCTTCCCATGGCTGTGGATGTAAGTGTTGTGTGATGAGCATCAGAACGATGCTCCAGTTACTATTATGTATGATGATCAAGATGATCATATGTGATGATATGCATCAGGTGGATGCTTTACATGATCAGTTGGATCATGTGTGATGATATGCATCAGGTGGATGCTTTGTATAATCAGTTTGATTATATGATGATGACGAGTATCAGGACGATGCTCCAGATGATATGCATCAGGACGATGCAGTGACAATGATCAGTATGATCATGTGTGATGAGTA
Organism: Larix kaempferi; assembly: GCA_027924585.1. NCBI lineage: Eukaryota > Viridiplantae > Streptophyta > Pinopsida > Pinales > Pinaceae > Larix > Larix kaempferi. The sequence goes on along the minus strand of BSBM01000125.1, from coordinate 2,431,322 downwards.
TCAGGACGATGCTTTGGATGATATGCATCAGGACAATGCAGTGACGATTATCAGGATGATCATATGTGATGAGTATCAGGATGATACTCTAGATGATATGCATCAAGACGATGATCAGGATGATCATGTGTGATGAGTATCAGGATGATACTCTGGATGATATGCATCAGGACGATGTTATGATGATGATCAGGATGATCATGTGATGATGTACATCAGGATGATGCATGGTGAGTATCAGGTTGATACTCTTTGGTCATGGACAGGTTGTGCAAGGATAGCATATAATATGTCTTGGAGATCCGGATAGGTTGTGGTAGTCATGTAAAAGGCCTCAAATTCTCTTTAGAGATCTTGCTGGGTAAGACACTCTTTTAAGGTTTTGCTAGACCACATGTAATACGTCCTGTAGATCTGGACAGGTTGTGCTAGTCACGTAAAAGGCCTCGGATGCTCTATAGAGATCTTGCCGAGAAAGACACTCTTTTAAGGTTTTGTGGGGACCACATGTAATATGTCTTGGAGATCCAGACAGGTTGTGCTAGTCACGTAAAAGGCCTCGGATGCTCTTTAGAGATCTTGCTCTGCAAGACACTCTTTTAAGGTTTTGTGGTGGGGGTCACATGTAATACGTCCTAGAGATCTAGACAGGTTGTGCTAGTCATGTAAAAGGCCTCGGATTCTCTTTAGAGATCTTGCTAGGCAAGACACTCTTTTAAGGTTTTGTGAGAGTCACATGTAAGTGGACCTGGCAGATCTTGCCGGTCGTGCTTCGGCACATAAAGGATTTTGGGATACTCTTTCGAGGCATTGTGATGCACGTAATAAGTCCTGAGGATTTCATAATATGGCTAGTATTGATGAAGACCTACAGGAGGTGGGCCTACATCCAGCATGAAAAAGGGTTGGCTTTGTAGAAATTCCTATGACGAGAAGAATTCAAAGATAGCCCAGTGATCGAGATGACGGGTACAGCAGCAGTGATGATTATGATGCTCCGTGATCCAGTGATGATGATCCAGCTCCAGAATTGAAGACTTGTGCCTATATGTATTGGTGACTTGTGTCAAGAGAATACCTTCCTATTTAAGAGGGAGTGTTGATTTATTTGTAACTTCGGAAGATATTCACGTGTATATTATATTTGTACTTTATTGTATCCCCAATGGAGATGTATTATTCCTCCATTTGGAAGTGTCATCATTTGTACTTGCAAGTGTCTCAAGTTATATTGTAAGTGTCGTAACTTATACTTGATGGGTTATTAGACCACCTTGATGGGGTCGGCCCTGTATGAGTCTTGTGGGTTAAAGGGTTATTATACCACCCTATTGGGTTCAGCCCAGTTAGTATTATGTTAAGTGGTTAAGTTGGGGCTGACCTAGTTGAGTAAAGGTCAAGTGAAAGTAAAAGTATAAATAGAGAGTGTGACTCTCTCATTTGACACATTATATTCACTCACTTCGCATTAGTGAGAGAGAGGAGGAGTGCGCACAAGTGGAGGAGGAGCATGCTGCTAAATATATCTATCTCTTGGATTTGATCATGGTGATCCTTGTATTGATGCTTATTCTATCTCTGAGGAAGTTGCGGGGTTTTTCACCTTCTTGGTTTTCCCCGGTGAAATGTTTTGAGTCTCTTGTCTCTTGTCTCTTATGCTTGATATGTTGTACATGTTGTTCTTTCAGTTAAGATCCTAGATCTATTACTTAAATGATGAAAAACTAACAAGTTCATATGCCAAAATCAAAATGGCACTAGACAAACATAACGAAAAAGAACACTAATAAAAACTCTAAATCAAAGGAAAACCAATATTCTTAGCTACAATCCCCCCTTTGTCATGACGACCAAACTGTGACATATGTAAATGAAAATATGAATCTCTTATTAATTTAAAAAAACTAAACTAAATTCAAAAAATAAAACAAACTTGTGAAAATAAAATTGACAAGAATAATAATTTATAAACAATTACCTCGCCACCACCCATACTTCATCATGCTTCTTGAAATAAATTTTTTTTATTAAATAAAACATTATGTGAGTAAAATAAACTAAAATTAAGTAACACTTTAAATAAAAACTAAAAATCGGTTGAAAACATGCTTACATTTCCCTATGAGTAATATGGGATATCATAAAAAAAATCATGACCTATTTCAACTTGTGGTCAAAACCATGTTCAATTTCAAAATGTGTTCACATTAACAAAGAGATGTAAATAAATTACTTAAAATAAAATTTTAACATCATACAATTTACATTTAAAACAAAAATATAGAGATTTAGTAAAATATACCTCGCTGTGTCCTTCTACATTTTGACTATCAGAAACTCCAAAATCATGTTCATTCAACAATCTGGAAACTAGAATCAATGAATAGTTATTTAACATTTATTGTTATATTTATAAATATACAAATCCATAGGTATAACAAGCAAAAGTTAAATTCAAAATTAATGAAACAATTATAGGCTACATATAAACACAAACCTCTCCTCTGTTATTTGTCTCATGAGATAGTATGTAGCGGGTTGTATCGCAACATTGCTTTGCATAGGACCTAAGATATTCAATGCTCATTATGTCTACCTCATCATTGGTTTTATAAAAAAACATTGACGATAAGCAGATCGAGCCCTCTCTTGATCCAATCCCACATCAAATCCCACAAATGATGACATTAAACTTTCGACCACAGCATCCCTTGCAGCTCACCCAACTTGGGATGTAGGCTCCATCTCTGATCTTAAAGTAACAAGCCTACTAGGGAAAGATACCAAAGGAGCTGGAGGTTGAGGAATTGTGGGATCTCGAAAAGAACATTTTCTATTATATGTTTGAACCCTTCCAACTCCATAAAATTCAGAAGGAATGTTGGGATAATATGGCTTCATATTTTCAAAATACTCTGCATAAAAAATATGGAAAAATAATAGGTACCTCATCATTCCATGGAAATATATCATAGGGTGCAAGGAACTGATCATATAAGAAATGTGCAAGATGAGGATACTTGTAATATTGCACTTTCAACATGTTTCGCTTTAGTCCTTCTTTGTAATTAAACATTGAAATGGCTTGGTCTTTCGTCACCCTCATCTTCATGTCGACCCACTTGTTGAGACCCATCACTTCCTCCCTTCTCCTCTGCATCAAGTCAATAAAACCATATGTAGTTGGTTCGAGACTCTAATATACCTTAATGAATTTTTGCAATGAATTCAGAACAATCTTTAAACTTTGTTTACTCTTAGGAGGGAGATCCAAATTAGTAATATCAGCTTGCAACTTTTCATGGTGAGATGTACGACGTTCAAGTTTCAATTGTTGGACACCACTTTCCCATGGAAGCTCCTTAGGTAGATCAAAGGGATAAGTTGTTTCAGGTGTAAAACCCACATATTGTTCAACATAAACCCTCCTTGACTGACCTTTTCCCCTCTCTATAGAATTATGACCCTACTCTGGACCTAGATTTTGTACAAAAATAACACAATTGTGTGTAAAGACACAAACTTATTGAATACGCATACACAATTACAATTGATATATATTAACCTAAGTGGATTCTACACAAAATTATACCAACAGACGGTCGAGATGGATTTTCTCCCATGGAATATATGGGTGAATAATCTATGGCCCTTTGGTGTGTTGGATTATTTAAAACCCATCCATATCCATTTCATACTTAGGATAAAATTATTAGTCATTTTTTATTCATTCCTAGGTGTTGACTAGGTAGTTGGCCATAATTTATCCATTGTGTGGACCACAAGCCATCCTAAGTCACTTGGGCACACTTCTAGAGATTCTGGATAATATTTCCTAATATTTACTGAGATTCTATCTGATTTTATTCCATTCCTAGAATAGAATGGTGCCTTCCGGCTTTTTACTGCTTTTTATTGATTTTGGTGAAAAGGTGAAAGCTAGTTGACTTCGCTTTAGAAGTTTTTTGGACAACTCATCCTCCATGATGTTTAATCTTTCTATATTCTGTACTTATCATGATTTTCCATCCTACATCACCATCCAATTCCTCTCTAACTAATTCATGAGCTTTAGAGATTATTTGGAAAGCACTTTTTACACCTAGGGGATTTTTTCATCTTTTTAGTAAGCCTGCTTTTGTGAGGATTTCGAATGCCTTCTCTGGCCTTCAAATATCTGATGTAATTATATATTTGGACATCCATTACATTTCCTAATTTTTTCTGATGTAGACTTATTCAATAGATTTTTACTATTTGCATCAAATTCATGATTGTTTTATAAGTTCTATGACTAGTTTTTGCAAGGCAATTTGTGAGAGTTCGTAATTAATTGAGTAGATATTGGTGTGAACAAGAATTTCAAATGGTATCAGAGATACCAAGTTGTTCTATTCTCCATCTTTTTTCCTGTAGGATCGAACCATTCTGAGAGAGGGTGCATTCAGTCACCCAAAGGGTGCAACTGAGCATCTCAGGGGCGCAACCAAACCAGTTAGAATCCAATTTCAGAGATTCCATGGATCAGTCACAACAAATCATCCCCACTTCATTCAATTATTTTGACTGGAAGGAACAAATGGATATCCTATTGAGGATAAAAGGCCTCTACAAGGTGACTATGGAAAATGAAACTGAGGCTTCTACTATCATTGAGAAGGGAAAATGGCATAACAAAATAAATGAGGCTTATGGTCTCTTGTGTCTCAGCACATCTAGGGATATTATTTTTCATCTAGATGGTCTTACCATGTTGATGTATATGTAACTTCGGAATGTATTTCATATATGTATATTGTACTCCTATAGAGATGGTATTATTCCTCTATACGGAAGTGTTTGTATTCCTATAGAGATGTTATTATTCCTCTATACGGAAGTGTCGTCATTTATATTGTAAGTGTCGTAACTTATACTTGATGGGTTATTAGACCACCTTGTTGGGGTCGGCCCTGTATAAGTCATGTGGGTCAAAGGGTTATTAGACCACCCTATTGGGGGTCGGCCATGTGGGTCAAAGGGTTATTTGACCACCCTATTGGGTGTCGGCCTAGTCAGCATTGTGTTATGTGGTTAAGTTGAGGCTGACCTAGTAAAGGTTATTAGGCAAGTCAATTCAAGTATAAATAGAGTGTGGGAGGCACTCTATTTCATCATTCTATTCTCACACACACTCTTTGAAGAGTGACGCACTTGTGGAGGAGGAGAAGCTGCTACTAGAAGATGTCTATCTCTTATGCTTGGGTCGTATCATTGATCTATCTATCTCTGAGGAAGTTATTGGGGTTTTTCACCTTTATGGTTTTCCCCAAGTAAATTCTGTGTCTCTTGTGTGCTTTCATTATTGTGTCCATGATTGATATGTTGTAGATATGCTGTACATGTTGTTCTCTTAGTTAAGATCCTAGATCATATTGAATTAAATACTGAAAAACTAACATGGTATCATATCTAGCCTGAAAGAAGGCATGGTATGGCATGTATGACACTTGTTGCACTTGCGATGCTAGGGCTTGATATAGCAAAAACCAGTCATCGTAGAAATTTCACTATAAATCCATTTTGGCAACGTTTTCGGATCTGAAACATTTACAGGTCGAAGATAAGATCCCCATGTACCTTGTGTCCAAAGGAAAGCTTCTAATGCGTTGTAATTTGTGTTTTATGATCTGTACAATCTAGGGTTTCTGCCTCTTCCAGATCTGAGTCATAAATAGGTGACCTAGGAAAAAATGACATAACTTGGGATAGGAAGCTCCAAATGAAATTTTGTAAAAAGTGAAAGGTATTGCATGGACTGTACTTTCGCAGGTAACGTGTTTAGAGGCCTAAACTGAACCAGTGACATGTGGCATGCCATACAAGTTCGCTCTCGTGTTTTATCCCATAAACAGGTCACGTTGCTACACTTGGAATAAATATCTCTCAGAGAATCCAATTGAGTTCAGACCTATGGGGTTGGAAATATTATAGGTCGGGATAACACAGGTAGAAGTTTCAGACCCTTTGGATTCATAGTTTCGGAGTTACACCAGAAACAATCAGGTGCATATTTCTGTCAAAACAGAATTGGATTTTGAACACCTTCATTCATGGTTCCGGGAATTAGGGTTTTGTAGAAAGTTGGTATTTCTGTAATCGGAGACCACGGCTGAATGCTACTCATCAAAATCAAAATTTAGAGACCAATATCAAATTTTTTGGTTGGGTAGAAGGTCGGGCTTGATCAAACCCTAGTTCGGGACTTTGATCGGAAAAGTGGAAAATTAGGGCTTCTGCAAAAGTTGGAATTTTTGAAGTCTGTGACAACGGCTGGAAGCTCCTCAGAAAAATCAAAGTTTAGAGATTTGGATCGAACCTTTTGGTTGGGCAGAAGGGTGGTATTTATCAAACCCTAGTTCAGGATCCTGTCTAGAAGATCTGAAAGTTTCAAAGGCAATTTTGAGGGGTGAAACTTTGCAGTTTTCAAATTTTGAGTATACCGGCTTGATCAACTCATCAAGGTGCATCTTTCTATCCTTTCAGAAGTTTGAATTTTTAGGGTTTCTCTGACAAACCCTAATCTAGCTCCAGATCCAGTTCCTACAAATCAAGTGGATTGGGTTAATCCTAGAAGAGAATGGATTGGTCACATGCATAAGTGAAGAAGTTCATGTTTTAGAGGGAGATGAGGCTAAGGCCTTACATAAGAAGATTACAAGCAATCTCGACAGGTATGACTTATCCAAGTATGTTTCGAGATTTTTTCATGATTAAGTTTATGGTAGGTTTGTCTTCATATTATTACGGTTACTACAATCTTGATTAAATTTAGACTTGTTGTATCACGTTAATAAAATTATGAATGCATGATAGAAGATATTCATTGATTAGGGTGTTGACACTTATGGTTGTACTAATGCATTATGTTGTTGTATGAGGTTTATGTTGTCTTCTAACATGAAAGGTACACCAAGAAAGACAAATCATGTTCTAGTTCAAGAACATATGATCATGGTGACATGAAGACAAAGATTCATCCATTGCCATGGATCACATAGAAGATCTACTTACGAGGTATGTATAACTTGGTTCTATAATGGTTAACCTGTGAGATATGCAGGTTACTAGCACAAGTCATTGAAGAGAACAAGAAGACATTATGCAGGTATGTTAAACATAACTAGCTAGCATGCTAAGCCAGGTATGTTTTTCCTATATCAAGTTAGAATCCTACCTTGTGTTAGGATCTCTTATATAAGTATACATGGCATGATTGATAATGATTATTTATGAAGTTAGAAAATTGAATAATCAGGTGTATGCATATTATGTTTGTTACCTTAATCGATGATATGACTAACCAGAAGAGTCATGAAAGTATAGGTTTGAGTAATCACGGGTTTAGGCATATTATGTTTCTTACTTTAATTTATGATATGACTAACCATAAGAGTCCTTGAATACTAATGCTTATTATTTATGTTTGAAATGGTCATGACTATACATGCTTAAGATTATTGTGTTTTGATAGTATTGAGAATATACTAATAAATGTATGATTATGTATGAGATCTCGAGGATATCACAATAATGATACTTGTAAGCATGCATAGTGATCGAGGATGGATATAAGTTCAAGGAAAGGTAATCCAGGAAGCAAATATCAAGAGGGAGCACTCTCCAGTAGTTTCTACAAGGATGCAAATATTCAAAGGGAGTTGACCACTTCTCACAATCCACATCAGAATGGAGTTGCAAAGATTCATAGGGAGTCCACCCAACAACCAAACAAAGATAAGTATTTGAATTGTCATTTCTTACATATTTGTTTGTTTAAATAAAGTTGTTCAATGATGTATATGCTTATGTTCCTAGACTTAGGTTGTGTATTATGCATATTAGAATAATTTCATTAATGAACAGTATACTACTAATATGCATGTGATGGGTAAGTGGCCTATGACACTGTACAAAATTTCATTGCTGCTTATCTAGAATGAAACCTCTTTGCTGACATGTTGGGAGTAGTGCAAACTCTTAACAATGTTCTGGTAGAGATTGGAAGGCATCTAGAAAGTTACAGGATATGGATGAATGTTGTATTGAAGCATTGGCTAAAATAATTGCATGATTGTATGACATATTTCTTTATGTGTAAGAATTTGTTCTAAAACTATGAGATGTTTCTAATCATGAAATTTAACTTGTTTTGTAGAAAAGATCGTATACCTTCACCTACAAAAGAAGGACTACAACATTTGTTCCAGCAACAAAGATATCTATTGAAGATATTGAAGTTCCCAGGATCTGGGATGAAGTAATGAAAGAATGCCATGATCAGTCGATCATGAAGAATGATGTTTGGGATGCAGTCCCAAGACCTGAAGGGAAGTATGTTGTGACTTCCAAATGGATCTATAAGATCAAGCATGTTGCAGATGGTAGCATGGAGAAATACCAAATGAGGTTTTTAGCTCGTGGCTTCTCCCAAAAAAAGGGATTGAGTATGAAGAGACTTCTACACCTACAGCCAGGCACAATTCCATCAGATCAGTACTTTCTCTAACTGCAGTGATGAAATGGAAGATACACCAGATGTATGTCAAGACAACTTTCTTGAATGGTGTAGTCGAAGAGGAAGTGTATGTGGAGAAGCCACTTGGTTTTGAGACACGTGACGGGAAGTCATATATGTGCAGAACTTGGTATGGTAGGATAGATAGCTTTCTATCCAGTTTGGGATTTACCAAGAGTAAAGCGGATTCCAACCTTTACTACAAGGTTGAGAAAGGCAATCCAATGATACTACTTTTGTATGCGGATAACCTGTTTGTTATAGGTGAGGATAGATTGATTGCCAACACGCAGCAGAAGCTTGCTGTCGAGTTCGAGATGAAGAACTTGTGGATGATGCACTATTTTCTATTCATGGAGGTGTGGCAGAGTGCAGATGAAATCTTCCTTGGACAAAGGAAGTATGCAGTAGAGATCCTTAAGAAGTTCGGGATGATGGATTGCAAGGCCATGGCCACACCTATGGCATCGAACCTGAAGCTTCTGTGTGATGCTTCATCTGATCCGGTTGATGTCACTGTGTATCGTCAGATGATTGGGTCCTTGATGTACCTGATGAACATGAGACCAGATATTTGCTTTGCGGTGAACACATTGAGACAGTTCCTGATAGATCCGAAGAGTGTTCACCTGGTTTTTGTAAAGCATATTCTGAGGTACCTGAAGGGTACAGTTGATTATGGACTCAAGTATGATGTGAATCAAAAGTTTAACCTACAGGGTTATGTTGATTCAGATTGGGAAGGCAATGCTGCAGATAGGAAGAGCACTTCTGGGTACTGCTTCAGTATGTGATCAGGTGTGATCTCTTGGTTTAGCAGGAAGCAAACCTGCGTAGCACTGAGTTCAGCCGAAGTAGAGGATGTTGTAGCTTGTTCGGCTAGTTGAGAGGCAATATGGCTCTAGAAGCTACTGTATGAGTTATTTGATCTCCCGCCGGAGGCTACTGGTATCTTTTGTGACAACCAGAGTTGTGTGAAGCTGTCTGAAAACCCGGTGTTCCATGACAGTTCAAAACACATTGAGATCAAATATCACTATATCAGGGATATGGTGTAGAGAGGAGTAGTGAAGCTCATGTATGTTGCGACGGATGAGCAGGTTGCAGATGTGCTGATGAAACCACTAGCTAGAGTGAAGTTTGAGTACTTCAGAGAGAGGCTTGGTGTTCTTTAGATTGACGACACTTCGAGGAAGAAGTGATGGAGACATTTGCTGGAGCCATTACAAGCATGGTGAGAGGAGGATCCTTCCCATGGCTGTGGATATAAACGCTGGATGATGAGCATCAGGATGATGCTTCAGTTACTGCTCTGTATATGCATCATGTTGGATGCTTGGATATGATCAGTTGGATCATTTATATGTATATGTATGTACGCATCATGTTGGATGTTGGATATGATCAGTTGGATCATTTATATGTATATGTATGTACGCATCATGTTGGATGCTGGATATGATCAGTTGGATCATTTATATGTATATGTATGTACGCATCATGTTGGATGCTGGATATGATCAGTTGGATCATTTATATGTATATGTATGTACGCATCATGTTGGATGTTGGATATGATCAGTTGGATCATGTGTATGTATCTGTAGATGTATCAGGTGGATGCATTGTATGATCAGGTAGATCATGTATGTTGATATGTATCAGGTATGATCAAGTGGATCATGTATTTGTATATGTATCAGGTGGATACATTATATGATCAGGTAGATCATGTATGATGATATGTATCAGGCAGATACTGTGTATGCATCAGGTGGATGCATTGTATGATCAAGATGATCATGGATGATGAGCTTCAGGATGTTGCTCCAGATGACATGCAGTAGGATGATGCAGTGTTGATGATCATGTGTACATCAGGATGATGTATGGTGAGTATCAGGTTGATACTCTGTGGCCGTGGATAGGTTGTGCAGATGAGCATGTAAGTATACCTGGGAAATCTAGACAGGATGAAAAAGACCTCAGATGCTCTTTCGAGGCATTGCTCTGGGAGGACATGTAAGTAGACCTGGGAGATCTGAATAGGATGAAAAAGGCCTCAGATGCTCTTTCGAGGCATTGTCTTATGGCATGTAAGTAGACCTGGGAGATCTGGACAGGATGAAAAAGGCCTCAGATGCTCTTTCAAGAAATTTCCATGACCACATGTAATCAGACCTAGAGATCTGGACAGGATGAAAAAGGCCTCAGATGCTCTTTAGGTTTCTTGCTTGGCAAGACACCCTTTTAAGGTTTTGTGGTAGGAGTCACATGTAATTAGACCTGGAGATCTGGATAGGATGAAAAAGGCCTCAGATGCTCTTTAGGGTTCTTGCTTGGCAAGACACCCTTTTAAGGTTTTGTGACTGTCACATGTAGAAGATCCTGGGAGATCCTATAGGTCATATTTGTGTACCCGTAACAGTATGGGATGCTCTTTCGAGGTTTTTTTATGCACGTAATAAGTCCTGAGAATTCCATAGTATGGCCAGTGATGATGAAGACCTGCATGTTGCGAGCCTACATCCAGTATGAAAAAGGACTGACTCTGTAGAACTTCCTATGACGAGTAGATTCAGAGATTGATTAAGATAGCAGCAGTAGTGATGATGACGATGATTCAAGTATGATGATTCGCTGATGATGATCCAGAGAAGAAGACTTGTGCTAGTATATTTGTGTCGAGAAATACCTTCCTAGTTAAGAGGGAGTGTTGATGTATATGTAACTTCGGAATGTATTTCATATATGTATATTGTACTCCTATAGAGATGGTATTATTCCTCTATACGGAAGTGTTTGTATTCCTATAGAGATGTTATTATTCCTCTATACGGAAGTGTCGTCATTTATATTGTAAGTGTCGTAACTTACACTTGATGGGTTATTAACGCACCTTGTTGGGGTCGGCCCTGTATAAGTCATGTGGTTCAAAGGGTTATTAGACCACCCTATTGGGGGTCATCCATGTGGGTCAAAGGGTTATTAGACCACCCTATTGGGTGTCGGCCTAGTCAACATTGTGTTATGTGGTTAAGTTGAGGCCGACCTAGTAAAGATTATTAGGCAAGTCAAGTCAAGTATAAATAGAGTGCGGGAGGCACTCTATTTCATCATTCTATTCTCACACACACTCTTTGGAGAGTGGCACACTTGTGGAGGAGGAGAAGCTGCTGCTAGGAGACGTCTATCTCTTATGCTTGGGTTGTATCATTGCTCTATCTATCTCTGAGGAAGTTATTGGGGTTTTCACCTTTATGGTTTTCCCCAAGTAAACTCTGTGTCTCTTGTGTGCTTGCATTATTGTGTTCATGATTGATATGTTGTACATGTTGTTCTCTCAGTTAAGATCCTAGATCAGATTGAAGTAAATTCTGAAAAACTAACATACCACTCCTAATGAGGTTTGGGTAAAGATGCAAACTTTATTTGGAAAGGCTGATGAATTGAGGAGCCACCAACTGGAGAATGAAACTGGAGAATAAACTTGTTTCACTAAGTCCAAGCAATTTCAATACCCTACAAGACTTTTCTCAAAGTTTAAATCTCTTGTTCTTCAATTGAAGCAGTGTGAAATTGACAAAAAATATGAGCAATTGATCTTGGCCATCCTCTCCAAGCTTGGTCCAGATTACTCGGTCTTTGTTTTGACCTTCCATGCTACAAAACATGATGTTCCAAATTGGAAGAGTCCTTCACTGGAATAATTCATGGAATATCTCACTCAGGAGCAAGACAATTTGGTCTTGATGGGAACAATAAAAAATCCATCAAAATACCATTGTTTGGCTGCTGGAGATTCAAAGAATTCAAAAATCAAGAAGAAGGCCAATTTCAAGAAACCACCTGATTAGAAGAAAGGCAAGCAAAAGGATCAAGAAGAATTCTCAAAAGAATAAAGATAAGCCTAAGTGCACCTACTACAATAGGGTATTTCATTCAGAAATCTCATGCATGAAGAATACCATTGATCAAATGGCTCAACTCCTTGAGAAAGTCAACATCCCTCTTCCTGAGAGCGTAAGAAAGAAGGAAGGAGGATCCAATTCTGAAGAAAATGAGAGAGTACATGCTTTGATGGAAGGAACATCCAAGAATACTTATTTCATCATTGATTCTGAAGCTTCAAGGCATATGGTGTATACAAGAGATTCATTCTCCTATATTGATTCTTTTGGTGGTCCAACTATTGTGTTGGGTGTTGATGCTGAAACTAATTGAAAAAGTAAAGGAAATATTGATATAGAATATGGTTCCTTCACTAATGTGTTGTATGTCCCAGGTCTTGCTGCAAACATCTTGTTAGTCTACCAGATGACTCACACTGGGTCTCCCAAAAAGGTTTTTTTTACACCTAATGATGTTGAAATATCTAAGATGTCCACAAGTCGAATTGTTTCCTTAGGTATTGCTGACCATAGCTCAAAATTCTATAGGTTTTCTCACTTTGTGCTTTTCTCATCACCTTTTTCTCTCCTTACTCATGCCAATGAGTCAAGAAAATTATGGCATGAGATATTTTGTCATCTCAATTACAAGTATCTCTCTCAACGACATGAGAAGGATATGGTCATAGGGCTGCCCAACATCAAGTTTTCTAAAGGTGTATGTCAAAGTTGTATCTTAGGAAAACACCCTAAGAATAAGTTTGAAAGAGCAAAAAAGGAGCAAACCTCAGCACCCCTTGAGATTATTCATAGTGACAAAATAGGTCCATTCCCCCATGAGTCTTTGAACAATGCAAAATACATCCTAACGTTCATAGATGATTTTTCTAGATATTGTTGGATATTCTTCCTCAAATTAAAGTCTGAAGTGTTCAATTTGTTCAAGCTTTTCAAGGCCTCAGTAGAGAACCAGTCTGGGATATATATAAAGGTCCTCAGATATGATAATGGTAGGGAGTACATCAAATCTGATTTTCAACAATTATGTGCTTCTGCTGGTATTCAGATGCAACACATTGTTCCCTACACAACTCAACAGAATGGTGTTGCTAAGAGGAAGAACAGATCTCTCAAAGAGATGGATACATGTATGCTTGAGGCCAAGACTTTGTATACAATAATTTGGGCTCAGGCTATCAAATACGCAACCTACATCCATAATAGAGTTCCTCATAAAGAATTGAAAGGAATCACTCCTTTTGATTCTCATGTTTATCATTTAAGGATTTTTGGCACCAAGGCTTGGGCTAGCATTCCACTTGAGAAGAGGAGGGCCATGCGCCCCAAAGCCAACCATATATTTTTATTAGATATTAAGAAGAATCCAAGGGTTACAAGTTGGTGAACATGACCACTAAAAAATCATTCATTGTGAGGAGTGTTCAATTCGAAGAAGATCCCTTGCAATCAGTTGAAGTTGGAGAATCTTCTACACCACCACCTGTGAGAGTAAGTGAATCTCCTTATAATAATTATGATTCTGATATATCTGATTATGAATACCATATTATTTCATATCCAATTTCACCTACAATTCCTAATTGGGCTGCTAAGACTCTTTAAGCAGCTGGTGAACTTGTGGGGAATCCTCAGGATCCTATGAGGACTAGATCACAATTTGAGAGTGCTCTTTCAGTGAATGATCCTTATCTACATGAGAAGTTTTTTTGATGGTTTATTTAGACCCTTATACATATGAAGAATCCTCACATAACCCAATATGGTAGGAATCCATGGATGAGGAGTTTCAGTCACTGCAAAAGAATAAAACTTGGGAGCTAGTCAAGCTTCCTCCAGGCAGAAAATTTGTAATGTGTAAGTGGATCTTCAAGACCAAATTTGCAGTTGATGGTGCAGATGTGAATAATAAGGTAAGTCTTGTGGAAAAGGGCTTCTCCCAAGTTCATGGCATTGAATATAATGAGACCTTTGCACTAGTTGCAAAACTGGATTAGATAAGACTAGTTCTGGCAATTTCTGCATCCAAGCACTAGGAAGTGCATCACATGGATGTCAAGAGTGCTTTCCTCCATGGATATATTGAGGAGGAGATATATATGCAGCATAAATAGGGTTATAAATCATATCCTAACCTTTTTTGCATGTTGAAGAAGTTCTTGTATGGTCTTAAGAAATCTCCCAGAGCTTGGTATGCCAAGATGGACAACTTCCTCTTGTCACAATCTTTTAGTAGATGCAAGTCTGGTCCGAATGTGTACATGAAGCTGATTTATGATTCCATATTGATTATTGTTTTACATTTTTATGACCTAATAATAACAGGTATATCTATTGATCAAATAGATTCATTGTAGACCTCCTTGCATCAATCTTCTTCCATGACTGACTTGGGAATACTTAAGCAATTTTTAGGGCTTGAGATTTCACAATCCAAGTCTGGAATTAAAGTATATCAGTCAAAATATGCTTCATAAATAATAAATAATTTCAATATGGCTGAATGCAAGACTAAAAATACTCCCTTCCTTCCAGGGGTAAGACTTGAAGAAGCAGATTCTACATTGTTGGTGGACAACACCCTATATAGGAAGCTAGTTGGTAGCTTGTGTACTTGAATCATACTCGACCTGATATTGATTATGTTGTGAGTGTGGATTCAAGATACATGGATCATCCACATTATCTTCATTGGAGGGATGCAAAAAGAATCTTGCATTATGTGCAAGCAACCAAGTCTGATGGGTTCACTATGTTGCAGATTCTAGCCTAGATCTTCATGGATTTACTGATTCATATTGGGATGGTGATAGCCTAGATCGGAAGTATAATTTTGGATTTGTTTTCATGCTTGGAGGAGGACCTATTTCCTTTTCAAGTAAGAAAAAAAGTGCAATTTCACTCTCTTCAGTAGAGGCCGAGTACAGAGGAGTAGTGAACGATGCAACTCAGTGTGCGTGGTTGCAGGGTATACTTTCTGAGTTTGGGATTTCCTTTAGCACTCCCACGTTCATATTTTGTGACAATAAAAGTGTTATAAGGATCTCAACTAATCCAATACAGAGGAAAATAACCAAACATATTGAGATCCATATGCACTACATCAGGATTCTAGTGCATGATCACATCATTGATCTGCAATATTGCCCATCATCTGAGCAAATTGCAGACATGTTCACCAAATATTTTTCAAAGAATACTTTCAGCCATATTAGATCACTGATTGATATGGATGAACATGTGGTGGAGTGAAGGATTGATTAGCAATTCTTCAATTTTTTTCATGTCCATGTTTGAGGGGAGGTTTTTCCCCTAAGGTTTTCCTTCTTTCCTTGTTTTGTGGACAAGGCAACATGTAAAAGGGTGCCCATGCCAACTTGTTGGGCCCTATATATTTCTCATTTTTAGCACATAAAGTCAAGCTTAAGTGGGGGGATTGGATTATTTAAAACCCATCCATATCCATTTCATACTTAGGATAAAATTATTAGTCATTTTTCATTAATTCATAGGTGTTGACTAGGTAGTTGGATATAATTTATCCATTGTGTGGACCACAAGCCATCCTAAGTCATTGGGGTGCACTTCTGGATATTCTAGATAATATTTCCTGATATTTTTGAGATTCTATCTGATTTTATTCCATTCCTAGAATAGAAGGGCGCCTTCCTACTTTTTACTGCTTTTTACTAATTTTGGTGAAAAGGTGAAAGCTAGTTGACTTGGCTTTAGCAATTTTTTGGCCAAATCATCCTCCATGATGTTTCCTCTTTCTATATTCTGTACTTAGCATTATTTTCCAGCCTGACAAGCAGCCGTTTCGGAGATGCGATTCCCTTCAAGGTACAAGTTAACTTTGATATCCCTTTATTTGAAGGCTAGATCGATGTCGATGCCATAGATAAATGGTTGAATCTACTAGAAGGGTATTTCTCTGTCCACAATTTTTTCGACAAGGAAAATATCATCTTTGCGCTCCTCAAGGCTATCCCCCATGTAAAAAATTGGTGGGAAAATTATTGTGAGAAAAACTCATCAGACGAGTATGGATTGTTTGAGGCCAATCCCACTTGGGCCTCTTTTATAGATGTTGTTAAGGAACAATATTACCCCGTGCAAAACTATGATGACCAGTACACAAAATGGACCATTCTACATCAAGAGAGGGACCAAACGGTGTTGGATTACACCAACAAATTTCATACCTTGCACACAAAGCTAGGTATCAAGGACTCCGAGCGGCACCTAATACTAAAATATCGCAGTGTCCTACACCGGTACATACGAATAGAGATGGATTTCCTGGAAATCTCTTCACTCGGATCCTCCTATCGATATGCTGTCAAAACTGAGCAGAAATTTCAGCAAAAGAACAAGCGTGACTTTGGACCTACACAGAAGTAGGGCAAGGGGAACTCTGGCTCACCAAACACGGGGCAAGGAAAGGAAAACCAGTCCCAACCACAAGCGAAGAAGGGTAACGAAAAGAAAAAGAAGGACACCGGGAAGTGGTGCGAGTTCCACAAAATCCCATGGCACAACACTGATGAATGTTGCTAAAAAAAGTTATTGGTGACTGAGATCAAAGCTTCAGAATCAGATCCCAGTTTCGATTCTGACTCAGAACCTAATTTCACAGCCACAGAAAAAGGGAAGCAGATCATTGATGCCGAACCCAGTGTCGTTGTTGCCACCACGCAGATTCAACCATAGGAACCTGAAGAGTCAGAGGCAGAGGAGTGCCTTTGCCACTCACAGATGTGGGTGAAGGGAATTCCCCTACACTTTGTTGTGGACAACGGCAGCCAGAAGAACCTGATCTTAGCAGAAGTCATCAAGAGATTGGAGCTGCCAATAACACCACACCCACAACCATACACCATTGGATGGATAAGCCAAGGACGAGGGATCCGCTTCAATCACCAATGTCGCCTACCATATGGCATCAAGCCCTTCAAAGATGAGGTATTGTGTGAGGTAGCCCCACTTTAAGTATGTGATGTTCTTTTAGGACAACCATATATGTGGAAGCGTCATGTTGTATATGAATCACGACCTCGCAGTGTCATTGTCACTTTGGGAGGATAACTCTATAGAATACCAGAGACAGTTTCACCTACCCCAAAAAAGAAGGGCAGGAACATAATCTCCCACACTGGGAAATTTTCCCTATTCGCAATTTCCACTAAAGGAGAACATCAGATCGCAGAGACATCCACAATTTCTGCACATTATCCCTCTACTCAGCAGAAACAAGAAGAACACAAATTCAGTGCAGCATTGCCTATTCGAGTACCTCTGCAGTGCAAGGCCACACATTCAAGGTGCTCCTCCAAAAAGAAACCATCCACACCGGTGTAGACCAATGATACCACAACAACCAAAATTGTTAAACAACTCCAACGCATCCAACAACAACAATTACAACCCTCTGAAGATTTCAAAGAAAGGCAACCTTTTTGCTTCAGCAAACGCCGCACCAAGAGCTCAACTCAACACACAGTTCGACATATGCTAAGGAATTTGATGCAATGGAGACCATTGCTTCCTAAGGGGGGAGGATTGATCCAGGTGGATATCGGTGGCGACCCACCTTCTCCAACTAGCTCAAAATAGTTTTCTGGCAAATTTGGTAATTTACTATTTTTAGCATTTTTTCGGGTCCTAAACTTCCGGAGCCGTTTTGAGGCCCTAAACGATGTTTTTTGGGGAATAGGCAAATGTCCCCATTCGCATTCTTTAGTGTGGTCCTCGGATAGACCTTTCCAATGGGCTAACGAGCACCCCAAACGGAGATCGTATGCAAACGTTATGACCTCGGGAAGTTGATTGTTCAACTAATTACCTTGGGGCCGCAAACTTTATGACGGTTCATCTTCTAGTGTTAGGTTTTTGGATGTTTGGGATTCTTTCCCTCATGCTTATGATAAATAGGCTCTTTCAGCCTCCTTTTGTATTCATCTTGGCACGAATGAGCATAGCAGCCACATCTCTTCTCAGAGATAGCTACCACCATTCTAGTTGTTGTATTTTATAGTCTGTTCTATTTCCGCTATTTAATAGAATATGTGTTTACTGTATCGCTGTGTTCTTTGCAATATATCTATGTATTTGATTCTGTATATACTCTTTTATTTCGTTCCCACATAAATCCAGATCAAGGTCTCCTACGATTAATGCATAGGAACCTAGTGCATAGACCATTTTTCTCTTCACTTAGCTATGTAGAGCTCATTTATTTTTCTCAATAACGATAAGTATTTACAAAGAAAGTATACAATTAGCATAAATGAACCAAAAAATTGAAGCCAATTAATTCATGCAACTAAAAGGTAATAAAAACATATTTTCTCATATCCTAAATCAATGGAAATCAACTAAAACCAATCTTGACTCAAGCTACAACAAAGGTTTAAATCAAGCATCAAATAAGAACTAGAAGCATTCAAGGAACTAAGACAATATTTAACCAAAACACACACAAACTTCAAAAATCGACAACGTGGTTCAAACAAAAGCAATAAAAAAACCATAAAAAATTGTCAAGATATTAGAGATAAACACCAACATGGTTTCATGTACTTGAATGAGCCCATTCTTGCTTAGTGAAAGTGTTGTCAAATTAGTTATTTGTCCTTTAATGCTTGGACACTATCTATGTGAAGAGATAGCTCCTAGGCCTAGCTTTGTCAAATTCCAACATCATTTCCTGTCACATATAAGAAAGCGACAATGTAAGAGATAAGCATCAAAACATCAATCTTAAAATAAATTGCATCAAGGAAATGTAGCTGAAATATTCAATGTTACAACAAAAAATTACAATGTATAAACTATTTTTACCTAAAATGCAGCCTCAAATTCACATATAGTGATCACCATCAAGGTTCCATGGAACACCTGGACCAAAATAAGACTCAAGTCCCTCGTGTGTATTGGATCATAAATCGTCGGTTAAATCAAATTCCCAATTCACATTCTGGCCTTGGTCCTCATTTTCAACATTCTCAACGCGATCTTCTCAATATGAACCATCATTATGATCCTAAAAAAATTATGTTCCATATCAAGCTCATTAGAGAAAATTGTTATGTTTTTTTCTCCCCTTCTTTCACAATCTGATCGCCAAAGAGCTAGTGCTCTTTCATATGGAAAATTGTCAACCTCATACTTTGTTGGATATAATCTTAAGCATGTATCCATATTTTTATCAAGCTTCTTCCTCAACTTTGACTTCAAGAACGATAGTGCACTAAACATTCTCTCATCCTCCACTGATCCCAAAATCATGGTTTGACATAAATCTGCTAATTTGAAATATTCTGACATTCTTTGTCGTAGGATTTTGCTACCACTGAGTTTAGTCCATAATCTTGTAATTGCACCATATTCTAGAGGATTATCCAACTCAGAAAATTGCTCCCACATTGCTGTAGCAAAGCATTGAGCTTGTTCTGACAATTGTTTTCGATCTAAAATGCCTTGGATATGTTCTCCTTGTATCTCGGCCTCTCGAAAAAAATGGCTCTGCAAAGTCTTGCATTTCCCTATAAAGTCAACCTTGAAAGTCTTTGAACATTGACGATGGTTCCAATATTCAGGGTATACTACAGACATGGCCTCCAACAATTCATCTCGAGGAAATCGTTCTCTTATCTCGGATGATAGTGATTTTGCAATTTCAATCAAGTTGCACCTCATTGAAATCACAACATTGTCAAAATGTTCTCTTGACATAGGGCACTCTTTGGTGGATCTTCCTATCTTATCGTTATAATAAAAGGGAACCATATTCCCACGCACTGCCATACATAGCATCCCTTTTTCATCAAACTTCAAAAAAGAATCATCATTTTCTATATTGATTATCTTAGTCCAATTTGTAAATGCTAGACCTGTAAAAGACTCTGCCATAATATACAAATTATCCAATGCAAGGCATGATAATTTTCTTGCATTTGTGTATTTGGAAATATACATCATGAAACTCTGAGACATTTTCACGAGGTTATTCATTTAATGAAGCATAGGAAGAATACCAGCCAATGTTAATAATGTCTCTATATCAATTAGTAGAAAGAGAAGAGTTTCGGATTTTTCTACACTTAAGCGATGTTACTACATTACCCCTACCAAGGATGCATATTCCTCAAATAGTGTTTCAGTTGGTCCCTTCAGTGAGATCCATCTTGTATCAACATATTTTAATAGTTTCTTTTCCATTTGTAACACCGTCGACAAAACTTTTAAGCTCTAAAAATCGTTTGGGACTCCGACAAAAGTATGCATGAACCTCACATACAAGATATTCAAATTTTGAAACCAATGCAAAGTTGCTCACTATATTAAATGCAAGATTCATCCTGTGAGCCATACAATGAATACTAAGCATATATGGTGAAGCTGAGATTTTTAGTCTAGCACAAAGGTCATTCCTTTGTCCCTGCATTACTGATGCTCCATCTGCTCCAACACATACCAACTTTTTTGCGATAATTGAATGATCCATACCACCAATTTCCTTCAAACTATTAATAACAAGTTCAAAAATATTTTATGTTGTAGAACTTTTGCTCATTTTATGAATTCCAAGTAGATAGGAATGCCTGATATGGTAATTGACCATATAAATTCTCATGCAAATCCATGAAGTATTATAAATAGTTGTAAGCTCATCCAAAGACAGTGACAAAAATGTAGCATTCACAATCTTCTCTTTCATATCATCCTTTTCTACTTGAGATAGATATTTTCCCCATTCCCAACCACTCGTTAAAGACCAATGAGAAGTTGGAAAATTTGGCACTTGAATAAAAGATAGATATTTCGTCATTTTTGGATAATCTGTCATAGGACGACTATTGGATAGGATGTGAAATGCAATGCTTAATTGCATCGTCTTTGATAAAAAAATTGTTTCCGTCATCTTTCCAAATTGAGATGTGATGGTTCCTCCACTTTCCTCGAGTTTTCTCTTATTTATCAAGAATTTATTATATTACTCTTCGTATTGAAGATGTTGACATTGGCTAAGAAATTTCCATCTAGCAGTAGATTTGTTCTCACCATTTACAGTTTTCTTATCATACACCTTTCCAATATGCTTCTCTATTGTGTCTTGCTTCATCTAGAATTTCACTACCTTGCCAAGTTTCCAACTACATGAAATGCATTTAACTTATCGTGAGGTCTCATTCTCATTTGTTGGAGGTATTGGTTCAATAAATGGGTATCTTGAGACCCAATCAAGTTGGAATTTTCTCCCTATGTCCCACTGGCCCTTTTTCCTTTTCTATGAATGGACTGTGTCACCTTGCAAGGAAAAATCTTCAACAATTGAACTACCAATTTCTGATGAAAATGCATTTGTCTCACTTTGATCACTAGACGAATTTATTCTACCATCCATTGTATGGGTTGTAGATGCATTCTCAAAAGTGTTGAAATATCTCTTACCGATACCTTGCTCAAGAGAGTTTGAAGCATGAATAGGATGTGAATTATTGGATTGAGGCTTTTGAAAATATGATATTACATCCTTTTGTTTTTATGTTTTGTTTTTCTTTCCACGATCCATGTTTGACATCTTACTTAATATTCCACAATTGAAATTCCAAATCGATATAGAAACCAAAAGTGAATCCTGCATGATAAAAATGATATAAAATTAGTACAATAGCACATTATATTGCAAGAAAATATAATGAGACAAGACAATGAAGTAGGAAATCAAGAACAATAACCGCTCCACAGAGAACTACTATCAATGCACTGATTTTTTTTTGAAAATGTGTCTTTTTGTTCTTGCTACACTGGAAGAGCTTCTAAAAAAACTAGTTGTAAGGATCATGACAAAAATGCATAACATGCAACTGCAGGAAGATGAAAATGATCCACTTTCAATATTTTTCTATTTAAATGCCAATTCCTTCAATGATTTCCATTCTTTTTAATATGATATGTTCAAGAAGGTTTTAACTTCACATTCTGTATATATTCCACCAAATTGAAACAATCATAGGACCCAGTGCAGCATCGCATATTCGAGTACCTCTGCAGTGCAAGGCCACACATTCAAGGTGCTCCTCCAAAAAGAAACCATCCACACCAGTGCATACCAAGGATACCACAACAACCAAAATTGTTTAACAGCTCCAACGCATCCATTAACAACAAGAATTACAACCCTCTAAAGATTTCAAAGAAAGGCAACCTTTTCGCTTCAGCAAACGTCGTACCAGGAGCTCAACTCAACACATAGTTCAACTTATGCTTAGGGATTTGATGCAATGGAGACCATTGCTTCCTAAGGGGGGAGGATTGATCCAGGTGGATATCTGTGGCAACCCACCTTCTCCAACTGGATCAAAACAGTTTTCTAGCAAATTTGGTAATTTACTATTTCTAGCAGTTTTTCGGTCCTAAACTTCCGGAGCCAATTTGAGGCCCTAAACCACGTTTTTGGGGGAATCCTGCTTGACAAATGTTCCCATTCAAATATCTAGGCGTATTCCTCGGATAGAC